>CM054378.1:131322057-132522057 GCA_028858755.1 Ara ararauna | reverse complement strand
TGGCAGAAGGTGCTGTAGTGTCATCCTCTTTGGAAAAAGGCATGGGTAGTTTGAGGGGTGCATAATGATGGGAATGTGGAGGAGGGGACCATGCTTATCCCCTTCAGGTTTTGATGTCAAAAGACAGAAGGATAAAATACACATGTGTCTAGTTAGTCGCTCACTATTCATGTTACTGGTTTAAAAAGAAGGTTGCCTTTGATAATGATCCACAAACACTGCTTGTTTCTCAGCTTGGTGCAGTTCTCACTCCCCAGTGAAATGACTGTGTGTGGAAGCAAGCCTGTGGTTTCAATGAGCTCAGATTCTTAATGAAGACATTCAGAGTTGTGCTATTTGCAGAAGCAAATTGTGCAGAGCTGCAAAAGCTCCTGGGCTTGTAGAAACCCCCAATCAATGTGATTGCATTGAAAGTGCTTGAGCAGCGAGATGTTCTTTCCTTGCCCATCTTGCCATATGTGTTGCTTTCAGTATATCCTGCCTTTTCTTTCAGAACCTTGATGGTAAGGAGACATTCAGCCTCATTTAGGTGCATGTTACTTTGCAGTGTGGCTAAGGCTTAAATAGAGAGTGATAACATTTTATCCTCCTCGATCAAAAGCACATTAGAAGCTTTTCCAGTGCTTTGACAGCAGTGAAAGGCTCTTCCATTAGAAATGGATGATGGATGTGGTCTGATTTTTTCCACCAGCAACTCTCCTCCAAGTTGCTGGAGGTTCCCTGGGTGAGGATAACAGCAGAGCAGGAAAAGCTTGAGTAGGCAGAACCACAGGTGAACACGAAGTTTTCCTGGTGGTGCTCTCAGTTTCAAAGCTGAGCAGGTTTATTCCTCCCCTCTGGAAGTCTTTTTTTCCATAGCAGAAACCGAGATAGCTGCGCATCCACCCCTTTGGCTCCTGCTGGCGCTTGGGAGCGCTCCTTGGGAAGCTCCCAATCATCTCCTGCATGATGATCATTTTTATTTAGCTTTTTTTTTTTTTTTCCTTTTTTTTCTTCTTTTCAACAGTAAAATTTCTTTCTTCTCCTTTCATTTTTCGTGGCAGTTTGGCTTTTTTTCATTTTCTCCCACCCACAGATCAGGTTGCAGCTGTGGGATACTGCGGGTCAGGAACGTTTCCGTAGCCTCATTCCCAGTTACATCCGTGACTCTGCTGCTGCTGTAGTAGTTTACGATATCACAAGTAGGTATTTTGGCACTGGCTTTGACCTTTGTTCTTATTTTTCTTGCTTGTTTGACTGATTTTGTTAGGTACGGTTGCAATTATGGGACACAGCAGGTCAAGAACGGTTCAGGAGCTTGATTCCTAGCTACATTCGTGACTCCACTGTTGCAGTTGTTGTTTATGATATCACAAGTGAGTGGGGGGAATTCTGCATTTCTAATCCTCTGCCCCTTTTCATCCTTTAGCTTAGCTTTGCATGTCTTGTCACAGCCATCTGCTTGTCCTTCATTCTGGCATGACAAACCAAGGTGTTTTCTTTCACTCGAGTTCAATTTTAAGCTGGCCACCTGATTGCTGCTGTTGTAATGTATAAACTGTCTTCCAAACATCAGTTTGTAACCTTTTTGTATCACATTCTTGAATCATGGCTGGTCTTGTTGCACTTTCCCCTCTTTCATCTTGGGTCCTAATACCACTGTGACTTTTGGTCTCAACCACCTGAATCATGTTCACAGATAACTGGATTCTGAAATGAGAGACTTTGCACTGATAGCTGTAGCTTGCTTCACTGCATTTACCCTTTCCCCCCCCCAACAATCTGGGCATGGGCTGGGGGGGGGAAATGCATTAACATCACATTTCCATTTTGAATCAGTCGCTTTCCCATTCTGCAGTATGGAAAACTTCACCACTAAGCCCTTATATTTAACAATTGCTCTTTCATTTCTTACTAAGGTATGTACATTTTTGTGAACTAAAATATTAGTGCTTTATTCAAGCCTTCTCTTTCTGTCCCTCCCCTCAGTCCAGAGCCCCCCTAACTTACCAGCCTTCTGCATTCACAAACGCTGATTTAGGAGAATTAAACCTTCAGCCACTTCCATTCTAAACCGGAATCGACCACGAACAATGGCCTGATTCTATCTAAATGCAAAATGCTTGTCCTTTGATTTATCGATACTGGAAGATTACAGCAGGAATATGGGTTTTACCTATTAAAGCTTTAATTGTTAAAAATAGTACCTTTATTTGAGCTCAAAGCACAGGTTAGCTGTGAACTTGGATATATTTTTACTGACCTGGCAAATTGGATATTGCCAAGTAGTAAAAAGAAGAATCCAGACCCTGGGAAGTGATCACGTCTTGGCTGTCCAGCACACAATATATTACTATGCAGTAGAAGCCATTAAACCAATCAATACTGCTCAGGAATTGCTGCAGAGCCTTCACTTTTTAAGTACTGAGAGCTACTTTGGCAGTTCAGCTGTATTTCATATCACTACCTGGCAGATGCTGAGCTCCACCCAGCTTCTATACAACTGGCTTTTCCTTATGGGTTGCAACATTTCCAACAATAAACTGTCTCATTGGATCATTTTAGCTTCCTAAAATTCTTATGTTGCAGCTTTTAAGGAGAAATCATAGAATTCCAGACTGGTTTGGGCTGAAGGGACCTTAAAGCTCATCCAGTCCCAACCCCCTGCCACAGGCAGGGACCCCTTCCACTGGAGCAGCTTGCTCCAAGCCCCTGTGTCCAACCTGGCCTTGAGCACTGCCAGGGATGGGGCAGCCACAGCTTCTCTGGGCAGCCTGTGCCAGCGCCTCAGCACCCTCCCAGGGAGGAGCTTCTGCCTAAGAGCTCATCTCAGCCTCCCCTCTGGTAGGTTAAAGCCATTCCCCTTGGCCTGTCACCCCTTAATGTTAAAATAGATGAATATATTGTGCAGTCAGGAAGAATATGGTGTGCTTTGATGCCCTGGTTCAGCTGCGGGGTGTTGCCTTAGGTCATCTACATAAAAATCCTTGCTGATACCCATCTGTATGGATTCAACTGTCAATGTGCAGAAGCTGAAGTTAATATTAACACCTTTTTGTGCTTTGCGATGTTGTTCTGGTTATGGATATTAAGGAACAGCTTCTGCCTAAGAGCTCATCTCCATCTCCCCTCTGGCAGCTTAAAGCCATTGCCCTTGGCCTGTCCCTACAGGCCCTTGTAAATCCCAAAGAAAGAGTGTCTGTGCATAGGTTACATTCGTATTTCTGGTTCTGTACAAATGATTTGGGAACTATTTTGAGTATTCAGTGGTACAGGAGCTGTTAGTGTGTTGTAGAACCCTCATACTCCCTAGAGAGCATCCTGAACCGGGCAAGGGAAAAGTGATTAATCTGTAGAAAACCTGCAGCTGATATTAGGTACTCTTGAGAAGCCGTGAACTGTAGGAACCTCTTGCTGTAGCTGCACAAGTCATAAGCAGCATTGAATGCACTATCACTTCAGTCCCCTTTCTCTCTATAAACTATTTTATGTTGAACTAAAAAAGAAGGAATCTAGTTTAAACCCCAGTGATACTCATCTCAGTTTAGACAGTGACAAAACCAAGTTTTAGCTCGGCTCAAGTCCCTGACTTTGAATTCCCCTGTAGTGAGGTGAATTTGAAGCCCGTTTGAAATGAACACCAAAGCTTTTGTTTCATTCAGCGTGGGAGACTTAGGGTTTCACTTGCTGATTCTTCATCACCTTGTTATGCCAATTCCAGAGACTATGAAGCTTTCATTTGGGCTTTCGTGATGTATTTACCAGTGATCTGTGAGGAATTCCTGCAGTGACAAATCCTCTCCCTGTTCTCTGTTAGATGTAAACTCATTCCAGCAAACAACAAAATGGATTGATGATGTGAGAACGGAAAGGGGCAGCGATGTCATCATCATGCTGGTGGGAAATAAGACAGATCTAGCAGATAAGAGGTATGGAGGAATCCCTCATCTTCCAACTGCTGTTGTGAACCCGCTGCTCTTCACTCCTAGACAGCTATTGTAAAAAGAGCATTGGTATTTGTATTAGCTCCCAAATGCACAAGCTTGCTTTGACTGTGCTGGAGATGGCTGTGACGAGAGAGATCGTAACTGTGAAGCTTTCATTTGGTTAAGCACAAGTTGCCAGTGAATGAGTTGAGCGACTGTCACCAGCTTGTTCAGGTTACAGAATGGAATGTCAGCTACAACCTGTGTCACAGCATGAATAAACTAAAATCATGACAGATATTCCTACGGCATAAAGTTGCTCAGTTCTCAATGATAGGTGCAAGTGGTCATAGAATCATAGAAGAGTCAGGGTTGGAAAGGACCCTAAGCTCATCCAGTTCCAACCACCCCGCCATGGGCAGGGACACCTCCCACTAAACCATGGCACCCAAGGCTCTGTCCAACCTGGCCTTGAACACTGCCAGCGATGGAGCATTCCCAACTTCCCTGGGCAACCCATTCCAGTGCCTCACCACCCTTACAGTAAAGAACTTCTTCCTCATATCCAATCTAAACTTCCCCTGTTTCAGTTTGAACCCATTGCCCCTTGTCCTCTCACTACAGTCCCTAATGAAGAGTCCCTCCCCAGCATCCCTATAGACCCCCTTCAGACACTGGAAGCTGCTCTGAGGTCTCCACGCAGCCTTCTCTTCTCCAGGCTGAACAGCCCCAACTTTCTCATCCTATCTTCATACGGGAGGTGCTCCAATCCCCTCCCTTTTGAAACCCTTCAGGGGTTTTCATAAGTTGCAAAACTGGAATATTTTACTGGAAGTTGGGCATCTTCAGCTTTTGCTGCTGCTTTTGGGTTTATGGTATTCATAGAATCATAGAATAGTTTGGGGTTGGAGGGGGGCCTAAAGGTCCTCCAGTTCGAACCAGTGCCATGAGCTGGGACACCTTCCACTATAGCAGCTTGCTCCAAGCCCCTGTGTCCAACCTGGCCTTGAGCACTGCCAGGGATGGGGCAGCCACAGCTTCTCTGTGCCGGTGTCCAGCTGAACTTGAATTTAAAACCATGAAATGCTTTCAGAACTGCACTGATACAGTCACCTTTTTGGGTTGAAGACAAGAATCTGAATTTTCAAGGTGTTTGTTTGTGGTTTTTATTCCTAATTCTGTGTTGTTTTCCCCAGACAAGTGTCCATTGAGGAAGGAGAAAGAAAAGCCAAAGAGCTGAATGTAATGTTCATCGAAACTAGTGCAAAAGCAGGATACAATGTAAAACAGGTGAGTAACCACAGCAGACGCACGACTTCTTCTGTTAATGCACCATTGTGGAAACACAGCTTCTCTGGACATTGGGAAGCCTTTGCAGAGGGTCTCAGGGGGGAACATTTGTGGTCCACATACCGCAGGCAACATCTCAGAGTTGAATTGTTGGCTGAGGTTCAGAAGAGGATCCATGACCTTGCAGCAAAGGGCTTGAAATCTCTTTCACCTTAGAAGAGAGGAGCTGTAGAAGAGAAATCCTTCCTGGATTTCTGTTAATTCAGATTTGGTGTTTAGATTGAAGGGATTAAGGCATGAGCCAAAAAGTTGGGGAAACAGAGGTCCTAGCATTGTTTCTGGTGATTGTTCAGTCAATGAACGTGGGCACACCAGTCAAGGAGGAATGTGATGGCTGAAATGTGCAGTGATGCTTCCACTCCACAGTGAGACAGTGTAAACTGGTGTTTCTAGTCTGGAAGGCCCTGAAAGTGTGAGTCAGTGTTCTTGGAGAGCCAAAGCTATTTACTTCTGGTAGGTGATGAGTTGCTTCTGAACTGAGGAAGGCAGGGAGAGGTCTTTTGAGCTTTATGCTGTGGGATGAGCTGAGACCTTTTGCATTGTGAAATGGTAAATGAGGTTTCAGCACTTGTGTTAACGAAGATAAATCACTTGGCAAACAGCGAACGGGTGGAAGTAGTAAACCCTGAGGAGCTGATGTGGTGTTGACAGGGAAGAAATGTTTGAGCTTATTAGTTGTGTTCGCAAATAGGCTTCCCAGAATCACAGTCACTGCTTTGAGTTGGAAGGGACCAGAGCAGAGCTGCTCCAGCCCTCGCAGCAGCTCCATGGCTTCCTCTGGCCTCGCTCCAACAGCTCCACGTCCCTCTTGTGCTGCTGCCCCAGAGCTGGATCAGGACTGCAGGGGGGGTCTCCCCAGAGCGCAGCAGAGGTTCAGGATCCCCTCCCTGAGCTGCTGCTCCCGCTCTGGGGGTGCAGCCCAGCACACGGGGGGGTTCTGGGCTCAAGCGCACACTGAAGCCGGGTCATGGGGAGCTTCTCCTCACCCAACACCCCAAGTCCTTCTCCTCAGGGCTGCTCCATCCAATCTCCCCCAGCTTGTGTTTGTGCTGGGATTGCCCCAGCCCAGGGCAGGACCTTGCACTTGGCCTGGTTGAGCTTCATGAGGTCCATACGATCCTCTGTCCAGGTCTCTCTGGATCCCATCCCTTCCCTCCAGCGTGTCACGGCATGACACAGTTTGGTGGCATCAGCAAATGTGCTGAGGGTGCTCAATCCCACTATCCATGTCACCAGCAAAGATGTTGAACAGTGCTGGTCCCAACAGTGACCCTTGAGGAACACCGCTCATCACTGGTCTTCACTTGGACATTGAGCTGTTGACCACAACTCTCTTGAGTGCAACCATCTAGCCAATTATCCACACCGTGATCCATCCATCAAATCCCTGTCTCTCCCAATTGAGAGCCAAGCATTCCTAACAAGAGGCATGAGAGCTAGAGGCAAGATGCTAGCAGATCATGAATTGAGAGTGAGTGGTGTCCATCCCTCCTGACTCAGCGCATAGCGGGATACTGCTGCTTCCTTGATGTAGCAATTTCTCACATGGAGTCATGGCCCTTAAAGTATTTGCTCCTTATGGTAGGAGGAAATGCAGCAGTGCAGGAGGTAGAAGACATTTGTTCCTGGGCATCCCCGCACAGCAAACACATGCACACACATGTGTATGTACATAATTCCACGTGTGTTTTTCCTGTGTAGTTACACAAACAGTTTGTGTACCGAATTGTATCAGTTGCTAAAACAGGCTTATAAATGACTTTGTACATTGTAGCCAGGACTAAAAGGTCTCTTATTAAAACGTCTCTTGACTTTGTATATTGGGAGCAACATTATTCCCTACATAATGGAATAATGAGATGTGTTAACTCAGTGCTGTGTTTCAGTGCGTTAGTGAGCGTGAAAGTGTTTGGTCCCAGGGTCCCCAATTATCCTGCCACAACACAGAGGCTGGTTGGTAATTAAGGCTTGGATTCCATGCTGGAATTCTTAATGTTTACTTGGGCTGCGGGAAGGGAACTTGAGAGCAGTCTCCTGGCTGAGAGGAATGATTTACAGATTCACAGCCTGGTCTGGGTTGAGGGGACCTTAAAGCTCCTCCAGCTCCAACCCCTGCCATGGGCAGGGACACCTCCACTGGAGCAGCTTGCTCCAAGCCCCTGTGTCCAACCTGGCCTTGAACACTGCCAGGGATGGGGCAGCCACAGCTTCTCTGGGCACCCTGTGCCTGCGCCTCAGCACCCTCTCAGGGAAGAGCTTCTGCCTAAGAGCTCATCTCAGTCTCCCCTCTGGCAGCTTAAAGCCATTCCCCTTGGCCTGTCCCTCCATCCCTTGTCCAAAGCCCCTCTCCAGCTTTCCTGGAGCCCCTTTAGGCACTGGAGCTGCTCTAAGGTCTCCCCTTCAGGAGCCTTCTCTTCTCCATCTGCCCCAGCCCAGCTCTCTCAGCCTGGCTCCAGAGCAAAGGGGAAGAGAGGACAGATCTTGTATTCCTGTGCCTGTGGCCCATTGTGGCAGAAGATCCTGTCATTTACCAGAACACGTGCCTTCTAAAGCCACCACAGCCTCCATCATGAGGGATGGGAGCTCCATTTAATCCATGATGAAGGAACAAACTTTGCCTTTCTATATTTTATGCTGAAGCCATAGGGGGATTTTCCTAATGAGATTGTGAAAGCATAAAGCCATTTGTGTAGCTGCAGCCTCACTTGTTCACTCTCTAGAGACAACTCTTGGTTGGGTAATGGAGGTCTAGACAAATCATGCCTCTGATTTTAATTGCCAGGTTACATGCTGCAAGACTTGCTGCTGTGAGAAAATAGGGTAGGTAATGCAGCTCCAAGCAAAGCAGGGTGGTGGTGGGAAGCTGGATGCTAATTCCTTCTATTAAATAGAAGATTTGGTGTTGAGACATAAATCTTGTGCTTTGTTCACATTAAGAAGGAGTATCTAAAACCTGCATCATATTTCAAGGGGGTACTTGTTATAATGTGAAATCTTGTCAGAATGAGACAAGAGGACAGGTTTTAAGTGACCTCATTCTCTGTGCACAATATTGAACCACAAAGACACCGGGGGTGGTTGAATAAGAGCTAAAAAAGGATTTTTCTGCTCAGTTTTGATCCTGTGTTGCGGGCAGGGATTGGGATTTGCAGGAACTTCAAAGCTCTCCTGTGCTGCAGAACATTTGGAACTCTCACTTTCAATTAGTTTCATAAGTAACTGTTGAAACAGTTCCCAAAGGAGAAGACTTTTAATACCATTATTTCCTAGTTCTGTTTCCTTGCAGCTTCTCTATTTGGTAGGAGTTTATATTACTAACTTGTCATGAATTCTTCCCTAGTGAAATGGGAACAACTCCATCTCTGCTGTGGTGAGACCCCACTTGCAGCACTGGGTGCAGTTCTGGGGTCCTCAGCATCAGAAGGACATGGAGCTGTTGGAGCAAGTCCAGAGGAGGCCATGAGGATGAGCAGGGACTGGAGCAGCTCCTGTATGGAGCCAGGCTGAGAACATTGGGGCTGCTGAAACTGGAGAAGAGAAGCTGTGTGGAGACCTCAGAGCAGCTTCCAGTGTCTGAAGGAGTCTACAGGGATGCTGGAGAGGGACTCTTCATCAGGGACTCTAGGGATAGGACAAGGGGTGATGGGTTCAAACTGAAACAGGGGAAGTTCAGGTTGGAGAT
The DNA here is from genome assembly GCA_028858755.1 of Ara ararauna. Taxonomy (NCBI): domain Eukaryota; kingdom Metazoa; phylum Chordata; class Aves; order Psittaciformes; family Psittacidae; genus Ara; species Ara ararauna. The sequence goes on along the minus strand of CM054378.1, from coordinate 132,513,120 downwards.
AAGGCAGAAGCTCTTCCCTGTGAGGGTGCTGAGGCGCTGACCCAGGGTGCCCAGAGAAGCTGTGGCTGCCCCATCCCTGGCAGTGTTGAAGGCCAGGTTGGACACAGGGGCTTGGAGCAAGCTGCTCCAGTGGAAGGTGTCCCTGCCTGTGACAGGGGTTGGAGCTGGAGGAGCTTTGAGGTCCTTTCTAACCCAAACCAGGCTGTGATTCTGTACATAACCTTTCCATAACCTATATAAAATGTCTCGTTAATAAGCTGAAGGCAAATTTGACCTTCCCCATACTGATAACTTCTATCCACAATCTATTGTGATGCTGCAGGGCAATTCTGTCTGAATTAATTTTCACGCAGGAGTTTGAATTCCAAATGAAAACTCCTGTATTTAATTAATCAAATTATTATAATTAAGTTTAAAATAATCAGATTATTTTAGATACCAATTCCAGCTGTTGACTACATCTAATGAAGCGCACTGATGTAAAAATCAACATTACCTTATGCCAGATAGGGAATACTAATGTCAAGGTGAGTCTTGGACTAGTTGTCAAGTCATTGACAAGTCCATCGGGATAGGTTCAGATTTAACACTGACTTTAGCAGCTTGGATACTGAGAGTCAAAGCAGCCCCTTTTGGGCAGTCCAAAACTGCTGACACAACACTCTTGTTCCCAGCACAAAATTCTTCTTCTGGATCTAAATCCCGTGCCCTGGGGTAATGGTAAGGAATGACACAAGCTAACACAGAAGGAGGATTGGGATGAAGCTGAACCCTCCATCCTCCATTGTTGGCTTCTTTGCATTTCTACCCCCTTGTCATTGAGGTCTTGGTTTCTGTGCAGTGTCTGCTTCAGACATTGATGTTACCAGTGCCAGAGTGAGCTCTGTTTTAACTGACGCGCCATGTCTGGCCCACCAGAGCTTTCTTGCTTTCTTTCCATCTTTCAGCTCAGAGATGTGAATTCCAGCCTCACTTATGTGCAGGCAAGATCTGGAGATGTCACTGGGAGCACACTTGCCTTCGCGGCACTAGGACTGGCTGCCAGGCAGGGTTAGCAGGAGCAGAGGCAGCCCAGGGGATGCCATGGGGCACCATGCAGTCCCATGACCTCCATCCAGCTGTGGTGAGACATTGAGGAGTGACATCACCTCACAATCTTCATGTAATCATGGAATGGTTTGGGATGAAGAGACCTTAAAGCTCCTCCAGCTCCAACCCCTGCCATGGGCAGGGACACCTTCCACTGGAGCAGCTTGCTCCAAGCCCCTGTGTCCAGCCTAGCCTTGAGCACTGCCAGGGAGGGATCAGTTCTTCCCTGTGAGGGTGCTGAGGCGCTGGCACAGGGTGGCCAGAGAAGCTGTGGCTGCTCCGTCCCTGGCAGTGTTGAAGGCCAGGTTGGACTGCAGCCCCAATGTTCTCAGCCTGTTTCCATACAGGAGCTGCTCCAGCCCCTGCTCATCCTCGTGGCCTCCTCTGGACTTGCTCCAACAGCTCCATGTCCTCCTTGTGTTGAGGACCCCAGAACTGCACACAGTACTGCGGGGAGGGTCTCCCCAGAGCAGAGGGGCAGTTCAGGTGCTGCTGAAACCTGGACATGACAGACTCATTTTATGACTTCTCTGGCATTTCTTAACCCCAACGACTGAACTGATGAGCTGCTGGGACAAGCGTCATCTCTTGGAGTTGCGCACTGTCAGAGCAGGTTGTAGTATAGAGCTGCTGGGTACTGCTGGATCTCTTACTGAGTGCTGCACACTCCCTGTTCTTCCTTGCTTTGGGGAGGAGATGTTAAAGGAAAAGTGAGTGGATGATATTCCAGGATAAAAATGCTGCTGCAAGTGTTATTGTGGGGTTAAACTGATGCAGTAGAGGGGAAGAATAGTGGCTTTTGGATCCTGCATGTTTCAGCAGACTGATTGCCAGGGGAGCCCTAAGACTGAGGGGAGAAGTAGGTAACTTGGTTTGTTTAATGCAGAGAACCCTAGGCTCTGATTCATTCTATTTGTCAGCCCCTAATAAGCTTTACAAGCCTTTAAGATTCATGCTCTCCCCCAGCAGTCTGTATTTCAGGGAATCTCATTGTTAGGCTCTGCATCGCATGCCCAGAATATGTCAGCCTTCATTTTGCTGTCCTGGAGAGAGGAGGGGGAGCCCTGAAGACCTCCTTAGAGCAGTACCTGGCACGCTCCACGCTGGCTCGCAGAGAGCCACAGGCTGAATATGGGATTTGGCAGCCAGACTTTCTCACGGCAGTAGCTAAAGGCCCGTGGCCTCTGGAGTAACCCTGTTCTCACAGAGCTGGCTGCATCCCCCTGCTTGGCTCTTTCTCCTCTTGTGCTTTGATTCTTGGCCGTCTGAAGGGCAGGAATTACTCTGAGTTGCACTGCTCCCCTCAGAGAATGAGAATTAGGGGATGGGTTTTGTTTGCTTCGCATTAGGGAGCAGGTTTCTTGCCTGGCTTTTCCATGTGGACAGTGATCCTCCTCTCCGTATTGCTACAGGAGTGGTACAGTGAGGACTGGGTTATGCCTCCGATTGTGACACTGATCTGGTGAGGATTTAGTAGCTGGAGGAGGAGGAAAGGCACAGGCTGCAAATGAAATCTAATGGTGGGGAGTGAGAGTTTGTCTTGGTTTTCAGGGTTTAATCGGGAAGGAGATTGAGGATTCAGTGATGAAAGAGACTTTGTGTGGTTCTCATTCACTCACACGGCTGCATTTTGTCCCTGCCTGTGGCAGGAGGTTGGAACTGGATGATCTTTAAGGTCACTTCCAAAGCCAAACCAGTCTGGGATTCTGGGATTTAACAATTGCCTTGGGAAAAAAGTCCTGAATGCTCACCAGTACATGGGGTTTTGTACATGCACACACACATGCACTAATACCCAGACGTGGAATCCTGGAACGGTTTGTGTTGGAAGAGATCTTAAAGCTCATCCAGCTCCAACCCCTGCCACAGGCAGGGACACCTTCCACTAGAGCAGCTTGCTCCAAGCCCCTGTGTCCAACCTGGCCTTGAACACTGCCAGGGATGGGGCAGCCACAGCTTCTCTGGGCACCCTGTGCCTGCGCCTCAGCACCCTCACAGGGAACAGCTTCTGCCTAAGAGCTCATCTCAGTCTCCCCTCTGGCAGCTTAAAGCCATTCCCCTTGTCCTGTCCCTCCATCCCTTATCCAAAGCCCCTCTCCAGCTTTCCTGCAGCCCCTTTAGGCACTGGAGCTGCTCTAAGGTCTCCCCTTCAGGAGCCTTCTCTTCTCCAGGCTGCCCCAGCCCAGCTCTCTCAGCCTGGCTCCAGAGCAGAGCTGCTCCAGCCCTCGCAGCAGCTCCGTGGCCTCCTCTGGCCTCGCTCCAACAGCTCCACGTCCCTCTTGTGCTGCTGCCCCAGAGCTGGATCAGGACTGCAGGGGGGGTCTCCCCAGAGCGCAGCAGAGGGGGAGAAGGCATCTTTTTAAGACACCTATATATATATATGTATAGACATTATATTATAGATGTGTGTGTGTGTGTATATATATATATGCAACCTCCTGCCACATATGTGGTGAGCTAAGCCTGCTGGCTGGGGTGCTGCAGGCACTGTGCAGCACTGAGTCCCTGCGTTGAAGGCTCCTTTCTAAGCATCATGAGGTTTCCCTAATTGGATTTGTGCACATATGTTGTGGCTGATAAGCAGAAGGTTAATAAGGAAGACAGTTGATTTTCTTAGTTGCTAAATTCCTTTTTTTAGTCAAATCATTTAGAGGAGAAATACTGCTAAAGGCATTGAGGAGAAATACTGCTAAAGGCAGGATTTTACGCCTGGGCTTACTGTTAAAGGAAGGATTATGGTATTTTCAACACTTAGCCTTTCTGTCAGCAGCTTGGTTTAAATGCAGTAATTCCAGTGGGTTCCCAACAGCTGAGGGTTTTCAGGCTTCCCACCCCTCCCCTCTATAAACTGCATCTCTCACTTTCTACTGTTATACAGGGGGGTAATAAATGGTTAAACTGTCCACAGTTTGAAACCGTTTGGGGTTCTTTAATGCTTATTCCATGTAGGATCTCCAAATGCATGATGCTAGCAAAGAGCTATGTGAGTTGATGCTTTTCCATCTTTCTATCAGAACTAAGATGTCAACCAGCCTAATCTAGGCAAGATCTGGTAGGATTATGCCAAACTATTGCACATCCAGCCTTAAAAGTGACTGGGAGGGATTTTTTTTCCCCCCAAACCTTCTGTGTCAAGAACTGGGTCAAAATGATTCTTTCTAAGGGTAGTGTATGAGCAGAAAAAGCCATGCCCTGGAAGGGTAGGGAAGCAAATTTACTCCATCCTCTTATTATTTCTGTATCAAGCAGGAAATGTGTGTTGGAGGGGTGAGAGATGGAACAGATCTTCCCCTCCAGAGCTGATAGGGATTGATGTAATGATGAAGTGATGCGCCAGAGAGGAGCAGAGTTTGCCATAGCACCTACGTATGTGCTGACAGCGTATCAGGACCCTTCTGAAAGCCTAACTGTTGATGGTATTTGGAAGTTCTCCAGTGCAGCCTCGTTCTCTGATCTCTTCTTCATGTGCTTTTTTGCCTCCCTGAAGTCACAAAGTTGTTTTTCTTTCATAAAATTGAAATTGGGATCCTGAAATCAACCTGTGAGAGCTCACTGGATACCAAACATTGGGAGAGCAATGGGACAAAGCTCAGTAAAGAAGGAGAGTCAGAACCTTCTGTTCCCAGGTGTGATCGAGTCAGGATTTATATTGAAGACTGTTAAAGGCAAAGAAAACATCGAGACTGCAAAGAGCTTGTGGATTCAAATCACAAAATCCCAGGGTGGTTTGGGTTGGAAGGGACCTTAAAGCTCATCCAGTTCCAATCCCCTGCCTAAGAACGTCTGTCTAAGATCTCATCTCAATCTCTCCTCGGGCAGGTTAAAGCCATTCCTCTTGTCCTGTCCCTACAGGCCCTTGTCCAAAGCCCCTCTCCAGGTTTTCTTGTACCCCCTTTAGGCACTGGAACACTGGATGAAGATATAGAATGCATGGAAACATCTAGTGTCCTGGAGTACATGCAGACAGGAAATACGTGGTAGTGATAATGTCTGTGATGGTGTAAAAATATGAATGCAGTGTATGTCAGATGTTCATGTCTGGGTGTGGATTGAACTCTACTAGGGTTGTTCTTCAAAGGTAAGAAACAATTAGGTGGGTATTCAGAAACCCTGGTGAGTAGTAAAGGCCCAAAGTGTCCTTCCATCCGTCTCATCCATTCTGTCCTTCCATTTTTGCTGAGACACCTGAAAAGGAGAATGTTGGTGTTGAAATTTGTGTTCTTACCAAGTAGCATGGCAGGGTGTCAGAGAAGTCACTCTGCTGAAGGCCATTCCTTAACTGGGCTGTTCTGTGCAGGAGGAGGCAGAGCCTTGTGGGCTCAGGAGGGCCAAGTGAATTCTCACACATTAATAGTGAGCCCATCTGTAGGCTCGTCACCCAGAGAGCTGGGGAAAAGCCACATGATGGGAACCAGGAGTCTGAGCCTTGGGGCCAAGGTGGGAAATGCAGGAGAAGGAATTGGTCCTGTTCAGTCTCACTGCTTGGTGGAATAAAACCGTGAAGAGATGTTGGAGCTAAGGTCTTGCTGGAAAGCTGGAGACAATGTTCGAGTGAGAGGTGGCACAACTGCTTTGGGATTGCAGGCTCTTGTTCTGAGCAGGATCGTGATGATGGAGCAGGTACCGAAAGTGAAGGACACTCAGAAAAGGACTGGGAACCTTCCTGAAAGGAAGATCCTTTCTCTGGTTCACAGGGAGCCTGAGCCATAGATACGTGAAGCCTGGAAGAAAATGCTTGGGGCATGTCATTACACACATCCCCTTTTCTGATGCTCTTCTGTATGTGCCCCCTGGGTCAATGCTGGTGTTAATACAGCTCCTGGATGCTGTGTTTGACTTGGTGTGTCCATGCTCCTGTTGTAACTAATACCCTATGGAGGTGTGAAGGTCGAGTTCTCACCTGATATTGGGGAGGTTTTGGCATCTGTGCACGTATGTGAGGTGGAAATGCTGCATTCCAAACAGAGAATATTAGCAGAGAAGGTGGTAGAAGGTTTGCTGCTTGTATCCAGTCACATTTGATCTCTGCTCTCGCAACAAAAACATGCTTTGCCATTTCCTGAGAATAAAGGTTATATTTGGTGTCAGGCTTTTGGTGTCAGTAGTCTCGGAGGATGTATTGAATCATTGTTTGAACTGTATCAACTGGGTGCACTCTTTCAAGTGGGATTGTTTTGATCTGTTCCCTGTTTCCTTGCAGCTTTTCCGACGTGTGGCAGCTGCCTTGCCTGGAATGGAAAGCACACAAGACAAAAGTAGAGAAGACAGTATCCTTTATGTGTCTGAGCTGAGCCTCAGTGGTGGTAAAGTGCTGCCAGGCATTACCCTGGATGAGGAAAATGCAGGCTCTGAATAACAAGGATGAAGAAAGGAGTAATACCTCTCCTACAGCTCTTGGTCAGCTTCTGGACATCCCAAAATGAGGCTTGAGAGGGGGAATAGGGGCAAGTAACCTTCAAGCTTGAAGTCCTGAGGAGGAAAGCTTGGTGCTATAGAAGGCTGGGACTAGGAATGGTAAGAATGGAGGGCTCTCCTGTGAAGTAGGGATGCTCGGGGCTATGAATTGAGGCCATAAGGACAACTAAATGAAAGCAGAAGGAGAACAACAGGAAGGTGCAGAAAGATACAGTCAAACACAGGCAGAAGGATTCTTTGTGTGGTGTTGGAGCTGGTTGGATGCAGGGAGGGGAGGGGGAGAAAACAGAGGCAATGATGCCTGGAAAAACCCCTCTGTGGCTCTTGCAGATCTGAGTTGCAGAATCCTGCAATGAGCCAGGTTGGAAGGGACCTCTGTAGTTCCCTTCTCCAATCCTCCTAGACCTGCTCTGGTGGAAGGTGTCCCTGTCTGTGGCAGGGATTGGAACTGGATGAGCTTTAAGGTCCCTTCAACCCAAACCAGTCTGGGACTCTATGATTCTATGCTAGAACTGAGTGAGCTTTTTTGGAGACAATGAACTTCAGGGCTGTCAGTTTGCAGCAGGGATCATGTAGCTGCCAGCTGGGAAGGGCAGGAGAAATGGTGCTTTGGAGAAGGGCTGCAGCAGGAGCTGTAGGAGGAGGACGAGCCTGATGCTAGAACTGCATCTGGAGAGCATCCGACCACACAGAGGGAAGGAGCATTTGGGAAGCTGTGGATTGCAACTAAAGCACAAGCTTTATGCATTATGGACTTGATTGATCGGAAACATTTCTTTATGTAGGTCACCAAAAGGTTAATGAACAACAATCTTTATTAATGAGGATGGTGTCAGAATGCACCAGCACTGGGCGATGCAGTTTCCATATCAGGGTGTTTGATCCCCGGTCTCTAAATGGAACTGCAACAAGGGCACTCTGTGTTTGACTCCCTGCAGACTGCAGATAGCAGGAATTCAATAGGATTGTCTCCCAGGCAGCTGTGCAGGATTAATGGGGGGGATTTTCCGTAGGCTTCTTTGCACAACACTGAGGGTTCAAGGATCTTGAAGTGCTCGTGCACAATGATGAAGCTGGTGAGGCCCATTTTGAGCATCTCTTGACTGAAATAATAGATTGAGGTTTAGATCAGGCAAATGGACCAAATATTCAAGATGAATGATTGGTCTTTTGTTTCCCCTTTTGTGTTTATTCCCTCCTAACTTCCATAAAAGCACTTTCAACCCCTAAAGACATAACTTGGGAGTATCAGCTGCGTGATACTTTTGTCTCCGTGTTAATTGATAAGAGAAAGGCTTGAGACTTGTGCTGAAACCATGAGTCAGGTTTGGAGATTAGAGTGCAACGCTGCTCCTGTGAAAGGCTATGGAAGTGTTGGAACTGTAGAGCATCCGCTGGGAATTCGTGTGCCAACAGGAGTACCTTATCAGCAGCCTTCATTAAAGCTGAGTGTGGACATGGAGTGAGAGGGCTGTGCTTGCCAGTTGGATGTGAAGTAGAGAGGAGCAGGAGTTTGTCCTTCCCTGGGTTCCTCTGGGCTCCTGCTGTCTCCGGGGCTTCATTGTTCTTCAGGGAGCAGGTAGATCCCTTCATGGGTGCCTTCCAGCTGTGGGTGCTGCTGGCTGTGCTGGCAGGCTGAATGGAGCCTTGATGTGAAACTGGGGGCTCCCAAGCTGTTACTGGTTCCCTCTGAAAATGGTGATTAGACACTTACATGGAACAAAAGGAGATCGCTGGTGGTCGCTGGGGAAGAGCAGACTCTGGTTGGAGACATAGAATCCCAGACTGGTTTGTGTTGGAAGGGACCTTAAAGCTCCTCCATTTCCAGCTCCCTGCCACGGGCAGGGACCCCTTCCACTGGAGCAGCTTGCTCCAAGCCCCTGTGTCCAACCTGGCCTTGAACACTGCCAGGGATGGGGCAGCCACAGCTTCTCTGGGCACCCTGTGCCAGTGCCTCAGCACCCTCCCAGGGAAGAGCTTCTGCCTAAGAGCTCATCTGAGTCTCCCCTCTGGCAGTTTAAAGCCATTGCCCTTGGCCTGTCCCTACAGGACCTTGGCCAAAGCCCCTCTCCAGGTCTCCCCTCCACATTTGGGGTCTGACGTTATTTCTGCTTCTTACTTGAGAACATGTCAAGGCAAAAGGGGCTTCTGAGCCACCTGTACCTTTACTTCAGCTTGAAGCTGGTCTTTTAAGAGCCTCTTAAAACCCTTTGCAGGTATATGAATATATATATTCATGAATATATATATATATTCATATATGTATGAATGCCTGCAAAGTGTTTCCACAAAGAAGTGATGAATGCCCCATCCCTGGCAGTGTTGAAGGCCAGGTTGGCCACAGGGGCTTGGAGCTGCTCCAGTGGAAGGGGTCCCTGCCTGTGACAGGGGTTGGGACTGGATCAGCTTTAAGGTCCCTTCCAACGCAAACCACTCTGTGACTCATTTCAGTGGGAGATACAAACTGAACATTCCAGTTCGCATCCTGCTCCACCTGAGCTTGGTCGGGAAATGTATGGGAATCTGTTTTCCTTAACTTACTTCCTCCAGTGATTGACATAAAACTGGAAAAGCCTCAAGAGCAGCCTGTCAGTGAAGGAGGCTGTTCCTGCTAATACCATGTGGCTTCTTCCTTGCTCCAGAACATCACTGCTTTCCCTCCCTTTACTCTTCATTGACTGCAGTGTGAATATTGGCTTGAACCTTCCCCTTTCAGTAATAACGTATTGCAGTTCATCGTCGCTGGCTGTCTCGTGGAGATGATCTGTTAGCTTCACAAGCACACACACACAGGAAAATGTCAGTGTCTTCATTATTTATAAGAAAAAAAAACAAAAAAAGCCAAAATATTCCGGCATATTCTAGTTATAACTTTAAAAAACCCACAAAAAATAGGTACAATTTCTTAATATTTGTTCCTTTTTTTAATATGTTATGATATTGCACTTTGAAATGATGGCAACTGAGGAAGTTTGGCATTGGACTTAGAGGAGATGTACGTGCAGAAGAATGTTTGGGAATCTCAAACCCGTTTGATTTCTCTTTAAGAACCTGGCAATGACTTAGAGAGCAGTCAGGAATGCAAGAGGAGGGCTAAGTCCTTATCCTTACAATAATGATAATAATAAAGGAATTAAACCCAAGCTCTTAAATCTTTTAAGCAGAGATGGACTGGTTTTCAAACCCCCTCCCAATTGGGAACCAACCTTAAAGGGGGGTTTCAACACCACCAAAGCATTTTTGAGCTCTCGCAGAGGCATCGTGAACACAGTTCCAAGAGAGCATCTGGAGAACACACAAAGCGTCTTTGGGAATGGGCTCAATGGCTCCTGGAGGTCCTGGGGGGGAAGGAAGGGGTGGATGTGCATTAGCAAAACACTTGCAGGAAACAGGGAAATCGTATTTGGAGTGCAGGATGAGTTTAAAGAGCATTTTGGTTTTCCTTTTGACGTAGGACGCCGATGACTTAGTGCTGCCCGAGAGATGGGAACAGAAGGGCTCAGGCTGGAGGAGAAAGCATTTGAGTTCTTAATTCTTTTTCATTTTAGGGGAAATAGGAAGTGAATTCAGGACTGGCACTGCCGGGATGGGTGAAACCTTTACCATTTAGCAGGAACGAGGAAGGAGCAGGCGCATCACCCAGCGGAGAGGCTGCGGTGACGGATCAGTCCCCGGCCGGGACAGAGGGGAGGCAGAAGGGGGGATTACTGCACCCCTTTCCCATAGGATTATGATAGGTCGGCAGGGGAAGGGGCATTTCCTACAGCTATCTAGTTGAGAGCTCTTAGGTGGAAGGGAAAGGAGTTGAATAGGATGGAAACCAACTTCTGATTATCCAGATTTATGCCTTTAATTTTTTAGCTCTTTTTTTACGTTCGGTCTTCGAGTTGGCTTTAGTTTGGTTCGTTAGAGCTGTATAGTTTGGTTCAATACCGCCGAATATCACGTTCTCTTTCCTTAGGCTTCCAAATAACCCTTCCCCCCCCCCCCCTTTTGGATATTTATTTCTTTGCTTCATTTTATGCTCTTTGTTTTCTGTCTCGTTTCGCCTCGGAATCTGTTTTAGAGCTTTGCTGATGTTTGCGAGATGTAGCTACCCCAGAACCACGGAGTCCGACACACACTAGAAGTGCACCCTTGTAATCTTGACTAGTCATTGTGAAGTTGCTGTGTAAGTTACTAAACCCACAATTGTACATACATTTGTTTGCTGGGGCCAATCCGGCTGAGTTACGAGTGCAGGCAAGGAATTGTTGAGTCTGTGTTGCGATTGCGGCGTTCAAGGCCGACAATTGCAAGTGACTATTCAGGCTCCTTCTTTGTTCTCTTCTACCCCTTTAACCAGCTTAAAGATAACCAAGTGGGGAAAGAGAGAAGGGAATCGTCCTCACCACCACTTTCACCAGGAAACGGGGTAGGAAGCGTGGAATTCTTCATTCCTGATGGGAATGTTAGGCTCGTGCCCTGCCCTGGGTTTCTAGCAGCTCTGCACAGTAATAACTTAAAAGGCAGAATTGAGATGTAAAGTGCTTTTATAATGCAATATTAAAGGCGAGTTTTTTTTTTGACGTGGCATGTCTTGAAATAAACATCAATGATATGTGACAAAGGAGCATTCTTTCTTTGCCGAGAGGATTCCTGGGGGGAAGGAAGCCCGGCTGCTTTTCCTGTATTGTGCTGGCCTCAGCTGTGCCAAGCTGGTTCCTTTTGCTGCTTTTCCCCTTTGGTTTCCTTTGGGGGGGGGGGGGGGGGGGTATTTTTCCTTTGGTTCTTCATGCAGCTTCCTCGTTTTCCAGCAGCACATCCTTGGGTTCGGTTCTGATGCAGCCAAACCCCTCCGTTTGCCATCGTTCCAAGCTTTAAGCACTGGATTTGCAAGGAGCTGGCTTCGCACATCCTCAGTGACGTGCTAAGCTCATGGAGCTGCTCGAGGACTCTGCTGGCTGCGTGGCCAGGAGCAGGTTTGTGCAGTGGACCTGTTCCGTCTTGATGCCATGGAGGAGCTGTGGCCACGAGCCCGTGTTCAGCCCAGGAACAAGGAGGAGCCGCCGTCGTACGGCACTTCTCCCCCAGGAGACCCTGAGGTGTGCTCAGGACCCGCAGGTACGTCCAGCACCATCCTCCCTGACAGTGCTTAACGTGACAACAGGCCTCCATCCGCTCCCAGTTCTGCTTTTCCAGAGGGAGAACCGCTTCCAACGCGAGCACAGGAACAACTCAGCCTGGTTGGTTTTCTTTCGCACCATAATTCCTCGCGCCATCCGTGTATCAGGGTTTAGGTTTGGAGTTTTGCTCCATGGACATGGTAGAAGCACAGGAACAGACTTCTTGCTGCTGCCTTTGCGAGCAGTGAAGGTTTCTGCTCTGTTTCTTTCCTCCTCCCCTCGCTGCCTTGCTCCTTGTACAGTCCATGGCGCAGCTATTCCGTTCCTCACTCTTTGTCTTGGTAATGAGTAGTAGAAGAAACGGTATAAGGGGAGAACAAGGTTCCTTTTGTTCATGTTGGGATGTCATTGGTGCCTCAGCTCTGTTTGATAACAACCAACAACAACTGGGTTCCTTAGCGCTTGAACTAAATAAATACCTGTCTCGTTGGAAAGCTCTGCCTCTCTAAGTCCGTCCAAGCTTGGTGGGGCACAGGGCATCAGCTTCCTGCTGCAGGAGGTGGCTTTAAGGACAAAGGGAGGGATCTGGTGGGGTTGTGTGCTTATTCCACCAGTTCCATACAGTGTCTCTGCCGTTGCTTCCAGTGCCTGATGAGCGGTATCAAGGATGAGGATGGAGAGCTTGCTCCTGAAATCCAGCTGTTCTCCTCCCTTGCGTTTGCAAAGGTGATCCAGGTGTGCGGTGCAGCCTCATCACTGCCTCGGCTTCTGGACCAACCCCGTCTGCCTTGAGGAGCATCTTTCTTAAGCCTCCATCCCGGTGGAGATGGCAGGGATGGGGAGGTGAGTACCAGGAACAGATACCCTTTGATGGACTTGCCCTTATCCAGTGTTTCCTCAAGGGAATGAACTGGTTTTGGTTTGGTGACACCAGCAACTCAACGTCTGTCACTTGTTCAAGCCCTTCTCCTCTTGAAAGGACCGTCAAGGCCATGGAGAAGAGAAGGCTCAGGGGGGACCTGATGGCTCCCTACAACTGCCTGAGAGGAGGATGGAGCCAGGAGGGGGCTGCGCTCTGCTCCCAAGGAACAAGGGATGGGCCAAGAGGAACCGGCCTCAAGCTGCACCAGGGCAGGGTTAGATGGAGCTGAGGGACAATTCCTTCCCCAGAGGGTGCTCAGCATTGGAAGTGCCCAGGGCAGGGCTGCAGTCACCGTCCCTGCGAGTGCTCACAGAGCATGGAGACGAGGCTGCAGTGCCGTGGGTCAGGGGTGGCCTTGGCAGTGCTGGGAATGGTTGGGCTGGGTGAGCTTAAAGGGCTTTTCCAACCTGGTTGATTTCCTTGATCCAATAACTTGGTTGGGAAAATTGACAGGGGAGGAACTTGGAGCATCCTCGTGCGGCTCTGGAGATGGCCCATGGCAGGGGTTGGAGCTGGATGATCTTAGGTCCTTTCCAGCCCAAACCATTCTATGGTCCTGTGTGTTGGAGTTAGTGACATGGGAACAGATGGGGAAGGGTTGTGTCACCGCAAGGACCTTCCGTTACTCATGCTTGGAAGGTGGGAGCACTGCAACCACCACCTGCACCTCTGGCTGTGGATGGATCTGTTGGGATCATGGAATCCCAGCCTGGTTTGTCTTGGAAGGGACCTTAAAGCTCCTCCAGTTCCAACCCCTGCCACGGGCAGGGACACCTTCCACTGGAGCAGCTCCAAGCCCCTGTGTCCAACCAGGCCTCGTGTCCCTGCGGAGCACTGGAATGTGATGGTCTCAGTTCCTCCTCCTGCTCTCTATTGCTGTGGAATCCCCTCAATGCTGTCACTTCACAGATGGGAATCCCACGTTCCCACCTGGAAAAGGGGTTGGATTGAGCTGTGGGGAAGGTGCTGAGCAAGGCTCGGGCTGGGAACACCCATCAGGGTGCCTGTGGGTCCCGCTCTGCTCCCAACCTTCCTGGCTCTTGCTGAGCTCCAAACACAGACAGGGAGCATCTGACTCAATCCTTGCCTGGATCAATCCTGGATCCTGGAGGAGCCGCAGCATCCTCCTAGAGCGGCATCTGCAGCACCAGCACCATCCTCTCGCTGCACAGCATCAGTCCTGCCTCCTGCACCCAAACGCCCTGTGAGAGGGCTCGGGGTGCTGCAGCAGCTCCCGTCCCATGCGGGGCATGTGCTGGCCCATAAGGATGGGCAGGGATTGTGTCCCTGTGCTTCCAGCCGTGGTTGGAAACAGCCTCTTCCATCCGCGGCGCTGCTCCTCCTCCTCCTGGCAGTGCCTGGGTTGGGCTTTGCAGCCCTCCTGGGCCTGGATTTGCATCGATTCCCGACGGGATCTGTTCTGTTTCCCTCCTTTCAACCCCTTTTCCCATCCCTGAGCGTGTGCCAAGGTCGACCGGGGCTTTCGGAAGGTGTTTGGGGTCCTCTTGTAGCTGGATGTGGCTCTGAGGATGCTCGAGCGCGTCAGGAGCTGAAACAGGGACGAGAGCTGCTCCCTGCAGGATGAGGTTGGAAGTGGGTTGACGTTGAGGTCCTTTCCAACCCACACCATTCCGTGATGCTGCCAGGAGCAGGGCCAGGGCTGACGGCAGCAGCTGCGAGAGGAGGGATGCGATTTCCCGGGGAATTTCCCAGCTTTTCCAACCTGTTCCCAAGTTAAGTCCAGGTTAATGGGAATTAAAGCCTCAAACCGCTCTCCATCCCCTCAGAGCCAACTGCTGCATCCCCGGTGCTGCCCGTCCTCAGGGCCGTGGCACAGGGGGCAGGGAATGGTGTTTATTGATGCTCCCAGCGCTGGTGCTGACCCTTTCCATGTTCACCCGACCTCAGGGAGAGGGGAAGGTTGAGGCTTGATCCCGGCTTTCCTGGCGCTCCGTGACCCGTGGTGCCTCACTTCCAGATGAGTGGGGTTTGGTCAGAGCGAGAGCCCGGTGGCTCCAGCTGCTCCCTTTGCTCTGACCCCCGAGGATCAATGCCCTGAGGCTGTTTGGGGCCTGTGGGGCCGGAACTGTGCCTCCCTAGCGCAGATCCCACCGCCTTATTCCTCGGTTTGGGGAGGTTTGGAGTTGTTCCGGGATTCGAGCGGGGTTTGGGCCTCAGAGGAGGGTCCCGTTGGGTCTCTGTTGGGTTGGGAATGGAGCGGCTCGACCCTCATTGCTGTTTCTTGGCGCATCCTATTGCTCTGCTCAGCATCATTCCCGGCGGCACCGGGAGCTGCCGCGGAGCCTCCTCCAGGGGGTGAAGACCCGAATGGAGCAGAACCCAACCCGGGCGGTTTGGGGGGCGTTGGTTTCTGCGCCCCCGGATTGATTCGGATGTGTTATCGCTGCGTCGTTCGGCTTCAGAGCGAAGGAAGGGGTTGGCTGCCGCCGGCAGCACGCGCTGGTCCATCGCTGCCCTCCTCCTGCCCTTACCCATCACCTGGAGGCGCCGGGTCCTCAAGAGAGGAGCGGGCTCAGCGCTGGGATGCGCAGGTACCGCAGGGATGGGGAGCGGGGGGAACGGGGCTCCCGCGGGTCAGCGCCTGGATGTGGCACGGGAGCAGCGCGACTCCCGGGTGAACGGTTCCAGGTGTTTCCATGTCCCCCGTGGGTTTTGCGCCTCGTGTGGTGGCTGCTGCATCCCAATGGCTCCCGGTCAGGTGCCGGAGATGGGCTCATCCAGGGAAAGCTCCGGCTTGTCCAAGACCATAGAGTCATGGAATGGTTTGGGATGAAGGGACCTTAAAGCCCATCCAGCTCCAAGGGCTGCCACGGGCAGGGACACCTTCCACTGGAGCAGCTCCAATCCTGCGTCCAACCCGGCCTTGGACACGTCCCCACTCGGTTTGGTGCCGTTGGCAAACTCCATCAGGGACCATCCGATCCCATCACCCGGGTCGCTTATGGAAGACATGGAACAGGGTTGGGCGCAGGTGGAGGAGGAGGTGCTCACCACCAGCCTCAGGGTGCTGCTGATTGGCCAATTCCCCCCCCCCCATGGACCACTCATCAAGACCATGGCACATCTGTTTCTCTAGGATAAGGTTGTGGGAAGCCCTATGGAAAACCTTGGGGAAAACCAGAGGGACAATGTCCAACACCCCCCCCCCTCAACCGAGCGGGTTGCTTGGTCATGGGAGATGGACGCCATCCCTCCCAATACCCTCACATGTTCCCAGCCACACACAGGGAACAGCTGTGGCTCCACTGGGAACAGGGCTGGGATCACCCCGCAAAGAGCCTTCCGGTCCTGAGGGAGAGGTTCAGGTGGAGGTGGTGGTGGAAAACAGATGGGAAGTGGGACCACAGAGGTGGCGAGGCGATGGGATGGATGCTCTTGAGCCGTCTTAAGGCTTAAACTGGACCTGCAGGGACCATCCCACACCGCTCCCTTCCCGGACGGAGCCGGCTCATCCCGCAGGGTCTGGATTTGGGCATGGGAGCAGCGGGATCCTGGTTCTCCAGCACGAGGGGGGTGTCCCTGCTCCATCCCATCAGGGCCAGGAGCGGAGCACGGTTTGGGGGGTTTTGAGGCTTCCGCGGCTCATCCCTGCCCTGGAGCTGCTCCCGATGGACAGGGAGGGAGGAGAAGGGGCCCGGGAGGGGATGGGGAGCCGGGGACACCCTCGCAGCTCCAATGGGGAGCAGGACCAAACCCGGAGATCCCTTGGGAAGCGCCTCCTCCCCATCCCCCCTCACCCACCGCCCGGGGCTCCTTTTCCGCTGCCTTTATTAATGCGCAGAGCTTCGGTTTTCCACGTTTGCCCTTTCCAAGCGGGGCTCTGGGAGCGGGTTTGCAGCTGGGGAGGATGAGGGATGGGGATGGTGTTTGGGATACCCCGAGCCCACGCCAGGCGCTGGGATGGACCCATCCGGGCTGCAGTGTGAGAGCATCGGGCACTGCGTCACTGGGGTGTGTTGGGGGTCCCATTGCGCCCATGGGATTTCATTGGCATTCCGGATGTTGGGAACCCCTGGATAAAATCCTGCCTCCGAGGCGATGCGCGGCAGCGGCGCCTCCGCCCCTCCATCCACCCATTCCCAATGCACATCCCCATCCCCTCGCTGCTCCCCTCAGTCCCACATCCCGGATCCCGGCTCTCGGGGAAGCTGCTCCTGTTCCCAGGGATTCCTCCTCCCCAAACCCAGGGTGAAAGTGAAGATGCTGCGGCTCCCTCCTGCAGCCACTGCCTGGGGACCCTTCCCAGCCCCATTCCTAAGGGTTTCCCCCCCATTCCCATAGGCTTAGTCCCCATTTCCAGCGCTTTAGCCCCAGTTCCCAGGGGTTTGGGCCCAGCTCCAAATGGTTCAGCTCCAATTCCCAGAGGTTCAGCTCTAATTCCCAATGATTTAGCCCTAATTCCCAGGGGTATAGTCCCAATTCCCAAGGGTTCAACCCCAATTCCAAGGGTTTAACACCCATTCCCACGGCTTCAATCCCAATTCCAAGGGTTTAACGCCCATTCCCAAGGCTTCAACCCCCATTCCCAAGGGTTTAACGCCCATTCCCAAGACTTCAACCCCCATTCCCAAGGCTTTAACGGCCATTCCCAAGGATTTAACGCCCATTTCCAAGGCTTCAACCCCCATTCCCAAGGATTTAACGCCCATTCCCAAGGCTTCAACCCCAATTCCCAAGGATTTAACGCCCATTTCCAAGGCTTCAACCCCAATTCCCAAGGGTTTAACGCCCATTCCCAAGGCTTCAACCCCCATTCCCAAGGCTTTAACGGCCATTCCCAAGGCTTCAACCCCCATTCCCAAGGATTTAACGCCCATTCCCAAGGCTTCAACCCCCATTCCCAAGGCTTCAACCCCCATTCCCAAGGATTTAACGCCCATTTCCAAGGCTTCAACCCCCATTCCCAAGGGTTTAACGCCCATTCCCAAGGCTTCAACCCCCATTCCCAAGGATTTAGCCGCAGTTCCCACCTGGAGCATCCCGGGGGCGCCTCTCAGGACAATTCCCATTCCCGTGCTGGTTCCCCCCCCCAACAGCCCCCGGTCTCTGCTGTGCCATTGGCTTCACTCGGCCAAGCTGAGGCTGCTGAGGACTTCATCCGCTTCCCCCTGGGCTCCAAATCCCGGGATTTCCCCCTCGCTCCCTGCGGAGGTTTGGGATGCGGAGTTGAGCCCGTTTGGGGGGGGGGGGGGGGGGGGGCACTGTGCCCTCCCCTCTGCTCCTGACCCTGTGCCTTTGGCAATGGGAATCGGGCGCTGGGGGGGCCTGGGGGAGGGTTTGGGGCATCTCTGTAGCACGGGGGGGTTATTTAATGCACGAGCTGGGGCTGGAAGCAGGATACGGGATGGGTGTTTGGGAGAGGGATATAGGGTGGGTTTGGAGCTGGGAATGGGCTATGGGATGGGTTTGGGGCTGGGAGTGGGATATGGGATGAGTTTGGGGGCAGGTGCAGGATACCAGGTAGGTTTAGGGCTGGGAATGGGCTATGGGATGGGTTTGGAGGCAGGTGCAGGATATGGGGTAGGTTTGGGACTGGGAGAGGGATACAGAATGAGTTTGGGACTGGGAATGGGCTATGGGATGAGTTTGGGGGCAGATGCAGGATATGGGGTAGGTTTGGGACTGGGAGAGGGATACAGAATGAGTTTGGGACTGGGAATGGGCTATGGGATGAGTTTGGGGCTGGGAGTGGGATATGGGATGGGTTTGGGGGCAGATGCAGGATATGGGGTAGGTCTGGGACTGGGAGAGGGATATAGAATGGGTTTGGGACTGGGAATGGGCTATGGGATGGGTTTGGGGGTGGGAGTGATATATGGGTGGGTTTGGGGGCAGGTGCAGGATGCAGGGTAGGTTTGGGGCTGGGAATGGTGTATGGGATGGGTTTGGGACTGGGAGTGGGCTATGGGATGGGTTTGGGGCTGGGAGTGGGCTATGGGATGGGTTTAGGACTGGGAATGGGCTATGGGATGGGTTTGGGACTGGGAATGGGCTATGGGATGGGTTTGGGGCTGGGAATGGGCTATGGGATGTGTCTGGGGCTGCAGCTGTCCCCAGCAGTCCGAACCCCAGAAGGCTGTTTGGGATGGGGACCAAGGCAGGGGTGAGTTAAACCAGGCTGGGGGGGTGACGAGGGCCGTGTTGGGGGGGGGCTGCTAAAACCAGCAGGGCATCCACATGAAGGAGCCGAGGGCAGCGCCGGTGGCGGCCCCCGCCAGCAGCCCCAGGGCCATCTGATCCCCAGAGACCCGGTAGGGATCCTCACGCACGATGACGTGGGTCACCCCGGGAGCTGCAAGGCAAAGCGGGGCTCAGGGGGGGGGCAGAGGGGACATCACCCCATGGACACCCCTGGGGTGGGAGCCCCGCTCTGAGCCCCCCCCCAGTGGTGCCTCCAAGGGAGGCTGCGGTGGATGGGGATGGAGGCACCCACCTCCGTGCTGGGGGCCGTAGTGCCCGGAGCTGATGTAGGCGGCCTGGTGGGAGTCGAGGGGCACCGTCTGATAGTAATCATCGTCATAGGGGTCATAGACGTGAACCTGGGGGGGGGGGTGAGAGGTGGGGGGGCTCTGCCCCTGCACTGCCTCCATTTCCTCCCTTCTGTCTGTGGTGGGGGCCTGAAATGGGGCCCTGGAGCACCTTAACCCTTCCCCTCCACCTTAACCCTTCCCCTCCACCTTAACCCTTCCCCTCCACCTTAACCCTTCCCCTCCACCTTAACCCTTCCCCTGCACCTTAAACCTTCCGTTGCACCTTAAACCTTCCGTTGCACCTTAACCCTTCCTCTGCACCTTAACCCTTCCCCTGCACCTTAACCCTTCCTCTGCACCTTAACCCTTCCCCTGCACCTTAACCCTTCCTCTGCACCTTAACCCTTCCTCTGCACCTTAACCCTTCCTCTGCACCTTAACACTTCCCCTGCACCTTAACCCTTCCTCTGCACCTTAACCCTTCCCCTGCACCTTAACCCTTCCTCTGCACCTTAACCCTTCCCCTGCACCTTAACCCTTCCCCTGCACCTTAACACTTCCCCTGCACCTTAACCCTTCCCCTCCACCTTAACCCTTCCCCTGCACCTTAACCCTTCCCCTGCACCTTAAACCTTCCCCTCCACCTTAACCCTTCCCCTGCACCTTAACCCTTCCCCTGCACCTTAACCCTTCCCCTGCACCTTAACCCTTCCTCTGCACCTTAACCCTTCCCCTGCACCTTAACCCTTCCCCTCCACCTTAACCCTTCCCCTGCACCTTAACCCTTCCCCTGCACCTTAACCCTTCCTCTACACCTTAACCCTTCCCCTGCACCTTAACCCTTCCCCTCCACCTTAACCCTTCCCCTGCACCTTAAACCTTCCCCTGCACCTTAACCCTTCCTCTGCACCTTAACCCTTCCCCTGCACCTTAACCCTTCCCCTCCACCTTAACCCTTCCCCTGCACCTTAACCCTTCCCCTGCACCTTAACCCTTCCTCTACACCTTAACCCTTCCCCTGCACCTTAACCCTTCCCCTCCACCTTAACCCTTCCCCTGCACCTTAAACCTTCCCCTCCACCTTAACCCTTCCTCTGCACCTTAACCCTTCCCCTGCACCTTAACCCTTCCCCTGCACCTTAAACCTTCCCCTCCACCTTAACCCTTCCTCTGCACCTTAACCCTTCCCCTGCACCTTAACCCTTCCCCTGCACCTTAACCCTTCCCCTGCACCTTCAGTTCTGCCCCTGGCACCTAAACTGTGCCCACATTCCCCTTCACCCTACCCGTGTCACCTTAAATTCTGTCCCCATCCCCTCAGCTGTGTCCCCACGACCCTGTGGCCCCCATCACCTGAACTCCGCTCCATTCCCTGTAGCTCTGCCCCATCCTCCTACGCCTCCCATCCCCTCAACTGTGTCCCCTCAGCGCACTGTGCCCCCGGCCCCCGCTCTCTGCTGTCACTGTAACCGTGCCCCTGGCACCGTGAAGCTGCCCCATCGGCCCTGAGCACTGCACAGGGTCACCCTCAGCTCCGTCATCCTCCCTCAGTGCCGGCGTCTTAAGGAGACCGAGGTCACCCCTGCGCTGCCACCTTCCTTCCTGGGTGGCTCCGGGGGACTCCCTGACAGGCACCGGGGTCGGGAAGGGGATGTTGGGGTTGGTTGGGACCTTCTCCCACATCCTGCCCGGAGCCCAGGCTGGGACGGAGCCTCACCGGGGTGGATTTCGCCTCCAGCACAGCCATCTTCCAGGCACTGTGAATGGAACAGAGGGGCCTGGGTTAGGACCACAGAACAGCATCACAGCGGGGTTTGGCTTGGAAAGGACCTCAAAGATCATCCAATTCCAAGAGCTTCTTCCTTACATCCAACCTGAACTTCCCTGTTCCAGTGTGAACCCATCGCCCCTTGTCCCATCCCCGCAGTCCCTGATGAAGAGCCCCTCTCCGGCATCCCTGTAGCCCCCTCCAGACACTGGAAGCTGCTCTGAGGTCTCTCTGCTCCCCAACACCATGGGGATGGGCACAGGGTTAAACGCTGTCCCTGGGTCAAGGGCAGGTGGGACCATGACACTGAAATTGAGGGGAAAAGTGGGAAAGGGGCGATTTTCCACTCAAGTGGGGTCAAGCTCAATGGATGAGGCTCAGCTTGGCCGCAGCTGAACATCTCCCTCTATCTGAGTTCAGCTGAAGGTTTCCTGCCTTTTATTTCCTGTGTTTTCATACAGATTTCAATCCATTTTTATGAAAAGTCTTAATTTGTACAGAAATAAATAGAAATGAAGCTTTATAGAGAGGAATGGAAGGGGAACGGTGCTGAAAGTGCCTCTTTCCCCCTCCTGGGCACAGCCTGCAGCCCACGAGGACATCGGTTCACACTGTTTGTCACCAAAGGACAATGAAAACCCCTCAGCAGTGATCCTCAGCCCAAGGGGATTCCTCATCCATGAGGAAAACCCATCCTGCAGGAGACCAACTGCATCAAGGCAACCAACCTGGCTGCAAATCATTCAGTGGGAAACCCAATAACCCCCAATCTGTGCCCATTGTCCTGTAAGTGAATGTGGAAGCGTGAGGGAACAGCGGCTTGTGTGGATTTAGCCATGCATGGGATCGGGATGGGCTCTTTCCAGGCTTGGGTAAAAAGGATGAAAGATGGGACATGACATGACCCGGCTTCAGGGTGCGCTTGAGCCCAGAGCCCCCCCGTGTGCTGGGTGCACCCCCAGAGCGGGAGCAGCTCAGGGAGGGGATCCTGAACCTCTGCTGCGCTCTGGGGAGACCCCCCCTGCAGTCCTGATCCAGCTCTGGGGCAGCAGCACAAGAGGGACGTGGAGCTGTTGGAGCGAGGCCAGAGGAGGCCATGGAGCTGCTGCGAGGGCTGGAGCAGCTCTGCTCTGGAGCCAGGCTGAGAGAGCTGGGCTGGGGCAGCCTGGAGAAGAGAAGGCTCCTGAAGGGGAGACCTTAGAGCAGCTCCAGTGCCTAAAGGGGCTGCAGGAAAGCTGGAGAGGGGCTTTGGCCAAGGGATGGAGGGACAGGCCAAGGGGAATGGCTTTAAGCTGCCAGAGGGGAGACTGAGATGAGCTCTGAGGCAGAAGCTCTTCCCTGGGAGGGTGCTGAGGCGCTGGCACAGGGTGCTCAGAGAAGCTGTGGCTGCCCCATCCCTGGCAGTGCTCAAGGCCAGGTTGGACACAGGGGCTTGGAGCTGCTCCAGTGGAAGGTGTCCCTGCCCGTGGCAGGGGTTGGAGCTGGAGGAGCTTTAAGATCCCTTCAACCCAAACCAGGCTGTGACCGACTCAGATGCCAAAGCCACTGAGGGGGTTCCAGTGCTTACACAGCATCGTCCTCACTCTCTGCACACAGCGTGGTCTTGGAGCCGTCCCGCAGCACAACCATCAGGAGGCAGTCGCGGCTCTTCCCCTCGGGAGGCTGCACATCTGCAAAGGGAAGGGGCAGGATCCAACCTCAGTGACACAGAAGTACCCAAGCCTCTCCCCATCCACCTCTCGGGAGAAGCCGGGATCCAAATCCCCCCCGGGAGCAGCTCCTGCCCTGTGTGCTGCGAAAGGCTGGAAGCATTAAAGACCCCCAGGACACCATGCTTATAATCTGGGTTTCATTTCAGCTCCAGCTCCCCTTGCAAGGCAATCTCAGAGTGACCGTGACCCGAGTTGGGATCTCAAAGGTTAAAAGGCAACAGGAGCTCCAACAAGCACAAACCTCCACCCCCACGGCAGAAAGGAAGTGGAAATGCAGAAAACCGCCCCGAATCCGAGGCCACGAGGCTGAGCTGCGCTGCCTTTGAGCGTGCCGATGGCAGCAAGCACCCGGGTTCTGTAGCACCAGGAGGTTCGTCTGCCTTCCCCCATTCCCAAAGCTCGGTGGGACCCTCTGGAGAGTGGGACCCTGTGGGTCTGTGCTCCCAGCGCTGCCAGCGCCACTCACAGCCCAAGAAAGGCGCTTTGTGCGCAGGCCGTGGGCTGCTGCGGCTGAGCTGAGCTGCTGCTTTGTTCTGCTTGTTTGTGCCAGACAGCGAGGTGAGGGCTGTGGGATGGTGTTCTGCACAGGCACAAACCAGGAGGAGAGCTTCCCCTTCCTTCCTTCTTCTTCCTCATTAGGATGAAGCTCTTCCCTGGGAGGGTGCTGAGGCGCTGGCACAGGGTGCCCAGAGAAGCTGTGGCTGCCCCATCCCTGGCAGTGCTCAAAGCCAGGTTGGACACAGGGGCTTGGAGCTGCTCCAGTGGAAGGTGTCCCTGCCCATGGCAGGGGTTGGAACTGGATGAGCTTTAAGGTCCCTTCATCCCAAACCATTCCATGATTCCCCAAGGAAAAGCAAGAGAAGATGCAATCTGCATCTTCCTGGTGCTGGCTGGGAGCTAGAAAGGGGTGAATTAGGCAGCCTGGATTGTTTTGATGCATGCAAGCACAAGCAAAGCATCATTCAAAAGGTTCCAGCTCCATGGAGACCCCCGCAAGGGTGGGTTTGGGCACACAGAGCTTGGGGACGTGGGTCTTTGCTCACCTCTGCACTCGCGGCCGGCCCTCACGTCCCGGCAGCTGTACTTGATGTGGATCCGTCCGTCCATGTCGCGCTGCGTCTCGTCATGGTAGTACACCAAGCTGCCGTCCAGGTACAGCACGAACCAGTTCCTCTTCCAGCGGCGCAGGATGGAGCCTGGAGGATGGAAAAGAGGGAAAAGACCCCAGTGAGGCCGGTGGGATACGGCCAATGCACTCACAACACCCAACAGCATCCCTTTAATTCGCGGCCGGATCCCACAGGACACCGGTCCCTGGCACGAGGAGCTGGGGCAGCGTGACCAGGTGGCTTTAAACGAGACGGGGCTGCCAGAAGGAGCCATCAGGATGTCCCTGTGCTGCCCCACTGTGTGCGGGAGCAGATCCAGCCCCGGCCATGGAGCCGCGCGTCTGTTTTCATGGCAGAGGGCCCCGCTCTGCGCTTACATAAACCCAGGAGCGGCTGAGCCACGATTCCCTCGCTGCTGTGGATTAACAGGGGGTGGTGTCCCCCCCTCCATGCTTCCTCCCGGCATTCCACAGCCAAACCCTCTCCAGGTGGTATTTGGGGGCTCCCAACATGGGATGCTCAAGGGTTGTACTTACTCTGCCGCCAAAGCCAACCGCTCTTCACCAGCGCCATGGCTGCGGGAGGGATTTCCGGACCTGCTGCTATGGGAGAAATAATGGAGTTAAACCAGCAGCTCCCACCTCAGCTCCGGCTTCTTTCCCAGCTTTCCCCTCCTCACAGCTCCATGGAGCGAAGCGGGATGGGGATTCACCCTCGTTGCCCCTGGGTTTGGGGGGGATGAGCGCATGGGTTAAGCGGGGTTAGAGGCAGACGTGGGATTTCATCCTGCGGGAGATGCGCAGGGGGGAGGAGGAACTCCAGCACCTTTCTCTCTGTCATTAATCTCATTGGGATTTAGGGATTATCATCCCGTGGAGGTAAGCGGGGAAATCCGGGCCGTGTATGAAACAGGCAGCAGCTCCCCACGGCCCCAGTAACTTTCCATGGCAAACCACAGCCCCGCTGGTGTGATAACGCCATGAAGTCACCGTTCCCTGGGTCCCCAAGCAGAGCCAGCACCCCAGGGTGCTGTTCCCCAGCCATGGCACCCATCAGCCACGGGCCCCAGCACACCAGTGGTGGGACCTTGGCACCCCACGATGGATCCAGCACTGCCTGCCTGGGTCCCATCCTGGTCTGGGGGCACGACAAGACTCTGACATCCCCCCCCCCGCACTTGCCTCTGTACCTGTGTTACCCAGCACCCAGCTCCTTGGATACACACATTCCCCTGGAGTCCTTAGCCCTGGTACCCCTGTCCTCCTAAAATTACAGCCTCTGGGTACCCCCATCCCCTGGCACCGTCACCCTCCTGTCTTCACACCCCCCCAGGTACCCTATCCCTTGGTATCCCCATCTCTCAGCACCCACATCCCCCTGGTACCCCCATTTAGTGTCCTCATCCCACATCCCCTTGTCCCACACCCCCTGGTACCCCCCTGCCTTGTACCCACATTTTGGGGCATGCCCTTTCTGCATCCCTCTGGTACCCACATCCCTCAGCGCTGGCACCCCCCGGTACCCTCACTCCCCAAGTACCCACATCCCGGTACCTCCATCCCCGTACCCCCCATCCCCGGTGCTCCCCCCCCCCCCCCGTATTCTCACCCGGGACCCCCCAGCCCCGGATCCTCACCGGGAGGAGGCGGCGCGGCGGGTCCCGCTGCGGGCAGCGCTGCGCTCCGCTCCCGCTGCCCGGCGCTGCCCGCCCGCACGGCGCGCCGGGAGCTGTAGTCCGGTACGGGCAGGGGCGGTGGAAGCATCCTCAGGTGGCGGCGGGGGGGAAACGGCGCTTTTCAGCCATCTCTACCCCAAAAAGCGGATGCCCGGTGCGCGTGCGGCAGCGCTGGGGATGCCCGTGGTTGATCCAGGCGTGACCCGCTGGGGATGCTGCGCCTCCAAGCCCCACTTCCTTCCCCTGAGCCCCCCTTTTGCTCTGGAGATGGAGCACGGCGTGACCCGCTGGGGATGCTGCGCCTCCAAGCCCCACTTTCTTCCCCCGAGCCCCCCTTTTCCTCTGGAGATGGAGCACGGTTGGGAGAAGCCGAGGGATGAAGCGGGACTACGGGGGTGCAAATGAGCCGCACGGTGGAGGCAGAAGCTGTGGGAGGGCTCAGCCCAAACAGGAGCCCCAGAGCCATGCCCGGGGGAGGTGAGGGGGTGCCATGGGGTTTCCTGCTCCACACAGGGGTGGGAGCAGAGACATGAGGTGCTTGGGGGATATAGGACCAGGTTGGACACAGGGGCTTGGAGCAAGCTGCACCAGTGGAAGGTGTCCCTGCCCGTGGCAGGGGGTTGGAACTGGAGGAGGTTTAAGGTCCCTTCCAGCCCAAACCAGGCTCTAATTCTACGACCCTCAGCTGGTGCTGGGGGTGGTTCTGAGGAGCTGTTTAATATCCCAAGGGGTTCTTGCTGGATCGAGCACCAGGGGCACACCATTGGCAGGAGTAAATAAGGAACAACCTCAATTTTACCCACCTAAGTGCTCACCTGAATTGAGTTTCTGAGTGGAGTGAGTCCTCCTTTGGGATAAAATCAAGCTATGACCTGGCTCCTGCTGGAGTTAAGTGGCTGGAGCTGTTGCTGCACATGAGAGGAAGCCTTCACCCTGAGAGATGGGTAAACCTGCTGGGAGACAAACCAAGGGAAGTTAGGAGTGGAGGAGAGCCTGGGATACATCCCTGTGTCTGCTGCCAGCCCTCAGGCAGATGTGGAAGTCACAGCCTGGGAGGAAAACACAAGAGTGAATTATCCAGGGATATCAAGAGCCAAGAATCACCCAACCCCTCATATCCACTGCTCTTCTTCCACAAAATGAAGAAGCGTGAGCAGCAGATTGAAGGAGGTGACCCTGCCCCTCTGCTCTGCTGAGGCCCCACTTGCAGCACTGTGTGCACTTCTGGGGTCCCCAACATCAGAAGGACATGGAGCTGTTGGAGCAAGTCCAGAGGAGGCCATGAAGATGAGCAGGGGCTGGAGCAGCTCCTGTATGGAGCCAGGCTGAGAACATTGGGGCTGTTCAGCCTGGAGAAGAGAAGCTGCGTGGAAATCTCATAGTAGCTTCCAGTGTCTGACGGGGCTACAAGGATGCTGGGGAGGGACTCTTCATCAGGGACTGTAGGGATAGGACAAGGGGTGATGGGTTCAAACTGAAACAGGGGAAGTTCAGGTTGGAGATAAGGAAGAAGCTGTTCCCTGGGAGGGTGCTGAGGCGCTGGCACAGGGTGCCCAGGGAAGCTGTGGCTGCCCCATCCCTGGCAGTGCTCAAGGCCAGGTTGGACACAGGGGCTTGGAGCACGCTGCTCCAGTGGAAGGTGTCCATGCCCGTGGCAGGGGTTGGAACTGGAGGAGCTTTAAGGTCCCTTCAACCCAACCCATTCCATGATTTTATGATTCTATGAACACAAGGGCCAGCAAGGCACAGCTATCTATTTTATACGTCTCCATACACAGATGTGGGGCATGCACAGGGAACCGTGCAGCATTGTACTTGGGCAGGGACATGTTCCCATTGAGACAAACCTGAGGTGGGAGTGCAGAGCCTCTCCCAAAGCTGTTTTTGCTGCCCAAGGAAGGAGATGGCACATTTCCTATTGATCCACACGAGCACTGGAACCAGTCAGGTCTGAGAGAGCTTCGGGAGCTGGCGCTGGCTGGTGTTACACTGCTTAAAATACATGTCAGGTTATTTATAATTGAGGCAGAGCTGATAATAAAGATGTTTATTAACCATATGGCACCACTTAATACAGCAAAACCTCACCTACTGCAGCAGGCCCTTAATGTAGAGCCTCTTCCATCCCCTCCCTCCAGCACCAGCTTTGCAGTGGCCAACAACAGAAGGAATTTGATGCAGCCCAGAACCCCCCCGTGTGCCGGGCTGTACCCCCAGAGCGGGGGCAGCAGCTCAGGGAGGGGATCCTGAACCTCTGCTGCGCTCTGGGGAGACCCCCCCTGCAGTCCTGATCCAGCTCTGGGGCAGCAGCACAAGAGGGACGTGGAGCTGTTGGAGCGAGGCCAGAGGAGGCCATGGAGCTGCTGCGAGGGCTGGAGCAGCTCTGCTCTGGAGCCAGGCTGAGAGAGCTGGGCTGGGGCAGCCTGGAGAAGAGAAGGCTCCTGAAGGGGAGACCTTAGAGCAGCTCCAGTGCCTAAAGGGGCTGCAGGAAAGCTGGAGAGGGGCTTTGGACAAGGGATGGAGGGACAGGCCAAGGGGAATGGCTTTGAGCTGCCAGAGGGGAGAGTGAGATGAGCTCTTAGGCAGAAGCTGTTCCCTGAGAGGGTGCTGAGGCGCTGGCACAGGGTGCCCAGAGAAGCTGTGGCTGCCCCATCCCTGGCAGTGCTCAAGGCCAGGTTGGACACAGGGGCTTGGAGCAAGCTGCTCTATGGAAGGTGTCCCTGTGCGTGGCAGGGGTTGGAGCTGGAGGAGCTTTAAGGTCCCTTCACCCCATGCCAGGCTCATAGTCTGTGAGTTAAATCCCCCAGCTGCACACAGATTGATCACACAGGCGTTAAGCTGCAACTCCCCATCAGTCAGGGCACACTCACCCAGCTCTATGCATCCCTCCACGCTGGTTATCAAGCTACAAAACACCCTAAATACGTCAGACACACACATTTGGCAGTCAGGGGCCAGGCCACAGAGTTTGTTCTGCAATGAATTAATATCAAAGTTCCCTTAGGAAGGGATTGGGGCTGAAATTGGGGTTATTCACTGGCATTGGGCCTCCCCTCTGCAGGTAGATGTATGTCATAGCCGGGTAGAAATTGCTCTTGAAGCTTTCCTGCCACGTTGTCGTGAGCTCTGCCACAGGACCTGAGTAATTTGTCTCCTTGGCAGCAAAAGGACACACTGCAGAGGGAAAGGAAGAGATGCTCTATGTCACATAGCAGCACGTTTTCATGGGGTGGAAAACAGCTCCGCACTAATGGGTTCTGCTTGGCTGCAGCCCTCGGTCGCTTGCAGAGAAGACGCTGAGCTTAGGACAAGGAGGAGAGGAGGGAAACAGCAGCAACAACAATAAAAGAGCAGAAATAAGCCCAGCAAGGAAGAAACATTGAGGCAGCCACGTGTTTGCGAGGGGCGGGTTGGAATGGAGGTGCTGAGCATTGCAAAGCAGACCAGTAAAGCATCTCAGCATCCCTCTGCTTTCCCGCGGAGGAGAAAATGGTGCTGGGGGTGGATTTCGGGCTTGGTTTATTTGTTCTGTGCAAATTGGGATTTTCTGGGCGTTAGATGGGATAAATTCGGGGCTCCCCGGGGGGAATCGGTGAGCTGCGGGCTGAGGAGGTTATTTCCAGCTAGCAAAGCCGTGCAAGTGGAGGAAGGCAGAGGATGGGACATGGGACCAGGCTCAGCCCCTCACTTGGGGGAGCCAAATCACGCGGTTCCTCGTGTTTTCTTACCACTATGGGATCCCAGCCTGGTTTGGGGCGAAGGGAGCTTAAAGCTCCTCCAGTTCCCACCCGTGCCACGGGCAGGGATGTGGTTTATTTGACGTGGTTTTCACAGCACCCTCTTCATGTCAGTGCGTGAAGCGGGGAGGAATGGAAGCGAGCAGCTTGGGTACAGCCCTCGCTATCCCTGGGACCCTCCTGTCCCCGTTCCCTGATTCCCCAGGGCGGTTTTCCCATTGCTTGGGAAACAAGAATGAGTCTTGACAAAAAGCAAAGGGCTTCAAAGAGCACTGAGTGTTGCGAGGAGGGGGCATGGGATAGAATCAACCAGGCTGGAAAAGCCCTTTAAGCTCACCCGGTCCAACCGTTCCCCAGCACTGCCGAGGCCACCGCCGACCCACGGCACTGCGGCCTCATCTCCATGCTCTGTGAGCACTCGCAGGGACGGTGGCTCCAGCCCTGCCCTGGGCAGTTCCAATGCTGAGCACCCTCTGGGGAAGGAATTGTCCCTCAGCTCCATCTAACCCTGCCCTGGTGCAGCTTGAGGCCGTTTCCTCCTGTCCCATCCCTTGTTCCTTGGGAGCAGAGCGCAGCCCCCTCCTGGCTCCATCCTCCTCTCAGGCAGTTGTAGGGAGCCATCAGGTCCCCCCTGAGCCTTCTCTTCTCCATCTGAACCCCCCAGGTCCCTCAGCCCTTCCCCATCCCACTGTGCTCCAGGCCCTGCTCCAGCTCCATTCCCTTCTCTGGCCCCGCTCCAGCACCTCAATGTCTCTCTGGTAGTGAGGGGCCCAGAGCCGAGCACAGGACCCGAGGCGCTGCGCTCGCTGCTGTCAGTCCCCGCATGAACCCCGCTGCAGTTCCTCCCTCGGCCGCCACCACTTCCCACGAGCACATTTCTCAGCCCGGGGCAGTTCTTACCCCCCCCCCCGCAGCTGTGCGCCCTCAGAGCTGCGCCCCCCTCTGCAACGCTCCCGTTGGGTTGATCCCGCCTGTGACAAACGTTCCTGCGTTAAAACGGGAACCACCCGTCCGTGCTCCCGGAGAACGTTGGAAGAGGGCTTTCGGCGGGGAAACGGGGAAGGAATGAGGAGCGCGGGGGGGAGAGGGCCTGGCCGCGCTGTGAGGGGGACGGGGCCGGGCCCCGAGGCCGGGCCCCCCGCCGCGGGCACGGCCGCTGCCGGGGCTCCCCGGGCGGCCCCAGGGCAATGTCCGGAAGCCGGGGCCGGGCCGGGGGGGGCCGCGCGGGGCTCCTCCCGGTTGGGGATAGAGCCGCGGCCTCGGCGCGGGGATGAGGACTACAACTCCCAGCGTGCCCCGCGGTACTACAGCTCCCAGCACGCCGCGCCCCGCCGCACTACACCTCCCATCGTGCCCCGCGGCCGCACGGGTCCCGTCTCCCCCCAGAGCGCCGCTCGAACTACATTACCCATCGTGCCCCGCGGAGGGCGGCCAGCGCCGAGCCGCGGCGGCGGCGCGCGGGGCACGCCGGGAGCTGTAGTTCCGTCGGCGGCGGTAACGGTCCCGCTGGTGGTACCCCCCCCCCCCCCGCCCCTTCCCTCCCCTCAGCGGCTGCGGGCAGAGGCAGAGCCGCGGAGCGGGCGGAGGGCGAGCGGGAGCGCAGCCGCCGCCGCACCGGCTGAGGGGACGCCGCCGCCCGAGCAGCCGCAGGTGAGGACGGGGAACGGCTGCGGGACAACGGCGCCCGCGGAGGGCGGTGAGGGGGGGGCTGCGGGTGACAGCGGGGGGGGGGGGGTGGATGTGAGACCCCCCCAAAAACCCGAGGGGACGGGGCCTGGGTTGCGATGGCGGCGGTGGAGGGGTGCATCCTGTCAGCGCTGCGGCCCCCCTCGGGGGGTGGAAGGGGGGAGCACCGCCCTGGGGGGGGGGCGAGACCCGGACCCGCTGCTTGTTCCCCCCCCCTTCCCCCTCGGAGCCTGTTTTCCCCCCTCAGCCTTTAGTGGCGGGATTTGGCTTCACTGTGATGGGCGCTGGGGCTCGGTTCACCTCAGCCCCCCCTTTGCGAGGCGCTTGGCGCCGGGGGGGGGGGGGGGGGCCGCTGAAGACCCCCCCATCGTGGCCAAGGCAAGTTCTGTTGGTGTGGAAGAAGGGAAATGAGCGACCGCGCTTTCCTCCCGCTCTAAGCCCGCGGGAGACGCCGGTGTGGGGATGTGGGGGCACCCCAAGGGTTTGGGGGTGGCACCGCTTCACCCCGTCCCCACTGCGAGCAGCGAGCGGGGCACGTGTGGACGGTGATGGTGATGGTGATGGGAGCGACAGAAGGCGATATTAAGGAGCCCGCCGGCAACTTCATGGGATGGGAAAGGCCGAGTTGTGGCCGTGTGCCTCATCCCGCTCCCTTTGGAGCGGGTTTAAAATGGCCCAGGTTCGCTGAGGGAGGGGGGATGCCGGGGTGCAACGTCTGTAGCCTGGAAGCAGGCAGCGCGAGGTGCCGAGACGTGAGGCGGCGTTGTCCTCCCTGCCTCTGTCAGACAGTGGTTTCTGTGCCTTTTCATCGAAGGGCTGCTGATTTTCTTCCCTTTTCCTTCACTGATAATTGCTTTGACTACTTCGGCGTTCTGGTTTTCAGGGCAGTGAAGTCCATTGCTACCCAGTGGGTTAATAATACCCGAAAAGGTGCCTTTGTGGAAAGCTGAGGAGCCTTCAAGTGATGGAAATGAAATAAATACTCATTCTCAATAAAAGGGTTTGTGCTGTGTTGGATTTGGGAGGGGATCCCCCCCCTCCCTGCACGTTGCGATAAGCTTTCAGGTTATGGCTTGGATTTCCATAGCTGGAATTTCATTCAAAAGGCATTTGTTTAGTGCTGAATTCTGTCAAATGCAGAGAAATGAGCAGGTTGAAGGAGGTTTTTTATCCCTTCCCCTGGACAAAGGCATGTTGTGCTAAGCAGAAAGAAACCCCCAGTGCTTCTATGCCTCTTCTAATCCAAATATGATTTAAGATGCAGGGCTGTGTTTGTTCTTGCCGTTAAAATCGTGATGGAGGAAGCGAGAGCTTTATTTTTCCTAAGGAATGGGAATGATGGAAACATCTTTAGGGAAACGTTTTGCTGGACTTGATGGCATCGACTGCGTTATTTCATGGAATGTGAACTGTGAAGTGGTTCTGGAGGAGAACTCCGGTTGAGGAGTGATGTGGAGCAATGTAAAGAAAAGGGGAATTAGCACTTGGCAGCCGAATGCTTTATTTTATGATGTTTTTTTAGTCCTTTTTGATTGCGAGTTTGGGGTTTTAACTGTTTCATGGCTTCTCCTGACCTTTTTGGTTGAGTACATTAAAAAAACACCCCTAACAACACCTATGGTCTGGTTATTTCCTCTTCCTACATGTGTGTAGTCATTGGAAGGACTGCTATCGCTTAGCGGTGTGTTTTTTGGTTGAAATCTATATTTTTTGGTTGAAATCTGATTAACTTTCACACTGGCAGTTGCAAATATGAACTTAGCTACTTAGGCATCTCAACTTTTATATCATTTTAGTCTTACTGAAGTAAATATTCCCATTTATCAGAAGGAATCTCTCCCACATGATGTGCTCAACGGTGGCCTTTGGCTTTAGTGAATGTGTGCTGCGTGGTTTAGATGTTACTGTTCAGATTTATGGGGGTGTTTTTGTACTCTTTAGTTGATTAAAATCTGTGGCTGTTAGTAAGGACACTTCTGGAGAGGTACATATATAACCCTTCCCCTTTGGAACAAAGGGATCAGAAGCAACATGATTCCATGCCATGAAGGCGTTTGGAATTTGTTGTAATGGGAGTGAGGAACCAAAATGAAGCGCCTGCACCGTGTCCAGATGAATGTGAAATGATTATGGGTTATGGCCCTTTAGGGAGAACATCTTGGAGAGATCCTTTGTGATCTTGGGTGACACGCATTTGTCAAGTTCAATGCTAAGTCTGCATTGCAGTAGGTCAGCTATTAAGGATGTTTAAAAGCTTGGCAGTGAAGCTTTTGTGCTCTCCTATGGATATGGGTTCCCCTATGGAACCCGCTGCATGGATAATGAGGAAGAACAGGAAAGAAAGGTGACGCTGCTCTTGGTGTTCCTGAAAGCATTTCCCTGACAAGTGAAAATGCTGCAAGGAAGCATTTCTGCATAACTGTAATGAAATTTGGTCCAAATTTCATTAGGTTATCTGTCCAGAATTGCTTCTGAACCTCACTGTAGGAGTGTAGGTGCAAGTGCAGCCACTTCAGTGAGGGAAGCAGGTGTTTGGTCCAGGAGAGCATCTGGTTTTGGGAAGCTTTCAGAGACAACCGTGGTCAGATCGGCACAGATCTCCTTTTCTGGGAAGTGGGACACTCGCAGCTGGGATGGAGCTCCTGGATCACCGAGTCCTGCCCACCATAAATGCCAGCAACTGTGGCATAAACAGGATTCAGTCCTGGCTTAAATCCAGGTGGGTTTCTGCTGCTGCCTGTAGCACAGGAACGGTTCAGACCTTTCTCCTCCGGTAGCTGGAAACCTCCTAGTTTCCACCCAGAGCTCTCAGCTGATTTGCAGCTCTCAGGTGGTTGGTAGCAGTTGATGAGGCTGTCAGAAAGGAAACACAACTTTTATATCTTCCTTTCTGAGCTCACTCTTCCCTTCAGTCCGGGTTATGATCTTCATTTGTCTTCCACTGATGCCTTTTGGGCTCGATTGTATCTGCAGAGGCCCCGATTTCCCTTTCCGCAGCACAAGTGCTCCATGTACTTTCTGTTTCCTCTGCAATTCATAAACTCTCCTTAAACCACCATGTTCTAGCTGTGTATTTCAGCCCTGAATTAGCTCCCTTTGTGCTGGCTGGACAATGCTCTGCTTGCTTGGCTTCTCCTCGAATGTCTGTGGAGGGTTGAACACTGTCTCCCCACGCTATGGAGGTGCTGGGTGACCCTTGTCACAAGATGACAGACGTGCGAAGTGCTGCCAACCTCCTCTTCCCAGTGCTGGGCTGAATTAGGAGTATTTGAAGCATCCCCATGAGAACTGTGTTCTTAGCCAGTGTGCTCAGGGAGGAGGGACACTTGCATCACTCTCAAAGTGCAAGTGAGGTCATTTTTGTACAACACCAGCTCTGATTTATTTGCTGGTGAGATGGGGTGAGATCTGAGAAGAAGCTGGGTGGGAAGTGGAGGTTCATACCCAAGCATGGTCTTGTTTGTTAATGTGCTGTGATCTTTCTAATTAATTAGACTCAATTTTGTTGCTTAAAATCTCCAAGTCACCGTGTTCAGCTTCGGTATGTGAAGGGTGGGCTTCAAGGATGCTGGAGAGGGACCTTTCATCAGAGACTGTAGCAACAGGACAAAGGATGATGGGTTCAAATTGAAACAAGGGAAGTTCAGGTTAGATCTAAGGCAGAAGTTCTTCCCTGGGAGGGTGCTGAGGCGCTGGCACAGGGTGCCCAGAGAAGCTGTGGCTACCCCATCCCTGGCAGTGCTCAAGGCCAGGTTGGACACAGGGGCTTGGAGCAAGCTGCTCTAGTGGAAGGTGTCCCTGCCTATGGCAGGGGTTGGAGCTGGAAGAGCTTTAAGGTCTCTTCCAACCCCAAACCAGTCCGTGATTCTATGTGCAGTCCATAGAAATAGTGGGTGCAAAATGAATGAATGAGAAGTGTTCTTGTTGTATTCTAAAGTATTTTCCAAACTATGTAAACAGCATTTTATTGCTGACTTCAAAGTCAAATCCATCAGTCCCATCTGACATTGCTGGATTCTTGTGTGCTCTCATGCATGGGTTCAATAAACAGATGAAGATTTTTGCTTTGGTGACAATAAATAAAGTCCACCTCTCCATTTTTTGCCTTTTGACAGTCTTTTAACTCTTTGAATTAAAAAATATTGCCTCTTAATCTGTCACTTTTTAGAACTGGGAATAAATTTTCAAGAGTTATTTCCATATGGCTCGACTACCTGCCGGTCACATGGATGCCGCTCTCCAGAGGCATCAAATGATGTTACCTTTTTGTTCCTTCCACTCCATTAAGTCATTCTGTTCCTATTTTGGGGTTTAAAACATTGATATCACTAAATATGGGAGGAAAATGATGTCCCCAGCATAAGAAGGATGTGGAGCTGTTGGAGCAAGTCCAGAGGAGGCCAAGAGGATGATCAGGGGCTGGAGCAGCTCCCGTATGGAGCCAGGCTGAGAACATTGGGGCTGTTGAGCCTGGGGAAGAGAAGCTGAGTGGAGACCTCCGAACAGCTTCCAGTGTCTGAAGGGGGCCTACAAGGATGCTGGAGAGGGACTGTTCATCAGGGACTGTAGGGATAGGACAAGGGGTGATGGGTTCAGACTGAAAGAGGGGAAGTTCAGGTTGGATCTCAGGCAGAGGCTCTTCCCTGTGAGGGTGCTGAGGTGCTGGCCCGGGGTGCCCAGAGAAGCTGTGGCTGCCCCATCCCTGGCAGTGTTGAAGGCCAGGTTGGACACAGGGGTTGGAGCTGCTCCAGTGGAAGGTGTCCCTGCCCATGGCAGGGGTTGGAGCTGGAGGAGCTTTAAGGTCCTTTCCATCCCAAGCCATACTATGTCTTCTGTGTGTGGTCCTTTGCCAAACTGAGAGATAGGGGTTGTAGGATGGAGTTTGGGAGAAGTTTTGAGTGGGTGGTGAAGAGCTTAGAAGTGTTTGTGGGTGGTTGTTGATGGCCTTTGTGTAAAACTTGATATGAAGTAAGTTCTTGTCTTGCTGATTTTGAAACAAGGTGTATGTATTTCCGTAGAATCATGGAATGGTTTGTGTTGGAAGGGACCTTAAAGCTCATCCATTTCCAACCCCCTACCACAGACAGGGACACCTTCCACTAGAGCAGATTGCTCCAAGCCCCTGTGTCCAACCTGGCCTTGAATGTCCCCAGGGCTGTTTTGTGTTATGATCTGATACATCGATGCCCTTCTTTGTTGAGGGCACTATTTTCATGTGGGATTTTATGTTTATTGACTTAGTTTGAATCAGTGGCAACAGAAAAAGTGAATTTTCAGGGTTTTCTGTTGTTGAGAGGCAGGTGCTTTGTGATGGGTGTCTGGAGCAAGAATCCCAGAGCCAAAGTTAAGATCCCAGCAGGAAGGTCCAGCCCTTAGGGTATATCCAGCATTTGCACATCATCTGAAGTTTATGGAAGCTCTTGAGTATGAAGCAGCTTTTATGAACCAGAGTTCTTTTGGGACCTGGGCACCGGACAGGAACATGAGCACACAAATCTGAGTCATTTCCAGGTACCTTTTAAATATAGAACTTCACTAGTTATGAGCATTTTGTTTTTCATCTTTCTTTCTAGAATCTCTCAGTCTGGAAGCAGATGACACAGTTCATTGTGCTTCTATTGAGGTAAACCTTATATTTCATCCCTTTTTCCTGTTGGAACCCTGTAGGGAAGTGATGACGAGGATGATATTCATGGCATCATACTGTACTTTTCAGTGAAACATAGAAGGAAAGAGGTTCCTTTGAGACGCATTTGGTTTCGTCGCAGTGTGAGTAATACTTGAATACTTTTTTAAGAGTTCCTCTGAGTTGTTTACTATGGATGTGCTGGAATCCCTGTGCACTGCAAAGGAATTTCAAGTGACTGCGTGCTTTCTGTGAGGAACAAAATGTGGCTCTGTGGACTCTCTCCAGCAAACCATTTAGGAGGCAATTGTGAGAGGGTTTGGAGATGCTGCTTTGTATTTGGCTGTACTTTCCCCGGTCTTTCCTTCCTCTCTGTGAGTGAAACAGTCACATGGAAAACTGGCAGGTGGGAAAATGGAAAGTGAGAGCAGAGAAATGGAGTTTATCATAGAGTTCGTGCAATAACTTCCCCAATAGGAAGATTAATGCTGAAGTGTGTTTGTAGGCTGAACGTTTTTGCCTTTCTTGCCTTAGCTGTGGGAGGATTATGGAAGACAAGCTTAGAGTGGTTTATGAGAGAAAAAGTACTAAACTGGCAAAAAAAGCAAGCCTAGATGCCATCGTGCCTGCTGGGCATGTCTAATTCTCTGATAACACAGATAATGGTTGCAGACAGCAGCAAAAGTTAAACTAGAGCAGCGCATCTTGGGTTCTGCAAGGTTTTTTCTTGCTTCTAATTTAATGTGGAACTTAATATAGAAGATCTGCCTCTTTTATGGCATCAGACGCTTTACTTTATCTGCCATGAATTAAAGCAGTGTTTGAGCTTTTCCTTTCTTTAGTGTTAGATACTCAGCTCTCTTGATTTGATAACCATGTGGAATTTGATGTTGGGAATCTATCCTGGAGACGAGTGTTCTGAGCACTGTTTGCTATTCGCCAGTTTTCCTTTTGGTGCTTTATACTTGGATCTGTGGGTGATGACAGCTCGCTTCTTGAATGGACAAGGGGGTTTATGTGCTTATTCAGGTTATTGTCTTATTCACCCCTACTCTTCCTAGAGCAGGTTAAAGCTCAAGCTTGCTCTTGGTTCAACTTAGATTCACAACAGGGTCTTAAAATGCAGTGCCAGGAATCTGAGAAATGGTTCCTTTGTCTTTACTGTAGCATCTGAAGCCCAAATGCTGAACTTTCCTGTGTAGCTGAGTTTCTGCATATGGACTGATCTCATTTCTTTCCCTAAGACTTCTTTCCCTGTCTGTATATAACATACACACATGTAAATGGAAGTTGTAGAGAAGATACTTGGTTTGAGTTGGCTACTTCTGTGATAGTAGCCTTATGTTGTGGGCTCAGGAGATAAATGTGGTATCATCATCTGTTCTCATCTGAGCTGAAGCTTTCCTTGTGTAATTCCTGGAGTTGCATTTCACATATGTGTTTGTTGGCATTCACCATCAAGAAATCATGTCTTAAAGTGCTTTAGGCTTTGTAAAACAAAAGGCGAGTGCAGGGGCCTGGCCCTGGGGAGGGATAACCCCACACACCAGCACAGGCTGGGGGCTGACCTGCTGGAAAGCAGCTCTGTGGAGAGGTAGCTGGGGGGACCTGTGGACACCAGGTTGTCCATGAGCCAGCAGTGGGACATTGGGACTAAGGTGGCCGATGGTGTCCTGGGCTGCATCAAGGAGAGCATTGCTGGCAGGTGGAGGGATCTGATCTTCCCTCCGCTCAGCCGTGGTGCGGCCTCCCGTGGAGCACTGTGTCCATGTCTGGGCTCTCCAGTTGAGAGAGACCTGGAGCTCCTGGAGCAAGTCCAGTAAAGGGCTGTGAGAACGATGAAGGGTCTGGAGCATCTGAACTATGAGGAAAGGCTGCGGGAGCTGGGACTGTTCAGCCTGGAGAAGAGAAGGCTCCGGGGAAATCTGGTCAATGTGTACAGGTATCTGAAAGGAGGGTGTCAAGAGGATGGAGCCAGACTCTTCTCAGTGGTGCCAGGTAATGGAATGAGAGGCAATGGGCACAAACTAAACCACAGAAGTTCCACCTGAACATGAGCAAGAACTTGTTTACCATGTGGGTGTCTGAGCATTAGAGGTTTCCCAGAGAGGTTGTGGAATTCCTTTCCCTGTAGGTATTCAGGAGCTGCCTGGACACAGTCCTGAGCAATGTGCCGTGGGTGACCCAGCTGGAGCAGGGAACTTGGATGAGATGATCCCCAGCCTCAACCATTGGGTGATTCTGTGTGTTTTCCAGCAGATGGGTGTCATCCGGAGGTTTTGTTGGTGTGAATCCTCATCTGATGGTACAAACAACTTCTAAAGAAAAGGCATAAACCCCTCAGAGCTCTTTGTTGCTTTCACATTGCCATTTAGCAAAGCATCCAGCACAGCTCATGTTGTCCTCTCCTCCTCTTCCACAACATCGCTGCCAAGGTCAGCCAGGAGATTACCTCTTCCCTTTCTGATGCTGCCTCTATCCCAGTGACCTGTAGCTGTGCATGTACCATTGAGGCTGCTTCTGTCCAAGCTTCTTGGAAGGTCTTTGTAGACCTCCCTAGGTTAAGCCTTGCAAGATCCTTATGTGTAGATGTGCTAACTCTGTTTTTACCATGGAAGTATAGAGCCTGGGGATTTCCTCCTGCCTTTGCACAGCAAGGTTGAGTCAGATGCTGTCCTGCTTCTTCCCCTGTGGATGCCAGAAGATTTACTTTGTATGTTGTTGGGATGATGCTGTGTGGGTGGCTTTGCGTATGGACTTAGGGGAGAGTAGCTAGAGCTCAAGGCTGTATCAGACTGACCTGGAAACCGCAGACACTTAGATTTTCCCTGGTAAAGGAGCCCAATGACCGTTTTTGGATACTCTTTACCTTCTGCCGGGACAGTGAGTTTGAGTTTGAAGATCTCAAGTCATTAAGAGGCCACCACTTTTCTTGTTATATTTTCAGCAGTTAATTATTGTCTCTGATTAAAAATTGAGGTCTAATATGAATTAGTTTCTGTGGCGGGGCTGGAACTGCACGAGCTTTAAGGTCCCTTCCAACCCAAACCAGTCTGGGATTCTTCCTTGTATCTTCCCATTGTTTGCAAGGGGAGTTAAATCTCTCATTTACTTCAGAAGCTTTTCCAAACTCTGCTCTGTAGCTATTTCCTTTTTGATCCCAAAAGCACTTTGAAACTTTGTGGTGAATAGAAGTGGATCATCTATATGCAAATTCCTTGATTTTTTTTCCCCTCTGCTAAGTTGTATTTGTGAGAAACCAACATCTCAAGTGATGCCTATTTTCATTACAGTCAGACTTGATTATCTTAAAGGCCTTTTCCAGCCTCAATGATTCTGTGATGCTGCTGATATTTCATTAAGATGATAATTAAAAAGTACAAACATCACACAAGTTAAAATCAGTTATTTAAATCAAGGCATTTTGCAATCCTGATTGAATTACTAGACCTAGATATATTTAAATGTGAGTCTGTTCTTTGTGCTGTCGAGGCTTCCAGTCCAGTGATTGCCACAGTTGTACTGGTTGTAATGAGGTCCAAAGAAGTTACTTTGTGTTTTTAATTGTCCCCTATGATTTTGGGAAACCAATCCCCTGTAACCACTTGCTCCTCAGAGTTTCTGTACCCATCCTGTCTTCCACATGTCTTCCATCCACACTCTTTTTTATCTCCCGATGGAGTCACGTACCCAGCTCCTTGTCTAGTGGAAGCTGTTCCTGCCCATGGCAGAGGATTGGATCTGGATGAACTTAAGTTCATTTCCAACCCAAACCATTCTATGATTCTAAGGTCTCCTAAAAATTCAGTCCCTCTGCAGTGCTGATAACTGACAGAGTTGAGCCTTTCCCCCCACCCCCCTTTTTATAGGGCCACGTTGCAGCCATCCCTTCCCTTTCATTTCTGAACACCATTGAACTAATGATTTTAAAGTCCACTTGCTCATCACATCAGATTTTCCTCCTCCTTGCTGGTAAGGGTTTGATTTGTTCCTGTTGTAATTCAGCCTCCTCGCATCCCTAGATAGCAACAGAACATCCATTTTCTCCATGGATGCTCTTGTCTGACTTTGAACCTCATTTCCCCTTTTAAGTGTCCTTCTCTTGTGTTTAGCTTATTCCTTTCCTGGCTGCATCAGCAGTTTCATCTGGGAAGGTGTCTTATTAGTTGGAAAGATGCTGCCTTTGCAATTCCTGCTCTCTCTGTTCCCGCAGTATCATTCCATCACTCAAATCCAAATATCTCATCAGTCATGCAGCCTTGTTCAGTTCAATGACCTTTTTGTGCCTCCTATTGCATCAAGTACTGGATGTGTGTTACAGCTCGGGGATCAGCTGCCTGTGGATGTGCAGTCAGACTGTGATGGGGTGCAGGGCTAAGAACATTGGTGTTTTGAGGCACTCAGCTGCACTTTCTGCCTCTCCCTGAGCTCTGCACTCAGCAAAAGCCACTGTCTCGTGTAGAAGATCCCATTGACTGGCAGATTCCTGCCTGTTTCAGAGGCAGCTCCTGCCAGATCCTCAGAGCTTCCTCTTAACACACTCAAGCACAGGGAAGAAAAAGCCTGGCATGGCACCACACAAAGATTGCCAAAACCTCACTTAGTCTTTCCCTGTCAGTTCTTTTCCAGGGTCCCTGAAATCTTTCCTCAGCTGCCTAGCTCCAGCTGATGCCGAGTTGCTGCTCCCGGTGTGTGTGGTTGCTTGTGACCAGAGTTTAGCCAATACCTGTGATCATATGTTGAAAGAGGAAATCGATGCCAGGCAGGTATTCCTCAGAGGCAGTTGTGCTGATTCCCAGTGCCTGTTTGCAGAGGCTGCTTTTCCCCAACACAGGCTGAAGCAAACAGCAGGAAACAGGTTTGCTCCTAGGATTCCAAGGTCGTTCTTTCCTGCCAACACTAAATCCATGCACATGTATGTGTGTGACTTACGCCATGGGGGTTTCTCTGCCTGTCCTTGACTTTCTTCTGCTTTTCTGATGCTCTTCACTGACATTCTGGCTCTGTCAGTACTCAGCAGTGTGTGTATCTCCTGTTATCTGTGACTGATAAAGCATCCCCTTCTCCCAAAACAAAGCTGGGTGCTCTGTTTTTGTGTTCAGCCCTTGGGAAGCTTGTTTTACTCACATCTGGTTCAGGCCAATGTGTGACCAGCCTTCTCCTCCGAAACTTCATGTAACAGAATTATCTTCAATGGTGATTGTTTGGGAATGGATTCATAATCTGGTTCAGCCTTGTGCTTTCACCTCAGGGGAGATCTCCCTGCTGGAGAACCCAAATCATAGAATCCCAGCCTGGTTTGGGTTGAAGAGTGCTGCGGCATCTCCCAGTGTTTAATCTATCTTGGGAAGTACAGGCATTACCAAGCCTTTTTGCCGTATTCCAAAGGGAAAACTGAGGCACTGCTTGTGCAGTTGGTGAACTGGAGGGAAATTGTGGCCATGGGAAGAACCAGGTTCTGGTCTCCCATGATCTGACCATGAGATCATCATTCATCATTGGCAAAATACCTGTCATAACAAAAAAGGTTGGTAGATATCTATGAGCTCTGAGGCAGAAGCTCTTCCCTGTGAGGGTGCTGAGGCGCTGGCACAGGGTGCCCGGAGAAGCTGTGGCTGCCCCATCCCTGGCAGTGCTCAAGGCCAGGTTGGACACAGGGGCTTGGAGCAAGCTGCTCTATGGAAGGTGTCTCTGCTCATGGCAGGGGTTGGAACTGGATGGGCTTTAAGGCCCCTTCAACCTAAACCATTCTATGGCTATGATTCTATATGGACTTTTTCAGCACCAAATTATTCCACTTCCATGGAAATGGCTCTCCCAGGAAGTACTGCAGAGACTCCTCTGGTGCCTCACTTGTTTCAGTTCCCACTTTGGGCTGGTGCCTTTGATCTGTGAAACTCCTGATTTGCATCTTATCTCCTTGCGAGGCCCTATCTCCAGGCCCATGCTGGCAGTCAGGATTAGTTGGGCTTTACTCTGTTGACAATCTTGGTTTTAAATCTGAGAGGACTTTCAGCACAGTTTTCTCCTGGGGCAGGGAGGAACATTGATTCTGGAATATGTTTTTCTCAGTGGTATCAGGATTTTCTGGCTATCAAGATAAGCTGCAGAGCTTATGAATCATGGAGTTTTCTTCCTACAGCATCAGCTGGAGGAGGCTGTGTGTGTCTTTGGTAGGTTTAGGTTTTATCTGACCTTCCTATGATTTTACCTTTTTATGATTATTTCATATTTCTTGCTTTGTGTGTGTGTTTGTATTAATCGAAAGATAGTGGGAAAACATTGAGGAAAACAATCCCTTATTCTTTGGCTTTTGATTCGTGCCCTCCTGAGATGCTGGAGAAGGGACCTTAAAGCTCATCCGGTTCCAACCCCTGCCACGGGCAGGGATACCTTCCACTGGAGCAGCTTGCTCCAAGCCCCTGTGTCCAACCTGGCCTTGAGCACTGCAGGGATGGGGCAGCCACAGTTTCTCTGGGCACCCTGTGCCAGCGCCTTGCCACCCCCAGAGTCATCTTTAATCTTGGGGAGATTCCCACTGGACACAAGAAGGAAATTTTTCCCAGTGAGAACAAGCAGCCATTGGAATGATCTCCCCAGGGAAGTAGTGACTCCTCAGCATTGGACACTGTTAAGACTGGGCTGGACAGGTTGGTGGGCCGTCTAGTCTAGGTCATGCTTTGCCTGCAAAGGTTGGAGCTGATGATCCTTGAGGTCCCTTCAGCCTGGGGTGCTGTGATTTTATGATCTAGAAAGTTTGAATTGTGGCAAATTACTGTTACTTCCGGCTCTGGTACATCCGTAGGATTCTTTCT
This sequence comes from Ara ararauna, assembly GCA_028858755.1. Classification (NCBI taxonomy): domain Eukaryota; kingdom Metazoa; phylum Chordata; class Aves; order Psittaciformes; family Psittacidae; genus Ara; species Ara ararauna. The sequence goes on along the minus strand of CM054378.1, from coordinate 132,469,970 downwards.
ACATAAATCAGAAGCATCCAGTGGACATAAGATGTTTATTTCCTTCCCAGCAGCCATATAGCATCTCAGGCGCTAACTGTTCCCTGAAGAGCTGCCTGTAAGTTCTTGTTGATGCTAAAACAATCCTGTTGATGCCAAAAGACACAGCCCCAAGCCCTGAGATCCTCCAGTGCAAAATACACTTGAAGACAAAGGGACCCTTTGCTGTGATCTGTGTCTACCTCTCAGCAGAATAAGAATCCTGGTTGTATTTCATGACTGCAAATTCCTGACGGGAATCCAGGATCCCAACTCCCGCAATCCTGAGGCTGTTCTTTGAAGGCAAGAGGTTTTGTGTAGGTGTCTTGCAGTAATTTTAGCTCATCATCCCCTTGATACAGCGCGTCCTGAAGGCTTTTGCTTGCCTCCTGGGAAATACAGTGGGCTCTAAAGGCGCTGATAGCCAAGTATCAGGAGATAGTATTTTGATGATAGAGCATTTAGACTGTGTACTAAAACCACCTGAAGTACATTTATGGCTTCCTTCTCACAACCTATAGTTAACATAACAGTGCTTTTAGAGATAGAGAAGTATCATTTAGCCCAGTTTCCCCTCTGCAAAATGTGCATCAGATGGGCTGAGAACCTGGTTTTATTGCTGGTTTAGGTGGGTGCAGGTTCTTGGTGCTATGAAAGCTGTAGGTCTGCCCTCCCTGCTGCTGCACCCTCTAATGTATTTTGTACCAAAGACACCGTTTCATGAGATGCTGATGGCACTGGTACACCTTCTTGGAGCTGCCCAGTGATGTTTCCACCTGGTATGAAAGTGTGCTTGGGAGCACATGGCCAGGGAGAATGGAGGAGAGGTGAGACCTCACCTTCTGGTAATACCAGGAATATATTGGCTTAAATGAGCTTAAGTTTGGCATCGGAAACTGAAACAGCATCCTGGAGGTTCAGTTTTACCATGCGTTTGAGGTAAGGGAACGGGCCACTTTGCTACTCTGTGACGCTTCTCTGTGTGCTGAGGTGGTTCAATGCGCTGAGCTGGCAGGAAAATAGCTGACATGGAAACCACCTTGCAAAGCATGAATTAGAAGGGGAAGAGTAAATTTGGGGATCATGTCTGGCCAGGTTGGAGCAAGCTGCTCTAGTGGAGGGTGTCCCTGCTTATGGCAAGGGGTTGTAACTGGATGAGCTTTAAGGTCCCTTCCAATTCAGACCAGTCTGGGATTCTATGATCTTCCAGGACTTCTGGAAGCTGCGCCTTCAATCCCATGTTCAGCTCTGGGCCCCTCACTAGCAGAGAGACATGGAGGTGCTGGAGCGGGGCCAGAGAAGGGCAATGGAGCTGGAGCAGGGCCTGGAGCACAGTGTGATGGGGAAGGGCTGAGGGACCTGGGGGGTTCAGATGGAGAAGAGAAGGCTCAGGGGGGACCTGATGGCTCCCTACAACTGCCTGAGAGGAGGATGGAGCCAGGAGGGGGCTGCGCTCTGCTCCCAAGGAACAAGGGATGGGCCAAGAGGAAGCGGCCTCAAGCTGCACCAGGGCAGGGTTGGATGGAGCTGAGGGACAATTCCTTCCCCAAAGAGTGCTCAGCATTGGAAGTGCCCAGGGCAGGGCTGCAGTCACCGTCCCTGCGAGTGCTCACAGAGCATGGAGACGAGGCCTCAGTGCCTTGGGTCGGTGGTGGCCTTGGCAGTGCTGGGGAACGGTTGGACTTGAGGGGATGTTAAAGGTCTTTCCATCCCAGTTGATTCTATGATTTGAGGAGGACAGCTCCGTTTTCTTTCTTTATTTATTTTTTAAGTGTTTCTTTTGTTGGCTTGAGAAGGCACCCGGAGCTGCCTCAGTTTTGTTGTGCTCTGGGGAATCTTTCCATTTAGTAAAAAGGGGTCAGGAAAAACATCAAGAGAGATAATTTGCTTAAGATGTGCTCTCAAGACGGAGCCCTGATGCTGTGTTGCAGATCAGTAGCCTCTGCAAGTCTTTTTATAGTGAAATGATTTAATGGGAGTATCCATTTTAAGATTATTAGGGAGTATCCAGAGTCTATTCCTGGTACCGAGAGGGGAAATCTGCTTCAATTGGAGCTGTGCTTCCTGCTGCAGTGGTGACAGTAAAGAGTGATCAGTGGCAGGAGAGTTGGTAAACCCCTCAGACGTTTTCCATCCATTTCAAGCAGTACAGTGAGAACCCCCAAAAATACTCTGTGTAGGGGACTAAGAGACTAGAAACCTCTTCCAAAAGTACCTGAATCAATGGGGACTTGTTCCTGGCATCACCTTTTGGGTTTGTTTTCTTGAGTATCTCCTCTTTAGAGAGAGGAGAACAATCCATTGCTGCCAGAAATTCCGCTCAGGATTTCTTTGTTCCTTCCGTATAATTAAGCCTGAGGATTTTTTCCTGGTTTGATTCATTCTGTATTTGTAGGCACCACACAAGAGTGAAGAAACAAAACCAGTTAAAACCAGGAAAGGAAGCTAAAATGCTGTCAGATAAGGCAGGGACGTTTGATAGCTGGGAGCCTTTAAAGATAGGCTTTGAAGATAACTGTACCCCTCTAATTTCAGGAGATAAGAAGCTGCGGGTACCTGGTTTTTCAAACCAGTTTCGTTTTCCAGGAGCTTAACCATGAAAAGTGCTGCTCCTTCAGCCTTTACACTTAGGGATATTGGTTTTCAGGGCTAATTTCTTCCTGTTTGACACTGTAATGCACATTACTAGCAAACCCTCAGGATTCTGTTCCCACTTACTAAACAGGAGAGGAAAAAGAAAAGACTCTCTTCAAAAAGAAGTAGCTAATCTGGGATGACAGACACAAAAATATCTCAGCTCTAAACATGTTTGTTGCCGCGGCAGGAAAGACTCCGTGCTGTAATCTTTAGTTTCATGCCCTAAGTATAGTTTGAGTCCTAAAATTTACCTCTAATTCTATGTTTCCTTAACTCACTGTTTGTTTTGAATGATTGCACTGTCTCTACTGTATCGGACCTGAGTTTATCTTAATGCTGATTTTCATCTGGCTGACTGTCTTAAAGGCAGCTATAGTGCATTATGTTCTTATTCCCTGAATCTTCAGCTCTTACAGGTGTCGTGGTTGGCCTCAATTCATGAAGTGATACAGCACGGAGTCGCACGTTCTTGGACTGGAGGCATAGAATCATAGAATCACCATGGAATGGTTTGGGTTGGAAGGGACCGTAAAGCTCATTTGGTGCCAACCGCATGCCACAGGCGGGGACACATTCCGCTAGAGCAGGTTGCTCCAAGCCCCTGTGTCCAGCCTGGCCTTCAACTGCCAGGGATGGGGCAGCCCCAGCTTCTCTGGGCACCCTGTGTCAGCGCCTCAGCACCCTCCCAGGGAAAAAGAATACCTACTTTTCATCCGTCAGGTGTCTATGGTAGCTGCGCTCCCCTGATGGAACCTGCAAACAAACTCCATAGATAGACAGTATTTATCTGATAGTTGTTTAGATAAGGTGTTTGTCTCAGTAACAGTGCCGTTTGCAGGACTCAGATTGCTGTGATTTGATTCTCATAGAAATAACAACATGTATTTGGACTTGCAGGATGTTTGTTGTGATGAATTTTGGTGGCAAGTTGTCTGCTGCGTGTATGTGATGTGTATGTTCAAGGCCAGGTTGGACACAGGGGCTTGGAGCAAGCTGCTCTAGTGAAAGGTGTCCCTGCCTGTAGCAGGGGGTTGGATCTGGATGAGCTTTAAGGTCCCTTCAGCACAAACCATTCCATGATGCTCTTCATCCTTGGTGGTGCTGAACTCGTTCCTTCAGTAGCACTGGGTGATCAGTTTGGTCACTAGGTAACTAGTTGGTCTTTGCAAAAGCACACAAAATGGGGGAGAATCCATCATTTAATGCTAAAGACACCACTGTTTTCACTTCAGGCTCTTTGGTTTCTCCAAACTTACATCTATTAAAAGCCATAGATCAGGAAAGTTCTGAAAATCCACTTTTCCAAGGTTATTATCAATTTACCTATTTGGCATTCTGCCTTGTATCCCATGGCATGCAACAACCACCCCTTAAAAATACCTTCACAGGAGAACATTGAGACACAGCCAAACCTCAGACAATGCAATAGCACTGAAAGTCTTAAACTCAGTCTTGTTAGATCTTATCTGCGTTACAGCTTACTGTCAAGTTTGTATCAAGTTAATATTAAGTTAATAATGCCTAAATGGGTTTATTTTCTCTCTAGGAAATTAAATAGGGTTGACTGGGCTCAAATTGCTGTTTTCAGATGAGTAGCTCAGAGGAGAGCAGCAGCACTGAGAAGAAACCTCAGCCCTGCAGCATCTGCAGACCTGGTGCTGTGCTGAGACCTCAGGGGATGTATCAGCAAATGAAGCTGCTCTTTGAACTGTGTCCCATGGAACTGTGACTGCTGAGCTGTTGTAATACCAAGTGATGCTTTGATAAAGCAAATTGGCAGTGTGTTTTCGGAGAAAGATGATATTAATCAGATTAAAACCAGGATGTTATCATGGGCAAGCAGATTGGGTTTGGAAGGGTTTCAGTGAACTAGCTGTGGACCAACAGTGTATTTATTAGTCACCAGCACGAATGACATGTTGTACAGAGGGGCAGAACAGTAAGGGATGGCCCATGAAATAGAGGAGCTGATGGACACCTTGGTGTCTCCTGCTCCTCAGCTGCCCAGCCTGGAGGGACAGTGCAATGTGCTCTTGTAAGAAACCCAGCAGGGTGCTGGGGAACATCAGCAAGGGTATTACCACAGGGATAAAGGTGTCGTTGTCCCACTGGGTGCAGCGCTGGTCAGGCCACCCCTGGAACATGGGGTCAGGTTGGCTCCTGCTGCACAGCAGAGCTGTGGCCGGGCTGCAGAGGGGCCAGAGAAGGGCCACGGAGATGGTCCAAGGGCTGGGGAGCAGTGAGGAAAGGCTGAGAGAGGCGGGACTGTTCAGCTGGGGAAGAGGAGGCTCAGGGAGACCTGATCCATGTGCCAGGAGTTAAAGGGGGGCTGCAGAGAAGATGGAGACTCCCTTTGGACAAGGAGTCCATGGGAAAGCCGAGGGGTGATGGGCACAAGTTACTGCTGGGGAGATTCCCACTGAGAACAAGAGGGAATTTTTCCCAATGAGAACAAGCAGCCACTGGAATAATCTCTGCCGGGAAGTGGTGACTCCCCAGTGTTGGACACTGTTAAGGTTGGGCTGCCCAGGGTGCTGGAACATCTAGCGTAGGTCATGCTTTGCCTGCAAAGGTTGGAGCAGATGATCCTTGAGGTCCCTTGAACCTGGGATTCTATGATGCAGAGACTGTTTACCTCTCCTCTGTAGACGTGCTCATCAAGGGCAGGTATCATCACACGAGGTGGTTCCGATAGCTCGGTACCTTGGGCTTGTCATTGTGTTTGATTTAGGCTGCATTCAAAAAGGAAGCTAGAACAGACATGAAGCAATGCTGCTGGAGGTAAGAGTTGCCTCCAGAACGAGAGTGGTATTACTATTATGAGTAGTCATGCTCAAAGGCATGAGGAGGTCAGTGGTGTGCAACGCAGGTTTGTGTGAACACGAGGGTTGATGCTTTATAAAGATGCAAATGCGTAGTTTTGATCTTTGTTAACTTTATGAGCAAGAAAATATTTACAAGAGACCAAATCCCATTCCTGTATTTGGGACTCGTGACTTTCATACGGGAAGATTGGGTATGAGTTCCATTGCTTGAAATAGCTCTTGGATAAGAGGGAACAGAAGAAACACAAAAATAGGCCGAGGACAAGAAAAAACACACAGGGAGAAGCTCAGAGCTCAGTCTGGTTTGCTTATCAGAGGGAGTGCTTGACTGCAGTAGCATCATGGAGTGAAAATTCCAGGCACTGAGTGTTCTTCCGAGGAAGTTGTACCTAAAATCAGTGTTTTAAAGGGGAAGATGGACAGGGCAGAGGAAATGAGGCATTATTAGGGAGGTGGAGCACCCCTTGTAATGAATGATCAGAGGAAAAAATAGCACTTTCCATCACTAGAAATCCCCCTATTTGATCATTTGCTTTTAGAACTGTGTAGGCCAACACAGGGTATGGTCTTGTTGAGTATTAGGTTCAGTTTGTGGGTGATATTTAACAGCATGTGGTAAGAGAAGGGGAATTTCATTACGGTTGTGGTATTTTTTTGGCCTTTACGCTGATGAAACTATGAAAAATCCTTTCTTCTCAGGCAGAAAGAATTGCGGAAAGGCCCCAGGCACCGTTAACCTGTGGCTGTATCACAGGGGATGTGATAGGAGGTGATGGAGTTCAACTGAAACACCAGTTTTTACATAAGGGATCAACCTTCGCGTTAGGTAAACGGAGCTGGAGCAGGGCCTGGAGCACAGTGTGATGGGGAAGGGCTGAGGGACCTGGGGGGTTCAGATGGAGAAGAGAAGGCTCAGGGGGGACCTGATGGCTCCCTGCAACTGCCTGAGAGGAGGATGGAGCCAGGAGGGGGCTGTGCTCTGCTCCAAGGACCAAGGGATGGGCCAAGAGGAAGCGGCCTCAAGCTGCACCAGGGCAGGGTTAGATGGAGCTGAGGGACAATTCCTTCCCCAGAGGGTGCTCAGCATTGGAAGTGCCCAGGGCAGGGCTGGAGCCACCGTCCCTGCGAGTGCTCACAGAGCATGGAGACGAGGCCTCAGTGCCATGGGTCAGTGGTGGCCTTGGCAGTGCTGGGAACGGTTGGAGGGGATGAGCTTAAAGGGCTTTTCCAGCCTGGTTGATTCCATGATTCTATGGTTAAAATTAGGACTTCATTCCATTAAAAATCCCCGTACAGGATGGCGCTCTGGGAAGGGCAGCTCAAATTAACTGCAAGCAGCAGACAGGCCCTAAAAATGTTGTTGCGCACATGGTGACCATGGGAATGGAGTTGTGTTGCTGAGAGTTCAGGTTAGAACTCTGGTATTTATTTGTAATAGGGAGTCTCTAAAAGCTGTAAGACACGTGGCGATGTGGTCTGCTTTGAGATGAACTACAGGTGCCACGGACAGTGGGATCGAGCACCCTCAGCACGTTTGCTGATGCCACCGAGCTGTGTGGTGCAGTGACACTGCAGGGAAGGGATGGGATCCAGAGGGATCTGAACAGGTTGGAGAGGTGGGACCGTGTGAACCTCATGGAGTTCAACCAGGCCAAGGGCAAGGTCCTGCCCTTGGGTCAGGGCAATCCCCAGCACAAACCCAGGCTGGGGGAGACTGGATGGAGTAGCTGGATGAGCTTTAAGATCCCTACCAACCCAAAGCAGTCCATGATTCTGTGAAACCTGATGATGCTCGCAGGGCAGTGGGTATGATCTCAAGTTAGTATCAGTTGAGGGATGCATTTATGAAGTGCAACCACCTGTATAATTACTATTTACAAACCATCTGTAAGCTCCCTTTCTCCCCAGACTCATCTCATCCTGAGTGTTTACCTCGGGCTGTTCTGCCTTTGGCAGCTAATTCAGAAACCTTTATAAAATGGATTTGGATGTGCATGTCAGCTAAAATGATGCAATGAGGATACTGAAAGGCATGCGAGCTGCAAGACAAAGACCCTGTTGAAGTCCTCTGGCTCCAGGTGATGTATTGTGGTATCTGGATGCCTCCAGATGATCTGTTGTGGTCATTGAAGCCCGGGTATGACTCGGTCTCTATTCATAGCAGCTTTCAGAATACGTGCCACATGCATCGATCAGGCTTTGTCTGCATCTAAAACCTGCTTCTGCCAGTTCTGCCTCACAATCCAAACTGCTGGTTGGAGTGATGTTTGATGTGATCTAAGAATACTTTAGATGTATTGTCAAGGGATTCAGAGCTAAATAAATGACAGGAAAGATGAGATCCTCACAAGCGTTTGGATAACATAAGCAAGACTAATGGTTCTTAAGCTGTTGTCTGTACAGGGGGACGGGATTGATCAAAGGAAGTAAAAATTGGCTCTGGGGATTCTTTGTACCAGAAGCTGAATACGAGCAGCCGAGGTGAGAGATTTAGGGCATAGGGAAGAAGCTGTGTGACGAAAGAAACTGGGGTGGGAGGTTGTGAAAGTGCAGGTTGACAGCTCTGTCCTCTTTACCCACATTTCCCTGTAGGGATTGTCTGGAGAAGACTTTGGACAGGCTGGTGTAGCCTGGATGTTTTAGTCAAAGCCCTTTATTGTGCTATAAAGAAGATAACGAGTTTCTAGAAAGCTGGCCTGCTTTGCCATCTGGGGATACAGGAGCTGAAGATGTGGAAGGCTGGTAGTCAAGGGGACGTGAATGTGCTTGAGGAGCCTGGGAAGAATGGGAAGAGCAGATTTTCCTGTGCCTCTCTCCCTGCCTTTCCACTGTCTACTGCAAATAACATTTCTTTGCAGTTCCTGCCACTAAAGTAGGAATTGAAGTGTTTGTTTCCATACCTGATGCTCAAGTCAGCAGAAGGCATTTAGAATTTCCCCGTGGTTTAGTGTCCCCTGCAGCAAATGGTGGCCCAATAGTGATGAAACTCATTAGGAGAAGGAAGGATGAGAAGATGGAAGGCTCCTTAAAGGGAGACCTTAGAGCAGCTCCCAGCACGTAAAGGGGCTACAAGAAACCTGGAGAGGAGCTTTGGACAAGGGCCTGTAGAGACAGGCCAAGGAGCATGGCTTTAACCTGCCTGAGGGAAGACTGAGATGAGCTCTTAGGCTGTGCTAGCACCAGGTTAACTCATCTGTCTGTATGTTTGGAGCACAGTCTCCCTTCTGTCTCCAGATGCCGTCAGATGTGAAAGATGGGACAGCTTCACTTCATCTGACTCTTTCCTGTCCATCACTACAGTCCTGTAGCTACATAGGTCGGAGACAGCAGATGTGAAATCTGCTCTTACATTGTTTTGGTTTAGTTGGTTGACATAACGTTATGAAATATACTGAAAAGCATCTGCTTAGGGATGAGTACAGGTGTGCTTGTTCCATACCAATGTGAGAGATGGGTTTTGGAAAACCAAGGTGATTTCAACCCATTTGTGAAAAGCCGGGAATCACAATGTGCAAACTGATGACTTGGACCCTCTCCTGCACTCCAAGTGTCAGTTGTAATCCTTTAGAAACCACTTGCTTGTTGAATAGCACAAAGAATATAACCCCCTTGGAAGAAATCAAGAAGAATCCTGCTCTTGAGTTAATGACATCCAAATTCAAGTGTGTGTTTTTAATAAAGATTAAATGATCTATTCAACCATTTCAGGCTCTGCTTGAGCTGCACACACCTGTGTGTTGCTTTGAGAGGGTTTTCCTCAGTAATTAAGAGCACTTTGCGTGTGGTAGTACTCAATTGGGTGTCACAGGGAACCCGAGGAGACAATGAAATGCTTTTAATTGCAGACAAACTAAATGCCTGCTACTTCACATACTGGAGTGTACCGTGGCATGACCCCCAGGTTGTTATCATCTCCTAACAGCAAGAGTAATTGCTCAGTAAGGTAACGTAGCTGCTTCATTTAGGATAGTGTTAATGAAGCCCTTTTCTTTCCTGTAGTCAACATTCCCCATTTATCAGACTTCTTGAAGATGATTTCTAAGGTTGGCAACTTAGAATTGAAACATCTGAATGATCTCGACTGCTGGTTTATGTTTCTAAAGAGGGAGGTGGATGTTTCCTCAGGAGCTGCAAAGGTGAATTATTATCTTTAGCTTATAAAATTGTACGAAAAACTTGCTTTTTGTGAGTGCGTGCATGTGAGTGAGGACAGTTGCCAGCCAGGGGCTTGTGTGGAAGATGGAAGATGGTGTCTGCCCTTATAGGGTGCAGGGAATGGTGCTGTGGTCAAAAGACCCATTTACCTCTTCAGCTGCTTTAGCCACATGTTTCATGTCATGGAATTCCAGACTGGTTTGTGTTGAAGGGACCTTAAAGCTCCTCCAGCTCCAACCCCTGCCACAGGCAGGGACACCTTCCACTGGAGCAGCTTGCTCCAAGCCCCTGTGGCCAACCTGGCCTTCAACACTGCCGGGGATGGGGCAGGCACAGCTTCCCTGGGCACCCTGTGCCAGCGCCTCGGCACCTTCCCAGGGAAGAGCTTCTGCCTAAGAGCTCACTTCAGTCTATCTCTCCATATGTATATATGCTCAGATTTGCTTTCCCAGCTGATTGTCTTATGTTGAAATAGGAAGAATTTTAAAGGAGTTGTTGAAACTCCATTTTTCCTGCGCTTTCTAGTCAGGAGAAATGAAGAAATGCTGGAAAATAGGAAATAGCTCTCTGCTCTGAGTTGTCTGTGTTGCTTTAAGTCCACCTCTGACTGTAGTTTGATATATTCTTAGAACATAGCGATGGCTGTGGTGGGATCCTTTGGCTGATCCCTGTTCTCTGGCTTTGCCTGTGATGCGCAGCTTGGTATTTGAAACTGCTGGATGAGTGTGAAGCTATAGGCCTAAGACAGAAGAGGATGCAGCTGTGGGAGCCGAAAGCAAGAAGTCTCACTGGAATACCTTCTCTTTTCCATCCTGTGTGTCCCTTAAGACTATTGCCAACCCAGGCAGGAGTTACAAATCTCCTTAAGGTTTGCAGCAGCCACGGACCTTCCTCTGTATCCCCCCCGCCAGGGGATGCTCCTCAGTGATGCTGCTCCTTTGGGAAGGGTAGAAGTTATCCTTCCTCCTAGCAAAATCCATCAAAGATGAAAAGTGGTTGTGCAAATACTGAAGTCATAACCTTGTCAGGGCAGTTCGACCGCTTCTGTTTTTAGGACTATTATATATGAGAAAGGGCTGCACTAGGCAGAATGTACTTTAAATATTCGATTTCTCTTAAAATTTCCTATTCATTTGGCAAAAGGGATCTTGGAGTCTTTTCTGTGGGAATGGGAGTGATCCTTGTTGCCTGTCTGCCTTTACCCGCTTTTATAGAGGGGTTCTGTATATATCAAGCTTGCCATTTCATTGATGCCTTCATCTTTCCTTCGGAATCGGAAGCACCTTCAGTGTTTCCTGGAGAGAGATTAGTTTTGCTGGTAATTTAAGAATATGATGGGGTTTTGGCTAAAAAATAGGCCGCACTTGTGAGCTGGCTGCAGGAAGCAAGGAGTGTGCCTGTCACGATGTACAAATAACTCATGGGAGAGTGTAACAAGGGCTGTTAGTACAGAGCAGAGCTGGAAACACACACTGGGGCTTTGGGAGCATCATGGCTCATCTTCCGGCTAAGGAGGTGCCAACAGGGCAAGGCACAGCTTCTGTTGTGTTGAGGTGTTGACTGTTAGGAAAGAAGACCAAGATTCCTGTAGCCTTTAGGCTCGATTTGCTGTAGCCATGTGTTTATTTAGTGCCCACAGATCATTCTTGGGTGTAAATGCACTACTTCAGAGAATCCCAGCCTGGTTTGGGTTGAAGGGACCTTAAAGCTCATCCATTTTGAGCCCCTGCCACAGGCAGGGACACCTTCCACTAGAGCATCTTGCTCCAAGCCCCTGTGTCCAACCTGGCCTTGAGCACTGCCAGGGATGGGGCAGCCACAGCTTCTCTGGGCAACCAGCCCTTGCAGCATCTCCGTGGCCTCCTCTTGTGTCTCACTGGAGTGGGTGGTTTGTGACGTGCAGGAATTCCAAGGAAGCGCTGCAGAATCTTTGTATTGAATCTTCTCGGTTTGTACTTAAAAAGGGGGAAGAATTTTGTTGTGTCCTTAAACCCCCTGTGCCAGTGTGAGCCGCGGCAGTGGTGCTGTCAGCCTGAGCCTGCAGATACACGTCTCCGTTTCATCCATCCCAGAGCTTTCCTGGTGCGCAAACGAGTCACATAGGTGCAATGAAACAGCAAAAGCTTTGTCTGAGATGAGGAGCATGACCTGGGAAGCTGAGAGTGCACCTATTCACTAATGCAATTAGCTTGAATCAAGTTGATGTCATGGCTGATTTTAATTGTATTTAAGCCAAGGATCTCAGATCACCGATTGCAATCACTTGGTTGTAAACTTGGTTTTATTCTTTCTGCTTCTGCTTCCCTAAAAGAAGGTTTTACAACCTTGCTGCAACCCTTCTGATACAAGTCCTAAATTGTTGCCTTTTCATTACAATGAGAGCTCCTTTGTTTTGGTCATTGCTTCTGTGCACGCTTATGAGTGGCGTCTAACCAGTAACGTGAGAGTCTTTAATATTTTATCATGTAGGAAACAGAAAGGTGCATTTCAGTGATGCCTTGTGCTAGTAACTGATGTCAAGCTTCCCTGGGAAACTGGAATTCAGTTTGATACAGTGTGGGGTATCTTAGAGCTACTTTGGATGGATTCCTGACTGAAACAACAGACCTTTCCCAGAGCAGATGTGGTGTTAACAACAGGTATCAATTGACAGGGTGGTTCGTGTCACTGGGTTTTCAAAGTGTACGTGTGGTGCTGTCCCTTTTCTGCCCTGCCTCATCCCCAGGGGCAAGGAAAGATCTCAGCTCCATCCTGTGACTGCTCATTGGTTCAGCATCCTCGTGCTCACTGCTTCAACTGTGTGCTGGGCTGTACCCCCAGAGTGTGAGCAGCAGCTCAGGGAGGGGATCCTGCCCCTCTGCTGCGCTCTGGGGAGACCCCCCCTGCAGTCCTGATCCAGCTCTGGGGCAGCAGCACAAGAGGGACGTGGAGCTGTTGGAGCGAGGCCAGAGGAGGCCATGGAGCTGCTGCGAGGGCTGGAGCAGCTCTGCTCTGGAGCCAGGCTGAGAGAGCTGGGCTGGGGCAGCCTGGAGAAGAGAAGGCTCCTGAAGGGGAGACCTTAGAGCAGCTCCAGTGCCTAAAGGGGCTGCAGGAAAGCTGGAGAGGGGCTTTGGCCAAGGGATGGAGGGACAGGCCAAGGGGAATGGCTTTAAGCTGCCGAAGGGGAGACTGAGATGAGCTCTTAGGCAGAAGCTGTTCCCTGGGAGGGTGCTGAGGTGCTGGCCCAGGGTGCCCAGAGAAGCTGTGGCTGCCCCATCCCTGGCAGTGTTGAAGGCCAGGTTGGACACAGGGGCTTGGAGCAAGCTGCTCCAGTGGAAGGTGTCCCTGCCCGTGGCAGGGGTTGGAAGTGGAGGAGCTTTAAGATCCCTTCAACCCAAACTACTCTGGGATTCTGTGATTCATCAGTGTTAATTCTGCACAATGCAGATGATGGGAAGCAACAGGTCCCAGTGAGAAGTACTGTCTTAGGGCTTGTTTAGGAAGATCCTGTGGGTAAGCAGAACCAGGACCTGGTGCTGATATCCAAGTGTTTGGAGTCCTCAGGTCCTGTAAATAGACCTTTTCTCCCTCATCATTAGGCAGATGATATCTTCAATAATTGCACTGTTTTAGAGAACTGAAGGGTACATAAAAGTGTGAGCCGGTCTCAGCTTGTTTGCTGCAGAAGATAAACATCACACACTCGAATGATGCTTCTTTCTCTCTGTTCTCCTCAGTTGTGTAAGTGCTCTCTTTGTGCTTGGATTTTGCATCCCCAAGTATGCCTGTACCCATTTTGAGGTTTTTATAGCAGGCTGTGTGAATGGAGAGTTGAGCAGCACAGCAGTGGGACTGAGGTAGGGACACAAGGCTGGATTGAAGCCCCATGCTTTGTCAGAAGGTATTTTTCTTACCCAGCAACATTAATGACAGTTAAGGAAAGCAAAATAGTGTTGCTCTTCCACTTTATTGACACCGGTAATTCCTTGGAGTCAAAGTAGAAAGCAATTCCAGCATCTGTTTGAGATGCAGTCTCCAGATCTGTTTGTCTTGTGATACATCAAAACCCCAGCCGGTGAGTTTGTCTCTGCTGATGTTTCCTCTGTGGGGAGATGCTTCAAAGGCTGTTGTACAAGTGGTTGACATTCTTCTTCACGCAACGTGGTTGTTCCAGGAGGTTCATTAATGCAACACTACTTACAAGTTCGTTGGGCATTTAAGGGGCTGATTCTCTCATTTACACCCGCACGGAACCAGGTAGGAATTGTAATGACTTGAGCTTTTGTAGTGTGTGTGCACATCCCAAAGAAGAATTAACTTGATGGGGTTTGTGGAAATTAAGGTCAGAAAGGAAAATTCTATCATCTGTGCTAGTTATGTGTAAATCAGATGGTGCGAACTCTGAGTAGTAAACTGAATACACACAGTCAGTCCTTATGGGCCGAACTCTCACACGAGTAAGTGATGGGAGAGAAAAGGGTAGTAATTCATAGAATCAGAGAATAGTTGGATATAATAAGGGCTGGAAGGAACCTTAAAGCTCCTCCAGTTCCAACCCCTGCCACGGGCAGGGACACCTTCCACTGGAGCAGCTCCAAGCCCCTGTGTCCAACCTGGCCTTGAGCACTGCCAGGGATGGGGCAGCCACAGCTTCTCTGGGCACCCTGTGCCAGCGCCTCAGCACCCTCCCAGGGAACAGCTTCTGCCTAAGAGCTCATCTCAGTCTCCCCTCTGGCAGCTTAAAGCCATTCCCCTTGGCCTGTCCCTCCATCCCTTGTCCAAAGCCCCTCTCCAGCTTTCCTGCAGCCCCTTTAGGCACTGGAGCTGCCTGCCCTGATCAGTTTGGTGTCTCTCTATTGGGTTTTTGTTGGTTGGTTGAGTGTTGGTCCTGGACAAGGGTGTCCACCAGCAGCCAGGTGCTGCCTCACCAGTGCCAAGTTGGGGGCAATAATGACTTCTCTTGACATTTTATCCACATTCCTCCTTATGTGAGCCTGTGGTGTCATTCCTGTCATCGATGAAGCTTTTGGACAAACACTATCCCAAGTATCAGCCCCACTTTTCTAGTTTCTGGCTGCCAAGTGGATGTTGAGCCATCGATTGCTCTCTGAGCACCAGTGGTCCAGACTGTTTTACACCCATTTAGACACATATCTTCAATTTGCATTATTGCCTTAATATGTAGCTGCAAGATTTTTACAGACATATTCAGGGCCTCCAGAACAGAAAGAAATGGAAAATGATTCTGTGGTTCTATGAAAATGGATTTACAGGTGCCAGGATAAGGAGGGACTGACATGGACATCTGATGGGATGAAAAACCCTCCTGAGGCTTGGAATCGAGTGTTTTATTTTGTCTTTTGGAAGCACTTCATATGCAAGTTAAGACACAAAGCAGTGGTGAGCCCATCATGATTCCTAATACATGTCCACAGGGTTTAGTTTCTCTCCCTCTCCTTTTTGCGGAGGTCCCCATAAAGGAGAGGGAACTGCTTCTGGCAGGTCTGAAACAAGTGGAGGCTTTGCAGGAGTTGTCTTTCAGGCAGGAGCTCTGCAGGAAAGGAGCTTTCACTTGCACTGAACCAGGGTGGAGGGACAGGGCAGAGCCTGATGCTGATAAGTACTGGGTGGGAAGCGGGATAGGGTCTGAAGCTGGCAGCTGCTGAAGGGTTGGCAAAGGAGGAGAGGAAATGGGGGTGGCTCCGAGATGAGTGGGGAACTATGTGGGGGCCCATCTTTGCAAGGGGAAGGCACCCAAGCTGCTGGTGCTCTCCACCAAGCCAAGTTTCATCAAGAGGAGAGGGGAGAAAGGTACGTGCCTTCACCCTCCTCCCTCCCGCGTGCTCCAGGGGAGGGTAGCATGGTCCAAGCTTCGTTAAATCTTGACAGCTCCTTCTGCTGTCCACTTGGGAAGCTCTTCTGTGTTGGCTCAGCCTTTTATCTGCTGAGTCCTCAGATACTTCTGTGTTATCTGCTTGTGAACCTTCCAGCACTCCAGGAAAGTCTTGGAGGCCAATTTAATATGAACTAAAAGACAAATGCGTGGATTGATTTCAGCCCGAGTCGGTCAGGCAGCAGTTAGTGAAGTATAATTAGATTTGTACCTGGGATGTGTCTGAGAGAATTAGGTTTAGTAAATGGTGTCGTTTAGTCCAGAGTAAAGGCTCAGGAGGAGCTTGTAGAGTTTCAAGGTCTTTTGCTGCTCATGTCTCACGTGGCTGGAGAGGAGCACATCCATCCCCTCAGTGACAACAAAACCCACCTCCAGAAACAATAGTGATGGGACAAGGGGCGATGGGTTCAGACTGAAACAGGGGAAGTTCAGGTTGGAGATAAGGGAGAAGCTCTTCCCTGGGAGGGTGCTGAGGCGCTGGCACAGGGTGCCCAGAGAAGCTGTGGCTGCCCCATCCCTGGCAGTGCTCAAGGCCAGGTTGGACACAGGGGCTTGGAGCAAGCTGCTCTATGGAAGGTGTCCCTGCCCATGGCAGGGGCTGGAGGTGGATGAGCATTAAGATCCTTTCCAGCCCTAACTTTTGCATGATTCTATGAAACCTGGAGGTGTTTGTGTCCCAGTATCCATTCCATTATCCATAGGGAATACCATGGCAGCAGTGATTTAGCAAATCCCCCATTAAAAAGAGAAATAAAAAGCCAGTCTGTGAGGTAACAGGAACCTGCCCCATGGGAATCCATTCAGTTTCTAAGGAAAAATGGGTGTACTTAAGGGCCTGAGCTGTGCTTGCCGCAGTGGGATCCCATCTTATCCCCACCACATGATGTGCATGCTTTATGCCAAAGGGATGCAGACTGTTTCCCACGTGGTTACATAGCTGCAGTCGGGATGCTTTATTCCCTGCAATCCTTTTGTCAGGAAAGGGGCAGCCGTTGAGCTCAGAGGTCAGCTCAGGAAAAGGTTCTGCTTCCCACACATGTTACTCATTTGCTTGGCATTTTTGACCCCACTTCTTACAACCCTGTGCAGCTGCTGGTTCCCAGACTCTTGTTTTTGGGGCTGGGATTGAATGGGAAGAGAGAAAAGTCAAAACCTCTTACAGGAATCTCATAGCACCGCTTGCACATGGAGTGGGGTGTGCAGGGGATGTGTTCCCAAGATTTCACATCATTATGCTTTGCATTTGGAGCTTTACAGAAACAACTCCCAAGTGTGGTTTGAGTCCAAAAGCATTGATCAGTGGTGCTTGGGAGCGGCCCCACCTGGGTTGTACCAGCATTCTCTGCCTGTTATTTATGGGGCACAGTCTGTGCTGTGCGTGACCCAAGTTTTGTCTGCACATATGGTGGGGCTTGGAATGTATTTAATGGGTGATGTGTGCAAAGGAGTCTCACAGCATGCGGTAAGGGTAGGTATAGTATCAGTATTGCATTTTGCTGTACTAACAGTAGCAGTCTGTATGAAGAAGGCCCCCAGCATCCAGGCCTGTACCAGCACCACAGTGCGGCAGCAGGGCCAGGGCAGGGATTGTGCCCCTGCACCAAGCACTGGTGAGGCTGCACCTCGGATCCTGTGCTCAGCTCTGGGCCCCTCACTACGGGAGAGACATTGAGGTGCTGGAGCGGGGCCAGAGAAGGGAATGGAGCTGGAGCAGGGCCTGGAGCACAGTGTGATGGGGAAGGGCTGAGGGACCTGGGGGGTTCAGATGGAGAAGAGAAGGCTCAGGGGGGACCTGATGGCTCCCTACAACTGCCTGAGAGGAGGATGGAGCCAGGAGGGGGCTGCGCTCTGCTCCCAAGGACCAAGGGATGGGCCAAGAGGAAGCGGCCTCAAGCTGCACCAGGGCAGGGTTAGATGGAGCTGAGGAACAATTCCTTCCCCAGAGGGTGCTCAGCATTGGAACTGCCCAGGGCAGGGCTGGAGTCACTGTCCCTGCGAGTGCTCACAGTGCATGGAGACGAGGCCTCAGTGCCGTGGGTCAGGGTGGCCTTGGCAGTGCTGGGGAAGGGTTGGAGTGGATGAGCTTAAAGGGCTTTTCCAACCTGGTTCATTCTGTGATTCCTTCAAAGAAAAGACTCAGTTTCTCACTCTCATGAAGCCCGTGCATTAGGTAGATGGAGCTTCTGACACCAGCGCAATCTGGGGCCTGCTTGAAACTGGGATTTCATAAAAGACTGTTTATCCCATACTCGGTTACTGTCTGTTTTAAAATCCTATCCTATTTTGGTTTAATATGATGCTCTGAGCATGGATTGACAGATCAATGTTCTCCACAGGCAATTTAAGCAGTTCCTGTGTCTCAGTTTTCTCTGCTACAAGCACTGAGGTGTCCCTTCTTCTTCCATTGCACAAAACCCCCACTCCAAACCCCCATAACCTTTTCTATCGTATATCTCATCTTTTATAGAGCAATCACAAAGCATAGCAAATTGAGTAAAGCATCCTACCCTGGCTGGGATTTCCCTCATGACTAAATTCAATCTGAACAAAGAGGACAAGGGCAAAGAGCTTCACTTATTCAGGTCAGTTTTCATCAGGATGATAAAAGCTAGATAGAAAAGGCTCTTTAGATGATCCCTCTTCCATCTTGGAGTTCTGGGTTGTTCTCTTCAGTAACCTTGGGAAATCTTACTTGTCCATCTGGAACAAAGATAATTTACCTCCTGATCATTATTTTTACAGTGGAAAAGGATGGATGGGTTCCTGTCTGGGCTACCAAATGCTTCTTGTGCTTCTACAAGGCTTGTGTTTAATACCTACAACTGTCTCCTCTTCAGTACTTTCATGATCCGCTTCTGGAGCACTGGGATCTTATTTTGAAGCCTGATTCCTACACTTTGGGCCTCTGTTTTGAATTCCACCCCGTTATTCCAGTTGTTCAAGTATTGGAATAACCCTGAGGCTGCTGTAACCATTTCACCCTATTGTGTATCTGCCCTTCAAGTGCTTGCCAGGATTAATGTAGGAACAACAGCAGATTGTTCTTCCTGTGGAGTGGGAAATGTGTGTAGTGCTCTGCAGATTAAAATCCTCTTAAAGATAGGGGGGTTTTAAGATAGTAGCCCCTAAGAGAGCTACTAAGGAAGTATATGTAGGATGAGCTAAAAACCCTCAAAACAATTCAAACAAAGCCTCTCAGCAATTCTAAAAGAACATGAATAATTGGATAGAAGCTTGTCAGTGCTGTATCTGTGAAGCCTGTGCTGTGTGACTTTGTCACAAGCCCCTGTGTCCAACCTGGCCTTGAGCACTGCCAGGGATGGGGCAGCCACAGCTTCTCTGGGCACCCTGGGCCAGCGCCTCAGCACCCTCACAGGGAACAGCTTCTGCCTAAGAGCTCATCTCAGTCTCCCCTCTGGCAGGTTAAAGCCATTTCCTTGTCCTGTCCCTCCATCCCTTGTCCAAAGCCCCTCTGCAGCTTTCCTGCAGCCCCTTTAGGCACTGGAGCTGCTCTAAGGTCTCCCCTTCAGGAGCCTTCTCTTCTCCAGGCTGCCCCAGCCCAGCTCTCTCAGCCTGGCTCCAGAGCAGAGCTGCTGCAGCCCTCACAGCATCTCCTCTGGACTCAGGCTGCTCCATCCAGTCTTCCCCAGCCTCTGTTTGTGCTGGGCTTTGATTCACATTTAACATATTTACCTCACCACGTGTGTTAATTGCTGTGCAGGTGACAAGCTTGTCACATACGTGAAGAGAGAAGTGGACAGTGCTCTGTCGGTGACATGGACAGTGGGATTGAGTGCGTCCTCAGCAAGTTTGCCGATGACACCAAGCTGTGTGGTTCGGTTGATATGCTGGAAGGAAGGAATGCCATCCAGAGGGACCTTGACACGCTTGTGAGGTGGGCTGATGCCAACCTGATGAAGTTTAACCATGCCAAGTGCAAGGTCCTACACCTGGGTCGGAGCAATCCCAGGCACAGCTCCAGGTTGGGCAGAGAAGAGATTCAGAGCAGCCCAAGGAGAAGGACTTGGGGGTGTTGGTTGATGAGAAAATGACCATGAGCCGGCTGCAGTGTGCGCTCGCAGCCCAGAAACCAACCGGATCCTGGGCTGCATCAAAGGAGCGTGACCGGCAGGTCGAGGGAGGTGATCCTGCCCCTCTGCTGTGCTCTGTGAGACCTCACTTGGAGTATTGTGTGCAGTTCTGGGGTCCTCAACATCAAAAGGGCATGGAACTGTTGGAACAAGTCCAGAGGAGGCCACGAGGATGAGCAGGGACTGGAGCACCTCCTGTATGGAGATAGGCTGAGAAAGTTGTGGCTGTTGAGCCTGGAGAAGAGAAGGCTGCGTGGGGACCTCATAGCAGCTTCCAGTATCTGAAGGGGGCCTATAGGGATGCTGGGGAGGGACTCTTCATGAGGGACTGTAGTGCTAGGACAAGGGGTAACGGGTTCAAACTGAAACAGGGGAAGTTTCGATTGGATATGAGGAAGAAGTTCTTTACTGTGAGGGTGGTGAGGCACTGGAATGGGTTGCCCAGGGAAGTTGTGAATGCTCCATTGCTGGCGGTGTTGAAGGCCGGGTTGGACATAGCCTTGGGTGCGATGGTTTAGTGGGAGGTGTCCCTGGCCCTGGCAGGGGGTTGGAACTGAATGATCTTAAGGTCCTTTCCAACCCAAACCATTCTATGTTTCTATGATCAAGTTCCAATGCCCTGCCATGGGCAGGGACACTTCCCAGTAAACCATGGCATACAGAGGAGCTGGTGAGGTGATAGACCTGACCTTGTGTTCACAAAACGTCTGGCTTGTGACTCTTGAGCCAGTCGGGATGTGTCTCATGTCATTGGGAAATAGGGAATCTGTGTGGTTTGATGTCGCAAGGTCGTTTGGCACAATTCTGGAGCATAAAGAGGGGTGGTCCTGCACCAGAGTTCCAGGGACCACAGGTGCAGGTCTTCATCTCTTCAGCACCTCAACTGTATATTGCTGGGGGTTGGATTTTGGAGGGACAATCAGGGAAAGGAAGGCGGCCAGCATGTTCTGGGGGGAATTAGGTGCCTTAGTCTGTTAGCATCCTTAATAAAGTCCAAGCATGTATCCTTGGCATCTTAAAAAGCCTCAGCAGCCAGCGTGTGGGTCTCTCCAGCCTCTGCTGGGTTCCTGCATTACTGTAGACTCTTGGGTGATGTTGGGAAATAAGGCAAGTCCATAATTGATGAATGTGGGATGTATTGAATATGACAGGGAAAACAAGTGAAAATTAGGATCTGCAGAATGAACGTTTGTGAAGGCAGCAGAGGGTTCTTGGAGCTCATTGTGTGTCTTAATGGAGCTGATGTGCTGCTTAAACAGAGGGAAATAAACCTTCAATATCTCCTTTTACCTGGAGTACTGCAGGACCTGCAGTCCTGATCCAGCTCTGGGGCAGCAGCACAAGAGGGACGTGGAGCTGTTGGAGCGAGGCCAGAGGAGGCCATGGAGCTGCTGCGAGGGCTGGAGCAGCTCTGCTCTGGAGCCAGGCTGAGAGAGCTGGGCTGGGGCAGCCTGGAGAAGAGAAGGCTCCTGAAGGGGAGACCTTAGAGCAGCTCCAGTGCCTAAAGGGGCTGCAGGAAAGCTGGAGAGGGGCTTTGGCCAAGGTCCTGTAGGGACAGGCCAAGGGGAATGGCTTTAAGCTGCCAGAGGGGAGACTGAGATGAGCTCTGAGGCAGAAGCTGTTCCCTGGGAGGGTGCTGAGGCTCTGGCCCAGGGTGCCCAGAGAAGCTGTGGCTGCCCCATCCCTGGCAGTGTTGAAGGCCAGGTTGGACACAGGGGCTTGGAGCAAGCTGCTCCAGTGGAGGGTGTCCCTGCCCGTGGCAGGGGTTGGAAGTGGAGGATCTTTAAGGGCCCTTCAACCCAAAGCAGGCTTGGATCCTGTGATTCTTTATACAGCAGTGTGGCTTTTTGGTATAATGGATTTTCATGATACCTGAGTGTAGCTGTGTTTTAGTCTAAGAAATGATGCATCCTGAGGTTGGGTTTCGTGGTCAGGCACTTAAACCCCCATTGTCTTATGCTTAGCAACGTACATAACATCCCTTCCTCCATCTCCACATCTGTGTATTGTGTCTTGATGCCAGTCCCAGCATCCTGCATCCCACTCCCCATGTAGAGCACAATGCTGGGGGATGTTGTCCTTGTTCTCTGGGGCTCTATGAAGATTGTCTTTCAGAATGGAAAGGGGTCTTTGGTCCACGGTAACACACAGGGATTTTTACTTCAAAATCCTAATGTTTTGGGGAGAGTGGTTTAACTGTAGGTTGGAGTAAACCCCTGACATCCTTTCTCTCCCTTCTCCATCAAATACCTGGTTGGAAGCGTGACCGTGTACAGGCTTGCAATGAATTAATGCTGTTTGCAGAAGCACTGGAATTACACATGTTTTCCTGCCAACTTGGCACAGGAAGACAAGTCAAACCTCAAGTGGAATGTTTTCCCCATGAACTCTTTCTGTATGGGGTTCTTTTTCCCTTTTAGCTTGGACATAATAGTCAGATTGGCAAATCTTGTTTCAAGTGAATTGCATAGCTTATAGCATGAAATATTTACCTGTACAGGAATTAGCCCCTTTGCATCCAAGGGGGAATGAAAAGCCAAGTGTGTGCTGCTGAGCTCTGGGTTGTCCTCTTTGGGATGCTGCAGTCACCTGGAAGGCATCCAGCTGCTGTGTCTCCATTGCTGCCAGCAAAGGAGATGCATTTCTTCATCTTTCAACTCAGTTCCTGCTCTTGGTGGCAGCTGTTTCATTCTTCTGCCAACCGGAGTTCCAGGGGAAAAAGAAAGCTGCAAAGGAAGGAATTGTTTGGAATGTTGGATCTAAACATAGATGATGGTGATGATGGCAGGTTCTGTTTTCAGCCTGGCTTCCTAAAGGAAGGAGGTTTGTGCTGCAGGAACATCTGTTTGTCTGCTGCTCCCTCGCAGGAGCTGCACGGGGCAGCTTTAGCCAAATATCGATTAAAAAGTGAGGTTTGCTCCGCTTTTTGACGTTTCCTGGATGGTGACAAGTGGGAAAGAGCATTGAGCTCAGCAGTGATCTCTGCCGGACTGCAGGCACTGGCAGTGGGACACAGGAAGGGGGGTTCAGTCAACACTATGTTGACTTAATAGGTCTTGCAGTGCATGGGGGTATGCAGTGCAGGGGAGCAGGAGGGGTGGAGGAGAACTCTGTGCCTCACAGATGGGTGAGCTGTGGTGCTGCTGTTGGGGTAGAGAATTAAAATGATGGGGAAAACCAGGTTGCAGTAGCTCCCTGGCTCAAGAAGTGGCCTTCTCTGTGTCACTGCGTAGGCTTCCACAAGAAGGAGCTGTCCTGTGCTCTGTTCCCAGCTCTGTGTGCTCGCATGAGCATTTGTGGATCACTGTTAATTCTAAGGCAGAAGGGGGGAGTGAAAAGGGGTCGTTTGTGTTTCACTGAGCAGCAAAACCTTCCTCAGTGATGTTCGAGTTGATTCCAAGAAGCTGGGACATGAAACACACCAGTGCCCATCTCAGGGACTATTTATAAGAGCAAGTAGGGACAGGCCAAGGGGAATGGCTTTAAGCTGCCAGAGGGGAGACTGAGATGAGCTCTTAGGCAGAAGCTGTTCCCTGTGAGGGTGCTGAGGCGCTGGCCCAGGGTGCCCAGAGAAGCTGTGGCTGCCCCATCCCTGGCAGTGTTGAAGGCCAGGTTGGACACAGGGGCTTGGAGCAAGCTGCTCTATGGAAGGTGTCCCTGCCTGTGGCAGGGGTTGGAACTGGGTGATCTCAAGGTCCCTTCCAACCCTTTCTATGATTCTACTTAGGAAGCGTTTTTGGCCGTGTCCTTTGGAGCTTACAGCAGTGTGGAAGCGAAACTCAGCGAGGCAGCGATGGGGAAGCCTCTTTGTGATGCGAGTCATTTCTCCCATCCCACAAAGCTGCTGTGATGTGAGGAGCCTGCCTTTGGGCAGGATTAGTCCCGCTGGCTGTGCAGGTCGTGTGGCGTCCAAGAGAGGCAGCGAGTGGCACTGGGGGAAGAGTATCAGCCAGCACCTCAGTGTCAACCATGGTGGTTGGGCACAGAAGAGAAGGTGGTGGAGTCCAGCAGAGCCTCTCAGCTTGAGTCCTCATGTTTTCTCTGCTACTTTAGAATAGGCTATGTCAGTTGGGAGGGAGCTGTAATGATCATCTAGGCCTGATTGCTTCAGGGCTGACCAAAGGTTAAAGCATGTGTTTAAGGGCATTGTCCAAATGGCTCTTAAACACTGACAGGTTTGGGATGTCAACCACCTCTCTAAAAGGCCTGTTCCAGTGTTTGACTACCCTCTTGGGGAAGAAATGCTTCCTAACGTCCAATATAAACCTCCCCTGATGTAGCTTTGAACCATTCACATGCATCCTGTCATTGGATCCCAGGGAGAAAAGAAAAGCTCGCCTCCCTCTCCACTTCCCCTCTTTAGGAAGCTGTAGAGATCCATGAGGTTTTCCCTAAGCCTCCTCTCCAAAGTAGACAAGCCAAAGACCTTAGGCACTTCTCATTGGACATTCCTTCCAGCCCTTCCACCACCCTTGTTACCCTCTTCTGGATGCATTCAAGGACCTTCCCATCCTTCTTAAATGGTGAGGCCCAGCACTGCACACAGGATTCAGGGTGAGCCACATGGATGCTGAATGCAGCAGGATAATCACCTCTTTAGACCTGCTGGTCTTGCTCTGCTTGATGCACCCCGGGATGTGGTTTGGCCTCAGTGCTGACTGGTGAGCCTGCTGTCAACCAGCATCCCCAGATCCCCCTCTGCAGGGCTGCTCTGCAGCTGCTCCTCTCCCAGTTTCATAGAATCATGGAATGGTTTATGTTGGAAGGGACCTTAAAGTTCATCTAGATGGGGCTTGGAGCAAGCTGCTCTAGTGGAAGGTGTCCCTGCCTGTGGTAGGGGGTTGGAACTGGAGGAGCTTTAAGGTCCCTTCCACCCCAAACCCTTGTGTGCTGCTCTGAATTCTGTGTCCATAACCCGTGCAGAAGCTGGTTATTTCTTTTCAGCACTAGATAAATTGATGAGAGAAAAAATACACACTATTGATTTCCCTTTTCCTGTGGCTTTGAGAGGCTGTTAATGCAGCGAGTCCACAAGAGCACTTGTGTCTGTCTGCACAGTCAGCTCTAATAAATTGACTTTGTAAAGAACCCTTTTTAGTCTGTAGTCTCAGTGACTTGATTTGTGCGGTAGATGATATCTCCTGGCACATAATTACTCATTTTGGGTTGTGGAAAAGGTTGGAGGAGAATTGTTGATGCATTCTCTGCAGCACTAAACATCTCTCCTATTACTCATGCAAGTGTTTTTCTCTCTGTTGTCTTCTTTATTGGAGCCGAGTGGAGAGGTTCTTAGGGATATATTTGTTTTCAGTGTTCAGATTGATAGTGCAGACACTTTGTAGAGGTAATTCCTGCACATCATGGTATGGAAATGGTCAGGATCATGGCAAGGGCAATGATTTATATTCAGGACACCAATTATTGCTCTCTCTCAGGGTCACCACTGTGTAAACAGGTTATTTACCATAATGAGTTGTGACCCTTTGCTTCTTGGTTTGGGACAGAAATAATAACCTGCAGCAGGGCACATGGTGATGGTTGCATTAATGATGGAATGAAAGCAATTTGATAGCATCTAAGAGAATAGGATACCCAAGGAGCTGTCAGTCTGGTGATGGTCATGATTTGAGGATGCCAAGGAAGGCAGTGGGGAGATGCTGACATGCAGAGCTGTTTGATGCTTGTCAAGAAGTTTGCTTTTGTGGAGACAAACACCTCTCTTATCACTGTACTCATGGTAGCTCCTGGATTGCCTCTGGTGGGGGGATGACCATCTCTGCAGATGATGAGGGCACAGTAGATGGTGTTAACTTGTATGTACCAAGGCTCTCCATGTCTTCCTGGCCAGACTGGGGAGAGTAGGCTACGAGATGGGTGGAAAACTGGTTGCAGAAGTCAGTGGTTTCGTGTGTTTTGAACACTGGAACAGACTGCCCAATGAAGTTGTGAATGCTCCATCCCTGCAGTGCTCAAGGCCAGGTTGGACACAGGG
Organism: Ara ararauna; assembly: GCA_028858755.1. NCBI lineage: Eukaryota > Metazoa > Chordata > Aves > Psittaciformes > Psittacidae > Ara > Ara ararauna. The sequence continues at coordinate 132,444,380 of CM054378.1, read as the reverse complement.
GCTTGGAGCAAGCTGCTCCAGTGGAAGGTGTCCCTGCCCGTGGCAGGGGGTGGGACTGGATGAGCTTGAAGGTCCCTTCCAACCCAAACCAGGCTGGGTTTCTATGATTCTATGGTTGTGAGATGGCTGAAGTGATGAGCTGGGTCTGCTCAACCTGGAGAAGGGAAACCTTACTGTGGCTGTTATCTTCATCTGTGCAAGGGGGAGGTCACAGGCGAGATGGTGCCTGATTCTCAGAGTGTGTAGTGATAAGATGCAGCAGACACCGGTTGGATTTGGCTTACACGTGGTGGGGGAGGAGAAGCAACCCCAAACCCTCAACTGTTGCCTGAGGAAACATGGGAATCCCCATCAGAAAGACTGAGATTAGCAAGCCAGGAATAGATATGGTATTGTTCTTGCTTTGCCTCTGGGACTTCATGAGGGAAGTGTCGCCTTCTCTTCTTATAAAGAAAAAAACCCCCAAAATCCAACAAAAGCTATCCTGGAAATAGGTTTTGTGTGTGTATTATTTGTGCTGCTGGAACTAGGCATCCTCTTGCAGTCCATCCATATCTTATAGGATCATATATAGAATCCCAGATTGGTTTGGATTGGAAGGGACCTTAAAGCTGATCCAGTTCCAACCCCTGCCACGGGCAGGGACACCTTCCACTGGAGCAGCTTGCTCCAAGCCCCTGTGTCCAACCTGGCCTTGAGCACTGCCAGGGATGGGGCAGCCACAGCTTCTCTGGGCACCCTGTGCCAGCGCCTCAGCACCCTCCCAGGGAAGAGCTTCTGCCTCAGAGCTCATCTCAGTCTCCCCTCTGGCAGCTTAAAGCCATTCCCCTTGGCCTGTCCCTACCTGCTCTTATAAATAGTGCCTGAGATGGGCACTGGTGTGTTTCATGTCCCAGCTTCTTGGAATCAACTCGAACATCACTGAGGAAGGTTTTGCTGCCCAGTGAAACACAAACGATCCCTTTTCACTCCCTCAAGTAACACTGGAGTCTATTTGGAGGAATAAAAGTGCAGTGCAACATTTAGTCCTAAATGGAAGATTTCCAGCACTGTGTTGACTTCAAGCATATGTTAGTGAAACATGTCCCTGCTTTGCAGATGCTTTGTGTACTTCTGTACCTTTAAAACAAGCATGGAAAATATGCTGCTGGAACAACCCAGCACTGATGCTTGGGTCATGCTAATGACTTAATAGGTCTTTCTTTTCCCTTGCTATCTGTATTAAATCAATGATTCATATAAATGATGCTACAGGGAGTTAACTGTTATTACATGGGATCAAAAGCTGCCAAATTCCAGGCAAAACTTGCAGTGCAAGAACTAAAACGGAGTTTTGAGTTCTGAAAGCGTAACATGGAAACCTTCACCCCAAGCAAACTGCATGAACTGGAATTGCCATGATAACAGCCAAGCGATTTTGGAAGCAAAGGTTGTGCGGTTGTGGCACGTTTGGAGGCTTGGGCCCATTTGGAGGTTCTCCAGAACATGCAATTGAATGTGAAATACCGGCTCGGGGAGAATAATTGTGCTTCATTGCCCAGATCTGCAGAGGAATTTGGGAATTTAACAGCATTACTTCAGTGGGAGTTGAGCTCCTCAATCTCTTTGCGGGATTAGACTCGTGTCTGTGTAATATGGGCTGTTTCTTATCTCTACAGGAGGGGGACAGCTCCTCTTCTCTCTTGGAGAACTCTTCTAAAGGAAGGAGACACTTCAGCTATTCCTTTCTGTGGTCAGAGGTATCTCAATTGCGCAGCTCTGGGCAGGGTGATGGTCTTGGCTCCCAACACGTTCTCCAGGCACGTTTCCAGGCCTGTTTGAAGATGAATTGGAGCTTCAGTGAGAGAGGGTGCATCAAGGATTCTTGAGCAGAAGAGGAGAAGCTTTGGTGGTGGCTATTCCGTGCTACTGCTTTGGAGTATTTCTCACTGTAGTGAGTGGAGAGGGAAATATCTGTCATGTTGCTTGATTTTGCTACGTGCTTTGCACAGAATGGGATGTGGCCCTTTGCAAGTGGCATTTGGAATGGAAGAAGAGATTCCAATAACGAGAAGAAAATGGGAGAGTGGGAACACTGGCTGTTGTGTAAAGGGAAGTGGGTGAAAGATGCATTTTCAGGAATTCTTTACAGGAAAGTCCAGTGGTTTTTGTGCCAGGAAAAGTGGTTTTCAAAGCAGGAATGAACATGGCAGAAAACAGAGGAGGAGGTAGAAGGTGTAGGGTAGAGAAAGGGTCATGGGTGGGATGGAGAAAGACAGTTGAAGTGGAGGTGCTGGTAGGGCAGAGCTGCTGAGAGCAACCTGGAGTGACTTGGAATGCGAGCGTTTGGTTGTTAGAGTTGCTGTGCAAGCTCAGGAGCACCAGGACACACTAGGAACAGGAATTCTATCCAGGCTGGACATGGCTTGGAGCAAGCTGCTCTGGTGGAAGATGTCCCTGCCTGTGGCAAGGGTTGGAACTGGATGAGCTTTAAGGTTCCTTCCAACCCAAACCATTCCATGATTCCATGAAATTGCATTATCGAAACCGGGAAACTCCACACTCTCCAGTTACTAAACGATTACTAACAGATCATTTCTGGCCGGCTCAGTGAGCTGACCTGATTGCAAGACATGGGATATGTGGAGCGAGGATTAGAGTGCTCTTAGGCGCAGCTTTTGCTGTGATTCACCAGTAGTGGAACAGTAAAAGACTATAAAGTCCTTTACAAAAGCTGTTACAGGGCTGGAAGGAAGTGTTTTGTTTCTCTCTAATATTGTAAAGAATTTCTTGATCCATCTGCAGTGTGATCACTGTCAGAACTGCTGGATATTGCGCTGAGTTTTGGCTAGCTTTTCCACTCGTGTTGCTGCTGTAATACAGAATCATAGCATCACATGGGTTGGAAAAGCCCTTTAAGCTCATCCAGTCCAACCCTTACCCCAGCACTGCCAAGGCCACCACCGACCCATGGCACTGAGGCCTCGTCTCCATGGTGTGTGAGCACTCGCAGGGACGGTGACTGCAGCCCTGCCCTGGGCAGTTCCAATGCTGAGCACCCTTTGGGGAGGGAATTGTTCCTCAGCTCCATCTAACCCTGCCCTGGTGCAGCGTGAGGCCGTTTCCTCTTGTCCTATCACTTGTTGTGCGGTTCTATTACAAAGTCCAGACCTGGAGCAGATGTGGATGTAGCACCATTTCCTTGGAAACTAGCACATTTGGAAGATTGGCCTTACAAGAACTACTCTTTTAAAATAGATGTAAATATGAAAGCAAACCAGATCTCACTCTAAGTCTCCCTTATCTGCTGATGTGAGTTCAGATTGCAGTGGCTGACTTCAGTATCTTGAATCCACCCATCCTGCTGCTGTGTCGGCTCCAGCTCCATGCGTGGATCCTCTCCAGTGGTGAAATCCAGAGCTCAGCTCGGTAACTGGTCAATAAGTGAAAGTGTTGATGGGATTTGCTGCTTTTCCTCATCTCACTCTGCCCTTCTAGCCTTGATTCAGCATCCTTCGAGTGGAAAAGTGATTATCATGGAATCCCAGGTTGGTTTGGGTTGGAAGGGACCTTAAAGCTCATCCACTCCCAACCCCTGCCATGGGCAGGGACACCTTCCAGTGGAGCAGCTCCAAGCCCCAGTGTCCAACCTGGCCTTGAGCACTGCCAGGGATGGGGCAGCCACAGCTTCTCTGGGCACCCTGTGCCAGTGCCTCAGCACCCTCCCAGGGAAGAGCTTCTGCCTCAGAGCTCATCTCAGTCTCCCCTCTGGCAGGTTAAAGCTATTCCCTTGGCCTGTCAAACCATCATTAACATCTGGTCCTGGCAGCCTGTCTCTCCTGAGGATCCCCAATGTGCTGCGGTGTTTGGAAAGACCAGGGCTGAATTTCTTGTTCTGTCCTTTTCTCTCAGTGCAGGTTCTCTTGGCTGCATCTTGTGTTTGCTTCCTTCAGGCTGAAGCATTTTTCCTGGGAGTCTCACTCCTCCTCTGCTGCCTGTTCCCATCCCGGGCTCCTTTAACTCTGCTGGTACAGCTCTGTGAGGGGCCATATGGTGAACCAGAGCAGCTAAACCAAGGTTATTTTTAACCCAGATCACATCACAAAGCTGGTTCCCTGCGCAGCTCCATAGCAGTCGTGTTGGTACAAAGGCAACTGGCAGCGTTGGAGGGGAGGAAAGACAGCAATGTGCTTCCAGCCAGCAATGTCCCTGTGGTTTCCTGCAGTGTTTGCTGCCTTCCAAATGATTTCTTTCTGTGCCTTTATTTCCTGCTAGGTGTTTCCACAGATGTTTTGGCTCCCAGTCCCTTCACGTGGATCTCATCTGGTAGTTCTTTTGCCCCTGCCTCTGGCTTCTCAGGGTTTGGGTTTGGGTTTAAATTAATGTGCCCTTAGAACTGAACTTGGCTCCGTTCTGGATAATCTGTGTATATTCGTGAACATTTTGCCCTATTCTTCCTTAATTTAGATGCAAAATGTGTTAGGCTCTGTGACGAATGGCTCTGGTATTCTCTCTGTCGTATCTCCTTGCTCTCAGCTCAGTACTACGTGGTTAATTCTTGCGTTTGTGTTATGGTCCTTTAATTATATTCACTGTGTGAGTAAAGGTGTCTGAATGAAGCACTGTCAGTGCTTTTCCTGATGTCTGAATAGATTGTCTGTCATGTTCTTATTGATCATAGAATCCCAAACTGGTTTGGGTTGGGAAGGACCTTCAAGCTCACCCAGTTCCAAGCCCTGCCACGGGCAGGGACACTGCCAGGGATGGGGCAGCCACAGCTTCTCTGGGCACCCTGTGCCAGCGCCTCAGCACCCTCACAGGGAACAACTTCTGCCTTATCTCCAACGTGAACTTCCCCTGTTTCAGTTTGAACCCATCACCCCTTGTCCTATCCCTACAGTCCCTGATGAAGAGCCCCTCTCCAGCATCCTTGTAGCCCCCTTCAGACACTGGAAGCTGCTCTGAGGTCTCCACGCAGCTTCTCTTCTCCAGGCTCAACAGCCCCAATGTTCTCAACTCGTCTTCGGAATCCCTCTTTTGTGATGCTGTGAAGGTTTGTGTTGGAGTGTTTGTCTTAGATTTATTTTTTATATAGACATAAAGGTCAAACCGAGGCTGCTGTCAATGGAAGGTGGATTTTTATTCTTCAGATGATGGCTGCGTATCATTTTTAACACTGAAGCTTTCTGAAGGTTGAGTATTGTCACTAGTGCAGTAAATTGTTTCCTTCTATCAGCCCTAATCCTAGATAATGAAATTGTTTTCTTTTGACTAAAGTCATTTGGGACTTAGAAACCTCCAAGTGTCTGCTAATAAATGAATTGCTCAAGTGAGAATAACTAATCCAGGATCAATACTGGAGGAACTGGCACTGAAAAATGGATGAAGCAGGAGGTGAAGAACTTCAACATCTACTTCTGAAGAATTCCTCCTGCTGGAATTGGAAACAAACCGGGTTGCATCAAAAGGAGCATGAGCAGCAGGTCGAGCGAGATGATTCTCCCCTTCTACTCTGCTGTGGTGTGACCCCACTTGCAGCACTGTGTGCAGTTCTGGGGTCCTCAGCATCAGAAGGACATGGAGCTGTTGAAGCAAGTCCAGAGGAGGCCATGAGGATGAGCAGGGACTGGAGCAGCTCCTGTATGGAGCCAGGCTGAGAACATCGGGGCTGCTGAGCCTGGAGAAGAGAAGCTGCGTGGAGACCTCAGAGCAGCTCCAGTGTCTGAAGGGGGCTACAAGGATGGTGGAGAGGGACTCTTCATCAGGGACTGTAGGGATAGGACAAGGGGTGATGGGTTCAAACTGAAACAGGGGAAGTTCAGGTTGGAGATAAGGCAGAAGCTGTTCCCTGTGAGGGTGGTGAGGCGCTGGCACAGGGTGCCCAGAGAAGCTGTGGCTGCTCCATCCCTGGCAGTGTTCAAGGCCAGGTTGGACACAGGGGCTTGGAGCAAGCTGCTCCAGTGGAAGGTGTCCCTGCCCATGGCAGGGGTTGGAGCTGGAGGAGCTTTAAGGTCCCTTCAACCCAAACCAGTCTGGGATTCTGTGCTTTATCTGTCATCCAGAGGAACATATGGATACAAGGACAAACCCCCTGTATGAGGCCTCACAAGCCCAGTGTGATCCCTCCCTGTTACCCCAAGGGACGTTTATCTCCGATCTCAGCCAATTTAATTGTGTTTATGGGAGCCCAGAAGGTCCCTTTCCATGTTGCTGGGTTTGGATAGTCAAAGGGTTGAACCCAAAATGCTGCAGAATAAGATTTAAAGGCAAGTGCCTGGCTCCAGACAAGCATCATTAGACCTTGTCCCGGTGGATTTTAGCTCCTAATGTTTTTTCTTCCTTAAAGAATCCCAGTCTCAGCGAGTGTCCTGATGGATGGCGGTGCCATTCGAGGGACTCAAGCGGTACAGAAGGCTTTTGAGATAGACAATTGGCTCCTAGGAAAGTTTTGCAACTGAATCAAGTTATTTGCTCAGTGGCTCATGTTTAGTTTTACTCTCCCGCATGTCAGACACTTAGATAATGCTTTTATCTTCTTTTGATAAGTACTTGTGGAGTGTATTTGTGTTGAATTCTGCTAACCCTGCTGTATCAGAGCAATCTGCAATCTGGCAAGGCAGGACTTTAATCACCACATTCTAATTAATTCGTTATCTATTTTATGAGATGTGTACCCAACTCCTGCCGCTGGAGTCCACTTGTGCGGAAAGAAGAACAAAAGTAATGGAAAAAAAGGGGAATTATGGAAGAATCACTGTAATAATGGGTGGAAATTTAAACAGGGGAGCTTTAGGTTGGATCTCAGCCAGAAGCTCTTCCCTGGGAGGGTGCTGAAGCGCTGGCACAGGGTGCCCAGAGAAGCTGTGGCTGCCCCATCGCTGGCAGTGCTCAAGGCCAGGTTGGACACAGGGGCTTGGAGCAAGCTGCTCCAGTGGAAGGTGTCCCTGCCCGTGGCAGGGGTTGGAGCTGGAGGAGCTTTAAGGTCCCTCCCAACCCAAACTATTCTGTGATTCTATGATTCCATGAACACAGTCATGTCAGCAGAACCTCCCAATATGGTATTTCCCTAAATTTTCCAATTTGATATCTCCACACGTGTTTTCCCTATTTAATGTGTGTTTTGCTTTTCTCATTCTCTACTGAATGTCTGTGCTTCTGCTCAAAGGCCTTAACTGGGAGTAGCTGTGTTTCTGCCAATACATCTCAGTTTTGTGGTGTTTGGCATCACTGTCCTCAGAGAACATGACAGTCCAGGGGTGCAGCTGAAGAGGGGTAGGAGATGGGGGTACAGCATGAAGGAGAGTATGGTGGCAGTGGCAGCTAGATCTGCATACAATCATAGAACAGTCAGGGTTGGAAAGGACCTTAACATCATCCAGTTCCAACCCCCCTGCCATGGGCAGGGACACCTCCCACTAAACCATGGCACCCAAGGCTCTGTCCAACCTGGCCTTGAACACTGCCAGCGATGGAGCATTCCCAACTTCCCTGGGCAACCCATTCCAGTGCCTCACCACCCTCACAGTAAAGAACTTCTTCCTCATATCCAATCTAAACTTCCCCTGTTTAAGTTTGAACCCATTAACCCTTGTCCTGTCACTCCAGTCCCTCATGAAGAGTCCCTCCCCAGCATTCCTATAGGCCCCCTTCAGATACTGGAAGGCTGCTCTGAGGTCTCCACGCAGCCTTCTCTTCTCCAGGCTGAACAGCCCCAACTCTCTCAGCCTATCCTCATACGGGAGGTGCATCCTGCATCTTCTCACACACTGACGTGGAAAATCCACTTGAAACTGGATTTCATAGAATCATGGAATGGTTTTTGTTGGAAGTGACCTTAAAGCTCCTCCAGTTCCAACCCCTGCCACGGGCAGGGACCCCTTCCCCTAGAGCAGCTTGCTGCAAGCCCCTGTGTCAAACCTGGGCTTGAACACTGCCAGGGATAGGGCATTTCTGTTGTGTTAGTACCTGTTTGGTTCATTTCCCTTAAATCCTGACCATTTATGACTGGTTTCTGAATGGTGATGGAGGGCAGCTCAGTGCAGCTTTTCTCTGCTGTCCAGTCATTGTGCACCTAAGAGTTTAGACTTCTGGTCAAGCTAAAGTAGAAAAGGGACCAAAACCCACCTCTAAAAAGGTGATTTTACTGAGAGTCTGCGTGGCAGCATGACACAAGAAGCTATTGATGCTGTTGCAGCTAAAGAATGATCCCACTGACAAGGTTAATGGGAGCTGGTACAATAGTTCTCTCTGTGTCTTTAGCAGCTCAAGATGAACAAAAGGTGACCTTCCTGATAATCCCATGGCATTAAGGTTGTTTCATACTGTCCTCCTGCTAAATTGAGGTGATGCCTTGAAACCCTCCTGTGTTCATCCCACGTAGCAGTGTTGGACACATCCAGAGAACCTTTAGTATTTGCTAAACTGAGTTTATTGACTTCCTTCCAAGTGTAGAGATGTAAAAATGTTCCAAAACTTGGACTTGAGAAGCAAACGGAGCTGTCAAAGCTGCTCTGCTAAATGAAAGCATAATGGCAAAGGCATTGGGGGTGTAAAAGCAGTGGAAGGAATGATCATCGATGCCGTGCTTGATGCTGAGTCTGGTGTAGCTGCACGTGGTGCTCATCCAAAGGCACTGAAGATGGAGGAAGACCTGCAGGAGGTGGTTTTCTGCCCCTTTTCCTTGACCCCAGCTTATTTTCTGCTTCTTTCTTGCCACAAAAGGAGCCATTTGTTTGATTACATCAAATGTTACTGAAGCTTTTGGAAGTGAAAGTGCAGCCCACGTATCCTGGAGAGCTGACTGTGTGTATTCCTGGAAGGGAGTTAAAATGGGGCTGGGTTATATTTGGTGCCTCTCGAAGCACTGAGGCTACTTTGGAGTACAGAATGTGCTCAAAGAGACACTAATTTGCCACTGCAGAGCTTGATGTGATGGGATCTGTCAAGTCCTTGTTTCTGCTGGAATTCTCTTAATCTTTCCTCTCTCTCTTAAGGATGTTTGTTATCTATTTATATTTGTTATCTATTATAGATATAGATAGATATGTCTTTGAGCTGGGGACCAGAAAGGGGAGTCAAAAGCCTAAAACCAGGCTGAAATACAGGGCTTGGAGCAAGCTGCTCTAGTGGAAGGTGTCCCTGCCTGTGGCAGGGGTTGGAACTGGGTGAGCTTGAAGGTCCCTTCCAACCCAAACCATTCCATGGTTCTGTGGAATTGCAAGTACTGAATATGCTTTTCATACGGTGGAAATACAGAAGTCAAGCAGCTTTACTACAGGTGGAAATACTGCTGAGTTGTTTCCCTGAGTACGTTCATGCTGTTGGTAGCAAGCGTTGGGATTCTTTGGGCTTTGGAGCATCAGTGCAGTAAGTTCCGCCTTCTCCACAAGGATGCCATCTCAGGTGGGGTTTCCTGCAGCAGGAGATTCCAGAAACCTCAGTAACAATGGAGATTTATTCTTTTATTCATTTTTTATTTCATGCTGTTTCATTTGCTGGGCTTGAAGAGCCTTTCTCTTGATGTTCTGTTGCAGGGAAAGGTGGGATGGATCAGCATTCCCAAAAGAACTCAGCGTTTTCATCGACGTGTGACCAAAGGAGGGCATGGAGATGCTCTAATGGCTGCAGCAGCTCTGCTCTGGAGCCAGGCTGAGAGAGCTGGGCTGGGGCAGCCTGGAGAAGAGAAGGCTCCTGAAGGGGAGACCTTAGAGCAGCTCCAGTGCCTAAAGGGGCTGCAGGAAAGCTGGAGAGGGGCTTTGGACAAGGGATGGAGGGACAGGCCAAGGGGAATGGCTTTAAGCTGCCAGAGGGGAGACTGAGATGAGCTCTTAGGCAGAAGCTGTTCCCTGGGAGGGTGCTGAGGCGCTGGCACAGGGTGCCCAGAGAAGCTGTGGCTGCCCCATCCCTGGCAGTGTTGAAGGCCAGGTTGGACACAGGGGCTTGGAGCTGCTCCAGTGGAAGGTGTCCCTGCCCGTGGCAGGGGTTGGAGCTGGAGGAGCTTCAAGGTCCCTTTAATCCAAACCCTTCTATGATTCTATGGTTTTCTGTGTCCTGTGTTCTCCCCAGGGGTGTTTCTGAAGGAACGAGCACTAACACTGGGTCTGTGGTTAGAGGGAATGGAATATACATTTAATGTAAACCTTTTGGTAGTGGGTTGATTAAAAGAAACGACTGTTAGAAGGAGCAGTGGTCCTGCCTTGTGAACAGTGGGGTTTCTGTTCCTCTGTGTAATGCATAAAGCATGTGGAGCTGCTCAAGAGCTTTGTTTGTGCTGTACTTATTCCGAGGTGTTTGTTTTCAGTCCTTTGAGCTTTTATGTCAGCTGGGAAGGGAGGTGTAGGAGGGATGTGTAAAACTATGGCTAAATCCTGTTCAGTCCCAGGTCCTGACCAAGAGCTCATTAACAAGTAGTTAAATGGAAGCTTGAACTTTGTTTTCTCCCTTTTGAAAGCTGAGAGGACCCTTGGTCTGATTTCATCGCCTTCTAATGCTGTTTGCTGCTGGTTTCTACTCAGTTCTTCAGCAGAGTGTAGGCAAAGCATAGCTGGTGTAGAGTGTGCAAGATGAATGCGTGAGTGTTGCAGCCAGAGTCACTGAGCTGTAGCATGGAGCTGGAGGAAGATTCTGTGTCTTGATTTGAAGGTGCTCATGTTGAATTTCATAGCATCCCCGACTGGTTCGTGCTGAAGGGACCTTAAAGGTCCTCCAGTTCCATCCCCTGCATGGGCAGGGACACCTTCCCCTAGGGCAGGAAGGGAAACGGAGATATTTATTTGCAGGAGAGGTGCAGTGTGTTTGTGTATCTGTGTTTAATGAGAGCAGGTAGGAAACAGGAGCTGCAGACCACTCACATCAATCATGCTGTCTTTGTCCAACTGCAGGTCTTGTTGCCAGCTCCAGAATCCCTTCCCTCCCCTCCTCTTATCCTTCCTCTCCATCGCTCCTCCTTTTCTGACTGCGCTTCTTCCATGTCCCATTGCTCCTTCTGCTCTGGTGGAGATAAAGACCTCTCATTGCTCCAAGAGCCACGGTTTCCATCCGACAGGTTTGTCTTTGGATCCTCACGGTGTTCTCTTCCTCTTGTGTCTCCTGCAGAGCTGTGGAATGCTGTGAAGACTCTGCCCTTCAGCCCTAGGCACGCTCCTCTCCGGATCATCTCCATCCAAAGGAAGCTCAGATCCAAGAGGTATCAATCCCTGTTTTATGTGTGCTGTTCATTTGACTTTAGATACTTCTCCAAACACCTTTTTCCCTCCACAGACAGCAAAGCTTTGGATGCTGTGGAGGTTCAAATGGTGATTCTGAAGTGGTGTTTGCTGTGGGTTGCCCCCTTCTTTGTTTTAAATGAGCTGTGCTACAGAATCGCATCATGTTTTAACAGCAGCAAGTGATTTTTGGGTCAAGAAATGCATAAACTGAAGCTCCAGCAGCAGTGTCTGGTGTGTTGCATTGTGTTCATTTCTAAAGTTGATAAAGCTGAGGTGCTCCGCAGGCTGGAGGGGAGCACACAGAAGGTATCTGCTGCTCCCATAAGGAGATGTGAGAGTGAAGGGGTTTTAAGTGTTTATGAGTCTCAGGATCTTCTTAGTAAATAACTTACTCTTGGTTTGTATTAAGGTGAAAAGCATCGTTGTGTTCACTGCCTGGGTCTGAATCCCCGCCATGGCACAGGCAGGATTCTTGGCATGAATCTGTGCCCTGTGCCTGTGGGCAGGCCAATTGTTTCCGAATAGTTCCTGTTGCAGCCTTTTGTAAAGGAAAAACAGAAGCAATTTTCCTTTAAATACCAGCTTTCAGTGTGTTGTGCTCTGTAGAATTGTCCGAGCTGCTCCTACCATAGCCTTTTATTTACGTGTATGGTGTCTAGTGTTGTAAGACATGAAAGCATTTATCTATAAAACAATCAAATACCTTAATGTAGTGGTGTAAAATCATGGGATCATAGAATCCCAGCCTGGTTTATCTTGGAAGGGACCTTAAAGCTCCTCCAGCTCCAACCCCTGCCACGGGCAGGGACACCTTCCACTGGAGCAGCTCCAAGCCCCTGTGTCCAACCTGGCCTTGAACACTGCCAGGGATGGGGCAGCCACAGCTTCTCTGGGCACCCTGTGCCAGCGCCTCAGCACCCTCCCAGGGAACAGCTTCTGCCTAAGAGCTCATCTCAGTCTCCCCTCTGGCAGCTTAAAGCCATGCAGCTGATGATTAAAAATGAACGTACACTTGTGGAGATCCCTGTGCTGCATGCAGTTGTGGGCTGGCGAGTTTGCACAGCAAATGGCACTGTATTGCTGCCCTGGGCTTTACTTTTCCCCTAGGTATCCACACTTGCTGCAGAGAAGACACTGGGATAACCAAAGCATCACTGACCCAATCCAGCTGTTCCTGTGCAGGAGGTTGGCAAAAACAGCGTTGACTTTTACATGATTTGCTTTCTGCTTAGTCACATGAACTTTAAATGTCAGCAGCCAGGATACCCACTGAGTGCTCTGCTCCCACTCGAGGCAGATTTGCTGGAAACCAGTTGCAGACAGACAGCAGCAGTGCTGAGGGGGTTCTGTCTGCTCCATGGTCCACTGCACTGCACTGGGATGGAACATTCAGGCATCCTGCACTCCTCATCCTTGAGTGAGGCCAGAGGAGGCCATGGAGCTGCTGCGAGGGCTGGAGCAGCTCTGCTCTGGAGCCAGGCTGAGAGAGCTGGGCTGGGGCAGCCTGGAGAAGAGAAGGCTCCTGAAGGGGAGACCTTAGAGCAGCTCCAGTGCCTGAAGGGGCTGCAGGAAAGCTGGAGAGGGGCTTTGGACAAGGGCCTGTTAGGGATAAGAATGAGCTTGGAAAAACCTGCTTTAGTGGATGGTGTCCCTGCCCGTGGCAGGGGGTTGGAACTGGATGAGCTTTATGGTCCCTTCAACACAAACCACTCTGGAATTCTGTGATTCTCCCAATATTTTAGCACACAGAAGCACAACAGCCCTGCTTTGGAAAAACCCTGCCCTAACTAGATGATCTTAAGGTCCTTCCCAACCCTAACTATTCTATGATTCTATGGTTAGGTGCTGCTCTTTGGTTATGGACAAACCAGACTATCGCTGTTGTTTCTTCCTCATCCCACCTCAGCAACTGACCCCAGCTTGGGTGGATGGGACAGAAAGTTCCAAGGGCTCCTGCTCCAAACAGGGGTTGGACTGAGAAGCTTTTAAGGTCCTTCCCAACCCAAGGCATTCCATGATTCAGCTCCAGATTAAGAAGTTTAGGTTTGTGTGTGCTAGTTTGTGAGCTCCCAGCCTGCTCCATGGAGACCTCAAGAGTAGAACTGATGGAGCCTGTGGAGATTGGGCCAACCAGCTCCTGGTTGTCATTTTCAAGCTCATCAGGGTTGCTTTGCAGGCTGGCACTGTCCTGCTTGGGATCTCCACCAGCCACCTCAGACATTTACTTTCCATGTGTCCTTATCTTGGATTGAGCTTCCTCCTTTTAGACTCATGATGGTGAGCAGTGTTCAGAAATCATGTTGAGTTAAACTCTTTGTGTGTGTGTGCCCGTCCTCTTCACTTGGTTTATCTAGGTTAGGTTATTTCCTGCTTGGGAAGTACCCCAGTCCCCCAAATCCAAAGTGGAATTCCGGCTATTAAATGGTTAATCACTCTGTGTGTGTAAAATGCACATGTATCTAAAAATACCTTCTTATCTGTGTAGTGGTTTGGGTTGATGGAAGCATTTCTCAATGAGCTTTTATGTTAGGGTGGGTTTATGCAGTGTCTGTGACGCGAGTGGATACCCGGGCCTGGACTTTATGCTTCTGCTCCATTCACCTCAATGTTTCTGAACTCATATGGAAAACTCCAGATCTTTAGTCTCCTGATCATTTATACTGGGTTGCTGGGGTCCGTTTGGTGGTCTTCATTGGTTGGGAATGCACCAACGCCAGAGCTGAAGGGAAGCATCTTACCAGCAGCTGATGGGCATCTCTGCGCTGTTGGAGCTTGGGTACATCTGGGGATGTTTGTAGTGCACGAACAGATGTCTTGTTCACAGATCTTAAGTTTTCTTCAATTGCCAGCTCTGTTTTAGAGAATAGATCTCCTTTCAGAGAGCACAGGGTATGGAAAGTGGTCTCTGCCAAGCCAAGTTATGTGCAGCATCCAGATCTGGGGTCACTGCTATAAGAAAGACACGGGCGTGTTGGAGCGAGGCCAGAGGAGGCCATGGAGCTGCTGCGAGGGCTGGAGCAGCTCTGCTCTGGAGCCAGGCTGAGAGAGCTGAGCTGGGGCAGCCTGGAGAAGAGAAGGCTCCTGAAGGGGAGACCTTAGAGCAGCTCCAGTGCCTAAAGGGGCTGCAGGAAAGCTGGAGAGGGGCTTTGGCCAAGGGATGGAGTGACAGGCCAAGGGGAATGGCTTTAAGCTGCCAGAGGGGAGACTGAGATGAGCTCTGAGGCAGAAGCTGTTCCCTGGGAGGGTGCTGAGGCGCTGGCCCAGGGTGCCCAGAGAAGCTGTGGCTGCCCCATCCCTGCAGTGTTGAAGGCCAGGTTGGACACAGGGGCTTGGAGCAAGCTGCTGCAGTGGAAGGTGTCCCTGCCCATGGCAGGGGTTGGAACTGGATGGGCTTTAAGGTCCCTTCCAACCCAAACCAGGCTGGGATTCTGTGCTGTATAGGGGAGAGTGTGCCACACTACAGAGATGCTCCTGAAGGCCCCATTTAAGTGGGTGATGGCAGGAGATACACTTGAGGAATGATTTTCTATTCCTACTGAAGAAGTGTAATAGAAGTGTGCTCAGTTCCTGCAGTCTCTGTAGCTGCGATGAGATTAGAGAGAAGCATCCAGTATGTTCCCTGCACCCTTACTGCCTCCCTGCAATGTTTGCTCCACATTTCCACTCTCACAAAGCCACTGGAAGCAGTGGCCTTTCTTTCAGATGTATAATTTACCACCTCCTCCTGGTGTGCCAACCTTGTTTGTATTGATAAATGCATGTTCCCTGTGTACACCCTGCAGATAACTCTGCTCATGGAGTGCAGTGCTCCTAAATATACCTGTTTCTGATGAAGTGCACTTGAATTTGTGGGTCTGGTTAAGCTGCACCTTGCATAGATCCTTTGTTAACTCATAAAAGCTGCATATTCTGATATACAGAGCCAAAAGGGATAAACTGACATTAAAAGCATTAATTGCTCTTGGTTGCCTGCGCAAGGAACAGAGTTGGTGTGAGCCAGCTTTTGATCTAGCCCTTTGTGGGCTTTTGATTTTTGCCTAAGCTGGTTCCTGGGTCTGTATCTGTGCTTTGTTTGTGCTGGAGATTTTATAATGAGAGTTTAGTGTGAAATACAGTGAGTGGGCTTGAAGAGCAAGAGCCCTGGACAATCAGAAGCAATGAAGTTATAAAGAACTTGGCCAGAAATTTATATATATTTTAATAGAGAACCACTCTTTTTCACATCTGGATGGGATGCATTGGTGAGTGTGTAGGGACAGGCCAAGGGGAATGGCTTTAAGCTGCCAGAGGGGAGACTGAGGTGAGCTCTTTGGGCTGTTGAGCCTGGAGAAGAGAAGGCTGCGTGGAGACCTCAGAGCAGCTTCCGGTATCTGAATGGGGGCTATAGGGATGCTGGGGAGGGACTCTTCATTAGGGACTGTAGTGATAGGACAAGGGGTAACGGGTTCAAACTGAAACAGGGGAAGTTTAGATTGGATATGAGGAGGAAGTTCTTTACTGTAAGGGTGGTGAGGCACTGGAACGGGTTGCCCAGGGAAGTTGGGAATGCTCCATCACTGGCGGTGCTCAAGGCCGGGTTGGACTGAGCCTTGGGTGCCATGGTTTAGTGTGATGTGTCCCTGCCCGTGGCAGGGGGTTGGAAGTGGATGATCTTAAGGTCCTTTCCAACCCTGACTGTTCTATGCTTCTATGATTCTTAGGCAGAAGCTGTTCCCTGGGAGGGTGCTGAGGCGCTGGCACAGGGTGCCCAGAGAAGCTGTGGCTGCCCCATCCCTGCAGTGTTCAAGGCCAGGTTGGACCCAGGGGCTTGGAGCAAGCTGCTCCAGTGGAAGGTGTCCCTGCCTGTGGCGGGGGTTGGAGCTGGAGGAGCTTTAAGGTCCCTTTATCCCAAACCTTGCCATGATTCCATGATTTTTGTGTGCACTTCTCTGCTGAGTATCATCCTCTCACTCATTATCATCATTGTTCCTTCTTTCTTGGGCTTTATCTTCTGTAATATAAGCTTTTCTAATGGTTCCTTCCCTGCTCTCACATAATGGCAAAAGAGAAGATCAGTAATATCTGCACACCTATTTTTCGTGAGGTGGGCTGACTTTTAGAATACAGTGGTTTCTCCTTGCTTGCTCAGTTGGATTATTATTAATGGTAATTGGTCATCTCTGCAATATTTGCCTTTCAGGGTTTAAAGCATTTGCTTCTGCTTCATGGCTATCAATGTGGCACAAGGCATGTGCTATGTGATGGGGACTCTCCAGGGGAAGTTTCCTCTTTCCTGGGAAGCTTGTAACCTAGAGTAGAAGAGGTGAGCTCGGAATTTGGGCTCATTTCATAGAATCAGAGAGTCAGACAATGGTTTGTGTTGGAGAGGACCTTAAAAGCTCATGCAGTTCCAACCGTGCCGCTAGAGCAGGTTGCTCCAAGCACTATCCAACCTGGCCTTGAATTACTGATGGCATGGTTTAGTGGGAGGTGTCCGTGCCCATGGCAGGGGGGTTGGAACTGGATGAGCTCGAGGTCCTTTCCAACCTTAACTGTTCTATGATTCTATGATTCGAGTTTGGGAATAAAACCAGCCTTTAACGGGGCTTGGGGCATGTGCTCAGTCAGAAGAGGACTGTGTGGACAGGGCAGGGAGAGGATATGGGCAGAAGAACAGTGAATAGGACCTAGGACTGAGTCTTGGCAGGAGGATGCTTTGATTTTCCTGAGCCTTGTCAGCATTGCTAACCTACTTTCCTCAGACACATCGCAGAGCTTGGTGGTAGGGAAAGCAGAGCAATTCTGCAGGGAGCTTAGTCTGAGATTAATTTAGAATCAGGAGGTAGACGGAAAGCAATAACTAGGATTTAACCATTTCTTAACCCCTGGTGTTTCAGTGGAATCGGGCTTATGGCTCACGCTCTCTGTGAGCAGTTCCATCTCGGCAGCTTTGGAAGTCTGGGAAGGGAGATGATTCAGTTCATCTGGGTTTCATGAGTTAAAGGAAGAGGAGTTCTTAGTGGGTGAAATAGCCCAGGAGGTGCCAGGAAATCTTCAGTGATCTGATAATGCCCCCATCATGGGAGAAGCGTTGAGCTTCCGCTTGGTCAACATGACTCGACATAAGAAACAGCTCCTTGGGAAACCAGTGTTCAAGTTGCTCCTTGTTTTCTGTTTTCTTTGGGGTTTTTGTGTCAGTGAATCAGTTCAAATCTGTCTCAAGCTTTTTTCTCTAGGGAAGGAGGTAAAAGGGTATATCGAGTGATGGGTTATCGTTATGAGGGCTGGAGTGGGGCAGTTGCGTTCATTTCCGAAGTGGTTGATCTGCTCACAGTGCGCTCTCCAAGAAACCTTAACGTAGGTGTTTGCTGTCTCCTTTCCTGCAAAAACCCAGACTGAGACCCCTGCTTGGCCGTTTTTCAGGACGGGGTAATGGAAACAGAATTCCCAGGCTTGTTTTTAATGGGTTTAATTAGACTTGGTAAGGTGTTGATCGATGAGGAACTGAACATGACCTGGCTGCAGTGTGCACTCACAGCGCAGAAAGTGACTGTGTGATGGGCTGCATCCAAAGGAGCGTGGACAGCAGGTTGAGGGAGGTGATCCTGCCCCTCTGGTCTGATGAGACCCCACTTGCAGCACTGTGTGCAGTTCTGAGGTCTTCAATATCAGAAGGACATGGAGCTGTTGGAGAAAGTCCAGAGGAGGCCACGAGGATGAGCAGGGGCTGGAGCAGCTCCTGTATGGAGCCAGGCTGAGAACATTGGGGCTGTTGAGCCTGGAGAAGAGAAGGCTGCGTGGAGACCTCAGAGCAGCTTCCAGTGTCTGAAGGGGGCCACAAGGATGGTGGAGAGGGACTCTTCATCAGGGACTGTAGTGACAGGACAAGGGGTGATGGGTTCAAACTGAAACAGGGGAAGTTTAGGTTGGAGATAAGGAAGAAGTTCTTTATTGTGAGGATGCTGAGGTGCTGGCACAGGGTGCCCAGAGAAGCTGTGGCTGCCCCATCCCTGGCAGTGTTGAAGGCCAGGTTGGACACAGGGCTTGGAGCAAGCTGCTCCAGTGGAAGGTGTCCCTGCGCGTGGCAGGGGCTGGAGCTGGAGGAGCTTTAAGGTCCTTTCCAAAACAAACCCTTCTGTGGTTCCATTTTGGTTTCCACTCTCAGTCAGCGCATCCTTAGAAATAAATCCAGTGTTTTGGGACCCCCAGTGCACGGGGACCATTGTGCCATGTGCTGTGGCAGCCAGGGAAGTGTGCGCCCATCACCTCTTCCCAGCCACTGCCTGAGGGTGGCTATTCACAGCTGCCACAAGCGTTCCAGTCTTTGATTTGCCATCGTTTGTTTTCCTTCCCCACTTGAAGGAAGTGGCTTTTTCCAGTAGGAGAAGCATTAAATTGACTCAACAGCTTTGTTTGCTGAAGTAGCACTTTGAAGTGAATCTTTGAAGTTTCTCCTATGATCTGGGATTTGATTAGAGCGCTTTTAGCCGGCAGTCTCATAGCAGGGATTTTGTTTGGGAGAATCTCAGCAGCAATTGCAGCTCCAACAAGTATAAGCAGCCCTTCTTTCAATTTTGAGGCTATTACCTGCTCAGATAGTGCAGTAATTGAGGAATGGAATCGTACCGGTGGCTGAGAAAAACAAGTTCAAGCTACAGTGGAACTGAATCAAATAGGGGAGAGGCCCTGTGTCCTGGAATCTGTATAAAGGCCCCTCTGGCCTCCTTCCAGAGGTCTGTGCTTAGAACTGAGCTTAGGGCTTGGGGTGCTGGGTGAGGAGAAGCTCCCCATGACCCGGCTTCAGGGTGTGCTTGAGCCCAGAACCCCCCCGTGTGCTGGGCTGCACCCCCAGAGTGTGAGCAGCAGCTCAGGGAGGGGATCCTGAACCTCTGCTGCGCTCTGGGGAGACCCCCCCTGCAGTCCTGATCCAGCTCTGGGGCAGCAGCACAAGAGGGACGTGGAGCTGTTGGAGCGAGGCCAGAGGAGGCCATGGAGCTGCTGCGAGGGCTGGAGCAGCTCTGCTCTGGAGCCAGGCTGAGAGAGCTGGGCTGGGGCAGCCTGGAGAAGAGAAGGCTCCTGAAGGGGAGACCTTAGAGCAGCTCCAGTGCCTAAAGGGGCTGCAGGAAAGCTGGAGAGGGGCTTTGGCCAAGGGATGGAGGGACAGGCCAAGGGGAATGGCTTTAAGCTGCCAGAGGGGAGAGTGAGATGAGCTCTTAGGCAGAAGCTGTTCCCTGGGAGGGTGCTGAGGCGCTGGCACAGGGTGCCCAGAGAAGCTGTGGCTGCCCCATCGCTGGCAGTGCTCAAGGCCAGGTTGGACACAGGGGCTTGGAGCAAGCTGCTCTAGTGGAAGGGGTCCCTGCCTGTGGCAGGGATTGGAGCTGGAGGAGCCTTAAGGTCCTTTCAACCCAAACCGTTCTGTGCCTTTGTGATGATTCTGTGGTTGCTGTTTTCCAATTGAGGAGTTGAATAACCTGATACTGCCAGGTATGCAAAATAATGAGCTGGTTTTTTTAATAGATATGTGTTTAAGACAAGGGGAAGGAAGGGAAAGGCACTTTTTAGTTGTGCTATTTTTGATCCTAAATCTCATGGTTTTCAGCATTCACTTTTAATTCCTGACTCGTGCTTGAGCATCCCGATGTGATGGGGTCATCCCTGCCATCAGCAGAATCTCCCTGGTCAGCTTTTCGAGGCCTGTCTCTAGCATTAAGCCTCAAAGTGAAAAGGTAATCCCCCTGGAGCCTTGACCTACTCTCACAATGACTTTCTCCTGCTCTTTTGAGCCTTTGGGGTCTATTCCAATGTTTTTTAACTCTTCATCAAGGCAGCTCTCTTAATTGCTGTGACTGCTGCGCAGGAATCTGCTCTCCTGTCTCCCAGACCTCCTTTGCTTCAGTTGCTTCAGAACAAAGTAGTTTCTGGAACCAGGCCAGGCTTTTAGTCCAAAGAGTCTCCCAGCTTTCATGTCAAAGCAGGAGCAGCACAGCCAGATTGTGTCCTAATTCCCCTTCCCAAAGACAAAGACCCTGCCGCTGTCTAGACATTGGGGTTGGGATGATTTAATTCCCTTTTCCCATGCGTTAGCTCAAGGCTGAGGGTTCCCTCTGTCCCCTTTTCAGCCTACAAAGCGCTTTACCAAAGCCTCTCAACCTCCCATTGCTCGAAATCCCACAGACCATTTGGGACAGAAGAGGAGGATTTGGGAGTATGTGGTCTGTGTCTCTTGGGAGTGGAGTCAATAAAAGGAGATGAGTGAGTTCTGGCTGGTGGCCCTTGAGTTTAAAACCTCATTTTAGTTTTCACATCCAGTGCTGTGTTCAGGCACAAAATAGAACCCAGCAGCTCCCCTTAACCTTTCCCACTTCTTTCATGGCTTCAAATTCACAGCCTTTCCTTGGGTCCGTGCTGTGGAGCTTTTCAGTGGGGGAGAGGATCCTTCCAAGCTATGCATTTTGAGCAGGAAAAGATAGCAACTCAGCTGCTTTCCTGCTCCTTTGAAGTTTTCCTTCTACTGAGGGCAAGTTTTGACCTTCTTTTTCTTTGGAAGTGTTCTGCTGGGAAGTTTAGCTACTGAGAGATCATTAGGATCTGATTTACCCTTGGATGTGGTGAGGTAATGTGGTGAAGAGAAGGTCAGGTACAAAAACGGTGGGACAATTTGGTAGGGGACCAAAAGCTGCCTTCAGAATGTTGTGACAAGTTCCTTTTGACCAATGCCCTCCCTCGTTTTGGAGGTGGCTTCTTTGCACATATTTAGTTTCCATGTTTCATATTAAAGTGTGGAAATCGTAGGACCATGGAATCCCAGGTTGGAGGGACCTCAAGGATCATCTGCTCCAACCTCTCCTGGCAAAGCATGACTTAGACTGGATGCCCAGCACCCAGTGCAGCCCAGTCTTAACAGTGTCCGACACTGGGGAGTCACCACTTCCCTGGGGAGATTATTCCAGTGTCTGGTTGTTCTCATTGGGAAAAACGCCTATGTTGGTGGCTCTTACTGGGTATACACATGTGCTTATTGAAGGCATGTAATGAAAATAAGCCTCCTTTATAAGAACCTAAACCAAGTATTGTAGATGAAGATCTATCTGGGAACTGTACCCTGATGTGAGGAAGAAAGGTTTTTGCACTAAGGGTGGTGAGACACTGGCAAAGGTTGCCCAGAGACACAGTGGTTGCCCCATTCCTGCAGAAAGCCAAGGCCAGGCTGGATATGGTTCTGGGCATCCTGGTCTAGTTGAAGGTCTCCCTGCTCATTGCATGGGGTTGGAGCTGGATGAGCTTTTAAGGTCCCTTCCAACCCAAACCCTTCTGTGACTCTGTGATAGGCTTTGAAGCAATTTTGGGTGGCCAGCATCACTGATTGCACTTAGATCTTGCTCAGGGAAGGAAAACTGATCAAGGAGATAACTTCAATGCATGACCCTCCAGAAGCTGCACAAGACAAATCTATTAGCGCAGTGTAAGCTTCAGTCTTGCTTCTGAAGGGACTTCAATATAGGCACTTTGGGAAGGAGCATGGCAGCACCCTGCATTTGCAGAGGTGCCTTGTCCTTGGGTAGATCAGATTTGAAAAGAATTTCTTCAGCACAAAGGCCTGGAAAAGGACTGAACCCTTTGCTATGCGTCACTGGGTAGCAATAAACCAGTGCGTCAATGGGCTCTGAGGGTTATTTCACAGGTACTGCCTCAGGATTATGTTTGTCAGTTCATTAAAGGTTTTGATGGGGATTTATAAGCTGAGAGCTTCAGTTGCTCGGGTGGACTTGGTTTGGGGTTCATAAATATGTTGTATTTAATGTTCAAATAACAGGGGATTTCAGGATTGGTAAGCAATTCTCTTGTTCATTTAAAAGGGATTATAGGTGGAAAGCTTGCAGGCTCCAGAAAGTAATCATGGAATCACAGAGTGGTTTGGGTTGAAAGAGATCTTAAAGCTCCTCCAGCTCCAACCCCTGCCACAGGCAGGGACACCTTCTCCTGGAGCAGCAGCTCCAAGCCCTGTGTCCAACCTGGCCTTGAGCACTGCCAGGGATGGGGCAGCCACAGCTTCTCTGGGCACCCTGGGCCAGCGCCTCAGCACCCTCCCAGGGAAGAGCTTCTGTCTAAGAGCTCATCTCAGTCCCCCCTCTGGCAGCTTAAAGCCATTCCCCTTGGCCTGTCCCTCCATCCCATGTCCAAAGCCCCTCTCCAGCTTTCCTGCAGCCCCTTTAGGCACTGGAGCTGCTCTAAGGTCTCCCCTTCAGGAGCCTTCTCTTCTCCATCTGCCCCAGCCCAGCTCTCTCAGCCTGGCTCCAGAGCAGAGCTGCTCCAGCCCTCGCAGCAGCTCCATGGCCTCCTCTGACCTCGCTCCAACAGCTCCACGTCCCTCTTGTGCTGCTGCCCCAGAGCTGGATCAGGACTGGGGGGGGGGTTCTCCCCGCAGCGCAGCAGAGGGGGAGATTGAGTGTAATGATGCTGGATAAGAAAACCACTGCAGCTTCTTTACCATCACTTCCTTCCTCTGCTGCCTCCCCTCCCTTTACCAGTCTCTCCATACAGAATGATGGTGCCAGTATGTGACTGGAGCATCCTCGCTCTCCCTTCCCCCAGCTCCCGGCACGGAGCAATGGTGAGTTCTGCACTCGCTGCCTTCCCGTGCATCTCGCTGCAATCCCGTTAGGAATCACGGCTCTATTTGTCACATCAGGCTCCAGCAGGCTGCTGTAATGTGCTTTTCGTTGGCAGCAGGTTGAGGAATGCTGCCAAACGTTCCATTGCTGTCGGAGCCGGCGCTGGCTGCAGCTGATCCGATGCTGAACGCGTCCTGACTGCAGATTCCCGCCGCGGCAGCAGGAAGGGAGTTCAGTTTTCCATGTACAGGCAATCGGAGCTAATTACCAAGCCTCTGCATTTGTTGGGGTTTCTCCCTAGGGATTACAGAGTGGGGGAGGTATTCCCAAGTGTTCCTGTCCATGCTTCGCTGTCTTTTATTGCTTGCAAAATTCATTTTCCGGAGTTCTTCTGCACTGGAAGTGTATCAGCACAATATAGGTCTCTGTAGAGCAATCGGAGTGTTTTCCACACGAGAGGAAATGTGCTTTCCATTTTCCTCCTCAAACAGCAATGCAGCTTGCTTGAAGGGAAAACCAGAATCATTCCTTTTGCTGCCTTGGGATAATTTGCTGGGGAAAAAAAATGCCTTTTGTTTTTGGGACGAAGGTTTTGTGTCTGCAGGATTCCAGCTGAATGCCATATAGGAATGGGAATGCTGATTTAAAATAGGATCGCACAGGAGGTTATCACTCAAATAGCGGTTAGAGGAGCAGTTGTGGTGTGCTGCCTCGCCAAGAGGGGATAGATGGGCAGTAGCATGAGTAGTGCGAGCAACAGTAATGTCATTCCTTTTCTCCTGATCATGTAAGCAAATCCATTTATATTTAGGAATATATAATTTGTATTTGGGAATATCTCTGCTGGTAAAATGAGAGGAAATAATTACCCATACACCTTTATTCCTCTTGCTTTCATCCCCTGGCTCCAGAGATTGCTGTGGATGCAAGGGGAACATTGCAGGATTCCTTATGGCTCTGCCTTCAGCAGTATGTATTTGTTAAAGAGTTCCTCCTCCTTTCTGCTGCTTTGATTCTGCTTTTCCCTTTGAAAGGCAGACACGGACCTGAACCTTCAGTTCTCGCCATGATTGGCATCTCTTGTGTGCATCTGCTTTTATTTCTTTCAATCCCACCTGTGAGATCATAGAATCCCAGTCTGGTTTGGTTGGAAAGGACCTTGAAGCTCCTCCAGCTCCAACCCCTGCCACGGGCAGGAACACCTTCCACTGGAGCAGCTCCAAGCCCTGTGGCCAACCTGGCCTTGAGCACTGCCAGGGATGGGGCAGCCACAGCTTCTCTGGGCACCCTGTGCCAGCGCCTCAGCACCCTCACAGGGAAGAGCATCCTAATGCCTGTCCCGTTGGACATTGCGTCTCCGAGCAGATCTCACCGGCTGCACTTCCGTCAGGGCTCTCTGAAGCTCCCAACTTAATGGTGACCATTATGGGTAATGTCATCTCTGCAAACATCACCGTCTCGTGCACTCTCTTCCCCACTCTCAGCACCATACATGAAGTACTGCAGGGCCTTGTGAAGGAGCTTGGAGCACCTTGCTGTGACCCGTTTGGGAGCCTGAAAATCCAGTGTTTAATGCTAGGCTGTTTCCTACAGCTTAGCTGCTCTCTAATCCATGACAGTCGCTTTTCCTCTTATCTTCTAACTCTGGTGTTTTAATAGTGTCTTGATAAGGCTTTTATTAATAGCTTTTTGAGGTCCTTCCCCCAGTTTTGAGCCTTTTAGTCATTACCGTGTAGCCACAAGCAGAGGATTTAGCCTGAGTTCTTTTGCTTCCCGTGCTGTGTGTGTTTATCTGGGCATTGTGGGACAATGCATCATTCCAGGCAGTTCACTTCATGTGAAATAAGACATGGGGTAATTCCATGATAATCCTTAATACACTTATTAATGAAAAATACAATCTGCTGCTGTTCTGTAATGAGCAATCTGAATAGAGTAGTGGATTTATGAAAGCATTGTGGATGGCTCATTCCAAGCTTTTCCTGAAGGAAAACCTTTGGCTTTGTAGCCTTTAGTGTATATTTACTTTTTCTTCCACCTTCTATTCCTCTAGGAGCTCTCTGGAGGTGCCTGATTTTTCTCTACTTGGAAAATAGGACACATGGAGTAGATCTATAACTGATAGGAACATGTTCTAGGTGGTGGTGTTCTGTATGTGCTGCTCTTGGTTTGGACTTCGACTCATTTGCTCCCATTAATCTTGTTTTCTGAGGACCCTTCTCCGTCTCTGCCCATTGGAGGCTCTGGTGCATCTCCTCAGGCAGAACCTGTTGTCCTGAAATTCCTCATCTTTTCCCTTAAGGCTCTTGCATACTTTTGTCTTATTTTAAAGTCCTCCTGGAAGGAAATGCATCACATTTCCCTGTCACTGTGCTCATTTGGACTTGGAAATCCTGGCTTCCATGATGCTGTGACTGTTGGTTCTTAGTATCTACAGCAGTTGTTATGTTCAAATACAGCCTTGTTAGTGCTGTTGTATCGGACATTTGATGAAAGGAGCCTCCATTCTTAAATGCAACAGAAATAACTGTTTGAAGATGAAATCTTGAAGTAAGAAATTGCTTCTCTGAGCTTTGCTGTGACAGCTGAAGCCATTCACATCCTCCCGTGTCAACCAGTGCCTATTGCCCGACCCTGAGCAGTTCCTTTCCCAGAAAGTACTTTATGGAGAAAGCATTGGGAGCAGCCCTGAGGAGAATGACCTGGGGTGTTGGGTGAGGAGGAGCTGCCCATGACCCGGCTTCAGCGTGCGCTTGAGCCCAGAACCCCCCCGTGTGCTGGGCTGCACCCCCAGAGTGTGAGCAGGAGCTCAGGGAGGGGATCCTGCCCCTCTGCTGCGCTCTGGGGAGACCCCCCCTGCAGTCCTGATCCAGCTCTGGGGCAGCAGCACAAGAGGGACGTGGAGCTGTTGGAGCGAGGCCAGAGGAGGCCATGGAGCTGCTGCGAGGGCTGGAGCAGCTCTGCTCTGGAGCCAGGCTGAGAGAGCTGGGCTGGGGCAGCCTGGAGAAGAGAAGGCTCCTGAAGGGGAGACCTTAGAGCAGCTCCAGTGCCTGAAGGGGCTGCAGGAAAGCTGGAGAGGGGCTTTGGACAAGGGATGGAGGGACAGGCCAAGGGAATGGCTTTAAGCTGCCAGAGGGGAGACTGAGATGAGCTCTTGGGCAGAAGCTGTTCCCTGGGAGGGTGCTGAGGCGCTGGCACAGGGTGCCCAGAGAAGCTGTGGCTGCCCCATCCCTGGCAGTGTTGAAGGCCAGGTTGGACACAGGGGCTTGGAGCAAGCTGCTGCAGTGGAAGGTGTCCCTGCTTGTGGCAGGGGTTGGAGCTGGAGGAGCTTTAAGGTCCCTTCAACCCAATCCAGGCTGGGATTCTATGCAAATGGTTTCATTTTATACTTCTTCATACCCCCAAAATCCCCCATGCACAAGCATTGAGTTGTGGAGGTCAGAATTTGACTCATGAGGTGGCTCTGAAGTAGGGATAATGGCGCAGATATGCAAGATAAAACCAGACATGTCATAGAATGTAACCGTGTCACTCCAAGCAGAAAGTCCTTGGCAACAGCTTCAGTCACAGTTCTTCCCTGCCCCAAAAAGGCTTTTATTCGTGGCAGTGAGGATCTGCAGTGCTGTCTGTTAGCAGAATTCACGGATGTCTGACAGCGTGCTCACTCCTCTGAGGCCCCACGTTAAAGCCAGTGCTTGTTATTGAATAATATGGAAGAAAGCTGTAAAAAGAACCCCAAAAGCAGGGAATGTGCACCATTCCCAAGTTAGGAACAGCACGACTGGCTTTTACTGGGGGTTTGTTTCATTCTGGGGTATGATACAAGTGAGATCTTGCAGACGCGTTTCGGGGAGAGCCAGAACATTCCTATTTCCTTCTCTGCTCGTCCGGAAACACTTAGAAATGAGGAATTCCACCCATTTGTCTTGTTGACGGCTGTTTTCTTCTACTCTAGGAAATAGTTTCCGTGTATATTAGACCAGTATCTCCTATGGATGTGGGGCGGGTTTCTATTTGCTGCTCTTGGCTAAGAGAGGAAGCAGTGAAAGAAATCCAGACGAAATCAGGGGAAGGAAAGCAGTATTAAACGTGACTCAAAGCACTGAACTGTGTCTTCTGGCTTAGCCTGAGAATTCCTCGTTTTGGGGGCAGCATGATGAGGATAACTGGGGACAATGGCACCAGGGCTCACTGATGGCAGTAGGCGAGTGCTGTTGTGTGAACAGTTTTGCTTTAGGCTGACCAATCTCTTCCTGCTGGTGAAATACTGAGTTACTGGGATGTCACAATGCTTTCTGTAACTCTATCAGTGCTCATTCTTACATGTGTAATTCTCGTTTAAAGAGGTATATTGGAGAAAGGGGTCTTTAAGTCAAACTACAAAGAACTGATGTTGGTTCAGAGCATCAGATACACCAAACCCAAACTATATCTCTCCTTGCTAATATGGAACCTGGAAAAGACTCAGTCATTTGGGTGGTCTGCAGCTGTAAGTGCCTGAGTCCCCTTTTTCCCTTTTAAAGTGGTAGAAAACTTCAAAACATGTCGATGAAACCTGATTTTCCCTGCAGTATCATGTTTTCACAAGCCACACAAAGTGATGGTCCATTGGCAGTGTTAAGGCTAATCTAATGACTCGAAGCTACTGATGCCATTAGGCCGGATGAAGGATTGGAATGATGCCAGTTGGTCTCCAGCTATGGAAATAGCACATCCATACATTAAAAGTAATAATAAAATGTTAAGAGAATGCCTTTGGGGTCTCCTTTTACCCCAGAACCATGAAATCCCTCTCCCAGATCAACTCCCAGCTCTTACTTCTGTGTTTCAGAGAACCTTCCAACAGGCAATGTCGGATCAGGTTTTCTTTCTGCAGGACCGTGTTGTTAACTAGAAATCCCCTGGGATTTCTTGCTGAGACCCTGCAAGATGTGCTCCTGGTGTGGGGACCCAGCAAGCACTAACCTTGGGCAGCTGGAACAGTGGGAAAGGGATAAGTAAATATGACCTCACTTGGAGTATTGTGTGCAGTTCTGGTGTCCTCAACATCAAAAGGACATGGAACTGTTGGAACAAGTCCAGAGGAGGCCACGAGGATGAGCAGGGGCTGGAGCAGCTCCTGTATAGAGCCAGGCTGAGAACATTGGGGCTGTTGAGCCTGGAGAAGAGAAGGCTGCGTGGAGACCTCAGAGCAGCCTTCCAGTATGTGAAGGGGGCCTATAGGGATGCTGGGGAGGGACTCTTCATGAGGGAGTGTAGTGATAGGACAAGGGGTAACGGGGTCAGACTGAAACAGGGGAAGTTTCGATTGGATATGAGGAAGAAGTTCTTTACTGTAAGGGTGGTGAGGCACTGGAATGGGTTGCCCACGGAAGCTGTGAATGCTCCATTGCTGGTGGTGTTGAAGGCCGGGTTGGACAGAGCCTTGGGTGCCATGGTTTAGTGGGAGGTGTCCCTGCTGGTGCAGGGGGTTGGAACAGAATGATCTTAAGGTCCTTTCCAACCCTGACTATTCTGTGATTCTATGTTATTGAAATCACATTTGAAAATGGGCTGAGGCAGTTTTCATCTTTAATGTATTATGAATAGTTAAATCTGGGTTAAAGAATCTGGTTTTCTTCTAGTTCTGCATACAATAAGTTGCCAGAACTGAGCTGGTGGTGATGGGTGAGGTAGGAAGCATCCTCTGAGGTGGCATTGCCAAACTGCAGACTTCATTTGCATGCTTAGCCTAAGCCTAGTAGTGGTTTTAAAACATTCACATTAAACTTCCACAGAATGCAGTTGAATCATAGAATCACAGAATGAACCTGGTTGGAAAAGCCCTTTAAGCTCATCCACTGCAACCATTCCCCAGCACTGCCAAGGCCACCACCGACCCAAGGCACTGAGGCCTCGTCTCCATGGGCTGTGAGCACTCGCAGGGATGGTGACTGCAGCCCTGCCCTGGGCACTTCCAATGCTGAGCACCCTCTGGGGAAGGAATTGTTCCTCAGCTCCATCTAACCCTGCCCTGGTGCAGCGTGAGGCCGGTTCCTCTTGGCCCATCCCTTGTTCCTTGGGAGCAGAGCGCAGCCCCCTCCTGGCTCCATCCTCCTCTCAGGCAGTTGTAGGGAGCCATCAGGTCCCCCCTGAGCCTTCTCTTCTCCATCTGAACCCCCCAGGTCCCTCAGCCCTTCCCCATCACACTGCGCTGCAGTTACTGTCTTTCAGAAGGGATGAATTACTCCTCCCCCCCTGCATCTCTCTATGATTAAACTGAAATGCAGGAGGAGGATTCATGCTTCTTGAGTTGCAGAACGTGTCTTTGCCAGACTCTCATCTGAACTGTAAATAACAGCATTGAGTCGGCAGTCCATCCTGGGTTTGCAGTCCCCTTGTACAGACGAGTAGGTGAAAGATGGGTTTAGGAAGCGTTGTCTCTTTTTCTGGTAGCTTTTATGAGACGGGCAACTACTGCCCATAAAACGCCACCAGTTTCCAGTTCCTTCATGTGTTTTGTGTTGCTGCAAGTTCAGATTGTACTCGTTGGTTTCAGATTGGACATTGAAATCATGTGTTGGCAGCGGTTTGAAAGCACGGTGTTTACTTGTCCTCAGAGCTGGTTTCGTCCTGGAAAACATGGAAAATAAGGAAAGCATGGACTGTTCATTCCCTCAAACCACTGTCTGAAAGACTCCTGAAGTAGGGGGGATCTTGCAGCCCGGATGGGGGCTGCAGCAGTGGGGAGTCACGCTGCAGCCATCC
The DNA here is from genome assembly GCA_028858755.1 of Ara ararauna. Taxonomy (NCBI): domain Eukaryota; kingdom Metazoa; phylum Chordata; class Aves; order Psittaciformes; family Psittacidae; genus Ara; species Ara ararauna. Next base: position 132,414,856 of record CM054378.1, on the reverse strand, counting down.
CAACCTGACATCTCAGTGCAGCACAAAGGCACGTTATACTGCCCAAGATGATGTCTTGGATGTAATGTAGACATTTTAGGTAATAGGGATCAGACAGTGTAAATTCCAGCAAAGCTTTGACATCCCCAATTGTGGTTGGTTTCTGACATTTGGAACTTGAGAGTGATGCTGTTGGCTGAATTTCTCTTCATATTATATTAGCTTAATTTAGCACATGTTTTCTTCTTGCTTTTCTACTCTCAACCAAAACCACTATGAAAAGAACAAGAATTAATTGGATAACCATTGTATTAATGTTGTACCCTAAAGTCTCTGTCCTCAGAGATGCTAAAACTCTGATTGCATAGCCCACGAGCAGCCTAACACAGCTTTGGAGTTGTCCCTACTTGGAGCTGGAGGTTGGAGAAGATGGTCTCTACCAACCTAAATTATCCTTTGGTGTTGTGATCCCAACAGAATTATTCACTGAGCTGCTGTTGATAACTTCTCAGCAAAGCAGATGGAGATGGAGACAGAGGGAATTTGCCCTCAGAACCTCCGTTGACTGTGAACATGGGTGTCATAGAATCACAGAGTGGTTTGAGTTAGAAGGGACCTTAAAGCTCCTCCAGCTCCAACCCCTGCCATGGGCAGGGACACCTTCCACTGGAGCAGCTCCAAGCCCCATCCAACCTGGCCTTGAGCACTGCCAGGGATGGGGCAGCCACAGCGCCTCAGCACCTTCCCAGGGAAGAACTGGTGGACAGGGATGGATGAGCATCTTGGCTTTGGGTTGCAGATTGGACTTGTACCAGCAGTTAGATTTTTGTACAGGAGGATGTGATCCATGTCCTCAGCTCTCTGCTGGGGTTGCTGTGCAGTGCTGCTGTCCTGTAGCATCCCAGTTAGTCCCAAGGGCATTTTAGATGAGGAGTCTTTCTCCATATGTGAAAAACCTTTGGGGTTTTGAATAAAGAAGGCTAATGGACACACTCTTGTCAAATGGGCATCTTTTCTGCAATGATCCTTAAAAGGTCCCTTCCAAGCCAAAACAGTTGATTATTCTGTGATCCTATTAATAAATAATAACTCTGCTATTAATGATAAAACATGGTGGTAGCTGTCCAGTTTGGCAATCTTAGGTTGCTGCCAGATAGTTTGATCTCTTACAGGTCGCCTGAAAGCAGTTAACATGGAGTGGTTTAGTTGTGGGGTGACCTGCCTAGTCTCAAAGTGACGCTTTCAATGAGGTTGCCAAATGCATCCATTTGTTTTCTTCCACTCTGCTTGCTCACTCAGCCCAAACAGCTCAGCGCATCGAAGGCACCAGGCTCGTGAGGAGGCCAAGTGTTGATGTGCCACCCTGGAGATAACTCAGTGAGAGTTGCGCTCGCAGCCCAGAAACCAACTGTATCCTGGGCTGCATCAAAAGCAGCATGACCAGCAGGTCGAGGGAGGTGATCCTGCCCCTCTGCTCTGCTCTGTGAGACCTCACTTGGAGTATTGTGTGCAGTTCTGGGGTCCTCAACATCAAAAGGACATGGAACTGTTGGAACAAGTCCAGAGGAGGCCACGAGGATGAGCAGGGACTGGAGCAACTCCTGTATGAAGATAGGGTGAGAAAGTTGGGGTTGTTCAGCCTGGAGAAGAGAAGGCTGCGTGGAGACCTCATAGCAGCCTTCCAGTATCTGAAAGGGGGCTATAGGGATGCTGGGGAGGGACTCTTCATGAGGGAGTGTAGTGATAGGACAAGGGGTGATGGGTTCAAACTGAAACAGGGGAAGTTTAGATTGGATATGAGGAAGAAGTTCTTTACTGTGAGGAGGGTGAGGCACTGGAATGGGTTGCCCAGGGAAGCTGTGAATGCTCCATTGCTGGTGGTGTTCAAGGCTGGATTGGACTGAGCCTTGGGTGCCATGGTTTAGTGTGAGGTGTCCGTGCCCCTGGCAGGGGGGTTGGAACTGGATGATCTTAAGGTCCTTTCCAACCCTGACTGTTCTATGATTCTATGATCCTAAGCACCATCATTCAACGCCCCTCTTTAGATGATGGGTTGCAAGGCGACACCCCAGCAGGGACAGGAGCCCTGTGCGCTCGCTCATCCCCCAGGCCCATGGTTTTCCATCACTCAGGGCTACACAACCCCCAAGCCAACAGGAGTTTGCCCTGTCTGTGCTCAGAGCTGACCAAAAGCCCCGCAGTGCCTTCAGTGCTGTGCTGGGAACCATCGCTGTGGTGGGACCACGCAGTGCACCAGCGTCGGGAGCGGTTTGAGCATAAGCAGAGCAGCCTCACATCTGTCTGCAACTTTCTGTCTAGAGACAGGCTCTTGGCAGGCGGTGCTGTTACTGCAGCTGAGGAGGGGGAACAAAAGCTTTCTGCGTTTCATGCCTTGAAGCAGTGGAGGGAAGGAGAGAGCGAAGGCGGTGGCACCAGGGTCACTTCTCTGCTCGGTGGGGGACAACCTCGCCCTAGGGCTGTTGCTCCTTGCTGTGCAATGTTTGTGCTTTCCTTCACCTGGGAACGAAGTTCATGGCTATTTTTATCTGTATTATGAAGTGTTTAGTGGAGCTTTGGGTGCTGTAAGAGGCGATCGATAGAACTTGTCGACTGACCTCTGAACAAGGCTTCCTGTGGCTCGCACAGCGCCACATGCTGTAAGCAGCTTGCTAAAAGCAGTTCTGATTCCACAGCAAGCCTGGGGTGAGCCACAACAGAAGCTGCTACTGGTTCTGAAGGGTGTCTCCTGTTGCTTGGTGGAGGAGGTAGCGAATAGACCAAGGCTGGCGTGTTGTTCTCAGGGGAGGTTCCTGCTGATGTGCTTCCTAGAATGGCATCTGGTGCTTCTGAAGGCTTCTTTTGGTGGAGATATTGACTGCCGAATCCGTGCCTTGCTGGGGGAGAGCTCAGTAGCATGGAGAAGATCACTTGGGATATTGTGTTTTCTGTCCCCCTCCATTGCAGGGGGCTGGAACAGGATGATCTTTAAAGTCCCTTCCAGCCCGAACCGTTCTATGATTCTGTGTTTTAGTGGATGCCCTCCTCTACTGTCTGAGGAACTTGGGTTGCAAACTGCTCCACAAATACTCTTTGCTTCAATCTCTGCTTTGGGGATAGGCTGCTCAGGTTTGCAGGCATCCAGCTGTACTTTGTGCTTGGAATCACAGAATCCCAGCCTGGTTTGGGTTGAAGGGAGCTTAAAGCTCCTCCAGCTCCAACCCCTGCCACGGGCAGGGACACCTTCCACTGGAGCAGCTCCAAGCCCTGTGTCCAACCTGGCCTTGAGCACTGCCAGGGATGGGGCAGCCACAGCTTCTCTGGGCACCCTGTGCCAGCGCCTCAGCACCCTCACAGGGAAGAAATTCTGCCTAAGAGCTCATCTCAGTCTCCCCTCTGGCAGCTTAAAGCCATTCCCCTTGGCCTGTCCCTCCATCCCTTGTCCAAAGCCCCTCTCCAGGTCTCTTGTTGGTCCCTTCAGAGGACTCTGTAAGGTTCTATGTACCCTTTGCACCACAGAAGTCATTCTTTGGTTGTTCTTTGACCAAATCATTGTTCCGTTTCCATCTCCATCCCCCCACTGCCTGCCCTCCACAGTCTGCTCACACATAAGCCCTTTGCAGCCTGTCTTTGTCCTCTGTGTTTCTCATTCTGGAGGAAAGGCCATCACCCACCTCCAGTTGCTCTTTTCCTCTTCCTCCTTCACCATTTGGCTTCATCCTGCTGCCTTGATGGCCAGGTAGAGCTTCCTGACTGCTGCCTTTGCTCCTTGGACGTGCCTCCTGACTGTGATGCTCCCAGGGTCCCAGTGCACGGTGACAAGCACCAGTTGTGCTCCCCAGAGCTGACTTGGTTTATTCTCAGCTCCTGTCTCCCATAAAGCAGGTGGGTGGTTGGTGTGTGGCAGCTGTCCCAGAGCTCCAGTGCTGGGATGGAGAGCACTCTGCTGGTGCAAACTCCACTCTGGGGTTTACTGTTCATGCCTCATTGAAGAATCAGTGCAAGGCCACGGATTAGCAAGGAAAAAGTGATTGTTCACAGCGCTGGAACCAAATTAAAAGCATCCATAAACTCATAGGAAAACTCTCCAAAGGAAATGGCAGGAACTTGGCTACTGCTCATGGGGTGGTTTATTTTGAGAGACTGATTAAAAGCCACCCTGGTGATGGGATGTGATGTATTTCAGGGCAGTGCGGAGTGAAGCACTCGTGCTTCTTGTTGTGCTCCTGTTGAATCCAAGCCTAGAAATGTCTTTGTAGTATCTGTGGGTGAATTATCTGCTCTTGGCCCAGTACTGCTGATCCAGCCAGCCAAATGATATGGAAGATTGGAGCTGGAAAAGCGATCCTTTGTTCTGAAAGTCCATAAGGATTCATCTTCACCTTGTTTGCAACATAGGGAGCAGAACAAGCCCTGCTGGTCTCTGATGGTGAGTGTGGGTGATCTGCAGGGGCTCGGGCAGTTGCATTCCCTTGGGGGGAGTTTTTCCTTGGCTTTTCCATGGAACAGGCTTAATAGGTTCTTAGAAACTTGAAGGACCTCCTCAGCACATCTGACCTGGCTTCCTCTCAGCCAGGCTGGGGGACTTCACGCAGTGACGTCTCCAGCACTCCTGTAGCTTCCAGGGAAACTGGAGCGTGTGCTTCACTTACATGGCGTATTTATTGCATGTTTTCCCTAACAAAGGATTCATGACATAGGTCAGGGATTGGGGTTAGTTTAATTACATGGAGCAGCTTTGGATTAACCAAAACCTCTGGTAGTTGGTGTCTTTGGAGTGATTGGAGATGGGTCTGTCAGGAAATGACACAGACCCATGTGAAGCCTCCGACCTTTCTCCGTGGCAGTGCTCAAGGCCAGGTTGGACACAGGGGCTTGGAGCAAGCTGCTCCAGTGGAAGGTGTCCCTGCCTGTGGCAGGGGTTGGAGCTGGAGGAGCTTTAAGGTCCCTTCAACACAAACCGTTCCATGATTCTATGTCGGGAATATATGTAGGATATGGAGGGCATGGAGCAGCAGATCGCCTCATTAACCAAATCACCTCAAGTGCTGGGGAGGGAGCTAATCCCACCCGAGCTGCTGCTCAGCTTCCAGCCCTCCCGTGGGATGAGCGACGTGGGTGTCGACCTCAGCTTAACAAAGCTACCCCGGAATCAGACGTGTAACTGCAGAGAGGCTGATGCTGAGGGAGAAGCCACATGCGGCCCGAATGAAGAGCCAGATAACAGGGATCTGCCAACGTCGTGCAGGATGCGAAGCGTGATGCAAACGGAGAGCATACGGTGAAGGATGCGTGCAGGCAGCTCTCCGGGCTTGTGGGCTGTTACACAGCAGCTTCTGCTAGCTCCACAGGCCACCCCGCAGCAGCTGTGAGCCCCATCTTTTGGGGAATACTGAGAATTCCCAAACCTTTCCTGGGCTGCGCATACTTCCATGGTGTCATTCCCCCTGGGAAGGTTTAAACACCAGAGTTTGTGCTGCTGCTGTTTGAAAACCACTGAGCAGCCTTAACTCCCCCCCCCAAACCAGGAGGTTTTTCCTATTGAAAGCAAGTGTTAATGCTGGATTACAAGATTGGAAATGGAGTCGTGGGTTTATGTGGTTCTTTTGTAATTCCAGGATTATATTTAACAAAGATCCTCTTCAGCTCCACCAGTGTTTCATCAGCTTTGGGTGCTGGTGACCCCAGAGCTCTCCCTAGCGTGTTAAACGCTTCGGAGATGTTTTTCTCTCTATATTCATGATGGAGTTTCCTTTTTCTCCTTCTTTGTATGTTGTTAACCTATTTTAGGAATGATTCTTCTGGATTTGTCCCAGATATAGCTGCTGTGACTCAGCCTCCTCTATGACTGGCTCTGGACTCAGAGATGCACTGCCTGCTTTTGCATTTCATAGCACTTCCCTCCGCCTCTGTAATTTCCCTCTTCATTTCTAATCCGATCCTCTTGCATTCCTCAAGTAGCACTCTGCAGTTTCAATGGGTTTCCTATTGATCATAGAATCATGGAATCCCAGACTGGTTTGGGTTAAAGGGAGCTTAAAGCTCCTCCAGCTCCAACCCCTGCCACGGGCAGGGACACCTTCCACTGGAGCAGCTTGCTCCAAGCCCCTGTGTCCAACCTGGCCTTGAACACTGCCAGGGATGGGGCAGCCACAGCTTCTCTGGGCACCCTGTGCCAGCGCCTCAGCACCCTCCCAGGGAAGAGCTTCTGCCTAAGAGCTCATCTCAGTCTCCCCTCTGGCAGCTTAAAGCCATTCCCTTGGTCTGTCCCTCCATCCCTTGTCCAAAGCCCCTCTCCAGCTTTCCTGCAGCCCCTTTAGGCACTGGAGCTGCTCTAAGGTCTCCCCTTCAAGAGCCTTCTCTTCTCCAGGCTGAACAGCCTGGATTCAATAGGATGAGATGGACACAAGCAGGCTGGACATCAGGTGATGCAGAGGGACGCTGGGTTACAGGAAGCTGACTTTGTCAGTGGTATGAGCTCAGATCTGGAGGATGACGCAGATGCCGATGAGGATTTTTACTTGCCCCTTCCTTCCCAACGTGCTGGCAGCGCAGGCTTAGCAGTTCTCTCTCACGGTTGGTTTTCTGCTTTCCCCCTTCAGTGCCTGCAGAGGAGTTTCAGAATCAGATGGCAGCGCTGAATTGCGAATCAGGAGGATTAGCACTGCTATCAAACCCTCTCCAGCAGAAGGAGATTACAAGTCCTGGGTCAGCGATAGCAAGAGCTCAGGAGCGTAGCTATGGAGCAGGTGCTGCTGGAAGGGATGAGGGGGAGCAGAGGTTGGTGACATTGGCCACCTCATGTTCAGCTCTGGTCCTTCTACAAGGCTGCTTTACTGATGTGCCTCTACCAAGGTTTTGTGTTCCCTTATGGAATGCTTGATGGTTTCACCTCTCTCTGCGGAATAAAATCCGTCTAAATGTCATTCCTCTTCCTCAGTATCTTGCCTCTCTTCCTCAGTATCCTGCCTTTCTTCCTCAGTATCCTGCCTCTCTTCCTCAGTATCTTGCCTTTCTTCCTCAGTATCCTGCCTTTCTTCCTCAGTATCTTGCCTTTCTTCCTCAGTATCCTGCCTTTCTTCCTCAGTATCTTCCCTTTCTTCCTCAGTATCCTGCCTTTCTTCCTCAGTATCCTGCCTCTCTTCCTCAGTATCCTGCCTTTCTTCCTCAGTACCCTGCCTTTCTTCCTCAGTATCCTGCCTCTCTTCCTCAGTATCCTGCCTTTCTTCCTCAGTATCCTGCCTTTCTTCCTCAGTATCCTGCCTCTCTTCCTCAGTATCCTGCCTTTCTTCCTCAGTATCTTGCCTCTCTTCCTCAGTATCCTGCCTTTCTTCCTCAGTATCTTGCCTCTCTTCCTCAGTATCCTGCCTTTCTTCCTCAGTATCTTGCCTTTCTTCCTCAGTATCCTGCCTCTCTTCCTCAGTATCCTGCCTTTCTTCCTCAGTATCCTGCCTTTCTTCCTCAGTATCTTGCCTTTCTTCCTCAGTATCCTGCCTTTCTTCCTCAGTATCTTGCCTTTCTTCCTCAGTATCCTGCCTTTCTTCCTCAGTATCCTGCCTCTCTTCCTCAGTATCCTGCCTTTCTTCCTCAGTATCCTGCCTTTCTTCCTCAGTATCTTGCCTTTCTTCCTCTTTCAGCCGTGAACAAGTACTTTGCATCCGATGAAAAACCAGTAGAGGTGCAGGCATATGCTTCATCTTTTTATGGCTGCTTTCCATTTAGGCTGCTCTGAACAAAGATGTGAGACCTGTGAGCATCAACAGCAGCTTTGCCAAGGGGTGAGAGAGGCCCAACTCATCCATAAGTCTAAAGAACGCGGGGTTTTGTATGTGCTCAATGTAGTGTTGTGTTAATCTGAAACCAAATGCTGCTACCTGGGGGCAACCTGGGCTTCCCCTGCTCAGGGCTTTAAACCCTGAAGGTACATTCACTTAATTGCTTGCCTGTGGCAAACAGCTTGCCTAAGGGTGAAATTAAAATGCCACTCCTAGCAAGCTGTCTGATGACAATGCCGTAGGCTTCAGCCACATTAGGAGGAAGGGTCTGATGCTGTCGTGCTCATATCTCAATCTGCACACTCTGGGGTTATTATTTCTGTGGGAAACAGGGGGGTGTGAAGCGCATCTTCCTCTCTATGTGTCATGGGTCTTCCTCAGTGATCGGGTTAGGAGTGTTTTGCACATTGAAGGATGCTGGTGGAGGAATCCCAGCCCTGGTAACACACGGAAGTGTATATGGAGATGCTTTATGGGGTGTCATTCACTGCGCTCTCCCTTCTAAACACATAGAATCATAGAACGGTTTGGGTTGCAGGGGACCTTTAAAGGTCATCTAGTCCAACCCCCCTGCAATGAGCAGGGACATGCACCATTCTGTCCAAGTGCTTTCATATACATAAAGAAATTGAAATATGACATTACTATCTACTTACAACATTTAATATAAAGCATGCATTGAAAAGGAATAACCAGGTGATTGAATAGTTATTGAAATAAGTCTGTTTGGGGAGGGGAAAAAAGAAAGAAGGAGGCACCTTGAGCAAATGCTCAGTCTGTATCGAATGTATGTTCCCAGGGTCTGCTGATCACGGAGGTCATGGTTACTCTCACAGTTTGCCCTCCTCTTCTTTCCTCCAAGAGCATTTTTCTCCCTCGTGTTGCCTGGCAATTGATGTGCAGACCACTTGGGTCCTGCCCTGGGCTCTCCCTCTGTTTTCTGCACCCCTCACATTGTAGAGTGTCTTAGCGCTGCTCTTCCAGAGGATACACATCCAGCCTGAAGGGCTGGGGGGGATTTACAACCCTAACTATGTATTTAACTCTTTCTAGACCCCAAGCATCATAATTCCATGTTGGAATCATCTCTTACAACTGAATTAATCATGCAGTGGAAACCAGGAACTCTGTTTCATAGAATCAGGGAATCAACCAGGCTGGAAAAACCCTTTAAGCTCATCCAGTCCAACCGTTCCCAGCACTGCCAAGGCCACCACTGACCCATGGCACTGTGGCCTCGTCTCCATGCACTGTGAGCACTCGCAGGGACGGTGGCTCCAGCCCTGCCCTGGGCAGTTCCAATGCTGAGCACCCTCTGGGGAAGGAATTGTCCCTCAGCTCCATCTAACCCTGCCCTGGTGCAGCTTGAGGCCGGTTCCTCTTGGCCCATCCCTTGTTCCTTGGGAGCAGAGCGCAGCCCCCTCCTGGCTCCATTCCCTTTCTGTGTTTCCACCCAATGTTTTATGACACGCTGGGGATGAGTTTCTTTCCAGGCATGTAAAACCAGGCTTAGGAGTTCATTAAAAACTAGTGTGCATCTTCCCAAGATGAGGCCCCTGCCAGGCTGTGTTTGTCATCACAGGTAACATCAATGTGGGTTTTGTCAGAGCAGAGAAAAGACTGGGAGAAAGGGCGTCTCTTGAGGAGGTGGTGTGTACCTGTTGGATGATTGATGGAGCTAATTTAAGAAGTGAATTGAATTGTTATGAAGAAATGATGGCAGAAGGGTTATTATGTGCAGAGATGATGCTTATCAGCATGAAAATAAACGTGGCACAAATTGGTTGCAAATCAAAGGCCTGATTTTCTTCCTTTTGCTTTTTCCAAATGCATAAATAAGGGGTGTGAATCTGTAAATCCTGTAATTACTGTCTAAAGGATGCTGGGGTCTTTGCAGAACGTACAGAAGACTTTGCTCTGTTGAGTTTAGAAGGTAAAGCTCTGAGGCTTCAGACATTTCTGTGTGCTTAAACCCAGGTTTAGGGGTGCCTACACCTGAGTGTGTTGTGAAATAGCACTGAAACTTAAGAACAATTAAGTTATTGGTCATAGGTAATCATAGAATCTCAGCCTGGTTTGGGTTGAAGGGACCTTAAAGCTCCTCCAGCTCCAACCCCTGCCACGGGCAGGGACACCTTCCACTGGAGCAGCTTGCTCCAAGCCCATGTGTCCAACCTGGCCTTGAGCACTGCCAGGGATGGGGCAGCCACAGCTTCTCTGGGCACCCTGTGCCAGCGCCTCAGCACCCTCCCAGGGAAGAGCTTCTGCCTCAGAGCTCATCTCAGTCTCCCCTCTGGCAGCTTAAAGCCATTCCCCTTGGCCTGTCCCTCCATCCCTTGTCCAAAGCCCCTTTAGGCACTGGAGCTGCTCTAAGGTCTCCCCTTCAGGAGCCTTCTCTTCTCCAGGCTGCCCCAGCCCAGCTCTCTCAGCCTGGCTCCAGAGCAGAGCTGCTCCAGCCCTCGCAGCAGCTCCATGGCCTCCTCTGGCCTCGCTCCAACAGCTCCACGTCCCTCCTGTGCTGCTGCCCCAGAGCTGGATCAGGACTGCAGGGGGGGTCTCCCCTTCATGCAGCAGAGGGGCAGGATCCCCTCCCGGACCGGCTGTCTGATACCTCCCCTCTCTATTTAAACATGCACAAGCTCTTGGTTTGCTGTTGGCTTTGGTACAAGGCAGCAGCAAGTGCACCTTTTGGTGTCTTCTGTTACATTATTTATGGTGCAAAGATGTAGGTAGATGTTAAAGTTTAATTTCAGTGTATTTGGAGAAGGCCATTGCCCAGGCATATGTGTTCTGTCTTCAAGTCGACCTTTGTGTTTGGACTTCTGATGCTACTAGAACGATCTTACACATGAGAAAGCTGAGGCAGGCTGTCATTGAACAGGCTTTATAGGCACGTGATTGAGTTGTGATGGAATGAGTGTAAACTTTGGGCTAACCTGTTGTCTGTAGATGATATTTAAAAACCAGAAATCCCCTGATTCCTTTGAGCTTCAAAATGGATTTCTTATCATAGGGATTAACGTGAAATGAAGGCGGTTTATGGCAAATGGGAACTTTCAGGCATCTTTGTTGGGTCGGCGATGGAGTTGTAAATCAAAGGGACACGGATTTATAGAAAATAGGATTTTTATCCTGCCATGTTGAAGGTTTCATGGCTCTTGGTGTGGAGGCTCCAGCATCCTTCCAGCCAAAGCAAACATGACTGATAGATCAGTCAATTAACCTAATCCTATCACTGCTGGATGCTCTCTTGAGTTTCAGCACTGCACGATACCCTTTGGCAGGTGAACATAGAATCCTGGAATCAACCAGGTTGGAAAAGCCCCTTAAGCTCATCCAGTCCAGCCATTCCCAGCACTGCCAAGGCCACCCCTGACCCATGGCGCTGAGGGCCTCGTCTACACATGTTCACTTATTTGCTATTGCTTTTATCAGAAATAGTGGTAGTTGTGATTGGAAACCCAACTTCACTCTTAGCCACTGAGAGCATCATCTGGTATTGGATTTACTTACCAATTTAGAATCATAGAAAATCATAGAATGGTTTGGGTTGGAAAGGACCTTAAGCTCATCCAGTTCCAACCCCCTGCCATGGGCAGGGACACCTCACACTAAACCATGGCACCCAAGGCTATGTCCAACCTGGCCCTGAACACCACCAGCGATGGAGCATTCCCAACTTCCCTGGGCAACCCATTCCAGTGCCTCAGCACCCTTACAGTAAAGAACTTCTTCCTCATATCCAATCTAAACTTCCCCTGTTTCAGTTTGAACCCATTACCCCTTGTCCTATCACTGCAGTCCCTCATGAAGAGTCCCTCCCCAGCATCCCTATAGGTCCCCTTCAGATACTGAAAGCTGCTCCGAGGTCTCCACGCAGCCTTCTCTTCTCCAGGCTGAACAGCCCCAGTGTTCTCACCCTATCTTCATACAGGATGTGCTCCAGTCCCTGATCATCCTCGTGGCCTCCTGTGGACCTGTTCCAGCATTAGGACAGTTTTGAGCAAGGACTGGTGTTTTTCCTGTGCACGGATGCTGAAGCCCTGGTTGTTCAAGTAGCCCCACGTATCCCTGACCTTCCAGCGGGAGAAATCAATTTGAAGTGAATAGAAACGTTCACGTGGGAAGCTCCATATTTGCTGAGCTGCATCAGGGTCAGCTTTGCCTTTGAAACACTTCCCAGAGACCTGAAAGGCCTTTTTTGGTTGGTTTTTAATGTCACCATACACTGTTATTTGAAGGAAGGAGTGAATAACTGCTCTGCTTTGAGTGCCATTCAACCCTCAAACTGGCCTTACCCCCATGGATGGGAAACAAGAAAGCGAAGCTGGGTCTGACCAGTGTTAAGTCATAGGCTTGGAATTCAGCAGTTCTTTCCTGCTGATATAAACTGCAAGCTGTAAACTCCTTCAGACATCATTGAATCTCTTCCCACTCTTTAGTTTGGGAAGGAGAGTCCAGAAATCCGTGCAAAGTGTGGACTGTTGACTTGCTGTGGCCTTTCAGCCCTTTGCTTTGTGTGTGCTCTGAAAGCATTCCTGGGTCTGGCCTCCTGGGCTGGGGATATTCACTGGAAACCTGAGTGTTTAGGTGAATAAAAGCGCTCCAGAATCCATGGGAATGGCAGGCTGGGCAAGAATTCCTGGCTTTTACATGCATTATAAAGCACATACGCAAATTGAATGTATATTGCAGGCATTATGGGGTCATAGCATGCATCTGCAGTCTTGGGCTGCTGTCTCTTGTGTAGAGGCTGCTACTAAGCTTTGGGAAGTCCTGATTTGAATGTTTGACTTGGGTTTGAGCCCTACTACAGCTTTATAAACATGTAGCCTTCGTTGAGGGATGCTGGGGAGGGACTCTTCATGAGGGACTGCAGTGATAGGACAAGGGGTAACGGGTTCAAACTGAAACAGGGGAAGTTTAGATTGGATATGAGGAAGAAGTTCTTTACTGTAAGGGTGCTGAGGCACTGGAATGGGTTGCCCAGGGAAGCTGTGAATGCTCCATCACTGGCGGTGATTGAAGGCCAGGTTGGGCAGAGCCTTGGGTGCCATGGTTTGGTGTGAGGTGTCCCTGCCATGGCAGGGGGTTGGAACTGAATAAGCTTAAGGTCCTTTCCAACCCAATCCATTCTATGATTCTATGATTCTAATGACTTTGAGTGGTTGATCATGGCCATCTGATGCAAACTTCCTTTCTCTCATGCTGTTATAGGTGGTTTTACCATGTATTTTTGTAGCATCAAACCATAGAGGCTCAGAGTGTATAGAAGAAATATTGAGTAGTAAAAAGTTTAGATATGATGTGAGTTGGATGTGTACTAAAACAGTAGGGCATATGTGCAGAAGGAGGGATGATGGGGATAGAGATAGTGCCTCCAAGATAGGGAGGGAGGATGCTGAAGGTTGGCTCCTTTACAATGGCACAGGGTGCCCAGAGAAGCTGTGGCTGCCCCATCCCTGGCAGTGTTGAAGGCCAGGTTGGACACAGGGGCTTGGAGCAAGCTGCTCCAGTGGAAGGTGTCCCTGCCCATGGCAGGGATTGGAGCAGGAGGAGCTTTAAGCTCCCTTCCATCCCAAACCAGGCTGGGATGCTATAAATCTGGGGTCTGCCGTTCCATGTGGATTGATTGATTTCCAAACAGAGTGAACAAATGCCAGTGTCTGCCTGTCCTGTGGAGGAAACGCTTTCGGCCTCCTGGGCTCTGAATGCAGTTCCTCTTGCCAACACGAACCTACAAAAAGAGGATGGTAAACAGAGCTCTTGCCAAAGCTCCCTTTCCGCTCGCAGCTTCAGCCTGCGCTCTCCTGCGTCTTCCTGGTGCAGCTTTGTTTTCCAACAGAGATTACAAAACATTTAAGGAGGAAGGGCCTATTCGAGAGGATTCATCCCCTCCATTTGCACTGTGCATCTTCATTCCCCCAGTGTCTATATCCCATCTTTGTTCCTGCATCAATGTGAGTAAGGGAGAAGAGATGGCAGGGAATGCTTTGCTGTGCTGCTTGCCAGGAGAGTGGGGCTGGGGTGGAGGATGGCTCCATCATCCTCCTGCTTCTGAACCCAGCACTTTCCAGTCTGGACCAGAGAAGAAAGCTTGCAGGAGCTGGAAGGAGATGGTCAGAGTCATAAATCACACTCAAAACCTGCAGCCTGGTGGATTTGACCATCTTGAGCCAAGAGGCTTCTGACCCATGCGTAAGGAAAAGCACATCTCTGCCCTCATCTGATTTGAATTCCAGGCATACTGTATTTGTGGTGTGTTGACTTTATATGGCGTAACCCGCTCTGAAACAGATTTAGCTCTTTCTCCTGTTGCAGTGCATGGGAAGGAGTGATGTTTCCAATATTCAGGATATGGTTGGGAACTGCTTCTCCCATACTGAGGGGACTAATTGCAAACAGAGAAGGAGGGTCATTAGTGGTGGCGGTTGGAAATTATGGAGCAAAATATAAATTAAAGCCTGTCTTTGGGGGCAACGGGGCCTTTTCTGGTATTGAGAGCGTCTTCTGTTAGAAATTGGTTGATGCAGCTTAGTTTGACCCAGTGGAAGAGAAAATGAAATGAAAACACGAGTTCGTGCAGCCGCCGTGATTTGGATACTACATCGTTCACATCCTCGACTCGCTGTAATGGTGTCATAGAGTGCAGGATGGAAGGACCTCAGGGGTCAAGCACGGACACAGGCTGGGGGAGACTGGATGGAGCGGCCTGAGGAGAATGACCTGGGGTGTTGGGTGAGGAGGAGCTCCCCATGACCCGGCTTCAGTGTGCGCTTGAGCCCAGAACCCCCCCCGTGTGCTGGGCTGCACCCCCAGAGCGTGAGCAGCAGCTCAGGGAGGGGATCCTGAACCTCTGCTGCGCTCTGGGGAGACCCCCCCTGCAGTCCTGATCCAGCTCTGGGGCAGCAGCACAAGAGGGACGTGGAGCTGTTGGAGCGAGGCCAGAGGAGGCCATGGAGCTGCTGCGAGGGCTGGAGCAGCTCTGCTCTGGAGCCAGGCTGAGAGAGCTGGGCTGGGGCAGCCTGGAGAAGAGAAGGCTCCTGAAGGGGAGACCTTAGAGCAGCTCCAGTGCCTAAAGGGGCTGCAGGAAAGCTGGAGAGGGGCTTTGGCCAAGGGATGGAGGGACAGGCCAAGGGGAATGGCTTTGAGCTGCCAGAGGGGAGAGTGAGATGAGCTCTTAGGCAGAAGCTGTTCCCTGGGAGGGTGCTGAGGCGCTGGCCCAGGGTGCCCAGAGAAGCTGTGGCTGCCCCATCCCTGGCAGTGTTGAAGGCCAGGTTGGAGACAGGGGCTTGGAGCAAGCTGCTCCAGTGGAAGGTGTCCCTGCCCATGGCAGGGGTTGGAGGAGCTTTAATGTCCCTTCATCCCATACCAGGCTGGGATTCTATGGTAACTGGTTTAATCAGGGTCATAATTGACCCAGCCGGGTGCTGGTGAAAGCCCTGTCCAGCCTGGCCATGAAAACTCCAGCAGATCTTTGGTCACCCTGGTCCAGTGGCACCGCACCCATGTAACCACAGGCTTTTCCTAATGGCCAACCTGAATCTCCCAGCGCATCATTTGTGGAGCGAAAGGAGCAGAGAGGAATCTTCAGACTGTGTCCTGTCTTCTCAGTCCAATACAATGAAGTGGGATTGGGAAGATGAAAGAATTGAGCTAATCAACTGGAGGAGGATGTGCTCAGTTGGAGAGAACAAGAGCCCTGAACACACCTACAGCAGGTTCATTTCCAAAGGGAGAGTCAGCAGTTCCTCAAGTTAAGGGAGTTAATAGGAATGGATCAAGGAAGTCAGTTAAGAACTGAGAATGGGTTTGGACGCCCAGGGGCAGGTCTGTTATATACATGAAGCGTACCCCTACTTATTGGTTCCCTGCTGGTGGAACCCATCAGTCTTACAGCTACAAAGCCCGGAATTTCCAGCCCAGGATCCATCTGTATACAGATATTTGCTGCTCTGGAAATGAGCCCATCTAACATCAGCTGTGCTGGCATCAGGTTTTCTCATCGCTGGACTGGTTTCTCCTTTTCTGAGGCCCATAAAGGTGTTTCTCTAAGCTCTGCCCAATTCAAAGAATACAATAAATGGATATGTTGAATATATGCCATGTTCAGGCTCCAGGTGCTCCTCTGTTCCTTGCCTGTCTCTGCCTTTCTCAGGCTGGGACGAGGATTTCCTTCCCTGTTTTATAACGTGCTATTTGGCGTAATCCATCCTTACCTTTTGGATCCTCTGGTTTTTAAGTCAATCACGAACACCAGCAAAAGAAAGGTCAAGATTTTGCCTGCCGCAGCATTTAGTGTTGGGCAGGCTGAGATCAGCACATTCCAAAGTCAAGAGCTGCTTCGTGCTTATTAATTACCCACTTAATTTGTGACACAATGCGGACAGGAGGGCTGGTTCCTGTTAGAGGTGAATAACCTCTCCAGTGAAAGGTGTGGGGGGTTTTTTAGTTAGTTATCTTACAGGAGGCAATAGGTGATGGGAATGTGGCTCCTTAAGGGCTTGGCTAGGTGTTCCCAGCTGGCCCATGCCACCCTCCTGTGTCTCCTCAGTGAATAGATGGGTGCTACAGCGTGGGTTTGGAGGGGGATCTGTAGGAGAGATGCTGTAGGACTGTAAATGGTCCAGCTCATTTGTGTTTTGCTTTTGCTGGTCTTTGATGTTGGGTTTGTCAAGTGCTGGACTGGAATCCCTCTCTCCATGGCATTTCCAGTTGGTTTAATTCTTTCCTTCCATCAGGATCAGCTTCAGCGGAACAGCTTGAGTTCCATCTGGTGAGCACTGTACCGCTGGTCCCTGGTGGTCATCAAGGCCAGGTTGGACAGAGCATGGAGCAACCTGCTTTAGTGGAAGGTGCCCCTGCCCGTGGCAGGGAATTGGAGCTGGAGAAGCTTTAAGGTCCCTTCCAACCCAAACCCTTCCATGATTCTGTGATCTTACAATTGCTGTCTCCTCTCTCCTGTTGATGTTGGCTTCACTGGTGACGTCCCTGGTGGAGGGGACAGCAGGGGACAGCAGCTCATTGCTGAACCCCTGGGTATGTGTGTTTGTATGTGTTTGCACATACAAACGCCTTCCACTGCCGCGTGACCCAGAGCATCTATGAAGATAATACAGAATCAGTGTAAGTAATGAGTAATGCAGTTAAGTCACGTTCAGGGCCTCATGAAAGACTGAACAAATGATGTTGTGTTCATCACCAGCTGCATTACAGTCAGAGGATCCCAGAGTGGTTTGGGTTGAAGGGACCTTAAAGCTCCTCCAGCTCCAACCCCTGCCACGGGCAGGGACACCTTCCACTGGAGCAGCTTGCTCCAAGCCCCTGTGTCCAACCTGGCCTTGAGCACTGCCAGGGATGGGGCAGGCACAGATGGATGCAGACGTGCATCCCAAATCTGGTTCACATCAGTGCAGACACGCCTGCGTGCAGTACCATCAGCTGCTAAAGCGTTCCCAAACTGCTGCTTCTCTGCACAGCTTCATTTCCCCTGGGAATGCTCCCAGAAAAACAAACCAAGGCTCCGGGCCATGGCTTGGAGCTGGAGAACAAGCCTGAAATCAAGTGTAGAGACACTGTCTGAAATAGCAAATGTTTTCTTAGGACAGAAGCAAAGCTTCTTGCCTGCTTTTGCTGCTGGGTTCCACTGCATGGGGGCTGTGTGAATGAAGATGTCAATATATGAGTATCAATAGGTGCATGCGTAGGATGCTTTGAGGAGCAGGATGACCCTTCTGCTCCGGCTGTGTGAGTTTATGGAGCGCTGCAGGTCTTGGGGAGCTGGAGTCTGTGGTACGGAGTTTGCAGTTCTTTAGGTAAAACAAGGTTGGCAAAGGGCTGAAATTACCTTTGAAAATGAAAGCCTAGGAGAACTGCAGGAAAACAAGCAATATTCAGGCTCTGGAATGATGCCCTGGATCGATTGCTATAAACATCAAGGTAAAGCTGACGCAGAGTGGAAGAGGTAAAAGTGAATATTACACGGTACAAACAAGAGCTGCCATTAATAAGTCCCTGCTAATGGAAACCTCAGGTTTCTTGTGGAGTTTGGCTTTTCGTTGCTTTCCCTCTGCGAATTGATTTGTTTGAAAGGGTGTTTTATTGTATTCATAAAAGCGGAACTATAATTGTGTCAGCTTTGACGTGGTTCTTGAATAAGGTCTTCGAAGGTCAAATGTTTTCCTTCAGATGAGATTTGTTCACTCAAACTCTAGTGATGGTGTAGCTAAAAAAGGAGGGAACTAATGAGGAGGTGTTGGTTCTGGAAAATCGCGTTGTGTTATGGTTCGTCCTTACACTTTGAGGGGGAAAGAAGGGACATAGGCTGGAGGGAATGGAAGGGACATAGGCTGGAGGGAATGGAAGGGATCCAGAGGGACGTTGGCACACTTGAGACATGGCGAGTGCCAACCTCATGAGGTTCAGCAAAGCAAAGTGCAAGGTCCTGTCCCTGCATCGGGGCAATCCCAGGCACAGCTGCAGCTACAGAGAAGACATTGAGAGCAGCCCTGAGGAGAAGGACTGGGGGCGTTGGGTGAGGAGGAGCTCCCCATGACCCGGCTTCAGTGTGCGCTTGAGCCCAGAACCCCCCCGTGTGCTGGGCTGCACCCCCAGAGCGGGAGCAGCAGCTCAGGGAGGGGATCCTGAACCTCTGCTGTGCTCTGGGGAGACCCCCCCTGCAGTCCTGATCCAGCTCTGGGGCAGCAGCACAAGAGGGACGTGGAGCTGTTGGAGCGAGGCCAGAGGAGGCCATGGAGCTGCTGCGAGGGCTGGAGCAGCTCTGCTCTGGAGCCAGGCTGAGAGAGCTGGGCTGGGGCAGCCTGGAGAAGAGAAGGCTCCTGAAGGGGAGACCTTAGAGCAGCTCCAGTGCCTAAAGGGGCTGCAGGAAAGCTGGAGAGGGGCTTTGGACAAGGGATGGAGGGACAGGCCAAGGGGAATGGCTTTAAGCTGCCAGAGGGGAGACTGAGATGAGCTCTGAGGCAGAAGCTGTTCCCTGTGAGGGTGCTGAGGCGCTGTCCCAGGGTGCCCAGAGAAGCTGTGGCTGCCCCATCCCTGGCAGTGTTCAAGGCCAGGTTGGACCCAGGGGCTTGGAGCAAGCTGCTCCAGTGGAAGGTGTCCCTGCCCTTGGCAGGGGTTGGAGCTGGAGGAGCTTTAAGGTCCCTTCAACCCAAAGCAGTCTGCGATTCTGTGATCCATCAATGTCACTGTTCTAAGAACCCAGTGAAATATGTTTTATTTTATTACTATGATGATTTTATTTGCTTAGTCGGAAGGGAGAAGGAGAATAACTGCATAAACTTGCTGAATGCTGCGTGCCAGCTTTGTTCCTTTAGGAGTTTTGAAGTCTTCAGTGTCATGTTTCTTTGCCTCTGCGTGGTAGAAGTGGGAAACGCCTATAGTTCTGTATATCAGAGTGGGAGGGGGGTGTAAGATTCAAGATCCACCAATGTGTGCGTAGAAATACTTGGGTTAAAGCTTGTTTATATGTTATAATTCACTGATACCCACCAGTGTTTGAAGGTGGGAATGTCTTTGAGAAGCAGCAAAGGTGGCCCCGGGGTTTTCAATGGCATGAAGTAACCTAACAATGAACAGGGTAAGATGTTCCTTTTGAATTGAGTCTGCAGTGCATGGGAGGTGGTGGCGATACCTGTGCTGGTTATTGAGTGCTTTGAGTGCTCCTCTAGGAAGAGGATCATAGAATCCCAGAATGGTTTGGGTTGGAAGGACCTTAAAGCTCATCCCAGCGCAAGCACTTTCATTTCCCTTCTTGTGCTGCTTGGATATCCTCTGTGCAAATGTGCTTGGAGTGGCACATTGGCCTGCTCATGGTGTGGTGGCCACCCGACCACCGACCTCGCTTGTGTTCCTGTTTACCCTTCAGCACGTCATTTCCTAGGGTAGTGGAAGCATGTCATGCACTTGCACAGGAGAGAGAAAAGAGATGAAAACGTAACCAGGTTACAGCCAGAAAGTATCCCCAGGCTGTTTGCTAACAGCTCATTCCCATGGCATTCCTGCTGGAGCTGCTCCTTCAGCTCCTTGCTGGAGCCTCAGCAGCTCGTGAGCATCACTGTTGTGGGGATTAGGATGCAATGGAAGCTCTGTGCAATAGAGAAATGCTGGTGTTTGCCTGTTTATAATGAATTTCTATTAGTCTTTTTGTTGTATATTCATGGCCACAAGCAAGTGCTGCAAGTTATTGGGGTGAGGGAGGTTTAATTTTGCTAATCCCGTTTTATTCCCATTCCATTGTAGCTCTTCGAATGGCACAATGCGGTGCCTGTAATGAATTTTAAATGGATTTGGGGATGATATTGTCTTGCAGGATATATTGGAAGCTCATCTAAATGTGCTTTAATACTAGATGCTGGCAAGAAAGAAAAGCATCCATCTGAAATGCTGTTTGCATGAACTCTTTCGCGCTGGCTGGAGGTAACACCCTGCATACCAAGCAGGGAGGAAGCACAAGCCTCTTCCTCACAATGCACTCAGCCCCCTGTAATGATTATAATCTTCGTATCTTTGCTAAAAAGCATTTTCATCCTTCTCGCTAAGAGTGTTTTACCACTTGGTACAGCCCCTAAAGCAAGCCGGATGGATGCAGCAGTTCTCGCCAAGGGGTGGTTTATTTGTAGTCTTGACACCCAGAAAGTCATACAATCGTAGAATGGTTTTGGTTGGAAGGGACCTTAAAGATCTGAAATGGTGTCCCAGCTGCATTGCTAAAGTGCCTTCTTCAGTGCTGTTATCACTTCATCTGGGCTGCATCAGCCTTCCGGTGCCTAAAGGGGCTGCAGGAAAGCTGGAGAGGGGCTTTGGACAAGGGATGGAGGGACAGGCCCAGGGGAATGGCTTTAAGCTGCCAGAGGGGAGACTGAGATGAGCTCTTAGGCAGAAGCTGTTCCCTGGGAGGGTGCTGAGGCGCTGGCACAGGGTGCCCAGAGAAGCTGTGGCTGCCCCATCCCTGGCAGTGCTCAAGGCCAGGTTGGACACAGGGCTTGGAGCAAGCTGCTCTATGGAAGGTGTCCCTGCCCGTGGCAGGGGTTGGAACTGGAGGAGCTTTGAGGTCCCTTCCAACCCAAACCGGTCTGGGTTTCCATGATTTAATGATACATTCAGTATTGGTATGGGGATCTCCCAGGGTTCCCAGGCATAGAGCCCCACAAGCACATTTGTTGGGAGCATAGTCCAGTGTCAGGCATCCTATTCTTAGTTGGATGTCCAGGCAGTGAAAATTGAGCCTGGATATTGATTTTCCTCCTGGGAACACAAGGATGGCTGGATGATTAAAGGTCCTCCCTGCCTAAAAGGCTGTCTGGAACGTTGGGCAAGAGGAGGAGTTGCTCTGTCCCTTGGGAGGCTTTCCAAATGCCACCGTCTTGGCAGCAAGGGACACGCTGAGGCAAGCAGCTTCTTTTGAACCTACAATGCACTTCTGATGCCTCCGCTTGCTTGGGTTATGAGGCAGTGTGTGATTGCTGCCTCTCCACCTTCCCCAGGTCATTGGGTTTAGTTTCTATAAATGTCTGTCACATTCCCTGTCCCACTGGGCATTTCTTGTCTGGACTTGAGTCCTAGTAGTGATTTAACAGTTAATTATAGCAGGGAGATCTCTGCAACCCTCTAACACCTTTTTCTCTCAAGTCCTGTTTGTGGCATCTGTTACTTGAAGCATCTTGACTAGTAGTAACCCTGGGCTATGTGTGTTCCCAGTGTTTCACTTCAGAACTGAACTGCCCTTTGAAGGTGACTCTCCCTGATTGTGTTGTTTCTATGTAGTGATTTTGGCGTGTGGGGACCAGATTCCTTTCAGAGCTTCACTCCAGTTGCCTATCGCACATTCTCCAATGTCTTATGGGACCCAGCAGTCCATACCAGTGGTGGACATACTGGTGATGTCCCTTAGGCAACGTCGAACCATGTGTCAGCTAGGGACCAGACTTCAAACCAGACTAAATCTAGTTCAGAGGAAACCCTTGAAGCATGGAGGATGTAACCAAAGGAATCTTAGCACAGAATGCTTTGATTGCCTGATCATGTCTGATTGAATCATTGAATCCCAGGTTGGAAGGTGTCCTGGGTTCAGCAGCAGTCATTTTTCTCCTTCTCAGCAGCTGGTGCAGCGCTGTGGTTTTTGACTTTCAGCCTGGGAACAGCGCTGATAACACCGATGGTTTCAGTTACTGCTCAGTAATGTTTGGTCTGAGCAAGGACTTTCTGAGCCTCGTGCTCTGCCAGGGAGGAGGGGAAGCCGGGAGGAAGCAGAGACAGGACACCTGACCCAAACTGACCAAAGGGGTATTCCATAGCACAGCACATCATGCCCAGGATGTGAAACAGAGAGCAGAGACCCCGGAAGGGTGAGGTCACTGCTGGGTCGGGCTGGGTATCGGTCGGCGGGTGGTGAGCGGTTGTATTCTCTTCCCTTGTTATTTCCTTTATCATTATTATTATTGGTGGCAGCAGCAGTGGTCTGTCTTATACCTCAGTTACTGAACTGCTCTTATCTCAACCTGTGGTAGTTACATTCTTTCCATTCTCCTCCCCAGCCCTCTGGGACCGGAGGGAGGAAAGGGGGGAGATTGAGCGAGTGAGGTACATGGCTGACTGGGTTTAAACCACGACAGAAGGAACCTCAAGGATCATCTGCTCCAACCTTTCCAGGCAAGGCATGACCTAGACTGGATGCCCAGCGCCATGTGCAGCCCAGTCTTAACAGTGTCCACTACTGGGGAGCCACCACTTCCCTGGGGAGATTATTCCAGTGACTGATTGTTCTCATTCGGAAACATTTTCCTCTTGTGTCCAGTGGGAATCTTCCCAGCAGTAACTTGTGCCCATCACCCCTTGTCTTTCCCATGGCTCTCCTTGTCCAAAGGGAGTCTCCATCTTCCCTGTAGCCACCTTTTAACTCCTGGCACAGATGGAGATGAGCTCTTAGGCAGAAGCTGTTCCCTGTGAGGGTGCTGAGGCGCTGGCACAGAGTGCCCAGAGAAGCTGTGGCTGCCCCATCCCTGGCAGTGTTGAAGGCCAGGTTGGACACAGGGGCTTGGAGCAAGCTGCTCCAGTGGAAGGGGTCCCTGCCCATGGCAGGGGCTGGAACTGGAGGAGCTTTAAAGTCCCTTCAACCCAAACCAGGCTGGGATTCCATGATGTAATTTGTTTGAAGTAGTGGTATGTAGGTATCATATAACGTGTGTTCCCCATCTCAGAGACAGATGACATTGGGTTTTATCCTGTAAAGGAGAACTGAAGCCATAAGGCAAACATCCATTTGCCAGGGGCTGGCTCACAGCACTGACTGGTGACACGAGGACCAAATGGCCATAAAATCCTTATCCTGGAATGTAAATCCCAGCCCTAATGTCTCATGGATGTAAAGTTTTGTGTTCATTTCCCTCTTGATCTTAAGAGCTCCCTTGTAGTGATTTACTCATGAAATCTACGTCCTCTTCCAGCACATTTTATATCCGTGATTCCCTTTGCTTTGGGAATTGCTCCTTCTGTGTTAACCTGGGGGTGGAGGGATAGCCAATTAATTCAGCAGTGATTGTTGTCAAGTCACTTGGTGCCAACGTTTACCATTTGACTCATTTCCTATCCTGAGGTGAAGGGGACGGAGTAAATGAACTAACAAATTGTGCATCCATCAGGAGAGGCTTGCTTGGAAAGAATGGCTTTATGTAGGAAGTGTAATATAATACATTTGGAGATAAACCCCTCATGTTTTGCAGCAAGGGTATGGAGGTTCTTGTGTGAAATCGTCACTCCATAGCAGTGGAGACAAATGTGGAGCCTAATAAAGCTTAATGACTGATTTTCCCATTCATCACAGCTGAGAATGTGTTTCATTAAGATAATTAACTGAGCCAGTTGCTTCGCTGCCAGGGAGGAGACACGAATTCCCAAGTTCCTGGCTTTCCTCTCAATAAACCAAGGAGCAAACCCAGCCCTGCTTCATCATTGTTACTGGGGAGAAGCACAAGGGCTGTTAGAATCTCATTGCTCCTCAGAGCAGCTTCCCATAGCTAAGAGGGGCCTACAGGAATGCTGGAGAGGGAATCTTTAGCAGGGACTGTAGTGGTAGGATAAGGGAGAATGGGTTCAAACTGAAACAGAGGAGATTTAGGTTGGATATAAGGAAGAAGTTCTTTATTGGAACAGGAACAGCCTGCCCAAGGAAGCTGTGGCTGCCCCATCCTGTCAGTGCTCAAGGCCAGGTTGGACACAGGGGCTTGGAGCAAGCTGCTCTAGTGGAAGGTGTCCCTGCCTGTGGCAGGGGCTGGAGCTGGAGGAGCTTTAAGGTCCCTTTCACCCCAAACCTCTCTGTGAGTCTCTGATTCTATGCTTGTGTTTGGTCTGTGACTGCATCTCCCTATGTGGGGTGCGATGGGGGCACTGGGCACCCTGCTCAGCCTTGTTCAGGACCCCAGCCTTGGGCTGGAGCTTATTGTAGGCAGCTCACACTGAGAGCTCACAAATATTCGCCACTCTCCATCTCGCCATGGTCTTTTATATGAAAGGTGAGGTCTGCACTGGGGTTGTTTTGTCACCCAGGAATGACAAGCTCCTCAAACAGGGAGAATTCCTTGCCTCAGTCTGTGCCTTCTCCTCTTTGTTCGTTGCAAGCTGGAAGTGGGATCACGAGTCGTGAGCCCCCTGAAGGCAGGCATGTGTAATATTAATCTGCTCTGGGTACATTTGTAGGCAGAATATGCAGCGGGGAAGAAGTTTGGGGAATTAACTGAGAGATCCGTAACCTGAATTATTAAATACGCTATGTGGTTGTAATGTCTCACTGTAAATCCTTCTCTTTGCCCCTCTCTGTGTCCTGAATTATAACACAGCGATTCTATCATGTAGCACAAGACTCTTTGCAAGAAGATAACTCTGGAGCTAATGTAAGGCAATCATCTCACCTCTGCTTTTCTTTTGTCCTCAGAGTTCCCAGTCTTCCATCATGAACCCTGTTTACAGCCCCGTCCAACCTGGGGCTCCCTATGGAAACCCGAAGAACATGGCATATACAGGTAGGACCAGTGTCCAATGGCTCTTGCATCTATGTCTGCATTCAATGATGGGAACAGATGATCATTAGTAAGTGGTTAATCCCTTAATGAAGGGAGAAAGAGTTCCCATAGGGAGCCAGATGGGAATGTGGCTTGTAGGGAAAGCTCTTCAGCAAATCCAGTGCAGTAAAAGTTAGTGAGGAGCAATGGATCTGAATTCATAAGGTGAGGATGTCCTGGAAATCCTAAAGAAAAGGATCGAAAGGGGGTTTCTTTAGACCAACAGAACACACAAGGAGTTGCTGGAGGAGTCAGCTGGGAGCTGGAGGTCTTGTATATGGATCTGAACTGAGTGTGGGCACGTGCTGGAGTCATCCTGCTGTGGAGATGCAGGTCCCATAGACACTGGGATATATTCTTACAGGTGGTGATTTAAGTGACATGATTGAGTGATCTTGTTTTGTTTTCAAGTTCTGCTTTGCTTGAGTTCATCTTCTGTTGATCAGCAAGGCTTAGGTCTGGTTCGTCCATCTTTAGACCCGAGTTGTCTAAATGTCATTTGGAACACTTGAAAAGGGCACTGGGAGATGTTTCCCATGATTGTGTTACTAGTGGGGAACTGAAGTGTATTGATATGGAAAGAACTGAGCTCAGAGAGAAACAGTGCTCCGGAAAAAGAAAACCTCAGCTTAGATGTATCTGTGGTTTTCCCTATGGATTATGTTCATCATGTCTTGTGTTGATCTTGTAAACTCCCTACTAAACCAGCCTTGGGAGACTCCTTCTACCACTTTGTTGAATGTAATTAGCTATTAAGTGTCACGTTGTGCTAAGACTTACCTTTGCATTGCCAGTTGTATGTGTTGGCTTCTACCTAATGTGTGAAATCGCTTGGGAATGGGCTTTTGTGGAGGAGGATGGTCAATAGCAAAGGGAAATCACCATCAAATACTCTCAGCTACTTCATTTACAATGTATTCTCATTGACTTTGGTGGCTCTTTCAGCTGGTACATCAGTAGGGCTGCAAGGAGACCTGTCTGAGACCCTGTGGAGCAGAGTTCCTCAAGGGTGTTTTGCCTGGTCTTATTCGCCCTTTCTTTCCCCCCATCAAATTTATGCATGCTGCTTTGTTGGAGATGCAGTAGCTTGAGGGACCTTTGGTCTCACAGTCAAAACACAAGAGGCTTGGAAAAGAAAGTCTCTGTGAGTAATCGTTTCTTCAAAAGCATCCCTATTGTGAGAGGGCTGCAGGCTCCAGCAGTGCTTGGGAGATAGAAGGAGCTCAAGAGTGCACACTTCTTTCCCTACACTAGAAATAAAAGCAATGTTGTGCTTTTCAGCACGAGGAGGGTTTGGACAAGAGTCTGCTCCTCTCCCACTTTTCCTTTTGGTGTGTGCTCAAAGCTCCTCCTTAATATCCATTCAGAGTAGGTTTTCTCTATGTGCTTCCATATGGAAGTGAATGTTCAAGAAGCTGCTTTCTGGCACTTGATGAGACAATTCCGTTTCAGGATTGAGGTGTGGGTTGGACGGAGTTTGTACCTTGACCCTTCTGGGAGGAGAATTTCAGAGGGTGATTTCAGGTTTAGATGAATGAATTCCACATGACTGCATTCTGCAGTCATGGCTCCTCACGTACAGGAGAGACATTGAGGTGCTGGAGCAGGGCCAGAGAAGGGCAATGGAGCTGGAGCAGGGCCTGGAGCACAGTGGGATGGGGAAGGGCTGAGGGACCTGGGGGGTTCAGATGGAGAAGAGAAGGCTCAGGGGGGACCTGATGGCTCCCTGCAACTGCCTGAGAGGAGGGTGGAGCCAGGAGGGGGCTGCGCTCTGCTCCCAAGGACCAAGGGATGGGACAGGAGGAAGCGGCCTCGAGCTGCACCAGGGCAGGGTTAGATGGAGCTGAGGGACAATTCCTTCCCCAGAGGGTGCTCAGCATTGGAAGTGCCCAGGGCAGGGCTGCAGTCACCATCCCTGCGAGTGCTCACAGAGCATGGAGACGAGGCCTCAGTGCCGTGGCCCAGCGGTGGCCTCAGCAGTGCTGGGAATGGTGGGACTGGGTGAGTTTAAAGGGCTTTTCCAACCTGGTTGATTCTATGATTCTATTCTAATCATTAGCTGAATGGCAACATTAATAGGATGTTATCTTCTAAAGGAACATGTTGGTCAGTCAGCATCAAGGTTATACTGCGCACTTAAACACATAAAGCTACTGTCCTCCTTGGCCAGCTTGTGCGACCTCTGGTACTGATCGTGGTGGGGTGGCCCCCATGAGACTGGTTTCACCCCACTTGAGGCATTTGTCTTCCAGAGTTTGTGGTGTATGAAGAGGAATCGGGGCAGATGTGCAGGAGGAGCTTGGAGGAACAAAGCTGGAGGCAGATGACACTTGGAAAACTATAATAAGGTCCTTAGTTATGTCAGTGGAAATCAAAGAGGGAAGACTCAAGCGACTCCTTGAACACAGGACATTGAAACGGGAGTTGGATCATGTTAATACTTGTTTTTCCCATTGCCCAGGTTTAAGTTAAGGAGTCGGGAGGCTGAATTCCTACACATAAGTCCCAAAATAGAGAATAGGTTAAGAAGTGTTTAAACAAAGAACTGTTTTCCTTGCTAGGGAAATGGTATTACAGAAGCATTTAAATATGAATTTGTTGGGATATTTAATGAAAGACCAAAAGTTGTTTTTTTTCCCCTTCTTTTGCAACAGAGGTTTTCTCCTTTGTAGAGAAAAGAGGCAAGTCCTCTTTAGAAGTTATTGAAAGGAGGTTGCTGTGTCTCCTGCATGACGAGTACCAGGCTCTGTCTATCTAATTCTTGCTTTCTACACTTCATTTCTATTGCTTCAACTTGTGTCATTTAGCTATGGATCAGTTTCTAATGTAGCCACAAGCTGTTCTGGAGGATAATTAAACACATAGAGCCAACTAAAATAGACCTTTTGCAGGAGAAGCCCAAAGTCAAGGATTGGTGCTGCTTCCATCTCAAATTGCTTTGAAAATTGCTTCTGGGAATGGCTTTAAGCTGCCAGAGGGGAGACTGAGATGAGCTCTTAGGCAGAAGCTCTTCCCTGGGAGGGTGCTGAGGCACTGGCACAGGGTGCCCAGAGAAGCTGTGGCTGCCCCATCCCTGGCAGTGTTGAAGGCCAGGTTGGACACAGGGCTTGGAGCAAGCTGCTCTATGGAAGGTGTCCCTGCCCGTGGCAGGGGTTGGAGCTGGAGGAGCTTTAAGGTCCCTGGTCCCAAACCAGCCTGGGGCTCTGTGACACGGAGAGCGTAATCTCACTGCGGATGGAGCTCCATGTGTCCAACCCCAGTGCTCCAGCAAGTCCTGCTTCCTTGTGCTCAGCTGGCGACTGCTTCCACTTCCCTAATTCACTGTATTTTAGACCATCAGCAGCAAACAGTGTTTGAGTGTTATTTACTATTTAATTAGACCAGACTGTAATTAACGTGGAGCTTCATGTAAACTGTCGTTTTAATTGAGTTTAAGGACTCTCATTTGTTTTTTCCTTACTGGTACAATTCACTTTACCTGCCCCAAATGGGAGCTCCTGAGCCTCCTGCTTTTCCTTTGCGCACTCTCCTTGTGTTCGCTTTTGCTTGGGCATCAGACCCGTGACAAATAGATCGGCTCAGTGGTGTGGAACCAGGGATGAAGATTCAGTCTGTCCTGTGGCTCGTGTGACTTCTGGCATGAAACTCTACAAGTGTTTGTTATAGCTCGCACTATTATCATTTTCCCTACCAGAAGGTGATTAATATGCAGATGAGCTGCTGTGATTGATGAGCCTGCAGTAGACTGACTCTGGAGTTGTCATAGTTATTACTGAGTAATAAATGATCCTAACATCCAAGAGGCAAAGATGGGAAGCTGAGTAGTAAATCTCCAAGGAGTGTTCTCCAGCCCGAGAAGGGGGAATGGCTTTAAGCTGCCAGAGGGAGATTGAGATGAGCTCTTAGGCAGAAGCTGTTCCCTGGGAGGGTGCTGAGGCGCTGGCACAGGGTGCCCAGAGAAGTGGGAGGATGTAAAGCTTGGGAATCCCAATGGCATTATGTGAATGTGATGGATACCCTCGTTCTCCCAGGGCTTTTCCTGCTTTGCCAGCTGGAGCCCCCAGCCTCCCCATGTCTTTGCAGCAGGAATTCCCTTGTCTCCTTTGCTGACCAAGCTCGTCTCTTTTACTCAGTTCCTTTTTCTCTTTTGTACCTATCATGGATTCAGGGTTGTGCCATGGATCTTCTGCTGCTTCTCCAGTTGTCTTTTGCCTTGGAAAGGGCTGGAAGGTAGCACCCTCCCACACCCCCTTCCCTGGCTTTTTGGGAAGGATTCTCAGGCAAGCCCCTCTGCTGCTCTCCTGGTACTTCTCCTTGTTTCTCTCATTCCCTGGAGCCTCTCACTCCATCCCAGCTCTTTTCCCTTCCCTCTTGCAGCCTGACCCAGCTGGCAAACACTTGGCAGCTCCGGGAGAGCTGGATTCATTTCACCAGGAGGAACCTGATGCCTTTTAACAAAAGGCCTTTGCGTGACTGGGTTCTGTTTAGCTGCAATTCCCAAGTGGATTAACCTGGATTGCCCAGGGGGGCTTGTAGGGAAACTGCAGCATGTAAATGTGTAATGACTATTCAAGGGGAGGTGCTTGGCAAGTGGTTGGGAAGTATTTTGGGAAGCGGAGGAGCCTAAAGCAAGGAAAACTTGGAATCACATTTACAATTCATCTGTGATGGTCCCGCAAGACCCACCCAGTACGTTCTTCCTCAAGTAATGAATGTGTCACCTTCCTCTGAAAGCATTAAAGAGTCTTATTTCCGATGATTTAAGGCAAAGTCCTGACGAAAAGCTGTATCATTTGTATGTAGAAAAGCCTGGTGTCTCCCCGAGTCACTTGTCACCCTGTATTACACCGTCTGCAAGGTCTGGGTTCATTAGCTTTCCAATTTAATTGCTTTTCCTGCTTCTTTTCAATGGCAACCTCTCTGTGGGGCTCTTGAGAGCATCGAGAAAGATATGAGAGTGGTGTCATTTTAATTGATGGGATAATGCACATGTGGGGTTATAGCTGTAAGATTCTGTGGCAGAGGATAGGTGAGGCTGGTAGGGAAATAGCTGAGACATGGAATCCCACATTGGTTTGGGTTGGAAGGGACCTTAAAGCTCTTCCAGTTCCAACCTCTGGCATAGGCAGGGACACCTTCCACTGGAGCAGCTTGCTCCAAGCCCCTGTGTCCAACCTGGCCTTGAGCCCTGCCAGGGATGGGGCAGCCACAGCTTCTCTGGGCACCCTGTGCCAGTGCCTCACCGTGTATTAATTGCTGTTGCTTTATGTTGGTGGAAAGCATCGGTTTGATTTTCTCCTTGTGGGTCTGAAACCTTGGAGATCTTTTGGAGGGGATCCCAAAAGGGTTAAGGATTTGTGTGAGCTGATGCTTTCATGTGTGTGCACCACATTGGCAGCCTGAGCAAGTCTTTGTATAGGCATCAGGGTCTAATTGTGTCTAAATCATTGTAGAAAGGTGGGATGGGGGCCTGGTCAGAGCTGTTCTCTGGGCTCTACATTGACTAGTTCTGCTTCCTGAGGATGGCTTTCCTCTCCCACCCCCTGTATCTTTACTGTTGCATGAGTGAGCCGTGCTCTTCCTCTTTGGACGTGCCCCATCCCTGGCAGTGCTCAAGGCCAGGTTGGACACAGGGGCTTGGAGCAAGCTGCTCCAGTGGAAGGGGTCCCTGCCCATGGCAGGGGTTGGAGCTGGAAGAGCTTTAAGGTCCCTGCCAGTCCAAACCATTCCATGATTCTATGACATGGAAAGCTCCAGTTCTTCCTCCAGCACATCAAGCTCTCCCGCTTGTGATTTGCATTCTCTGTCTAGGACCTCTGTGCCCCAGAAGAGCAAGATGCATCCCTGAGGGCTGTTTCCTGCATTCCCAAGCTGCGAATTCCCAAGTTTTGTCATGTTTTCTTTCCCCAGAGGTGAACCCACAACATTTGTTTGGACATGATGGTTAACAGAGGGAATTGGCATCACCTGCCCTCCAGGCATTGGCTTTGTTGTCAGGACGCGAGATGTGGGATCCTCACATGTGTTCCTGTCCTAATCTCTGTCATCCGTATTCATTGGTGAACCTCAGACACAACTGACCTGATTTGCATTTGCCTCTACATTTAATTCAATGGTGTGTTGGAAGCTGGGACCCTCCCGTTTTGTAGAAGTTAGAAGGATGTTCCAGTAGCGTTTCTACAGTTGGCTTTTAATCCTCCCTTGCGTGCTCTCTGTGGGCAAAAACAATTGTAGGCTTGACTTCAGCCTTTCTCATTCACTTGAAATGGAAACTTTGCTGCATTATTCTCTGGAAAGGCTGAACCTTTCAGAGCAGATCAGTTCTGTGGACAAGAAAAGCCTCAGTGGAAAAGCCTTCAGCCTTTGATGCTGAAGCGGGCAGGGTTGAGGTGCTTCCTCACTTCTACTGCTTGGAGGATCTTCACGTGCGTTTACTCCTTCCATATACTGGGCAATGCCTTTTGTGGGTTTAATGAGGTGCTCCATTGCTTATCACTTGTGTAAAACAGGACTTTGAAACCGTGTGGAGGGTGTGCAGTTGATTTCAGGCTGCTTAAGAATGTATGAAGTGGGTTCAGTGAATATTCTTCCTCTGGCGTTTCTTCATGTTTATTAATCCATGTGTATGGAGCAGGTAGGAAGCTCCTACTTGACTGGGGGAAGAATGAGCTCCGACTGTGTGAACTCTTGTTATTTCTATGTTTAGATGCACCATGTTCAGACAGGAATAAGTCCAACTCAGTTGCTGAATTCCTCAGTGGTGGAAGCTCTGAGTTTCAGCGCTCTGGTTGTCTGGTCAAGGATGGATAATTCACCATCTTCCTAATAAATGAGCTCACGGACTTCCTTGAAGTTCTAAAAGGCAGAAAATCATAGAATGGTTTGGGTTGGAAAGGACCTTAAGCTCATCCAGTTCCAACCCCCTGCCATGGGCACGGACACCTCCCACTAAACCATGGCACCCAAGGCTATGTCCAACCCGGCCTTCAACACCGCCAGCGATGGAGCATTCACAACTTCCCTGGGCAACCCATTCCAGTGCCTCAGCACCCTTACAGTAAAGAACTTCTTCCTCATATCCAATCTAAACTTCCCCTGTTTCAGTTTGAACCCATTAACCCTTGTCCTATCACTCCAGTCCCTCATGAAGAGTCCCTCCCCAGCATCCCTATAGGCCCCCTTCAGATACTGGAAGCTGCTCTGAGGTCTCCACGCAGCCTTCTCTTCTCCAGGCTCAACAGCCCCAACTTTCTCATCCTATCTTCATACAGGAGGTGCTCCAGTCCCTGCTCATCCTCGTGGCCTCCTCTGGACTTGTTCCAACAGTTCCATGTCTTTTTGATGTTGAGGACACCAGAACTGCACACAGTGCTGCAAGTGAGCTCTCACAAGAGCAGAGTAGGGGACAGGATCACCTCCCTCGACCTGCTGGTCATGCTCCTTTGGATGCAGCCCAGGATCTGGTTGGTTTCTGGGCTGCGAGCACACACTGCAGCCGGCTCATGGTCATTTTCTCATCAACCAACACCCCCAAGTCCTTCTCCTTGGGCTGCTCTGAATCTCTTCTCTGCCCAACCTGGAGCTGTGCCTGGGATTGCTCCCCCCCAGGTGTAGGACCTTGCACTTGGCATGGTTAAACTTCATAAGGTTGGCATCAGTCCACCTTACAAGCGTGTCAAGGTCCCTCTGGATCCCAGGCACAGCTCCAGGTTGGGCAGAGAAGAGATTCAGAGCAGCCCAAGGAGAAGGACTTGGGGGTGTTGGTCGATGAGAAAATGACCATGAGCCGGCTGCAGTGTGCGCTCGCAGCCCAGAAACCAACCGGATCCTGGGCTGCATCCAAAGGAGCGTGACCAGCAGGTCGAGGGAGGTGATCCTGCCCCTCTGCTCTGGTCCTTAAGGAAATGAAGGATGAGTCTTTTGTTTGGAAGAGTGAGGGTGAAGGAAGCAGAGGGTCTTTGGGTGAGATTCATAGAATGGTTTGGGCTGGAAAGGACCTTTCCAGCTCCAACCCCCTGCCATGGGCAGTGACCTCTTCCAGTAGATGAGGTCACTCAAGATCAGGGCTATTCATGAGTGTGTTCAATAGCTCTAGGCTGTATTTGGGTGGTTCTCCTGCCAACAGCAGCACTGTTGGGTGATGGGCATGGAGGTCACCTCACTTCAGTCACCTACAGATGGATGTTAGTGGTGGTACAGAATAGGTCTTGGTAGACAGAAGTGTGGGTGGCACCTACCTGTGTTCCAAGACATGTTTTGAAGCCTTTCCGTGTTAGAAATGGAGGCATATAAAGCTCTTTTGAAGAGAATAATCCATAATATCTCCTTACAGACGCTTGTAGGCCCTGCTGCTTTGGAGTTTGGTCCAACTGATGTCAGCCTTCCAAGGAGAGTTTCATAGGAACTCCAGGGAACAGCCTTCACCCCTTGTTTTGCAGCTGTTTGTAGAAGGTTTTGCACGCTTTTGAGTTCCCCTGTGTTGTAAATAAACACAAGAGCCTCAGATCTTAAAGGCAAACAAACCCCACGTTATGTGCTCCTGAATGCCCCCATTGTGTGTCCTACGTGCTCGGGGAGGACATGGAGCTGGTTTAAGCTCTGCCTCATGTCTTGGCTACAGTATTGATTCTGGTTTTCCCTATAGTGCAAAAAGAAATGAAGGGATTAAATGACTGGGGCTGAAGAGAGCTGGAGGAAAAGTGTGTAATGCAGGGAAGAGAAAGAAAACATAGGTGGAAAAAGGAGATGCCTTAAAAACATGCTTCGAAGAGGAAATGACTCCATTTAAAGGAAATAAAAGGTGAAGGGAAAATTTTCTTGTGTGTTGGTTACTTCTGGAAAGTATTGGCACATGATGGGAATTTCATAGCAGCCTTCCAGTGTCTGAAGGAGTCTACAAAGATGCTGGAGAGGGACTCTTCATCAGGGACGGTAGTGATGGGACAAGGGGTGATGGGTTCAGACTGAAACAGGGGAATCTCAGGTTGGAGATATGGAAGAAGCTGTTCCCTGGGAGGGTGCTGAGGCGCTGGCCCAGGGTGCCCAGAGAAGCTGTGGCTGCCCCATCCCTGGCAGTGCTCAAGGCCATGTTGGACACAGGGGCTTGGAGCAAGCTGCTCTATGGAAGGTGTCCCTGCCCATGGCAGGGGCTGGAACTGGAGGAGCTTTAAGGACCCTTCCAACCCAAATGAGTCTGGGATTCTATGTTCCCTTCACTTCCCTGTGTTTTCCTATATATTCCCTTTGTTTTGGAGCCTCTCTGTAGGCAGTCAGAGATCACGCTGGCCATCGTGGTATTATCTCTGGGGTACTTAGGTTCTCCATGCCTCTTGGACATACTGCCAAGTCACTTTAGATATGTCATGCATCGAATCTTGCGCTTATTTAGGCCTCATTGCTTTCCAGCCCCCCCTAATTATATCCTCCTTCCCTGTGACTATCTCTGGATGCCCAGTTTGCTCTGTTGAGAAAGCTCCTGGTGTGGGTGGTGTTCCTACTCTAAACCCTCTACCATGAGGTTGTTTTAGGGCCCTTCCTCCCCTTGTTCCCAATCTAACACAGCTCCTTTCACAAAGCTGTGGTGTCCCTCTTCAGATTGTAGCATATATGGAAAAAGTACCAGATCAACATAGGAAATCCCCCCTTCTGGAGGTGCAGAGAATCAGCACCAGCATGGGCCAGCAGAGTCCATCCGCAGTCACTAAATGGGTCAGTGCTTCTCCTCGGAGCACTTTGCGAGCCTCTGCCATGGGCAGCATGGAGCTGGAGCGTGACCTTGTCATTGTGTGGATTAGAGATGGGGGTTGTTCATAGGACAAAGTGGGAATGTCTCCCAGCACTGCCGCCCCCATCCCTGCTCTGAATGTCTGTGTTGTAACGTGGTTGTGACTTGAAATCTCCCCCCGTCTCAAAGAAACGCCTTTTCCTGCCTGTTTTTCCTGCCTTTGCAGCTGCATTCCTGCCCTTGCTGCTGTTTCTGTGTGCATTCCTGCACACCACATTGAGTACCTCCGAAATCCCCAGGTGCTCCAATTAAAAGACTGGAAACAAGCTCCAGTGCTGCCTCATGATGAAAACACTTTATGTTCGCTGCCTTCCCTCCCCTTTTCCCCCCTCTTTTTCTCTGCCACAGCACATCAGTGGTAAGATGCTGGTTCTGTTTGCACAGTCTGAAGGGGAGACAGTCCCATTTAGTGCCTCGGCTTCTAGAAATGAGGCTGTAGATTAAATATTGAGTTTCTCTCCTCTGCTGGTGCACTATCGGCTTTCGCATGTGCCGTCGATGCGATACAGTGCAGGGGTCTCTCCATACGCAAACATGATGTGGTCCAGGCTCATAAAAGCCTTTTATAAGCTTCAGAGAGAGTTGCTTGGTTTGTACAACATCTGTAAATCTCTTTTTCTACTGCGCTTCCTACCTAACACCTTACTTCTAATTTAATGGGCAGCAGCTTTCCCAAAGTGATGCGGTTGAGCTCTGGCTTGTGAATCCATTGCTGTTCTCTGTGTTAGATTTAGCCTCGTCTGAAACCCAAATCAGGACTTACTTAGATGTAAACGCATTCGCACGCGGCTTTGAAAGTGCCTTCCCCTCTCCCTGTGCTTCTTGGCACTCGGCCTCATTTCATCTAATGCAGGACTGGGTTAGAATTTTAATGTCTCTGTGGCCAGCAATGATTTATTAGATCCCAAAGCCCTGGCTCTGAGTGCAGGGAGAAAATATTGCATCAGTGAGCTGGCTTGGCACTGCTCAAATAAATGAGTCCTGAAAGAGTCTTTAGTGTTGCAGCCTCTTTCTGCCTTCCCCTTCCCTCGTCCTCGAGCCCTCGCTTTCTGCCGATGCTGAGAAGCGCTGCTTTCCTTGCAGGAATTGCCATCTCTGGGTCTTTTTCCCATAAACACGTTTGTTGACAGGCTTGTCTCATAAAACCCTCGCAATCCTCGTGGTTGCTTTGAGGCCAAGAAGGAGCCGTAATCCTCGAGTTGGGGGAAAAGGAAGCTTTTGTGTGCGACGTTGGGCTCCAGGTGGTGAACTGGGGGTGCTGTAGCATTGTAGTGCATAGGGAAAGTGTCCCTGTGGTCCTTGTGGGTGTAGGGCCATGAGCTCTATGCTCAGCATAGAATCATAGAGTGGTTTGGGTTGGAAGGGACCTCAGAGCTCCTCCAGCTCCAACCCCTGCCACGGGCAGGGACACCTTCCACTGGAGCAGCTTGCTCCAAGCCCTTGAGTCCAACCTGGCCTTGAGCACTGCCAGAGATGGGGCAGCCACAGCTTCTCTGGGCACCCTGTGCCAGCGCCTCAGCACCCTTACAGGGAACAGCTTCTGCCTTACATCCAGCCTGAACTTCCCCTGTTTCAGTCTGAAACCATCACCCCTTGTCCTATAGCTCCAGTCCCTGATGAAGAGTCCCTCCCCAGCATCCTTGTTGCCCCCTTCAGACACTGGAGCTGCTCTGAGGTCTCCACACAGCTTCTCTTCTCCAGGCTCAACAGCCCCAGTGTTCTCAGCCTGGCTCCATACAGAAGCTGCTCCAGCCCCTGCTCATCCTCATGGCCTCCTCTGGACTTGCTCCAACAGCTCCATGCCCTTTTTATGCTGAGGACACCAGAACTGTATGCAGCACTGCAAAGATTGGACCAGAGGATCCATGAGGTCCCTTCCAACCCGTTATTCCATGATTGTATGACCTGTCAGGGGTAGCACGCTGCTGGGGTGTTGCATCTCAGAGCGAGCTCTCTTGGGGGCTGTTTTACCTACGGTACGTTTTGAGAGTCCTTGGAAAAGCATGGTTTCTCTATTGAGCTTATTGTGTCCAATGAATCTTTGTTTAGGTGGGAGGAAAACTCTACTGCTTAAAACGCTTCCTGAGGTCAAGGCCCAGTGAGTTATGAGTTACCTGTCACCATGTTCTCTGCTCTTCTGTGTGCTGGGGGAGCGGTGATTTAATCCTCAAAGTATGTTCTTCCTCCTTCGGAAGGTGGGAATGAGAACAGTAAATGTCACTGTTATCACTGCTCCTCCACTGCAGGGGTTGGGTTTGGGTCATCTCTGCTGCTGGTGTCACTGCGCTCTCTGCCTCCTCACTGACATGTCATTGCGGTGGAGCTTGTCTGTCTCTGATGTGATTTAAAGTACAGCATAAAGGGGAGCTAATCCCAGTGCTTACAGATAAGGGGCTCTGGCTGCTGCTGGTGCTGGTTCTAATGATGCTCCTTGCATCACCAGCTGAAGGCATGTGTTGGGTGGAGGTGATCAGTGTCCTGTGAGCAGAGAGGCACGTGAGAGGTGCATTCGGTGGGCAAAGCTGCTCGCTGTCCACTGCTTGTCTGCAGTACTGGGGGCACTTCTCACATCTGCAACAGAACCTGCCATAGCATCATAGAATGGGTTGGGTTGGAGGGGACCTTAAAGCTCATCCAGTTCCAGCCCCTGCCACGGGCAGGGACACCTTCCATTAGAGCAGCTTGCTCAAGGCCCTGGCAATGGTGTGAGTGTGTGTCCATCTGAACTTCTCTTTACCCCCAGTTCCTTCTTATTTCCAATTAGCAACTGTTTCTTGAGGTGAAGACCCTTTTGTGCTGTGTTGAAGGTGTGGGTAAAGTAATTCCAGAGGAAATGGAGCACTGTTTCATAAGCAAAGACACTGTAAAGATTGTATAGTCTATAGATAAGGCATGGTTGGCTTTGATCTCTTCCTTATAATTCAGGTTCTGGGACTTCTGGAGTCCCAGTGTGCACCTACAGCATCTCCTTGATGAATGGATGGGCAGCAGGTTGGGGACTCTCAGGTCTCTTCTAGCCGTCTGAGACAAATTCAGAGCTTAGATGGGGGGGGCATCCTTTGTAATTACTCATCTGTTTCTAGTGGCTTCAGAGAGCTCAGGAGAACTGCACTTCTCCTGCAGGGACCTCAGTTTGGAGCTTGACCTTTGGTACATGCCTTTGAACCTGGGAAGTTTGTTTCTTCTCCTCCAGCCCCTGATCCCAACACGCAGAGAGTTAAACCATAAAATGCAGTGGTTGATGTCTCTCTGTCTAATGGGATGGAGAGAGGAGAAATGCATTCCTGCTTCTGTGTCCAAGCAAACGCTTGAAGGGCAGTGCTGCTACCTAAGTGATGGAGGTTACAAGAAGGTCCGTGTCTGTATCTGATATCAGTTTCCAAAGATGGTGGGAGTTGTCCATGTCATGCAGCTTGTTGCAGTGTCTCCTGCGAGATGCAAATGAAATATATCTAAGGGGAAGGTGACATGGAAAAATCCCTATGCATCCATCGTCTCCCTTGTGCTTATTGTGAAACTCACCTGCTTGCACCACTAAGACAAATGGATTTGCAGAGTCTGCCAGGACCATGCGTAGGCTGGATGGAGAAGGTATGAAGCTGTCAAGTCCTCATCACATCTCCTGGGTCCCTCTTGACTGCCAAAGACCAGCTGGTTTTTAGATGTGCAATTAGGAGTTGATGCTCATTGAGATCTTTCTCCCCTTCATCCTCTCTTATCCGTCTTTAGTTGACATCACTGGTTTACTTACTGCCCCTTTTTCTCTCTCTCTGGAGGTCTTATGGCTCCTCTCCTTTTCTTCCCCTGTTGGGGTGTCTTGAGGAGCTGGCCATACAGGGATTTGATTGTGCTGTGATGTGAATGACCTGCCGCAACACGTGCTTTTCTCTTAACCATTCTGCTGTTTCTGCAACCGAGAGCTACGTTATTCTCTCTGGCAGCCATGGCAATGCCTCCACTGAGAGAAAATACAATCTTCGGGGTTTCACGTTACGCTGAAACTAGTGGAAATAAATGGTGTAAAGCAGTGGTGTAAAAACAAGTGCCTGGTGACAGGTACGTGTGAAGGAGAGCACCCGTTGTGTTCCCGCTCCCGCTGCGAGGAGGAGAGTCTATGGGCATGGGGCTGCAGTTCCCTTTCCAGCTCACCCAGGGTTCCCATGCCAAAAGGCAGCTTCCAAAACACAAGGACCCCAGGTAAAGAGGAGAGAACTGGCTTCAGCATGGCCACGCTGGCTTGGTCCGGTTAATTTGTCCTCATTAAAAAGATGTCATTCAAGTTGCTGCTTCTCTGAAAGTGCTGCTGCCAAAGTGGTTGACACAAGTGACCCGCTTGCTCCTTGCCAGCTTATCCCATAGTGAAGGCAATGTTATCTAAGGCCTGAAGGGCAGAGGAGAGCATGTCCCTCAGCAAAGCATCATGCATCTCCCCATGTGTTCTCATCTCTGGGCTCTTTTCCATCCTATCACTGATTGAGTTTAGCTGGGGAGTATTTAAAGCTCTTTTTGACCTAGGCAGTACATTATCCCACCCTTGCTTCTCCCCAGCTGTCTGATTGCTTAAATGCACTAATGTGGACTTCTCCCATTGTGGATGTTAGAGCCAGTTCTGCATAAAGATGAAGTGGAAGTGGAATGCTTTCCCATTAGTTGGAACCGTTGGTTATCATGACAACAGGTTACAGCTTTCCTCATTGCCATGACAATCTCCTGCAGAACTGTTCAAACATCGTCTCCTCGTTATTTTTAGTGTGTCCTCTATTCCCATGGAGACAGCCTTTTCCTGGAAGTGTTTGATGCTTTGTGCTGGGAGCCTTTAATGAGCCTCACACAAGTATGGAAGTCAGTAACGGCAGAGACCTCCGAGGTCAACTGATCCCTCCAGCAGCCCCTTGCAAGAATGGGCTCTGCAGTGGGGGTTTCTGCTGCTTTGTTGCTCTGTGTGCACTTCTCTTCTTGTCATTATTATCTTCTCTTGTGT
Source organism: Ara ararauna (assembly GCA_028858755.1). Classification (NCBI taxonomy): domain Eukaryota; kingdom Metazoa; phylum Chordata; class Aves; order Psittaciformes; family Psittacidae; genus Ara; species Ara ararauna. The sequence continues at coordinate 132,375,268 of CM054378.1, read as the reverse complement.
GATATTTAACATTTACAGTTGCAGCAGTGCCCGAGCACGTCTGTTCTTTGCATCCGACCCTACTTTATGCGTTAAATTCCATCTGAAAACTTCAGATATGCGCAGGACACTGGAAAAATATCTACAAGGAGAAAAGAAAAACGATGAGAGACTGTAAACAGAACACTTAAAGTGGTAATTTGGTTTCGGTTGCTTTGTAGCAGTTCTTGGGGGGAAAGAAAATGCTCAGAAATGATGTTTTCTCCCTGTCTTTGGTGCTGCGAGGGCTGGAGCAGCTCTGCTCTGGAGCCAGGCTGAGAGAGCTGGGCTGGGGCAGCCTGGAGAAGAGAAGGCTCCTGAAGGGGAGACCTTAGAGCAGCTCCAGTGCCTAAAGGGGCTGCAGGAAAGCTGGAGAGGGGCTTTGGGCAAGGGATGGAGGGACAGGCCAAGGGGAATGGCTTTAAGCTGCCAGAGGGGAGAGTGAGATGAGCTCTGAGGCAGAAGCTGTTCCCTGTGAGGGTGCTGAGGCGCTGGCCCAGGGTGCCCAGAGAAGCTGTGGCTGCCCCATCCCTGGCAGTGTTGAAGGCCAGGTTGGACACAGGGCTTGGAGCAAGCTGCTCTATGGAAGGTGTCCCTGCCCGTGGCAGTGGTTGGAGCTGGAGGAGCTTTAAGGTCCCTTCCACCCAAAGCTGTCCAGGATTCTAATATTTCTTCTTAATGTAGATTCTCCTCCAATGACTTCTATAGTAAACAGAGACTGAGAGATAAAAATAAGCTGTGTAATCCCCTGACATCTCCAGGACATTTTGTCTCTGTGATTACACCCCAAAACTCACCAGCAGTGGCTTGAAGAATGGGCTGGTAAAGATTTGACAGTTCAGACCTGCAGCTATTTCCAGTTGGTTTTGTTTGAAACTCCCCCAAACCCTCAAGTAACATGCAAGAGCTGCATCCTGTCAGTAAGAATGGCAAACAGCTCCAGGCAGCTGGTGCATTTTTGCATTGGATACCCAAGAAATCATCCCAAACAGGAACCTGTCCTTAAATATTGCTTTCTCCCATAACAAACACATCTTTGAAGCCTTAAGATCAAGGAGCAAGCAAAAACGTAGAACAATAACTTATGGAATATGATGTTGTTCATGCCCCTCAAAGCATTGCTGCTATTTCTTGTAGTAACCTTGTGATTACATGAGGATTTCATGTAACTGTGGCCTAATCCTGCTGCTGGTTGGGCTCTTGGCTGCTTCTCAGCAGTGTCAGTTTTAGGTCCTGTCTGGGTAAGGGCATTTTATTGGTCTCTGAAAAGAAGATGTATTATCAGGGTGCATTTTGAGTCGTAGAATCATCATAGAGCCACAGAGTGGGTTGGGTTGAAGGCAGCTTAAAGCTCCTCCAGTTTCAACCCGCTGCCATGGGCAGGGACACCTTCCACTAGACCAGGTTGCTCAAGCTCAGATCAGGTTTAGTCCTTGCATTGGCTGGGACTGTTCTTGATGTATGCTCTTCTCAGTGTTAGTAGTTTGATGAGATGAATGAGGGCAGCTCACACAGCATTGGGTGCTTATTCAGAAAACAGAGTTGGGGAAATAGATACAAGAGTAATGATGGTAAATGAAGCTTTTCAGCTCTCCAGCATCAGTCGAGCTTCCCATCCAGGCAATGGCTGGGACGTGAGGATTGTGAGACGAGCGGTTGTTGGTCTGTGTGAACTGAGCGTGTGGTTTTGGAGCTTCAAGTTCTTGTAGTAAACCGGGAAAAGACCCTTTATTCATATTAAAGAAAGCATTCATATTGTAGTCTGGTATAAAAGAGCAAAAGGAACTGGTGTGTGCAACCAGGATGAAGCAAGCAAAGGGCAAGTCCGGAGGCATTTGCTCTGAGCTCCATATGAAATGCTGCAGCCACTGACCCAGAGATTTGGTATCCCCAACCCCCCTTGTTTGCCTCCCAGCTCTTCCATTAACCAATAGTTAAACCATCCCTGGAAGTCCCTGGGGCTTCCTTGACTAATAGCCCTGCTCAAGGTGGTCCAGGTGGTTCTCTGCAGGTCCATCTGGCAGCAACTCCAACCCATCTGGTCCTGCTTTGGCCTTGGAGAAACCTCTCCCGCTTCCCCTGGGAAGTATATCCCAAAATCTTTGCTTTCAGAAGTGCTTAAGGAATGAAGCAAGATGCTGCAGCTCCTCCGTGTCAGTTGTTTGTAGGACAGACTGAATGACTTCTGCTGCAAAATGGTGCATGGCTTCTTTGTCATGCGCACAAAGAAGCGGGAGCATACGTCATCCTTTGGGATGATGCTCATATATGTTTAGGAAGAGTAATGTGTGGTCCAAAGGAACTTGGATTTTAAAGCTTCTGGCATATGCATTAAAAGCAGCTCTCCAAAGAAAATGCAAAGCTGGGCATCCTCAAAAGTCAAGGCGAGCATCCTGCATCTCTGTATCCAGCCTTGCCAAGCAGGAGGACTTGGCCATTCGCTGGGATAGGGAGATCTGGTGGATCTGGCATGACTTCTGGTGTTGCTGTCCAAGGGGACAAGTTGCATAGCATTTGGGAATGTTAGATTATTATATTTTATCCCTCATTTTGAAGTATTTTGTTTGTTTTCCCCTTGTTCCTGTTGTAAATCCAAAGGCTTTATCAGGAGGTGCCTCCAGGTACTTGTATACACTTACATGCATAGGAACTCTGGGGCATCAATGTCCTTGCTGTAGGATTACAGAATCCCAGGCTGGTTTGTGTTGGAAGGGACCTTAAAGCTCATCCAGTCCCAGCTCCCTGCCAGGGGCAGGGACACCTTCCACTAGAGCAGCTTGCTCAGCCTCAGTTCAGGTTTAGTCCCTGCCTTGGCTGCCTGGGGTTAGGATGATGCTGTTCCATGTGGTACCCAACACGAGGAGCTCTGGGTTTCCTTCCAGCATCACCCTTGTGCCCATGCCCCTGTGGCTCGTGTACAGAAAGTTGATTTCTGCAGCTCATTTGCTGCCCCTGTGTAATCATTCTTAGCTCTGCATTAATGTGCTGAGCAAGGGAAGCTGGTTAATGAGAGGAAGAGAAAGGAATCGTTTTTCGAGGTCTAATGCTCTTATTCCTGGAAGCAGAGGGCAGGCATTAGCATTCCAGCCAAGGAAGCAGTTACTATGGCAGTGTGTATTGATGAGACACCGTTGATACAGGTGAGTTAATTCAAACCAGCCACAGGCCATATGTGCAGCTCTGTCTTTTTTGTGTAACAAGTTCTGAGGTCTTAAAAAGAAACGCTGTAGAAATGACCTTCAAGGAATGGTTAAAATAAGGACACATAAACTTATTAATTAGTTACATAAACAGGACAAAGGTTTTTGATCTCCTTTTGAAGTTATTTGCATATTTATTGAGATTTGCTGTGCCCTTTTCAGTTGGGATTCCAGTGATCTGAAAGGGGAGGACACACTTGACTGCAAAACCCACCACCTAAGGTTCATATCATAGAATCCCAGACGGGTTTGGGTGGAAGGGACCTTAAAGCTCCTCCAGCTCCAACCCCTGCCACGGGCAGGGACACCTTCCATAGAGCAGCTTGCTCCAAGCCCCTGTGTCCAACCTGGCCTTGAACACTGCCAGGGATGGGGCAGCCACAGCTTCTCTGGGCACCCTGGGCCAGTGCCTCAGCACCCTCAGCGCAAAACACTTGTTCCTTATATCTAGTCTGAATTTAGCCTACAAGAGATTCCTCATTGCTCTTACCTCCGGTGGCCCGAACCCAGCCTCCTCTCCTGATTCTGTTCCTGTGCCAGCTGCAGTCCTGGTGCAAGCCAGGCGTGATTGTACTTTGCCAAACCAGGACTTTTCTAACAACCTCTTCAGTTTGAGGCCTTTCACCATCGCATCAGCCCTGGCTTATGATGGTAATATCCTTTGGTACCGCAAAACCTCAATGAACTGAATAAACTTCATTTGTATCTGCACTGACTTAATAAGATTAATTCCAATAGGGAAATCTGTTGGGATTTACTCACACTCAGAGTAGGGGTTTGGAGAAGTGGCTCTTCATTTTGCCCTTTGCTTTGGCATTAACACCATTGCTAGACTTCTCATTCGTAGGATGGTTTCATGACTGAAGGTGCAGCAGGAGCCGAGTTGTCCATGCTCCACTATGCTTCTCCTTGCTCAGCCTGGATGGAGACAGTGAGTTCATAGCACCAGTTCTGGATGCTCTGTTTCATGTAACCATCTCCTCTTAGTGATACCACAGCCCTACACATCACATGTGCAGGTAGAAGTGGTGCCTCACTAACTGTAGCTTCTGACAGTTGAAGTCATATTAAAGAAACCCCAAACCCCACAAACCAACCCCAAAGCATTACCCCCAAAATAGATGTTCGTTAACCACCTCCCGCCAGGATGGAAACTCCATAGGCTGCAGGTTGAGGAAGATTCTATGGAGCGAGCAAGGAGCGTGATAATGGAATTGCACAGTGCGCCTGAACGTGGGCTATCGCCGTGATTGAGTTGAAACGCTGGCCTGTAATTAGAAGCGAGCTCTGTTGTCTGCTGCAAGCTCTGTGCACAAGCAGCACGGGGCTGCTCTGCGTTACTGACTTTGGAGTAGCTGGAAGAAATTCGGAGCATCTTCATATAAATTACTTTGTGGTCGTGGTCTGCTCATCCCCGCTGCCTCGGTGGGCACAAGATCCCCTCCCTGCCTGCAGCTCCTGGCTATGCTGCCGCTTCGCTGCTTTCTCTTGTCAACACGCTTTGTTTCCATCACCACCATGAGGGTTCCTTCAGGATATCAGGATGGCAACTGGGGCTTCTCATCCCCATCCTCACTTAGATCCCATCAGAGGTGCATCCATCCTCTCCCTAAATTCATACAATCATAGAACGGTTTGGGTTGAAGGGACCTTAAAGCCCATTCAGTCCCAACCCCTGCCACGGGCAGGGACACCTTCCACTGGAGCAGCTTGCTCCAAGCCCCTGTGTCCAACCTGGCCTTGAACACTGCCACGGATGGGGCATTCCCAATGCGTTTTTCTTTATTCTTTTCTTTCCTTTATTATTTTCTTAGGTAAGAAAAAGAAACTGGTGCAGGCTCCGTTGTGTGTTCATCCGGGCAAGAGTTCCTCATAAAGCATTCATAGCGTTGTGCTCTTTTATGGGTAACGTGGTGGCCCAGGGACTTTTATGAGCTGCTCTGTACCAGTCGTTGCAGAAGATGCATGCTCATTGAATGTGTTGCAATAAAGAGCCCTTTATAGAGCGGAGTTTTTAATATAGATGCACTCTATTCATCTCTATTTATGTAGACACCCCTTGAGAATCCACGAGCCTTTTGCTTATTCGACCTTTCTCGGCTGTTTTGCCGCGTCTCTCCCATCAAAGGGACATTAAAAGGTACTTAATAGTTATTTATTTGATGAGCTTTGCCAGGGTTTTGCTGTTACGATAATATCCTTTGCCTTGATGCAGCAGCTTCTTGCTGCTGGTGGATGAATATGGTTGCGGTGGGGTTTTGCAGCTGGGGAGGGTTGCCACAAGGCTTATGTATCATCGGGTTTGAACCCCATGTCTTATGGTTAAACCACACTTTGAAGCCTCACCGTGCATAGTGGCTCTTGCTTTTGGTGCTCCAGGAGTGGGTAGTGGGTCAGATCAAAGCACTGTGATGAATGTGTGCCCTGTACCACTCACTGTTGGACTTTTTGACTGAAACTCCACATTTCTGTTTCATATGAACCATATCAAGTTACTTTCAGGCAGCATTTGCCTGACTTTTAAGTGTTTTCTTCTTTTAATCATTGGCTAATTTATAGCAGAAGCTTAAGTAGATATTGGAAATGTATTGGGTTTAAAGCAGGCTTGGAACATAGAACCTATCATACAGAATGAGATGTTCATAGATCCTCTGCTCTTTGGTTGGAATAAACCTGGCTTTCTGGGCTGGACACATGCCATGGCTATAAACCCAAGGCATTAGAGATAAAACATGACACTGGGATGCCTGATTCATCTCATGGAGGGGTGCTGCTGGGATAAAATAAGGGACTTGTGGTTGGACATGGTTCTTATTGTTAGGAGGAGGGACCTTGCAGGGCACCGACTGACAAATGCACTGATAACGTCACGCAAGACTGGCACCTATGGGATGTTCCAGGCTATTCTGTGCATGTCACAATAAACTAATGAATGCCCCATCCCTGGCAGTGTTGAAGGCCAGGTTGGATACAGGGGCTTGGAGCAAGCTGCTCCAGTGGAAGGTGTCCCTGCCCATGGCAGGGGTTGGAACTGGAGGAGCTTTGAGGTCCCTTCCAACCCAAACCAGGCTGGGATTCTACGATTCTAATTGCACCTGCAGAAAACCCAGAGGTCAGCTATGTTATCCCAGATTTGGTTCCTCCAAAGCCTCATGGGCACAGTGGAGTGACTCCTTGCAAGGGCAGGCAGGGAGTTTCCAAGAGGTTTCCTTTGAAACCAGGAGGTTTCCTGCAAACAGGCCCTCCATCCCTTGTCCAAAGCCCCTCTGCAGCTTTCCTGCAGCCCCTTTAGGCGCTGGAGCTGCTCTAAGGTCTCCCCTTCAGGAGCCTTCTCTTCTCCAGGCTGCCCCAGCCCAGCTCTCTCAGCCTGGCTCCAGAGCAGAGCTGCTCCAGCCCTCACAGCAGCTCCATGGCCTCGCTCACAGGTTTCAGCCTCAAGCAGTCTGTGTTCCTGTGAACGTGGGGTTGAACACCGGGTTCTTCATTTACATTTCTGTGTTCTGTTGGGTTTTGTCTCCCCAAACTTCCCAGGCTCTGTGCGCACAAAGCTTCTGCAGCTGGTGCTGCTTTGTCAATGGGTTTCCACATCCTCCCAGATTCAGGATGATGAGTCACTTGGCCGAACAGGAAAGGAGGAGTGGTGCTGCCTCATCCCGAACGCATCCCTATTCGTGCTTTGGGGCGCTGCACGTTATATGTGATGAACATTCCGTTGTTTTCTTTTCCTAGGATGTGCAATTAGTGGCGATATAAAAGGCTGGTGCTTGCACAGTTTCTTTGATAGCAGGATGAGAGGATAACAGCTGAGAGAAGGTGAGAAAAGCAGGAGGTTTTCCTATAGGTATCTCAGCTCTTCTGTAATGGGACCCATCTTTGCTTTCCAGCTGATTGCTCTTCTCATGTGACCATTTCCAATGTTTTTCCTAAGTTAACTCATAAAAGGCACATTTTATGGTTCTTAGAGTGAATATGCATCAGTTAGCAAAAGTTCAGCTCAGTTTTCGTCCTGGAAAGCTGGCTTGGTCTTGCAGTTGGGCTCATCTGGACTTGAATGTCCTCATTAAATGATCTTCATAGGAAGCAAAGCGTGAATCAAAGAAAGCAGATGATGATCACATCAACAAGGGAATGGCTTTAAGCTGCCAGAGGGGAGACTGAGATGAGCTCTTAGGCAGAAGCTCTTCCCTTGAGGGTGCTGAGGCGCTGGCCCAGGGTGCCCAGAGAAGCTGTGGCTGCCCCGTCCCTGGCAGTGCTCAAGGCCAGGTTGGACACAGGGGCCTGGAGCAAGCTGCTCTATGGAAGGTGTCCCTGTGAGTGGCAGGGGTTGGAGCTGGAGGAGCTTTAAGGTCCCTGCAGCCCAAACTCTTCTGTGATTCTGTGAATGGAAGGTGCCATCTGCTTCTGTTGTAATCACACATACAGTGAGTAGTGGACATGTCCCTGTCAGGTCACAGTTTTTCCTTCCTTGTCTGTGTGTATCCTCCTTATTCTGTATTTCACAAGATAAAATGAAAAAGGTAATAATGGAAAAGTCTGATTTCACCCTGGAACAAGTGGACTCTGATGCACACTGGAGGGATGTTTAGTTTGCTGACCATTCTTCTGCTGCATATTGAATTCATTGCCTGCAGGCAACCCAACCTTTGGGAAGGAAGGACCTTCTTGAATATTCATTGGGTAAGTCCTTCTAACATCCTGAACTCACATACCTAATCAGGTGATGTACTTACCTTCTTAATCCCTCCAGACCTCCTTCTAGATGTAAATGAAGCCATCTGAGAGCATGCACTTCCTCACCGGAGAGGCTGATTGCACTGACAGTGATTGCAGTGCCTCTTCCCAAAATTTCCTGGAAAAATCCTCAATCTGAAGTCTCCCTTGGTTGTGCTATGCCCTTGACCACTAATAAATTAGTTTTAGCCCATTTCTGCCTCCTCTGAAAGGAACCTGCATCTGCATTTCATAGAGGTATGGAATGGTTTGGGTTGGAAGGGACCTTAAAGCTCCTCCAGCTCCAACCCCTGCCACAGGCAGGGACACCTTCCATAGAGCAGCTTGCTCCAGGCCCCTGTGTCCAACCTGGCCTTGAGCACTGCCAGGGATGGGGCAGCCACAGCTTCTCTGGGCACCCTGTGCCAGCGCCTCAGCATCCTCACACGGAAGAGCTTCTGCCTTATCTCCAACCTGAACTGCCCCTGTGTCAGTCTGAACCCATCACCCCTTGTCCTATCGCTCCAGTCCCTGGTGAAGAGTCCCTCTCCAGCATCCTTTAATCTCCTGAGAGCCTCATCAATTACCCCAGAAGGCTGTTTGGGAACTCACTTGAAGGCATTTGCAGACAGGTGAGATGCCAGCTCACCATCACGCTCATCTTTTGGGGCTCATTCCTTTTAATTCCTATGTGAAACATGGGAGGGGCTTTACCCTACACATCCCTAACACCATATTTAATAGGATCAAATGCATTCCAAGGCCAGGTTGGACACAGGGGCTTGGAGCAAGCTGCTCCAGTGGAAGGTGTCCCTGCCCGTGGCAGGGGTTGGAACTGGAGGAGCTTTAAGCTCCCTTCCAACCCAACCCAGGCTGGGATTCTGTGGTCCCTTGTTACATGTAAAGCAAATACGGTTGAGCTGGAGGAAAGATCTCAAAAGCAAATGAGTTGTATGAAAGTCGTAGTGATGAGAGCTGAATGATAATAAAACTGAATGGTGCCATCATTTCCTTTTCTAAACTTCAGGGTTTTATCCTGTGGCTTTAAAGTAAAACATATGGTGATGCTCTTTAGGGTTAGTTTTATTCCAATAGCACAGATTGGGTTTCTCTTCTGTTGTGATGTTGTTGTTCAGCCTGGAGACGAGGATTGGGGACCTCTGTATGATGATATTTAAGGTGGCAAACCTGTTTCTCAGTGCTAATTTTAACGAGCAAGAATTAAAAATAACCCACTCACGCTGCTAAAAGATGCACAGAAGACACAGTAGTTGTGGGGGGAATGGTGCATGTTGAGATTTGGACTAAAAATGCCATTTCTCCTGCTACTTCAGGCAAGATTTTGCTGTCATGGCAAATGAATTCAGCGCTGACACTGATTGTGTTATACACTCCACTGAAACAGGTTACTGAGTTGCACAGGTTATATATAGCTGTGGGAGACAGATACTGTAGGAAGCACAGAGCTTTCTTCTTTTTCACTCTTATGAGGGAGAATTTTAAGCTACAGTCATTTCTGATGCCTTTAATCATGGGAGTAACTCCTTGCTCAGCCGAGATGTAATGATGCTGAGATGCAGCTTTGCTGCCAGTCAGTGCCCTTGACTACACCCAGAGCATCTCCTCTTCTACCAATGGCTGTGTAAAACAAGCCACCCAATGTATTGTATCTGCTTCCAAGGCGTGGTTACCAGACACAGCAGTTGTGATTTTCTACTGAAAAGAGGTGGTTCTTTGTGCTAGGAGAGGATAAATGCCATGCAAGGAGCTGGTGTCACCTGCAGGTTGCCAGATGGTTGGTCTGCGTGTAAACAGGACGTAAATACCTGGTGCCTGCTGCTCCTGAGACGCACCAGCTGCAAAAGGAGGTTCAGTAAGGAGGTGGAATATTGAACCAGCTTGATTCGGGCTGGTGAGTGTCACTGTTGGGGTTTTTCATCCTGGAGAAGAGAAGGCTCCTGAAGGGGAGACCTTAGAGCAGCTCCAGTGCCTAAAGGGGCTGCAGGAAAGCTGCAGAGGGGCTTTGGACAAGGGATGGAGGGACAGGCCAAGGGAATGGCTTTAAGCTGCCAGAGGGGAGACTGAGATGAGCTCTTAGGCAGAAGCTGTTCCCTGGGAGGGTGCTGAGGCGCTGGCCCAGGGTGCCCAGAGAAGCTGTGGCTGCCCCATCCCTGGCAGTGTTGAAGGCCAGGTTGGACACAGGGGCTTGGAGCAAACTGGGATGAAAATCCTAAGGCATATCAGGCTGCCAAGTGGGAACGTAGAGGGAGGTTGTGCATGTAGTTTGAGGATGAAGAGAGCCAGCTACAGTATTGAATACATGTATTGAACGATGCCACATTCAATGCCGTAATGATGAGGAGAGGCGGAGAAGAAGAAATTTAGGCCCAGATATAAAGAGCAAAGACTCACTGGTAGTGTTCAGAGTCATGTTTCTAATTGTGGTCGAAAGATGAATTCATGTGTGTGTGAGGAACATGTATTGAGGCAGACAGCAAGGCAGGAAGGTTCATGTGTGATGGAGCAGCCAAGCGCTGCACTGTTTGCACCAATTTGGACAAGGGGTAAGGGGTTCAAACTGAAACAGGGGAAGTTTAGATTGGATATGAGGAAGAAGTTCTTTACTGTAAGGGTGGTGAGGCACTGGAATGGGTTGCCCAGGGAAGTTGGGAATGCTCCATCCCTGGCGGTGTTGAAGGCCAGGTTGGACAGAGCCTTGGGTGCCATGGTTTAGTGGGAGGTGTCCCTGCCCATGGCAGGGGGTTGGAAGTGGATGAGCTTAAGGTCCTTTCCAACTCAATCCATTCTATGATTCTATATGTTCTTCAGCTCTGTGAGGAAGAGCATTGCCAGGCACATAAACCACAGCAGGCATCAGGTGAGGTGGAACTTTGGAAGGATCATAAAGCACTGAAATTACAGAGACCCAAATGAGGTCTTTTTGTGCCCTTTAGAAAACTTCTGTGCTGTTGCAATGGCTTTAGGAGGACTTTTTGATTGCGCTGGAGCTCTTCAGATCTTCACTTTCATCTTCTTTTTCATAATCTCTTTAGCTTTTGATAGAACAACCCCAAGAAAAGCTTTCTGAAACCATAAAGAAGTCGCCCTGTTTATTGACCCCTGCTTGAATCCCAGCTTCATCGCTTTAGATGTTTTCCTCATTTCATCTCCTATGTTATTATAATCGTTGGTCTTTCAAGTGTGAGACAAGCTGAGAACCTGAGAACTGTCAGTCTGAGGCAGGTCCTCATGGTCCATCTGCTTCCTTCTCTCCATGGCAGGCCCAGATGCTGCAGACAGGCAGGAGACATCCATAGCAAGAAGACATGGAGGAATCTTCCTTTCCCTTCTACAGGCACATGGATGTTAAGCCTCATCGAGCGTTGTTAGTTTGGTTTAAGCTCTCGGGTGCAATAAGTCCTTACTCCTTCCATGATGGATGTATTCTGTGCTAATTATTGTCCTGGATTTGAAGACTCAGGGGAGACCTTTGAAGTATTCCCATGCCTAAAGAGGCTTCAGGAAACTGGAGAGGGGCTTTGGACAAGGGCTGTAGGGACAGGCCAAGGGGAATGGCTTTAAGCTGCCAGAGGGGAGACTGAGATGAGCTCTGAGGCAGAAGCTCTTCCCTGGGAGGGTGCTGAGGCGCTGGCACAGGGTGCCCAGAGAAGCTGTGGCTGCCCCATCCTTGGCAGTGCTCAAGGCCAGGTTGGACACAGGGGCTTGGAGCAAGCTGCTCTATGGAAGGTGTCCCTGCCTGTGGCAGGGGTTGGAGCTGGATCAGCTTTAAGGTCCCTTCCAACCCAAACCAGTTTGGGATTCCATGATGATTCCATGTGTTAGATAAATCCTAAGTATTTGTTATCATGTCATCCTCTGATGAGGACTTCCACAAAGAAGTGTTTCTTCTACCTTTTATTTTCATTAAATGCTGTCTTGTTCCTTTTGTGCCTGACTGAATTTCCCAGCCAGTCACTCCCTCCTCATGCCCATCCCTCCCTTCGATAGACCATTGCTTCAATCTCCTCTTTCTATTCTATCTTTCTTTCTCATCTCCTTTCTCAAATGAGCTGCCCTTCCCTAATCCCCATTAGCTTTGCAATCCTCCTTCCGAGCCGGAGCGTCTGGCACCATACGGAGCATCCAGAGCAGAGCAGAGCTCTGATTAATGGAGATGAGTTCTCCTGCCCTTTGTTATGTGGTGTAATATCTTACAGGCTTTCCTGGAGCCCTGTTGCTCATTGAGCAGATGTTTCTCTTCCTCCTGGCACTGTAGCAACGGCCCCTTTTGTGAGTGGATGTAGTTCATTACATACTTTGGATGGGTTCATATTTTCCCCAATATGTATTACTTGAATTCATCTGTAGTTGGTATTTTTGGTTGTCATTTACTCATTTATAGAATCCCAGATTGGTTTGGGTTGAAGGGACCTTAAAGCTCCTCCAGCTCCAACTCCTGCCATGGGCAGGGACACCTTCCACTGGAGCAGCTCCAAGCCCCTGTGTCCAACCTGGCCTTGAGCACTGCAGGGATGGGGCAGCCACAGCTTCTCTGGGCACCCTGTGCCAGCACCTCAGCACCCTCCCAGGGTACAGCTTCTGCCTCAGAGCTCATCTCAGTCTCCCCTCTGGCAGCTCAAAGCCATTCCCCTGTCCTGTCCCCCCATCCCTTGTCCAAAGCCCCTCTGCAACTTTTCTGCAGCCCCTTTAGGCACTGGAGCTGCTCTAAGGTCTCCCCTTCAGGAGCCTTCTCTTCTCCAGGCTGCCCCAGCCCAGCTCTCTCAGCCTGGCTCCAGAGCAGAGCTGCTCCAGCCCTCGCAGCAGCTCCATGGCCTCCTCTGGCCTCGCTCCAGCACCAGGCTTTGTACAGGGCTTTTTCTCCCCATTAAATTCCCGTGTTCCTCACTGATGGAGCCAGTGCTGTTAATACATTTTCCTCTCAGGTTTGTCTCTCCTGCTGCTCACTTTCCATTAGCAATACGTACATCACACATTGGAATGGCTTTCTGGTTTACTTCTGTAAATTACAAAGGTGTGGTGCTGCAGTGGATTGATACATATTAAGTTATAGACCGTCCTCCATGAGCCAAGAGATGTGGTTGGGGATAGTTTTACCTTCCCCAAGCTCAGAGCCAGCATTGCCCTATGGCCACAGGGCAACGTGTCCATGTTAATGAGCATCATCAGTGGCTTTTCTGGAGGCTGCAGCCTCCCCCCTGCTCTCTGGCTCCTGTCGCTGGATCAGGACGAGACCAAACGGCCTTTCTTGGCTGTTGAACACTGCCCGTTGTTATCAAGCCCTTTGTCACAGCACCAGCGCAAATCAGTTCCAGTGGGACACACAAAGTACACCCTGTCCAGGACACGGAGCCCGGGTCAATCCAGGCAATGAGCCTTCCCCCCCCCTTGTTTAAACCAGCACTGAGCTGGTATCTCGTAGTTGAAGTGCTCACTGATAGCAGCAGCACGTGTGCGGGAACACTTGGTGGCTGGCTCTATGGGAGAGGGTGAGGATGCTGCAGATGGCAGATGCTCGTGTGTGTGCTGAGTATTCATCACTTTGGAGTCTTAACTCTTCTTCCCTTGTTTTGCCTGTCTGTCCTTTATCCCCTGCCAAAGGATTAAGTGAAATCCATTCTCATTTCACTCCCTTTCTCTTTTTCTTCCTGCCAGACTGCCTATCCGTGATTTACAGTTAATTTTCCAGAGTGTGTGCAGCTTCTTGGACAGGGAGGAGAAGTCTGATTCTTTATTCCTGCATTGAATCATAGAGCTCCATTTTGTGTCGTTTTCTGGCACAGGTAATTCACTGTGGGAATGATGTTTGTGGATCCTTGGGTCCAAGGCAGCTCTTTCCTATAAATCATTAGCAAACAATCCAGAAGCTGTGTTTCTGGTTGACAGCTCAGCGTATGTCATTACTCCACATTGGTTTATTTACCCTTTTCATTAAGCTGAGGTGTAGAACTGTCCACATATACAAAATGAAGAGTAAATTAGCTTCAGCAGCAATGATTAAAGCTATTACCATCATCTGATTTATCACCCATTAGCAGACAAATGAGCACACACTGACTTTGTGCTCTCCCTCCACCGCACTCTCCATTGCCAGAGTTGCTTCTAATAACAGAAGGTACTTGACACCACTTAGATCACAGTGCTCAGAATGAATCCAGCACCTTTCAGCATCCAAATTCAGGTGCAAAATAGGACTGCTATCTCCCATACATAAAGCCGTGCTTGTAATTGCAAGTATGGAATAGAAAGTTACCATTCTGGGAGGGGGAGAGAGAAGAGGCAGGAACTGAAATGCAGGAGAGGAATAGGGAAAGCATACAATAGCAATTATGAAATAATTCTGTGTCAGGAACTCTCTGGCTAATATATTAAATCCCAGAATGATTCCATTTGGAAGGGCCCTCTGCAGAGCCCCTGGCTCAAATCAAAGCCAACTTCAAAGTTGGATGTCATAGCCAATCGAGTTTCCAGTTTAGCCAAGAAAGAGTTATTTCATCCCCATCTCTGGGCCTCAGTTCCTCCTTCCCTGTGGATTTCTTTTCTCCCAGTATTGAGCTGAAGTTTTCCTGCAGCAACTTGCGCTCATTGCACATCATCCCTTTGCTGGGCACCTGCAAGTCCATGCTTCCATCTTCCTTCAGCCCCCCCCCAGCAGGGAACTGCAGGTGGCATTAAGGTCTCCAACTTGCCTTCTCTTCTGGCTGAGCAAACCCAGCTCCCATCCTCCCCTCGCGCTTTCTATGCTCCAAGCCTTGGGAATACCAGTTTAATTACAAACCACTGACTGTTACCCTTCCAGTCTGATGATCCCAGCAAGTTTTCACCTATCCAGTGATTCATTCCCTGGTTCTGGGGGAGACCATGCAGGGATGTGCTGTGGTTGGGGTGAGCCGCATCCGCAGCTTTCTTCTCTGCTACTGAGCCAGTTGTCTCAGTAATAAAAGCAATGAGAGTAGCTGGGGATGGTTTGTGCTTCACATATCCATGGTGGCTCTTCCCACCACCTCCTTATCCTTCATGTGTCTGATTATGGTTTTCAGAAGGATTTGCTTCCGGAACTTCTGTGTATGGAGCTGGGGCTGACTGGGCTCGCATTCCCCTCTGCGTCCTCTTTGCCCTCTTTGAAGGTGGGTGTTTCCCTTTTTCCAGTCATCAGAGACCTTCCCCATCACCACGGCCATTCAGAGGTGACAGAGAGTGGCAGTGACATCAGCCAGCTCTCCCTTGGCACCCTCAGATACATCTTGTCTGGCACTAGGGACTTGTCTATGCCCACGTTGCTTAAGTGGTCCATAACTCATCTGTCCTCTATCAACAATTGTGCTTCACCCCTGTAGACTGCCAAGGCAGCCTGCTCGCAGGCACAGGGGAGCAGGGGAGGTGAGAAAGACAAAGCAAAGAAGGAGCTGAATTATCTCGCTCTTTGTTGTGTCCTTTGCTGCTAGGTCCTTTGCCTCCTTCTGCAGTGGACCCTTGTTCTCCTTGGTTCTCTTTTTATTGCCAGCGTCTCAGCAGAAGTCCTTCTTGTTGCCCTTCTTGGCGCTGTCAACACCAGCAAAGCACTGGATCTTCTGCCAGCACTCATAGACCCTCTAAGGACAGCTTTCCATGGGATCCACTGACCCAAAGGGGTCTCCCTTTGGACCCAGCCAAAGTCCATTCAAGAATAAATTGCCATATATCTAAATTGTGATACTTTATCTTCTTCCTTACCTTTGTGTTCCTCCTTTTCTCTATGGTCAGTCCTCTATCATTGCCTCCATCACTGAGTAACTTCACTTTCCTGGTTCTCCTTCATGTTCTCCTCCAGATTTCTCCTCCAGGTCTTGCATGTACCACCACCCTGGGACATTAAAGTGAGATGGGATCTGACTCCTGACCCAAGCTAAAGCACTGATGTGTGTGCATCTGTGCTACTTGGGGTCATAGGGTGGCTTTCCTGCTCCCTACAGTGTCTGGGTTCTACCTTTTGACTCTCAAGACACCCCGTAAGGTGGCTGGTGAAGGTCTTCAGTCCCATGGGAGAAGAGATCAGGAAAAGCATCCAAGATAAGCAGGAAGGCAAGATGGATAAAGGAGGTATGTGTGAAGGTGTATGAGGGATAAACAAGCTGAGGATTAAACTGATCCAGACTTGGCTGAGGCTTTTAGTGATGTGAAAAGATGCAGGTTTGGGTGAAGTTGAGGGAGGATGTGAAGGAGCTTGGCCAGAAAACAGCTATTGCCAGAAAAATCTCATTGGTGCTATTTAAAGCTACAGGTTGGCTTCTTGTTGTTGTGGTGTTTGATTTGTTTTGTGTTGAAGCCTGACTGATGTCTCGCAACTCCTACACTGAGAGACTCTGAAATGAATTCCTACAGGGTTTGCTTGAACAGAGATGTGTGATAGTGGGGTTTATGTTTAATAAATGTCAAGACTGACACTAGAGAGGGAGGGGATCCTGCCCCTCTGCTGTGCTCTGGGGAGGCACCCCCACAGTCCTGATCCAGCTCTGGGGCAGCAGCACAAGAGGGACGTGGAGCTGTTGGAGCGAGGCCAGAGGAGGCCATGGAGCTGCTGCGAGGGCTGGAGCAGCTCTGCTCTGGAGCCAGGCTGAGAGAGCTGGGCTGGGGCAGCCTGGAGAAGAGAAGGCTCCTGAAGGGGAGACCTTAGAGCAGCTCCAGTGCCTAAAGGGGCTGCAGGAAAGCTGGAGAGGGGCTTTGGCCACGGGATGGAGGGACAGGCCAAGGGGAATGGCTTTAAGCTGCCAGAGGGGAGACTGAGATGAGCTCTGAGGCAGAAGCTCTTCCCTGGGAGGGTGCTGAGGCGCTGGCACAGGGTGCCCAGAGAAGCTGTGGCTGCCCCATCCCTGGCAGTGCTCAAGTCCAGGTTGGACACAGGGGCTTGGAGCAAGCTGCTCCAGTGGAAGGTGTCCCTGCCCGTGGCAGGGGCTGGAGCTGGAGGAGCTTTAAGGTCCCTTCAACCCAAACCATTCTATAATGATTTTATGATGAAATTGGTCTTGTGCCATTCAGTAAAATCCCTCCAAATGTGCTCTTTTCCTTGTTATGTTGCTATATGTGTGTCCTGGGTTCAGCAGTGGCAGTCATTTTTCTCCTTCTCAGTAGCTGGTGCAGTGCTGTGATTTTGACTTTCAGCCTGGGAACAGCGCTGATAACACCGATGGTTTCAGTTGCTGCTCAGTAATGTTTGGTCTGAGCAAGGACTTTCTGAGCCTCGTGCTCTGCCAGGGAGGAGGGGAAGCCGGGAGGAAGCAGAGACAGGACACCTGACCCAAACTGACCAAAGGGGTATTCCATACCGCAGCACGTCATGCCCAGGATGTGAAAAGTGGGGGCAGTTACCCGGAAGGGTGAGATCACTGCTGGGTCGGGCTGGGTATCGGTCGGCGGGTGGTGAGCGGTTGTATTCTCTTCCCTTGTTATTTCCCTTATCATTATCATTATTGGTGGCAGCAGCAGTGGTTTGTGTTATACCTCAGTTACTGGGCTGCTCTTATCTCAACCCGTGGGAGTCACATTCTTTCCATTCTCCTCCCCATCCCTCCTGGAGCGGGGGGAGGAAAAGGGGGGAGTGAGAGAGGGCTGCGTTGCTGATTTGCCGACTGGGTTTAAACCACAACAGTGTGCAAAGCGTCGGCTTTTTCCCTGATTTTGGGGTGATTTTTTCCTTCTTCCATGAGAAAACCATCCGTCAGTAGAGCACAGAACAGCACAGAAGGCAGATTGGGGTTTGCTGTATTCGGTTCATTCACTGCAAACAGCTTGTAGCCATTTAGGAGGCTGGGAGAAATGCTGCAACTTCTGTCAAGACTGAAAGCAAACACATGATTAAGGCAGAATTGACACCTCCTGGGTCACCACCTCTTGTTTATCCTCATGCTTTGGTGAATGCCACTGAGATGAACAGACATTGTTCTGATGTGGATATAGATGGGATTTATTTGTGCTGGCCTGCGGTGCCTTCATCTGCTTGCTAAATGCCTTGGGAATCCAAGATGAATCCTGGCTGTTGTTTAACTCTTCCTCAGCTGGGCTCGTCCAAGGATTATACAGTTAAATTGGCAAATTCAATTGTCTAATCTGTCTAGGGGAGGGAAATAAGCAGTTTCATGGCCCTACTTGGGGAATGCGGGACAACGTGTGGTTAAATGACTTCTGTTGGCTTGCACAGTCATAGAATCATAGAACAGTTAGGGTTGGAAAGGACCTTAAGCTCATCCAGTTCCAACCCCCTGCCATGGGCAGGGACACCTCCCACTAAACCATGGCACCCAAGGCTCTGTCCAACCTGGCCTTGAACACCGGCAGCGATGGAGAATTCACAGCTTCCCTGGGCAACCCATTCCAGTGCCTCAGCACCCTTACAGTAAAGAATTTCTTCCTCATATCCAATCTAAACTTCCCCTGTTTCAGTTTGAACCCGTTCCCCCTTGTCCTATCACTACAGTTCCTCATGAAGAGTCCCTCCCCGGCATCCCTATAGGCCCCCTTCAGACACTGGAATGCTGCTCTGAGGTCTCCACGCAGCCTTCTCTTCTCCAGGCTCAACAGCCCCAACTCTCTCATCCTATCTTCATACAGGAGGTGCTCCAGTCCCTGCTCATCCTCGTGGCCTCCTCTGGACTTGTTCCAACAGTTCCATGTCCTTTTGATGTTGAGGACCCCAGAACTGCACACAATACTCCAAGTGAGGTCTCACAGAGCAGAGCAGAAGGGCAGGATCACCTCCCTCGACCTGCTGGTCACGCTCCTTTGGATGCAGCCCAGGATCCGGTTGGTTTCTGGGCTGTGAGCGCACACTGCAGCCGGCTCATGGTCATTTTCTCATTGACCAACACCCCCAAGTCCTTCTGCACAGGGCTGCTCTGAATCTCTTCTTTGCCCAGTCCACTCGTCATCATTGAACTCCTGCTCCTGTAATATCCTGGCAGCGTTTCCATTTAGTAGAACATGAATTCAAAGCAGTCTTTTGGGAAAAGCAGATTTTAAACCCCAAGAAAAGCTCCAACCCTCTTCTTTTGTCTTCACAAGGCGCCTTTCCCTATGAAGGAAGCTGGTGGCTTCTCTGAATTCCCTGGTTCTTCAAAGTGGCAAATTAAGACTTAATGTGGCATCTGCTACCTATTAACATTTTTCCCATTCCAACAGAAATGTGAGCGTGTGTGATGGGGTTGGGTTAGTGCAGAGGTTTCTCTGAGACATGGTGATCTTCTGGAAAACATCCCTCCTGGAGGCTGTAAGATGGAGCAAGGCTGCTCCGTGTCTTTGTTTCAGGAACATTTGCATTTCTGAACTGTAGTTATCCTAAAGAATCATGGACTGGTTTGGGTTGGAAGGACCTTAAAGCTCCTCCAGTTCCAGCCCCTGCCACGGGCAGGGACACCTTCCACTGGAGCAGCTCCAAGCCCCTGTGTCCAACCTGGCCTTCAACACTGCCAGGGATGGGGCAGCCACAGCTTCTCTGGGCACCCTGTGCCAGCGCCTCAGCACCCTCCCAGGGAAGAGCTTCTGCCTAAGAGCTCATCTCAGTCTCCCCTCTGGCAGCTTAAAGCCATTCCCCTGTCCTGTCCCTCCATCCCTTGTCCAAAGCCCCTCTCCAGCTTTCCTGCAGCCCCTTTAGGCACTGGAACTGCTCTAAGGTCTCCCCTTCAGGAGCCTTCTCTTCTCCATCTGCCCCAGCCCAGCTCTCTCAGCCTGGCTCCAGAGCAGAGCTGCTCCAGCCCTCGCAGCAGCTCCATGGCCTCCTCTGGCCTCACTCCAACAGCTCCACGTCCCTCTTGTGTTGGGCACAAGAAGCATTGGATGAAGCCTGCTTTGGTTTCAGCCTCTGACAGAGCCGTCGGGAGGTTCACCCAGGCTCTTTGCTGCCTGTCAGCACTTACAAGCAGTTAACCTCTGTCCATAGGGAAGGCCACGTGCATCAAAGATGGAGCTGTAAGGCGCTGCTGTCTTACATGGATGAGAACAATCTCACAGATGGGGGAAGGCTGGAACAGAGATAAAAATTGCACTGTTAATTTTGTTTTGCCTTAATCCTGAAGGACGAAGGAACTTCATTATCCAATCGGCTGAAAATTGAATGACCTAATGAAATTTCACACCCACTAAATCTAATCACGGATTACTCATGCGGGATTTGAATCAGATAAAAAGGAGGCCTCGGATATTTGGTAGCACTTGCATAAGGTAATGAGAAAGCTGCAGTGTTCTTTGTCCTTCTCAGCTGCTGTGAATTGCTTGACCTACTTCTCTGCTCTTTACTTTTGTCCTGGGGTTTTTGTGGCGTTCATGGACCTGACCCCGGCTTCCTCCCGGCCATCAGTGAACAGGCAGTTCCCCCCTCACATCCAAGCAGAAGGATCTCAGGGGCGCTTCCTCCTGGATGTTGTTCATACATAGTGGAATATCGCTTTTGCTTCAGTAGGTTGAGGCTGGGAAATGAAAGAAGTGCTTTAGCTTATGTACCAAAAGGCCTTGGTGATGAGAGGATGTCACTTGGAGCAGGGGATGGTGGATGCTCAGGTAAGGTTCTCCTCAGGGCTTTGTTTGCAGCTGCTGAATGTTCTTTTGCAGATCACTTTATCCCTCCAAACCTTCAATGTAAGGAGTTAAATGATGTTTGACTCACAGGGGTGTTCTGAGCCCCCAGGAACTGACGGTGCCTGTGGTAACCTGAAGGCAACACACGCTTGGTGCTTGCAACATGGGGCTTTTTATCACTCGTTGGGTTTCTGGACGAGCAGCCGCTTCTTGCCTCTGTTGTAAGTCTTAGTTCTGGTAGAAAGCAAAGCTTCTATTCCCCAGCAAAGTTAGGGTTGGGGATAAGAGGAGGCCAGCACAGAGGCTGCAATTGAATTAGTCAAGGATCTACTTGTTGCTTGAGCAAATGCCCAAGCAGACCACGTGCTGTTTTATCAAGCAGATTTCCAGTCAATAGACTTTGGGTTCTCGCCATCGAAGTGCAGATCTTAGAATGGTTTGGGTTGAAGGGACCTGAAAGCTCCTCCAGCTCCAACACCTGCCATGGGCAGGGACACCTTCCATTGGAGCAGCTTGCTCCAAGCCCCTGTGTCCAACCTGGCCTTGAGCACTGCCAGGGATGGGGCAGCCACAGCTTCTCTGGGCACCCTGTGCCAGCGCCTCAGCACCCTCCCAGGGAAGAGCTTCTGCCTCAGAGCTCATCTCAGTCTCCCCTCTGGCAGCTTAAAGCCATTCCCCTTGGCCTGTCCCTCCATCCCTTGGCCAAAGCCCCTCTCCAGCTTTCCTGCAGCCCCTTTAGGCACTGGAGCTGCTCTAAGGTCTCCCCTTCAGGAGCCTTCTCTTCTCCAGGCTGCCCCAGCCCAGCTCTCTCAGCCTGGCTCCAGAGCAGAGCTGCTGCAGCCCTCGCAGCAGCTCCATGGCATTCCATTCATGTTAAGGGCTTTAAACTCCCTTCCAAGAGCAGTTGAGGCGGGAGAAGCCAGCGGGAGTCACTTCTGACAGGTCAGGAGCCTGGCTGTCCACAGTGCAACAAAGTCAGGAGACACATCTCAAGATAGAAGGGAGCAGCCTTTGTGGTCTGCTTTTAGCAGAGCAGTTGTTTTGAAGCTTGCCTGGTCTCTGCCTGCTGTCCATTGGGTGCCCTTCATCTTCAGGAGGAATAAAAAGCAGCAGCAGCTTCTGCTTTGCACACAGGTACATGAAAGGATCCATCAACAAACAGCACAGCAGCTTCAAATGTTTCATCAAGGAATATGAAATCTCATCACAGCTGGATTACCCACCAGCTTCAGAGGTCTGGGAGGTCAGAAAGTGGTTAAGTTGTACAGAACAGCATGGGGCAAGGGCTCTGAGGCTTCCTCTGGAGGCAGCGAGGAGCTGCGTGGTTTGAGGGCTGTCTCCAGCACTTGGCTCAGTGGGTTTTGTTCCTACAATGCCTTCCTACCAGCAGTTTCTAGGTTTGTAGGGCTTTATTCCCAAGCTTTTCACACCATAAGAGTTAATGGAAGGGAATTTGCTGTTGAGTAGAAGCAGATGCTCTTCAAATATAAACGCTGTTCGTTACTATTTGCAAATGCCATGATGCACATTTATGTTGGTAAGAGCTCCTACCCCGGGTATCTCTCGTGTTGCAGGGTGGTGGTGTGGTTTCATAGTGGGCTGCTGTGGTTTCTGTTGACTTCTGCATGTGCACATCTGGAAATAGTGGCCGTGATAGGCAGGGGGGCTTCCTGGCGATGCTTATCCAGGGATTGCATCTCCTGCTGTGGCAGACCTCCATTAGGTGGCCTCCATTGTGCCATCAAGGATGGGGGTTCCAACTGAAACAGGAGAGGTTTAAGTTGGATATAAGGCAGAAGCTGTTCCCTGGGAGGGTGCTGAGGCGCTGGCACAGGGTGCCCAGAGAAGCTGTGGCTGCCCCATCCCTGGCAGTGCTCAAGGCCAGGTTGGACACAGGGGCTTGGAGCTGCTCCAGTGGAAGGTGTCCCTGCAATGGCAGGGGTTGGGACCGGATGGGCATTAAGGTCCCTTCCAACCCAAACCAGTCTGGGATGCTATGAGGAACACGAGGAGCTATGGAAGAGGAGGGTGCTCTGCTGGCAGGGGATGGAGAGCCCAGCGGTGACACTTGGAATGGCTGTTGTGAAATATGCTTTGTGTTCATTTTATCCAGCAGCACTTGACATGGGTTTAGGTTTGAAATCTGTGTTTGCTCATTACCAAGCGCCTGATGAATGCCAAATCCCTTCATTACTGCCCAAGTGGGTGTTTTATCTTGTCCCATTATCCGGGGTCGCTGCGATCCTCTTCATTCAGAGTTGCCTTTTCTGGCTGTAATTGGGTTTAGGCAAGCCAGATCTGAAGTGTTGATAGCAAGAAGTATTGTTCATCTTTCCAAAGACGGTTTCACTCTTGTCTTTGCTCGTGCTTTCTCTGCCTCATGGTGGGCCGAGGGCTGCTCAGCAGTAATGGTTCTGAGCTCTCTGCGTTCAGATGGGTTTCATCACTGTCGCTGGGTATGTACTGCCCGCACCCTCGCTGCTGGAGCGCGTGAGCCGTAGGAATTCGCCTGTGGAGCTGAAGTGTTTCTGCCGTGACTCCTGAAGGCTGATACAAGGGATGAGCCAGTGCCCAGGGGAAGGAGAACAAGATGACCTGAATACCTTGAGAAGTTAACTACCGTGTGGAGCTCCAGAGCATGGGGAGGAAATTGGTTTCCCGTCCTAAAAGCATCTCCTCTCCCCCTGAAGGAATGATGAGGGCTCCGTTTATCATCGCAGCTCAGATCAACAGGAAAATGTGGCTGAGTTCTGCAGCGCTTTTAATAGAAGGAGGCAATGCCCTCAAGTTGTTCCCTACCCAAACAAACTGTTTGGTGAGCTTTGTTAATCCAGCCTGGCAGGAGCAGGGCCACCGAGCAGCAGGAAACGTCACCAGAGCCAACTGCTGCAGGAATGAGGGTTCCATCGTTTGTATTCCTGTGGGAGAATGCGGGGAGTGAGGCTGTACTGGGAACTGGGAAAACTGATGGAGAATCTGGTGTCTCCAGCATCAGAAGGACATGGAGCTGTTGGAGCAAATCCAGAGGAGGCCACGAGGATGAGCAGGGGCTGGAGCTCCTGTATGGAGCCAGGCTGAGAACACTGGGGCTCTTGAGCCTGGAGAAGAGAAGCTGTGTGGAGACCTCAGAGCAGCTTCCAGTGTCTGAAGGGGCTACAAGGATGCTGGAGAGGGACTCTTCATCAGGGACTGCAGTGATAGGACAAGGGGTGATGGGTTCAGACTGAAACAGGGGAAGTTCAGGTTGGAGATAAGGCAGAAGCTGTTCCTGTGAGGGTGCTGAGGCGCTGGCACAGGGTGCCCAGAGAAGCTGTGGCTGCCCCATCCCTGGCAGTGCTCAAGGCCAGGTTGGACACAGGGGCTTGGAGCAAGCTGCTCTATGGAAGGTGTCCCTGTGAGTGGCAGGGGTTGGAACTGGATGAGCTTTAAGGTCCCTTTAACCCAAAGCAGTCTGGGATTCTATGGTTCTCTGAATTGGGAGCCAATTCAGCCATTGGACATTGGGAGCTATCCTTGCACCATATGGTCTAATTCCCCCTTTTTTTTCCCCCAGATAAACTGGTGTTCACCCTTCCGTGGGGGTTTCCCTCTCTTTATCTCAGCTTGAACCCTGTTTTAACTGTATTAAACTCATCTTTCCATCAGAATAGATTTAGATGTTGCTAAGCATATTCTTTGTCCCAGGTTGGAAGCCTTAGTGAGCTGCCAGCTCGCTCTTGTTACCTTTAGATCTGTAATTCCCCCGAGATAAAGTAGCATTAGGAGCAGTCCCCGCTTTTCTCTCAAAAGCCATTTCTGATTTCCATATAAATCAAAACCAGCTTTACCTTCACCCTGCCCTAATCCCAGAACCAACACAGGGAGGAGATTACATCCTGGAGATGGCAGAAAAGCAATTAGAATTTGCACACAAGAAGTGAGAGGGGAAGGAGCATCACCTCTTTATTCCCTGAGCCAAGCAGGGAAACACCCTGACCTCAGATGGGTTTGTTGCTTATTGACTCCCTTTTCTTTTGGAGCTCCTGAGAGAAGTCATTAATATTCCGAGATTAAAATGCGGGTATTTGAGGGTTAGAAGTGATGAGATGTTTTAAGGAGGGTGAGGATTGGCTGCAAAGAGCCTGAATTTGCAGTTAGGGAGGAAGATGACTATTTATAGCTCTGTCTGCATGGATTTATATGCGTTGATGTTAATGATGAGCTGAGGAGATGAACCTTGCAGTGGCAAACTGAATGCATGGCACTACGGTGAGACTGCAGTGGTCAGCGTAGAGAAGAGGGATTGCAGCAGTGAAGGTGGAAGCTGAAGCACGTGGCTGGGTGGCAAAGGCTGTGGTCTAGAGGTGCTGACCAGCAAGAATTTGGAAGTCTGGAGGAGCAGGATCTGTCCTAGCTGAGGGGAATGGGAATGGGATATGAAGACAGGCTGAGAAAGATGGGGCTGTTGAGCCTGGAGAAGAGAAGGCTGCGTGGAGACCTCAGAGCAGCTTCCAGTGTCTGAAGGGGGCCTATAGGGATGCTGGGGAGGGACACTTCATAAGGGACTGTAGTGATAGGAAAGGGGTAAGGGGTTCAAACTGAAACAGGGGAAGTTTAGATTGGATATGAGGAAGAAGTTCTTTACTGTGAGGGTGGTGAGGCACTGGAATGGGTTGCCCAGGGAAGTTGGGAATGCTCCATCACTGGCGGTGTTCAAGGCCAGGTTGGACATAGCCTTGGGTGCCATGGTTTAGTGGGAGGTGTCCCTGCCCATGGCAGGGGGTTGGAACTGGATGAGCTTAAGGTCCTTTCCAACCCAAACCATTCTATGATTCTCGTCTGTTCTGTGAGCAACACTGAACCCAGTCTGTAGTTGGACTTGATGATTGTTGTGTCTCCAACCGAACCCTTCCCTTCCCTCCTGGCCTGTTATTTTGGTCCTCATATAGAAGTAGTCTCTGCAATGTGTCCCATCCCCTAGAGAATCATGTTCTTCCTGATAGGCTTCTGCAGTTCAATAGACCCATTGTGGGAATTGCCTTCTTCCATCTGGCTAATAACCTTGGGCCAGTCCAAAGCATCCTTAACAGGCCTGGATCCCAGGATTTGCTCTGCATCCCAGCGCGCTCTTGCCCTTAAAAGACATGTATTTATTTGACTGCATTTCTCCAGCACCTCCGTGCACCTCATGACAGCACTCAGCACCTTCAGAATCCGTTCCTCCACTTTCCCTATGCACCACAACCATACCACGGGCAGTGAAGAAAAACCATCTGATTACTTCCTGCTCTGTCCCAGCAGTGGTGTCCGAACGGTGTTCCTGGAGCTTGCTCCTCCGTTTGGGAAAGCCTGGTACCCCATCTAAAGAGGAACTGATCAGCACAATCACTTCAGCTGTTCTAAGTAGCTCCCTCTCACTGTACTCTGCCTTGTTGCCTGCACTGGCATTTTCCTTGCCCTAAGCATGCAGAAGGCAGCTTATTGTGGAAGAGAAGTGGCTTCCCGAATTACCTTCCTATTTTAGCTTTGAAATAAAACCCTCTTTTTGCACAAACCGTTCTGCTGTAAAGCTTTGCTCCCAATTTTGAGTCCGTAAAAGCTTTTGAAGTTCTGCCTGATGGCACATGGGGCCCTTTGGAAAGGTTTTTGGATTAAAACTCCTCAGGTATTACACATAAGTTTGGTTTTGATAGGGAAAAACCATCTTCTGCAATAAGAGAGCGGTGCTCTTCAGGCGTTTCTTGTTCTTTGGCAGGAGGTTGCTTGGGGGGAAAGTTAAAACTTACTCAAGCAGAGCTGTAACAGTCACAGACTGCCCTCAGGTCCTTTCTTCTCCTTGACATATGCAAGACAGGCAGTTGAGGGGCTTTAGGTGTCACTACCGAGCTCCCTTGCCTCAAAACCCCGTTGCAGGGGGACTTCAGACTTCACCATTCGAGTGTATCCAGCTTGAAGGTCTGATTTTCCTGGTTCCTTTTGTGTTGTTTCTCTGTTCAAGTCTGCTGTTGCTCAGGAGCATGTCTGAAATGCAGAGGTGGGGCTGTGAGATGCTCACATTGTCTGCAGTCACCCTAAGGGCTCTCCAGCTCCTTTATGCGTTCATAGAATCCCAGACTGGTTTGTGTTGGGAGGGAGCTTAAAGCTCCTCCAGCTCCAACCCCTGCCACAAGCAGGGACACCTTCCACTGGAGCAGCTTGCTCCGAGCCCTTGTGTCCAACCTGGCCTTCAACACTGCCAGAGATGGGGCAGCCACAGCTTCTCTGGGCACCCTGGGACAGCGCCTCAGCACCCTCCCAGGGAAGAGCTTCTGCCTAAGAGCTCATCTCAGTCTCCCCTCTGGCAGCTTAAAGCCATTCCCCTTGGCCTCTCCCTCCATCCCTTGGCCAAAGCCCCTCTCCAGCTTTCCTGGAGCCCCTTTAGGCACTGGAGCTGCTCTAAGGTCTCCCCTTCAGGAGCCTTCTCTTCTCCAGGCTGCCCCAGCCCAGCTCTCTCAGCCTGGCTCCAGAGCAGAGCTGCTCCAGCCCTCGCAGCAGCTCCATGGCCTCCTCTGGCCTCGCTCCAACAGCTCCACGTCCCTCTTGTGCTGCTGCCCCAGAGCTGGATCAGGACTGCAGGGGGGGTCTCCCCAGAGTGCAGCAGAGGTTCAGGATCCCCTCCCTGAGCTGCTGCTCCCGCTAACTCTCAGTTAGGGGAACGTTCATTCACCCTCTTTTCACACCTAAAAGGCCAGGTTTTCCAGGTGCACCACAGCTGTGTTCATGCAGGGCTCAGTGGTTGCTCGTTTCTCTGAGGCATAAGAGGCTGCAGTAGAGGGAAGTGTTGAGTGGCTCCGGATTCACTCAGTGTTTTGAAGCAGTGCTGGATTTGAGGTTGACACAAACCCGTGGTGCACATATGGGAAGGGCCTGGATGGTCACTGCTCCCTGTGGATGCTGCTGCTAGGAAGGTGGATATTCAACTGCAGCCTGACTATGAAGGGCTCGCCACTTGGGTTTTGAGATGAAGTCAGTTGTACCAGCCTTAGCTCAAGCAGGGGCGGAAAGCCCAGGTATTGATAGCAGTGGTAGGGCTCCTCTTAACTTCAGCTGTACTTTGGCTCTCAGGGCTTTTCTCTGTGTTTTAGGATCTCATTTGACTTTATTCTGGGACAAAAGCTTAGATTTGACTCACTGGGGACATGAGGAGGCAGGGGATGAGTATTACACGTTCGAGTTCCACCTAGAAAATGAAGCTGTTATTCACTTGTGGTTTTCCCTACAATTGCTTCCTGCAGGGAGATACTGCAAGGCAATGACTCAGTATAAATGAATTGTTCTGCATTGATTTCCTGCTTGTAAATCTGCAGAAGTTCATTAGTATTGAGCAGGACTGCAGGGCCACCGGCTGACCCCGTGCTTGGTGCTTATCTGACCAAGCTTTAGGCTGCTTGTGCCAGTCAGTAGATGTGAGATGTCCCCGTGCGCTGAGAACAGCCTCTGCCTGTGACTCACTTGATGTGGTGGCCTGGAGTTGGCACCTCCTTGTGTGTAAAAGAAGGAGCAAAATCTCTTAAGCATCCTGCATAAGGATGCTCCATCTCGAACGAGTCTGGGCTTAAGGTTGGGCTTGATGACCTCGAAGGTCTTTTCCAGCCTAGTGGAGTCTAGGATAAAATCAGCTTCCTATAGGAAAGCTGGGGCTGATTTCTTTAGGGCACAACGTACATGGAAATGCTTCCTCAGAGCCCTTCTTTGCCATCACACAGAAGCACATTGTCAGGTGATGGGTCTTGGGTTTTGTTTCAGCTGATGCTGCTCAAACAGTTCATTTCTGAGGAGTTTTAATGAAGAAGTGTCCCTTTGGGTTGGAAGGAACAGGCTCTGCAAACCTTGACTTCATTCATTTGGTAACTAAGAGCTATGCTTGATGAGAAGAATGCTAATGCAAAGCGTCATTCCTGTAGTCAGTCCCATGATGATAAATAGCAACTGCTTTGTGTAATGATGCTTGATAAAATATTGCAGGGGAAATAATTTAACATGGAGGTATTTTTAATATGCAGTTTGCAACCATGTGAGGAAGAAATTGCATCCCTTCTGAAAGGAATTTCTAGCTTGATGCATATTTATTTTTATAGGTAGATATTAAATATCTCACATCTTTTAAAGCTGAAGTGAAGATGGAAGGATTGACAGCTCCTCACAATGTTCTATATGGAGAACAGGTCCTCCAGGGAGACCTTCTTTAGCCCCTGTCCTCAGACTTGCTGACCCCTTTGTGCCTCTGCTGCTGGTCCCTCCATCAGGCAAGGAACAGGCCCAAAACAGAGAAGGGTCATCCCACACAACAGAACCCCCTGTAACTCCTGTTAGTCCCATTGGGGCAGTCCTGCTCTTTGGGGACTTGAAGCCTTCAGTTCTGCAGTGAAGAAGGTGACTGAAGAATTGAAGTGGATGAAGAGCAGAAGTGACTGAAGAACTGAAGGCTTCAAGAGGTGAAGGCTTCCATTAGCCCATTCCTCTGCTCCCTTGCACCTACTCTAGGAGATATTTGGAACCTCTTCCCCTTGTGTCCATCATCTTTTGATGGACCATTGTACCTTGTCCCATCCGACCCCTCACTGCCAAACACCCCAACAGCCTGATGCTGCATCTCAGCCCTGCTTTTCTGCTCCATCCTTGTCCCTGCAGGCCCTGTTATCCTTCAGTCTGGACCCCCATATCTACAATCTCACATCACAGGGACCCCCACTGAGGCCAGGAGCCAGCCTAGCTCCTATGTGCAATGTGTGACTCCATCAGGAGGTCAGGGAGATGAAGAAGGATCCCCTCAGTGGTTTATATCACTGAAGCTTTCCAATAATTTAAATATGGGCTTTGGATATAGCTTCAAAAATAAGCGTATCCAATAAAATAGATGGTATTTATACTTGCCCTGCTTGGAAGTGGACCAGGGCGTTGTGGCTGACGGGAGGCCTTTGGCGTGCTGAGATGGAGTGGGAGGCAGAGGAGGATTTGAGGACATCTGAAGAGAGAGGAGCACCATTTCCTGCTGAACCCTTGGAGCGGGAGCGTGTGCTCTGCCACTCATGTTGGTACTGGAAAGGCATGCCAGGATCCACACATCCTGCCTGCATGCACAGGGTGCCCAGAGAAGCTGTGGCTGCCCCATCCCTGGCAGGGCTCAAGGCCAGGTTGGACACAGGGGCTTGGAGCAAGCTGCTCCAGTGGAAGGTGTCCCTGCCCGTGGCAGGGGTTGGAGCTGGAGGAGCTTTAAGCTGCCTTCCAACCCAAACCAGTCTGTGACTCTATGACTCTCTTTTGTAGGAAGAGACCTTTATCATATGAAGTAGTGTAGGAAAAACATGATTATCTCTATAATTATGCAAATACAGTGCTATTTTTTCAGGTTCCAGTGCCTCAAATTACCTCTTGTGAAGGCATTTTGATGTGATGAATTAATGACAGTTTTCTACTGTGGGCTGTTTGGTGACAGTTTCTTTTTGGGTAACAATGCCATGTGAGAGATGCCTCTGGCCATCTCCTCTTCTCTCTGCTCCTCACTTAAACCCCTCAGGCTCTGCTGGTAAATCTGTAACATGCTGCTGTTTTGAATCCCAAACCATAACTACTCAGCCTCCTCTTGTTAAGCTAATTTACCCACTCAGGAGCTCACACTGCAGGAGGAGGCTGACATGAACCATCTGACTTTTATTTTGCTTGACATAATGCCTTCGGCTCCTCCAACTTTGGAGGTTTTCCCTTTTTCCCTTCCCTTTTCCATCCCAGCCCATTAATAATTTGCTATTCCTGGAGGGAACTGGTGACTCTTTATTCTGGTTCCCAGACACGCTGGTGGATGTGTTATTTTTAAGCCGGTTTCACTACCTGAGGCACAGTGACTCGTTATGGATTTGCAAAGCCCTCTCTGGTTTTCCATAGCAGTTGACTTCCGGATTTAATCCTTGAGGGGATAGTTAGAATCATAGAATAGTCAGGGTTGGAAAGGACCCTTAAGATCATCCAGTTCCAATCCCCCTGCCATGGGCAGGGACACCTCCCACTAAACCATGGCACCCAAGGCTCTGTCCAACCTGGCCTTGAACACCTCCAGCGATGGAGCATTCCCAACTTCCCTGGGCAACCCATTCCAGTGCCTCACCACCCTCACAGTAAAGAACTTCTTCCTCATATCCAATCTAAACTTCCCCTGTTTCAGTTTGAACCCGTTACCCCTTGTCCTATCACTACAGTCCCCCATGAAGAGTCCCTCCCCAGCATCCCTATAGGCCCCCTTCAGATACTGGAAGCTGCTCTGAGGTCTCCACGCAGCCTTCTCTTCTCCAGGCTCAACAGCCCCAACTCTCTCATCCTATCTTCATACAGGAGCGGCTCCAGTCCCTGATCATCCTCGTGGCCTCCTCTGGACTTGTTCCAACAGTTCCATGTCCTTTTGATGTTGAGGACCCCAGAACTGCACACAATACTCCAAGTGAGGTCTCACAGAGCAGAGCAGAGGGGCAGGATCACCTCCCTCGACCTGCTGGTCACGCTCCTTTGGATGCAGCCCAGGATCCGGTTGGTTTCTGGGCTGCGAGCGCACACTGCAGCCGGCTCATGGTCATTTTCTCATCGACCAACACCCTCAAGTCCTTCTGCACAGGGCTGCTCTGAATCTCTTCTCTGCCCAACCTGGAGCTGTGCCTGGGATTGCTCCGACCCAGGTGTAGGACCTTGCACTTTTTCATGGTTAATTTAATGGTTAAGTTGGAGCACAGCATAAAATCCCCAAATCCTTTAAGACTGTTACAGTCATAAAATATTCCCTAAACTCAACACAACCATCTCCCCTTGTAAAATTAGGGGGCACAGAGTGACCCAAGGACCTTGTCTTCACGTTGGGAGCCGCTTCCTGGGGTAGGGGGAATGATGGAGGTTGACTTGGATTTGTGGGGGAAAAGCAATGCCTTAAGCAGGGTGATTTATTGAGGAGCACAGTGATGTTCCGTGTATTTTTATACCTTTTCTGGAAACCTAAGTCTGAAGGCTTAAATATTTCATGTGTTCTGGTATTTCTTCTTTGGTAGAGCTCTGTTTGCTCTGCAGTGGCTGCTTGTAGGAGACGGAGAGGACAATCAGCTGTGTTGGGACATTGGGATGAGTGCGTTGGGAAGTGCTCTCGGGATGCTTTTCTGATTTCCTCCCAACTGCAGAGAGGTGTCCCCAGTTCTGTGTCTTCCTGAGCTATCGCAGGGTGCTTTGGGTTGGAAGGGACCTTAAAGCTCCTCCAGCTCCAACCCCCGCCACGGGCAGGGACACCTTCCACTGGAGCAGCTTGCTCCAAGCCCTTGTGTCCAACCTGGCCTTCAACACTGCCAGGGATGGGGCAGCCACAGCTTCTCTGGGCACCCTGTGCCAGCGCCTCAGCACCCTCCCACGGAACAGCTTCTGCCTCAGAGCTCATCTCAGTCTCCCCTCTGGCAGCTTAAAGCCATTCCCCTCTGCCTGTCCCTACATGTGTGCTGGTGGAAGGTGTCCCTGCCCGTGGCACGGGGTTGGAACTGGATGATGTTGAGTTCCTTTCCAACCCAACCCAGTCTGGGATTCTGTCATTTCAGGGCTGCTGCTCTTCCTTCCTGGCTCTTGGTGGATTGGACAGGAGCTGCATTTGCTGTTGGGTTTCTCTCAGGTCTGGTGTAGTGGCTGGGGATCTCATCCCATCTCTTTGCTGGAAGATGAATAACAAACACCTTGGGGATATGGGTTTTT
This sequence comes from Ara ararauna, assembly GCA_028858755.1. Lineage (NCBI taxonomy): Eukaryota > Metazoa > Chordata > Aves > Psittaciformes > Psittacidae > Ara > Ara ararauna. The sequence goes on along the minus strand of CM054378.1, from coordinate 132,343,052 downwards.
TTGTAGCATCTCTGTATTTCTCCTCTGTTTCCAAGAGAATCTTTGTGCTTTCGAGCTGGTGAAATCAGGTTTTAGTTGCATGGGAGCCCTTTTTGAAACCCCGCTGTGGAGTTTTGCCAGGTCAAATATTGGCTATTCCCAGCTTCCCCCAAGCACAATCTGAGTCTCATCTCCTGGCCCAAATACATCCAAGAGACCCATTATGCCTTTTAACACCCAAACGCTGGCTTTGTTAATACTCTGTGTGTGCTCCATCTGCTGCTCTGTTTGGCTAAAGCTGATGTCTTTGAGAGCAACTCACTTGCCTGGTCCAAGTCCAAACTGTCCAAAATACCATATGGACATATTAAAGTCAATTAGCATTTTAACAGTCAGGATCTAAGTTGTGATCCCTAAACCCTCGGTCTTCCTGCCTTTCCCTCAAGCTTGGCCTATTCTTACAACCCCAAATCGTTTATCATTGGGAATCTGTCTCTTTCCTTACCTTACATATGAGAACTGTTGGATCCATCCTTTAAAACTGGCTCTTTTGGGCAATAATTTGATTCCGTGGCATTGTTGTGATCATCCTGGAATTGCCAATCACTACAGGTAGCTGAAATAGGAAATTGGGTGTCTCCAGAGATCTTGTTTAAGGGTGTGAATCAAGAGTGGGTCTGGTGAAATAAGGAGAATGCTGCTAAGGTTAAAGGGGGATGTTAGAGGCAGGAAGCAGGTCAAGGCTTGTGCTATAGGAGACTTAATTCTTGGGCAGTTCTGGTGTGTTGATCCTTAATCGTAGTCTGAGGATGCCGAAATGGCAGCACTGGGGACATTGGCTTTGGCGGAATACCTGGAATAACACTTCCAAGGTAGGTCCAACACGAGGATGCTCAGGGGCTGGGGCACTTCCTGTATGGAGCCAGGCTGAGAACATGGGGGCTGTTGAGCCTGGAGAAGAGAAGCTGCGTGGAGACCTCAGAGCAGCTTCCGGTGGCTGAAGGGGCTACAGGGATGGTGGAGATGATTTTGGACACGTATCTGGAGGTACCAAGCACATGGGAAGCCCTTTCCAGATGCTGCTGTTCCTTGAAATGAGGCGTATATTAGACCTGGTTCTTGTAGACACCAACCAGGCCAGAAGGAAGGAATTCGAACAGATATGAAACAGGAGCAACTTCCCAATTCCAAAGTGTAAAGAGGCCTCAGGTATTCACACTGAAGTTGTTCCCTTTCCATAGCTGGAAGCACAGAGGTCTTGCACGCTCTGCTTTGTGTGTCACGGAGCAGGAATTAGATCTGGAGCAACACAGCAAAGCTTGCAGTGATTTTTTTATTCCTCCTGGCTCAGCAGCAGAGCTGAAAAGGCCGAATTGGAAATGAACCAGATGAGCAAGTGCATTTGGGAACCACAAAGGGCTCTTTTCTGAGCAGTTTATTGTAAATGCCCTGCCATAACCTGTAACCCGAGGGCACCGAGAGCCTGGGCTTGCTCTCCTGCCTGCCTGCATTTACATTACCCACTCCTCCAGAAAGAGCCAACCAGAGGTACTCCCTTCAGGACCCATCCAGTGTTGCCATAGAAACTCTGTCAGAGCAGAAAGAGACCAGGAGCACCCGCTTCTGGAAGTGTGAGGCTCTCCTCTCCTCCATGAGATTGCAGGGATGAGCAAATTCCGGATGGGAGGTGTCCCTGCCCATAGCAGGGGGTTGGAACTGGATGATCTTAAGGTCCTTTCCAACCCTGACTATTCTATGATTCTATGATTCTACGAAATCACAGAATAGTTAGGGTTGGAAAGGAACTTAAGCTCATCCAGTTCCAACCCCCTGCCATGGGCAGGGACACCTCACACTAAACCATGCCACCCAAGGCTCTGTCCAACCTGGCCTTGAACACCGCCAGCGATGGAGCATTCCCAGCTTCCCTGGGCAACCCATTCCAGTGCCTCACCACCCTTACAGTAAAGAACTTCTTCCTCATATCCAATCTAAACTTCCCCTGTTTCAGTTTGAACCCCTTACCCCTTGTCCTTTCTCTACAGTCCCTAACAAAGAGTCCCTCCCCAGCATCCCTGTAGCCCCCTTCAGATACTGGAAGCTACTGTGAGGTCCCCACGCAGCCTTCTCTTCTCCAGGCTGAACAGCCCCAACTTTCTCACCCTGTCTTCATACAGGAGCTGCTCCAGTCCCTGCTCATCCTCGTGGCCTCCTCTGGACTTGTTCCAACAGTTCCATGTCCTTTTTATGTTGAGGACACCAGAACTGCACACAGTACTCCAAGTGAGCTCTCACAAGAGCAGAGTAGGGGACAGGATCACCTCCCTCGACCTGCCGGTCATGCTCCTTTGGATGCAGCCCAGGATCCGGTTGGTTTCTGGGCTGCGAGCGCACACTGCAGCCGGCTCATGGTCATTTTCTCATCGACCAACATCCCCAAGTCCTTCTCCTTGGGCTGCTCTGAATCTCTTCTCTGCCCAACCTGGAGCTGTGCCTGGGATTTGTGCTTCTGTATCATTGTGTATGAAACTGGAGCGACTTGAGGGTGTTTATGGAATAGGGTCCAGATTACCAGAGGAAAAGGAATGTCTCCGGGGCCAGAAGGATGCTCTGTCTCCTCCTTGGCTAGGGAAGGATCTTAAGGAAGATCTGATGCTTAAAATTCACCATGGTGAAGCCTTGTTGGAGTTGCACCAGGAAACCTTCACCTGAAAGGGGAAAACCAGTACCAGAAACATGATCATAGAATCCCAGACTGGTTTGGGTTGGAAGAGACCTTAAAGCTCCTCGAGCTCCAACTCCTGCCACGGGCAGGGACACCTTCCACTGGAGCAGCTTGCTCCAAGCCCCTGTGTCCAACCTGGCCTTGAGCACTGCCAGGGATGGGGCAGCCACAGCTTCTCTGGGCACCCTGTGCCAGCGCCTCAGCACCCTCCCAGGGAAGAGCTTCTGCCTCAGAGCTCATCTCAGTCTCCCCTCTGGCAGCTTAAAGCCATTCCCCTTGGCCTGTCCCTCCATCCCTTGTCCCAAGCCCCTCTCCAGCTTTCCTGCAGCCCCTTTAGGCACTGGAGCTGCTCTAAGGTCTCCCCTTCAGGAGCCTTCTCTTCTCCAGGCTGCCCCAGCCCAGCTCTCTCAGCCTGGCTCCAGAGCAGAGTGTGAACACATGATGCCCTCATCTTCCTTCTCTTCATGTGTATCTCCCCAGAGTTCAGGTTCCCGCACTTCAGGTTCCTCCCTGTCTCTTCACTTCAGTGCAGATTTCAGTTTAGATGAAGAAATGCATATGCACTAATGAGAATATCAGTAATGATTCCATTAAAGATGCATGAACTGAATGGGGCTCTATCTGTTTCCCCAAGCCACATCCTATCTATAAGGCAGTGAGAGCAGAAGGTGACTTCTGCTGGTGAAATGAGCAGATTTGACTCTGAATGCACAAGGAAAACAGCTTTCCAGAGAAATAAAGGCCACCCCATCACTTTTGTGAGCGTAACCTCCCTTTAGTCTGTCATTCTGGATCAGTTCAGCTGCCAGCTCAGAAGCTCTCCTGTGGCATCTCCTCACCTGCAGTGGTGACCTTCTGTATGTTATAACAGGCCTGGAAAATGTGTTCCATAATACTCAAGAAAAGACAGAGGAAGAAACCTGTGGTCAGTATGAACAAGGAGCTCTGTGCACTCACTGTGTGCAGGAAGAGGAGCAGTTGCTCTATTTTCCTTCTTTAAGATACTGGCTAAGGGCCTGATGAAGTTGTGCTTCATCCTCATTACTCTGCAGTAAGGAAACACTTACTTCATTGTCTTTTGAAGTAATGATATTGAAATAGCAAAGATTAAGAGGGGAAGAAGTAGCTTAGTCCTAAGGCTCAGTCTTAGGTGCCAAAGCCTCACAAACCTACTGCTGTTCACCGAGGGCATCAACAGGATGGAAACGGTTCATTGAGGTTCCTCAGCAAAGATCTGTAGAGAAACTAAGGATCGTGGGAGCAAAGGGAAGGTCCTTTCCAGGATGGGTAATTCAGTAATGGTAAAAAGAGGGGGTTGGAGTCAGTAACAGGCTCTTTTGGTGAAGGGGACCTGGTGTGTGGCAGAGATTGGTGGTGGGAGCTGGGTTTGTTCAGCACTTTCAGAAGGGACCTGGGAAAGGGAAGGAATGCTGAGAGGTGCAAATCTTGAATTACTCAGGGCAATAAAAGATGAGGGATGATGAATGTGAAGTCTGGCAATAGCTTCTCATGAGACCATACTAAAGATGAAATTCAGTGTAGGTGAATGTGAAGTGATGCATGGGAGGAAAAGGAGTCTTTATCTTGCATGTAAAATGCTGGGATTTGAGCTGACCATTCCCACTCAGGAGGAGGGTCCTGGATCATGACAACCACATCAGCTCAGTGCTCAGCATCTCCATGGTAGCTATAAATGTTTCCCAATGAGAACAACCTCCCCAGAGAAGTGGTGACTTCTCTATTGTCATGGTTTAAGCGGAGCTGTAAATCAGCCACGCAGTCGTTAGCTCACTCCCCCCCTTCCTCCTCCCTCTCCCAGAGGGATGGGGAGGAGAATGGAAAGAATGTGACTCCCACGGGTTGAGATAAGAGCAGTTCAGTAACTAAGGTATAACACAAACCACTGCTGCTGCCACCAATAATGATAAGGGAAATAACAAGGGAAGAGAATACAACCGCTCACCACCCGCTGACCGATACCCAGCCCGACCCAGCAGTGATCTCACCCTTCCGGGTAACTGCGCCCAGTTTTCACATCCTGGGCATGACGTGCTGCGGTATGGAATACCCCTTTGGTCGGCTTGGGTCAGGTGTCCTGTCTCTGCTTCATCCCGGCTTCCTCCCGGCTTCCCCTCCTCCCTGGCAGAGCACGAGGCTCAGAAAGTCCTTGCTCAGACCAAACATTACTGAGCAGCACCTGAAACCATCGGTGTTGTCAGCGCTGTTCCCAGGCTGAAAGTCAGGAACGTAGCACTGCACCAGCTACTGAGAAGGAGAAAAATGACTGCTGCTGCTGAACCCAGGACATCTATTCGTAAATGGAATAATCTCCCTGGGGAAGTGGTGACTTCCCAGTGTTGGACACTGTTAAGATTGGGCTGCGGGGGTGCTGGGCATCTAGTCTAGGTCATGCTTTGCTTGGAAAGGTTGGAGCAGCTGATCCTTGAGGTCCCTTCAGCCTGGAGTTCTGGGATTCTGTGATGCCTGGTCTTCTGCACGGGAAACTGAATGGTGCCAAGGTCTCCCAAGGGAACTGCAGATGGATTCCTAGGCCTGGGAAAGCTTCCCTTTCTTTGCAGTTATTTCAGCTTCTCTAATAAAAGTCAAGTCCTTGCCCAGCAACCCTGACCTCATTTGTCTTCTTTTGGGCTCTGGACAGGCTTCTTGGTGGTGAGCCAGGACTCAAAGCTGTGAGTGGCTTTAGCTACAGACCGGTGATGAGGTGGTTTTCACCAAGACAAGGATTCCTTTGAGGAAGAATGAGAATCATTATTCTTCAGGGCTATTTGTAGGGTAAATACAAGAAATGGCACTTGGGCTGCCTCAGGTTTAGCAGTCTTCTGCTATTATAACTTATCTTCATCCTTCCAGCTAAATATTCCCTTGGGGAACATGGTAGGATAAGGTGGGGCCACAGTTCAGCCTTTAAGGCCGATTATAATGGTTTCTTTATCTAGGGCTCGCACTTTGGAGCAACAGACAAGTTTATTCTCTTCATTAGAGACTCTTCATATCTTGCTTTGGATTAGTCAAATACAGGATGCAGTAGATAAGTGAATGGAGCATTAATATTGTGTGACTTCAATGGTTTTCTAAAGCACCTTTCCCATAGAGACTTGTCGCATAGAATCATAGTATCGTCTGGGTTGGCAAGCGTAGGAAAGGATGTGACACGTGTCTTGGCTGGAAGTGATGGTGATGGACGGTCTGTCAGGTTCTGTCACTGCGCTTTCTTTAGAGCTTGTGCCTTAAATAATCAAGCCATCTCACTAACATTCTTGGGCAGTTGCTCCTGGTTTTCAGGATGAGTTTTGCTCACATGGGTGCATCCTGCAGTGAGGCCTGGGAGGTTTCTGTTGGGCGTGGATGGGAAGTAAAACTGAGGTGGAACTGAAATAAGAAGGGAAATGGGAATAATCTCTTTTGGCCCACAGCTTGCAGCTATATTGAACCTTAATACGGGTCTGAAAGCAAGTTTTCCCTGAGCAAGAGGAAAAAACAGGCCCCAAATGCCCAAAACAGTGCTTCTGTCATTCCCTAATATCCATTTGGCCTTGTGAAGTCTCTCGATTCCCTGACTTGATGAGGGCAACAGCTTCAAGCTGACACATCGCATTGTCCAGCCAGAAGATCCCATGGAATTGCTCAGAGCTCTGTGCTCTTCCTGCCTAATTCCCAGGAAACCTGGGAATCCACAGGGCAGGGGGGCCCCAGCAGCCATTCGCTGCCAATGATCTCCAGTTGGGAGGATCTCCTCCAGGTAGGCAGGACCATGTTGTGTCAACGTTGTGACCCAGTGAAAGGGAGAAAATGGACCACACGACATGGCCATGCCATCATGCCACCAACAAGTTTCTCTCCATCACCCTTCATGTCAAAGTCATCCCTGCCACTGCCATGCCTTTCAGTGGTGCTTTCCTCTAAGTCTGCACAAGATAAAGGAATGGTCATAAAACGAAACTGTTTTTTGGCAGATTCATGGAGGTTTTATCAGTTTGGGGTTGGGGGGGCTGAGTTTATACTGAAGGTTGCAGAGACACAGTGGTGTTGTCTGTGATGCCTGTAGAGCTCCTGTCTGTAGTCTCCAGGCTTTGTGCTTATCACATAAGAGAAGCACCTCCTTCTCCAGAGAGGGTGGAATTCACCACCCTTTGGGTCAAGCTGTGATCCCACGAGGGAGAGGAAGGGGTTATAGAAGTTTTCACTCTGGTTGATGTGCACTCATCCTTCCTCATGGAATGAATCATAGGATCATAGACTGCTTTGGGTTGAAGAGACCTTAAAGCTCTTCGAGTTCCAACCCCTGCCACGGGCAGGGACACCTTCCACTGGAGCAGCTTGCTCCAAGCCCCTGTGTCCAGCCTGCCCTTGAGCATATTCTACTCTGCAGATCCAGAACTGCCTCCCCTCCTGGGGAGCCTTCCTACTCCTGCGTACCATCTTCACAGTCCTGGAAATGAGGAGCTGGAGTGAAGGCAGGGGGGCTCATGAAGCAGTGAGTCTCTGTTATTCCCTTGTTTCACACAGACGTTAGACCTGAGCTGACAGTGTGTGCTTGCAGCCCAAAAAGCCTATCCTATCCTGCTTGAGGGTGCAATATCCAGGTTAAAGGAGGTGAATATCCGCTTTACTCCCCACTCCTGAGACCGCACCGAGAGTATTGTGGGTTCCCAGCACAAGAAAGATATGGACTTGGACAAAGCCTTGGATGACCTCATTTGATGTGAGGTGTCCCTGCCCATGGCAGGGGTTGGAGCTTGGTGATCTTAAGGTCCTTTCCAACCGTAACGATTCTATGATTCTATGACCTGTTAGAGCAGGTCCAGAGGAGGCCATGGAGCTGCTGCGAGGGCTGGAGCAGCTCTGCTCTGGAGCCAGGCTGAGAGAGCTGGGCTGGGGCAGCCTGGAGAAGAGAAGGCTCCTGAAGGGGGGAGACCTTTGAATATATAAGTGGTGCTTGTAAGAAAGATGGAGAGAGCTTTTACCGAGGCTTGGAGGGACTGGACAAGGACAGGACATGGGGGGGAAATTTTTTACAATGAGGGTGGTTGAACAGGCTGTTGGAATTTGTGGCTGCCCCATCCCTGCAGTGCTCAAGGGCAGGTTGGACACATGGGCATGGAGCAAGCTGCTCCAGTGGAAGGTATCCCTGCCCATGGCAGGGGGTTGGAACTCGATGATCTTAAGGTCCTTTCCAGCCCAAACCGTTCTATCATTCTATGAATGCCCCATGAAGGGAGACAGCACAAGGCACTTTGTATTGATGGGAAGGACACACTCTGCTCCAACCAGAGGCCTGCCGCCTTCAATATAAGCCCACAGATCCCACCCCACCAGCACTCTTCTGTGGGAGGTACACAGCGATGCTGTGGGTGCCTCCGCAGTCCACCTGAGAATTGGTTTTGCATGGCCATGTTAATGAGCAAGAAATAAGTTGCTGCTCAGATAGAGAAAAGGACTTTTCAGGTGAAAAAGGAACCAACTGCAAAAGGTCTCCAGGAGGGTGGCAGGGTGGCAAATGCTGGAGCAAAGCTTGCTTAAATCAGTTCCTGTGACTGGTGAATGCACCTTCCTTTGACTGCTCTCTTGGGCTGATGAGGCTTGAAGCAGTGATAAGGAGGTGGCACTTCTTCATGGGAATGAATGTGTTTATTATCCCCAGAGGCTCCAGAGATGCAGGATCCTCAACCAACCATTTATGTGCTCTTCAGAGCGGTTCCACCCTTGCTTTCAGCTTGTCCTCTATTTTTACCTCCATTTAGCATGAGTGGGCTGGAATAGTTCCATGGTGAGTGAATGAGTGATGGGATACCAGTGATAATGTGGGATGAGCCATGTAAAATGAAACCTGGGGTCCTGCAGCATCAAGGTCCATTTGCAAATCTGGGTGTTCATCCTTGGTAATGCCCGAGGAGTAGCGCATGGGAGAGGTTTGGGTAGAGCTTGACACGGAAAGGTGTGCAAGCACCATGCTTGGTTCCAGTGTTAAATGGCTCTCGGTGATTAGGGAAGAAGGAAAAGGTTGTGCCATCCTTCCTGCTGAAGTTGCATTTGTGAGCTGGCAAAGCTGGAGTCACTCACGTTCATGGCATTTCACATGGTAAGTGTAAACCAGCCCAGAAATGAGTTTGGGAAGGTCTCAGCTCTCTCCTCCTGAGCTGGAGGCTGCTTCTAGGCTGGTAATTGACTGGGAAAGGTCTCTGAATTAGGGAACGTCTGTTTGAACTACAAAAGAAGTTTCATAGAATCAGGGAATCAACCCGGTTGGAAAAGCCCTTTAAGCTCACCCAGTCCAACCATTCCCAGCACTGCCAAGGCCACCACTGACCTATGGCACTGAGGCCTCGTCTCTGTGGCGTGTGAGCACTCCCAGGGACGGTGACTGCAGCCCTGCCCTGGGCAGTTCCAGTGCTGAGCACCCTTTGGGGAAGGAATTGTTTCTGCAGCACTAGAGCAGATTTGCCTTTCAAGATGCACGAGGCCACATTAAGCTGGGGGTAAGTGAAATCAAATGGATGCCCTCTGCTCTGCTCTCGTGAGAGCTCACTTGCAGCACTGTGTGCAGTTCTGGTGTCCTCAACATCAAAAGGATATGGAACTGTTGGAGCAAGTCCAGAGGAGGCCACGAGGATGATCAGGGACTGGAGCAGCTCCTGTATGAAGATAGGATGAGAAAGTTGGGGCTGTTGAGCCTGGAGAAGAGAAGGCTGCGTGGAGACCTCAGAGCAGCTTCCAGTGCCTGAAGGGAGCCTATAGGGATGCTGGGGAGGGACTCTTCATTAGGGTCTGTAGTGATAGGACAAGGGGTGATGGGTTCAAACTGAAACAGGGGAAGTTTAGATTGGATATGAGGAAGAAGTTCTTTACTGTAAGGGTGCTGAGGCACTGGAATGGGTTGCCCAGGGAAGCTGTGAATGCTCCATCCCTGGCGGTGTTCAAGGCCAGGTTGGACATAGCCTTGGGTGCTGTGGTTTAGTGGGAGGTGTCCCTGCCCATGGCAGGGGTTTGGAAGTGGATGAGCTTAAGGTCCTTTCCAACCCTGACTGTTCTCTGATTCTATGATTGTATGACCCGTTGGAGCTTCAAAGCTGTCTCTCAGCAGAAGGAAATCGTGTTTTAGGGGTTTAAAATCAGAAAGTCATGAACGGTTTGGGTTGGAAGGGAGCTTAAAGCTCATCCAATGCCGCAGGGGGAATGCTGGTAGTCAGCGAGCTCTCAAGAAGTGTCTGAGCAATGGTGACAGGAGCCCTCAGTGGCAGTGGTTCAAGGAGTTCAAGTGTGGTTTTGTAGTGCCTGATCCTGTGCTTAGATAAGGGACTTTATTGCCCTTCCCTATAAAAGTCCTTGTGACCCAACCGCTCTCAGGAGCGTATTGCAGCTCGAGGCTTGCTGGGAATATCGGCTATTTTGTCTTGTAAATTAGTTTAGGCTGCTCGCAGCGATTGAAGCCCTAATCAGATAACGGCCAACAGAAACTATTGCTGAAACGTTCAATGGCACATTTGGAAATCAGTGGTAGAAGTGACAATTCACTCACGCAATTACTGGTGCAAGGCTCAAACAGGGACCGAACCACCTGAGCTCCCTACCTGAAGGGAAACAAGTTCTTTTCCAAGTGTTTCAAGGGTACCTAAGGCCTGAATGAGACCCGGCACTCGTGGATCTTCAGTGCTCCAAAGGCTGGTGTGTTACTGAGATGCTGCTCTCAGCTTGGCTTGGGATCTGGGGCTGGAAGCTCACCCCCACATAGCGTGAAATTGAGGGTGGACCGATGACGGGAGATGCTGCTGGTAGATGCCAAATCCTGGGTGGAGGTGTCGAGTTTGGGCTGCTCCAAACCAGTGGGCTCCTTCTGAGGTGTGTGATGAACAAACCAGTTCATTGTAACAGGTTCGGATGATAGCATTGATTCCTTATCTAAGTATTATCAAGTGCTTTGCTCGGGTTTTTAATGTCTGTGAGTACTGGGTGTGCGGACAAGAGCTTCTCCATTTCAGCACTGGAGGGAAGAAATAAGGGCTGAGATGCTGGGCTGCACCCCCAGAGCGTGAGCAGCAGCTCAGGGAGGGGATCCTGCCCCTCTGCTGCGCTCTGGGGAGACCCCCCCTGCAGTCCTGATCCAGCTCTGGGGCAGCAGCACAAGAGGGACGTGGAGCTGTTGGAGCAAGGCCAGAGGAGGCCATGGAGCTGCTGCGAGGGCTGGAGCAGCTCTGCTCTGGAGCCAGGCTGAGAGAGCTGGGCTGGGGCAGCCTGGAGAAGAGAAGGCTCCTGAAGGGGAGACCTTAGAGCAGCTCCAGTGCCTAAAGGGGCTGCAGGAAAGCTGGAGAGGGGCTTTGGACAAGGGATGGAGGGAGAGGACAAGGGGAATGGCTTTGAGCTGCCAGAGGGGAGACTGAGATGAGCTCTTAGGCAGAAGCTGTTCCCTGGGAGGGTGCTGAGGCGCTGGCCCAGGGTGCCCAGAGAAGCTGTGGCTGCCCCATCCCTGGCAGTGCTCAAGGCCAGGTTGGACACAGGGCTTGGAGCAAGCTGCTGCAGTGGAAGGTTGTCCCTGCCCGTGGCAGGGGCTGGAACAGGATGAGCTTGAAGGTCCCTTCCAACACAAACCAGTCTGGGATTCACTGAGTCTGTAGGTGAAGGCTGCTCCTTTACAGCGAGGATGGGCAGTTTAATTTAAAGTCTCATTTAAAGGACATGGACAGATGCGAAGAAGATCTCTGAATGGTGAATTCCCCTCTAAACTTGCCGGAGGTGCCTTTGCAGTGGGGTTTAATGTCACTTTGTCCTTTGTGCGTGGTCCTCCTGTGCCTGGCAGTGACCTCCAGGGTGTCGCGAGGCTTTTTCTGGCTCATGGGCAGGAGAAGCTGGAGCTTGTTTGTACCTGGGGCTGGGTCTGAGCACCCGGAATTTCAAATGCCAAAGGGAGTAACAAATCTAATCCTTGAACGAGCCCAAATGGACCCTTCCCCTGCATCACTGCCTGTTCAATCCTTTAATCCTCCCTGCCCTGCTGCCAGCCTTTCCTCCAAGGGCAGCCCTTTAGCCTGCTGGTGTCTGGTTTTCCCTCCTGCCTTCTCATTGCTCCCCAGTAATTCAGCTTTTTTGCTGTACAGAACAACCACAGGAGCTCATTCCATAAGGAATAAGCTTCCATAAGGAATATTCCTTATTCCATAAGGAATAAGCTATCCCAGAAGGCTGGAAAGAACAAAGGTATCGGCTATATAAGGAATATTCCTTATTCCATAAGGAATAAGCTATCCCAGAAGGCTGGAAAGAACAAAGCTATCCCCTCTATAAGGAATATTCCTTATTCCATAAGGAATAAGCTATCCCAGAAGGCTGGAAAGAACAAAGCTATCGGCTATATAAGGAATATCCTTATTCCATAAGGAATAAGCTATCCCAGAAGGCTGGAAAGAACAAAGCTATCCCCTCTATAAGGAATATTCCTTATTCCATAAGGAATAAACTATCCCAGAAGGCTGGAAAGAACGAAGCTATCCCCTCTATAAGGAATATTCCTTATTCCATAAGGAATAAGCTATCCCAGAAGGCTGGAAAGAACAAAGCTATCCCCTCTATAAGGAATATTCCTTATTCCATAAGGAATAAGCTATCCCAGCAGGCTGGAAAGAACAAAGCTATCGGCTATATAAGGAATATTCCTTATTCCATAAGGAATAAGCTATCCCAGAAGGCTGGAAAGAACAAAGCTATCCCCTCTATAAGGAATATTCCTTATTCCATAAGGAATAAGCTATCCCAGAAGGCTGGGAAGAACGTTCTTAAATGCCCCATCCACCCACCTCTTGTCTTGCGCAGGTCTGTGCTGAGCTTGTGTATACGGTTGCGCATGCATCTGTGTTGCATGTAGGCAGTGAAATATATATAGCTGGAAATACAAGCTAACTGCCTTGTTATGGGTGTTCTGAGTCTGATTATGAAGGAAACAAAGCTGGTGCTTAAACCCCTGTTAATGCTGTGTGTGCCGCTCATTTTGAATGTATTTCAGGGACTCCTTTCCTAGCGCATCCCTGAAGCTGTGCATGTTAAAGGGAGCGGGTGGGTAGCTGGGCCTCGTCACCTAAAAGCCATTAATCAAAAGCAGCGTCGCACCAAGGAGGACAGGGCTGAGCAGAGCTGCAAGGAATGGTCTAGAAACGTTTGGAGATGCAGGACGAATTAAAGGAGGCTTTAAAATCCCTTCTTGCTGCAGCCCCGGGAGCTCTTCCCTTCGTTATTGAGTCATCATTCCTAAAGCGGTTCAGTTAGCGCTGCTCAGAGCGGGAGTGCTCTGGGTATCCCTTGGGAAGAGCACAAAATGAACCCTGGCTTTGCTACTCCTATTGATTGTGGGCATGAGATTGAATGCAACTAAAGCAAGAAAACAGCTCCTGAGTTCTTCGGTGAGGAATCTAATGACTTTTATTCAGTATGGTTTCATCTCATTTGCTTTTTCTTCTGCATCATTGCTGTAATCAGGCCCCGAGCCTCAGCAGAGGCATGGTCCCATCATGTGCAGATCCATATAGGTAGAAAACAGGATATCTTCTTTCTGCCCCTGACTTTTCCATGTCTCCAGCAGGAAGCCTGTGAAGATTAGCAGCTCTCAACATGGAACAAGTGGGGTTTACCTGCTTGCTGTTATCTCTGATGCAAGGTGAAGAGAACCATAGAATCAGCTAGGTCGGAGAAGACCTTTATGATCATCAAGTTCAACCAAGAGGCAACGTAGACATGGCAGGAGGCGAATGGAGTCAGCAGGAGCAACAGGGATTTGCAGGAGGGCCCTTAGGGTATCCATGGGGAAAATCAGAGCAAGATGCAGGATACTTCAGTGCTGCCACTCTCCTAGCTCATCCCTGCTCTGTGGACCCAGGCTTTGTCTTATACACCAGGGGATGTAAGACGTGGGGACCATCATGGGGGGGATTGCAGCTTGCTTATGGTCATTTGGGGGGTGAAGAAGAACGAGCAAACCTAAATCCTATTGAAAAACCAATAAGGTGTAGAAATAGCTCCTGCATTTCTAAACCCAGTGTTGAACCCGGGGTTTTGGGTGCTGGGAATTCTCAAGCCTGTTTCCCCTGGCACACGTTGTCACAGATGCTGCTTCTCTCTTATCTTTCAGTATCTCCCAAAAGCAGCAAACCGCCATTAATTTCCCTGCCCTTTCCCCATCTCCTTTTCCCCTTGGGATAGAAAGGGCAAGTTTTCTTGCTGGAGGTCAGCACTTCCCAAAGGTTAGGAGATCAGAGAGGAAGAGAGAGCAGAGCAGGGCTGGCAGCATCTTTCCACATCTGAAGCTGTCAAAGCTTCCTTGATAGAAACAGTATTTATCTGGAATGAAATAATCCTGAAAAAGGCCATCGCTGGCTTTCAGAACAACAAAAGATAGCCCAATAAGCAAGATGCACTCCTAGCAAGCAGAAGTTCAACCCAAAACAAAGAGGAAGAAGACACAGTGTCTCCTTCTGCCTGAAATCACAGAATCCCAGCCTGGGTTGGGTTGAAGGGACCTTAAAGCTCATCCAGTCCCAACCCCTGCCACAGGCAGGGACACCTTCCACTGGAGCAGCTTGCTCCAAGCCCCTGTGTCCAACCTGGCCTTCAACACTGCCAGGGATGGAGCAGCCACAGCTTCTCTGGGCACCCTGTGCCAGCGCCTCAGCACCCTCCCAGGGAAGAGCTTCTGCCTTATCTCCAACCTGAACTTCCCCTGTTTCAGTCTGAACCCATCATCCCTTGTCCTATCGCTACAGTCCCTCATGAAGAGTCCCTCCCCAGCATCCCTATAGCCCCCTTCAGACACTGGAAGCTGCTCTGAGGTCTCCACGCAGCCTTCTCTTCTCCAGGCTCAACAGCCCCAATGTTCTCAACCTGGCTCCATACAGGAACTGCTCCAGCCCCTGCTCATCCTCATGGCCTCCTCTGGATTTGCTCCAACAGCTCCATGTCCTTCTGATGTGGAGGACCCCAGAACTACACACAGTGCTGCAAGTGGGGTCTTACCAGAGCAGAGTAGAGGGGCAACTCTACACCCAGTTACAACCCCATGTCAGGGAGTTGGAACTGAATGATCTTAAGGTCCTTTCCAACCCAAACCATTCTATGATTCTATAACTACTGCATTAGTTTATGGGATTCAGGAATTCTTTGAGGGGATTAACCAGCAGCGAAGACCAGAAGAACCTCTTGATGCCCCAAGAGGTTATCATCGAGATCCTATCCCTAGATGATGAACAAGGGACTTCCCAACACCATGGCATGCATGCAAAGCTATCAGCAACTGAACTGTGCTGAGGAGGTAAAACCCAGTGTAGAAACACAGTTGAGAGAATTACAGGGACTATAATTGACCACTTTTGGGGTCAAGAAGGGAGTTGGAGTTAGTTTAACACCCCCAGCCAGACTGGTCAGGAGGCAAAGTGGGATCATTGAGCTCGAGAGGCAACCAGAGGACCTCAGAGCATTGAATGTAGTGGAAAAGAAAGGATTATCTCCTAATGAAGCAGCGAGGAGGCAGGGATAGTTCTCATTTAAGGTCTTCCTCATTAATGTTCTGCTTGCTATCACAGGACCCGCAAATAACTGTGCAAGGAGCTCCTTGATTGCTGTGGATGTTCCTGCCTCCGATGACAACATGGTTTTATGTAGCCTAAAAAAGCCAAACAGAAAGGCTGTTAAAGTGCTGCTTAGCCAACATTAACTACAGCAATTTTTAATTAACCTGATTTAGAAGCCAAATATATCACTGATGAAAATGAGAGGGTAGAACGCAGTCATTTATTCCAGTCCAGTGGTCAGGAGCGGTGCATTAGGTTTATTCAAATGAGCCTCCACATTTTGCCGCAGGAATCGGCTCTGCGCCGGGTGCCAGGTTTGAGGAATCTGCACCTTGCTAAGGAGCAAATGAGCACCGGGCCCTGTGAGGGAAGGATGGAGAGAGGTTCATCTTCCTGCTCAGAAAGGGGGAGGAAAGACCCACCCCTGCTTGTGTTTAATAAAGCAGAATCAAGGCAATGGATGGGTGTGAATGGAGTGCTAATTGCCGCTTTCCAGCCTCTGCTGGCAACCAGCAGGCAGCATCAGTGGAGCTTGGCATGGAAAGACTCTCCCCAAGGGTCATTTTGTCTGTCGTGGGGTTGGTTGTGCTCTGGGATGGTGGCCAACGGGATGCACAGATAAAGCAGGGCAGTGGCCGTGGCGGGGAAGCACAGCAGAGCCAAACTCTGCCAGCAAAGATGAACGTGTTCCATGCGGTGTGTCAGAGGGATTGACGCAGGAGCGCGTAAAAAGGGATGGAGTTATTCAAGTGTTGCCATTTCCAGTTGGGAAGACTTCCAAGAAATGGAAGTAAAGCAGTAAACGAAAGCAGATTGAGGTGTGGAAGTTGTTATCTGTGCTCTTAGAATCCTAGAATGGTTTGGGTTGGAAAGGATCTGAAGTCATCCCCTTCCAACCGCCTGCCATCATGGAGGACAAGAACTTCTAGTGTGGTGCAAGCCATCTGCACTGTGCATGGGTGCACGTAGGGCCTTGGCTCTGCAGCGGTTTCCAAGCCTCCGTGTGTCTGAGTGCTTTGATGATTTCCCCTGACCTCCCTATGACCGGTCCAAGTGAAGATGATGAGAACTGAAGGTGCTGTGCAACCTTTCCTAAAGTGCCCATTAAAGCCTCTTGTGGCTTCAAAGGGTAGGAGCTGCCGTGTGTGTTCCTTCCAGGTGGCCTGGCAGGTAATCGTGTCCCTCCCAGGCTGGCACTTGTGCAGCCAGGAGTGAATATTGGGGCTGGCAGCTTCTCATGCGACGTCTTTCCCTTCCCTTTAGCAAGAGGCTCTGGTTAATGCAAGTGCTGAGCACTGAGGACTCGAGGGTGCTGAGCTCTGCGAATGCTTCAGTGGTCAAAGCGCGATGGCTGCGAGCAGCCAAGGGGAACCTTTCAAACAGAGCTGTGCTGGTGGCTGTCTCGTAGCTCAGTTCTGCGTTCAGTGTGTGGATTTCCTCTGTTTCCTGCAGAGCACATTGAGCATTCCTGTGTCCTGCATTCTGGTTATTGCCCTCCTTTTCGAGAGGAATGGAGATGAAACACTGATGGTGTCACTTGTAAGCCGATGGAGCACATTCAGAGTCCTTCCTATACCCTGAGAATGCATTTGTGCTTTGCCTCTCAGCTCTGCTGATGGCCTCTTTGCACACACAGGTTGTTTGCTGCTCCCCGAGGATGCTGTCCTCTTCTCTCCATGTCATGAGACCATAATTTCTCCTTCTTTCTCGTTGCAGGTTATCCGACGGGCTATCCCACCGCTGCTCCAGCCTACAACCCAAACATGTATCCAACCAGCAGCCCCGGCTATGCCCCAGGTAAAAATCTGTGTGTGGAGACAAGACGGGGAATGTTGAAGGGTCCAGGAGGATTTCCCTTGTGCTGCTCATTGGTCAAAATCCAGCAGCTCCATGTGTTTGACAGCAAATACTTCCCAGGGAAGGGGCTTGTGGTGAGCTCTTCCCTTCCTAACTCTGTCATGAGCTTCATGCCCTGCACTGGGAATGTTTGTGTTGCCAAGTATTTTTGTGCCATGAGTTGTATCCTGATACTAATCCCGGGGAGGTTACAGTCCTCATCACTGTGATACCTGCGCATTGATGGCTTTAATGTCTTCTGAGTACTGCCTGGTGTCTCCCCAAGATTGCCTTCACCTTCCCTCTGCTTATCCTTCCCTCCTCCTTCCATGTCATAGATGCAGAAATGGAGGCGACCATGTCCTGTTTGGTGTCTGGATCTCCCACGCTGTGTCTCTGCTGTCCCCATCTTTCCTGTGGCTCTGACAGACTCTGCCCTAATGTCTTCTCCTGTCCAGCTCCTGCCTTTCACACAACCCCACTGAAGATTCAGCAAGCTTTTCCTGGCCAAACTCAGGAACTCTTCTGCCTTGGCCTTGCTGGGCTGGGTACCTCTGACAGCACCAGCTGCACTCTTCTCCATAAGATCTTGTTTTCCCTTGACCTTCCCAGCTTGGCCACTTGTTTTCCACCTCTGCTCCAGCATGTCCATTGGGACATATTTGTCATTGGCCTCTTCCAGCTTGCCATGAACCAGGCTGATGATGGGTAACGTCTTCATCCTCCATAGCTCAGCCCTACCCTGGCACTCTGCTCTCTGCCATCTCCAGCCTTGGCAAATTCTCCTCCATCCTTCTGGAGAGCTGATACGAGAATGGTTTCCCCCGTCCACTGCTTTAACCATGTCATAGAATAGAATTACACCATGGTTTGGGTTGGAAAGGACCTTAAGATCACCCAGTTCCAACCTCCTGCCATGGGCTGGGATGCCTCTCCTCCCCCTCTTTGCTCCCTCTTGCTCATGTCTGCTTGTCCTTATTTGGAGAAGCAATGTCCAGTCCATTCATTCTTGGTGTCTGGAGCCTTACAGCTCTTTTGGCTCAGCCAACTATGTCTGTCCTCTTCAGCTCTTCCCAAACAAGTGTCTCCCTTGTTCCTTCTGCTCCTTGGAAGGAGGCTTCTCTTGTCACCCCCAAAGCCATTTTTCACTTGAATTCCTCCATTAACCATGAGTTTTATTAACAACCCCCCATAACAAGACTGCCAAGCTCCTTCCTTTCCCTGCTGCTGAGCACCATTTCTCCACACCTCCCTTCTGGCTGGTGTCTGCCGTTCTGTCTTGGCCACACATGTACCCAGGCCATGGCTCTGGTTGCTCTGTGGATGCAAAGAAAGGTCTGGATGGAGAAGGACACTCACACATCCACAACCTTCCTGCCTGGCTGGAGAGAGCCAGGGAGGCAAAAGCCATCAAAGCATCTGGGTGGCAAACCCAGCCATGACCTGTCCATCACTCTGGGGTCGAACACCTCATCTGCATGAGGCGGGGAGCCAGGGGAAATGCTTACAGCCAAGGACTGCCAATGGTAGGAGATTGATGTAGGTTGGGACAGAACCTAAATTAACCACAGGAGCTGCTGTCAGATAGCTTCAAGGACACTTCTGATTCCAGAAGAATTGAACCTTCTGCTGTTTTGAAGTCAGAGCAGTTACTCCAAAGCAGGATTCGTGGAGTAATTCTCACCTTTCCAAAAGGCGTTGTCTTCACCACAGCAGGGACTAATGTTCTGTGCTTCATAAGGAGTATTCGAGTTCCTCTGCTAAAACAATCAGTTGCTTTTTTATGCTTTTGAGCCCAACTTTGGAAACCTTTGCAGAAGTCCTTTCCTTTTTGGAATTGCAGACTTCTGTTAGGCCTCCACGCAGGAAATAACTTCACATTTAAGCACTTTACTGAAACCAACCCTTCAGAAGGACCAAGTTACTTGGAGTTTTTGAAGCCTGGTTGAGCTTCCCTGCTTTCAGCCAAATTCCCTGGGGGATGGAAGCTCTTGGCATGACAAAGGGAGGGAGAAACCCAAAGGCTAAGTAGCAGTTTCAAAAGGTGTTTCTTACCTGGAGTGAATGAAGTGCAAAGCAGTAGAAGAAAAGGAAATCTCCTATTTAAGAGCAGTTCTGGTGCCCAGAGAAGCTGTGGCTGCCCCATCCCTGGCAGTGTTCAAGGCCAGGTTGGACACAGGGGCTTGGAGCAAGCTGCTCCAGTGGAAGGTGTCCCTGCCCGTGGCAGGGGTTGGAACTGGAGGAGCTTTAAGGTCCCTTCAACATGAATTCAACATGACAACAGCCTTCCAGTATCTGAAGGGGGCTGTAGGGATGCTGGGGAGGGACTCTTCATTAGGGACTGTAGTGAGAGGACAAGGGGTAACGGGTTCAAACTGAAACAGGGGAAGTTTAGATTGGATATGAGGAAGAAGTTCTTTACTGTAAGGGTGCTGAGGCACTGGAATGGGTTGCCCAGGGAAGTTGGGAATGCTCCATCGCTGGCGGTGTTCAAGGCCAGGTTGGACAGAGCCTTGGGTGCCATGGTTTAGTGGGAGGTGTCCCTGCCCATAGCAGGGGGTTGGAACTGAATGATCTTAACGTCCTTTCCAACCCTAACGATTCTATGATTCTAACCTCTATGATTCTATCCAACCCAAACCAGTCTGTGATTGTAAATCATGACTGTGCTTTTTTCATGTTTCTTATGAAACAGGCCTCAAAAAATCTCTTTCTCACCCGTTTCCAAGCACACATTGGAGCTCAAAGATAATATCTCCTCCTTCGCTTTGACTTTGTGGCTCTTTTGTTGGCCAAGATGTTTATTGTGACTGCTTCACCTCAGAAGAGCTGTGGGATTTTCAGCCTCCTGAATAGAGCCTCTGGCAGCTGAGTGTTCAGTAGTCATTGGAGTGAAATAGCCGCTTGCGTAAGGAGCCCAGAGCTGGACCTTGTGTCCGTCTTGCTAATCCCTTTCCCCTCTCCATTGCCAAGCTTTCAGTCTCCCAGTTGTCATAAAAATCCATGGATCGCAGGCTCTGGAGCTTTCCATGCTGATGAAGCAGGAATGAGGGTTTCATTGCCAAAACCTTTTGGTGCTGTCTTCTTCCCATCACAGTTTAAATGCAGTTTTACTTTGCAAGGTCACTAAATAAAGCCATTTGCTGCAGAGGACTCTGTGAGGGATCTGTTGGGTTTTGCTTGGTTTTATTGGCTTCTGGTAGGGTCTTCAGCTGCATTGCCCATGGCAGGGGGTTGGAACTGGATGATCTTTGAGGTCCTTTCCAACCCAAACCATTCCATGGTTCTGTGCTTTCTTCCCATTAAAAATCTTAATGTGTAATATGAAACAAGATTTCCTCCCCTGCATGTGTGCTGGCCACCCTCAGTTTCCCCTGAGGGATATAACACTGGATGAGTGAAGTGCAAAGAGCTCCATAGCGTTAAAAACCCCACACATTTAATAGTAGCTTGTCCTGACAGAGGCTGGGAACATCTTCCCTGCTCAACCAGGGATGTAAATCCTGCAGCGTTCCTGCATGTGGGCCTGGACTTAGAATCCCAGACTGGTTTGGGATGAAGGGACCTTAAAACTCCTCCAGCTCCAGCCCCTGCCACGGGCAGGGACACCTTCCACTGGAGCAGCTTGCTCCAAGCCCCTGTGTCCAACCTGGCCTTGAGCACTGCCAGGGATGGGGCAGCCACAGCTTCTCTGGGGAATTCTTGTCCCCAGCCACTCGTGCAGGCAGCAGCTCCACCACTGAGTGAGAAGATGCCCAAAGGGACACCCAAGTGAGAAGAAGCACCAAATCACTGCAGGACATGGAATTCTGAGGGTGTCTGTATTGCTCCTTGTACATCTCCAGCACCATCCTTGGGAGGCTGGAGCTCCAGTTGGACATCGTATGGGAACAACCCCCAGGAATGATGTGTTGCTATCCAAACAAAATACTTCTCTTTGCAAAACCTTGATGGAATCCACACATTCCCCTGGAAAGATTTAATTTCAGCTCGGTTTGATTTTCCCAATTAAAAATAAGAAGAAAAATACCCAAGTAGGAAATCTTGCAGCAATCGCCACATTTGGGAATATTTGGTTCCCTTCAGCTATGTAGACTCTAGGTCTCTAAGCCTTTGAGCCCAGGTCCTTCCGTTTTCAGTGGAGAGAAATAGAGACCTCCCTATAGAGGAGGTTTAGCCTCCCTATGGGTTCCTGTCTGTCCTGCCAGGAGAACTTGAGATGCATCCTGCCTGGATGTCCTTCATGCTCATGAGGAGCAGGAACCCAAGGGGGGTTGTAGATGCTTTCTCAGTTAACTCTGATACATAATCAAGATACCCCCAGAGAAGGAGACCTTTGGGATGATGTTTTATGGGGTTGTTTTCTTGGCATGGGTTAGGGTAGTAGGAATGCATTGAGAAATGGGACCCGGATGGTGTGTAAAGCGTAGTTCTGGGACGGGCTGGAGGACAAACCTCCTTCTCTTGAACAAAGAAGTTGCTTGCACTCGCAATAAGGACAAGAAAGAATGTCCCGTGGCAGACAGCAAAGAAACGGTCAAGAAGACTGAGAGCAAGGAAACACAGGGATAACCCTGGCAAGTGGGGATCTCTCAGGTGGGCAGCAGCAAGCCCTTGGGCAGCTCTTTCTGAGCCCCATTATTCCTATAATGGCATCTACAGCCTGTGTCCTCCACCCAGCCAAAGAAGCCCGCACACTCAGCAAGGGCCAGGTTATCCATCCTCCTTGCTCTCTCCTCCCTGAATACAGCCAGATTTGCCCTCAGAAGATTCCTCACGTTCAGTATGGAATAACCCACCCCAAACCTTCTTAGGCAGCCGCTTTTATAAGCACAACCCCACAAAGACTTTGATTTTCCCCTACCTTTGTCCTGGTGGCTGTGGCCCTGGGTGTCCTCTCCTTCATTAAAGATGCTTCGCCTCCCCCGTGCTTTGATCCTTGCTATATTTTATCACTACAGCACTTTGCAGCAAGCGGTGCCTGCAGATTAATTAAAGCTCCAGTTCCTCACGTATTCCTTTCTTTAAAGCAATGCAAATCATTGTCTGTTGCTTTACATTTGCATGATGTGAAAGGGGAAAGGAAAGCCCTGGTCTATCTGCTTTGTGCCAGCCAGCCTTTTATTCACTCCCCTTCTGAAGTACAAGCCTAATCTTAACCCACTTGCTTTCTCTAAAGGAAAAGCCTCTTATCATTTATATGTCCCCTCCTCCCCAGCTCTTTTTGTTGCAGTGCGTAATGCTCAAGCAAGGAGCACCTTGGTATTTACATTGCATTGCTCTGTTTGTGGATCTTAACAAATGCTTTTAATAATTTCTATATTAGAAATCTCCTTATTTCCAGTCAGCTGACGGGTCGCTGTGCATCAAGAGCTACACTTTTCCAGGGCAGAACACCACATAGCTAAGCACTAAATAAGTGAGGAAATGGGGAAGATTGAACTTGGTGCTCCTCAACCCAATTCCTTGTGCAGAAACCTTCTTCTTCCCCATAAATAATGATGCAGCTCTTGAAATCAGTGCAATTTAATATCAGGGCAGGGTTTTTTCCTCCACTCTTTGGAGATTTATCTCATTGGAGGCATGGTTCAGAGCCTTCAGCTTGTTCGTGTGCAGCCAGGAGGAAAGATGCTTTCATGCAGGCTTTTTTCACGGATGATACTGGGAGTGAGGACAGCATCCATCAGTGTTATCTTTAGAGGCAGAGCAAAAGCTACAGGGGCAATCCAGGCTCAGACCTTGCTTAAATATAGAGGCTTTTTCAAGCTACTTGCATCTCCCTGTTCTGATTGAGTTATGGGGTTTCAGATCCTGATTCTGCCGCAGGGAGATGCTGCATTTCCAGCTCTGGGAAGCTGGTCCACTGAGGAATGGCTTTAACCTGCCAGAGGGGAGACTGAGATGAGGTCTTAGGCAGGAGCTCTTCCCTGGGAGGGTGCTGAGGCGCTGGCACAGGGTGCCCAGAGAAGCTGTGGCTGCCCCATCCCTGGCAGTGTTCAAGGCCAGGTTGGACACAGGGGCTTGGAGCAAGCTGCTCCAGTGGAGGGTGCTCCTGCCATGGCAGGGGGTTAGAACTGGGTGATGTTAAGGTCGTTTCCAACCCAAACCATTCCATGATTCCAAAATAAGCTCCATAAAACATTCCAGCAGTGGGTACATGCAGCAGGGCGGGCAGTGCCCTCAGCTGTGTTAAATGGGATGGAGTTGAAGTCCTACTGTGGTTCAGCGGCAGAGTGAAAAACCAGTTGTCTGTATCGCTGCAGAGAGCATTTCCTCAGGTTGAATCAGCTGCTGTCATACAGGAGGCTGGGAATAACTCCACCATTGAGAAGAACCTGCTGCTGGGGTCCCTGCCACCCATCAAACCCACTGCAGCTCCGAGGGGATCAGCGTTGTGTTTAAAACCTTGGATTCAGGAAGAGCAGACTAATTCTAACACGTATTTACATGGGATGTCCGATGTTGAACCTTCAGCTGCCTCGCTGCAGAAAGAGGTGCTCTGTGTTCCCAGCAGAACTGCTGCTTTCAAAAGCATCTCATCCACCAACAAAGTTCTGTTTCAACCCTCCAGGCTGGGTGGGGATTGGTGTCTGCTGTCAGAAATCCCTCAGGATCACTATAAAAGCAATCACAACCCTGAGTTTCATCTGCCGGGATAGCTGATTCTCCATGGGTAGGTTAACTGGGCAAATGTGCTTCTCAATAGTACTTGGAATAGAGGTTGAAAAGGGTGGGAAGAGCATCCTTTGCTTCTGACTGAGGATCTTATGGGATGGAGCTGGAAGTGAGCTGTCAGTCTTGAAAGAAGCTGTTCTGGACAAGCTCGATCATCCCCTCTGGTCCATCCTAGAATCATAGAATCATAGAATGGTTTGGGTTGGAAAGGACCTTAAGATCATTCAGTTCCAACCCCCTGCCATGGGCAGGGACACCTCACACTAAACCATGGCACCCAAGGTTATGTCCAACCTGGCCTTCAACACCACCAGTGATGGAGCATTCACAACTTCCCTGGGCAACCCATTCCAGTGCCTCACCACCCTCACAGTAAAGAACTTCTTCCTTATATCCAATCTAAACTTCCCCCGTTTAAGTTTGAACCCGTTACCCCTTGTCCTATCACTGCAGTTCCTCATGAAGAGTCCCTCCTCAGCATCCCTATAGGCCCCCTTCAGATACTGGAAGCTACTATGAGGTCTCCACGCAGCCTTCTCTTCTCCAGGCTCAACAGCCACAACTTTCTCACCCTATCTTCATACAGGAGGTGCTGCAGTCCCTGATCATCCTCGTGGCCTCCTCTGGACTTGTTCCAACAGTTCCATGTCCTTTTGATGTTGAGGACCCCAGAACTGCACACAATACTCCAAGTGAGGTCTCACAGAGCAGAGCAGAGGGGCAGGATCACCTCCCTCAACCTGCTGGTCACGCTCCTTTGGATGCAGCCCAGGATACGGTTGGCTTTCTACACCTAAAGGTGTTCCTCAGCTGAGTTCTCTCTGGTTGGGTGTCTCTTGCCCTAAACCTCATGAGTTTTGCTTGGCTTCCATGCAAAAGCTTAGCAAGGGATGAACCACCAAGTGAAGGTGAAGGCTCTCCTCTGCTTCTGCCCTTGCTGTGATTCACCCAAAGGGAAGGACATTGGTGGTGGTTAATTTTCAATGTCTGGTTTTCAAATAGCTGCTGCTTATTGTGCCCTCTGCTTCCATCTGTGATGTCCTCCAGACACTCACACCACAGTCCCTGATGCCACACTAGAAGCTGGTGATGCTCATCCTCTTCTGTTGACCTCATGGTTCCCAAGACCTTGGGGTCTACATGGAAATTTTAATGATTTAGCATTCGAAACTTTTCAGTTGCCTCAACCGCAGCCTGGTTTGGGTTGGAAAGGACCTTAAGATCATCTAGATCCAACCCCCTGCCATGGGCAGGGACACCTTCAATTAAAGCAGGTTGCTCCAGGCCCCTTCCTATCTGGCTTTGAAGCATAAGGAGACATGGAGAGGAGCTTGGAGAAGTCTACAGAGATCTTTTGGTCCCTGCAGGTCCAGCAGCAGTGAGGAAAGGAGTATGGTAACTGGAACCGGTCTTGATTCCTCCCATTCTCAGTGTCATAGAACCGTAGAATCACAGCATGGTTTGGGTTGGAAAGGACCTGAAGATCATCCAGTGTCAGGTATCTGGTGAATATCTGCTAAGGTTTGAGCACCAAAGGGATGGTCAATTCTTCACCAGGATATTTCAAAGTGAACATTCCGAAGGTGTAGATAACAGCTCAGCCAAAGGAGCCCTATGTCAAGCAAGGGAATGAACTTCTTTTCCTCCTCATTGAAACCCGTTTCTCCTTTATGTGGTTCTCCTGTTGTGTTTCTCCCCATTTTTGAGAGGGAGAGACACAAGGAAAGCTCCAAGATCACTGCCAAACCCCAGCATTGCATTGAGCCGCTTGCAATGAGCCCGCTTATTTCGGCCAGCGTTGTTAAAAACCAGCGCCTCAAATCCCTGCTGCAGAGACATGAGGCCCTCCAGTTTTGAAGTTCATTAAGCCTGGAGCGTGTTCCCTCCCAAGCATTCTGTCTTCCTGAGCTGGTTGGCTTGGTTTAACTTCCTTCATTAAAAATAAGCCTTTTTCTTTTCCTGAAAGTAGGACACACACATCTCACATGGAGGCTGGCTCATCTTCAACTGCATTCATTAATAATGCAGGGGAGAATCATGCTTCTCATCCATCACTCCAGTGTCCTCACAGAGCCGAATAGAGATGGCTAAAATCAGCCCTAGGAAATTAGGGGTGGCCATGGGGATGTTGTGGGACAGGATGGAGGCTCTAAACCCCCATTCCTGCTTCTGGGTCCTCCCTGGAGGAGGCATTGTTCTGCGGGGGGAAAGTGTGTGCATCGTCTTTCCCCACATAAATGCTTTCAGCTCTGCTCTGTAAGTGCCCATTGGCTGTTTAGAGACATCAATAGGTCCCCTAAGGTGGGTATCTTGAGGTGTGAGGGGGTGAGTATCCTGTAGAGCCTGAAAAGCTTTCTAAGAACAGCTGGTCCCACCAGTTTGAGGCACTCAAGAACACAGTAATGGGGCTGCCTGGAGAATTAAGCTTATTGCAGACCTTGTAGGAGGTTCATGGCTGTATCCATCACAAATAGAATCCCAGACCGGTTTGGGTTGAAGGGATCTTAAAGCTCCTCCAGCTCCAACCCCTGCCACAGGCAGGGACACCTTCCACTGGAGCAGCTTGCTCCAAGCCCTGTGTCCAACCTGGCCTTGAGCACTGCCAGGGATGGGGCAGCCACAGCTTCTCTGGGCACCCTGGGCCAGCGCCTCAGCACCCTCACACGGAAGAGCTTCTGCCTTATCTCCAACCTGAACTTCCCTGTTTCAGTCTGAACCCATCACCCCTTGTCCTATCGCTACAGTCCCTGAAGAGCCCCTCCCCAGCATCCTTGTGGCCCCTTCAGACACTGGAAGCTGCTCTGAGGTCTCCACGCAGCTTCTCTTCTCCAGGCTCAACAGCCCCAATGTTCTCAGCCTGTTTCCATACAGGAGCTGTTCCAGCCCCTGCTCATCCTCGTGGCCTCCTCTGGACTTGCTCCAACAGCTCCATGTCCTTCTTATGCTCAGGACACCAGAACTGCACACAGTTAATCTAATATTTATGATATTAGATAGTCATGGCTGGATTGTAACCTCTGTGAATTGTTGCTCTTGCAAAGGACCAGGAGATATTAATGTTCCTAAAGGCTTCCTTGCTTCACCTTTAAGTGATGGATTCTCCAAGGATCCATGACTTGATATATGGCAAGCTCCCGGCCATCTCACACCCAAATGGCTGTGATTTTTTGGTAGCTCTGATGTGGAGAAACCACAGAGGAAGGATCCAATGAACACCTAAATAAATTGTCTCATCAGTCCTGGGTATTAAAACCTCTGTGAAATGCAGAGGCAAAAATGAATCTGATCTTGAAGAAAAGCCTGAGTGAAAGAATGGCTCTGTCTCAGTGCCGGGAATCAGTTCTCCAGTGTGATGTTCAGGAGTGCAGCGTACCATGGAAAACTAAGGAAGGCGGGTTGGAAATCCTTAGTAACTCACAAACCTCTGGGAGAGGGCACATGCTCGGAACAGAACGTGATCGGTGCTTGAACAGAGGAGAAACTGCGCTTTACATCTCTCCAAAACCTCGTTTTCTCTTCAAGATGATGAGAAAGCAGCAGAGCATCATCCAGGCTGATCTCCACCCGTAACCATCTCCACACAGCTGATGATTGCCACGCTGGCCAAAACATCACTGCTGATGTCCTCAATGCTCCTCTATTTCTGTCCCACATAGGAGAGCGGGCTCATGAGGTTTTGGTGGACCAACAGACCTGCAGCAGTGCTTCTTTGCTCTCTCTGTGGTGTCTAGCCATTAGGACCTGTGTTGCTGTTGGCATGGGCTGTAGCACCAGCACTGGTTCCTCCTTGGCCTCCTCAATTAATTGTCCCCTACTTTCAGCCCTGTGCACTGCACTGTCATCTTCAGAGACAGTTGGTTAAGAGTCTGAGCAGACACAGAGGTGTTGGAGGGGTTTGAAACACCATGGCTCTTGCCTTTGGGATGCAGAAAGGTTGCCAGGCCCTGAGCATGTCGTGAACTCCCTTCTCTGGGGCTTAGCACTGACCTCCTCAGGGTGGGAACGTGCCTGGGAGAAGGAGTTACAAAGTGCAGCTTTAAGATGTCTTCGTGGAGCCAGTGGGAGGATGGGGAACCCACCACCTCCTCCTATAGGGCATGGTGTCTTTCCCCAAGAGCTCTTCTTTCTGCTTTAGCCTTGGCTGGTTCTGCCGTCAGAAATGGTTCCTACAGAATTCCTGTGTTTTCCCTTTCTTGCCCAAAGGTCCTTTGTTTTGACTGCAGAAGTCTCTTGTATTGGCAGATCTGACCCAAAATCCCTTCACCCTGTCCCTAGCAACCACCCGCACAGGGAGAAGTGGACAACAGGGCCATACCCTGACCTCCAACCTTCTAGAGATCTTGGGCAGCTCGGTCATTTGGTGTAGAGAGAGCGTGTCAACAGTGTGTCCACCAAAATACCTTTAGAGAAGCCATGAATCAGTGATTTTCCTTGATTCCAGGAGCTTCATTTTACCTTCTTTATCCTCCGCGACTTTACAGAGAGGTCTGATCACTGAGTGGCTTGTTGAGGATTGATCAACCCTCCCTTGGTTTTCCTTCCTTAGTAGCTGGGGGGGGGGTGAAATACATCCTGTGGTACATGGGGAACCTGGAGCTTTTAGAACGATATCCAGAGCAGCGTGTGGGGAGAAGTGAGCTGTAAGAACTGGCTGAGGCTTTCAAAGGTGCACGAGCTCCCTTGGGAGGTGGTGGGATTTCAACCAAGGATGGTTTTGATGAGCCTGGCACAAGGAGTTAGGGCAGATCCATAGTTTCAGGGGGGAAGCAGAACAGAGACACAGAAAAAGACCTTTCCTGGAGGCATCAACTTCGGGAAGGAGCAAGCTGCTCTAGTGGATGGTGTCCTTGCCCGTGGCAGGGGGCTGGAACTGGATGAGCTTTAAGGTCCCTTCCAGCCCTGACCATGGTTCTATGATTCTATAAGGGTATAGCCACTGCTGGTTCATTGAATTTTGTTGGTTCTTTCTCAAATCCCACAGGATTTGACTCTTGATGTTCTTCTGGATTATCTTGCTTGGCTTCATAGATTACTTTCCATAAACTGGGATGCAGTGACCTGCCCAAAGCCACTACTTCTGCTCACTGACCTTTCCAAAGCTGTGATGGGACAGTGATAGCAACCAGTACCTTGTCCACTGGTGGCATCTGCCATGCAAGCATCTCAAAGGGTTTTACTGGAAGTAAAATGCCTTGCCCACCAGGCTCAGCCTGTTTTCCAGCTGGGAAACGACAAGGACAACCATTACTGGATCATATGCACAGAGGTGACCAGTGCTGTCTGGGGAGGGAAGGTGGCTTTGCTAGCAGTGTCCCCCTCGTGTAGATCTTTATGCAGGTCTCTTAGCTCAGGAAACCAAGTCACTGCTTTGCTGCAAACCATCCCTCCATGGGGATGAGGTGGGACAAGAGGAGCCATGGTGCGACATTCCTACGGATATTTGTCCTTAAAAGGTGGGAGGGGAAGGGAGGAGAGCAGCAAAGTGGTTCACATGGGACCTAAACATGGGAAGTTTGTTCATTGCTGTGTGACACCTCTGTCTCCATCCAGCTACACTTCTGATGAAGCAAGCTTGGCCACAGACCTCCTCCTCCTGTGCCACGGAGGGCACCTTCCACCTCCCAGTGGACACCGGCACCGAGAACAGAACTTACCAGGCTTCTTCTGCAGCATTCAGTAAATAAACCTTTTCTTCTGGGGTTTTGTTTGGTTGGTTTGTGCCCATTCCCCTCCCCCCCCGGCATTCCTTTGGGATGGGGTTATTTGGGATCAGCCTGTTTGAAATGGATGGGCTCATTCATGTCTGCGTGCTGACACAGTGAGGGTGCTGCACATCCTGGGGTTGCTCACTCTGTACCACGTAGCAGATCCATCACCTTCTGCTGCCGGAGATGTCCAGTGGGAGCTGCAGTTCCCTTCTGGGATGAAATGTTGTGGTTTTTCCTCTCAAAACAAGGTAGCATCCTTTGTTCCTGTGTTCGAACCACGAAGGAGCGTGAAGGGGAGAGCACCAACCCTCCCAGTGCTCCTTCAGAGGAACAAGTCAAACGGAGAAGGGTGAAGACCTCTTTCAGCCAAGTGTTTGGTCCCCAGGAGCAACCTGGGCTTGATTTCAGGTGTATAGTGCAGTGGAGATGCTCTGTGCTTGAGCAGAATGTATACGTAATAAAAACAAAGGGAGATTATTTCCTGTTCCCTTAAAGCAGAGAATTCCAAACTCCAGGTTGATTTTCAAGAAATCCAGGATGAAATTCCCACCTTTTAACTGAAACTGGCTGCACAGAGGCAGGGGGAGGAGATGCTGCTTATGGATCAGTGGTTAAACAGGCTTTTCCAGCTGAAGCCTTGTAATCTCATCCCCTAAGAGGCCCAACAGTGCCTCCAGGAGGGGTGATAAGCTCCCAGATAAGGCCCCTGGTGCTTCCCCTGGTATGTGGGGTGTCCCCTTGGCCCCTTCCCAGCTGCTCTTGCATGCTCTTGCCCTCATGTTGCCTGTTAAAGCTGGGGCATGGCGTATGCTGCAAGCATGAGGTGGGACCGCTCCTAGGTTCTAAGCGCAGAATGAACTTTCCAAACACCCCTGGGACCTGGAGAAGTTCCCAGTTGTGTTTGGAGACAAAAATAATGCAAGTCTTTGGGAGACTTCTAATGGGTTTTAATAGGGGGCTGGAGCAGCTCCTGTATGGAGCCAGACTGAGAACACTGGGGCTGTTGAGCCTGGAGAAGAGAAGCTGCATGGAGACCTCAGAGCAGCTTCCAGTATCTGAAGGGGGCCTATAGGGATGCTGGAGAGGGGCTCTTCATCAGGGAGTGTAGTGATAGGACAAGGGGGAACGGGTTCAAACTGAAACAGGGGAAGTTCAGATTGGAGGTAAGGAAGAAGCTCTTCCCTGGGAGGGTGCTGAGATGGAGCCAAAGGACAGATCCAGTTTGGGAGGTCCAACCTGAAATGCTTCTGATTTTTCAGAGCCTGTGCTGAAGGCAGCATCTCCCAGCAGAGATCTGGCAATGATGAGTGAAGCATCTCCGCAAACCAAACCTCAGGGCTTTGTCTCTTAAATCTGATTTCCCACTTCAATGTGCCCACCTCAGTTCTCTGGAAATGAGACCAGCCAGCACGGGGCTGCCCAGTGACCACACACTGGTGGCCACAGCAAAGTTTGCCCCCAAACCCATTTCTGCCATGGTATCTGCTCTTGCCTTCTCTGATTTTGAAGGAGGACTCCCTCCTGCAGCAGCCTGGAGGTGCAATGGGGAGGAGAAAGCACATCCAGGCAGGGGTTAAATTCCAAGGGAGTTTTGCCAAACAGTGTCTAGGTTTCTACTGATTGCAAGCTGAAAGTTTCCAAACACTTCAAACTTGGTCACATCTGATCTGGCATGAACTTAGACATCATGCAAAGCTCATGCACCGTGTGAGGGGTGGTGTCCCTAACCCAGTGAATGGTAGGGATGTCCCTTTTCAAAGAGAATCATGGAATTCCATTCATAGAAAGGTTTGGGTTGGAAGGGACCTTTAAAGCTCATCTGCTCCGACCCTAGATCGCCCTGCAGTGATATCTTCAAGTAGGTCAGGTTGCTCCAAGCTCCGTCCAGCCTGACCTTGAATGCTTCCAGGAATGGGGCATCCACCACCTCTCTGGGAAAGCATGGAAGATTACATCTTCCATGGGCTGTTATGCTTAATACCTTTCTTAATATCGTCGATAAATTGTCCATGATTCAGCAAGTGGGAAACCACATCAAGTCTTAACATTCAGGTGGTGAAATCACACAGCTTGGAGCTGGTCCACGGCTCCAGATGCCCATCAGAAATGAAGCGTGATGCTGAGAACTGGCATCCAAGGGCTTTGGTTTCAAAAACGAGTTCAGAAGAGAAGAAAATGGGTGAAATTGAACAGGAGGTTGGTGGCTCTGTAGGTGACGTTGTTGGGTTCCTGGAGGACCTCGTGATGTCTCTATGGTGAAGACAGCCATTCAGAACCTGCAGTTCCATCTCTCCTTTAAAGATAGTTGTTCTCCTGCTAATGTGAGTCAGAATGAAAGGTCACAGCTCTTCTGCTGTTTAATTAACACATTGGATCCAACGTGCAGCAATCAGGAGGCGGTGAGATGCTGTTTGGGAGTTCCTAGAAAGCTTGTTTTCTTCACGCCCTTGCAGTGCTGGGCGGATAATGTGGGCTATTAGCAGCCTTGCAATCTTTGCCTTCATTAATTGCTGCCCTGAATAGTACTTGAGTAAATTACTTCATTATGTTTGAGTGCTTGGATATCTTAGTGCTGGGCTGAGCCTTGGCTTCTCCTCTCCATCCTCCGCAGTCTTTGGAGCCTGTTCGCTCTCAGGTTGGTTTCTCCCAGTCCTCTGCAAGAGCTGGGTACCATTTCCCCCCCGCCATCCCATCTTACATGTTCTTCTCTGCTTGTGTGAGCAGATTTCTTACCCTTCCTACTTTACTTGTTCATCAAGCTGTGACCAACACCTTGATGCCTTCATGGCACACTTGATGCAGTCTGGGGCATCCCATGGCAGCAGCTCAGCTTTTAGTCTACCCTAAAAGAAAATCCTTAAAGCACAACCTCCAGAATTCTTAGGATTAGATTAGGGAAACTGCTACTTTATGGTCCAGACAAGTGCTGCGTGTGGCGGGTGGGGAACTACTGCCCAAAGGTGGTGGTGAACCTTATGACACCCCATGTTCCTTTTCCAAATGGGGTCCTGTCACTGGTGAGGTAGATACTGGGCCAGACGCAGATCAATGCCTTCATAAGTGATCTGGGTGATGGGATCAACTGTACCATGACACAGTTTGCCAATGATACCAATCTGAGTGGGGAAGTGGAGACTTGGGAAGGTGGAGCCACCCTGCAGGATGGGCTGGACAGGCTGAAGAATGGGCCGGGGAGAACCTGATGGAGCTCAACAGGACAAGTGTCAGGTTTTGCCCCCTGGGCAAACCCAATCCTGGAGTGCAGCACAGGCTGGGATCTGCCCGGCTGGAGCAGCTCTGGGAAAGGGACCTGGGGGACACCAGCTCCATAGGAGTGAACAGCGAGTGGCTGGGGCAGAGAAACCCAACAGGGTGCTGGGGAACATCCCCAAGGGCGTCACCACAGGGATAAAGGTGTCACTGTCCCCCTGTGCTCAGTGCTGGTCAGGCCGCCCCTGGAATCCTGTGATCAGTTTGGGTCCTGCTGCCTGGGCCTGTCACCCCAATGTCCTCCCAAACCCCTCTGATCCTGGCTTGGCAGCAACCAGCGGTGCCCGTTGATGGAGCAGGGAAATGGCTTTTCTTAGTGGCAATAAAGCAGATTTGCTGCTTTTGTTGCTAAGGCAAATAACCTGCAGGGAGCAGGACAGATGCTTGAGCATCACTTGGGGTTGCCTCTCCAACCCGCAAGGTGAGTTGATGGTCACAGTCCTCCTTTGCAGGAGAGGCAATTGCTCAGAACTACCCACCTTCAGGGAATACTTAAAGGCATCCATCGTTTTCACCTAAATATTAATCATAGAATCATGGAATGGTTTGGGTTGGAAGGGACCTTAAAGCTCCTCCAGCTCCAGCCCCTGCCACAGGCAGGGACACCTTCCACTGGAGCAGCTTGCTCCAAGCCCCTGTGTCCAACCTGGCCTTGAGCACTGCCACGGATGGGGCAGCCACAGCTTCTCTGGGCACCCTGTGCCAGCGCCTCAGCACCCTCCCAGGGAAGAGCTTCTGCCTCAGAGCTCATCTCAGTCTCCCCTGTGGCAGCTTAAAGCCATTCCCCTTGGCCTGTCCCTCCATCCCTTGTCCAAAGCCCCTCTGCAGCTTTCCTGCAGCCCCTTTAGGCACTGGAGCTGCTCTAAGGTCTCCCCTTCAGGAGCCTTCTCTTCTCCAGGCTGCCCCAGCCCAGCTCTCTCAGCCTGGCTCCAGAGCAGAGCTGCTCCAGCCCTCGCAGCAGCTCCATGGCCTCCTCTGGCCTCACTCCAACAGCTCCACATCCCTCTTGTGCTGGGGGACCCAGAGCTGAATGCACTGGTTTGGACCACTGGTTTTGGGCCGAGCCACTGCTGGGCCGAGTTGAGGATGCAGCCTCAGTTGCTGTGATCCATTAGGCAGGAGCTGGATGCTGGACTCAGAGGTCTCAGTTTGGTGGGTTTCGTGGCACATCAGAACATGCTGGGGCAGCTCAGTATGTCTCCTCCATGCTGAGTGAAGCAGCCAGCGCATCATGAACAGCAGCTTGGCTTGCTCGTCTTCTCCATGCACCAGCTGTAAATCCTCACCCTCACTTGGACTCCTCTTCTCTTTGGCAGGGTACACTGCGGGGACTCCCTACAAGGTCCCACCGACCCAGAGTAACAACGCACCTCCTCCCTACTCGCCATCTCCGAACCCGTACCAGACCGCTATGTACCCCATCAGAAGTGCCTATCCACAGCAGAACCTGTACACCCAGGTAGGTGCCTCATCAGCCACCACCTCACTCCACAGCATGCAGATACAGCCTGAGGTTCCTACAGGGCTTCATCTTTGACTGTCAGGGCTGAGCACCCATGTCCTGGTGGGATGGAGGTGCTCATGGTGGGGCTTGGTAGGTCTCTGGAATGCTGGGGTCTCTCTCCTGACTCCTCAGTTATATCCTCTGGAGGAGACATGGTCTTGTGTGGTTGTTGGTGTGTAGTGGAGCCAACACAGTGTCTCGATGAGGTTGGGAATCAGGTCCCTTCCTCCAGAATCACATGCTGGGGCCCCATGGCTCCAGGATAGTCCCTGCACCCACCTCTCCCCACCTTCCCAATGCTCAGTGTTGCTCTTCCCAAGGGCCACAGATGAGTCTGGGTTACCCCAAGGTCCATTTGCAGGTGGCAATTGGCATTTCATTGACTTGCATCACCCTCCTGTCAGCTCCCTTGGAAAACCCTTGTGTCTCCTTCACCAGCACAAGCTACTTCAGGCATGGCCCAGATTTGTGTCCTCACAGAGCAGCTCCTCCCCCAGCACCTGGATGGGTTTCCAGTGCCATCTTCTCTGCTCCTGCGTTGCCACCACCTCCAGCTATGTGCTGGGGCCAAGATCCTCCACAGGGATGTAATTTAGAGCAGATGTCCTCTGAAAATCCCTTCCATGCCCCTTCCCAGCAACCTGACTTTCCAGGTCACGATGGCATTCCACTCTCTTCCCATTGCCTTTGTGCATTCCAGAGACCCCCCCACGTGTCCTCAGGTTCAGTTTCATTCTTCCTTATCCAGGTCTCCAGGCAGAAGGAGCTGGCTCACGGGAAGGACCAGCCCTTTGGCAGTGCTCAAATGGTGTCTCGTGGGCAGCTCTTTGTACCAGCAGCTACACGTGACACCAGCTTGTCTTAATTATAGAATCTTCACAGCCTGGTTTGGGTTGAAGGGACCTTAAAGCTCCTCCAGCTCCAGCCCCTGCCACAGGCAGGGACACCTTCCACTGGAGCAGCTCCAAGCCCCTGTGTCCAACCTGGCCTTCAACACTGCCAGGGATGGGGCAGCCACAGCTTCTCTGGGCACCCTGTGCCTGCGCCTCAGCACCCTCCCAGGGAAGAGCTTCTGCCTAAGAGCTCATCTCCATCTCCCCTCTGGCAGCTTAAAGCCATTCCCTTGGCCTGTCCCTCCATCCCTTGTCCAAAGCCCCTCTCCAGCTTTCCTGCAGCCCCTTTAGGCACTGGAGCTGCTCTAAGGTCTCCCCTTCAGGAGCCTTCTCTTCTCCAGGCTGCCCCAGCCCAGCTCTCTCAGCCTGGCTCCAGAGCAGAGCTGCTCCAGCCCTCGCAGCAGCTCCTCACCCAGCACCCCAAGTCCTTCTCCTCAGGCTGCTCCATCCAGTCTCCCCCAGCCTGTGTTTGTGCTGGGGATTGCCCCAGCCCAGATGAAGAACCTTGCGTTTAAGACTGCTTGTGCGACAGAGCTAGAGGAGCTAAATGCTGGAAGTGTCAGAGTGAAGGACTGTCACAGTGGAGTCACTTTGGGCTCACGATACAGGTTCGGTTTGGGAATATCCTATGTCCCATCTCTGCAGGGGGTAAATGTGGGGCTGTGGTGCTGCACCACTGCTCGCCCCATAGCAGGACCTACAGTATCTCTCTGCCCAGCTGACACCCCCTGCACACAGAGCTGGTCTTTGCCTCTACATAAAATACTGCCCTTCAAGTCGCTGCTTTGGCTTGTGCTGCCAATCCAATGATAAAGACAATGGTGGTTTTTATCCCTTCTCCAACAGGGAGCTTATTATACCCAGCCAGTGTACGCGGCACAGCCTCACGTTATCCATCACACCACCGTGGTTCAGCCCAACAGCATCCCATCGGCCATCTACCCGGCCCCGGTCGCTGCGCCCAGGACCAACGGTGTGGCCATGGGCATGGTCGCTGGGACCACCATGGCAATGTCAGCAGGTAAGAAGGCAAATCTCCCCTTGTTCTGAGCCATAGTTTCATCTCTTGTTTGGGGTGTACCCAAACAACCTGTGCCAGAGATTTATCCTGGGTGAAGAGCTCTCTGTGCTGCCTGCAGCCTTGCAGGGTGTATCTGGACGTGGCTCCAGAAGCACTTTGAACACAGCTAATTGCTAGTTTTGCTTGCTGCCACCTCTCCTGTGCAGGCAGAAATGCTCCTGATACTGATGTAACTCAGCTTTTAGGTTAGCAGAGAGACCTTGTGTTTGGCTCACTCTAGAGACATGAACTCTTGTATACTTAAATACGTTATCCTTCCTCTATCTGCTCCATAATCAGAGGTATAACCAGGTTTGTCCATCCTCAGTATTGTATTTCTATTCTCAAGTTCCTTTTCTAGGACACTTAAATGGTCTTACTTTCATTTGACAAAATGAACATTAACCTTGGTTTCTGCATCCCAAATCCTTTGGAGTTTATGTGCTGGATTGCTTTTATTGACAGCACAGTAAGTAAGGATATGGGCTGGGTTTATTTTTCCCAAAGCCTGTGTTTTTCTCATTAACAATTCCTAGGATTGTATATTGAATTATGCCAAGAAACACCTCATTCATCCTTCTGCATCTGCATTAGCTGTGAAACAGGGCTCTGTTATGGGCCACAGCCCTTGTTGCAGGCAGAGATACTGCAGCCTGGGTTTGACAAGAACCTCTCTGAGAGATTTACTGTTGCTTATACTGAGAAGTGGAGAGATGCACGTGGGATGCTTTAAATTCTCTATAGTAGCATTTGCTGTAGCCAGGAACTGAGAAGTTGTTTGAAGCACCCAGTTACTCCCAGAGCAGAGTGGTTTAGGGCTGTAGCCTCCCTCCCCACATCTGCTGAAGGCACAGTGCAAATTCCCACCTAAAATCCCTCTGTGCATCAGCTGAAGACTGAAAGAAAGGAGGATGCATGGGGGAGTTCCTCTGCTTTGTGGCTGGGAGAGGATCATTCCTACTGCATCCCAAGGATCTCAGCTCTGGGGGGTTAAATGAAGCAAAAGAGCTCCCCTGCCCTTGGGAGATAAATGGCAAAGCTCATCTTTATTTTCTCTGGAAGTTCTTGGCTTTTCCTCATCTCCTTTTACAATCCCCATCCCATGCAGTTTGGTGCTGAGATGTTTCAGATCACTGCAGTAATTTGCTGTTGCAGCTGAGCCTAGTGCCTTTAGCAGGTGGAAGGTATCAGCAGATTTCTGGCTACTTCTAGTCTTCAGGGACAAGGGAAATTAGGAAAAGATGAGTTAAGGCCAAAAACAGCATGGAAAATATGCTGGAGCTTCAGGTGGGTTTCTTCTGTTCATGGTGTTGGCTGATGCCAACCACATGACTCAAACACCTTAGGTTCAGGTCTCACAGGCCAATAGTATTTGGGAGAATTGAAGAAGGGGAAAAAAGGCAGCTGATGCTGTGCCTGCCCCTGAGAATCACAGAATCAACCCGGTTGGAAAAGCCCTTTAAGCTCATCCAGTCCAACCGTTCCCCAGCGCTGCCAAGGCCACCACTGACCCATGGCACTGAGGCCTCGTCCCCACGGTGTGTGAGCACTCGCAGGGACGGTGACTGCAGCCCTGCCCTGGGCACTTCCAATGCTGAGCACCCTCTGGGGAAGGAATTGTTCCTCAGCTCCATCTCAGCTCCTGTAACAGAGCTCTTCTCCATTTCTCCATGCTGTTGCAGGAACCTTGTTGACCACCCCACAACACACTGCCATTGGAGCACATCCAGTTTCCGTGCCAACGTACAGGGCTCAAGGAACCCCCACCTACAGCTACGTACCTCCACACTGGTAAACCCACTGGCCAATTCATGTAAGTGCTGCCTTGGCAGGTCTTGCTCTGCTCTTGTTGATTAACTAACCACCAAGCACTGCTATTGCTTCTCTCCTTCTTGCAAAGCTGAGGAATCCCTTTCTCAAGGTGATGCTTTGTCTCCAGAAGAGCCTTTTAGCACTGCTCCCTAGTAGGGATAGCTGCATGGTGCTCCGTCATGGGGCTGCAGAAGGTTTTAGCAAAGCATAGTGTACCTCGACCTTACATAGAATCATAGAATGGTTTGGGTTGAAAGGACCCTAAGTTCCAACCCCCTGCCAGGGGCAGGGATGCCTCACATTAGACTAGGTTGCTCCAAGCCCCTGTGTCCAACCTGGCCTTGAGCACTGCCAGGGATGGGGCAGCCACGGCTTCTCTGGGCACCCTGGGCCAGCGCCTCAGCACCCTCACAGGGAACAGCTTCTGCCTAAGAGCTCATCTCAGTCTCCCCTCTGGCAGCTTAAAGCCATTCCCTTGTCCTGTCCCTCCATCCCTTGTCCAAAGCCCCTCTGCAGCTTTCCTGCAGCCCCTTTAGGCACTGGAGCTGCTCTAAGGTCTCCCCTTCAGGAGCCTTCTCTTCTCCAGGCTGAACAATTCCTTGTTTTTATCCATGATAAACATGCTGGGAGATCATCCTGTTTGTTATCATGGGGCTTGTGTGCAGCTGCCTGCAACCAGCTGCAGGTTCCTGTCGTGCTCAGGATCCCCAAAATCCCAGCCGCTCATTTAAACACCCTCCTTGTGTTGATGGAGCTCTTGGTCCTTCATGCCCAATTAACAGCGAACGCAGCTGATGGGAACACATGATGCTGCATGGGGAGGCAGTGAGGATGAACCAGCCCTGGGGGCTATCTGAAATCTCTCATTGCTGCATACATTACACTGAGCTAATCCTTCCCATGACAAATCGTTGTGCAATTAGCAGAGAGGATCCCATCTGCACATTTTTAATCCTCTGCAATGGATACCACCACCGAGCTGCTGCTTCCTCAGCTCCCTGCCCAAGAAATTGAGTGCACAGAGGCACGAGGGATGGTTGAATCCCATATACATCAGCTATAGGTGCTGCTATAGGGGTGCAGAGGAGAGGAGAACAGCTCTGTCTGATTATCGAATCAAAGAGTCAACCAGGGTGGAGAAGCCCTTTAAGCTCATCCACTCCAACCGTTCCCAGCACTGCCAAGGCCACCACTGACCCACGGCACTGAGGCCTCGTCTCCACAGTGTGTGAGCACTTGTAGGGACGGTGGCTCCAGCCCTGCCCTGGGCAGTTCCAATGCTGAGCACCCTCTGGGGAAGGAATTGTTCCTCAGCTCCATCTAACCCTGCCCTGGTGCAGCTTGAGGCCGGTTCCTCTTGGCCCATCCCTTGTTCCTTGGGAGCAGAGCGCAGCCCCCTCCTGGCTCCATCCTCCTCTCAGGCAGTTGTAGGGAGCCATCAGGTCCCCCCTGAGCCTTCTCTTCTCCATCTGAACCCCCCAGGTCCCTCAGCCCTTCCCCATCACACTGTGCTCCAGGCCCTGCTCCAGCTCCATTCCCTTCTCTGGCCCCACTCCAGCACCTCAATGTCTCTCTGGTAGTGAGGGGCCCAGAGCTGAGCACAGGATCCAAGGTGCGGCCTCACCAGTGCCCAGTGCACACAATCACAATCCCTGCCCTGGCCCTGCTGCCGCACTGGTGCTGATCCAGGCCAGGATGCTGGGGGCTCCCCGGCTGCCTGGGCACAGCTGCTCATGCTCAGCCCCATCAATGAGCACCCCCAGGTCCTGTTCCATGGGCAGTTTCCAGCCACAAATCCCAAGCCTGGAGCATTGCAGGGGGTTGTTGTGGCCCAGTTGCAGAGCCCAGCACTTTGCCTTGTTGAACCTCATCCCATTGACCACAGCCCAATTATCCAGACTGCTCTTTAGAACCTTCCTGCCCTGCACCACTCGCTTCTAACTCCTTGTTTTTGATCTCTCTGCTCTCTTCCAGATCCAGAGTCAAACATTGTATGCAACTACACAAGTCTTACATCGGTGCTGTGGCCGCTGTCCTGCAGCACCTCGTCTGTTTGCAAGAACAAAAGAAAACCAACAAAAGTGCAAGGGTCACTTTATGCATTCTTTAGTGGTTTTGTAAAAGCTGCTTTTTCTAATCTTCTGCCTCCCTTTTATTTTATTGTTTTCTCCTCTCCCCCTTCCTCCTCCCCCCCCCCACATCCATTGTGTAACACACATACTGACACTGAGCAATAGTCGAGTTCTCTTTGGAGTCCTATCGTTGGAAAGCTCAGAATATTCCACTTGTTTTTGTTCTCCCAGCATTGCCCAGCTGAGTGGTGCAAAGATCCCCCCACTTCTTGTTCGTTTTGGGTTCTTTTCATGATCTTTCTGTTGTCGTTGTTGTTGACAAGAGCCTAGATTTCCTTTGGCTAGTAAGAGTGGTTGATGTTCAGGGTACTACGTGAAAAGCACAGCGCTGGTAGGCAGGCTTCTTCTTCCCATTTTGGTTTGGGTATTTTTAGTTGAGGAATATAAATTATTTAATCTTCCATAACATATTACAAGGTAAAAAAGCAAACTTGGTGTCTTCCAGATAGCTGTTGTGATAGATTATAAATGCATTATCTGCAGTGAAGTTCTGAACTCATCCCTTCTTTCGTAGGAGTTAAGAGAATATAAGTATCATTAGCGATGTAACACACTTGTCTTAGGAAGTATGAGGAATGGTCACCATCAGGTCTTTGGGCTGCTTTTTCCGACTGGGCAAATGGACCTTGTGTGATGGGACCCGAGAGCAGCAGAGACACCCGTGCCCTGCTAGCATCTTGCACCTCTTGGGTAAATGGGATGTTCCCCATCGGCCAAGTCCTGGGGCTGCGTGAGGGAGAAGGCAGCTCCTTCCCTGTGTGGCTACTGTTTGCAGGCAGAGATGGGCTGGGTGGCTGTTGAAGGAAGCAAGGAGATGTTCAAGGGTTGGTCTGAAGAGCTTCTCCAGGTCCAGGGTTTGGTTTGAAGAGCTTCTCCAGGTCCAAGGGTTGATCTGGAGAGCTTCTCTAGGTCCAAGGCTTGGTTTGAAGAGCTTCTCTAGAGCCTCATAGTGTGGGAAAGGAGGAGGGCTGATTGATGGAGAAGAGTCTTTGAGGTAGGGCAAGGGGGAAGATGGGTGGCTTCACCTTTCACCTGTGTCATTGGCAGGGCTGAAACCAAACTGTGGTTCCTCCATGGCAGTGGAGGTGCCCCCCTCATTCTTTGGGTTACAGCTGAGACTTCCAGGAGAAATGTTCATCCAAGCACAAATCCTGGCACCGTAGAGAAAGGCAGGAGAGGGGGATGAGAGCGGCTGCTCTGCTTGGCCTGTGGGGAGAAGAGGAAGCAATAGCAATAAACATGTCACCTTCCTCACGGGAAGGCACCTGAGGAAAGGCGAGAGCACGGAAGGTGGTCCATAGTTGACATGGACCAGGCTGGGAGACAGCAGGCACACAGAGGCTGGGGGCACTGGGGTAATTTCAGGGGGTTTTGGCTTTCCCAAGAGCATAAAGATGTGAGGCCAGGTGTGGCCGGTGACATCCCACCTGGGGGTATCCAAGTGGAGCAATAAGTTGTATGGAGGGCGGTAGAGAGAGGTTTTGCAGTCAGTATTTGAGGCCAGTTTATCTTTAAGTCCTTATCACTAAACCCTGAGTAGGAACAAGGTTGTTCTTCTGTTTTGTGTTTCCTAAGACAAAACCACTGTTGGGGTTTTGAGTTTTCCCTCAAGTGTGCCAAAAGAGTTACACGCACCAGCAGTGTGTTTGCAGCTCGTATCTCTTGGGCTTCAAGGTTGTCACAATGGACCAAATCCAGAGCCTTGAAAGCAGTCAGGTGAGGAGATGTGGGTGGGAGTCCCTCCTGGCATTGCCTGTCATGGATTTCTGACCCATGCATGGTGTTGAGTCAGTGCCCAGATGCCTGTTGGTTGCTCTGCTTTGGATATGCCTTACCTCCATATGGAGGTGAAGGCGGTGGAGACCAGCACTGGAGGGTCACCTTGACTGAGACATGGTGGTGTAGAGATCAGACTGGAGGGTCTTTCAGAAGAGCAATGTGAGCAGTTGTTGGTATGAGGGTGAGCCCTTGCTCTTGGTTGTGTCTCCAGCTTGGCTTCTGCTGCCACTGGGAGGAGTTATGGAGCTCCTTCCTATGAGCACGGTCCAAATGAGGGGAAACAAGCTTAGGGACCCAAGAGGACTTCTCCTTCTGCTGATTGGTCCCCGGTGGTTTGTCAGGTTGGGTGGTGGACCCAGCACTTCTGTATGGGAGCCGTTTAGTTGGTCATGGTGGTTTTAAAGGAGATCTAGCAGAGCTCTGGTTGACCTTCCCAACCTCAAGGGGAGCAGAGTGGGGGGAGACTGAACACCAGTGCTGCGGGGTTGGAAGGTGGATTTCTCCTGTATGGTACTTTGGGTTGCACTTTGGGTTTGTATAAAGGAAAAAGAGAAGGAACTCCCCCCCCAGATGTAAGGGTTCGGCTTGGCCAAGCCAAGGATTAGCACATAAAGAGCACCGGGACATTTGGAACCAGTGTTACTACATCGTCCTTCCACTGTTTGTGGCAGTTAAACCTGGGCAGAAAACCACCCGGTAGGTCACAGGACTTGGAGACCACTCAATACCCTTCTTTCCTCTCATGTTGACTTCGTGCTATGTGTTAGGAGCTGTCTGTCAGCATAGAAACACATAGGGTAGACTAAGCTCCAGCCGGAGTAATGGCACTATGGCTTGCAGGGTTCAGTGTTATCATAGCCTAGGTTCTACAGAGGAGGTCCTTCCCCGCAGACCTAGGCACCCTTCACCCTTAGCTGCTTTAGGAATGACTGCCAATAGTTGGGTCCATGGCCAGGAAGGAGATGCCAGGCTTGCTGGTGAAAGGGAAGAGAACACTAAAGGTGGGGTAGAAAGCTCCAGGAGGATCCCCCAATGTTACCACTACTGAGATCTGAGAGGGGTGGTTTAGTTTTAACTCCTTCCCTTGCATCAGCAGCAGGTCTGATGCTCCTCGTCCTGTTATTCCCAGGCAGAAATGGCCATTAACTCAACCTGGGTGTGGAGAGGTGAAGCATTCACTGTCTGTTAGGTGAGAGGCTCTAGTGAGCACGTTTGGAAACTGGTGGTGGGCTTAGGCTTGGACACTGCATGGCTCCAGGACCACCACATGGCTCCAGGCTTGGGTAGCTCCTTCCCAAGGCGTCTTCATGGGTCCATGATGGTGGTGAGATGCTCCCTGCTACTGCATGGGGGTGTGGGGCTTGATGCCCCTCAGCTCATGCTAGCAGTGACCTGCAGCCCTGTCCCCTTCCCCATGGAGGGATATGGGACTTCGGGTAGATAGAATTAAGAGAGAAAGCCCATGATCCTAAGCCCTTTTCTTGGCCAAGTCATGGCTTAAGTGAAGGTCCTGGGCAGGTTGCAGCCTGGTGGGGGACTCCCTTGTGGGGAACACTGATGGTGGACACCAGCTTCTCGGATACTTCACTAGAGCAAAGCTTCGCTCATGTTAATTAAGCAAAAGGGTTTCCTATGGTGGAGGATCACACTGGGCATTAGCAAGGAAGAGCAGGAGGGGCTAAACCATCCTTAGGAACCTCTGAAGTATCTCAGAGATGGATATTGCAGCTAAGGAGGAAGGAAAATGACTGAACCCACTGTTACGAGCATGAACCCATCCCTGCCGTTATCTCTGCTTGAAAACATGAGCTGTAACCCGAGATTTGGGGAGGGAAAAAGGCAAATTAATAGTGATGGTGACCCCCAACCTGAGTGAGCTCCTGTATCCATCGCCCCTCCAAGTGGATGAACCCTCCAGGTGACCATTTGCTCTTGTATTCAGTGTATAACAATAACCCAGGTCAGCTTTTGCAGTTCCAGGATGTACTTACCATGAAGTGTTATTGAAGGGCTTGGTTTGAAGGATGGATGTTTTAGGGTATCCATTTCCTCCCTATCCACCAGCATCCCACTGAATGGGGTCATTCCCGAAACCCTCTCTCTTTGCCATCCTCTCTCTCCCCTCCTCCATCTCAGTGGATGGAGGGATATGGGATGATGTGGTCCCTGTCCAGAGGGTGTGAAATGGGGTTTGGCTTTCTTAGAGGGATACACATTTGAGGATATTTTGAGGAAACCCACACTTGAGGGATAATTTTCCCTAGGGAAACCCAACCAGCCGACAATAGCAATAAGAGCTGCTGCATATCCATAAATCCAGGGCTTTTGGGTTAGTTTTTATTAATTGTCAGTATTTTCAGGCCCTCCATCCATCACCCCCAAAACACAGTGACCCTCTGCCCATCTTCCTTTCACTTTGTCCTGAGCCCATCGGGCTGCCAGCAGGATCAAGCTCCAGATGGTTTCTCCGCCATGCACTAGCATTCCCATAGGGAAAAAAGGAAAACAAAGCCTGTTGGGAGCCTGGAAGGGAGGAGAGCTTGGAAAAGGTGTTTTCCCAGCATGTTGCACCATGGCACTTAGGGCTTTACCTGTAATCAGGCAAAATAACCTGGTACAGGGATGTTGGCAAAGCAGGAATAGCAAAATCCGTGCTTCAACAGCAGCAATTCCCAGTTGGAAACACTCAGTTGTGCTGTTTGTAGGGAAAAGCCTATCGATGCAATACAGCCACCTGCAGCATTGCTGCAGCT
Organism: Ara ararauna; assembly: GCA_028858755.1. NCBI lineage: Eukaryota > Metazoa > Chordata > Aves > Psittaciformes > Psittacidae > Ara > Ara ararauna. The sequence goes on along the minus strand of CM054378.1, from coordinate 132,298,360 downwards.
CCCTGCAAGGGATGGAGCTGGGATTTCCCAGGGTGACGGAGGTTTGGGATCAGAGAGGTCAGGAAGCATGGGAAGGAAGCAGAACTGAGCCAGTGGGGTGCAGGCTATAGCACCCAAACCCTCCCGTCCCCACGTTGGGTTTTACCCTTCTTTCTATGGAATTAGGTTTTTAATCCATTTTTCCCCCAAACCAGCTCATTTTTCAATAGTATTTGACCTCTTAAGCAAAAAATAAATACATAAATACCAAAAAGTAAGAGAAATAAAGATGAAACCCAGCAGTAACCATGTCTTCCAAGTCTCAAAGGTGTGGAGGGAACATGGCCTTGAAGTGATGCCCTGGAGAGCTCCCCCCCACCCCAGCCTCGGTTTGTCCATCTGAAAGTGTCCATTTGGGTTTCGTTCCCTGGTTTTGGGGTTTTGGTTCTGGTTTTGGTTCTGAAGATCAGGTCGTGATCTCTCCCCCCAGAGTTTGTAACTGTCCCATATTTCCTGTGAGATGTAGAACATTGGAGACCTAGGAACGTGTTTCCAAAAAAAGAAAAAAGAGGTAAAAAATAAATAAAAGAGCCCAAGAGGGGGTTTGTGGTTGGTTTCTTGGTGGTGATGGAGTGGAGAAGTGAATGGGAGCAGCCATAAAGCCATTTCTAGGTTGGGTGCGGAGCTGGACAGTCGCCAGCTCAACCTTGGGGGGGTTAATCCACTGAGTCCAACGTGGCCAAGTCAGTGTGATCCTATAGGAGGAGCGTGTGAGCTTCATGGGGAGCAGAGTGGATCTCCTGGGCTGATTGAGACCTTGGATAGAGATGTGCATGCAGGAGACTGGCTTTGGCCAGATCAACCCGTGCCCTGGGTGCGTTGTTGTAAGGTGGGGGCTGTTCTGTGGTCCACAGACTGTCATTAGGCTGCAGTGTTGAGCGCTGGTACCTCGTGATGGAGGGAAATCAAGAGCTCATGATGTTCCTGGAGAGGCTTCAGTGCAACAGACCAAGGAGGTGACCACGAAATGGCATCCCAGCTGCATGACGTCCTCCACTGCATGGTGTCTGCAATGGAGCTGTGCTCTTTCATCGTGGCTTTCCAGAGATGTTATCCATCAGGGCCCCACAATGTGGCCACCATCACCAGCATCATGGCTCCCAGAGATGCTCTCCATCCGCCCAGCAGGATATGGGCACCACCACCAATGCTGCAGCTCCAGGAGATGCTGTCCATCAGGGGACCACGATGTGGCCACCATCACCAGCATCATGGCTCCCAGAGATGCTCTCCATCAGCCAGCACCACTGGTGTTGCAGCTCCAGGAGATGCTCTCCATCAGCCCACCATGCCATGGCCACCACCAGTCCTTGGGGACAGGGAATCCTTCTCACCAGCTGGGCCAGACGTTGGATTTGCCGTGTTCCTGATGGACCCCTTGGTGGCAGGAGCAGAAGCCAAGCTGCCACCTGCAACACTTCATGGCTCCACACAGGACTGGCTTTCACACGGTGCCCAGCATCCTCTGTCCCCTCCATGGGGTCTTTGTGGGTATCACCGTTCCCCCGAGGCAGCCCCCAGGCCTGGTGCCAGCTGTGAAGGACAAGGGATGGACCATGAATGAGGCTGGATTGGGCCCTTTGCACCACCCAAGTGGCCGGGGCCACTTATGTCACTCTCTAGACCGTGGATGTTGATCCGTGGTGGCTGTCGCTACCCAGGGACATCCCTGTTGGAGGGGACACCTCCTCCTGCTAAAAGCAGCCACCCAGGTTGTCCCCACATCACCAGCGTCCCCCCATAAGGATGCTGAGGCCCTGCAGGAGTTGGCCATGGGCTCAGCAGGGTCAAGGTGACCCCAAATGGCCGGGGAAACATGGGGTGACAGGAGCTGGAGGGGACGCAGTGTCCAGGATGCACTTACAGAGCTCCACGTGCAAGTGTGTGTCTGCATGTGTGACTGAACGCGTGCACACGTGTGTGCGTGCAGAGGGGGTTTGCATGTGCACATGTGCGTGTCTGCCCACGCATACGTTTGCATGTGCAGTGGTGTGTGACTGGTGCACGTCTGTGTGTGCACACTTACAGAGCTCCGTGTGCAAGGGTTTGCACGTGTGTGTGTAACTGCATACATGTGTGTGCATGTACATCACTGCATGCGTGTGTGCATGTGCGTTTATACATGTGTTCATGCATATATACATGTGCATGTGCAGCAGGGTGTGAACAAACCCAAATGGGCACATCTCTGTGTGTGTGCATGTGCATTTATACATGTGTTCATGCATATACATGTGCAGCAGGATGTGAACAAACCCATATGGGCACATCTCTGTGTGTGTGCATGTGCATTTATACATGTGTTCATGCATATATACATGTGCATGTGCAGCAGGGTGTGAACAAACCCATATGGGCACATCTCTGTGTGTGCATGTGCATTTATACATGTGTTCATGCATATACATGTGCAGCAGGATGTGAACAAACCCATATGGGCACATCTCTGTGTGTGTGCCTGTGCAGTTATACATGTGTTCATGCATATATACATGTGCATGTGCAGCAGAGTGTGAACAAACCCAAATGGGCACATCTCTGTGTGTGTGCATGTGCATTTATACATGTGTTCATGCATATACATGTGCAGCAGGGTGTGAACAAACCCATATGGGCACATCTCTGTGTGTGTGCATGTGAAGACACACTTGGAGAGCTGCAGGTGTGTGTTTGCATGCATGTGTCACAGCATACACATACGTGAATGTATGTGCAGGTGCACACATGTATAGCTGTGTAAAGGGGGGGGTTCCATATGCACATCTCAGTCTGTGCCTGTGCAGTGATGTGTGCGCATCCCTACGTGTGCATGCCCATCTACATGCTCACACATACATGTTTCCATGCAGACACGTGTGGCTGCAGCCCACATGCAGCAGCCCCATTGCAGGGGTTGTATGTGCATGTGTGAGGACACGTGTGCCCCTGTGCCACACAGCAGCCCCACAGCCGTGCCAGCACCCTGCAGTGTGTGACACCCGTTCTGTCCCCTCTGGGTGTCCTTTGTGCGTGGCTATAGGCGCATGTGTAGGTGCATGCACATACAGGAGTGCCCATGCACCTACACACATCCGTTTGTGCATGTATGAGTGCACATCTGTACATGCAGATGCATGTAAATGTGCTGTATGGGGTGTTGGGGCATACATGCTTTTTGCATGCTCTAGGGGTGCGTGTGCAGATACATAGAGGATGGGGTGTATTAAAGCAGAACCACCTGCAGCGCCCCTTTGCACCAGCACCCACCCCACAACTCACATACAGGGGGTGGGATGAAGGGGGGGGACTCACCAAACCCATTTAGAAGCGGCCTCCCAGCTGCTGGAATAGGCTCAGGGGTGTTGGGTTGTTCCATCCTGGACCTCAGCAGATGCCATCAGTGGGCCTCAGAGTTAACGCTCTCCCCTCCAGCTTCCAAAGCCCCATTTTCCCCCCATGATGGACACTCGGAGGTTCCTCACCACCCCCCCATCACCCTCCTTACCTTGGGGGGGCCATCAGCGCTCTTCAACCACATCCCACTCCCCGTGGGCAGGGGTCCATGGTGGGGTTCACCCCCTGCTTCACTCCTCACCTCCGGGATGCGGGACACCCGGAACCTGTTGGGGGGGCATCACATCAGCTTATCCCCACCCTGCAGAGGGGGGACACACCGGGGGGGGGGGGGGGGGGTCCCTACTCACCTGCCCACAGAGAGGATGGTGACCTCACTGGGCCGACCCCCGGCTTTGGGGCCCTTGGTGGCACCGAGTGGGGGCAGCACCTGGGGCCACTTCTGCCCGCAGCGGGCGCACGGGGCCGGACCCTGCACTGTGTGGAGGTGCTGCGGGTGCGGGCAGGCGGGGGGAAACTGAGGCAGGAGGTGCAGCCTGGGGAGGAGGGGGAGACAGCGTCAGCGGGGGCTTGGTCCTACCGTGGGGGTCCTCGGTGCAGCTCGGGGGGGTGCTTACTTGTCTGGGGGGGCACAGCCCGGTGGCTGTTGGCTGTGATGCTCCTTCAGCAGCTCCTCCAGTGCCGCAGCGTTTTCTATGGGGGGGGACACCAAAAGGGTCATGGGGGGTCCAGACCTTGTCACCCCCACCCAGGGACCCCCCCCCCGACCTTTCTTCTCAGTGATCAACCGCACCAGCACCCCGATGGTGTCCTCATTGGCATCCTCCAGCTGGTAGATGGAGCTGGGACCTGGAGGTAGAAGTAGGGGGTGTTCAGTGATAGGGGGATAAACTGCACCGTGGATGAACAGGATGCCCTGGGACAGTGAGGACCGGAAGCCATGGGGATGGGCTGGACGAGAGGAGACGGATGCGGGATGGTGGATGCGGGATGATGGATGCAGGAGGATGGATGCGGGATGGCGGATGCAGGATGGCGGATGCGGGATGGCGGATGCGGGAGGATGGATGCGGGATGGTGGATGCGGGATGGCGGATGCGAGATGATGGATGCAGGATGGTGGATGCGGGAGGATGGATGTGGGATGGTGGATGCGGGATGGCGGATGTGGGATGGTGGATGCGGGAGGATGGATGTGGGATGGTGGATGCGGGATGGCGGATGCGGGAGGATGGATGCGGGAGGATGGATGTGGGATGGTGGATGCGGGATGGCGGATGTGGGAGGATGGATGCGAGATGGTGAATGCGAGATGATGGATGCGGGATGGCGGATGCGGGATGGTGGATGGATGTGGCACATCCCAGGCTCACCGGTGGCTCCGGGCTGGGGCTCCTTGCTGGTGGTGCAGTAGTAACCCTTCCTCTTCAGCAGGTTGCAGACCAGGATGCCCAAGAGCCCCATGGCGCAGAAGACCGGGACGATGGTCAGCACGGCCGCTTGTGCTGCTGCTGCCTCCTCCTCCTCTTCCTCCCCCATCAGAGCCACCCATGTCCCGTTGGTCCCCGCCGGCTGCTCCAGTGTTTCAGGGCTGCGGATTCGCCGCTGGCCTGGGGATGGGAAGCACCGGATCAGCCTCAGGGAGGACTTTGTTGGGGTTGAATCCCATCTTCCCAAGAGCTCCGCTGCCCTTAGGGAAGCAGAAACCACTCGGGTGAGGGGTGGAGACGTCCCAGCACCCCCAAACCAAGGTGACCGCTCCGGCACCCACCTTGGCACCCCGGGGTGCTGCGGGGAGCGCTGGCGCAGGGCAGGCACCGGCCCCGGGGCTCCTTCTCCCCTTCAGGGCTGTAAAACCTGCGGGGTGGGACGGGAGGGTCAGGATGTGGCCCCCAAGCGGCACTGGGGCCATGGGGCTGCAGCAGCCCCTGGCAGGGCTCACCCCGGCAGGCAGGGTCCGCAGCGGCTGTCGGTCCCCGCGGTCCCCGGCGCCACCAGGATCCTGTTCCCATCCCGGCAGCGGGTGTGAGCGGCGCAGGATGTGTCCCCCCGTGAGAAGGTGCCGGGGGGACAAGCTCGGCACATCCCCACCGAGCCGCATTCCTGCATGGAGAGAGAGGGAAGTGAGGGAGGGATGGGTCCAGCACCTTCCACCCAGGGTGCATGCGCTGTGTCTCACCCCGGTGGGCTCCTCTCCGGGTGGGCATCCTGCTGTCCCATGCTCCCAGGGATGGCAGCTCCTGGCCCCTGCACCAGGGCTGCTCAGCACCTGCAGGAGAGGCAAAGAGAAGTGCTCAGCACCAGGTGCTGTGAGAATCCTGCTGCTGCCAGGGCTGTGCTGCTGGGGATGCAGAGGTGAAGCCATCACGAGTGATGTGATGGGTGCAAACCCAGCGCGTGGAGCATGGGGATTATGGAATCACAGAATCACAGCCTGGTTTGGGTTGGAAGGGACCTTAAAGCTCCTCCAGCTCCAGCCCCTGCCACTCACAGGGACACCTTCCACTGGAGCAGCTCCAAGCCCCTGTGTCCAACCTGGCCTTGAGCACTGCCAGGGATGGGGCAGCCACAGCTTCTCTGGGCACCCTGGGCCAGCGCCTCAGCACCCTCAAGGGAAGAGCTTCTGCCTCAGAGCTCATCTCAGTCTCCCCTCTGGCAGCTTAAAGCCATTCCCTTGCCCTGTCCCTCCATCCCTTGTCCAAAAGCGATGTGATGGATACAAACCCATTGGATGCATCGTGGCGGATGCAAACCCATCACTATTGGCACGATGGGCACAAACCCATCACCAGCGACATGATGGATGCCAAGGCACTGCATACACCGTGGTGGCACCAACCTGTCACAGGGGATGTGGCAGATGCAGTCCCATTGCGTGCACACACATCGCCAGCAGTGCGATGGATGCCACCGCATCGCACAGACCGTGATGGGTGCAAACCCAGTGACGTGGTGGTGATAAACTCACTGCGGCTGATGAAACCCATCATGACCCATCCTCAGGCCAAGGCACCCCAGGAGCAGCCCCAGCCCCTGAGGTACCGCTCTGGCCCATCCTAAGAGCATCTCGTGGGACATGGGACAACACGATGGTCCCAGCAGGAGCAGCGAGGGAGAAGCCCCATTCCCAAACAGAAGCAGCTTCAGCAGAAGAGAGAAAAGGAGGAGGAAGAATGTGGGAGGAAAAGGGGGAAAATCAACCCAAAGCAAGCATCTCCCCAGGGCTGGGCTGTTGCAAGCTTCCAGCTGGGCAATGTACTGGGGAGCCCTACTGTGGCCATGGGGTGGTGATATTGGCCTGGGCTCCAGCATCAGAGGAGGCAAACGCAGAGATGCAGGAGGATGGGATGGGATGGATGAGGGCATACTCACCCCCAGGACAGTGACAAGCCACCAGCGCATCCCGCTCCTCTTCATCACCAGGGGAGACCTGCCCAGGGGGAAGCATCAGGGTCACCATCCAGGAGCAATCCCAGTGGGGAAGCAATTTGTGGACCCCTGTTCCCCTCCACTGGGATGCTCCAAGGCATCTGCCTGGACACCGCTGCAGCAGCAGCCTTCCTCCATCCCCAAAAAGCTTTATTCGAGGCTTTATGGGATGCTCAGCATCATCTCCTTCCCTTGCAGATCCCAACTCCATCTGAAATGGAGAGGGACCAACCCTACAAGGGAGCTACACAAGGAGCAAGGGAAGGAGCGGATGAGGCTGAACACCTTTAAGTGAAGGTTTTCCTGCTCTGGAGGTGGTTCTTGTGCCTCTGCTGCAAGGAAATGAGGTCGCCGAATAATGAATATGTTTAAGCAGAAGAATCAAGTGAAATGAAACGTGGGTCCCACAGGTCCCCCCCTTGGGTTGTAATTCATTAAGGAGCTGCTGAATCAATGGGTGCTGACAGCACAGGGAAGGGAAGGGAGAAGTCAGTAACATCCCAAAGGCGGATCCAACCTCTGCGCCCGCATTCAAACTGCCCCGGTTGTCACGGTCCTGTGGCCACGCCAGAGCCTTGTTACAGCCTCAGCTTCTCCTAATCAGTGCTTGGCATCATCCATGGGAGATGCAGCGAATGACCCATGGGAGGTGAATGGGGCAGAGCTGGGCAATGACAGGACATGGGTTGGGATGTGATGGCCCAGCCCAGAATGAGCATCCTCTGTGCTCCGGTTCCTCCCAGCAGCTCCCTGGAAGGGAGCACCCATCAGGGTGCCAGCATGGAGCCAACGAGCCCTTCTGGGAGCTGCATCCCCAAGCCAAGCGCCACCAAGCCCTACCTGCACCAGCAGCATCAATGCCAAGCCAGGACCCCATGATTCTGGGGAGGCTGAGTCCACTGCCACCATCACCCCATCATGTGCCACCTCCCCAATGAGCATCCTCCCAGTGCAATGGCATTCCATGGGGACACCTCCAGAATCCCTGTGGGACTTGGAATGTGCCCCTTGGTTGCGGATGGAGGATGAAACTGGTGCAAAGCCTCCACCCTGTAAGCCAGCACTACTCCAACTTGAGTTTAAGGTTTAAGCCTAACATCAAGCTTATTAATCCTTGGGGGTGGTGGTATTTGAGTGTTTAATAGCAGCACCTTAGGGACACCCTGTTTGGGATGCTGCTGTGCCAGGGAAGGAGCAGCAATGGCCTTGGAAGGGGATGAGCAGGTCCCGCTGTGCCCAGGGGACCATGAGCTGTGGATAAGTGATGCCATGGGCCAGCAGAGCCTGTATCATAGAATCCCAGACTGGTCTGGGTTGAAGGGACCTTAAAGCTCATCCAGCTCCAATCCCCGCCACAGGCAGGGACGCTTCCCACTAGAGCAGCTTGCTCAAGGTCCCATCCTGGCTCTCTGGTTCAAGACAAATGAATTTAAACCCCACCAGGAATGGTGCTGGCCCCGGGTCAAGCAGGTCTGAGGCCAAGCTTAATACCCAAGGACCAAGAACATCGCTTGGATGACCAAGACCCTGCATGGGGATGCAGGAGGTCCCAGGACCGGAGAGCTCCAGCTCCTGGTTGGCAATGGAGCTTTTGGGGGGCAGCTCAGGAACGCGGCAGTTGGGGATGCGGGATGCAGGCACAAACCCATCCCCTGCATGGTGGGATGCTCAGTACAGCAGAGAAGCCCGGAAGCTCCAGGGAAAACCAAACCCAGCATCATTTGCCTGCCAAAACCCAGAAGGGACCAAAACCAACCCCACCATTGCCATCCCTGGCTGCTTTTTGCGGGCGCCCCAACCTCCACCAGCCCCAAACCCCACTTGCATCAATGCAAACACACCGGGGAAAGCAACCGGGGTTTGGAATCCCCCCCCCCCCCCCATTCCCACTGAATCACGTAAGCCTTTTATTCCCAGCGCGCCCTTAATAGAGCCTGTAACCCAAAGCTGCCCACCGGGATTCCAGCGAGGGCTTCCCCTCCCCGTCGGTTTCAGCCAACGGCTCCTGCGGATTAACGGGCTAAAAAAGGAGCCACTGCTCGGGAACACTTTGGGAACGGCTCTTGGGGGCAGCGTGGGACAAGGGGGGGATTATCCGATGTAACTCAGCGCTGTGACATCCCCCCGAGCCCCATCGGAACAACGGAACCGTCCCAGAAACGCGGTCATAAAGGCAAAGGACGGCCGGAGCGCCGCTATCGCGCTGGGCGCAGGCAGCAGCATCCTCCGGCCCCGCTTCGGGGGCAGCCCCTCGCCGCCGCATCCCGCCCGCTGCAGGGGCCCGGCTGCGAGCCCCGCGGTGCTCCGGCCCTGCCGCGGCTCCCGTCCCGTTCTCCAGGCAGCGCGTGCGGAGGTTCCCCTTAACCCACTTCTTCCCCTTCCCCGCCCTTCGTCCCAACCCACATCCGCGCTGCGGCAGCCGGAGCCGGCACGGGGGGGGGGGGGCTCCAAATCACCGCATCCCGCTTGAGGCGACGCTCCCCCCCGGATCTGCTTAAGGATAAGGCATAGGAATAACACACACGCACCCCCCCCTTATTGCAAACGCACCCCCAAAAGCACCCCCTTTACACAGCCCGAAGCTGCAGCCCCCCAAACCACCCCCCAAGGGGTATTTAACCCATTAAAGGGGGGTGACCCCGTATGGATGAGCCCCAAACCACCCCCCAAGGGGTATTTAACCCATTAAAGGGGGGTGACCCCGTATGGATGAGCCCCAAACCACCCCCCCAAGGGGTATTTAACCCATTAAAGGGGGGTGACCCCGTATGGATGACCCCTAAACCACCCCCCCAAGGGGTATTTAACCCATTAAAGGGGGGTGACCCCGTATGGATGACCCCTAAACCACCCCCCAAGGGGTATTTAACCCATTAAAGGGGGGTGACCCCGTATGGATGACCCCCAAACCACCCCCCCAAGGGGTATTTAACCCATTAAAGGGGGGTGACCCCGTATGGATGAGCCCCCCCCCCCGGGGCTGCCCCTTACCTGCCCCCCCCCCGCGGGGCCGCCGCGCCGCCTCCGGCTCTTTATGAATGAACCCGCCGGCGAGCTACTACGGCTCGCCCCGCCCCTTTTCCCATGACGTCACGCCGAGAAGCTCCGCCCACACTCCCACCACTTAGCCCCGCCCCCTCCCTCCCGCAGCGCCCCCTGCCGGGCGCAGAGGGAGCAGCGGGGGGGGGTGATGGGAGGGGGGGATTTGGGGGTGTTTGTGTTTATCCCAACGGAGGAGGGGTTTTGGGGGGGAAAGGGGAAAACCGAGGATTTTACATATGGAACAGGAAGGTTCCAAAGAAATGAGGGGATTTTGACCCATATGGGCACTGTAGGGGGGCACCCATGGGTGCTGCTCCCTGCTTTCCTATGCGTCCTATAGTGCACCCCATCCCGGACTCATCCCCTTCCACAGGGGGCAGCTTTCCCGTGCTGGGACCCCCCCGTTGCCTCCAGGCCGGGTGCTCCCGGTGACACAGCTTCCATCCTTCCTGGGGGACAGCAATGGATACATCCCAATGCGGGAGGGATCCCCCCCGACATCCCTCCTTGGGAGTTATCCAGGAGGGAATGACCCACCCCCCCCAGGGAAAAGCACAAGAGCACGCTGGCTTCATTCTGACACAGGTGACCTTTAACGACAAAGAGCCCCAAAGCAACCAAAATCTGGCTCCCTCCTTCCCAAAATGTCCTCATCATCCCGGTGTTAACTCCATCCTGGATGGACAGATGGGCATGGGACAGCAGCATCCCTGTCACTCACTCAGGGCTTCGTGGGGATGGGGTCACCCCGGTTTATCCCTGCCACTGCTGTTGCCGCTTCTCCCATGGGGACAAGAGGGCTGGGCCTCACCTGGACCCTGGGGTGAAAGCAGGAAAATGGGAGGAAAAAAGGGCAAATGGGGGGAATTTGGTCCTGGAAAGTCTCATTTTTAGGGTCCCAACTTCAGTCACCGCGATTTAGGGGTGCAGGAGAGCATCCCTGCTGCCTGGTACGGGGATGTGAAGAAGATCCTTGTCCTCATCCAGAAGATGCTTGGAAGGTCATCAGCGCCTTCATCCTGCTCCAAAGCTTCGAAGCCCCATGGGAATCCCAGAGATTGGAATGGGGATCCCTCAATTCCCCCCCTCCATCAGCCCTCCCCTCCTCCAGCATCCCTGCACGGTCCAGCTCCACCAGCGCCATCCAGCTCTACCTTGCGGCAACGAACCAGGAAGGTTTTGACCCCCCAGCTGCAGAGCAGAGGGAGCAGCAGCGCCGTGATGATGCTCCTGACCCCCCCCCCCGGCCCCCCCATAATAAATGAGGATGTTTATATATATAATATATATATATTTAAAACAAACGAACGAACAAACAGAGCTATCTGGGTGCTGGCGATGGAGCGAGCGGGTTAGCGGGAGGCCCGGGCCCAGGGGGACACCACGGGCAGATTGTCCCTGGGATGGTCCCATGGCTTGGCTGGGGGTCCCAGGGGAAAAGGGGGGGGGGTGTGACAGGGCTGTGACCCCCTGCCCGCCCCCCCTCCTCAAAGCAGGCACACACACAACCGGAGAGCAAGGCAGGTTCCTGGCTGTACACAGCATCCTCCGGCCGGTCCCCAGGGATGCTCCTTTGCGCCTTCCTCCTTCGTTAGCGCCTTCCCAAGTGGACTCATCCCCCTCCCCATCTTCTCCACACCCCCAAATCGGTTTGTGTCCCACAGCCCCCCCTCCCCGGTCCCGTGTGGTGGCCGGGGGGGACAGTGGGGGGAGCGGGGCTCATCCCCCCCAACCCCGAGCACACAGAGAGCAGCCGGGTTGGAGATGAGAGGCGCTGGGGCTGGGGGTGGCGGGGAGGGGGGTCAGGACCCCCATCCTCTGCATACAGGGGGGCCAGCACCCCCCTTCCTCGCCAGGCTGGCCCTGGGGGGCTGTGGCTGTTCATGCTCTCCAGAGGAGGAGGTGGTTGGTGCTGTCGTCCCGTCCCACCGTCTCGCTGCTGCTGGTCAGGCGGAAATCCTCATATCCGTCCCCACCGCTGATCACCAACATCTTGGGTTTGGAGAGAGCCAGGGCAGGGGCACGGGGACGGGATGGGTCTCGTTTCTCCGCCTCGCTTGGCTTCTCGGCCCCTGCCGTGTGGAGAACACCGATGCGCTGTCGGATGGGCCCTCGAGGCTCCCATGTTCCCAGCAGCATCCCAGCAGCAGCATCCCACTGGTACCATCCCACCAGCATTGCCGCACCAGCATCATCCCAGAATCATTCCAGCAGCATCATCCCAGCATCCTCCCACCAGCATTGCCTCACCAGCATCATCCCACCAGCATCGTCCCACCAGCACCCCACTACCCTAGCATCAGCCTCCTAGCATCATCCCAGCATCATCCCACCATTAGCATCCCACCAGCACTATCCTAGCATCAGCATCCCAGTATTAACCTCCCAGCAACATTCCACCACTAGCATCCCACCAGCAACGTCCCAGCATCCTCCCACCAGCATCATCCTACCAGCATCCCACCAGCACCATCCCAGCATCATCTTCCCATCTCCCCAGCATCATCAGAACATCAGCTCCCCAGCATCCTCTGAATGTCACCACCACTTTCCCAGGTGCCATAGCTTGGCCCCCCAAATTCTCCTCCCATCCCCAAATTATCCCCTCCCATCCACATTAGCCATTCCCACCCGAAATACCTCATTCCCCCTTCATTGCCTCCATCTCCCCATCCCACCCCTCACAGGGGGCTTTTCCCCATGAGAAGTAGGGTCTCCCAGGGCGGAGCGGGCACGCTGATGGCCACATTCCAAGGTTATCCATCAGCAGGACAGCATTCCACTCCCTGGGACTGGGTCAGGATTACCCTTCCCCCCCTCCCGTTATCCCACCTACCGGTCTCCCTCGGCAATGGGAAGAGGACGTCGAAGCCATCGGGCAGCTCGATGGCGGTGAGGAAGCGGACGTGGCCGGTGTGACCCTGGGACAGCCCCACCAGCGCTGGAGCTGCCTTGGCTGACACGGACAGGGTCAGCACCACGCCGGCGCTGGTCCCGATCCATAGCAAATCCTTGCACGCCAGGAGAGCCGTGATCCGCAGGCAGGCGGCCTTGTGCTGCCGGATAATGGCATCCGAGCCTGTGGAGCATCCGGCCGTCAGCATCCCACCCTGCCCATGTCTCCATGTCTCCATTCCTGGAGTGTCTGAGGCACATGGGACATGGGGAAGGGGCAGCAGAAGCCCCCTGGCTGGTATAAAGCACCTGAGGGTGCTGTCAGGTAGGGATGCCTGATGGTGGGATGATGCAGATACTTCATTATCCTGTGGGATTATGAAGATGCCCAGGGATCTGTTTCTCCATATGGGATTATGCACATGCTCAGGGGCTGCCCTATGTCTCTGTGGGAATATGCAGATGCCCAGAGACTGCCTGATTCCAGTGTGGGACTATTCACATGCCATCCAAGGGATTCCCTATTATCCTGCGGCATTATGAAGCCATCCAGAGGATTCCCTGTTTATTATCCTGTGGCATTATGAAGCCATCCAAAGGATTCCCTATTATCCTGTGGCATTATGAAGCCATCCAAGGGATTCCCTATTATCCTGTGGCATTATGAAGCCATCCAAAGGATTCCCTATTACCCTGCGGCATTATGAAGCCATCCAAGGGATTCCCTATTATCCTGTGGCATTATGAAGCCATCCAAGGGATTCCCTATTATCCTGTGGCATTATGAAGCCATCCAAGGGATTCCCTATTACCCTGTGGCATTATGAAGCCATCCAAGGGATTCCCTATTATCCTATGGCATTATGAAGCCATCCAGAGGATTCCCTATTACCCTGTGGCATTATGAAGGATTCCCTATTACCACGTGGTATTGTGAAGCCATCCAAAGTATTCCTTAGTATCCTGTGGCATTATGAAGCTATACAAAGGATTCCCTATTATCCTGCGGCATTATGAAGCCATCCAAGGGATTCCCTATTATCCTGCGGCATTATGAAGACATCCAAGGGATTCCCTATTATCCTGCGGCATTATGAAGCCATCCAAGGGATCCCCTATTATCCTGCGGCATTATGAAGCCATCCAAGGGATTCCCTATTATCCTGCGGCATTATGAAGCCATCCAAGGGATTCCCTATTATCCTGCGGCATTATGAAGACATCCAAGGGATTCCCTATTATCCTGCGGCATTATGAAGCCATCCAAGGGATTCCCTATTATCCTGCGGCATTATGAAGCCATCCAAGGGATCCCCTATTATCCTGCGGCATTATGAAGCCATCCAAGGGATTCCCTATTATCCTGCGGCATTATGAAGCCATCCAAGGGATTCCCTATTGCCCTGTGGCATTATGAAGCCATCCAAGGGATTCCCTATTATCCTGTGGCATTATGAAGCCATCCAAGGGATTCCCTATTATCCTGCGGCATTATGAAGCCATCCAAAGGATTCCCTATTATCCTGTGGCATTATGAAGCCATCCAAAGGATTCCCTATTATCCTGCGGCATTATGAAGCCATCCAAGGGATTCCCTGTTTATTATCCTGTGGCATTATGAAGCCATCCAAGGGATTCCCTATTACCCTGTGGCATTATGAAGCCATCCAGAGGATTCCCTATTACCCTGTGGCATTATACTGATGCCCAGGGGTTGCCCCATTCCTGCATGGGATTATGCTCCTGTCCAAGGGTGCCCTATTCCCATGTGGGATTACGAAGCCACCCACGGGATTCCCTAATACCCTGTGAGATTATGCTGATACCCAGGGGTTGCCTTCTTCCTACACGGGATTACGCAGCCACCCGGGGCTTTTCCTATCGCGCCATGGGTCAGGATGCAGGAGATGCCACACTTCCCTTCACTGGATGCTGCAGAGCATCCCATCTCCATGGCAGATGATGGCCATGGGGACCACGGGAGGCAGCGATGGAGATGGCACCCACGGGTGGCACTTACCGGCGAGCATCTTGTGCACCGGGGGGGTGATATCAGCCTCGGCCAACTGCTCGTAGCTGGTGGCGTGGTAGAGCCGGACGTGGGCACTGCTCTGCAGCGCGACCCACACGCCCGTCCCCGAGCTCACCATGCAGGTGACGCTGCGCCCGCTGTCCTGCCCCACCTGGAGAGTGTGCTGCAAGGGACAGAGCCACGGCGATGGCACCGATGGCGCCACCGGTGCCCATCACCGTCCCCTCCACCTCCCGCCATCGCCCCTGGTACCTCTTGTGCCAACGTGGTGGTGTTGAGGACGATGACCCGGTTTTGGCAGCCGCACCAGAGCTTCCCTGCCACTGCCACCATCTTGGTGATGGGGCTCCCTGGTGAGCCCAGGGACACAGACTTGGAGTTTTGGGGGTCCCAGAAGCGGCCTGTGAGGAGCAGGAGTGGGGTGAGAAGTTGAAGCGCCACCAGAAAACACCATCGTGACCTGGTTTGGTGTGATGCTGTGGCTGGAGATGTCTGCCTCCAGGTTCCCCATTAGAGGGCACATGAGCTGATGTCCCCAGGGGATGCCAGAAGCAGACGAGGACCACAAGAAAGATGATTATGGGGTCTCCATCATCCCTCGAGGTGATGTCCCTTCCCATAGAGGCAGGGAAGCCACCAGCACTCAGAGCATCCCTCTTCAGGAGATGCCCAAGTCACCCACCCGAGAACCACCCCTTTGGGGCTTTATTTAACCCCACCAGTGCCTTTTGATGTCCCAAATCCATCCTCACCTGCCTCCCGCTGGTACGCAACAAGCTCTCCGTTGGCCAAAGATACGAAAACCTGGTTATCCAGGTACCTGTGAGGAGAAAACCCCTCTGTCAAACCCTGCTCAGCCACCCCAAACCACCCTGCTATGGACATCCTGGGGCCGAAAATCCCCCTCCAGCACTTACAAGATGCACATGACAGCAGCAGCATGTTGCATCTTCATGCTGTTCTTCCTGTTCCGGATGTTATCCGAGGACTGGTACACGTGGATGCTGCAGGAGAAGGGCAAAGCTTGAGCTCACCTCAATGGGAGCCCATAGGCACGTATCCCCCCCATCCCAGGGACATACCAGCCGTCCTCAGTGCCCAACCACATGGAGCTCTGATGGGCTTCAGGGTCAAGGCTGAGGAGGTCCTCGAGGCTGCCGCGGGTGAAGGAGCCGCGGCTGGAGCGGCGCAGGGCTCGTCCATCCGTGGGGCTCTCGCCGTGCCGGTTCGGGCCGTAGGTGCCAGTGATGGGCATGAAGCCGGGTTCTTGCTCTTCCTCTGAGCTCGTCGTCTCCACTGTTGCCTCCTTGCAGCTTGGGATCTCTTCATCTGTGGGGAAGGAGGAGGAAGGAATGGGTCAGAGCAGGACCGAAGTGATGGGAAAGACACCATAGATCCCCTTGGTCAAACCCAGGGGAGGACTTAGGGATGCTGAGCTCCAAAACCCACCAGGTTTTACCCAAAGCCACCCATAGTATAGGGCTGATGCCTCCCAACATCTCTTTTCCCAAGATCTCCTTGCCTCAAAGGCCTCCACCTGCAGATTTCCCCATGGAATCCAAGCCAAACCAATGGAGTTGCTCATAACTTTGGGTCAAAAAGGGGGGGTTCTTGCTAAGGAGGGGCTGGGGAGGACTCACTGCCGAAGCTGGAGGAGATGGTGGAGTGGCTGGCTTGGCTCTGCAGTGTCCCTGATGGACTGGGTGAGGACTCATCATCCGTGTCATCACTGTCAAAGGGCACCAGCTCCCTGTTGCCACCATCGACCGGCTCCGAGAGCTCCAGCGACGAACCCGAGATGGAGATGTGCAGGCAGGGCTGCGGCCCCGCGTCCTCCGGCTGCACTGGCACCAGCTCCGAGGACGGGCTGCCCACCGGCTCCCTGCCACCACAGTGGGATGGGGGGGAAAGAACCAGCTCCAGCATCGCCCCTTCCAGCCGGCTCCGCGGTGCCGGTGGGAATGTCCTACCTATAGACCCGCTTGAGGCCGGGCACCGAGGCGATGCAGAGGATCCGGGCGGAGCAGACGGCGATGCAGGCTTCCACTGTGGGTTCCTTACGGATGCTGAGCAAACAGACCTGCCCCACGTAGCCATCGCTGTTGCAAACCCAAACTTCATGGGAGCTTTCTGGGCTGCCGTGGCTGGGAGAAGCACAGGAGAACTGCAAGGGAGGAAAAGATGGGATGAGTTGGGTCATTTGGGAATGATGCGGGAGCTCTCGGCATCCAGCAACAAGCACAACAGGATGGAGAGGACCACAGGCTCCTATGGGATGCTTGAACGCAACCTCTGAATACCTGCATCCCACTTCGTGTCTTCATGATGGGGATGGCCTTGAGGAACTCCGGGTCCAGGCAGTTTTTGCTGGAAGCTGGGAAAATCAAAGTGGAGGATGAAGAAGTGATGGAGGAAAGGGGTCTATCAAAGCAGGAGGTGATGCTGAGCCCACCACTGCATCCACCTCCCCGGTCCCTGGTGTTACCCAGCTTTTTCTTGGCATCCTCAAAGGCTTGCTCAAAGCCGAGCCGGGCGTCGGGGTTGGGGAACTCAAAGATGAAGTTCTCGGTGCCATCAGCTTTGGTGGTGCTGAGCTCCACCTTGTTGGGGGGGAAGGCCATGCTGAAGGACAGGGATTGCTTCTCCGCCAGCTCCCGGTGGATGGCGGCCATCAGGTCCTTGATCACGTCATCCAGGCTCTGGGTATGGGGACAATGCTCAGGTATGGGGACAAAGCTCATGGATGGGCCACCACCAGCCACATGGCTGATGCTGCCCCTCATCCATCCCCAAGTATCCTTCAGAAGCTGCCCCAATCCCCCTTGTGTCTTTAGAGCTGGTGGCATCTGGGCTCTCTGAGGACATTCATGGCCACCAACCCTTCCACAGGCTCTCCTTCCCACCAAGGACATCCCAACTGGTCCCACTGGGAATATGTTCATCCAGGGACAGCACCAGAGCCACCATCCCCATACCTGGTGGGGGAAGCTGAGGGTCTCTGATAACTTGCTGACTTGCCCCAATGTGCTGAGGTCTTCATCCAGGCGGCAGATGCTCTTCTGGATGCTCTCCCGGTTGGTGGCCTGCGAGGCGCCTGTGTTGGGAATGAATGGCATCAACCTCTTCTGCCCACCCGCCAAAGGTGAGCAATGGGTTACGGGATGGGATGGGACACTCCACCAGACCTTTGACGATGTCCACATCCTCCAGTGGCAGCTTCCAGAGCAGTTTGTACTTGCTGGCAGTGTCGATCACGCTGGCCGCTGTGTACCTGTGAGGTTGGAAGGGATGGTGGAGCTGCACCCACACACCCAGCACCCTGAAGCCAGGTCAGCTCAGTGGGGACAACCCCCACAACGTGGGTCAATCCCAATGGGTGTCCCCAAGCCTGGTGGTACTCACAGGCTCATGGAGCTGCGGCGGAGGGAGCCCGACTTGCGCTTCAATGTGGTGCACACCAGCAGGTCCGAGAAGAGGAAGAAGGACCGGTCCTTCTTCCCACCCACTGCCTTCTATGGAGCAGTAGGAAACACCAAGGGGTTAATGGTCAACATTGGGAGCGGTTCCTGCCTCAGCTTCCCCATGTGCTGCTTTGGCATAAGGAGGCTGTGGGGTGGGATGGGTCCCACACCACCATCTGCATGGGACCTGCTATGTCCTTGTGATGATGAATGGAGGCAATGGTGCAATGGCCGTGTGAGCAAACCCAGAGGGTCCAACTCATGGGGAAGCACTAGCACCATGGGAACACCAGCCATGGGCTCACCAAGACCCTCATGGTCTCCATCTCCAGCCTCCTGCCTGCTCCCAAACCCATCTTATTATTCCCCACACTTGGGAAATTTTATATTCTCCCCGTCATTGATCCATCCATCCATCCATCCATCCATCCATCCATCCATCCATCCATCCACCCATCCATCCATCCACCCATCCACCCATTCACCCATCCATCCTTATACAATCATATAGTATCTCAAGTTGGAAGGGACCCATAAGGATCATCAAGTCCAACTCCCTGTTCCCTGCAGGACTACCCAACACTAAACTATATGACTAAGAGCATCATCCAGACACTCCTTGAACTCTTACAGGCTTCGTGCCATGACCACTTGGGGAGGCTGTTCCAGTGACTGGCCACTCTCAATAAAGAACCTTTTCCTAATGTCAATCTGAACTTCTCCTGATGCAGCTTCCATCCATCCATCCATCCATCCATCCATCCATCCATCCATCCATCCATCCACCCATCCATCCATCCACCCACATTTCCATCCATCCATCCACCCACACTTCCATCCATCCATCCATCCACCCACCCTTCCATCCACCCACCCATCCGTCCATCCATCCATCCATCCATCCATCCATCCATCCATCCATCCATCCACCCACCCGTCCATCCACCCACCCATCCATCCACTCACCCGTCCATCCACGCACCCGTCCATCCATCCATCCATCCATCCATCCATCCATCCATCCACCCACCTGTCCATCCACCCACCCGTCCATCCACTCACCCGTCCATCCACCCACCCGTCCATCCATCCATCCATCCATCCATCCATCCATCCATCCATCCATCCATCCACCCACCCACCCATCCATCCATCCATCCATCCATCCATCCATCCATCCATCCATCCATCCATCCACCCATCCATCCTTCCATCTGTAGCCTCCCATGGGCACACAGGCATCCCATGATTCGTAATCACAGCCCCCCACTGTCCCATCCGGTGTGCAGTCCGACAGCCCTGATAGCATCAAGGGACCACCCGGTTCTTACCACTTCCACGACCATCTCCTGGCGCAGGAACCTGCGGAGTGGGGCCTGGAGCTGTGGAAACAAGGAGGCTCATGAGTGGGGAGCCCCAGGGGAGGACCCTCATGGGCTTTGTCCCTGCCTCTGCAGCCCCCTGGCTCAGAACTGGCACCCCAGAGCTTTCCAAACCCTCATGAACCCGCCAAGACCAAGTGATGATGGGCAAAGCAGAACCCAGAGGAGAAAACAAGCAGCCCAGCCTGGGGTGGCCCAGAAAGAGCAGAATTGGATGATTTTTGGGGACAAGGTAAGACTGACCCTGTGTAAGACCCCCATACGTACATCCTCCATCCCTTCAATGTGGGACTCGATCTCCTGCACAATCCGCGCATTCCTCTCCACCTCCTCCGCGCTCTTCATACCCTTGTTGATCCTCTCAGCCACTTGCTTGATGTTGCGCTGGGCATCGATGAGAAAAGGGTGGTCGGGGTGGTCCTCAGGTGTGTGCTTCAGCAGGTCCTACCATGGGGACACAGACAGGATGTCAAAACAGGCAGTTATCAGCGATGCCATGACACCAACAAGCAGAAGGCCCCACCACACTGCTCTGGCTGCTGGGGATGGAAACCAGCCCCATGCAGGAAAGAAACAAAGCCTTGAGCTTTGGCCATCACCAACCTGGTCTTTGCCACCCCTAACGAGGCCACCCCAGCTCCTGAGAACACACCATCACCTTGCATGGATGCCTGAAATTCCTCACTGGAAGTGTTTAAAGTGAGGTTGGACAGGGCTTGGAGCAAGCTGTTCTAGTGGAAGGTGTCTCGGCCCGCGGCAGCGGTTGGAACTGGATGAGCTTAAAGGTCCCTTCCAACCAAACCATTCTATGACTCTTTGAAAGCCCCACTCATCACCAGGAAGAGTGCACTTGGCACAGGGAAACTGAGGCACAGGTCCCCAAATGGTGCTGCAATGTCCAACCTTGCAGCAGAAAGGACTTCCCACCCATAGAGACATGCTAGTGGGGACAGCAGGGTGACGTCCTCAGTGACCATCCCCAGGAGGACAGAGCCATGTGCATGCCCGGGAACACCAACTCTGCGTTAAGGGATGGGGAAAGAGGCCAGGAGAGACCTGAGACCCTCAAAAGCTCCTGTTAAAGGGGTGAGGAGGAGCCGTGGTGTCCCCAGGTCCTGGCATGGCACAGGCACCCTCCTGCCCGCACCCACCTTCACCAGCAGCTCGTAGCGTGGGATCCTCTGCACCGGCTTGATCATCAGGTCAGAGAGAGCCTGCTTCTCCTTGTTCTCCCGCATGCTTTGCTGCAAAACACCCATGGGGGACAAGGATGGGCCCGTTAGGTTGGACACTGGGTCCATGCTGTGTCCCACCAGCCCAGGATCAGGAACAACAGCCATTTGGAGTCAGGGCGACTCCTTTTTACACCACCGGCAGTGACTCTGGTTCATCCCAACTTTGCCTCTTTGCAACAAAACCAAGAACATGGGGGGAGTATCCCAGTCTGACCATAAATTACCAGTTTATTCCCATTAACCCACATCCCACCCCACCAGCGGCCTTGCAAGTGCCTCTGGACCATCCATGGGGAGAAGACACAGGACCCACCTCCAGGAACTTCATGAATGCCGGCCGGGCTTCCTTGGCAATCCTGACAGCATCCTTGGCATTGAGGAAATTATCGATGTAGGCAGAGTAGATGTTCACCAGCACGTCCTTGGAGAACTGGGAGGGGAAAAGGGGATAGATCCAGCATGGACATCCTGGATAAGCCTGGAAGAAGCTGCCCCAAGGGTTAAACTGGCTCAGGGCTGGAGTGGGGAGGGTTCACCCACCATCCACCCCCCTTGGTTTTTCACATTACGCTAAGCAGACAGCAGGCCTGGAGATTATCTCCTGTTCTCCATCCCAGGCCTGTTTGGCCTGTGCTGTAATCACTTCCCTGCCTCTAGATCCAAAACTTCTCCTGCTGGAGCTGGGTTCCCCCAGGGAAATCTACCCCATGAGGACCTACCGACTGCACCAGGAGGTCGCCCACTTTCTGCTTCTCGTGCCAGTTCTGCACACAGTCATGGATCTGCTCCAGGAACTGCTCGTGGTGCTCCAGCAGCTCGGGGATCTGGTCAAAGATCTCATCCACCAGCGATGGGTCACACAGCAGTGAGTTCTCCGGTTGCTTCAGCGGCTTCATGTAACCCTGCAGGGAAGCAAAGGCCTTGGGGTCCTCATAGGTTGCTTTTCCCACCTCTCCCAGTAGGAATTTTTCACCCCCTGCTGAAGAATGGGGATGCTCAATATGGGGATCGGTGGCATCCTGCAGCAGGGAGCTCCCCCAGTGAACGCTGTGTTGTAGGAGCCACCAGAAGGACCAGACAGCACCAGGTCCAGGTAGGTTTTGCACCTCACCTTCCCTGAGTCCCATCCCACCCAGTGCATCCCCATTGCAGTGCGGGGACTGGGACAGGTCTGCATGAGGGTGTCCTCTGTCCCCCAGCCATGGCCTTGAGAGGCTCCCAATCTTTGCTGTCATGAGCCCTGGACACCTCCATCTGCAACAGAGCCTGATCTTGCTGGGAAATCATGGCAACATGACCACGGGATCCAAAAGCTGGTGCGTTCCTGGTGGGATTTAGGGTGTTTGGGACCAGGAAGGGCTGGTGGTGGATCAAGCCCTGGACCATTGCACCCAGCAGCCTCTTCTGGGCAATGGTCAATGAGGAATCCTCAGGGCCAGCAGGAAAAGCAGGTCCTCTGCAAGGCTGGGTGGGCAGCTCTGCTGTGAAAGCCCTTTCTTCCTGCTGTGGGGCAGAGCTGCAGAGGGGAGCAGGAATGGAAGAGCTGGATTTGCAATGGGTGCAGGGTGGGGAAGGTCTTCTCAAGCCTTGCTGTCTCCTCTGCTTGACTGGTTTGGGGTGATGGTGTCCTCCAGGATGGTGGGAGGACCACGGAGATGAGTGGTGAGGACAAAACCCACCTTGAGTGGCTTTGGACATCTCCATCCAATCTGGCAAAGGAGGAATCATCCCGAGGACGAGGTTCCTCAAGCTGATGGTGGGTATCTTGTGGAGACCCAAGTTAGAAGGGCCGAATCCTTCCTGAGGGTCCTAACCCACTTCACCTGCCCTACTGTGGCCAACACACCCAGTGGGAGCTGGGCTGTGCCATGCATCCCACCTGCCATGAGAGTGAGGGAGCAAGGAACATATAGGGAAGAAGACAAGCCCCCACCTTGGTTCATAGGGAGAGCAGGCAGGGCTTGCCCATGCACCCTCTAGACTGGCTGGAAGATGATGCTCCAAGGTGGTCCTTGTCCTGGTAGCCACCATGCTATGTGTCACCAGGCCATGTCATGGATCTGAGCACCTTGTCCCAGCTGAGATGGGGAGCTGGGGGCATCTGTAGCCCTGGGACTCCAACCCAGAGAGCAGGTCCCCCTGGTTGCACCATGTCAAGATGGGCAAGAGCTCAGGCATTAACACCCTGTGGCTCCCACCCACGGTCAACCAGTCCTTCTAGTGGGGAACTGGTGAGTCCCAGCACTGTTGTCCTCTCCAACCAGCCTCAGAGGACGACACAGACCATGGCACAATCTCATCCATGCCAAGACCAGAGCGACATCACCCAACTCCAAACCCCATATAGCTTTCCCCAGGTAAGCCCCAGAGACAGGGTCCTCTCACTCCTCCAAGGTGTACTAGAAGCAGCTCCTTCCCTCCTGCAGTAACAGCTGGGGATTTGTGGACAGAGCCTGTCTGGGTGCTGGGACGATGAGTGCCCCGTGCCCATGTCCCGTAGGCACTGCTTCATATCGAGCAGAGCAGAGCTCTGACTTTTAGGTGTTTCCACCTGCAGCGATGTGGTTGGACAACCCACACCAGCCTGACCCAGTCTCCAGGGCGTTGACCACCATTAACCTTCATTAACATCTGAAATGTTGGGTGGACCCTCCGGCCAGGGGGGTTGGAACCAGCTCAGTGAAAAAACAGGACAGAGAAAACCACTTTGGCCCATGGCTGTAAGTAATGACACTGAGTAGACAAGGGGAGGAAAGGGATTGGGGGGTGTAAGGGGTCCCCCATCGTGGGACAACCACCAGTAACAGCCCAGGAGATGGGGTGCAACATGAGGAAGAGCTTTTGGGGGGTAAGCACAGAAAAGGGTTGGGGACATGAGATCGGCAAGGTGACAACCCACCAGGAATGCTATGGACTTGATCTGGGGGACAGAGGTGACCCCCTCACCCTGTTCTTGACTCTGTTGCCACACTGCTCCCACCTCTGTCCCACTGTCCCCAACATCCCCACTGCCACCCATCCCCAATCCACCCCAATGCCGCATAGGTGCATTGGGGTGCAGCCAGGGTCCAACCTGGGGTCCCGGGGATGGTGACAACGACAAGGAAGGGACGGTCACACCATGATGTGTTTTGGGGTGCCACGTCCCCGGCCATACCTGCATCAAGGTGCGCAAGGACTCCACGTAGGACTGCTCCGTGTCCAGCAGCGTCATGATGACGTGTTTCCTCATGTCCTGCCCCGGGTGGGAAGAAAGAGAAGGTGAGTTTTGGGGTGACACAGTGCAGGGGAGCTGCGTGGTGGGTGTCGGTGCCGGCACAGGGGCCCGGTGGGGAGGCTGAGCGCTGGAGGAGCCCGGCTGGTGTCCAGCTCCCCTCCGCTCCCTCTCCACCCCGCTGGAGGAATCCAGGAGGATTAGGAAGTACATGACACGGAGCGCACAGAGACGCCTGGTTTCCGCCCTGGATCTCACAGCCCTACATGGGTCGGTCCGGGCGCCCTCCGTCTCTCCGGCGGCTCCGCTCCGAGTGGTCCTGTAGGAATTCTCTATCCAGGAGCTGGGTTGTGGTGCTACAAGAGGGGGGATTAATGCGGTGGGGGGGGTGGGGAGAATTGGGAGGTGGTTGTGCGGGATGGGATGCCAGCCTTGGGAAGCAGATGGGTTGGGGTCTTCTTGGCTGTGGGGCTTGGAGACCCTCCTTGTGTGCAGCACTTGGGGGAACAC
The DNA here is from genome assembly GCA_028858755.1 of Ara ararauna. Lineage (NCBI taxonomy): Eukaryota > Metazoa > Chordata > Aves > Psittaciformes > Psittacidae > Ara > Ara ararauna. Next base: position 132,273,788 of record CM054378.1, on the reverse strand, counting down.
CCCTGGAGCTCAGCCTGGGGGCAAGATGCTCCAAAGGCTCTGAGTGCAGAGATGCCCCAAAAGTTCTGGATGCAGAGATGCTCCAGAGCCCAGGGTGTGAGACACCCCAAAAGTTCTGGATGCAGAGATGCTCCAGAGCCCAGGGTGTGAGACACCCCAAAAGGTTTGGGTGCAGAGATGCTCCAAAGCCCAGGGTGTGAGACACCCCAAAAGGTTTGGGTGCAGAGATGCTCTAAAGGCTTTGAGTGCAGAGACACCCCAAAAGGTTTGGGTGCAGAGATGCTCTAAAGGCTTTGAGTGCAGAGACACCCCAAAAGGTTTGGGTGCAGAGATGCTCTAAAGGCTTTGAGTGCAGAGACACCCCAAAAAGTTTGGGTAGAAGATGCTGCAAGGACCCTGATGCAGTGATACCCCAAAAGTTTTGGATGCAGAGATGCTCCAGAGACCCTGGTGACAGAGATACCTCAGTAGTTTCACGTGTGGATACACTCCAGAGACTCTGGGTGTGAGACAACCTGAACGCTCTGGTTAAAGAGATGCTCCAGAGACCCTGGGTGTGAGATACCCCAAAAGTTTTGGGTGTAGAAATGCTCCAAGGGCCTGGGTTTAGAGATACCCCAAAAGCTTTGCATGTGGAGGTGCTCCAGAGATACTGGGTGCAGAGGTACCCCAAAGCTTTTTGGTGCAGGGATGCTCCAAGTGTCCTCGGTGCAGATACCCCAAAAGTTCTGCATGAGTAGACTCTGCAGAGAGCCTGGGTGTGAGACACCCCAAATGTTTTGGGTGCAGAGACCATCTGCTGGCCCTAGGAAAGGAGAGGCTCCAAGGTACTGGGTATGGAGACTGCAGTGGTCCTGTTCATGGAGACCATTTAAAGCACAGAGACACCCCAAGCTGTGGGTGCAGGGACACCCCAAATATTTTGAGTGCAGTGATGCTCCGAAAGCTCTCAATGTGGAGACGCTCCAATGGAAATGGGCACACTCAAAGGATCCCATTAACCAGAACACCCCCAAAGGCTATGGGTGCTGGGACACCCCAAGTGTTGTAGATGCAGGGATGCCACTAAAGCTCTGAGGACAAGGACCCTGCAAAGGTCCAGGGTGCTCAGACACCCCAACAGCCCTGGGTGCAGAGATGTCCCACCAGGCCATCACAGCACGTTGGGACCACGTTCCCCTGACCTGCTGGAGCCACAAAACCCCTGTATCCCCCATCTCCTTGTGGGATGAGCCCATGTCCTCACCACTGCTCCCACTGGGGACAATTGTGGACAAAGCTGCTCTGCAACCATAGGAGGAAGCTTAAGCCCAATGAACCTCATCACAGATGGAGGCCACCATCACCTTGGTAGTCTCCAAGGAGCAATGAGGAGGGATCCTGGCCAGATCCTGCTCGGTGCTGGAGAACAGAGCCGTGCCTCAGTTTCCCCACTCACCCACCAAGCCAATATTGGTCATTTCAGCCAAGCAAGGAGGAAACCGCTGTTTAGAGCCAAATATTATGGAGACGGGTCCAAGTCCCTCTAGGAATTCTGCCCCCCCCAAAACACAACAATACTGGAGTCCTTGGGGACACCGGCTGAGACCTCCCCACTTCATTCCACCCTAAGGTTTATGAACACTCTCACTGCTGGATTCATTTGTTGTAAGTATGGGCTGAAGGGCTCCCATGGGATGGGCTTTAGGGATGCAGAGCATCTGCCACCCCCATCCTGCCTCAGTTTCCCCAACCCTCTCCCAACCTGTAGCTCCCCATCTTCATATGATGCTCCCAGCATTTTCCAGAGCCATCACAGCTCAGGACCAAAGCAAAGGGCCAGACTGATGAGCTGAACAGGCTCAGCACCACACACTGCACCAGCAGCTAGAGATTTGCAGTGGTGTGGAGACGCAGGATGGGGCCCAACTGTTGGCAAGGGGTTTTGTTCCACTGTTACAGCAGTGGTATTATCCCAGCAGGGGGAAATTCCCACTAGGATGAGAAGCTGGAGGTAAGGCACCATCCTGTCAGGGCAAAGTGGTACCCAGGCGCTGGCAGGATGCACCCCACTGCATCCATTACCCCAGCAAAGCCTCTCCCTGTGGGGCTAATGTTGCTTTGGTCTCCATCTGCTCTCCCTGGGGGCACCTCCACAGCACCCTGGCCTCATCCTGCCTCCCCCATGATGCTCAGCACCCTTGGGATCATGATGGGAGTCCGGGCATTTCCCCACCAGCCAACACCTCCATGGTGTAAATCACCATTGATTATGCTCCATTGATGCCCCCCCCGGGTGGCAGTGATGGCTTCAGCCCCTCCATCACCCTCTCTGGGTGGGAGCATCCCCCTTTCCCTGCAAACCCCGGGGGCGTCAGGCTGAGGATGGAGCCACCGTTGCCATGGCAATCGCGGTCCAGACCCTGCAGGTACCAGGTTCTGCTGGGCGCACACGTGTCCAAACATGACGCATCCATGCACCGTCCATACCCCCCCCATCACATCCCCCCTTCTCCTCTCCATCCCTAGGACCCCCCCCCATTCCCCATCCCTTTTCCCATCACCTCGGTACCACCACGGCTGCCACAACCCTTGTCCGGCAGCTCCTCCGCTGCTCCTCCGAGCCCCGAGGAGGCGAAGGCCGCGTCGATGCCGTCCCCGATGTCTCGCATGTCCTCCAGCGCGATGGTGAACTGCGCCAGAGTCCTCACCATCTGCAGCATGCGGGTCCCGGGGTCGGTCCGTCCCACGCGGCCCAAGGAATGAATGATATTAAATATATATATATATAGACACGCACACAGATCTCCCCCTTGGAAGTAGCTGGAATGCCGGGATGCAGCAAGGAGGGGGATAAAGCAGAGGAGCTATTTATATCAATAGGGTTCTGTATGCGTGTGTGTATATATATGTATAAATATAGGTATCAAAAGCCCTCCCGCAGAGGCAGCAGGATGCGTCCGTGGCCACACACGGGTCCCTGGCCCCGGGTACTACCGAGGCACGGGCAGAAGAGAGCAATGGGAGACGGAGGCTGAGCCGTGCCCACACACGCGCATGGATGCAGGCAGGGCCGGATCCTGCTGGGAAGATGCTGTCGGAGAGGCTTTGCCGGAGGAAGATGTTGTACTGAGGGGGGGGGAGCGATGCTTTCTTGGGGCATGGGATTTTTGGGGAGAGGGGGATGCAGAGATGATGCTGGGTTGGGATGCTCAGCATCCTTGGGGTCTCCATCCCCATCAATAGGAGGGGTCTCTGGGTACCGTGTCCCCCTCCCCAACCTTGCAGACAGGGAAACCAAGGCATGGAGCAAGCCTGCTTCTCCCCGCATCATCCCCTCAGCACCCACATCCCTGCCTGCAGGGTGATGCACCCTGCCCGGATCCGTTTGTACCGCTCCCCTCCTGCTTGGTTAATTAAATGTAATTAGCCGCTCAGCCCGTTGCCACAGCAACGGCGTGCAGCAGGGCTGCTTCCTCCCGTTGCAGCCAGTACATTTCCTCTTCGTAATGAGGATGAGGAGCATCTCACCCCGGGGAGAGTGCACCCATCCATGGACGCAATGCTGTGCAACCATCTGGCGTCCCCCCCAGCACCCTCCATGGCAGAGAACGTTCAACTCAGTGCATATAATGAGAGGGGAGGTGCAGCAGCCTTACATACACTCTGGCACTGGGATCAGGGAGGAGGGACCCACAGCACTCGGTGTGGGCAGGATGGGTGCCTGCAGTGCACCCGATACAGCTAATTGCATTAGGGGTAATGAGCTGTTTGCAAAGCAGAGGCCCCTGCAACTTCTTCTGCAGCACCATGGTCATCCCAGAGCCATTTCTGCATTGCAGTCCCAGACCTGTTTGGGTTGCAATCCCAAATCCATTTGCATTGCAGTCCTGGACCCATTTGGGTTGCAATCCCAAATCCATTTGCATTGCAGTCCTGAACCCATTTGGGTTGCAATCCCAAATCCATTTGCATTGCAGTCCTGGACCCATTTGGGTTGCAATCCCAAATTCATTTGCATTGCAGTCCTGAACCCATTTGGGTTGCAATCCCAAATCCATTTGCATTGCAGTCCTGGACCCATTTGGGTTGCAATCCCAAATCCATTTGCATTGCAGTCCTGAACCCATTTGGGTTGCAATCCCAAATCCATTTGAATTGCAGTCCTGGACCCATTTGGGTTGCAATCCCAAATCCATTTGCATTGCAGTCCTGGACCCATTTGGGTTGCAATCCCAAATCCATTTGCATTGCAGTGCTGGACCCATTTGGGTTGCAATCCCAAATCCATTTGCATTGCAGTCCTGAACCCATTTGGGTTGCAATCCCAAATCCATTTGCATTGCAGTCCTGGACCCATTTGGGTTGCAATCCCAAATCCATTTGCATTGCAGTCCTGAACCCATTTGGGTTGCAATCCCAAATCCATTTGCATTGCAGTCCTGAACCCATTTGGGTTGCAATCCCAAATCCATTTGCATTGCAGTCCTGGACCCATTTGGGTTGCAATCCCAAATCCATTTGCATTGCAGTCCTGGACCCATTTGGGTTGCAATCCCAAATCCATTTGCATTGCAGTGCTGAACCCATTTGGGTTGCAATCCCAAATCCATTTGCATTGCAGTCCTGGACCCATTTGGGTTGCAATCCCAAATCCATTTGCATTGCAGTCCTGGACCCATTTGGGTTGCAATCCCAAATCCATTTGCATTGCAGTCCTGGACCCATTTGGGTTGCAATCCCAAATCCATTTGCATTGCAGTGCTGGACCCATTTGGGTTGCAATCCCAAATCCATTTGCATTGCAGTCCTGGACCCATTTGGGTTGCAATCCCAAATCCATTTGCATTGCAGTCCTGGACCCATTTGGGTTGCAATCCCAAATCCATTTGCATTGCAGTCCTGGACCCATTTGGGTTGCAATCCTAAACTTCTCTGGGATCCAATCCCAAACACATTTCTGTTGCAACCCCAGGCCCATGTAGGTTGCAGTGAGCTGCAAACTTGGGCCAATCCCAGACCCATCTGGGTGGCAATCCCGGGATGTTCTGGGTTCCAATCCCAGACCCCTTTGGGCTGCAATCCCAAACTCATTCCAATTGAAACCCCAGGCCCACCTGTGTTGCAATCGTAGACCCAATTGCGTTCCAATCCTGGACCCATCTGTTCTCCAATCCCAGAGATGAATGGGTTTCAAACCTGGGTCCATGTGAGCTGCAGTCTTGGACTCATGTAGGTTGCAACCTGGGGCCCATGTTTTCCTATCGCACTCCCATTTGGATTGAACCCCGGGCCCAGCTGTGTTGCCATCCCCAGACCCATTTCTGTTGCAGTTCTGGATCCATCTGGGTCGCAGTCCTGGGCTGTTCTGGGTTGGAACCCCAGACCCACTTGGATTGCAACCCTGGTTTGCATCCACACTGCAATCCTGGGCTCACCTGGGCTCCAATCCCAGATCCATGTGATTGCAATGCTGGAGCCACCTGGGTTGCAGTTCTGGAACGTTCTGGGCTGTAGCTCCAGACCCACCTTGGTTACAATCCCAGACCCATTTGGGTTGCAAATTTGGGCTCATTTGGGTTGCAAAGAGCCTGTCTGCATTGCGGTGCTGGACTGTTCTGAGTTGCAATCCCAGACCCACTTGGTTTGCAGTCCTGGGTCCATCAGTGTTATACCAGGCTCATTTAGGTTCCAATCCCAGACCCAGCAATCTGGTTGCAATCCCAAACCCACCTGGGCTGCAGTTCTGGACCCACATGGGCTGTAACCCCAGAGCAATCTCGGTTTCAATCCCAGACCCACTTGGTTTGGAAGCCTGGGTCTGTCTGCATTGCAATCCCAGGCTCATTTGTGTTCCAGTCCCAGACACATCTAACTGCAATCCCAAACCCATTCCTTTTGGAACCCCAGACCCATTCCAGTTGCAATCCCAGGCTCATCTGCACTGCAATCCAGACCCGTTAGGATTTCAATCCTGGATCCATTTGCATTGCAATCCCAGGCTCATCTGGGCTCTAATCCCAGGCCTATCTGGATGCGATCCTGGACCCACCTGGGCTGCAGTTCTGGACTGACTTGGGCTGTAACCCCAGAGCCATTTGGATTACAATCCCAAACCCATTCCTATTTCAAACCCAGACCCTTTAAGGCTGCAACCCCAGGTCCACCTGCACTGCAATCCCAGTCCCCCTTGGTTTGCAATCCTGGGGCCATCTGCATTGCAGTCCATGGCTCATATGGGTTGCAATCCCAGATTCACTTGGTTTGGAATCCTCAGACCATGTGTGTTGCAGTCCTGGGCTCATCTGGGTGGCAATCCCTGATCCATTTGGGTTGCAATCCCAAACTCATTCCCATTGCAATCCCCAACCCATCAGGGTTGCAAACCTGGGTCCATCTGCATTGCAATCCCTGACCCATCCAGGTTTCAATCCCCATCCCATTCCCATTGCAATCCCTGCCTCGTTCAAACTGCAGCCCTGGCCCCTGCGTCGTTGTGACGCTGCTGCAATGGTGACCGGCTGCTCCGCCTGCAGCAACGCCCTCCAGCATTCCCATGGGAATGCCTGTCTCCGGGGCGAGCAGGGGGATTCCTCCATTTGCACAGGGTCCTTCCCACCCCCCAAATACCACGCTTGAATCGATCCTTTCATTTAACACAGCATCGTCCGGCGGTCGCATAGGAAGTAGATTCTCTGCTGCCTACTATTAAGGTTGAGCTTTCTCCTGATGGATTTAAAAACCTCTCTCAAACCCACTCAACCTCGTTGGAGGTTATCGGGGGGGAAAGGATGGATAGAGAAGGGTTAAATCCATCGCTGCCCGCACCACTAGATCCCGCGGTGCACCGAGGGGCCCAACGGAGATCATCGCGCATCACCCAGGAAAGGAAAAGCCGGAGCGATGCGGGCCATTCCCGCTGGCCGCCGAGCCCGGACCCCCCTGCCCGCGGCCCGCAGCCCACAGGAAATTCCTGGGAGTGTTTGGCCGCTCCAGCAGCGCTGCCTATTTTTAGGGCCGTCTAAAATCGGAGCGGGTTATTTTTAGCCGCGCGGCTCTTTGTAAACACCTTTAGGGCTCCTTTCGGACCCAACCTTTCGTTTTTGGCAACCTGGGTGTTTCCTCCCCCCCACCACCAAACAACCCAAACCCTCCTAGGAAAAGCATCCTGAGCCCTTGGGATGGAGCCAAAGGGCTCATCCCCCATCCCAAAGGTTTGTGCCAGCATCGCGAGGATGCTCCTGAAAACCCAGTGATGGAGCGGATCCAGCACTGGGGATTTGGGGGTTCAGCAGCACCCCAAACCCGGGGTAGGGGACTCAGAGAGGGGGGTTTCCCCCCAGTTTTTCCATCTGGCATTGGGAATACCACCCCGCTTGGCCACCTGAAGGATGGGAGCTCTCCCAGCTTGCTTGTATTAATTCTTAATGAGCCTCTGGGTGCAAATCCATCATCTTTATTTTCCCTGCCTGGGCACAGTGATGCAGGAGGAGCTGGAGCATCCCTGGGGATTTGAAAGCATCTTAAAGGATTAAAAACAGGACCTGGGAATTGTGTCCTGCTTCCATCCCCTCCGAACAAGGAGGCATCAATAGAGAAAAGAAGTCCCAAAACCTTAGTTTCTAAAGAAAAATGGAATCTGGGGGAAAAAGGAGAGCAGGGATGTGCATCCATGAGGAATCCCATAGCCATCACAGCAACTTTAGCCTTTGAGCCCAGGCTGAGATCGCGCACACATCAGTGCACGCAATGATGCGATGGGAACTGGGCCACTGGAGCCAGGAATGCGCGGGAGGGTGTCACACGTGCTGTCATCACCCAGACTGGGATGCTAAAATCACATCCCATGGGAAAGGGGAATCTCCTTATCTGTTGGAGACGCAGTTTCACCCCAGATTCCCTTCCTGGACCTGCAACATGCAGCATTTCTCTGAGGTCATTGGTGTAATGAGTTGTGCTGGGGCTCAGTCATAGGGGATTTTGACTTTGAGACCTTGTTTGGGGGCAAAAATATCCTTCTTTAGGGAAAACCTGGATTGTTTTGGGCCACTCTGGGAGTGGGATTTGCCCCCTGGGGCCTTCCCAGCTCATCCTTCCCGCAGCTGCTGAAGGAGGAGCTAATCCTGCTTCAAGCAGAACTATTCCCACCCCTCCAAAGTGTGCCAAAATGGGAAGAATAAATAAGTACAAAGCTGGTTTTCCCCCAGTCAGCTCCTGATGCTCTACACTACTAGGTGGGGGAGGGAGGATTCTCTAGTGTCTCGTAGTAGGGTTGTGCTAGGAGCAGCCTGAATCTCAGCACCTCGAGTCCCCCATTCCCAGTTTGGAAGACATTGGAGGGAAGTGGAATTTCTGCACCTTTTCTTTCCCTGGATGCTTATTCCCAGGATAGATCCCACTAGAGGGAGCTGGGATATAGCTGGGATATAGTGGGAGCCACTGGCCCATGGTGATAGTCCTCTGCCCCACGGAACACACAGTGCATAGTGAATACTCAAGCTGAACGCACCCTTAGCTTAATTTCTATCAAAATCCTGGAAATAAAAGACTTGGAAACCAAACCAGAGCTGCTTCCATCCATCCCAAGGTGACAAACAGCAAAGAGTATCATCCCAACACATAAAACTTGCTCGCACGGCTGGAAGAGCCCCTGGCTGGCGCCTTGGGTACCAGTCACCTCCATCCCTAGGCACCAGTAAACTCCATTCCTGGTACAAGCCACCTATCCCTGGTACTAGTCCTCCTCATCCCTGGGTACCAGTTACCGCATCCCTGCCAATGTCACTCTATCCCTTGGTACAAGTCCCCCCCATCCCATCTCTGGATACGAATCATCTTTTTCCCAGGGTATGTCACCCCATCCCTGGGTACCACTCACCTCCACCACTGGTACCATCCACTTCCATCCCTAGGCACCAGACACATCCATTCCTGAATACCAGCCACATCCATCCCTGATCTCAGTCACTGCCATCCTTGGGTACCAGTCAACCCATCCCTGAGTATCAGTAATCTCTACCACTGATAGCAGCCACCAGCATCCCTGCGTACAAGCCACCTCCATCCTTGGGCACCAGTCACAAATATCTCCTGGTTACCAGCCACCTCAGTCCCTGATATCCCAAGGAGCCGCCATCCCTGGTATCAGCCAGGCTATCAGCAACCGCCATCCCTGGTATCAGCCACTGCCATTCCTGACTACCAGTCACCTCCATTCCTGGGCACCAGTCATGATTATCCCTTGGTACCAGCCACCTCCAACCTTTGGCACCATTCATGAGTATCTCCTGGTTACCAGTTACCTCAATCCTTGGGTACCAGCCACCTGAATCCCTGGTATCAGCCACTGCCATGACTGGGTGCAAGTCACCCCATCCCTGGGCACCAGTCATGACCATCCCTTGGTACCAGCCACCTCCATCCTTGGGTACCAGCAAACCCATCCCTTGTATTGGCCACTGCCATTCCTGGGCACCAGTCACAATCATCCCTGAACACCAATCATGACCATCCCTTCGATACAAGCCACCTCCATCCCTGGAACCACCAGGCCCCACGTCCTGCAGAAACCACTCTCCACATCCCAGGGGAGCACCAGGACTCGTGCCTGAGCCAGGGTGACGCTGTAGAGCATCACATCCGGGGCTGCATCCCTTCCCAGCCCAGCCACTCAGCTCTCCCACGGGTAAGAAAAGCCAGAGCTGCTTTCCAAAGCGTAACTTCTTGAAAGCAACGAGGAGCATAAATCAGCAGCTCTGATTCAGCTCCACTTCGGTTACTAATAATACTCCCGTGTTTATTCGCAGTCCTGGGGCTGGAGATGTTTGCTTTTCCCTCGGTCGTGGTTTTTCCCAGGCTCCAGGCTCACAGAGGAGCCTTGATTTGTTCAGGGATGCTCCCATGGAGAAACCCGGCACCACAACCTCCTCCAGGACAGGGAGGAAGAGGAGGAGGAGAAAGAGGAGGAGGAGGAGGGTGGCTTCAGCCCCAAACAGATGCACTGAGAATTCAGTTGTTTTTCCTTCTTTGACTTCTCGGCTGCCGTGATTCATCCCAGAGGACATGGCCTGGCTGCAATTCTGCTTTTTAAGTGTGAGAAAAAAACAGGAATAACAAATAAAGGAGTCGGAGCAATTTTGCAGGGTGGGGTGGAAGGATGCTGGGAATCCCGGTGCCATCCTGGGGATCGGCAGTGCTGGGACCGGTGCCGGTGGGACAGGAAACAGGGCGATGGCAGGAACCTCGTTTCCCAAAGCAACAAAAAATCATCCTCTAAATGCCTTGTGAGGCTTTTCCCATGGGATTTTCACTTCAAATTAGGGTTTGCATCACCAGTGCTGGGTGTGAGGGGTTCTCTCTCCTCTTCCCCTCCAAATACAAGGCTCAGATTCATGCTGGTGCATCTCAGAGCATCCTCTCTGTGCTGCTAGCAGCATCCCATAGATCCCCCCTCCCCATGTCCCACTCTCACCCCATCTGTGATGCTCACCCCACCTTACACACACACATCCCTACCATCCATCCCCTTGCAGAACCCGTGTTGCCGTGGTCCAGGGAGCAGGGGGGGCTTCCTGGCCCTTCGTTTGCATGGAGCCTTTCCCGAGCCCTGGAGCAGCTTTCACCAAATATGGAAGGATTTTTTTGGCCTCCGGTTTTCGGCACGCAGGCCACGGCCCAAGAGTGCAGCTTTCCAGATGCTGAGGTCAGCCCTGCTCTTCTCTCCCCCTCCTCCTCCTCCTCCTCCTTCTCCTTCTCCTTCTCTGCTGCCTTCCCTAAGTGCTGGGCCCTGCAATGCTACCCCCTGACTCATCAGCATCCCTGGATCCTCACCAGCATCCTCCAAAAGCACCTAAAAAGCAATAGTTAGGATTCTGGGGGGGAGAGAGAAGCCAGGGAGAAGGGTGACTGATGCTGGCACCCCTCAGCATCTCTTCTGGGTGCCAGCCTGGCATATAGGGGTATGAGATGCCCTGGGTGCCCTTGTGGTGTGAATCCAAGTTGGGGTACCCAGGAGGGCACTGGTTTGGCACCCAGGGGGTGATGGACAACAGGAGATGATGGACACTGGGAGGTGATGGGCATCCAGAAGCAAATTGCTCCAGCAGCCATTGGGCACCAGAAGGGAATTGGTACCCACAAGATGATGGGCACCAAGATTCACTGGGCACCAGGAGCTGATGGGCACCTGAAGCTGATGGGAAGCAGGAGCCAATGGGCATCGGGTGCTGATGGGCATCCAGGAGCTGATGGGCACCAGGAACCAACTGGCACCTGGGGCCTAAAGGGAATCCAGGAACTCATGGGCAACCAGGTGCCAATGGGCATCAGGGTCCACTGGGCACCAGAAGTTGTTGGGCATCAGGAGTTGATGGGCACCCAGGCGCCCATGTGGGCCCATAATTCCAGGGTCACCAGAACCTAAGAGGTATCCAGGAGACAAAGAGCACCCAAGAGCTGATGGATGCTTAGAAGCTGATGGATGCACAGGAGCTACCCTGGAGCCCATGGGCACCCAGGAGCTGATGGGCACCACAACCTGGCAACACCAAAGAGCTTACAGGCACCCAGAAGCTGTTGGATACTGAGAAGCCAACAGAAACCCAGGAGTCCATGGGCACCCAGAAGCCAATGGGCATCCCATAGGTACCCAGGAGCTGACGGGTTCCCAAGATCCAATAGGTACCAGGAGTCCATAGGCACTAAGAAGCCAATGGGCATTCCATGGGCACTCAGGAGCTGATGGGTGCCCATGATCTAATAGGTACCAGGAGTCGGCGGGCACCCATGAGTCAACAAGCACAAAGCAGCTGATGGACACCCAGGAGCCAACAGTCACCCAGGAGCTTATGGGCATCCAGAGTCCATGGGCATCCAAGAACTGATGGATGCCCAGCATCCAGCAGGTATCCAGGGGTCCATGGGCACCCATGAACCCACACGCAACCAAGATCTGACAGACACCCAGACACCCAGGAGCTGATGGGCACCCAGGAGCCAGCATGTACCTAGGAGTCCATTGATACCCAGAAGACAATGGGCATCCAGAGTGCGTGGGGATGCAGGAATTGATGGATTCCCATGATCCGACAGGTTCCAGAAGTTCATGGACACCCACAAATCCACAAGAAACCACACAATGACAGGAACCCATGAGCTGATGGGCACCAGGGGCCCATGGGCACCCAGAAATGTACAAGTAACCAGGAGACGATGGACAGCCAAGAACTGGCAGATGGATGCTTAGGATCCAACAGGTATCAGGAGTCCATGGACACCCATGAATTCACAGGCACCCAGGAACTGATGGGCACCCAGGAGCCAACAGGTACCCAGAAGTCCCTGAGCAGCCAGGAGCTAATGGGTACCCAGAAGCTGATGGGCACCCAGGAACACACAGCAGTTCATGAGCATCCAGGAGCATACCCAGGAACTAATGGGCACCCAGGAGCTGATGGACATCCATGTGCCAACAAGTACCAGGAATCCATGGGCACCCACAAATCCACAAGCATCCGGGAGCTGATGGGCACCTAGGAGCTGATGGGAAGCCAGGAACTGATGGGCACCCAGGACCTAGGAGTCCCAAACAGCTTGTGCCAATTCCCCTGCCCTGGCTCTTCTCATGCTGCCCATGCCTGGATCCATCCCCTTGCAGCAGCCTGGATGCAACCACTATGACAAAACCCCTGTTGAGCCCACAACAGCATCCATCCCCAGCATCACCCATACCCCACGGACACCCAGCCCTGCAGCACCCCATATTCAGGGTCCTCTCACCCAGCATGGCTGCAAACGGGGCAGCAGGGAGCTGGTGGGGGACACACCATGGACCTCTCCAGGAACGCCCACATCCCACGTCACATCAGAACAAAGTGAGAGGTGACACCTTCCCTGACATGTCATTGTCACAGCAGGACCCCAGGGTGAGGGGGAGAAGGGGGAAAGGACAGGGTGTTTCAGCATCTACTGACCTGCTCCGGGTTCGGATGACCAAGGGACGAGTCCCCTCTCCGCTTACTGAGGCTCTGAGCCATCTACATCCCATCTCACCAAGGTTTTGGGCAACCAAAAAGCCAAAAGGAGCAAACCCGATCCCCTACTGCTAGAGACGGTGTTTCTGCCGAGGGGTCAGGATGAAACCCTTCCAACCCAAAAAAAAAGCAAGAAGAAGGATGCCAAATCAGGGCAGGCCGACGAGTCTGCTGCTACTCCAGCTATAAAAAGCAGGAAACCATATCCCGGGCTTGGAGATGCCAATCTTCCCATGCAAACAACTCCCTTCTTGTTTTTTTTGGAGCGCACCGGAGGGCTCGGGAACAGGCAGTCACAAATAGCAACTCCATTGCAACGCCAAGGAACTGCTCTTCAGGCCCATGCGAGGATGCTGGTGTCCCCATGTCACGATGGTGGCTTCTCCTGAGGGGACTCGGTGGTGGCTGTTCCCCCACCGGGATGGTGGCTTCTCCAGACGGGATGTGGTGGTGGCAGTTCCCATGTTGGAAACATGTCCCCGTGGCTCTTTCAGAGGTGGCCACTACCACAGGTGTCCTTTTCCCAGCATATCCATGCAGAGATGTCCTAATGGGGTTTGTTGGTGTCTTGAATGTCACCAGTGGGGTAGGAGACAGTGGTGGCCATTCCCAAGAAGGGACATGCGCAGCGGCTCTGGGACATCATAGGACATGGGGGCACGCAAGCCCAACATGTTCCTGCCCTCAACCCTTCTACCCCTCAAACTAGAGATTCAACTTCCAATAGCCTGTATAAGGCACAGTGGGACACGCAGCCTGGGGACAACCCCGTCTGCAACCAGAAGAGGTGGTCACAGAGCAACTGGTCCCAGTGCAGGCAGGAACTGGGCAGACTGGGACCAGTCCCCCGGAAGCTGAGCAGGTCCAAGAGGAGCCTGCAGCAAGAGCAAGTTATTGGAATATCTTTACCCAGATGCTGATTCTCGTTCTCCCTCCCATTGGCCGGGCCACAGTTCCCAAAGACCCAAAAGCAAACACGCTATTTTTAGAGAAGAGTTCATTTACTGGAGCCATTCCCTTTGAAATTCCTCACCCATCCTCTCCATGGAAACCGAGGGAGCCCGGAGAAACAGCCCCACTGGGACCAAGCATCAGAGCTTTAAAAAGAGCCACGTTGAGGGAGAGGGGGTGGAAGTGGCTGATTTTGCTTCTCCAGACACATCCTGGCCTGGAAACACCATGGTGGAAATCTCAGTGTGTTTGGTTTAGGGGGTTCTGTCTGTGCAAGCTGGGCTTGATGCCTTCAAGAGATGGCCTGGAAGATGGACCATGCCCCCTCTGGAAAGCATATGTGTACGGCTAATGGGGCCTCTTGTTTTGGATGGGTGGAGGGGATGAGTGGTGGAGAGAGGTGGAGGGGATGTCTGGATGGGTGTATGGAGATGGACGGAGATGGGAAGAGATGGAGATGGATGGACGTGGATGGAGGTGGGTAGAGATGGATAGATGGATGGATGGACAGATGGAGATGGAGTGGAGAAGGATAAAGATGGATGGATGGAGATGGATGGATGAGTGCTTGGAAATGGGTAGAGAGGGATGTATATACGGATGGAAATGGGTGATGGAGATGGATAAATGGATGGAGGATGGATGGATGTATGGACGGATGCATGGATGGATGCATGGATGCATGGTGATGGATGAGTGGAGGTGGGTGGAGATTGATGGATGAGTGGCTGGAGGTGGGAAGATAGAGATGTATGCATGAATAGAAGTGGGTGGATGGAGATGGATGGATGGATGGATGGATGGATGGATGGATGGACAGATGTGAGGAAGGGAGTCTCTTCCCCTGCTTCCAAGGAAAAGACCTGGGAGAAGGGGAAGAAACTCTGTACAGACCAGACCTCAGGGCTGCCCAACTCTATCTTCCCTTCATGTGACAGCACCTTCTCCATCCTGAATTTAGAAGTCCATGCTGCAGCTCCAAAGCTGCGGGAGCTGTCCCGTTGGGACCTGCCTGCACCACACAGGTGATGTAGCCCAGCAATGAAGTTGCAGCAAGGCAGCAAGGGGAGACCTCAGCACTCACTTCTCTGGTCCCTCCCATATCACATAGGGCTCAGCATCCACAGGAAACCTCCCACTTAGGAAACATCCCTGGGAAAGCTTCTGAATCCCACAAACCCCTTGCAATGATGAACTAACACCACAGCAACAAGACCTGGGAAGCTTTGAGCCTCTAACCCAGCTGACTTTCACAGGAGGGTACCAATGATGCATGTGCACATCTCCTCATGCAGGGATGCAGGTGCACAACGGCACTGCTGATCCCCAGGGATTTGCCTGCACAGAGATACACATAGATAGCAGGACCTTGGATGTCCCTATGTCCCTTTGTATGTGCACCCTGCATCAGGGTCCTTGTTGTGCACCCCTGTACAGACACCCATGGACCAGGGACATCTCCATACACCCCTGGTGCACTCCTGCACCAAGAACCTCTCCATGCACCTCTCCTACAAGGGTACCCCATCACCAGGTACCTTCCTGTGCACCCTTGCACAAGAATCCTTGTGCCAAAAACTTCCCATGCACTCCAGCACTGCAGACCTGCCCTTGCAGGGATGCATGTGCACCCTTGCACCAGGGATTTCCCTGTACAGGAATACACATGGACAGCAGCAACAGCAATTTCCTTGTATAGGGATTCACATGCACACCAGGATTTCCCTGTATGAGGATGCACATGCACACCAGCACCAGGGATTTCCCTGTACAGGAATACACACGGACAGCAGCAACAGCAATTTCCTTGTATAGGGATTCACATGCACGCCAGGATTTCCCTGTACGGGGATGCACATGGACACCAGCCCCAGGAATTTCCCGGTGCACCCCTGCATGTGCAACCTGCGTCAGGGTCCTCCTGCATGAGTAGCCCTGCACCAAGAACCTCACTGTCCACCCTTGCACGTCCACCCCTGGAGCAGAAATCTCGTCATGCACCCCTGCATGTGCGCCCCTGCACCAGGCACAAGGCACAGGGCCATGGGTCTCTCCGCAGGCTGGAAGGGGAGCTCCCAAGGAGCCTGTCCCAGCCTCCCACCCTCTCTGCAGCCCCGGCACCCTGCCAAGAGCCTGACCTTTGGGCCAGGCGGCTGCAGGCCAAGGCCAGCCCCTGGTACCGAGCTCAGCCCAGCGCTAACCCTCTCGCTCCAGGGCTGGATCCAACCCCATGGACACCATCACAGGTCACCCCACACCCGTAGGGTGCTGCCCTGGGGTGTTTGGGATCGAAGGTTGTGCATCCCAGCCGGACTGTCCCCTATGTTGGAGCTTGCTGGCCAATTAGTTATAGGCTTTGAATTAAAGATAGAGCAAGGAGCAAGAGACATGGCTACAGGTGACACCAGGCACATCCACTGTGTCACCCAAGGGTGCTCAAAACCCCGGGAGCTGGGAAGGAAAGAGGCAAAATGGGCAGATCTAAGGGTATTTTGGGAATGGAGAACGAAAGGATTAAAAATGGGCAGAGTTAAGGGGATTTTGGAACCGGGGAAGGAAATGGGCAAAAACAGGCAGAATTAAAGGGATGCTGGAACTGGGAAAGGGGAAAAAATGGGCAGAGTTAAGGAGGTATTGGGAGCCGAGAATGAAAGAGGAAAAAATGGGCAGGGTTAAGGGGATTTGGGCTAATTCACTCCCCTACCCATGTTTTTGGCCTCATGCCGGTGGTCCCACCATAGGGTCTGTGCTGCTGATAGGGTCCTCCTGACGCTTCCCCTTGCTCCGTCCCACCTCCAGCCTTCCTCCAAAGGGCAGCAGGGGCTCCCTGTGTACCTCAGTTTCCCCACCCCAGCTTTTCACTGAGCACAGCAGAGCCAGGGGCTCAATAACCAGACAACCCATCAGCACAGGCACCGGGGGAGGAAAGCCAAGATTTACCCATCCCCATCCTCCCCCTGCAACAGCTTTAATTAGATTCCCACTAACACCACAAAATGAGAAAACTCCCAGCCCTGGCCCAAAACCTGGTTTCTATGGAGATTTAGGGAAAGGCAACGGATGGGATAAATAGGTCCAAAGATGCCAAACTGCCCAAGGGATATACGGCTGGTGCATGGTGGATGAGCCATGCTGGAGCGAGATCGGAGGGAGGATGCTCAGCATGGATGAGGGTGTTTTACGCAAGCATCCCTGGGAATGTGACCCCAATGTTTCCCCCTGGGAATCTCCCTATATCCCTAATGACTGTTTTGGGGTGCATCCACCCTGCTTGGGGAGCTGCAGGTGGGGAAGGCAGCGGCCAGGGCGCCAGGGGCTGCATTCCCACGACTCCTCTGCTCCTGTGAGGTGCTATATTTAAATCAATATTTTCCTGTTTAATCCAACTGCTGCAAAGTCAACAAACAGAGCATGGCAGGAACATCCCTCATCTTCCATCCCCTGTGGGATTTGCCCATAGGAGAAACAAAGATCCAGCTTGGCATCCTGCTTTTGCCTTCACCGAACCCCAAATCCACCCTTACTCGGTGCTGGGTTCCTATACATATATGTGCAAATGCGTGCTGCCCATCCCACCGGCTTATGGGATGTTGGAGGTAGAAAAGCTTCTCTATCTTGAGGTTTTGGGGGTTTTCTTGCTCTCATGGAAGCATCCTTTCTTCTGCAGTGCCCGCGCTGTGCATGGAGCAGGACGTGCTGCTAACGGCTCCCAGGGAATTAAAAGCCTCATGTCCGGTGTCAGACACAGGGTGCAGGACCTTTTCTGCACCCAGGACAGCTTGACCGGCTCCAGCCCCATGGAGGATCGCTGGAAAGCACCCAGGACAAACAGTCCTGCTGCTGAAGGAGAACAGCACATTACCTCTCCCAGCTGGGACGTGCAGGGTGGCCAGACCTAGCAAAGAGTTGGCATTGCAGCGCTCACCTCCACCGAAGCCACCACCAAACTGTGGGGCTGGGGGATATCGGGGGGAATGATGCTGCAGGGGTCATAGAGTGGTTTGGACTGAAAGGACCTTAAAGCTCATTCAGCTCCAAACCCCTGCCATGGGCAGGGACACCTTCTACTGGAGCAGCTCCAAGCCCCTGTGTCCAACCTGGCCTTCAACACTGCCAGGGATGGGGCAGCCACAGCTTCTCTGGGCACCCTGGGCCAGCGCCTCAGCACCCTCCCAGGGAACAGCTTCTGCCTAAGAGCTCATCTCAGTCTCCCCTCTGGCAGCTTAAAGCAATTCCCCTTGGCCTGTCCCTCCATCCCTTGTCCAAAGCCCCTCTCAACATACCCACCCCCAAGAGAATATCTTGGAGGAGCATCCTGTGAAGTAATATTTTGCCACTGTCACACACTTGCCAAACCCCATTACTAATCCCTTCACACCTTCGTATGCTGGAGACAGACACCAGGTCAGCCAGACCATCACCCTGACACAAGACTGATGCTTCCAGGCCCTGGAATCCCCAAGCAGCGAAGCCCATATCCATATCGACCGACCTCACGACGCCAGCCCTCTCCATTGAGTTAGGGAGGGGAAAAGCATAACGAAATACAAAATAAAGCTTATTTCTTCACTGTTGGTCAGGGAGCACATAAATCTCTGCTCCCAGCCAGCCGTCCTGGTGCCAAGTTATATCCGGTCCTCGATGCTCTTGCCTATAATTAAAGCAACTCCCTTGCAGAGCTCAGTTCCCCTTCATTCCCCCTCCCCAGCCAAAGCTGGTGCCATCTGAAATAAAACATTGCAGCTCCACTATACAATAAATCAAAGAGAGAACTCAAAATCCTGGTTTCAGTTATGCTATGGCTGCAGCACAAAGAAACTCAAAGGCAGGAGAGAGATTTGAAGATACAGCTGCAGTGTTGCCCTTAAAAGGGAAAATTTGCACCCTCTTTGCTGAGGCGGGTGGGTTCAAGCAAGGTGAGGAGCAGCATCCCTGGTGTCCAGCCTCCTGGGGTGGCCTGTGTCCCCGAGGTGATGCTCAGCCAAACTGGGGTCCCAGTTGTGCTGGAGTTGGTAAAAATGCACCCAAAATGGTCCTGAAGTGACCGTGGTTGGGGGTGTATTGGGGTGTGGGGTCAGCAGAGCATCCCTGATACCAGGGCCACCACGGCACCATCACTGGGGCACTGCAGAGAGCTGCCTGAATAAGGGCTAGATCTTCATAAATTACTCACATAAACCATCTAATATGCAAACTTACTATAGTAATAATTTAGAGGTGTTTCTCTATGAAGAAACGCTGCTGGGTGCACTGCTTTGCCTTGGGGACCTGCTGATGTCCCCAGGGTGCCACCAGCTGTGGCCCTAAGAGGTTCCTTGTTACCCAGATTAAATATAATGCTTGATGTGCTTCAATAGCACTTTTCACTCTGAGATTGGAGAGGACAAGCACCTCAATGGTCCACTGGGTCAAAACGCTGCAAAGTTCACCCAAAATTACCTCCAAGAATGTTTAATGCAAGAGCCAAGAGTCCCCAGACCTCAGCCACCAATGGCTGTTGTCTGGCAATGGGGACAACAGCCAGAGGAGCTGAATGGGGTGCAGAGCCTCATAGGAGAACGCCTTGGGGGGAATGCTGCTGCACGAATGCTGGACCTCATGATAACATCTCAGGGGTAATGACGCTCTGGGGATGCCAGACCCCAAAAGAACATCCGTGGGGAATGATGCTGCAAAGGTACTGGATCCCAGGATAATATCTCGGGAGAATGACACTGCAGGGATGCCAGATCTCAAGAGAATAACTTGGGGGGAATAATACTGTAGGGATGCAAGAACCCAAGAGAATATATTGGGATAATGATACTGTGGGGATACCAGACTTCAAAAGAACACCTGTGGGGAATGATGCTGCAAAGGTGCCGGATCCCAGGAGAATATCCTGGGGGGAATGATGCTGTACGGATGCCAGACCCCAAAAGAATATCTTCGGGGAATGCTGGGGCCCATGAATGTATCTCAGGGGGAATGGTGCTGTGTGGCCGCCAGACCCCAAAGGAACATCTTGGGGGAATAATGCTGCAGAGATGCTAGATCCTAAAAGAAAATCTTGGGAGAATGATGATGAGGGAATGCCAGACCCCAAGAGATCATCTTGGGAGGAATAATACTGTGGGGATGCCAGACCCCAAAAGAACATCTTGGGGGAATGATGCTGCAGGGATCTGGATTCTGGGAGCATGCAAAGGCTCCACACAGCTCTGCCCCGGCCAGCAAGGGTTACGCCGCTGGGCTCAGCCCCGAGGACTTCACGCTTGGCTGCCGGCGGCTGTTGGAAGGGAACAGTCCAGCCCATCCTCTTAAATCAGCACCAAAGCAGGGCGAGAGAGCCCTGCCAGCACCATTCCTGCGCTCCCGGCAAGTCCCCCGCGGGAATGGGTATTTCTGGGCTTTGCCCGGAGCTATTAAAAGCCCTGTGGGTGCCGGCGCTGCTGTGCCGCAGGAGGAGGTGGTGCTTCCAAGCACTTCCCGGCACAAACACCCAGAGAGATGGGAACCCAAGTCTATCTTCAAACAACAGCCAAAGGGCCAGGAATGCCAAAACCCTCCCCAGGAGAGACCCTGAAGCACGTGGCTGCCCTTCAGGGTGATCAAACCACCCTTGCATCATCCCCCAAGCAGCATTAATTCTTCTACAGACAGGATAAAACTTTACCCGAGCATAATAGATTCAGTGCATGCACAAGAGGATTTTTCCCCCCTCTCCCATGCTGCCAGCATGGCAAAGCCTATGGTCCAGAGGGAAGGTGATTTTCTGCGGAGGAGAATATGGATTTGCTTTATAAGGGGTATGAATCCCAAGAAAAAGGATCATTTAAGCTTTCCCCGCCAAAGATAAGGCAATTTTTGTTTCAGCATCTTGGGTTGGCCAAGAGCAACCCCATCTACCAGGGCTTTAGGGAGATAAACCCACCTTCCACTAAAATTTGGTGCTATTTAACCTGAAAAGTGCTTTTTTCCTCCCAAAAAATCATCTTTGTAGGTCACTCCTACAAACAAGAGCTCATCCCCTTGGAACCACTGGGAAAGCTCTTGGCCATTCGGCAGTGCACCCATAGATGGGAATTTGTCCCCAGTGAGGGACATATAAGAGACCCCCAAAGCCACCAATGCTTCGAAGGACCATGTACCCCATAATGACATGAAGGTGTTTTGAGGATGGATGGGCACTTACCACCTGCGGCTTGGTCCTGGGGCCCTGCTCATTGGGTGGCCGCGGGCACCGGGGCAGCCGGGGCGGTGGGGCAGCGGGTGGCGAGCGAGGTCCATCCCCAGGATTGGGGGTCACGTCACCTGAGTTGAGGGACAGCATGTACCGCTTGGTGACATCCTCCAGCGAAGGAGGCTGGAGGCTCGGGAAGGCTTTGCCGGGTGAGCGTCCAGCAGCCGGTGCAGGGACGTGGCTATGGTGGCCGGAGGGGACAAGCGGCTCGGGGACGGTGATGGGGACGAAGGTGGCGGGCTCGCTGGTGTGACGGATGTGCTTGGTGGCCGGGCGGCTCTTGGTGAGGACGGCGGGTGCTGGGGGTGGTTGGTTCTCCTGGTGAGCAGCACGGTTGGAGCGCTTCTTGGAGCTGCGCCGGGCAATGCGAGGGGACAACACGTCAGCCAGCTTGGGGTCAAAGCCATAGCTGTGGCCAGGGCTTGGCACTGCTGGTTGTGCCGAGAGGATGGGCTCGCTGCTGGATGGTGGGATGCTGGGTTCCAGCTCACTGATGGCTTCACCAGGACCTTCGAAGGCACCAGATGGAAGCTCACTGCGGCGGCTGGGGTCACTCAATGACTTCTTCTTGATGGTCTTGCCATTGCCCTTCTCATCGATTAGCTTAGCCATGGCACCGGGCTGGCTGACGATGGTTTGGATGAGGCTGCTGTAGTCCCGTGGCCCATCGCTGCCCAGGGACAGGTCGCTGCCTGCGCTGCCTGCACTGCCTGCAATGGTGGCAGGTTGGGGGATGCCTGTCTTGGCGCTCAATGAACCCAGGAGGTTGCTGTCAACAGAGAAGTTCTTTGCCTCCTCCGCCACCGAGCATCTCCGGTGGGGCATGGGGTCGCTTAGGGAGCGGTAGGGCTCAGTGCCACCCTCGTTGCCACCCTCTATGCCATTGGCACCCACCGAGGGGAACTTACGGCGCCGCCGCAAGCTGCCGGGGGTGCTTGGAGTCTCAGATTTGCCAGTTGGAAGGTCTTCAACCGCTGTGGCTGGGTGAGGATGAAGTGGCATCTCAGTGTCACCGGCTGCAGGTCCAGCGTTGGGCAGTGTCCAGGCATCCACGACTTCATGCAGGTCTTGGAAGGGCATCCCCATGGGTTCTGGCTCCGTGACGATGCCCTCGTCCGTCACGCTTGACTCGTGACCTGATAGCTCCTCCATGGATTTCCTGCGAGTGAGGCTCTCCTCCAACTCTGCTTCCTTCAAACACCTTGTGCTCTCCAGTGTGCTCTCTGACCGTCCCCTAAGGGTCACCTCCGTTGTCCCTGTCGATGCCACTATCTCAGCACCCTCCACACATCCACTGTCCTTCTGCTCGGCTGTGAAGCCATAATCCTGCTGGGAACCCATCCTGTTGATCTTCTCAAAGACCTGTCTCGCCTCCTGGATGTACTGGTCCTGGATGACCATGGGCAGAGCATCCTCATCCCTCCGCTGTCCCCCATCCAAAGCTACCTGGTCCTGGCTGTCAGTGGTGGCCAGGAGGAGCTCGGAGGAGCTCTGCTTCATAGTGCTCTGTAGGAAAAGCCGCCGTGTCCCTGATTTTTCGGAGCAGGTGAAGGACTTGGCACGGCGCAAAGTGGCCGTCAGGTCCTTGAGTGTTGGCCGCTCGCCCGGCGCCCAGCGGTTGAGGGGCTGAGTGGTGCCACGGCTGTCTGGAGATGGGCTGGTGATGCCGGAGCAGCCATCAGAGCCCGCATCAGTGCCGATCCTCACCCCTTTCTTCTTCACCTTCAGCTCCGAGAGGTCTGATTTGAGGAAGCTGAGGAGCGTCAGGGTCTCAGTGGCAATGTCAGGGTTGGACAAAGACTTACGGTGCTTGGCTTGGTCCCCTTCCAGCCCTGGCTGGTGCAGGCTCTCACTCCCAAAGTCTGGTTTTACCTTGGCCGTGCCCTGTGGCAGCTTGGGACGGACACGGACAGCCGGTTGTCCCCACGCCAGGCCATCACTGGTCCCAAAACTGGGTGATCTATAGATGCCATAACCCGCCTGGAGAGTCCGCCCTTGGTTGGGCCAACAGACCCCAAACTGTTCCTCTTCCTTCAGCGTCTCCGTGCTGGAATAACGACTGCTGCTCCGCGACCCGCCAGGGCTGCTGAAGGGCAGGATGTTCACCTTGGAGACACGGGCCACCACAGGCACGGGATGTCGAGGGACCACCCTCCCGCAGCCTTCGGCCTCGGCATCGCCACCATCCGCGGGGCTCTCCCAGCCACCGCTCTCCTGCTTCTTCTTCCTCGCGGCGCGGTGCCGATGGGCTCCGGTTTGCCCTTCGCCTTCGCTGCCCGAGGAAGCGCGGGGAGAACGGGATGCCGCCGCTTCAAACTCCCCGTTGGAGCGGGGTGATGGGGAGGAGGAGGGTGGTTGCGGTCGAGCCGAGTTATGCCAGGAATGCGGGCCGGGCTCCGGCGGAGCTCCGCGGGGAGAACGGAGAGCCGGGTGCGGGACGCGGCTGCGGGGTGGAGGCGGCGGGGGAGCTCCCCTCCCGCTCCCGGTTCCGCTCCCGGTCCCATTCCCGCTCCCATTCCCTATCCCGCTCCCATTCCCGGTTCCCCCCGTAGTTTGCCGGCAGCTTTCCCCGAAGAGTTTCCGCATCGCCGGGACGCTGGGCCAACGCGGCGGCTCCGCGTTTAACCCCGGGCCCGGCGGCGACGACGGCGGCGGCGGCGGCGGTGGTGGCGGCGGTGGAGCCGGGGACGGTGGCTGAGCCCCGGCATGAACCGGGCCCGTTGGCTCCGGCTCGGCAAAGCGAAGCGAGAGCTGCCGTACCGATGGGGCCAGGCTGCCAAAAACCCGGCCCGGTTGGTGCTCCGCGATCGACGCTGAAACTTTCCTACCCGGGAAGAAGAAGAAGGAGGAGGAGGAGGAGGAGGAGGAGGAAGGCGGGGAGGAGGCGGGCAGGAGACACCGACCCGCCGCTACCCCCCGACCGCTGCCCCCCTCCGCCATTGTCTGCCCCCCCCCGGCCCCACCGCCGCCTCCGCCCGCCCCCCGGCCCCGCCGCGCCCCGGCCCCGGCCCCGCCGCAGGCACCGCCCGGCCCCGCTCCTCCTCCGGGCTGCCCGCGGGCTTCATCCCTCCCGCTTTGTTTGCGCTCTCTCTTTCCCTTCTTTCTTTTTTTTTTCCTTCGCCTCGTTTCGGGCTTTTCCTCCTCCCTCTGCCTCTTTATTTGTTGCATTCAAATAAACTTTCCTCCCCGGGGCGGGGTTTCCTCACGCGGAGGGGGATGGGGGCACTTCGGGCCCGGGTTTGTTATTTATTTCATTTTTCTCCTGGTTTTGGGGGGGTGAAAGGGGAGGAAAACGGCTGCGGAGCTGCCCTCCGGCTCCCAGGCCAGCGGGATTCCCCCCTGCATCCTTCACCCCCCCCCTTATCCTTCACTTTCCCCCTTTATCCTTCACACACCCCCCAAAGCATCCTTCATCCCTTCCTGAACACTTCACACCCCCCCATTCTTTACTCTTCCTGTATCCTGCATCTCCCCTTATCCTTCATCCCCCTCTATCCTTCACCCCCCATCCTTTACCTCGCTCAATCCCCCCACATTCCTCAGCTCCCACTTATCCTTCTCACCCCCTGCATCCTTCATCCCTCTTATCTCTCAACCCCCCACATCCCTCCCTCCTTATCCTTCATCATGCCCTTATCCTTCATGACCCCCACATCCTTCAGCCTCTCCATTCTCTACCCCCCCTGCATCCTTCATACCCCACATATCCTTTACCCCCTCTTCACCCCTCTGCAACCTTCACCCCCCATCCTTCAACCCCCTCGACCTGTTCATCCTCCCTTACACTTCATCCCCCCTTATCCATCACTCCCCCTCACCCTTCATACCCCCCAATATCCTTCACCCCCCCTGCATTGGTCACTCCCCTTATCCTTCACTGCACCCTTCAGCCCCCCATCCTTCAATCCTCCCCTGTATCCTTCATACCCCCTCTGCACCCTTCCCAACTCTTCTTCAGCCTCCTGCATCCTTCTCTCCCCTGCATCTTTCACCCCCCCCCCCCGCATCTTTTATCCCCCTCTTATCCTTCACCTCCCCATCCTTCAACCCCCCTGCATCCTTCATCTCCTTCACCCCTTTTCCCTCCATCTCCTCTCAGCTTTATGTGTGTTTTTAGGGGGAAAACGGGATAAATAAGCAAGAACTCGGATGTCAGTGAGAGCTCCTTCCCTTTGCTGTGGCTTTCTCCGGCCCCTGCTTTGCACCTCCTCTTGGGAAAGGCAGAACACCTTGTTCCCAGCTTGCACAGAGCTCGCACCGTGACGCACTGCCCCGCGAACAGGCTTCCTCGTGGTTTTTAGCATCGCTTGTCAGCACTTGCTATTTGCAGCCTGTAACCCCCTTTTCCCCCACGACCGCAGATTTATCCCTGGGGATGTGAGAAATGAAGAAGGTGGTTGGGGCGGTTGGTGGGTGAGCTGGGGCCTTGGTAGCGTGGAGGGGGCTGGAGTGGGGTCCTGGCTACATGAAGGACATTGCTGGCTCTGGCCAAGGGGGAGCCAAAAACCTGGTGGTGGCTCAAATAAATCCAAGTCTCTCATAAATGCATTTTTCAGGGCCTAAAATGTGCTTCAGGAGATGCTGTGAGTGGCACCACCCCAGCATGTATTCGTTTCCCTGCTCTCCCTTCCCTCCCTCCACCCTCTTTCCCGGCTTCCCAAAGGGCTGGGCATCTCCTGGCCATAAGGATGATATCCCCATGGTTATCTGGCATTCAGGATGGGATTTTGGGAAGAGCCATGCATTTCATCCCTGCTTGGTGCTGTAGGAGCTGGTCCTCGTGCTGCTGCTGTTCAGCATCCCAAAAGCAGAGGAGATGTTTCGGAGCACCCACCTCATCTCTAAGGCACCCTGTTGTGCCCATCACCCTGGCTTCTAGGCCTGGTGGCACCAAGGGAGCTGCTGACAGGACCCCAAGGCCAGGCAGGACATGGTTAGAGTGAAAGTAAGCTTCCTACCCTTAAAACCATTCAAAACTGGAGATTCCACCCTCAGGAACATCACTCATAAGGGTGTCCCGGGGCCGCTGGATGTCACCCCCCGAGCTCACACTGTCCCTGCAGCCACCACCAGTATTTTGGGAGCTGTTTAGCTTTATTGAGGCCAACTCTTGGCCGATCACCTCCTCCCTTGGATGCCTCGCAGGCAGGGAATGGTGGGACAGAGCAGGGCTTCTCCATCCCTCCCGGGGCCGGGGGGGCTCCCGCAGGCTGAGCCGGATTTATCCATATCTGACTATTTTGCGCCCTCTCCTGGGTCCTGGTGGCGTGGCCCGGAGCCTCCCCCCCCCCCCCCCCGTCCCCGTCCTTTAGGATGGGAAGAGATGGGGACACCAGGCTGGGATTGTCACAGCGGCCACCGCTCTCGCAGCCCCCCCCCCCCCCCCCCCCAGTTTGACCTTCAATTGCAGAACCCCAAAAGTACATCAGAGGAGATTTGGGTGTGGATGAGCTCCGGCCAAGAGAAAGGCCCTGGATGGCTTTGGCTCCTTCATCATATTCTGTGCCTCAATCCAAAGTCGTCGTCACTATGTATGGTCCTCACCATTAAGCCTTGTGGTGCTTAAACCATGACAGCACCACTCCTGCAAAACCAGGTGGTTTGAGCTACCACCACTGCAGGATCCCTCTCCATTCCAGCCCACCATGATGCTGGGATCTTTGAGCATCATCCAGAAGTCAATGACTACCCTGAGCACCTTCCTCATCTTTGCAACAGCAAGAAGCTATGCTGGGATCACTAACCCTGGATGCTAGTGTGGTCCTTGGGTGGCAAGGTACTGGAAGAAGACACCATATACTTGGAGGGAGCAAGTCAGCATGGGTGCAAGCAGCCAAGCTGGAGGGATGCTCGTCCCTAAAGATTTGAAGCAAATTGCTTAAATAAACTTAGACATGATTATTATGCACTGACAACCTGTAGGAAATGGAGCAAAACACTTGTCCCTATATACATATGGATATGCATGCTACAGGATTATGGAATGGTTTGGGTTGGAAGGGATCTTGAAGCTCCTCCAGTTCCAACCCCTGCCATGGGCAGGGACACCTTCCACTGGAGCAGCTTGCTCCAAGCCCCTGTGTCCAACCTGGCCTTCAACACTGCCACAGCTTCTCTGGGCACCCTGTGCCAGCGCCTCAGCACCCTCCCAGGGAAGAGCTTCTGCCTCAGAGCTCATCTCAGTCTCCCCTCTGGCAGCTTAAAGCCATTCCCCTTGGCCTGTCCCTCCATCCCTTGTCCAAAGCCCCTCTCCAGCTTTCCTGCAGCCCCTTTAGGCACTGGAGCTGCTCTAAGGTCTCCCCTTCAGGAGCCTTCTCTTCTCCAGGCTGCCCCAGCCCAGCTCTCTCAGCCTGGCTCCAGAGCAGAGCTGCTCCAGCCCTCGCAGCAGCTCCATGGCCTCCTCTGGCCTCGCTCCAACAGCTCCACGTCCCTCTTGTGCTGCTGCCCCAGAGCTGGATCAGGACTGCAGGGGGGGTCTCCCCAGAGCGCAGCAGAGGTTCAGGATCCCCCCCCCTGAGCTGCTGCTCACTCCGTTCATACACACATCCATTGTATAAATACATAGAGTTTAATCAGGATGGAGAACATCTGCACTGTGCAGCTTGTGCTGGGCTACAAACCCTCCTGTGCAGGGATGTGTTACATGTATGTACTTACAGAGGGTGTACATATGTGAGCATTCCATCCAGAAAAGAGGGGGAAGTTTATTCTCTACATCCTGTATGTTAAAGCAGACTGACAGAGCGATTAGTGGCACCTCCACCCTGCACCATGTAAGTGGAGCTCTCCTAACTTGGAGAGAGGACTATCCCTATGGAGGCTGCAGGGAGCAAAGCTCAAGCCCCAGCCCAGCATGGTGGTGGTAGAAAGGCCAAGCCAACCATGGGACATGTGGTGACATGGCAAAGGACACCAAGTAGCTTGGTGACATGGGTTTCCTGTCTCTAGTCATTGTGTCTGGGTGTGCTGGCTTTGATTTTGGTGGACCCTGGTTAGGAAGTGACAGCAAGGAACCAAAGGTGCCAGGATGGAACAGGCTGCCCAGGGCAGTGATGGAGTCACCATTCCTGCAAGTGTTCACACCCCATGGAGACGAGGCCTCAGTGCCATGGGTCAGTGGTGGCCTTGGCAGTGCTGGGGAATGGTTGGGCTGGATGAGCTTAAGGGGCTTTTCCAAGCTGGTTGATTCTATGATTTGGGTGCTCAGCTAAGCAGGGAGCTGGACCCAGGTGATGCTGAAGGTGCCCAGGCAGGTGACAACACGGCTGGCTTGTGTCTAACCCAGTCCGAGATTGTCACTCAGGAGGCAAATCCAGCATGGGTGTCCCAGTTACCCTCATGTGCCCCTTCCCGGTTCCCAGTTTGGCCAGGAATGCTCTCCCAGCATTTTGCAGTACCCAGGGTACCAGTGGGCCCACGTCTCTTATTGGTGTGGCCTCATTCTGGAGACTGAGGGATAGGGATGTCCCAGTATTATCCCATAAAATGTCCATGGCACTGATCTTGAGCTGAGAAAAACACATCCTCATGTTCTCCAGACTTGTATGAGCTGAACTAAACCCTCCCAAGGGCCCCATCAGGGAATCTTTAAATCAGAAAGGGGAGAAATCACCCCACAGCAGCTTGTCCTGAGCCAGGGACTGTGTCCTCCATGGTCCCACCGTGCTCGCCATGGTCCCACCAGCAGTTTTTCTTGCATTGGTGGCTTGGCCACCAAGGAGCTATGGTGCTAAACTGCTCAAACTGAGCAACCAAGCCAGAGGACACTGGACCTGTGCCATGATGGGGTTAATACTGTGCTGCTGCAGTGGAGATGAAAGTGCTGAAAGCTTGGGAGATACCATCCTTTTGTCCTCCAGGATGTCCCCAGCAGAAGCCGTCTCTGTTCTGTGGAGCTTAAAGCCAAAACTGCTCCATGGCTGATCCTGGTGACACCGAGGTGTCCCTTGTCCTCACCTAGGAGCCATAGGTAATGCAATGGTCGTGGCGCCACTTGTTGCTCATCTTGTCCAGGAGGTAACGGGTGCTCTCACGGAACTTGCGCTGGGTGAAGTAGAAGAGGATGGGGTCAAGGACACTGTTCATGCTGGCAAAGGGACGCGTGCACTTGTAGGCAATGGCGAACGCCTGTAGGGCCGAGCAGGACAGGCTGGGTGAGGAACGGACAATCAGGTAGATGGTCTTGGTGAGGTGGAAGGGGAAGAAACTGATGGAGAAGACAATGACCACGATGATGATCATCCGCACGGCTTTGTCCTTCCTCTTGTGCACCACCAAGCCGATCAGCTCATCCTTCTGGCACAGGATCCTGGCCATGCTGCAGTAGCAGGCGAGGATGGCCACGAAGGGCAGCAGGAAGCCGGTCACCGTGAGGGTGATGCCGTAGGGGAAGTAGGCAGAGGAGCGATCTGGTGGGCTCAGGTCATAGCAGACAGTGCGGTTCCTCTGGGTGCCAGTGGAAGCGAAGACAAAGGTGGGCAGGCACTGGGCGATGACAATGAACCACACTGCAGCACACACCAACCATGTCAGCTTCTTCCCCTTCTTCTTGTGCCATGAGGCCAATGGGTGGCAGATGCCCAGGTACCGCTGGATGCTGATGCAGGTGAGGAAGAGGATGCTGCCGTGGAGGTTGGTGTAGAACTGGAAACGGATGAATTTGCAGGTGAAGTCCCCAAAAGGCCAATAATCCTTCTGGGTGTAGTTGTAGATGAGGAGAGGGAGGGAGCAGACATAGAGCAGGTCAGCCACAGCCAGGTTCAGCATGTAGATCGTGTTGCGGCTGAGTGCCTTACGGGCCACCCAGATCTGCCCAATGACCACAGCGTTCAAGGGCAACCCCACCGTGAACACCACTGAGTAGACCAAGGGCAGCAGGACCTGTTTGAACTCTTCATGGAAGGTGCATGAGTTCCTCCCAGCGCCCACAAGGGCTGTCAAGTTGGCCATGGTTGTGGTCTCCCCCATTGATGGCCGCTCTGCTGGTGTGGCCCTTCAGCAGTACCTGGGAATGACAAAGGAGATGGTTGGTGACTTGGCCATCTGACGTTCCATCCAGCATAGCAGGATGAACCTGGACTGTTGTGTGCAACCTCATAGCTATGTACTTCTGGGCCAGGGAAACCTTTACTATCCATACAAGGCTGGGGGATGAAGGGATGGAGAACAGACCTGAGAAGGACTTGGGGTGCTGGGTGAGGAGAAGCTCCCCATGACCCAGCTTCAGGGAGCTCTTGAGCCCAGAACCCCCCCGTGTGCTGGGCTGCACCCCCAGAGCGGGAGCAGCAGCTCAGGGAGGGGATCCTGAACCTCTGCTGTGCTCTGGGGAGACCCCCCCTGCAGCCCTGATCCAGCTCTGGGGCAGCAGCACAAGAGGGACGTGGAGCTGTTGGAGCGAGGCCAGAGGAGGCCATGGAGCTGCTGCGAGGGCTGGAGCAGCTCTGCTCTGGAGCCAGGCTGAGAGAGCTGGGCTGGGGCAGATGGAGAAGAGAAGGCTCCTGAAGGGGAGACCTTAGAGCAGCTCCAGTGCCTAAAGGGGCTGCAGGAAAGCTGGAGAGGGGCTTTGGACAAGGGATGGAGGGACAGGCCCAGGGGAATGGCTTTGAGCTGCCAGAGGGGAGACTGAGATGAGCTCTTAGGCAGAAGCTGTTCCCTGTGAGGGTGCTGAGGTGCTGGCACAGGGTGCCCAGAGAAGCTGTGGCTGCCCCATCCCTGGCAGTGCTCAAGGCCAGGTTGGACACAGGGGCTTGGAGCAAGCTGCTCCAGTGGAATGTGTCCCTGCCCATGGCAGGGGTTGGAGCTGGAGGAGCTTTAAGGTCCCTTCAACCCAAACCAGTCTGGGATTCTGTGGTTCTAAACCACAGTAATGGATTTGGGGGTCCCACAGGAAGGTGAAGATGGAGACAGCAGCACCACAATGGGTGGCACCACACAGGACAGTGTGGTGACAATGATCACCACCCCCTCAGCTCCACTTCCCCCAACACTTGCACCCAGTGGAGAGGTTTGCACGAGGCCAAACCACCCTCATCTCCCTGCAGGAGAGGAACTTGCAGCACGGGCTGCTGTTAGCCACTGGCACGGCTTCCTGCTCCTCTGCAGGGGGTGCCAAAGCCCTACAGCCACTGACCCCAGAGGGCTGTGTCCCCTGAGTCCTCTGTCCCACCAGGAGATGCCACCTGCATGGGGCTCAGCACCACCCACAGATGTTTTGTGGTTGCTTTCATCTGGGATTCAGGGCTGATGATGCTCCAGTCCCCGAGGGTTTTGCTTTCATGGGCTGAAAGCCCATCCCTGGGGCCTCTGGGCTGCTCTGAGCTGGAGAAGAGACCATCTGCTTGACTCAAAGGCTAAAACTACTGCAGAAGACATGGTCCTAGAGCTCAAAGAGAGCCCTGGCCCCAGCCATGTCACTTGCTGTGCCTCCCATGGGTGCTGCACGCTCCCAGCAGCTTGCAGGTACAAGCGGAGCTGCTTCTCCTTCCTCCTCTTGCTTCCTCCATCGCTGGCTGACCTTGGCTGCAGCCCTGGCTGGTGGCCTGCGGCCAGCACCCACTTGCCCCGCACACCCCGGTGACAACCCCAGTGCCTGCTGGGGATGAGCTTGCTTGGAGATGGGTGGCAGTGTCCCCATGCTGGTTGGGAAGGGGAATTGGGGCAGGGAAGGGCGCATGGGGCAGAGGGGACCAGGGGCAAGACACAAATCCTACTGTTGTGGCCCCATTTTGGGTCTTTGGGGACCCATTTTGGGTCTCTGGGGATCCGTTTTGGGGCTTTACCAGCCCCACAGCACAACCCAGCCACGGGGTCAGGCTTGAGGAGAGTGATGGGGACGTACACAGTGGTTCCCTATTTTTGGGGGTGGTCCTGGCTTGTAGATCAGCCCCCCCATGCTCTCCCTAAATCCACATATGTTTCCTAACCCCTGCACCCTATTGAGCCCCCTGCACCCTACTGAGCCCCTATAGCACCCCACTGAGTCCCTCTGTCATGCCCATCGCACTCCCTTGTCACCCTGGCTCCAGGCAGTCCCAGCATCCCCCCCCCCCCCCACCACCTCCAAGCCAATAAGTGCCCTGGGGACCCCCCAAAACCCTCCCCTAGGACCCAAGGCTGTGGCAGCACCCACCCAGTCCTCACGCAGGGCACCTATGAGAGTCCCCCTATGCCGTATGTGCTCACAGGAACATTGCCATGGTATTGGGGAGAAAGAGGCCAGCAAAGAGGGGTCCTGGGGGACCTGAGAGTGCATTTTACCTTCTGGGGTGCCACGGGGTGTCAGAGGGTGTCATAGGGACCCGCTGCTATGCCCAGCACCTGGCCCCATCTGTGCCTCTCGGGCGCCGTGCTCACCCCACTGAGCAAGGCTTCCCCTTTCCACCCAACAGCAGCACCCTGGGGTGATGGGGAGCAGAAAGCTGGGTGGCAGCGCGGGCACTGAGCTGTGTGGCACAGCACCATGTGCACTGCATGGCACTGCATGGCGATGACATGGCACAGCCCAGCCCGTGTCAGCCCCTCCGTCACAGCTCCGCACCATGGGCATACAAACCCATCCCCTACATACATACATGGACCCCCTATACACACATATGCGGTCTCCCTGCAGACAGACATGCGTGTGCACGCCCCAGTGTTTCCCATGAGGGAAAAGGGGCACTGAGCCCCAGTGCTACCAGGCTGGGATGGGGGGATGGGTAAAAATGCTGGTGGAAAGGAGGCAAATCCCTCCCAATCCCAGGAAAAACCCAGTTACGAGATGCACTGAGCAAAACCTTTCTATTAGACACCAGAAAATCTCCACCTCAGCTGTACTCACTGCCTGTTACCACTGTAACCCCACAATCACAGCTTGCCATCGCCATAAATCCCCATGGTTTCTAGTGAATGAAACCACATCAAGATGCTCAGCCTCATCCTGCTGCCATGCCCAAACCTGGTGGATTATCCCAGAAGTCCCCCTTTTCACCCCAAAAAGCCTTCACTGGGATCCCTGTGGTGAGGTGAAGGGGGCGAGTGCTCTCTGTGCTCAGCTGGCCCTAAAAGCAAACATGGGATTATCGAGACCTGGACCTGACACCACGGTGATGGGCACCAGGGGAAAACAGTCCCAAAATGAGACTTGCAAGGGCAAAAAAGGGATGCCCATGGTGTTGGGGTGCTCCTCAAGATGAGACCGTGGTGGGGACACCATAGTGGCTTGGTAGCAGGGCTGGGATGGTGGAGACGGAACTGAAAGCTCCAGCTCAGCAGATCTCAAAGGGGATGAATGGGGGATGCTCCCACTTGGCCAAAGCCACAACATCGCTGCTCCCGAACAGCTCCTGGCTGGTCCCAAAACGTCTTCAGGTCCTCATAGACACGTCCCATCTGCCCTGGGGTAGTTGGGGACTGAGGTCTGGCTGTTTTAAGGGAAATCCCTATTTATTGAAGCCTGAAGGTGGAATGATGGGGACAAACTGGGACAACATTGGGCATTTTATGTCCATTAACGTGGACCCATGGGGATGGGGCAGCATTGAGGCTCTGGCTGGGCTTGTAAAACCCATATATGTATACACCCAAACATAGGCACCTATACAGCCATATGTTCACACATACACATGCTTAGACATATGTGTAAAAGCATGTACACCTCTCCATTTAAATATACCTCTACACCTATGCATAGACATATATGGCTCTACACACATATACATGCATACATGTCTCCATACACATATATAGAAATACGTCTCTGCACACACATATATACAAACTTCTATGCCTCTATATACAAATATACGTCTCCAAGCACATGGACTCACACAGATGTATATAAATAACTCTATTCATATATATACAGATGTATTTATGCCTCTATATGCTTGTCTGTGCACACGTGCTTATATATACCAATATATTCATACCTCTGTACGTGCACAAATACGTATAGATTGATATATACAGAGGACAGGCTGCGGGCACCCGCAGCAGCGTAGAAGACCAGGTCCCTCAAGCAGATGTGAGGACACGCTGCGTGTGACACCACCTCCAATACAGCACTGGTCCCTATGGATGCCCCAAGAGATGCAGGAGCATCCTGGGTGCACCCCAGGCTGTGAGAGCAGAGGGACCAGGGCGAACCCACCCCTCTGAGCCTCACACAGCGCTGCTGTGGGGATTGCAGGGTGATTTAAGCCTTGCTCTGTTGGGAAAGCTGCTAAAGCTCCCTAAAGGCAAAGATCAGCAGTTACCATCGGGGTGGCTTTGGGATCACCCCAACTGGAGCACTGGTGCCCTCTGGATCTGACCCAACGCAGTGGGATCAGACCCCATCCTCTCCAGTTCTGCCTCATCCTGCCCAGCTTGATCCGATCTGCTCGGGTCCCATCCTGCCTGGTTCAGTCTCACCCGCTTGGGTCTTATCCTGTCTGATCTGGCCCCAACCTGCCCAGTTTGATCTGACCCACTCAGGTCCCACCCTGCCCTGTTTCATCTGATGCTGTCGGGTCCCATCCTGCCTGGTTCCATCGGACCATCTTGGGTCTGATCCTACCCTATTTGGCCTCATCCTGCTCGGTGTGGTCTGATCCCCTCGGTCTCACCCCTCTCAGTTCAGTCTGACCCTGTTGGGTCTCATCCAACCCAGTTCAGTCTGACCCTAGCACAACCCTGTTTTGTCTGACACTCTCGGGCCCAATCCTGCCCTGTCTGGCCTTACCCTACCCAGTCCGATCTGACCCTTTTGGGTCTGATCCTGCCCGCTTCATTCTGACCCACTCAAGTCCCGTCCTACTCAGTTTGGCCTGACGCTGTCGGGTCCCATCCTGCCCAGTTCACTCTGGCATTCTCGGGTCTGATTCTGCCTGGTTCGGTCTGATCCCGTGGGGTCCCATCCTGCCCGGTTTGGTCTGACACTGTCAGGTCCCATTCTGTCCGATCCATCCCCATCCTGCCCGGTTCATTACGACCCTCTCTGCTCTCATCCTGCCCGTTCTCTTCGATCCTCTCGGCTTCATCCTGCCCGCTTCTGTCCGACCCTGTTGGTTCCCATCCTGTCCGATCCAGCCCATTCCTTCCCGGTTCACTCGGACCCTCTCTGCTCCCCCCCTGCCCGGTTCTCTCGGTTACGTCCCCCCCATACGCGGCACTTACCGGCAGCGGGATGCGCTCCGGCGGCAGCAGCGGAGCTCAGAGCCCGGGGCCGCCCCGCAGCCTCCGGCCGCCGGTCCAGCTCCGCCCCGGGGCCGCCCCGCTCCGCCCCCGGCACCTGCGGGAGGGCCCCGGGGGGGGGCTGGGGAAGGGTCACATCTGGATTTGGGTTGGGGGGAGGGAACAGCTGGATTGTTGGGGCTGCCATGTAAACATCTGGCTTGGCATCATAAGGGAACATCTGTATTGAAGGGGCTGCTGGGGGGCTTCCAACACCCCCAAAAGTGAGATTTAGAGGGGGAGATGCTCATGCGTCGGTCAACAGCATGGTCCTGGCTGGGCACTGGGAGCTGCTGAGCCCTCGGTGGGTGGCTGGGGTTGGGGACAGGGTCCCCCCATGGCCCCAGGTCCCAGCCAAAGGGGTCGGTGGCTTTGGTGATCATTAACCAGGAGGTCAAGCCTCGATACTTCCTGCGCACGGCTATTAAAGTGCAATAAGAAAAGGAACCCTGAGGGAATGCGTTGGGTATGAAAGGGCTGATGCATAAACAGCGCAGGGATCCCGGGATTACTCAGGATGCCAGGCTTGGTCCTTCCTTTCCCTGGAAGCCCAGTTTGCCCTCCAAGATGCTTACCTTCCTCCCTTTTTAGGGGCTTCTGATGGCTCTTGGTAGAGGTGGAGGGGAAGGAGGTGCTGGTTGGCATCACCTGGAGGATGGAGCATCTTAATGGGGCTCCCTGGTGCCACATCATTGAGTGATGCACCCCCAGAACTGGCACCTAAATATGAGGTGCAGGGTTTGGGGCAGGGGTCCAGCTCCATGTTGGGATGAGGAGGTGGAACAAGGTGCTGCAGCCTCTTTGTATCCCACCGGCACCTGCGCTATATTGAACAATGTGGGCTTTCATCGATCCTGGCACGAGCCCATGGCCAAGCCGGGTAGTGGGGCCACAGGGGAGATGGGCTCTGGCAGGAGCAGCAGTGAATATGTGCAACCACAGCCAGGCTGGAGCCAGCACCCCCATCCCGGGACTGCCCGGGCTTGCGGGGTTGGGTTGGTGATGGCTTGGTGCCCTCATGAAATTCCCTTCTCCTGCCGCAGGAAGATGGAAATGGGGAGGGGGGGGGAAGCGTCTATCCCTAGAATAGAGCAGAAAACACACCTTGTACAAGCAAACCCCTGCAATGAGGAACCCAAGGATTTCCACAAGCATCCATAGAATGCAGCTGAGAACAGACACAACTCACTCCTCCGATGAGCCGCCAGCGAAAGCACTTATCCTGCATCCAGCTCCAGTGCTGCCTCCATCTTCAGGGCAAGCTCCGGAGCTGGTGACAAAGAGTTGGTGTCCTCCTCCCTCGCAGCACAATGGATGTCCTTGCAGGTCCCCAAGGTGAAGGTCTCACAGCCAGGTGTCCTGCTGTGGGGACAGTGTAAATAGTGGAGGGAGTGTTAAAGAAAGGATACAAAACAGCAGTGGTGGCTCCCTTCCAGCCCAAACAGCCTGCACTGAGCCCGGCAGCACCTGGAATAAACGGGAATGCCTGGAAAAATGACACCTTGGGGGTTGAATAAGGATGGGAGAGGCAAATTTGGAGGCAGCAGCAAGGCTAGGAAAGGGATTTCCAGCCAGGCATCATTTTTACACATCTTTTTATCCATGCAACAGGCTGGCAAAGCTCATTGGGAAGAACAATCAAGGCAAGGGAATGGCCTGGGCTCCTCTTGGAGCCGCACCAATTGAATTAGTCCTTGGCACAGAGGCTGGATTCGGCCTCATGAGACAATTGGGCTGCCTGGTTACTGCTCCTCTGGCTGGACGTTGCCAGTAATCGTTCCAGAGGCTCACTGCAGGCGACCCGTGCTGCTGCTGTCCGGGGTAATTGCACCTTCCCACACTGGCTCCTGCTTTCCAGTCGCTGTTGGGATGGTGCGGATGGAGAGAGGAGCGTCTGTGATTGAGGACAGGGAGAGAAGCTGGGGCCGTGCTCCTCCAATGGACACACAGCTCCCATTGGAGGTGAAAAGCAGCGTTTTCCAACTGAAGCATTAAGAAGCCTCAGGAATGGGGCATCCCCACACACCATGGATGGGGAGGGTCCTCCAGGGCTTTCAGGTTCTCACCCAGCACAGAGATGCCAAGCTGCGCCCCTCCTGCTCCGCCGCAGCTCCCCAGGCTGGAGATGTCTTGCAGGAGGAATTTCATTGCGTCTAAAAGCCATTAGTAACGGAAATGGAGTTAATTTCTTGTGTCTTTCTGAGCACACAGTGGTGGCTCCGGCTGGGCTTGCTCGTGAGGACGTGACATTTGATGGCAGCTCTTTTATAACCAGAGAGGAGATGGCTCATGTGCAGGTATCTGCTGCCCCACCTTTGAGCCCCCAGGATTTTGGCAGAGAAGGTTCCTGGAGGAGAAAGTCTCATCTCTTGAGGTCCACTTGGTGCCCTTCACCCTTTTACTGCAATCAGTGTTCACCACGGTCAAACCAGTGCAGGTTCCTGGGGTGAAAGCCCCAGCAGAAGAAGAAAAATCATCTCGCTGCTGGATGTCTGTGTTGCAGAAACTGGTCGTGATCCTGGAATCATGGAATCATAGAACGGTTTGGATTGGAAAGGACCTAACATCATCCAGTTCCAACCCCCTGCCATGGGCAGGGACACCTCCCACTAAACCACGGCACCCAACCCGGCCTTCAACACTGCCAGCGATGGAGCATTCACAGCTTCCCTGGGCAACCCATTCCAGTGCCTCACCACCCTTACAGTAAAGAACTTCTTCCTTATATCCAATCTAAACTTCCCCTGTTTCAGTTTGAACCCATTACCCCTTGTCCTAGCACTACAGTCCCTCATGAAGTGTCCCTCCCAAGCATCCCTACAGTCCCCCTTCAGATACTGGAAGGCTGCTGTGAGGTCCGAGTCCCACTTTTCTGGCCAACCAGCCCTGACTTCTTTCTGGAGGTGATGAGGTCCCAGTGCAACCTATGAGCTCAATGTACCCATTCAGCCAGGGCTCCATGGGACTGCCAGGAAACCTTGGCTTTCATGGGAATTCAGGCTAAGAAACCCTGGCTTTGCTCCAAGTGGAAGCTGACCCACTGCAAAGTCACTGTTTCTCAAGAAGCGTGTTTCAGTTCATTTTCCTCTCCAACTTGCTTTGTTAGAGCCCCATGTACATCAACAGGGAAAGAAGGGATTGTTGAGCTTCAAGGCCAGGTTGGACAGGGCCTGGGGTGCCATGGGTTAGTGGGAGGTGTCCCTGCCCATGGCAGGGGGTTGGAAGTGGATGAGCTTAAGGTCCTTTCCAACCCTAACTATTCTATGCTTCTATGATTCTCCTTCCCAGCACATAGGTGATTGACACCTTGATCTTCACAGGCTTTCTTTCATCTCACCATCACACCCTGACATGCATCAAGGACTCGGGGTTGCTTCTACTCCTTGCTTTTCTTTGCTTGGAGTCCTCAAGGAGCAGTGAGGAGAAGAGGATCTACCCATGGGTGGTATCTTAGGCTCCAGTTTCATCCATGATTTCAGCAGAAGGAAAGTGATGTGTCTGTGGAACGTGGCCTGGGTGCAGGAGACCTCATTCATCTGCTGGTGAAGGCGGTTGGGATGGGAGAATCTGGGATTCATATCTGTGGGTCTTTGCAGCAGGAAATCCCGGGGCTCAGGGCACAAGGGGGTCTTGTGATGGAGGTTTCCAAGGTGGTCCTTCACACTTTAGCCACCTTTGAGAGGTCTTCTTCACCCCCACTGCTCAGAGGCTCTGAAAAGCCTCGCTACGTCTTCTTCATCAATAATTGCACTTTCTCACTTTGAGGACAGAGATGGGGTCTGGGATGGGGACATCTCTGAACTTTGCATGGAGATCAGTGGAGATCAAACACCTCAAGGATGATCACAATCCCTCCTTCAGCTCCTTCCCCTCCATCCCATGCTAGCAGATCACCCAGCCCTTTTGGGTTTGCACCCCTCAGTAGCTCCTCCCACCTGGGAGAGACCTGAGCTCCTGAGGCTCAGCACAGTCATGGCCATACATGTCTTCTCACCAATACACCTCTTCATAAAGACCCACTATCCACATCCTACATGATCACAGATAGAGAATCCCAGACTGGTTTGGGTTGAAGGGACCTTAAAGCTCCTCCAGTTCCAACCCCTGCCACGGACAGGGACACCTTCCACTAGAGCAGCTTGCTCCAAGCCCCTGTGACCAACCTGGCCTTCAACACTGCCAGGGATGGGGCAGCCACAGCTTCTCTGGGCACTCTGTGCCAGCGCCTCAGCACCCTCCCAAGGAAGAGCTTCTGCCTTAAATCCAACCTAAATCTCCCCTGTTTCAGTTTGAACCCATCACCCCTTGTCCCATCACTCCAGTCTTTGATGAAGAGTCCCTCTCCAGCATCCTTGTGATCTCCCTTCAATATTGGAAGGCTGATGAAGAACACGGTACGGAGCAGAGGTGAAGCCCACCATGGAGCTCCACCCTTGAGTACTGGGAGAACTGGGCTCAACCAGCAGCCCCAGGGATGGGTCGGGATATCAGATGATACTAAAAAGGTGTCTAAACTCACCTCAGATGCCCATGGGGACCTGCAGGACCTGGCAGCTGCTCAGTGGGTGATGGTGGAGTACGCCGTGTCCCTTTGACTCACCAGTTCCAGGCTCCTCCACTTTCCCGACCACGTCCTCAGGGAGGAATAAAGAGGTCAACGCACATGAGATGTGCAGGTACCTTTGGAATTTCCCATTCAGGAAGGATTTACAATAACTTCCCCTGACTCCTTGCTGTTTCCTCGATAGTTTGTTTGCTTTGGCTCTTGGAATGGAGTTTTCCAGCTGGAGAGCTCTCTCTGGGAAACGATTGCCCCCCAGTTACAACCAGGGATAAAGGGTAGACAGATTGATGGAGATGCCTTCTTTTGGGGTACCATTATCCCAGGACCACACAGTCGGGCACATTTACAGGGTGAAAATACCTATTTGAGGGTTGAAAACCAGCATCTCAGGTACAACTCAACCCAAGGGGCTCCATGATCATGGGCCATCACCATCAACACAGGCCAAACACGTGTTCCAACATGCCACCATGTGCTGCTTCAGGTTGTCACCTGCCTGGGTCTTTTGGATGGGTTGAGGCACCACGAGGGTGAGAAGGGCAAACTTCTCACCCAACTGAATGAAAGTCACTGAGAACCCAGCAATTTTGTGCTCAAGGGATTTAATGCTTTGCCTTTCAAACTACTTGGGACAACTTCTTGTTGCTTCTCCAGGAACCCCACACTGAGTTCTGCTGCTCTTGGAGCAAGTGATACGGGACTTGGTGTGTGCTGAGCTCACTTGGGACTTCCACACCACGGCTCCAATCTCCCAACTGGATGGACGTGGAATTTTTAGTCCCTGCTCTTAGTCTGTACCTTTTCATAATGGGAATTTCTAGTCTTTTGCTGCTCTTTTTGCTCTTTAACGCCATTAAATGCAATGTCATTGACTCAGGGTGTCCATCCCCTTGCCAAAGGCTGTGAGGATGCAGTGGGGACCCTGGGGACTCTTGAGCAGCCAAGATAACATCCAGGCATGAGGAATCTCCCATAGGGACCTAAACTTCCCAGGAATTCAAACTCAGAGCATGGACCATTTGCTTGCAAGGAACACGCAGGGACCCACTCAGCTCTTGGGCTGCTTTTCCTTTGCCTGTAGATGGGTCCATCATACCCAGCCAACATGGCAACTATTTAAGCCCCAGTGTCCTATTCCTTCCATTGGAAAGGCAACCAAAGAGGATATGTATTTGGGGAAAAAAAAACCCCACCCCTTTCGTGTCTGGCATTGATGTTTTCAGATGTTTTCTGTGTGAGGCAACTCATGTGCCCTTGCTTCTCCCTTTCGGTTCTGCTTCTCAGAAGATCACGCCATGACCTTGAAGAGGGAGAAAAGGGAAGCCACGTGTGTTTTGAGTCTAATTCCAAGAATTAGTCTCTTCCTTCTACAAAAGGAAATGCTTTTTTGTTTTTTGCTGGAAAAGATCAGAATTATAGAAACAAGGAGAAATTTAGACACGAGTTTTCCCTTCCACCACTTAGAGGCGGACAAAACGACCCCACTTAGAGGTGGACAAAACCACCCCACCAGTGCTTGAGGTTTCTACACAGCTAAAGCAAATGTGCTGCTAACACTTAACAGGAAGTTTTGATCTATCCCTGATATTAATATTCCTTGATTTATAGATAACAGGTATTCCATGCTGTTTGCTGGGGGATGACTGAACAATGACTTACTGGAGGCTTTACTTGGAGCATCCCTACAGAGGGACTATTTCACAACCTCCATCCTCAAATGGGGATAATTTCCATCTTTTTCTCCACACCTAATCCAGCAGGAAACCTCTCACATTCCATTGCCTAAGAGAAGGGCTTAAAGGTCCAGCAAACCCACTCAGGGCTTGATCTGGGGTCTGCTTTGGGTTATGGGCACATTGTCTGTATAGAAGCAAGAATAAGGGGTCTCGGGGCCAGCACGGGGCCCAGGATAAGGAGGAGAACAAGGGTAACTTCCCAGAATGGATGCAATTCTTGCAGGAATGGTGCTGGGAACAGCATTATCCTTGGCAGCATCTTCTAAACAAACCTCAGAGCAGAGCTGGTGCCCAGACGTTTTGTACAAACACTAGGGTGAAGCTATAATAAGGAAAATACAATCCTGGGGGGTCCTGGCCATCAATTGTCTGGGTTTAGGCAAAACCAGGCATGGTGGCTGCACCTTCTCTTTCAGTGTGGTGGTTTGCACGTGCTTTTGGGTCTTGGGTATTGCAGGGAGAGAGTGTGATGAGCCCTTTAGTGACATGGGTTAGTGGTGGACTTTTAGTGTTGGGGTAGTGGTTGGACTTGATGATCTTAAAACTCTTTTCAACCCAGCTTATTCTATGATATATGGGTACCCGTCCAGCACAGAAGCATGGTCAGGAGATGCTCATGGATGCTCCAGAGATGCTGATGTGGAGGTCAGGTGAACCCTTAGGGTGCTGTAAGACCATCCTAAGCAAGGAGGTCTGCACCCATCACTGCTGGAAGTGGACCAGGTGGCTCCTGGTGCAACGGTGGGATGATCCCAACCTGTGCCTCAGTTTCCCCAGTGGCACAAAAGAGTGAATGCCAAGCTGCCAGCTAACCCCTAGGAAACACTGCAGGGCCCTCCAATGGAGGGTTATACCCCATGTCTGCTGTAGGTGAAGCCTCTTAGATGAGAGCCCTCCTGCCCCCAACCTGCCCATCCTGCGTCACCTGGGACACCTGAGACTTGCCCAAGCTAAAAATGCTCAAGCAGGTCTGTCCCGTTGGGGATGTGTTGCAAAACCAAGGAGCAGGGAAGCTCTGCACACGGGCAGGGAAGGAGGAGGGGAAGCTGATGGCAAACAAGACCAGCTTGTTCCGCTCGCGCTTGCGTGTGCTGGCAGGCAGCAGCGGGGACTTAACTCCCAGCGCTGCTCCAGGGTGCTGCGAGTTACCCTTCCTGCGGGGCATCAGCCTCTCTGATGTGGATTTCTTAATGATTTCCTGCAAAATAAGTTTTATTTGATTTATTTTATCTTATTTTTAAATTTTAATTCATTTCATTATTTCATTTCATTCATTTCAGATAATCATAGAAAAACAGACTGGTGTGTTGGAGGGGAAGACTTGGAAGGGACCTTAAAGCTCATCCAGCTCCAACCGCTGCCACGGGCAGGGACACCTTCCACTGGAGCAGCAGCTCCAAGCCCCTGTGTCCAACCTGGCCTTGAGCACTGCCAGGGATGGGGCAGCCACAGCTTCTCTGGGCACCCTGGGACAGCGCCTCAGCACCCTCACACAGAAGAGCTTCTGCCTAAGAGCTCATCTCAGCCTCCCCTCTGGCAGCTTAAAGCCATTCCCCTTGGCCTGTCCCTCCATCCCTTGTCCAAAGCCCCTCTCCAGCTTTCCTGCAGCCCCTTTAGGCACTGGAGCTGCTCTAAGGTCTCCCCTTCAGGAGCCTTCTCTTCTCCAGGCTGCCCCAGCCCAGCTCTCTCAGCCTGGCTCCAGAGCAGAGCTGCTGCAGCCCTCGCAGCAGCTCCATGGCCTCCTCTGGCCTCACTCCAACAGCTCCACGTCCCTTTTGTATTCTTGACCCAGAGCTGGATGCAATAGTCCAGGTTTTATTTCATTTCCTTGTATTCTATTATACTTCATTCTGTCCCAGTTTATCCTTTTTCTTCTCACACTGCCAGACAGCTCAGACCCAGTGCCAGGCTCAGGGAAGGGCAGACACAGAGGCCAGGAGCTGCCAGTGGCTTGGTTCCTCTCTTCCCATGCACATCAATCTGAGATCCTTGATGTCATCTGCTCTAACATAAACTTTAGGGTTAAAGACCCAGACGAGTCTTTATGTTAAAGACAGAATGTTAAACAGAAAAAACCTTCTGAAATTGGTTTAATTTGATATATCCAGTAATCCGAGGCACTGTCACCTCCTTCCTGTAATTATCGGCCGTGATCATCTATTCTTGGATCTTCAGGGTTTTCAAAGGAAAACT
The DNA here is from genome assembly GCA_028858755.1 of Ara ararauna. Lineage (NCBI taxonomy): Eukaryota > Metazoa > Chordata > Aves > Psittaciformes > Psittacidae > Ara > Ara ararauna. The sequence continues at coordinate 132,229,919 of CM054378.1, read as the reverse complement.
GAACAATAACAGACGTGAGATGAAAATAAAACCAGAAAAATAACGGGAATGGTGGATGAGATGCTCATTGGGCTTCCAGGAAAGTGTGATGAGAAACTGCTGCATGGACATGACTGTGCCATGCTCTGAATCTCCGTTGACAAGGGAGTTGAAGGTGCTACGTTGCCTTCAAGAGCAACTGATTGGAGCAGCTTGTGGACTTGGACCTGTGTGGTCCAGACTAGCTCATCTCAGCAGGGTGGTTGGAGGAAGGGCCATGGATCTTGTCTAGAATGTTTCATGGTGGGTTCTGTTGCTGCCACACAATATATTAACGGTCAATAGGTCAATTGTCTTCTAGAGGCCATGGGGACAGGCTGCGACCAGGCTGCTGCCATGAATCATGTCATTAAATCTCTTTTCCCAGCACCTTGACATCTGGTTTTCAACACAGACAGAGGAGGAAACACTGGTTTTCTTCACTGGGATAAGAGCAGATGCAAACAACTCTTGGCTAACCAAGACCTTTGGGCATGACACACCTTGTGCTCTCATCTCACCTTGGCACGCCTGAACGTGCCTCTCTGCTCAGTCCCAGTGCGAGGGCTGAGCTGCATCCCATGTGCTTGATCTCCTCCTGGGTGAGTGTCCAAAGGCCCTGATCTCTGGTGTTTCAGAGGTACCATGGTCAACACAGCAGTGACTGTTTTGGCCATTCCCGTGCTGGTAGCTCACTACCTCAGGGGCAGCATTCACCTCCGTAGCGTTCATGTGTGCACAAGCTTTTGATGTCTGCAAGCATCAGGACAGCTCAAGGGCTTGGCTCCCACCCTCCCAGCTCCTGGATGGGTTCCTCCGTTGGCTCTTCTCCCTCTCTCTTGCTCAGCATTTCAGCTCCTCCCTCTTCTGCAAGCCCATCACTTGCCAGGCATTAACACAGGAGAGCTCCCAGCTATCAGAGACGTCACCAACTCGCCCTTTGCAGTGTTGGGGCTTGTGTGCAGAGAGGCTGATTTCTTTGGACATCTTCCAAGCAGATGGGCTGTGTTCCTCCATTACATCCCCATACAGTCTTTGGAGGTATCATGCAGGGCCCCGAGATGACAATAATGGCCATGTAGGTCCTTGGACTGTCACATAGGTCCTAGGACAGTCACATTGTCCTAGGACTGTCACATTGTCCTAGGACCACTGAGTGAGGAAGATGTGTTCACAGCAATGGGCAAGATCAAACTCACTGGTGCGGCGGTAACATTGAACTGTTTCTCCTCCTCCTCCTCTTCCTCCTTCTTCACCTCCTCTCCTCCTCAGGCAGTTAATATTGATTTGGCTTAGAAATTAACTTCCCTTTTTGAGATTCAAAGGAGCCGGAATTGGTACATTAAATAAACAGCAGCAGTTTATGACTCACTCCATGGCCCCATGCCAAGGCAAGCACGAAAGCAGAGGCCTCGGCCAAGCTTTGGGAATTGCTCAGTGCCAAAATCCGGATTGGTCTCTCTGAATGCATCTGGAGCAGGTGAAAACCTCTCCTCTGACGATACTCAGGACCTCTGCTCCTCAAGTAGAATGGGGTCAGCAGAACGGGGTCAGCAGAACATCCCACTTACAGAGGGATGCCACTGAGAAGGAAAACCTTGTCCCTGAAAGACACATGGATGCCACAGGGACAGAGAGCCCATCCCAGCCCTTTTCCGCACACCGCACATCTTGTTTGCTCCAGCACGGGATTCATCTGGTCCTGCAGATTCCCAAAAGTCTCTGTTTTTGAGTAAAATGAAGAAGAATTGTTTGTCCTTTTGGGTAGGAATGATTCAAGAAGTTTTAAATAGCCATATTGTCCTTTTCTACAGTTATTTCCCTCTTTATTCCCCCCCTCTGGTGCTGGTTTGTAAACACTTGCTTTGACATATCTCACAAAGGATTTCCTTTTGGCTGGCTCCTCACATGCCTGTTTCCATCCAAATTCCCATACAAGGACAATGGGGAACCAAACTGCTTTCATCCCTTGTAACCTGCCCAGAACCCTCTCGTGTGTCACGGATGGAGATCAGACAGGGTGAGACCCCTCCAAGGTCCTGGCTGAGATGGGTGCCAACCACGTGCTGAGGAAGGGAAGTGTCTCCTGTGCCTGTCTGCAAGGCGAAGGTCTAAAGTCAATGGAAAATCCCTAGCAGACATGAGACCTCCATCAGCTTAGGCCAAGATGTCCCTATGCACAAAGCCACTCTCATCTCAGCTGGAGCTGGTGCTGCAGAAAGAAGCTGAGCCAAAGCCTCTGTACACCCTTACATGGCCTAAACCAGAAGGGGCAATCTCTTCTTGACCCCTTCAGCCACAGCTATTATGGTCTTCAGTAGACAGCCAACGCTTACTAGCCATGATTTCAAGAGACCCACACCATGTCCATACCCATCCTACACCATCCATCCACCTGGAGCCATCAGTCCCTGTCCTGGGGGCACTGTGTCTCCAGCCCCACCATGGCTTAGTGCTGCCTGGCCTGGAGACGGGAAGACTTGGGGGGATCTTACCAAATACGTGATAGTATTTTGTATAAATAATAAAGAATTAAGAAAAGAATAAAGAAAATGGAGCCAGGGTCTTCTGAGTGGTGCCCATTGATAGGAGAGGAGGTGATGGGCACAAACTGGGACAAAAAATCCTGTTTAGACATTGCTTCTGTGAGGGTGCTCAAGCACAAGGTGCTGAGGTTGGATCATTGGAGTCACAATCCTTGGAGATGCTCAAAACCCATCTTGACACGGCCTTGGGCAACCCACTGTCAGTCACCTGCTTGAGCATGTGGTTGGACTAGATGGACTCCAGAGGTCCCTGCCAGCCTCATCCATTCTGTGGAAGGGAAGGGAGGAGAGGTCACCTTTAGGAAATAAACCCTGTCCACTTGCATGGGAAAGAGGGAGTCCCTCCTGTGCTCCATGGGTGACCAGGAAAGTCCTTGAAGCCACAGTTTGGTATAATGAGGATGTGTCTGTCCTGGGTTCTGTCTACTCCTTTGCAAGGTAGAAGGGCTGCTAAAGACATTCCAATGACGATATTCCAAACCCTTATATGAGGCTTCCTCCCACCCACCACAGTGCACATTGGGAATGCTGGCTGGGCTGCTTTGTCCCATGCAGTGGCCTTGTGAGGACACAGTGAGCTCATTCTCCTCCTCCTCTCTCCCCAGCACGTCCCAGACAACCTCCAGATGTGTTGCAGAGGATAAACACCATGTGTTTGTCATTAGATCAGAGATAAATGCTCCGGCTGAGGCGGATGAACTTCTGTCCTCTCAGGCAGGATAGCAAAGTCCAGATGTTAGCACAGCTGGCAGAGACATCAGGGTTCTCATGAGCAGAGGGAGAGTGCTGCTGCTGGAGAAGCATCTGGACACAGCAGCTGCTTGACCTGGTCCGTATGGAGATGGGCCCTTTTCCAACTGGTTTAGACAAGGGGTGATGGATTCAAACTGAAACAGGGGAAGTTCAGGTTGGATCTAAGGCAGAAGCTCTTCCCTGGGAGGCTGCTGAGGCGCTGGCACAGGGTGCCCAGAGAAGCTGTGGCTGCCTCATCCCTGGCAGTGCTCAAGGCCAGGTTGGACACAGGGGCTTGGAGCAAGCTGCTCCAGTGGAAGGTGTCCCTGTCCGTGGTAGGGGGTTGAGACTGGAGGAACTTTAAGGTCCCTTCAACACAAACCAATCTGGGATTCTGTGATCCCAATCACCTTCAAGATGTTCTCCAGGCTGTGGAAAGTGTCAATCTTGAGGCTTCTGAGAGAATTAGATCCCAGTTCCCATAACCACAGGAGAACGTTTGCTCAGAGTATCTTGCACTTGTTGAAAGTAAGATGAGAGTGAGGATGGTATCAGAGCTGGAAGGATGGATGTGGTGCACGGACCTGTACACAGCACAGAAATGCTTCTCATGCTGCTTTGCTTTAGATATCTCTTCCCTAAGCTATGGCAATGCTTTGGCTGCTGCCGTTGAGTGGTTGCACCAAGGTAACTCTCGAGTTTGGAGGCCGGTGCTTAAGTGAAAGGCTGAGATCAGAGCCAAGGTGGTGTCTGGGTTGGGGAAAAACCAGGCGAAATACGGGGCTGGTGAGAAGCTGTGTGGTTAAAAGGGTGGGGAATGGTTTGTGGCACGAAAAGGCACCTACTTCTTGTCCCACATCCTACTTTCTGTCCCACAAGGGCATCTCACACCTCATTGCCACCATGGACATGGGATGAAGAAGGGTGAAGTCAAAGGGCTGAAGCTCACGTTTTCCTGCAGGTGTTCAGAGGGGTCCCAAGCCATGTGTCTGAGGACAAAGTACCACCAGTGCTCGAGCAGTGCTTTGGGTGCAAACCAGGCAGTTTAGGGATGCAGAGGCCCACCAGGTTCCCAAGCAGCACTGCTGACCAAGGCTTGAAGGGGGTCTCAGGCAACCACAATCACCCTAAAATCACTGTAACTCCAGGAGTCAGAGCCAAAATGGATGCTGGGCTGCTTGACCTCAGCAATGGGAGCAGTGCGGGTCCCATGTGCTGGGATGCCCAAGCCCTTTGCTCCAGCTCTTTGCCCTTGAGTGAGGTTGGCTTTCTGAGGGCCTTGAGCAGCTCTAACTAGCCTTACCCTTAGCCCAAACAGTCACATTTCAACCCACGGCTGGCTCCAGCCTGTGTTTCCCTTCAGGATTGCTGGGCTCAGGGGCACCTTGAACCCTTCACCCATTATGGATAAGGGGAGAGAGGCACTGAGCCCCACATTGCTCTGTGCCTGGGGGGCTGGAGATGCCTCTCTTCCAGCATGCATTTCCCATCCCTCCCAGTGCATCCAGACTAAGGGAAACTGGCTCCCCGTTAGAGAATTAAAGAGAAAAGATGAAAAAACAGAGGAAAAAGGGGTACAACCACATATTTCCTGCCCCAAATCGCCTCTCCAAGGAACTGCTCTCATCCAGCCTGCAGAATCAACTGGAAAAGACGGAATGTGCTCCCAGCTAGAAACTGATCCCAGTTTATAAGCACAGGGAGAGTGTTTGTGGGGAGATAAGGGCTGGTACATACGCAGGGTGCTGGGATGAGATAACATGCAGAAGAACAACCATCAGCAAATCCCTGCCAGGCTGCACAGCATGGGAATGTGTCAGCTCCATGAAGCTGGATCCAGGGCCAAGCGACCCTGGGCTGTACCAGAGATAGGAGAGGGACGCGCTCTGCCAGCCTTGAGGGCATGGATACATCTTGTCCTTCTAGGTTTAGGTCCAAAATGATGTACTTTCAAACTCGATTGCTTTGCTCTGCTGCCTTCTGCATTCCTGAGGTTAAAAATCACTGCTATAATGAAGTGTAACTGGTCCAGGCAGGGCTCAATAGCTGGTGGGAATCGGGATTAAGCGGTGTGAAGAGGTTAGAAAGGGTCTTCAGAAGGTCTGGATGCTTTTCCAAGCAGGCCAGCAGCACATATGGGACCTGCCATGCCCTGCATGTCGACACAGGGACAGCAGACCTCATAGGGGTCCTACTAATTTTGAGGTGCTTGGAGCAAAATGCATTGCTGGAGGGATGGAGACTCCTTGCAGGAAGGCATGAGGAAGCATTGGCTGGCCAAAAATCCATCCCTGGACCACAAAAACCTCCCCTGCCCTCATCTAGAGAGAGATGCAAGTGGTCACTGCTCCAACCAGTGGATACAGAAGGTTTCCATAGCCTCATAGTATCATAGAACGGTTTGGGTTGGAAAGGACCTTAAGATCATCCAGTTCCAATCCCCCTACCATCGGCAGGGACACCTCTCACTAAACCATGTCACCCAAGGCTTTGTCCATGACCTGCTTGGATGTGTTTCTCCATCTCCTTACAGTGTATTTGAGCTGGATTCTAAATCTCTGCCTGTCTCTGCACACGTGTGCAGGAGAAACCAATACAGCTCTGACCTTTCCCCGGTGGGATCCAGGCTTTGGTCCCTTCTCCAGTCCATACCATGACTGGATGCAATATCACACTCAGTGTTGTTCCGCTTGGGAAGTCAACCTGGCGCTGGATGTTTCCCTTTCCTTGGGAGCTTGGATGCCAGCTGCCCCAGGTCCTCCTGCTTGGTGCAGCTGCAAGCATTTATGTCCTCTTCCTTTCCCCATCTCTTTTGACTTTGACATTGCTCCTTGCACCCCGGTCAATGTGCGCTGAGCAGGTCTAAGCATCCCTGCGGATTTGCCTGGTTCTTGCTCAGTTTATCCATTCACCCAACCCTCAGACTTGTTTTCAAAGGACAATGCAAGCACTTAATGTCACAAAGGGCCTCAGCTAGAGATTTCTGAATAGCTGGGGACAAGGCTTGGGATTATAGAGAGCCCTTTGCTGCCTACCTCTGAATTGCAGTGACCTCCCACCAGTGCCTTGGAAAGAGAGCACACAGGCATGCAAACAACACATGCAAAGCCAAGTATTTGTCCTTTCATGCTCCCCCATGAAGGGTTTCTTCTGTGGAAAGCAGAGCTATCCCAGTCCTAAACTGGGATGAAGGGGAGAAGAAGGGGGAGATGCAAAGGAAAGGGAGGCTGGAGGGGAGCAGGTTGGCTGGGAATGAATAACAGAGGCAAACAACGAGCATGGACAATGAACCCCTCTCTGTGATGTTTCCAAGGACACCACATCTTCTTCCGTGCTAGTTTTAATGGGTTACTTCAACCAAGTGTTAATGTGCGTGGCTGAGAAGTGTCATGCTTCCCACTGCAACCAGCTGCAATGGAGATGGGACATGTCTGCGTGTTTGCACTTGGGACATGATGCCAGAGAAATGGAGATGAAATGGATCGGGAACCCCTACTGTGCCCCTGCAAGGAGCTTGGAAAGAAACAGGGCTGGTTCTTCACTGGCATCTCTATCAATGGGGATCCATCCTATAGGTGGAAAGGAGCTGCTGGCTTTGTGAGCTTGCTCCAGTTTGCAAACTGGGAAGTGCTGGTTGCTGAAATTCCAACTTTCTGGCCTTTGTGAGGAAAGAGATGCCCAGAAAATACTGGAAAAACTCCAGGAGGAGAAGATAACAAGAGACAACCCTATAATTTAACGTGCCTTGAAAGCCCTTATGTTTCTGAAGGCAGCTGTATTTGATTTGGGAGAGGCCTGACAGTGGCTTGTATAAGAAACAGGATGTTAATCAGCACACTGGAGTGTGTTTGTGCGATAAATTACTTCTGCGTCATTTGGTCACACCAGGGGGAAGGTGGAGAACTCAGAAATGGTGAAGTTCCCACCACGGCAGAGGAAGGAGACAGGCCCTGAATGATCGCTCCATGGGGGACAAGGCAACGAGAAACCACTATTAGACATCAGAGAATCCACTTGTGATAAAGCCTCCAGCTTCTCCAGCTCCACAGGGAACACATGAACTGGGCACTGCCATAAGGCTTCCTGTCCCCTTGTCCCCCACCAGCACAGCCAGAGATCTCCCAGTCCTTGCTTTCCTTCCCCGGGTTGCCCATGGTCTTGACCATAAGATGCTGGGTCAGGCACCCAGGGACTCATCCTGTCTTTGCCACTCAGGCACATCACTTCAGCCCCTTTCTACCTCTGCATCTGTGATGACCTTGCTTGAGGAGCAAAGCTTGGTAAGATATAACCCACCAGGTCAGCCTGCCCTGGCCTTTGCGTCCTGGTGGTCCCTGTGGCTTCCACAGCCGGGGATAAGAGCCAGGCCAAAGAGATCAGAAACCATTCCCTCTCCATCCTCCTTCCCTCTGTGCCCTGGGGGGTTTCCAGTTGTGCTTTCTCTCTGGACTGCATTCAAAACCTCAGGCCACACAGAGCAAGAAGATAGCAAGGAATGGTATTTAGGGGAGAAAGGAGACGTCCCCATCCTCTGTTCTCCACGAAGTCAGAAAGCTGAGTGGTTAGGAAAGGGCTTTGCCTCTGAAGAGACACCTTCCACTAAACCAGATTGCTCCAAGCCCCATCCAGCCCGGCCTTGAACATTATCCATGTGGATATCTTGAGGTGATTTTTGTTGCTTGGTGCGTTTTTAGCCAGGCAAAGGGTTATTCACCATTCTCCGTAGAAAAAAGGGGGCTATAACCTGGCTTAGGGCTGCAGATCCACCACCAAGCCAAGTCATTTGATAGATCAAGCACCAGCACATGTTGAGGATGCTTCTCCTTAGCTTTTCCTCTTCTTGTGTAGCATCCATGCATGAGCTCCTTGTGCTGCAGCCAAGCTGCGATGGACGCAGTCAGGGCAAGGCATTTATTGTGCTGCCGCAGTCTGAGCAGCGGCTCTGCGGGGCTCAGGCTGGGAAGTTCGAGCATCCTGGCCCACATCCAGCTGCTCTGGGCAAAGCCAGAACAAATATTCCTCTTAGACTAATTAGGCTGAGGCTACGTGTCGGGAATGTCACTGCCTGCCCGGAGTCTGCTGGCTGGAGCAGAGGTCCAGAGAGCTTGTCCCTGGAGGAGTGTGGTCTGAGGGCAGGGTGACCACACTGTACGTACAAGGCAAAAACCCCAGCTCCGGAATGGAAACGTCCATGAAAATGTGTTCCTGTGTGAAGCACCATTTGTTTCCCACTGGATCTGGCTGTTCAGGATCCTTGTGTCTAGCAGGGAGGGTCCCTCTGCGCGATCAGTCAGGCTCTCACTGTCTCCACCAGCCTTGACCCAGGAAGATGGTGGCGGTGGTGATGAGGTCCCCAGGACCCTGGCCTAGACCATGATAGATTTGAAAAAGGGCATTTTCTGCAACAGTGTTTGCTTTTAAACCAATATAATTGCATCTCTTGTTGAGCGACAAGTAGAGCTGGTGCATTGGATGTGGCTGCTGCTGGGTGCTCCGGGCTTTTTCCTGCAGAGGTCCACAAGTATTCATAGTATCACAGGATCCCAGACTGGTTTGGGTTGAAGGGACCCAAAAGCTCCTCCAGCTCCAGCCCCTGCCATGGGCAGGGACACCTTCCACTAGAGCAGCTTGCTCCAAGCCCCTGTGTCCAACCTGGCCTTGAACACTGCCAGGGATGGGGCAGCCACAGCTTCTCTGGGCACCCTGTGCCAGCGCCTCAGCACCCTCCCAGGGAAGAGCTTCTGCCTTAGATCTAATGGTTCAACCTCTGAAAAAGCTCTCAGGTCCTGAAATCCCTCCTGATCCAGCCCTCAGTGTGCGCTCCATCCTTGATGCTGTATGGCAAACCTATAGGGTTAACCATTGTTGGGCATTAACTTAATGGGTTTGAGCTGGCACAGGCTAAACCCCTGCATGGCCGTGTTAGCAAGTAGGATGGCTTTAGCAGAGGAGGTTCAATGACTGTAAACTGTCTGCAGTGAAAGGGGAAAGAAAAAAGCTACTGCTGTGCTGTTGAGCTGCAGAAAGGGGAATTACAGAGAAATGAGGAAGCTCCTCAGAATAAAGCAGCTGAACACCAGGATGAAATGTTTGCAGAGGGAGTGGAAGCGGACTGGGGATGCAAATGTAAAGCACTCATTCAAAAAGGCCATAAAAAGGTTCCCCAGGGCAGCCAGAGCTTAAGGTCAGGGTGAAAAATGGCATTAGAGGAAAGAAAATCTCCTGCAGAAGGTCCATGTTGTGTCCCAGAGGGGAGGCATTGGAGAGGCCATGAATGCAGCAAGCTGAATGCAAACACTGCTCACGTGTGCGTGGAAGACTTTGGGGAACAACTCACTAAGAGCTGAAAACAGAATTGAGAGGAACCAAAGCCCACAGTGAAGAGCTGCAGAGCTTCATGGTGTTGAATGAAATTCATTGTGCTGAATCTCATGGAGGAGGTGCCAGCATCTCCATTGAGCTGTCCTGCTGTTCCATGGGGAGATGGGCTGGAGATGTCATAAGCCCCAAAAGGGGTGAGATGAAATCCTCCTGCAGTAATTATTCAGCTCCCCATGGTCGTAAGGGACTTGTTGAAGACCCTGATTGTCATCACCAAGACATGGAGCTTGGAGGTGACAACCGCTCCATCACCCACCCGCCGTCCTACCTGGAGGAGGCAGGGTGACGCATGGAGGTCATACAAGTGGGAAAGCTCCCAAGGCAGGGAATTATGTTTATGGAGAGATTCTGGAGCACACGAAGCCCTCCTCCACCTCAGAATCCTGCAGCACTAAAGCAGGGCTTGCTTCCCAGCTGCGCCGTGCTTTAGCCCCAGCCGACACCAGGACGAGCAGGTATCACATCGCTCATTCCTTTCCCTCTGTCCCTTTCCCAGTGGCCTCTGCCAGCGATGAGGCACTGGGGCTTATCTAAATATATACATATATATAAGCACAACATGCTTAAACCCCCAGATATATATTTATATATAACACACGTTCCACAATGTGTTTAAGAAGCACCACTGCTGTTACCAGGATATCTCCAGATACCCGCAGGAAATCCCCCAGCGGATGACAATACAAGAGGCTCTTTCGGGTGGTATTAAACCACGTCGTTAAACCTGAGATTACCTGGGCTCCGTTTGCATGGCGCAGGGTAAACATTTGCCCTTCCTGCAAAAGGATTGTTTTGTCTCTCCCTGCTTTTGTGACTGTGTTATCTGCAACAGAGCAACTGAGCCTTTGTCTTGCCCTTTTCCAAGGAAAAGGGGTTTCTTACAGGCTTCGAACTGATTCCTCCTCCCACACAGGGTCCTCAACGTCAAAAGAGCATCCATCAGTTTCACAATCATCCCATGAAGCCACAATTGGACTAAACCCACAGAGCGGTGGGGTTTGGGCAGGAGCACTGTACAACTGGGGGGTCAAACCAAAATCTGTGAGGAAAGCAGGATTCCGGTCAAAGGAAGCACAAAGAGAACAGTTTCTGTTGGGGGTTTTTAACCCTTGACTATTTCGGTTTGCGGGGTCCTCCTGAGGAGAAGGACTTGGGGTGTTGGGTGAGGAGGAGCTCCCCATGACCCGGCTTCAGTGTGCGCTTGAGCCCAGAACCCCCCCGTGTGCTGGGCTGCACCCCCAGAGCGGGAGCAGCAGCTCAGGGAGGGGATCCTGAACCTCTGCTGCGCTCTGGGGAGACCCCCCCTGCAGTCCTGATCCAGCTCTGGGGCAGCAGCACAAGAGGGATGTGGAGCTGTTGGAGCGAGGCCAGAGGAGGCCATGGAGCTGCTGCGAGGGCTGGAGCAGCTCTGCTCTGGAGCCAGGCTGAGAGAGCTGGGCTGGGGCAGCCTGGAGAAGAGAAGGCTCCTGAAGGGGAGACCTTAGAGCAGCTCCAGTGCCTAAAGGGGCTGCAGGAAAGCTGGAGAGGGGCTTTGGACAAGGGATGGAGGGACAGGACAGGGGATGGCTTTAAGCTGCCAGAGGGGAGACTGAGATGAGCTCTGAGGCAGAAGCTGTTCCCTGGGAGGGTGCTGAGGCGCTGGCACAGGGTGCCCAGAGAAGCTGTGGCTGCCCCATCCCTGGCAGTGCTCAAGGCCAGGTTGGACACAGGGGCTTGGAGCAAGCTGCTCTTCATCTCAAACCGGTCTGTTTCAGTGATTCTGTGAGGAAAATATGAGTGTGGGTTTTTCTGTCGAAAAGTGTCTTTTTGAAGTGAAAATTCAAGCGCTTTGTATCAGGAAAGGGGGGAAGGGGGAAGGGAATTCTGCACCTCCCCAACAAACCACTGCATTTTGGAAGAAAAGAATAAATATCTCCCCAAATTAGGGTATGTTCTGGAAGTTGGGTTATTCCATTTCCTTCCCCCCCCCCAATATCTCCATCTGCAGTTGCCATCAGTGTGTGAGCAGCAGAGCAGCTCTTTGGGGGAAATCTTTCTCTCCATCAACCCCTGGCTTTCTGTGGTGCTCCCCTGGCCTGACTCAGCCTCCGTGGACATTGTTGGCCACATCCATGCCATCGCTGGCCCAGTCTGGGTTGTGTGTCCCACGAAGTTGGGAAGCTCACCGGTGTGTTGTATGTGGCCACCCAGGTCAGGGTGATGAAGGAGTAATCCCATGGGATGTGCGCCCAGAAGACAGCTCATAGAATCGATCATAGGATGGTTTGGGTTGGAAAGGATGTTAGGGTCATCCAGTTCCAACCCCCTGCCATGGGCAGGGACACCTTCCACTGGAGCAGCTTGCTCCAAGCCCCTGTGTCCAACCTGGCCTTGAGCACTGCCAGGGATGGGGCAGCCACAGCTTCTCTGGGCACCCTGTGCCAGCGCCTCAGCACCCTGATAGTAAAGAAGGTCCTCACAGAGTCCTGGACTGTCTCATGGAGCAGCGCAGCCATAGCCAGGAGCTGCACTCGATGCTGGTTCATTTCTTCCTTGTGGGTTCACACAGCAGGGTCTTGTGCAGGTCATGGCCAATGTCTTTCCTAGGACAGGCATTAAATCACCCAACCCAAGCATCTGATGATCCAAAGCAGGGAGGAGGAGAGCCCCAAAACCAACGCAGAACCTCACTAACATCGCTGAAGCAGGGAACCCAAAGGGGTAAAGCTCTCTTCCTCCATCTATGGGCCACCAAAGGAAGAACAGCAGCTACAAAGGAATTCTTCCACCTTTCATCCCAGCTTCCATCAGGAGATGCCCGAGGAGGTACCATAACTCAGAGCGCTTTGCTAATTGGGATGAAAATGGAAGTGTTTTGGACATGGGGTGGGATTTCGATGCTAGAAGGTGTCAGGCCAGATGCCAAACACAGAGATGGATTGCAACATCTGGGAACTATTGCTTGGGAAGGGATGATGAATTTCTAGGAAATGATCCCAGAAAGTCTGGATGAGGCTCAGGACTGTGGGATATTAATCACAAGCTGGAACTGGAGCCATGGGACATGGGCACTCACCACTGCCCGCAGCCCTGGCTGGAGGCATCACCCATATGGCTGCTGCTTGATCCAGGCCCACAATCCCAAAGATTCCCACTTTCCCCAGCACCAGGAGCTGACCACAGAGGGGTCCCCAGGCCCAGGCCACCCATCCAGGAGCCCACAGCTCATTTGCCTAATGAAGAGCAGATGGGGAGGCACCAGCAGAGAGCCTGCTCCAGGCCTTTTGATGCTTCCTTGGCAAACCCTGTGTGGCTCCTTGGATGCCTTTGAGCACGCCAGATGGGATTCGTGGCTGGCACCGGCATGCAGATGGGATTGGGAAAGCTGACGTTAGTGATAGCGTGGTGGCAGCGATGCCACCCACCCGCTGCCCCCGCTGGGTTATTTTTAAGGCTCAGCCCCATGAGATAATCCTGGGAGGATGCTGGAGGGGTAAGACATTGGAATATCGGCATCTTGGGGAGCGCAGGGCCCCGGCAGTGCTGCAGAGGCTCTTTAGGGACAACTCCTGCCATTTGACATCTCCCAGGTGGCCAGATAGGCTTTCTTGAGAAGCAGTAGAGAGGAAAAGGCATTTCTGGGTCATGCACCTGTGGACCCCCTTGAGATGCAGCTCTGGGGTGTGCTGTCATGTCCAGGATGATCTTGGAACCAGCCCCATTCTGAGCAGGGGGTTGGACTGAAGACTTCCATGAATCCCTTCTCTAGAACCTGTCTGATCCGATCTTGATGGCCTCAAGGCAGCTACTCCAGCGGGGTGCCACCAATGCCACCACTCTGCCAGAGCAGGTCCCCTGGTTTCCCATAGGGTACAATGTCCCCCCTTCACAGGGGACAAGGACATGTAGTAGGGTCTGGGGTGTCCAACTGCTCCATGAAAGCCAGAGAAACATCCTTTTCTCCTGGTGTGAAGGCTGAGGTCATTGAATCCTTTGCCCAAGGAGGTCCAGAAGCAACATTAACCCAATGTGAACATCCCCTGAGCACCTTTTCCTTTGTGTAGCCTTTCAAATTGCAATGTGCAGTGACGGGATCATACCCAAGAGCTGGCCACCCCCCAGGAGTTAAGAACCAGCTCTGCAACCCCATCCCAAGGTGCTCAGGCCCATTTGCTCTTGAGGGACCAGATGGACCCGTTCAACAGGCCATGAGGAGCCACTGCTCTGCTGGGGCATTGCACCCACACCCTATATGCAAACAGGCTGTGTTGGCACCCAAGTAGCATCTCATCCTGCTGCCAGCCTGCAAAATGCTCTCAGTCACAATGCAGGAGCAGGAGAAGAACCGCATCCGGCTGCGGGTGGTGGAGCTGTTCACCTAACAGGGGTCTTAAGGAAGGCATCATATCCCTGCAGAGGGGGTTTGCAGGGACCTGCTAGTGCTTGGCTTGCATCCCACATCCTGGCTCTGGCTCCCAACCTCATTAATGGCGTTGCAGGAGCGCTCAGGGGACCAGGATAGAATCACAGAATCCCAGACTGGTTTGGGTAGGGAGGGACCTCAAAGCTCCTCCTGTTCCAACCCCTGCCATGGGCAGGGACACCTTCCACTAGAGCAGCTTGCTCCAAGCCCCTGTGTCCAACCTGGCCTTCAACACTGCCACGGATGGGGCAGCCACAGCTTCTCTGGGCACCCTGGGCCAGCGCCTCAGCACCCTCCCAGGGAACAGCTTCTGCCTCAGAGCTCATCTCACTCTCCCCTCTGGCAGCTTAAAGCCATCCCCTGTCCTGTCCCTCCATCCCTTGTCCAAAGCCCCTCTCCAGCTTTCCTGCAGCCCCTTTAGGCACTGGAGCTGCTCTAAGGTCTCCCCTTCAGGAGCCTTCTCTTCTCCAGGCTGCCCCAGCCCAGCTCTCTCAGCCTGGCTCCAGAGCAGAGCTGCTCCAGCCCTCGCAGCAGCTCCATGGCCCTCTCTGGCCTCGCTCCAACAGCTCCACGTCCCTCTTGTGCTGCTGCCCCAGAGCTGGATCAGGACTGCAGGGGGGGTCTCCCCAGAGCGCAGCAGAGGTTCAGGATCCCCTCCCTGAGCTGCTGCTCCCGCTCTGGGGGTGCAGCCCAGCACATGGGGGGGGTTCTGTGCTCAAGCGCACACTGAAGCCGGGTCATGGGGAGCTCCTCCTCACCCAGCACCCAAAGTCCTTCTCCAACCTGATGGCTGGTCCAGCCGTCCACCCGTGGATGAGGTTGTGCAGAGCAGCTCATAGCCCAAGTGAATGGTTGATCAGTGATACCCTTCCAAACTAAACCCATTTCCAAACGCAGAGATGGTGGCAAATCCCCATCATGAAAGACACGTACCGAGGACTTTCCACCATGGGTCTCAAATGGCCTCCACCTCCATTCATGATCTTGGGCTTGTACCTGTGCTTCTTCCCCAGTGGTGGCCATCCGGTTTCCAATGCACTTGCCCCACTTTGGATGAGTAAAGGACGTTAAACAAGGATCAAGCCTTTACGTGTGGGCAGGGACAGAGCTGGAGCAGTGTCTAGATGAAGCACAGATGCTGACCAGGCTCTTTCCTTGCCCTTAAAACCACAGGTCACGAGAGGAAAGGCTGCTGCTCACGCAAGGGGAGCTTCAAGGCAAATAGAAAGCATCTCCTTTTCCTGGAAATCCCCATGGATGAAAAGCAGGACACTGCCTTGAGTGCCCATGTGTTCCTGGCTGCAAATCCCAGCATGGACGCAGGGACCCACTTCTGGCATCCCTATGCTCCTACTGCTATCCTGGGGCTCTGCTCCCATCCCTTGGCATGCTCCCAGGGCATTCCCTGGCATGAGGGACCCCATTTTCCCCTGGAGTGGACATGGGGACCCCTGGCTGCCGCATCCCCTTAGCACCAGCAGAGGACTCTGCTGCAGCAGGGTTCAGCCTATGCAGCTGAATGGTTTCCCTATTAAGCATCAGCGCAGGGCGAGTTCTGCGCTATGGGGACCACAACCACAGTCTTCCATGCATCTTCTACCGGCCTCCAAGGTCTGCCACTGGTCATCCCACCGGCTGGGATCTCAGCTGGAAACCCCCCACCCCTTTCTTTAAAGTTCAAGGGTGGGATCTTGGTGATTCGAGGGCATTTCAGGGCTCCCTCAGGATACGGAGTGGGAACCTGGAAATGGGGATGCATTAAATGGGGCTGCAAAACCCTCCCAGTCAGGATGTGTTTTTCGGGGGGGGGGGTGTGTGTGTGTGTGTGTCTGCTTCAGCACATCCTTTGCTGCAAAGGTGGGAGCCTCCAGCTCCAAGCTGAGACCTTGCAGCTCATCTCAAGGGTGATGAGCCGCAACAAGGCAGCTTTCAGTTCGCTGGGAGGATCTGAGGAGATGCTGTTGCATGAATAAGGATGTTTTGGGGTGCAGAGGGCTGGTTTGGATGCTTCCCATACCAATGGGAAGGCAGGCAGCAGGCAGGGCTCAGGCACAAGGGCTTAAACCCTTCTCCTCTCCTGGAGTGTGGGAAGGATGCTCTGTGAGCATGTATTTGCTTCTACACATGTGGATATCTGCATTCCCAGTGGGACTGCTCCCTGAAAACACGTACCAAGATGCTGGTGTTTATCCAGTGCTTTAAATTGCAGGGATTTGGGGAGAAATCAATAAAGAAAAGGATACTTTAAACTTTCTGTCTTTCCCAAGCATTTATTTGCCAAAGAGCCTGCAAATATTGGCATTAAACCCATGGAAGCCTTAAAACAAACTCCTTCTCAAAGCTGAGTGGTCGGCGTGCTCTTCCCAGCACCCACTGGTATGGTTTCTTCCAAAGCAAATACTGTCTTGGCCCATTCATTTTGGGAATTTCTGCTATAATGTGGTTAACGTATAGGATTTGGGAATCTCCTCTCTTTGTTTGAACGCAAGGTTGGTCTCCTGGTTGATTTTGGGGTGTCATCTTTCACCTTTCCTTGCTCATCATTGATGGTGTGATGGACACCTTCCCAAGCCATCCACAGGCTAGAGCAGGGGGAAGCGGTTGTGGTTTCTCTGTTATCTAATACAAAGGTTGAGCTATTGAGTGAGGGTCCTTTGGCTCTTTATCCTTCCAGTGGTAACCTGTTTTCTGTGAAACTTAATAGTGGAAAGACTTTATCCCTCTATTAAACTGTCCAGGTAGATCAGAAATGACCTGGAGGAGCAGACAGGCTTGTTCTGTGGAAAATCAAGCCCCAAGGAGGAAACCAGAAGAAAAATGAAGCCAGGACTCACTGCTTGAAAAAGAAGTGGACATTTGGGCCATAACAACCCCCTGCAATGCTCCAGGCTTGGGGAATTGTGGCTGGAAACTGCTCATGGAGAAGGACCTGGGGGTGCTGATTGATGGAGCTGAGCATGAGCAGCTGTGCCCAGGCAGCTGGGGAGCCCCCAGCATCCTGGCCTGGATCAGCACCAGTGCGGCAGCAGGGCCAGGGCAGGGATTGTGTGCACTGGGCACTGGTGAGGCTGCACCTCGGATCCTGTGTTCAGTTCTGGACCCTCACTACCAGAGAGACATTGAGGTGCTGGAGCGGGGCCAGAGAAGGGAATGGAGCTGGAGCAGGGCCTGGAGCACAGTGTGATGGGGAAGGGCTGAGGGACCTGGGGGGTTCAGATGGAGAAGAGAAGGCTCAGGGGGACCTGATGGCTCCCTGCAACTGCCTGAGAGGAGGATGGAGCCAGGAGGGGGCTGCGCTCTGCTCCCAAGGACCAAGGGATGGGCCAAGAGGAAGCGGCCTCAAGCTGCACCAGGGCAGGGTTAGATGGAGCTGAGGGACAATTCCTTCCCCAGAGGGTGCTCAGCATTGGAACTGCCCAGGGCAGGGCTCCAGTCACCGTCCCTGCGAGTGCTCACACACCATGGAGATGAGGCCTCAGTGCCATGGGTCAGTGGTGGCCTTGGCAGTGTTGGGCTAAAGGTTGGACCAGGTGAGCTTAAAGGGCTTCTCCAACCTGGTTGATTCTATGATTCTATTCCAAGTGGCTTCCAGCAACAACATCCACTGCCTTCCTCTTCTAGATTAGGGGTCTGCTTCCTAGAAAGGCATGCTCTGGAAGGAAAAGCCTGGACTTGGATGCTGGGAAGCTCTAGCAGAAGTGTTCATCCCCCCAGCCCACGCGGCAGATCTGTTGGCTTGGCAGGAAACCATCAATCTTGGAATTGTCCCTTCCTGCTCTCAGCGCCAAGAGATATTTAGAATAAGAGGGTTTGGGGTTTTCCTTGTCTGTTTGTTTGTTTCCCTGCAGTAACTGCACAACCCCTGCATCCCCCATCAACGGGTATTACTCTTGCTTCATCTTCATTCTTGGGTTGGAGTGACTCACACAAGTCAGTGCTGCCACAGAGGAGTCACTGCAAGGAAAAGTTAGATGTCACCCACGAGCTAACGCTATTCGCATGCAAGTCCTTCGTCCACATGGTATTCACTCTGGGGATGGACTTCAAAACCTGGGCTGAACATCAAGAGGGTTTTTCAGACAGTGTAATTTCGGATGTCTCATTTAGGAATGTTGGGGTTTGCAGCTATTCCTTTGGCTTTATCTTTGTGTTTTGGCAACTGTAACAGCTAGAAAGTGCTTTAATAGGGAAACCATGGAGGAGCTCCCATCAGTGGTGCAGGGGACTATGAAGTGCTTCTGTCACACACCACAGGGCGATGAGCAGTGACTGCGTCTGCATCTTAAAGATGTGGCTGGGAACGTGCAGTTCTGGTGTCCTCAACATAGGAAGGACATGGAGCTGTTGGGCATGGAGCTGTTGGAGCAAGTCCAGAGGAGGCCACGAGGATGAGCAGGGGCTGGAGCAGCTCCTGTATGGAGCCAGGCTGAGAACATTTGGGCTGTTGAGCCTGGAGAAGAGAAGCTGCGTGGAGACCTCAGAGCAGCTCCCAGTGTCTGAAGGGGGCTACAAGGATGGTGGAGAGGGACTCTTCAGCAGGGACTGCAGTGATAGGACAAGGGATGATGGGTTCAGACTGAAACAGGGGAAGTTCAGGTTGGATGTAAGGAAGAAGCTCTTCCCTGTGAGGGTGCTGAGGCCCTGGCACAGGGTGCCCAGAGAAGCTGTGGCTGCCCCATCCCTGGCAGTGTTGAAGGCCAGGCTGGCCACAGGGGCTTGGAGCAAGCTGCTCCAGTGGAAGGCGTCCCTGTCCTTGGCAGGGGTTGGAACTGGGTGGGCTTTAAGGTCCCTCCCAGCCCAAACCAGGCTGTGACTCTATGTGGTCAGGTGTAAGTTAATACAATGGCTGCAGAAATCAGCTTCAGGATGAAAGGGAAGGAATCTGAGCTGTGGACAGCTGTACCTGGAGCTTGAAACACATCTATGCCATTCAACAACCTAGTTTCTATGCCCAGCATCCCCTCTTCTTCCCATATCAATGGGGGGGGCTGAGGAGTTCTCATAGTAGAAATGATTTTATTTCCTATAAGAAATCTGTGGTGTTTGCATGTTACAAAAATAAAAATGTACAGTCATTGCCCCAAAACCCACCTTTTTTTTAGTATAAGTTAGTGCTTTTACAGACAAACAATACATATACATTTCCAGTTGGTACCTCTCCAACCACTCTGCATCTGAACAGTGCCACCCGCTTGTGCAGTGTCAGGATCACAAAGGGCCCCCCCCTTGACGGGCCTGGAGTGAACTTTGAGCGCATTGTAGTTGAGTTATTCAGAGCATGTAACTCGCTGTTCATGCTGCTTTGTGGGGTGTGGAGGAGACCTGGCCTGAAGTAATGTTTGTACCAGCTCAGAGCTTCAGTTGAATTCATTTCTCCCAATTATGTCTCACCGCAGTGACTTTGCCATGATCCTTCCCACAAAGATCCTTTCACAGGCACAGGGAATAAAAGGTGCTGCCACAGTGCAAGTCCTATCTTAACCCAGCCCCATCCTCTCAAAGATGGGACGAATCACACCGCAAATGTCCTATTTCACTTTGCTGATGTGCCCAGAGCTGAGATAATCCCCTCCTTTGCCTCCTGTGTTTGGGACATTGTTGGCTGGGACAGGAGTCCTCCATGGGACCACGACTCCAGCAAGCTGGGACCACAGGAACCTCCCCATTAACCCTCAATGGTCCCAGTCACCCTTGTCTGAACTCTGGTCATGTCGCGATGCCTCTTTATCTTCACCAAACCACTTCATAAGATGCCAGAGACTAAGCAGAGGTCTGAGGAATTGGTCTAATCCAGGATCAAAGGTTTGCCTGAGACTAAAATAGACCCAGGGCTGCTCTTACAAGAAGCAGAACAAGCAATTTTCAGTCTTGGGGTGAGGAATCAGCATCCTTGTGGCAAGGCTGGGCAAGGAACCCATGGACCTGGGCAGTGGGGCTGGAACTTGATGAGCTCAAGGTCCTTTCCAACCCAAACTATTCTATGATTCTATGGTAATTACAGAGAAAAAGACCAAGTGGATCTTCTGATGAAGTGTTTTATGGGTATTTTCTCCAGTTTACTTTGATGATGGGGGAAGCAAGGCCAGACCCAGAGAGGACTGGGCTTAAGCTTAGCACCATGTTTATTGGCATGGCTCCTAAACCCAGCGAAGGTCAACACTGTCAGTAAGGGATATGCCGACCAGCTCCGGTGGAGCACTGGGATTATGGGGAGGACAGACAGCGGCACCTGGGCAGCATTTTGGGTCCCACCAAGCCGCTAAAGGTCACAGAGTGCTGTCACCTCTAGCCATAAGGATGTGGCAGCATCAGCCAAGTGGGTGATCAATGGTCTTTGTTTCTTTGCTGGAAACATGAGTCAGTAGTAAGGGGGCTAAAAACAAAACATGAAGAGCTCACCCTACATCTTAATGAGCTGGAGATGATTATTGAAGTCAGCAGCTAAAAGGAAGCTATGGGTCCCTAACAGCTCTTCAAGGGTGAACGTTGGGAAGCACTAATGGGTCCTTTGGAAGATGTTGATTGCACTGGAGGTACCTACAAGGGACCTGCTTGATGCTATCAGTAAACTCCAGCAGGGTGGTGCCAGTAAACTCCAGTGGGATGGAAGGTCCAACAGCACCCTTTGCAATGGGAAGCCAGCCCTTGGACAGGAACTTGGAGTCCCCTCCCTGCTCTGCCAGCAGATGCCAAAGCTTGAAGCTGACAAAGCATTTTTCCAGGGTCACAAAGCGGTGAGAGACGCTTTCCCATTGCATTTGCACTTGACTTTCATGGACCTGTTTAGCAGAACCTCAGTTGACTCCTTTCATCAACCAAAAGCCTTTGCTCCTTTGCCAAGGCACACATTCCCTGCTGCCTCTGTGCCAGGGAATCTGGAGAAAGGCAGATGGATTTCTTTGGGGGGACCTTTTGCACACAACGTTTCTGCTTTAGAAAATGATCTAAGACATTCAGGAAGTGATTATCTTTGAGCAGATTTGGCCACCGTGATAGAGGTCACCCAGCCTCACAGGTGAAGAGATGTTATTCAGTGTTGGACACAAAGGCAGGCTTGGATGAAGAGGGTGATATGGGGTTTGTGTGTGCAACCACAGCAGCATCTTCCTGAAAGAATACATTTGGAACAGCAACAAGAGGAGTGTGTTTAAACACAGACCATGTTGAAGTGTGTCAAAGCCAAGGCACCACAACCATCAAAAGCCTTGGGCCCTGAACTTCCCTTCACCTGGGATGAGCCATTCTGTCATGGAGATGGTGCTGGCTATACTGGAGCAGAGCTAGGATTTCACATCCTTGGACAATGTGTCCGTGTCATTGCTGTTTTCCAGGTGACTGTTGGGCATGATGCCCAATGCCATCTCATTCGGAGGCTTCCCTGGCATCTTGCTGCCTGCAAACTTCATGAATCGTTGTCCTGCTAAGAAATACAATATAGGGTCCAAGCAGCTATTGGTGCTAGCGAGGGGACGAGTCAACTTATAGGCTAAATTGATGGCATTGAGGGTCTGACAGCTCAAGTCCCAACTCCGGAAGGAGTAGTACAAGGTGCGAGTGACATGGAAAGGAAGAAAACAAACGATGAAGACCATCAAGACAATGATTATCATCTTGACTGACTTCTTCTTGGATCGGGATAAACGCGACATCCCCCGTGTTGGCTGCAGCAGCCTCCGCGCCATGAGGCAGTAGCAGATGATGATGATGAGGAAAGGGATGCAGAAGAGCAGCACCAACATCACCGAACTGTAAATGACAAACTGGCCAAAGAGGTCTTTGCTGGACGTGTCATGGCACGTGATGGTGTCACGCTTCACGCTGGTGGTGACAAAGAAGAGCACGGGTGACTGACACACAACAGTCACGACCCACACGATAACTGACACCCTCCGGGCGTAGCGGACGTGGCCCCACTGCAGTGACTTCAGTGGGAAGCAAATGCCCAGGAAGCGATGGATGCTGATGCAGAGGAGGAAGAGGATGCTGCAGTAGAGGTTGGTGTAAAACAAGAAGCGGACTATCTTACACAAGCCCACGCTGAAGGGCCAGTTGTCCCCCATGGCATAATAATACACCAAAAGGGGCAAGGAGACCACATAGAGTGTGTCAGATATGGCCAGGTTAAACATGTATGTGGTGGAGGCGTTCCAGGTCTTGATCCTGAAGATGAAGAGGTAGAGGGAGAGCAGGTTGAGAAAGAGCCCCACCACACACACGATGCCATAGGAGACGGGCAGCAGGACATACTTGAAGTCTTCATCAAATATGCACTTGTAGACGTTGTCGTCTATGACACTTGGGTCCAAGGAGCTGTTGATGAGGCTGATCCAGGCTGAAGGAGTTGTTAGGTCCGCCATCGCCCTGCAGAAAAACAAAGAGGCTGTAAGGACATATAACCATAGAATCCTGGAATCAACCAGGTTGGAAAAGACCCTTAAGCTCATCCAGCCCAACCATTCCCCAGCACTGCCAAGGCCACCACAAACCCATGGCACTGAGGGCCTCGTCTCCACGGCTTGTGAGCTCTTGCAGGGACAGTGACTCCAGCACTGCCCTGGGCAGTTCCAATGTTGAGCACCCTTTGGGGAAGAAGTTGCTCCTAATACCCAGTCTAAACCTGGAGGTAGGGAGGTGACGACATGGAGGTAAGGAGTTCCTGGAAGAGGTGGGTTAGATTAGAAAACCCCAGCACCACCATACTGTAATACATTGAGTGGTCCATGCTGCACTTATTACTATATACTATTACTATACCCTTCCCTTCTTGTCCTGTAAAGGCAGCCATCAACACTTGGCTGTGTCTATCCAAAAGCTACCTGCAAGCATGCAGGTGACAATGACTCAAGAGGTGGCAGTGCCTCCTGCCAGCATACCACATATGCATGAATACCATGGCCTCATTGCATTGGATGTTGACACAACCGAGGTAGTCCCTTGCATGGAGGACTTATGGTCAAGTAGATAAAGGGAGTTTTATTTATACTCATTTTGCATCTGGAGCACACATAGAATCATAGAATGGTTTGTGTTGGAAAAGAGCTTAAGATCATCCAGTTCCAACCCCCTGCCGTGGGCAGGGACGCCTCACACTCGACCATGTCACCCAAGGCTCTGGCCTTGAATGCTGCCAAGGATGGATCATTTACCACTTCTCTGGGCACCCTGTGCCAGCACCTCAGCACCCTCACAGGGAAGAACTTGGGCCTTATCTCCAACCTGAACTTCCCCTGTTTCAGTTTGAACCCATCACCCCTTGTCCTATCACTGCAGTCCCTGATCAAGAGTCCCTCTCCACCATCCTTGTGGCCCCCTTCAGACACTGGAAGCTGCTCTGAGGTCTCCACGCAGCTTCTCTTCTCCAGGCTGAACAGCCCCAGTGCTCTCAGCTTGTCTTCATATCAAAGGAAGTGTGTTCTCCACCACATGGGCTCTGCCTGGGTTGGTTGTTGATGATGATGGTGGGGTTTTAATAGGTTTAATGTTGGGCTGATGGTGGCCACCTCAGTAGTTCTGCTTCCTGGCCTTAAGATGTGCTCTACAGCATCCCCAGCACCAGTAAGTCTGTCCATGCCTGTGCAAAGCTGGTTTATGCATGGAAATGACCAATTGAGATGAGAAAAATGGACTCAAAAGAGTCTCTGCAGACACAGAGAGTCTGGCAGTGCCTGTCAGCAGGGACAAGGGCCCTTTTGTGCACTGGGGACAGCCCACGACCCAGCCGACACATGATCTGAGCTCAGCAAACCCATCGGCCAGGAATCAAATTCAAGGGCATTTGCCTCCCTTCCTGTCAAAGGAGCCAGTTTGATGTCACTGCTGCTCCCTGTCCCAGGGAGCCCATGGGAATGCGGTTACTGGGAGATGAATCCAGTGCATGAGCTTGGAGAGCGGCACCTACTGCAAGAGAAAAGGTTTGACTAACGGAATGAGTCAACACGACATGGGATGTGCCATGACCCAAATCCCACCATGATTTTAGGTGGAAAAGAGCAATCTCAGCCTTCTCAGCTAAACAGTGCAACTGTAACCTGGTGCCACCATGCTGTGGGATGCCATGGGCATGCCCTTTCTTGCTAACAAGCATCGTTTTGACCCAGAGCTATCCTGCACCTACCTCCAATTCAGATCCTGCAGGGAAGGAGGTAGTGAGGGTCTCCTAGAAGCTGCCAACCTGGATAATCTCTCACCAAGCCAAAGCATTACAGCATTAAAAGCACCCTGAACAACTCATAGCTGATGGAGAAGGGGTGAAGCGATGCCTCCAGCCCATCACATTGGGATAACTCCAGCCCTTGCTCCAAGGACTGGATCGAAAAACCTATCCAGATGTGTCATAGATATGATCCGTGATGATGCTTCCCCCATTTGGCTGCTCTTCCCCTTGGAGCAGACCACAGGCAGTGCTGGCTGAGGCTCACGCTTCCCAAGGACGTGAGTAGAAACCACACGCACGCTCAGGCCCTGACTAATCTGCAACATCTGCAAAGCCCAAATACATCTTTAGGAACCTCTCTGTGACGAACACGAGGAGGCAGGAACTGATCTTGCTCTGTCATGGCCCAGGGCTTTGCTTTTCCTGCACCCAGTTCAGCTTTGGTCCCATCACCCTTCATCTTGCTTCCCTCAGTTCCTCAGCAATGGGATCATCCCTGTTGATGGAGAGGGTTGATGGTGCTGGGGCAGAAAACACTTTCCAGCTGCTTTTCTCCTCAATTTCTTCCTTCCCACTGAGCTTTGCAGTTCTGTGGCCAATGAGACAGAGGTTGCCACAGACTTGGCAGATGAAGAAACAGGTCATGCAGGCCACAGTGACCAAGAAAAGCCACATAAGATGCCCTAAAGCGTGCAGGGAAGTTACGGAGCTCCAGGCTTCAGCCTTGGATGTGGTTTATCCATGCCTTTACATTTGCATTCCCTCTACTCTCTGCAGACAACCCATCACCCAGCTCTGAAGCACCGATGGGGGCAGGATCATCCCATCATCCAGCCCACCAGCAACCCCAGCTAGAAAACCCAACAAGGCATTGGAAACCCATCCATAAGCCAAGGTGGGGAACACTGTCCAGCATTCAGGGTAGACCAGGCCATGCTATGGCCACCGATGTGCCAGGATGCACATCTCCATCTGCAGGACAGGGAGCAAACACGGCTAACTACAGAGCAAACAGGGTAATTACAGTGACAAAACTGCCCTCACAAAGCAGCCTTGTCCTTGCTGTGCTCTCCCTCCTTTTCCTTCTGGAAATGCCAAAGCCTTTCTTTCTTTTTAGCTTTTTTTCCCTATTTTTGCCTGGAATCGCAGGACAAAATCTGCTGTGTGTGTCAGGATGGCTGCAATCCACCCCCTGACCCCGTCACTGCTGCATCAGCAATGAGTGAGCTGCAGAGGACACGGCCAAGGCATGTGAAGGCAACAAGAGCTGGCAGCTGCCCTCGCCTCTGCCTACAGGCTGGGTGGCACAATCACAGCTCTTACAGTGACGCGTGAGCATCAATGAGGGGAGGGAGGAAGCAAGAGTGATCCTGGAGGATGCCAAGCAGATAAATCCCTCTATGACTACCAAGAGCCAACCCACCACAATGCTTAGGTGAGGACCACCCGCATCTGCTTCATCAGATACCTGGACATTGCCCTGACCAGCTTCCTCCATGCTGGCCCATATGTTGGGTCTGGATGAACCTGACTGCATCAGTTGGACTATTACTCTATAGCATGGCCTTGAGCCTGTTTATCCCATAGGACATGTTTTTTTTCCCAGAAAACAGGTACCATCAGCTGTAGTGGATGAAGACAGCATGGAAGGGGAGCCCTGAAATGAGAGGAGCACAAGCAGGTCAGCGCTGTAATCCCAGCAGCCGCATGGCCTCAAATATATATACCCACAGGCATGTGCATGCGCTGCCAGCATCCCTAAACAGCTCCCGTAACAGTATCTCCTGGGGAAATTTAGATGAGTCAATATGAAGAAGCAGGGGCTGTCATCAGAGAAGGTCATGGGCAGCTGAGGGATGGGTAGCACCTAGGGCCAGCACAGGGGGATCGTGCGCTGGACACTGAATCTCCAAGTGAAGGGCTTTCATCCTGGTTTCTGCCTCATTTTTCAGCATTCCTGGTGCCATCCCAGCGGCCATCATTGATCCGCGGTGGTTTGTGCTTGGGAGCCTGCTGATGGAGTCATGAAAGTGAAGTGCAACCAAATCACAACTGCGATGGATACGCTTTTTTCTTGGAGAGGGTGTCTGAGGAGATTTAATTGACCTTTTCAAATAATTAATGGGGATTAGAATAATAGAATCATAGAATCATGGCCTGGTTTGGGTTGGAAGGGACCTTAAAGCTCATCCAGTCCCAACCCCTGCCACGGGCAGGGACACCTCTCACTGGAGCAGCTTGCTCCAAGCCCCTGTGTCCAACCTGGCCTTGAGCACTGCCAGGGATGGGGCAGCCACAGCTTCTCTGGGCACCCTGTGCCAGCGCCTCAGCACCCTCACAGGGAAGAACTGCCTTATCTCTAACCTAAACTTCCCCTGTTTCAGTTTGAACCCATCACCCCTTGTCCTGTCCCTACAGTCCCTGATGAAGAGTCCCTCCCCAGCATCCTTGTGGCCCCCTTCAGACACTGGAAGCTGCTCTGATGTCTCCACGCAGCCTTCTCTTCTCCAGGCTGAACAGCCCCACTGTTCCCAGCCTGTCTCCATGCAGGAGCTGCTCCAGCCCATGATCATCCTCCTGGCGTCCTCTGGCCTCGCTCCAACAGCTCCATGCCCTTCTTATGCTGAGGACACCAGTAGGATGGACGAATTCACCAGTAGGACCTCACAGACTCAGCCCTTTGTCCTGTCAGTGGGAAGCACTGGGAAATCAAACCCGTGCTCCAACTGCAATCACAGCTCCCATCATTGCACCCTGGAGGTCAAAACCACCATCCAGTTACTGCGTCTTTCTCATCAGCTCCTTTACAGCAGACACAATGGGAATGTGGGTGTTTTCCCTGCCCTAATTTATAGGCTTTCTGTAGACTCATCAAAATCCTCCCTCTGGATCAGGAACTACCCGAGGCGCTGGGAAGCAAACGACCTGGCATCATTTTCCTCTCCTTTGGGATCGTGGTTGAAACCCTCCACAACCAAAAGCAAACAGACGGCGCGTTCGGACGCTGCTGAGCCCATCTGGTTGGGAGACGTGAGATGGGACCAGGCTGACATTTGAGCCTGGCCAAACAGCTTAGGTTTCAGCTGCCCTTTTCATTTGGCTCCTCTCTGCCACTCTGACCTTCAGTGTCTTTATCCTTCAGGCTGGCTCCAGCCACCAGCATGGGCTGAGGACATGCCCAGTGTCCCGGTCCCACCATCCCCATCACCCTTCAATGATCCAAAGGCAAAACGCATCCATTATGCATTTCGAAGGTACCCAAAAAGCAAGTTTTAAGCAGAATAAGGGGCTTCACCCATTTCCCCACCTAGAATCCCAGGCAATATCCCTATTTCATCCCCTATGGGTCTGACCTCTTCCCCATCCCAAAAATAACTGGAAACCCTCATTCCTCCCAAAATAAGCTTGCAAATGATCTGCGTTTTCCTTCTTTTCCCCACAAAAGCACCTTGGAGGAGCAGAAATGGAGCCGCTCCATAAAGCAGCCCCCGTGCCTCAGTTTCTCCTCCTGCCCCCAGGCTGAGAAGCAGCAGAGCTGAGTTTTTTCCCCGTTAAAGGCATTTTTCTGGAGGACTTTGAGTTCCTTAAAGGGATTTCAGTGACTTGCTCCAAGCTCGAAAAGGGACATGGAGTTTGGAGAAGAGAGGGATCGACTTAGAAGGAACTTTGTGACTGTTTGTAGGTCAAACAAAAGGTTCCACGTTGAGCCAATTCCTTGGAATTCCTGCTTTTCCTCCAAGAAACTCCCTGAATTCCTCCCTGCTTCAACCCCGCTTTGACCCTCTGCTTCCCAAATGGTACCGAAGCCTCCTGCCTTCATCCGCACCATGGGAAGTCGATCTAGATTAACCAAAACTGTGGCTTGAAAGCAAATTAGATAAGAGCATTAAACCCATCGGTGCTCATGCATAACTACAGCTGCCTTCATTTGGTTGAACCTGACTTGATTTCCAGCATGGCCGGTCTCTGGGGATGGATCCTGCTGGAAGTAAATATCACCCTGGCCAATATTTAATCCCTTCATTAACATTTCCCTTCTTGCTACAGCAAAGGTGATGCTCCCTGTGTGCTTTCCCCTGCATCGCCTGCCCCTCGGGAGACCCTGCAGCATCCCATGGGGTTGGGGACAGATCCTATCTGAGTCACTAAACTTTGATTTCATTTGTTGCAGGGGGAATTGCTCACATCCTTTAGGCTTCCCAGAGATAGAAAGGGGCCCTGTGCTGCTTTTTATACCAAGCATTGGACTCTGGTTTCACCCTCCATGACTTCCTGGTGCTCACCAGAGGAAGCAATGGTCAGACTGAAAGAAGAACATGGGACCAGTTTCTGGTCCATCTCCCACATTTGGTAACTATTTTACCCTATACACCCCATATCTGGGAGAATTAACATTTCCACACAGACCTAATAATCTCCTGCCCAAACTGAGGGAGTCACCCACCAACACCACCATGCTCCCAGCAAAACCAAACCCATCAACGAGATGATAACCAGCGTTCGAGACTGGGGATAATGCAATTATCAGGCTCCACCACGGCACCAGCAGTTACTGGGAAGCCAAAGCAGCACCAAACCCCATAAAGCCCCATGAAGGATGCACTTTGGGGGATAATGAGGGGGATAATCCTCCATAAGGAGCATCCCATGGGAGTAAAAGGGTCTTTGCCTCATGGACTGGTTGCTGTTAAGGCTTTACCAGGGGATGTTGCACTAGGAAGGGATGGCGTGGCCGGCAGCACGCTCCGCTGCCAGCAAACTATTCATGGCTTTGGCTTTATGTCAATAACCAGAGATAAAAATCACATTGGGCAGAGACAGGGTAAAGCCATTTGGTGCCAGGACAGTCAAAGATCCTTTTGGGGGGTTCATAACCCACTAAGTTCCAGGGGACAGCCACACTCCGGCATCCAGAAGGCTATTTTGGGGCTCCCCCTTTGCATTGATGCTCTGTATCCCATCACTTGAAGGCCAACGCTCCCCTTGCTGGGGTATAAATGAGGAAGAGGAACTCAGGGCACTAACAAAAGGACCTAATTTTGGTAGCAACAAGCCTTGCGCCAGGGGCACCGTCCCCGAGGAGTGGGTTTGGCTGCTCCCTGCCTCATGCACAGGAAGGCAGCGGGTGGCCAAATGGGTTTTGCAATAAGCTGATAAGAAAAGTGGAGCAGAAAGAGAAATGAGATGCTTCGCCCTTAAAGCTGCTCCTGGGTGATGCCACCCAGCGTGGAGCTATGGGGAAGAAGGGGGTTTTGGGGTTAGGAGCTGTTAGAGGGAGTCAAAGGGTTTGAAGCCAGCGTCTCACTGCTCCCGGGGAGAGTTAAACCACCCCTAAATAAGTTACACAGGGACCCCAGCATGCAAAGAGGTGGAAAAACACGAGCAGGGGTAACGCAGGGAGGCAGCTCCGCGGTGAGCTCAGGAACCCCCTGACAACCCATCAGCGAATTCCCCTGGGAAGGGAGAAGCCGAGCGGCAAAAAGAGATCACTGGGGCTGAATGCGCCGACAATCAAACCATTCAGGAGCAAAAGGAGCCCAGGAGACCCCCTTGAGCGCTCCGAGTCAGCTCCAGCCCACGCGGGGGGCTCGCTGCCGAACGCCGCTCCAAGCACCCCGGGTTTGGGGCTGTTTTGGGGCTGTTTTGGGGCTGTTTTGGGGCGGTTTGGGGCAGTTTCAGCGTCCGCCCGTCCGTGAGCGCAGGGGCGCGTTCCCACACCCGCACCCCGGGTCCCGTCCCGATGGGCAGCGCACGCACCCCCAAACCCCCCGCTCCCCCCCGGTTCCCCGCTCACCGCACGGTTCCGATCCCTCGGCTCAGGCGGGCGGCGGAGGCAGAGCCATGCCCGGGGCTCGGGGGGGCCGCTCCCGCTGCTGCCCCCGCGGCCGCCGCCACCGCGTGTGAACCGGGCAGTGGGACAGGGGCCGGGCGCGGGGCGGCACCGCCCGCCCCGGGGCTGGGAACGGGGCAGGAGACGGACAGCACCGCCCTTCCCGGGGCTGGGAACGGCGCTGGGACCGCCCCACCTCCGGGGATGGGACTGGGACCGGAATCCCGCTTCGGGGATGAAGCCGTGGATGGGATGAGGGCTGGGAATGAGGCGAGGCACCCCCTCCCTACCAGCGGGTGGGGTCGGGACAAGAGCCCTACCACTCCCCCCTTGTCTCCCCGCCAGGGATGGGACCGTGGATGAGACCGGGGTTAGGGCTTGGACAGGAGGCCCCCGTCCAAGGATGGAAGCATGGGCAGGATTGGGGCAGGAGACCGCCTCCAAGGATGGAAACAGGGGTGGGATCAGGGCAGGAGCCCCCTTTCCAAGGATGAGAATATGGGTAGGAGCAGGGCAGGAGCACCTCTTCTGGGGATGGTACCATGGATGGGATGAGGACTGGGAAGAGGCCTGGATCCCACCCACCAAGCACTGAAGTCAGTCACCCCCACTGCATCCAACTGCCCCCCATCCAGGGACCCCAGAGTGCTGCATCCGCCCAGAATCACCGTGGAGACCCCTCCCTGCATCCCAAGGGTGCTGGGACTGGAGCTTGCCCTGGTGGCAGAGACCATAGGCCCGTACTGGGGTCATGGAGCAGCCACACAGGGGAAAGGGGGTCCCAGGATCATCCCTGGGCGGGAGGAAATGCCTCTGAAGCAGGTGGATGAGCCCAGCCTGGGGGGCCCTGATGTGGGCACTGTCCCACCATGGGTGGCACGAAGCTGTGCCCTATGGAGCCCAGGGAGGGTACTAATGCACCTCAGATAATGCCCCACAGCCCATCCCCTACCACAAGGGTTCATTTCCAAGGGAAACAGAGGGATGTGGGACATGAGATGGTAAAGGGACCTTGAGGACGATTTTGGCCAGGTTCAACCTTATGTCCCTTGTGGTGCTGTCACCTGGGGTGAAAGACCTTCAGGTCTGGGGACAGGGGCTGAAGGGTTTCTGGGGTTGGAACTGGATGATCTTCAGGTCCTTTCCAACCCAAACCGTTCTGCGATTCTATGATTGAGGCTGAAGAATAAGCCCCATGTGCAGGTGGCCCAGCTGTTTTCCACTTCCCGAAGCACAGAGCGAGCCTCAGCGCTGCCCTGTGTATTCCCCATCTGTGTCCATGGGCTCAAGCCAGATCCTCCTACTCCAGCAGCCGGATCTGATTTCACCCAGGAGCTCCTTCAGCCTCCTGGGTATGGACCATAAAGCCCCAGGGAGGAGAGGAAGGGCACTGATGCCATCTATTACTCAAAAGCAGCCAGCTAAGGAGGCATTAACTGGTGCAAAGGGATATGGACATCTGGCACGGAAACTGCTGCAGAGATCTTGGTGACGGACCTTCATGCCAGAAAACAGCAACAAAAATGCCTGTTTCCTTCTTCTGATGTCATTTGTTTGAGGAGGGAAAGCAATACATCACCCCACAGCTATTTGGGGCTGATAAGGGAGGAAGGAGAAGTTTGTTGCTTGCACAGAGGGAGGCAGATGCCTGGGCAGAGCAGGGAGGCTGAGGGTGGTGAAGCTGCCAAGCAGTGCCCCACGGGGGTGGCAGCCTGGTGCCAACTTAAGCCCATCCCAGCACTTCTAGGGCAAAGAATTGGGTTAATCAGACCGTGGTTTCACCATCCAGATCCTTCACCGCAGCTCCCTCTGAAAGAGGAGTGATGTTCAGAGAGGATGGATGGAGATGTGGATGATGTAATGGGTTTAAACTGACAGAGGGGAGACTGAGATGAGCTCTTAGGCAGAAGCTGTTCCCTGGGAGGGTGTTGAGGTGCTGGCCCAGGGTGCCCAGAGAAGCTGTGGCTGCCCCATCCCTGGCAGTGTTGAAGGCCAGGTTGGACACAGGGGCTTGGAGCAAGCTGCTCCAGTGGAAGGTGTTCCTGCCCGTGGCAGGGGTTGGAGCTGGAGGAGCTTTAAGCTCCCTTCAACCCAAACTATTCCATGTTTTTATGTCCAGGGCTTTGTTGTCTGTCCTTACACAAGCCCCATCCCATGGGGTGGTCACTGCTGCTCAGCAGCCATTGCCTGGCGCCGTCTCCTCCAGCTGATACTCCAAGGTCTGGTTCCCTGCAGCTCTTCAACCGCAAGATAAAGCCAAACAACTTAAGACAGGAGGCGGCTTTTTCATGCCAAGGGGTGATTAATGAAGGCTGCAGCTTGCTGAGAGGGCTGCTCAGCAGCGTGGTTCTGGATGCTTCAACAAGCAAGAGGAGATGTTTTCCTAACAGCTTCTTTGGAGCAGGGAAGTGCTCCCCTGGAGAGTTCTCTTCTCATCAGACCTTTCCCAAGCCTGGTTAAAGTCTCAGCAGCTTCCAGCAAGCAGGAGCTCCCCAGCTTCACGGCTCACTGCACGGAAAAGCCTTTCCTTCCCCTTCTTTGGTGTTTTCTCACCTTTCTCCACTCATGTCAGACCATAGGAGTTGGCACAGAGGTGGTACACATATCTGCACTGTCAGATCTGGTTGTAAAGTTAAAGGTCTAGAAGCTGAGAAGAGAAAGCTGCAACAGAGTCCTTGCAAGTCCTGTGGAAGCTGTAAACTTGGAAGCGGCAAAGGAGCATGTACCTATATGTTGCTGCAGTATGGACTCTGTGTCTATGAGATGTATTTTCTCAGGGTCGCGTTGTTGCCCTTGATCATTGAGAATCATAGAATCCTAGAATGGTTTGGGTTGGAAAGGACCTGAAGATCATCCGATTCCAACCCCCTGCCATGGGCAGGGACACCTCCCACTAAACCATGGCACCCAAGGCTCTGTCCAACCCGGCCTTGAACGCTGCCAGCAATGGAGCATTCACCACTTCCCTGGGCAACCCATTCCAGTGCCTCACCACCCTCACAGTAAAGAACTTCCTCATATCCAATCTAAACTTCCCCTGTTTCAGTCTGAACCCGTTACCCCTTGTCCTATCACTACAGTCCCCAATGAAGAGTCCCTCCCCAGCATCCCTATAGCCCCCCTGTAGATACTGGATGGCTGCTACAAGGTTGTTCACCCATTGCCCCTGCGACCCAAAGAGCCTCCTTCCCCTGAAATCTCCACTTTCCGGCTCCAAAGCAGCTCAACCAAGAGGCAGATGCTTTAAATCCAGTTGAGAGGAGCATGATTTGTGCAGCTGCAGCGCAGGAGGGGGAGGCAGTGACGGTATCCGCTGGAGCTGAGCTGGAAACCAGCCCCGTGTTTCCTTCACAGCTTCATTCTTCAACTGCTTTGGCAGCACTGCAGGTTTCTAAGACGCTTTCAAAACATTTCCCTGTTGCCTGGCAGGGAGGAACGGAGCCAGCAGGGAGGAATGCAGGACAGGAACGGGAGGACCGGGAAGGTCAGGGTGGCTGATAGCAGAGCCCAGCGCTGCATCCATGGGTATAGCTTAAACCCGTGGTACAGGAGCGGCCACCAGCAGAAGTGCTTAGGACAAGCTGGGATATGTCACATCCCTTTTTCTTGCTTCCTTTTAAAGCTTTTGCGGAAGCAAGGAGGGAAGTTGGCAGGTATGTGTTGGTTGAGCCTTCAGAGCTGCCTAATGTCTGTTGGTGGGAGAGGAAAGGGTCAGGAATGCCCATCTAAATCTATGGACGTGCAAAATGATGCCCTGGCCCAACCTGGACGTGGGCATTTGGTTGCTTCTCATGGTCCCTTGGCTGGTGAGATGTTCAGCCACTTGAATGGGAGGAAGAAATATGCAGGAGGGACATGCCATGGGAGGAGAAACATGCCATGGGAGAAGGAGGGGCATTCCACAGGAGGAGAGGCATCTCATGTGAGGAGGGACATCCCACACGAGAAGGAGGGACATCTCATGGGATAAGGAGGGACACCCCATAGGAGAAGGATGCACATCTCATGGGAGAAGGAGGAACATCCTACAGGAGAAGGAGGGACATCCCACAGGAGGAGGGACATCTCATGGGATGAGGAGGGACATCTCACAGGAGAAGGAGGGACATCTCACGGGAGAAGGAGAGACCTCTCCAGAAGGAAGGACATGCCATGGGAGCAGGTCTATATTGCAGCTTCCCAGTGTGGCTGCTATTTCCCTCCAGGATGCTCTAACTCAGGACTGTCAGTAACTTTTAAGGCTATATTAAAGTCATCAAAAAACCCAGGCCAGCTGGAGGATGAAGCATCTCTTCATGGTGGTGGATGCCAACAGGGCGGGCAGGGGATGAGGTCAGGTAGGGTTGGTACCCACTTGGTGCTTTGGAGACTTGGGAGGATCTTCCCAGCAGCCAAACAAGCTCTAAAGCAGAGCTGATCAGAGAGTCATAGAATCCCAGCCTGGTTTGGGTTGACGGGACCTTGAAGCCCATCCAGTTCCAACCCCTGCCATGGGCAGGGACACCTTCCACTGGAGCAGCTTGCTCCAAGCCCCTGTGTCCAACCTGGCCTTGAGCACTGCCAGGGATGGGGCAGCCACAGCTTCTCTGGGCACCCTGTGCCAGCGCCTCAGCACCCTCACAGGGAAGAACTTCCTTACATCCAATGTAAATCTCCCCTACTTCAATTTGAGAGAAGGAGGTGTTGGAGGTGGGAGTTGGGGCTGGAAAAGCACCATGTCCCTCTCTCCATCCCTCATACACGAGTGCTTCTATACGAACCTCCTCCTGCTTTCCCTGAGGTTAATGGTGTCTGCGGGAGCACCATCCAAGAGCCACAGCCATGCTGCTGGCTTGGTAGGTGCTGAGCACAGAAAGACACCCTCCACCCTTTTTCCACTCATCCCTGCAACAAGAACCTACAAGTGGGTGCAGATGGGGCACAGTGTTGCTCTCTGGGGCTACATCCAGCTGGGGAAGGGGCACTTGGAGTAGACCTGGTGCACATGATCATAGAATCGTAGAATCATAGAATAGTTAGGGTTGGAAAGGACCTGAAGATCATCCACTTCCAACCCCCTGCCATGGGCAGGGACACCTCCCACTAAACCACGGCACCCAAGGCTATGTCCAATCCAGCCTTGAACACCGCCAGCTATGGAGCATTCACAGGTTCCCTGGGCAACCCATTCCAGTGCCTCACCCTCCTCACAGTAAAGAACTTCTTCCTCATATCCAATCTAAACTTCCCCTGTTTCAGTTTGAACCCATTACCCCTTGTCCTATCACTACAGTTCCTCATGAAAAGTCCCTCTCCAGCATCCCTATAGGCCCCCTTCAGATACTGGAAGCTGCTCTGAGGTCTCCACGCAGCCTTCTCTTCTCCAGGCTCAACAGCCCCAACTTTCTCATCCTATCTTCATACAGGAGCTGCTCCAGTCCCTGATCATCCTCGTGGCCTCCTCTGGACTTGTTCCAACAGTTCCATGTCCTTTTGATGTTGAGGACACCAGGACTGCACACAATCCTCCAAGTGAGGTCTCACAGAGCAGAGCAGAGGGGCAGGATCACCTCCCTCGACCTGCTGGTCACGCTCCTTTGGATGCAGCCCAGGATCCGGTTGGTTTCTGGGCTGCGAGCGCACACTGCAGCCGGCTCATGTTCATTTTCTCATCAACCAACACCCCCAGGTCCTTCTCTGCAGGGCTGCTCTAAATCTCTTCTCTGCCCAACCTGGAGCTGTGCCTGAGCAGCTGCAAGCAGAAGGCTTGATCTCCCCATTGCTTCAGTGCAGAGCTTTAGCCTCTGGGCGTCTATTTGTTACTCTCCGCAGTGGTTGAGGGGGTATTTTTAGCTCAGCTTTCATTTCCTCCCCATAGACCACATGTGATGCCCCAACCCTCCTCCTCCAGCAACCATGGGGCTTCAGAGCAGGAGGGCAACGGAGCTGCCAGGCTTCAAGCCACTCACTTTTCCTCCAGGCTCCTACATAACCCTATTATTGGAGGCATTTCAAACTCCAACATCCCTCTTCCTGAGGAGGATGCTTGCAAAGACCAATTTGGGTGTTGCCACGACCTCCCAGGCAGCAGGAACAAGCTGCCAGGCCCCGAAACACAGGGATCCTGTTGTGGCCAACAGTGTTGCTTCTATAAAGACCTTGAGCAAACACAACACACCGGGGAAGGTGTGTTAAAATTAACCCCTTGGCTGGGGCTACTGGTGCTGCGGGCAGCACAGGCTGGTTCCCAGCAGGCCTGTGGTGGTGGTGCCTGTGGTTCTGCACTGCAGCCCATGAAGGGAAGGAATAAGGGGGGTCACCAGGATGCTGTGAAGCCCCATAGGCTCTCCCTGTCAGCTTTCCTCCCCAGTGGGGTCATTCTCAGCTCTGCTGCTGCTGACCCCACCAATTGCTGGCTTAGAATAGATGTTGAGTTCTGTGCCAAATTTGGTGCTTCCTCTTCTGCATCTTCCCCTGGGGCTGCCCAGAAAATAGTAAACAAGACTGAGATTAAACAGACAAACACAACAAGGTCTTATTCAGAGCTGGGATTGGGATTTACATCAACAGGAGGTGCTGGATAAGGGGACAAGGAGGAGACACTGCCCTGAGCATGGCTGATGCTGCTGGAAAGGGTTGTGCACTCATTCGGGTGTCCAAGAGAGCAGGTAAGAACATGCTCTGAGACCAAGACTGAAACAGCAGCAGTGACCCATCCATGGGGGCAACAACACAAGAGGGACATGGAGCTGTTGGAGCGAGTCCAGAGGCCATGGAGCTGCTGCGAGGGCTGGAGCAGCTCTGCTCTGGAGCCAGGCTGAGAGAGCTGGGCTGGGGCAGCCTGGAGAAGAGAAGGCTCCTGAAGGGGAGACCTTAGAGCAGCTCCAGTGCCTAAAGGGGCTCCAGGATCCATGTAATGATCTAAGCCTAAAATAGCACTTGGGAAGATGCTGCCCTGAAAAAGTCTCATTTTTCCATTTGCTGGTGAAGAGCTGGGCAGGCAGGAGCACAACCATGGACAGAACCCTTGTGGTGGAACACAGTGGGCATGGGCAGCTGCATCATGGGTCCAGCCCAATGTGGAAGCACAGCGTGGTACCGCAGTGGGTTTTGCTCTGGCTCCTCCAGCTGGAGGCTGGGTCCTGAATGGAGCGCAGGACCTCCATTGCATCCCGTATCTCCCACTTTTCATCTATTCCTCATGGACAACCCAGCAGACAAAGGCCACAGAGAAGCTCAAGAGCAAGTTCCCATTGGTGATGAAGGAAAAGCCCTTTTTGGGTCATCATTCTTGCTCTCATCTCCCAGCAGCAGGACCATGGGGACCAGAGCATGGTCCCAGCCTGGAATTCCTTTGTTCCCCCCAAAATACTTGTTCTTAATATGGGACTTTTGAACTCACTTTGTTCCCCTCCTGCTTCAAAATAACCTTTGTGTCCTCAGGGAGATTCTTGCTGAGATGACCCAAGATATGGCACTGGGAATACAGATGGATGCATGGAGCTTGGAAAGCCACTGCTCCCTGTGGGTGCCATGTGGTGGGGGATGCTCAGTATCCAATTGAGCCCAGCAAGAGATTTGCTCCCAGACTGTCCAGGCAGGGTTAGGAGAGCACACACACAGGGTCTGACAGGATGTGTCCAAGACGTGCATGGTCCCTTGGAGATGTCCATCTAGATCAGTGTTTCAAGCGGGTGAAAGAGCCAAAGTGACTCCTGCCTCAGACCCCAAACCACCTGCACCCTGATTTGATGGGTTGGTGAGGATGGGAAATGCAGCATTCCACCTCCACAAGACCCTAACAACCCTCCTTGGGGACCCATCCTGCTTCCTGCCCTTTGGAAGAAGGTTGGTGACATCCTCTTGCACCCAAGGCACCCCTTAGCAGCTTCCCCATGGATACAAATCGCGTTTCAAGCAGACCAACATCAGGTCCATCTCAATCCTCAAGAAGAATCATAGAATAATTAAGGTTGGAAAAGACCTTGAAGATTACTGAGCCCAGCTCTTAACCCAGCACTGCCAAGGCCATCACTAAACCATGTTGCTAACTGCTACATCTACACAGTGTTGAAGTACCTCCAAGGATGGTGACTTCCCCGGGCAAGAAAACCTTCCTGCAGAGGATGGCTGCAATTCAGCTTCTTCATTTTAACCCCCCACTCCATCATCAATTTTCTTGCACTTTCACTTATTTTCTCATTTAAAACACCATTAAACCCAAACTGGGCACATAAAGCCTACCCTGAGGAGTGCAGAGCTCTGGGAATGATGTCTATCTCCTCTGTTATGGCTGGGACCAGAAGGGAAGGTGAGAAATTGGTCCACGTGGATTTCTCCATGACCCTGGGTAAATGCAGGTTGATGGTTGATGCTCCAGCATGGATATGAATTTCATTTAACCTCCAACCAGCTGAGAGAAGAGGCACTTGCTTTCCCATGTCTACCCCATGATAACCCGTCCCTGCAGAGACAGACCAGCCCAAAAGCTCACTCCCAACTGGTGTCCTTGTCAGGAGGCCAATACTGTTATCTAGGGCCTGGCTGGTGTTTCTTATTTGGATCTTTGCCACTGCAGCTAAAATAACTCTCCCACCACTCCCAGCATTTAAAGGTCACGTTCCAGGGATTAATCTCGAGTGTCTCAGGCGTGCTCCTTGGCTTGGGACCTCTGATGGGACTGACACGGAGCAAGAGCATCACAGTGCTGGGTATGCTCTGGGTCAGGTCTGGGACCCCAGTATAGGAGGGATGTGGAGCTGTTGGAGTGAGGCCAGAGGAGGCCATGGAGCTGCTGCGAGGGCTGGAGCAGCTCTGCTCTGGAGCCAGGCTGAGAGAGCTGGGCTGGGGCAGGCTGGAGAAGAGAAGGCTCCTGAAGGGGAGACCTTAGAGCAGCTCCAGTGCCTAAAGGGGCTGCAGGAAAGCTGGAGAGGGGCTTTGGACAAGGGATGGAGGGACAGGACAGGGGAATGGCTTTAAGCTGCCAGAGGGGAGACTGAGATGAGCTCTTAGGCAGAAGCTGTTCCCTGTGAGGGTGCTGAGGCGCTGGCCCAGGGTGCCCAGAGAAGCTGTGGCTGCCCCATCCCTGGCAGTGCTCAAGGCCAGGTTGGACACAGGGGCTTGGAGCTGCTCCAGTGGAAGGTGTCCGTGCCCGCAGCAGGGGTTGAAGCTGGATGAGCTTTAAGGTCCCTTCAACCCAAACCAGTCTGGGATTCTATGATTTTCTGTGTGCACCCCCAGAGCTGAAGTTCCCTTGGCCAGGAGTGAGCAGGTCTCCAGCAGCAGGTTCAATGTTTCCAGCAAGCGGGGGTCAAGCTGTCAGCAGCACTCAGCTAAACAGAAGCCAGTTCCTCCAGGTCAAAGGGTTATTTCCTTGTAAATCACAGAATCATGGAATCATAGATTCCATTCCCGAATCTTCTTCTAGCCCTTGGCCAAGCAGCCCTGGGAAGTCCACACTTTGGAGGCAACGGTTTTTGTTTGACCCCTATGCACAGTTGTTCCTGTGCTTGCTTTTTGCCCAGACAAGTCCTGGAACCAAAGGAACAGGTTTCCAAGCTAAATACAAGCAGAAAGCAATTGAGTGCTTAATGAAGAGGTCATTGGCTGGGGAATCCCTAAATGAGAACAGAAATTGGGCCTCAGGAGCAGAGAATGTGTAGGCAAAGAAAGAGGGAAGGGGAAGAGAAAGGATGATGCCGTTACCCCAGGGAGCAAGAGAGACAGTTGATAGTCCATGAATCACAAGATGGGGAAGGAAGGACAGCAGCACCTTCACTGTGTTTTCTTTATTAGAGCATCATTCCTCCAGCTGGATGGACCAATCCTGTGGCATCCAACTTTGGAAAGCACAGCCAGGGACAAGCATTCCCTATGCCACCCAGAGCAGCTCCCAGTGCCGATGGTGCTGTCCCAGGAGACGTGATGGTGGTACTCCTTGGGATTGCTGCCTTCTTTCTCTTTCATAATGAGGGCCTGCTTGACTGAATCTGGATTATCACAGTAACATCTCCACTACTCATATGTCAGGTTGAGTATAAAGGAAAACTGCTCCACCATGAGCAGGTTGAGCAGACTCCATCCTCGGAGGTTTCTAAGACCCAACTGAATAAAGCTCTGCACAACCTGGGCTGACCCCACAGCTGCCCTGCCATGACCACGATGTCTCCTGAGGTCCCTTCCAACCCGAGTTATCCTGTCATACTCCTCAGATCAGGGGATCCCAGCAGACCAGGGTCAGGGTGAAGGTACCAACACGTCCGTGATGGAGCAGCACCATGGTCTGGTCCATTGTGGCTCCACTACACTGAGCCCTATGTCTGTCTCAAACTGGGTGAGCATCAGGGAGTTTTGCTGAGACCAGCAGATAACCAGGTCCACGTTTTTTAGCTGCCATCTGGATTTCACCATGGAATCCCTCACACAAGCCTGTAAGTTGTGCTTGGGTTGATCTGTTAGCAAGGCATCACATCTTGCATTAGAGACATTCAAGGAGACACCCCACTGCTTCTTGTTAAGATGGTCCTTTCATTTAACACAGATTCTTCCCCACAGGCCCTATTTATGAATTATTATTATTTGATATAAGCATGTGTCTGCCTTAGACATCCAGTGACCAAAGGCCCCTTTGACCCATGGCGTAGGACCTCATTCAGGGCAAGCCAGGTCTGGATCTTCCTTTTAGCAATTCAGGGAGGTCTCTTTGGAAAGAAGAGGCTGAGCTGCGTTTTCTGGGCTGCAAAATGAATGGGTGGAGAGTGGCCACCAGCAGACACTGCCCAGCATGTTCCAAGTCAAGGGGAAAGCTCTGGGTTGACAGTGAGATGGACCACGCACAAGGTACCCATGGAAAATAGATGATGGCTTTGCTCCCATTCAAGATTTGTCCCACCCATTGTGGTATAACCTGGATAGGGCCTGGGGCACAGTGTATGGTTCACACATTAGAGTGTTGAAGGACACCCTGGACATGGTCTGGACCATTGCAGTTTTGGGGTCCTCAACATCAAAAGGACATGGAACTGTTGGAACAAGTCCAGAGGAGGCCATGAGGATGATCAGGGACTGGAGCAGCTCTTGTATGGAGAAAGGATGAGAAAGTTGGAGCTGTTGAGCCTGGAGAAGAGAAGGCTGCGTGGAAACCTCATAGCAGCCTTCCAGTATCCGAAAGTGGCCTATAGGGATGCTGGGGAGGGACTCTTCATGAGGGACTGTAGTGATAGGACAAGGGGTAACGGGTTCAAACTGAAACAGGGGAAGTTTAGATTGGATATGAGGAAGAAGTTCTCTACTGTGAGGGTGGTGAGGCACTGGAATGGGTTGCCCAGGGAAGCTGTGAATGCTCCATTGCTGGCGGTGTTCAAGGCCAGGTTGGACAGAGCCTTGGGTGCCATGGTTTAGTGGGAGGTGTCCCTGCCCATGGCAGGGGGTTGGAAGTGGATGAGCTTAAGGTCCTTTCCAACCCTGACTATTCTACGATTCTATGATTCTATGCACCCATCATTACCCTCAAGCTGGTAGCTGAAAGCTGAAGCACAGACTCACATCGAAACAACAAAGCACCTCATTGTCATGGGGATCTACATCTTCCTGGATAGAAAACACCACAAGGAGACCCTTCCCTTAACTTAAGTGCTCGCAGGTACTTCCTGGTGATTGTGGGCGTGGGGACTGGCCAGGTTTTCCCTCTCAGTGCGTCATTCCTGGGGTGGCCATGGCAGAGCCTTGGGGTGTGCTTAGAGCCACAGCAAGGCTCTGTTCGAAGTAAATAGACCATCTGATAAGAACCCCCCTGGAATAGATGTTTTCAGGAGCAGGGATTTGCAAGGGAAATGGAAGGAGATTTATCTCCTGATAGACAGCCACCAGGGAGAGGGATTGCCCTTCCCAGCCCCTCTGGTTTCCATAGCAGTGAGTCACTCACCTTCCTGTGGTAGGAGGAAACCCTCCTGCTCACATGGAGACCTACACATTGGCTCTCCACCAACCTTTCCTGTGTAACGACGCAGCTATTTGGGGATACAATGACCCATTTTGGGATACAATGCCTCGTTTCTTCCTATGTCTCCCAGGGCCAACAATGGGAATCCCCGGCACAGTGGTGATCCTTCACAGGACCCTGGCTCCGTGCTCCCTGACCCATCCTTATGATCCGGTTGGACCAGTGAGTAAAGGCAATGGGCAACTCTGGGCAAAGCTGACAGCTCATGTTAACCAGCTCAGCAGAGCCCTGGAGCCCAGGGCAACCTCTGCATGTCCCCACAAAGAGCAACGTGAAGGATCTGTGGTCATCTTCCATGCGCCATGAGGAGGTGGGATGGGTCATCTCGCACTGACGTGGGTTTAGGGCACCTGAGGGACCTAATGCCAAACTGACAGGCGCCCTCTGCTCTTAAATTCAGCTCCCAGAGTAACCCTGAAGTCCAGCTGGGCAGTGTGACAGGGGTGAAAGTGTGGGACCAGCACCCCAGCAGTCAGGGCACAAGCTCTGCACCAAGCTTCGACCTCCTCCAAGGTGCCCATGAGCTCTGTAATGGATGGAGAGCAGCACCACGGGTGGAGGGTGGTTGACCTTCCCTGCTGCAAATGCACACTTCTCATTTGGGGGCAACTTGTGGCCACCAGCTTCCTCTAGCCAACCACCCCATCCTGGCCTATTGCACAAGGCCAGCATGTCCCAGAGGCAGGACCATGCACTTGTCCCTGTCAAACCTCTTCAGGTCCCTCAAACAAGTCAACCATGCTCCACAACCTGGTTTTGTTCCCAAACTCGCTGAGCATTCTCCATCCAACCATTTGGGTGGTTTCAAGAGTGATGCTTGAGCATGTCCTGGTCCTCCAGCCCTTGCTGGAGTATGCATGAGAGGGTACCAGAAGTGCAGCTGCAGTGGGACATTGCGTCTATGGGATCAACAGCCCAGAAATGAGGTTAACTCTTTACATCCCTTCTCCTTCCAGTTGTCCCATTCACTTCCCAAAGAGTTCATGGTGTTTAATCATCAGGGAAGAGAGAGGAAAAGTCATCAGGAGTTTACACTTGGATTAAGAGGCATTTCATGCTGCTCATGCGTATGTGTTGAGGTCTTGTGGGGTCAACTCAGCACTTGGGGACACTTCATTGCTGTCAACTCCTTATCTAGAGAGCCTTCTTCACAGGATGGTGGCCCTGAACCTGTCCAACAACATGGAAACACTCCCTGCATCCTGCTCCTCTAAGCATTGGGCATTCCCTGCTCAAACGCCACCGAATCACTCTTTTGGTTGAGGTGATGTCTTGTCCTGCTGACCATCCCTATAAACACACACCGGGACCTTCCAGCTCAAATCCATCTCTTATGGGCATCATCTCAAGACATCTGGCCAGCATCTGTATGGTCAGACTTAGCAAGAGCAGGTTGGTCCAAGGGGCTGCCCATCCCTGGGCAATGCTTTTAGCAAACGCAAGAGGGATGCTCAGGAGAGGAAAAATGCTCCCACATCCTGGCAAGGGCAGCCTTCACCCCAAGCACTGTTCTCTTCCCAACCTCATCTGATGAATCCATCTCAGCCAGGGCATGGGGATGCTTTGTACCTACAAGGTTCATCTCAGCTCGTGCAGCCATGGCGACTACGCATGTCCTACAACTATCAGTGATATCCCAGATGCTATCCCAGAGCCAGGAGCTGGGGGCATTAACGGCACAGGGCGTTCCTGCATTGAAGGGTTCTTTGGTCATGTCCCAACCTGAGTTAGGACCTGCCATGATCAGCAACCAAGCACAGCCCATGAGTCAGACATTTCCTGTAATACAGCCTGCAACATTTCTGGGGAGCTTGGACAAGTAGAAAACCAAACAGCACCAGCAAAACCATGAAGGCAGCATCAACAGCAAGCAAGGATAGAAAACCTTCTATTGCGTGGTTTAGATGCATCCATGCTACGAGCACACCTATGGGATCTAAGGGTTCATGGCACAAT
Source organism: Ara ararauna (assembly GCA_028858755.1). Taxonomy (NCBI): domain Eukaryota; kingdom Metazoa; phylum Chordata; class Aves; order Psittaciformes; family Psittacidae; genus Ara; species Ara ararauna. The sequence continues at coordinate 132,185,921 of CM054378.1, read as the reverse complement.
ATTACTGATGCAAACACCGGCCAGATCCAGCCCGTCTGAGCTCTGTTAAGCCAAGCATTTCCAGGGGTGCATCTTCCCCCTGGATGCAGAAGGGCCAGGATAAGGCTTAGTTAAGCTCATGTTCATGCCTCTAAATGCCGGGGCTTTCCGGATGTAAGATCCGCATGCACTAATGGGCAGAGTAAAAGGATGAGATATTTCATAGCATCAGGACCAAAATAAACACGTGCTTCATTTCCTCCATGACTCAGAGATGAAAACTCCCTCTCCAGAGTGGCTGTTGTGTTTGCCACTGTAACCTGTCAACCATTCCCAGAGGAGAAAAACCTTCCTCAGAGCATAAGGAACGTGCTCAAAGCAGCGGGAGTGATTTGCTCTGGTAAAAGGTAGGTCTTCCTAGTGCGGAGGGGATGCTTTGTGCAGGTGATACGTTATCCCGGCTGCCTTTCAGCCAGCACACCTGAGCCCAGGGTTCTTGAGGGCTGCTGGGAGGTTGTTGATAATCTGCTAAGGTTGAATGAATTCAGCTTTGGGAGAGCAATGTGAGGCCTTTTGTATGCACGAGGAATCGGCACTGAAATGAGTGTTTGTACAGGGGTTGCTGCTGCTTTCTGACGCTCGGACTAAGAGCAGCAAGATGGATGTGTTCATAGAAGTTAGAGCCATAGAATCCCAGACTGGTTTGGGTTGCTATAACCCAGTTTCATTGCAGTGAAAGATCATAGAGTCATGGTATGGTTTGGGTTGAAGGGACCTTAAAGCTCCTCCAGCTCCAACCCCTGCCACAGACAGGGACACCTTCCACTGGAGCAGCTCCAAGCCCCTGTGTCCAACCTGGCCTTCAACACTGCCAGGGATGGGGCAGCCACAGCTTCTCTGGGCACCCTGGGCCAGCGCCTCAGCACCCTCCCAGGGAGCAGCTTCTGCCTCAGAGCTCATCTCAGTCTCCCCTCTGGCAGCTTAAAGCCATTCCCCTTGGCCTGTCCCTACAGGCCCTTATAATGGCATGTAAATGCAAAACTAAAACAAGTAAGGGGGTTTCTTATTGTTAAAAGGCTTTGGTTAGATCAAATAATTACAGCCACAATCTCTTTTCTCAGTGCTCCAGGAGAACAAATATCTCCAGAGCCATTTGGCTTATTTTCCTTCACATATTGGGATTTTCATCTCTCAGAGCCTCACCTTCCAAATAAGATCATTTCACTGGCAAAACCAAGCAGGAGAATAGGAAAGCCAGGCAGGAATTGGCCTGATCCCTGTGGTTTTCCTCATTTACAGCAGGGATAAACCACTTCTGCTCTCAGGCTGGCGCTTTGTGGTCACTTTGCTTTAGTGACCACGATGCCTGGCCATGGAGCATCATCTCCAGGAAAATGATGCAGTTCTGTACCGAGAAGGGTTCAATAGGAAATAAATCACATAGAGACACATCAGCACATTGCTCCAACCGTTTCTCTTTCACAGAAGTTTAAGTTCCTCTCCTGCATGCCAAGGCCCAGGTCCAAACTCATCTCCCCTGAGCCCACCCTCTTGAAACAGCGTGGCAGGCCCATATGAAGAATGAGGAAAAACACGTTGAAATTGGCTGACGCCACACTTTCAGCTCTGTATCAAGTTTCATTTCCTTCCCAGCCTTGGCAGAGGATGGGTAACTCCAAGATCTCCACCAATTCATGCACGGGTACCGCTAAGGCCACCCATCCATCTCCTGTGATCCTCTCCTCCTCCCTCCATCCAGGTGCTCTCTCCCAAGCAGGGTCCAGTGAACCACCACAAAGGTCCTGCGGTTCTCATAGCAGCTTCATCTCTGTTTTCCTTCCTTTACTAGCACCTGGGGGGATGCTCCTTGGAGGAATCAACACCGATCAGGTCCCTGTAAGGATGATGGAGCAAGTCCAGAGGAGGACATGAGGATGCTCAGGGGCTGGACCACTTCCCATATGGAGACAGGCTGAGAACACTGGGGCTGTTGAGCCTGGAGAAGAGAAGCTGCGTGGAGACCTCAGGGCAGCTCCAGTGTCTGAATGGGGGTACAAGGATGCTGAAGAGGGACTCTTCATCAGGGACCGGAGCGATAGGACAAGGGGAATTGCTTGCCTTAGGGTCTGGATGAAGCCTCAGATCTTGCAGGCGCGTTTTTCCAGCATGTTCTCCAAATAAAAGATGACTCTGGCAAGCCTCCTCCCAACACCGTGGCCACCAGCTCCATCCTACTTTATGTCATGCCTTATGCTTTGCATGATGATACCATCTTGATCCCTGAAGCAATGGGTGGACCAGAAGAATTTCTTCCCTATATATTTTTCCACTGCCTCTGACCTCAGTGCTCCTGTAACTCAGCAACACTCACATCCCTTTCTCATTTCCTGAAAATGTCCCCGATTCCTTCCCTTTTCCCCTATTTCAGCCTTTCCCGTGAAGTGGGTGAGACCCTGGCACCAAATATTACATCCAGTGGTACACAGGGGAAGGCATGCTGAGGTTTTGCTTATTTGGGCAAGCTTGTGGGAGCCAAAACCATTGAATCATGGAATGGTTTGGGTTGGAAAGGACCTCAAAGCTCCTCCAGCTCCAACCCCTGCCATGGACAGGGACACCTTCCACTGGAGCAGCTTGCTCCAAGCCCCTGTGTCCAACCTGGCCTTGAACACTACCAGGGATGGGGCAGCCACAGCTTCTCTGGGCACCCTGTGCCAGCGCCTCAGCAGCCTCCCAGGGAAGAGCTTCTTCCTTATCTCCAACCTGAACTCCCCCTGTTTCAGTTTGAACCCATCACCCCTCGTCCTATCACTCCAGTTCCTGATGAAGAGGCCCTTTGGGTCCAGCACGACACTGCTTCTTCCTCTCTTCAGCTGCTCTTGGCTGTAGAAAGAGAGGTGCAACAGAAGTATTGAGGGTGGATGAGATGAATGGAGACATCTGCATGCAAAAGCACCAGGAGAAATGCAGTGCCAGGGCAGGGCGGATGGCTGGTGTTGATAACCAGGGACGTGCCCAAGTGGGGAACGCTGGAAACGAGCCATGTCTGTGCAGCCCAGGCAGATACGGTCCCCGTGTCACCAAGCCGTTGGTGCAGAGCACCCAATGCTCTGATAAAGGGAGGGTGCAGCAAGGTGCCAGCATCTCCACCTTCCGCCTGCCCCAACCAGGTCTTCCCACACCACTCCTAATCAACACGTGTCTGCTCTAAAAACCAACCAGGGCTGGAGGTGCCGTGTCCACCATAGACACAGAAAGCAACCCAATGGTTTCTTCCCCTTTGCAGTAGGCAAGGAAGGAGAAGAAAGGCTTTCTAAGAAGGTGCTGAGGCGCTGGCACAGGGTGCCCAGAGAAGCTGTGGCTGCCCTATCCCTGGCAGTGTTCAAGGCCAGGTTGGACACAGGGGCTTGGAGCAAGCTGCTCTAGTGGAAGGTGTCCCTGCCCATGGCAGGGGTTGGAGCTGGAGGAGCTTTAAGGTCCCTTCCAACACAAACTGTTTTATGATTCTATGATTCCTTGATCTCCCAGCCACACATTCTTGAGCCCTGTTGAGTTCCTGGTCTCCAAAACTGCTCTCACACTGTTGCAGAACCTCTCTCTAGGTGAATATTCACTCTCTGTCCAAGAAGGACTTTTCCTTGGCTACCCTGAAGGGATCCAGGAAACCCTTCCAGCATACCCAACACTCCCTTATCTTGATACCATCTCTCTTATCATGATACCATCTCCCTTATCATGATACCATATACCTACAGAGAAAAATCCCCATGGTCCGAGCATGGGATGCACCCAGCTGGGGAACAGATAACATTGGGATCACAGAAATGTGACCCAGCAGGTTCCAAGTTACACATTAACAAGCAATGGGGGAGCGCAGCCGTGACGCATGGATGGGCAGGGGAATTCAGAGCAGGAATGCTCAGCTCATGCGCAGGGGACAACAGAGAGGACAGCCCCATCCCAATGGGCTCCTGTGCAAGCCAGGGCTGGCAGCAGCAGGTCTGTGTGAGCTGGAGACACTGAGTGTGCCCAGGACAGGAGGGAAAACTGCTTTTGGGATCAGACCCACGTCCGTCAAAACAGAGTCAATGCAGAGTAGGAGTCTGGCAGCCTGACAACAGCTTGTAATTCCAAGGAAGGCTTGGGAAACCCCCAAACGTGGGGAAGTTGTCATAAAGCTGATAAGATCATGGAATCATGGAATGGTTTGAGTTGAAGGGACCTTAAAGCTTAGGCACCTCCAACTCCCTCCCACAGGCAGGGACACCTTCCACTAGAGCAGCTTGCTCCAAGCCCCGTCCAACCTGGCCTTGATGCTCATACTGCTCTGGCCTCACACCTCAACACAGGCATCAGTTGCTGAAGATACAAAACCCAGATGGAGATCTGCCATCCCTGAGCAGCACCTCCATTTCTGGAGTTGGCTGAGGCCCTCAGATCAGCCTCATGTCAGAGCAGGATCTTGTGGTCACCCTCTGAGCAGCTTCAGGAGGGAGTTTCATCATTCCTGAGTATGCCAGCAACAGCCTTATTACCTTGGAGCCACCCTCATCCTTTCCTGTCTTTTCCCACAACAAAGCCAGGCAACTGGAAGCAATCCACAGCTCCTCAACTTGGGAACACACCACCTGGAGAGAGCTAGACATGAGCTTGGCTTTGGGCTCCACCATGGGGAAGGGGTATCCTACATGTGCATCTCTCCATGACCACCATGGGTACACCCATCTCCTCCCCAAATCACCCTCTGTTAAAGGAAGACACATTCTGGTGGATGTTCATGCACAGACATAGGAACCTCCGCAGAATGGAGGTGAAGTGCTGCCTCCTCCACCATCAAAGCTGCATTTGCTGCTATGGACCATGCAGTGAATCAGGACTCAAAGGCAAAGCTTTAATTCAGAGCAACAAGCAGTTGTGCCCTGATTGTCCCACCTATTGCACATGGTTTGCTCTGGAATTGCAGCCCTGGAGCACACAATCATGGCTCTTCTGGGACCTCTGCTCTGGGAGAGGCCTCAACACACAGCAACACCTTTGGGGATTTGTAGGTCTGACCCAGTGAGTATCCCCTCAACCTTACCCTCCATCATGTACAAGCAAGCATGGAAGGCTCTTGCAATGCTGAAAGCATCCACAACACCTCAGGGTCCTTCTGGTGCTTCACAAAGAGCCAAGTGGCACCATCGTCTTCATATTCGCTATCACACACCTCTACACTTTGCAGCTCCAGAGTTCCTCATTGTCTTTACAACCCATCTCAATGTCCTTTATCTTCGTCCCTAGTCTAAGCCTCCTCTTGCTGTCCCCTCTTGTCTCTTGTCGCCACAGAGCTTTTGTCTTTCATCCCTTTTTTCTTCCCTGCCATCACTTCCTGAGCTTAAGGTGTCAGCCCTTTTGAGGTCACCTTTAGGAAGGTGAAGGCCACCTTCCTGGAGACAAATTCAACAGCTGCCTCTTAGGAGGTTGACCCATACCAAACCTTCAGGTGATCTTGCTGCTCACTAGGATGTCCACATCCATGCCAATGTCCATGTCCGTATCCATGTGGAAGAGCTTAGAGGAAAGAGGCTGGTGGAGTCTTGCTGATGCCTCAGCCCTTGGTCCTTGTAGATGACCCTCAGGATGAAGGCAGTTGGAAGCAACACCTCAGATCCCATCCCAGCTCTACAGAAGTGATAGTGACAACTCCTGGTTGAACACAGATGAGGGGTCCTGGAGTTAAACCCAGATGGTGACTGGGTGAGGCTGACTCTTAGCAGAAGGCCTGCACCCATCTCTGGGTGCCTATATCCCAGGGGTAGTGTGATCCACAGTGTGAACCCATGAACCTGTTCCTGCTGTCGAAATGCTCCCAACCCTCAGGAGCATTGTTGGATGGCTCTTGGAAGCTCTTTTCATGGTTCCTCTACTCCAGTAGTCCCAGTGATCTCCTGCCTCCTGTTCCTGAGGTGCTACTGGTGTTGCGCAGCTCCACATCAAGAACGCAACCAATGAATGTTTGATGTCTGTGGTCCTGCTCCCATACCAGACCACAGCAGTCTTGCATTCACTCCCACCCAAGGGCTAAAACCCATCACTGGGTATCACCCTCATCTCCTGTCTTTGCTTCCCCACATGTGCTCCCAGCAGGATGGGAGATAACATCGATGTAAGGAGGAGGCTGTGCTAGGACCTACCTGATTTACACCAGCTCCATTTGGAAGCACCAAGAAGCACCTCCTGGGTAGACTTGGGAACAGCCACAGCCCAACGCTGGGATGGGACCCAGGACAAAGAGTGGGTCCTGCCCCAGCTGGGCAGATGCCTCCTGCTTCCACAGTCCCTGATGTTCATGTCTGGTTATGAGCAATCAGCAAAAGAGCAGGAAAGGTGCCAATTCTTGGTGGAAAACAACCCCCAGGAACCTGCCAAGTGTCCCTGCTCCGAGATATTTACTCTTTCAACGTGTTCTCATGGAAATTAATCCCAGTCTCACCCCTTCAGGTATGGCAAACATGAGAAGTGAGGAATGGGGAGAGGCCAGGACAGCAGAGCGCGGGGAACAAAGCGCTTTGGGTGTACCAGCCTGCACCGAAATGTGGTGGAACAGGCCCAAGCAGGACGCGGCAGGGCTGTATGGGCTCTCCTCCAGCTCAGCTGGACCTTCATCCCCCCGCGGCCATCCCCATGCAGGACGAGTCCTTCCGCCCATGTTGAACCTGGAGGAGGCTGATTCATCCCCTGGGCTCCTGAAGAGCTACTTCAAGGTTCCTTCAATTTGCACCAGGTTACAACAAGCTCCGGAAAGGGATTTATTTCTTCCACTGGGGAATGCCAAAGCATGTGAAAAGCAAGAAGTAACGTGGATGGGGAAAAATAAGACCTTATTTGGTCTTATTTTAGGTGTCATTTTCCCCCATCCGCATTATTTCTTGCTTTTCTCATGTTTTGTGAATCTGATTTTTCCCAATCCATATATTTTCCTTTTTCATGGCAAAAAATAAGAGCAGGCTCCGTACTGGGCTGTCTCCTTTCGCCTTGCCGTGGCTGTACGACATGCGCGTCATTCCCATTCGCATCCGCATGGCACCCCCCTGTGGGGAAAGCCTGGAGGCTCCATCACCAGTCTGATGCTTCAAATGGATGCACGGAATTCCATGCGTGAAAGAAGGAAGAGATGGGCATAAAGATCCAATAATAAAGGGGAAATCCAAGGGGAACAGTGGTTGTGCTGGGAAAGCAGTGCAAGGCGTGTGCTCAAGCACATGGGTTGCTTTAAGCGGCCAAGGTGGGACCAGGACACAGCATGCCTTGTGTTTCACTGCATCCTGGGAAGCAGAGGGGTGTGAGGAGCACCCGCAACAGATGCTGGGATACCCCCAGCCTGGGATGTGCACATGGCAAGGCATCTCTGGGGCCTCCAGAAGCCTGTCCCCATCTTAATGGAGCAGTGGCAAGAGCTGGATGAGCTGGAAACATCTGGAGGCACATGTGGAAGCTGGAAACATCTGGTTCTTGCACCATGACCTCTGAAGCTCAGGGAGAAACACTCCGAGCAAAACCATGGCTCTGAGATAATCCCAAGCTCAATTTATGGCTTAACCTGTTCCTTGGAGCAGTCGGCTCCCACACTGGCAAAGACACAAGTAGGGACGGGAATGACTGTGCCTCCCCCTCGGACATCGCAGTTCATTATTATGGGTTATTTTGTTCTTTCATTCTTTTGTTTTAATGCACTTCCATTCATTTTTTCATTCCTTAGTTCTGATCTATTTTTCTGTCTACCCATCTATTCATTTGCCTGTCTGTCTGTCTATCTGCCTATCCATCTATCAATTAAGCTTTTTATTTCTTATATATTCCTATTTAATATAAAATACATATTCCTATATATTCCTTTTAATATGAAATATATTCCTATATATATTCCCATTTATTATAAAATATATTCTAGATCTGCCTATTTAATGTAAAATGCATTGAATTATAGAATTATAGAATCACAGAATGGTTTGGGTTGGAAGGGACCTTAAAGCTCATCCAAATCCAACCCCTGGCATGGGCAGGGACACCTTCCACTAGAGCAGCTTGCTCCAAGCCCCATCCAACCTGGCCTTGATCACTGCCAGGGATGCGATATATATATATATGTATTCTATATATTCCTATTTAATATAAGTTATATATTCCTATATATTCCTATTTAATATAAAAATATATATTGCTATATATTCCCATTTAATATAAATATGTATTTCCTATATATCCCTATTTAATACAACGAGCCAGCTTCCTAGGGGAAGCAGTTCCTGTATCATCTCTGAAGGCCAAGGCAGGCCTCACAGACCAGCAGCTCCTCTGTCACCAGCCCCGTCCCACCGTGGTTTCTGTTGGAGAGCAGATCCTTCTGCCAGGAAAATCCTGCCAGTTCCATGGGCAAAATCTGCTCCGTCAGCAGCTGCTGGGATCCGCTGGTGGAAACGCAGCCAGAGCTGCCTCTTGCATTCAGCACCTCCCTGGGATGCAGCAACAGGGCAAAACGTGCCTGGGTTTGATCCGAAGAGCATCCTGGCAGCCCAGAGTCCTTAAACGTGAAGTGTTTTCCACACTCAACATGAGCCTTTTGTATTTAATGAGGTTTATATCCAGGAATCATATTCAGATGCGAAGAATAAAGAGGCACATGGCAAAGTGGTTGCATGGGAGCTGGCTCCAGAGATAGAATCATAGAATCATAGAGGCAACTAAGTTGAAAAAGACCTTTAAGATCATCAAGTCCAACTGTTAAATTAGATGCCTTTACATGGGGGTTGGAACTAGATGAACTTAAAGTCCTTTCCAACCTTAACTATTTTATTCTATTCCTTGTCTACACACTGAGACCAGCATGAGGATGGACCCAAGTGGGGCTCCATCCCTTGGGATTCGTCTGTAGATTTGGCTTCCATGGACATATTCTGCTTGTTTGGGTGAGGGAATGCACTTGTTTTTTCAGCTGTGGCTTGTTACCATCAGCTGGTATTTGGCTCTTTGGGCTTGCATCCTTCATATCTCATCTCTGTTGGGGTTCCCTGGGTGTTATAGATCAATTTGGGATTGCACTTTGTGCTGTCTTTCAGATATGGAATGAAATGAAACAAAATGAAATTAAATTTTAAAAATTAATAAAGTAAAATTATTAAGTTAAGTTACATGAAGTTAAACTGAAATGAAATGGAATGAAATGAAACTAAACTAAACTATATAAATAATTGGACACTGTTAAGACCGGGCTGCATAGGGTCCTGGGCCATCCAGTCTAGATCATGCTTTGCCCAGAAAGATTGGACCAGATGATCCTTGAGGCGCATCCATGTCCTGGGTTCAGCAGCAGCAGCCATTTTTCTCCTTCTCAGCAGCTGGTGCAGTGCTGTGTTTCTGACTTTCAGCCTGGGAACAGTGCTGATAACACCGATGGTTTTGGTTGCTGCTCAGTAATGTTTGGTCTGAGCAAGGGCTTTCTGAGCCTCGTGCTCTGCCAGGGAGGAGGGGAAACCAGGAGGAAGCAGAGACAGGACACCTGACCCAAACTGACCAAAGGGGTGTTCCATACCACAGCACGTCATGCCCAGGATGTGAAAACTGGGGGCAGTTACCCGTAAGGGTGAGATCACTGCTGGGTCGGGCTGGGTATCGGTCAGCGGGTGGTGAGTGGTTGTATTCTCTTCCCTTGTTGTTTCCCTGGTCATTATTATTATTGGAGGTAGCAGCAGTGGTAACCTCGGTTACTGGACTGACCTTATCTCACCCCATGGGAGTTACATTCTTTCCATTCTCCTCCCCATCCCTCTGGGAGCGGGGGGAGAAAGGGTGAAAGGGGGGGAGAGAACGAACTGTGTGGCTGATTCACGGCTGGGCTTAAAGCACAACAATCCAACAGGGGATTCTGTGATTCCTTGACTCCATGAAAATGAAATAATGAAATGAAATTAAATGAAATCAAATGAAATAATGAAATGCAGTTCTTTTAAGAAGCTCCTGCCTTTCTAAGTTAATTCAGTGCTGATCTCCCGCAAAATCTCACCCCCATCCTCACTCCAGGAAAGCAGCTCCCCATTCCCACCCGTGTATCCAAGGGAAAAATGGAGTATTAATGCCCTGAGGATCCTCACAAGGACTCGGTCTCTCCAGAAGAGGTTTCAGGGATGGGTTAAACCTTTGCAAACAGACAGATTTACCAAACACATTCCACAAGATTTAAACCAAGACAGTGACAAATTGTTCCCTGAACCACTGGGGCATGTCTGTGTTTTATTTATCTCCCTGTATTTATTTCCCTCTATGGATGTCCTGGCCAGAAAACCCTCGGTGGCTCCTGTGCTTGTTTCAAGTTGTCTGCTTGGTGAGGTGACACGGAACAAGACCAGCTCGGTCTCCTTGGGGTTTCCCATTGCCATGTTACATAGCCCGCTATTAGAAAATCACAGATTGGTTCGGGTTGAAGGGACCTCAAAGCTCATCCAGTCCCAACCCCTGCCATGGGCAGGGACACCTTCCACTGGAGCAGCTTGCTCCAAGCCCCTGTGTCCAACCTGGCCTTGAGCACTGCCAGGGATGGGGCAGCCACAGCTTCTCTGGGCACCCTGGGCCAGCGCCTCAGCACCCTCACATTAAGGGATTTCTTCCCAATGCAAAGCCCCAGCTTTCACCACAACATCGGCTGATTTTTCCTAGCCCAGAAAATGCTTTTTCCAATCTATTTTTCCATGAAGCATCCTCTGCATCCCCCTGAGCACATCCCGATGCATTTGCTCGTCCCAGCTTGAGCAGCACACTGTGCGCAGGAACTGCAATATAGACATCAAATAACAATTCCACTCAATGCTTCTGTCTTCCCAAATCACCTTCCCAGATATATGTGTGTGTGTAGGAAATGCTTTGGATGGATTTAAACTTGCTAATGGGGACAGGGCATGGCCCTGCAAGAACATCTCCAGGGGGCTGCAGCTTGTGTAGCTCAAATGGACGGATGATGCTCACATCATTCATTGATGCACCACATCACACCAATGATTTAGATGAAATCTTCCCAGCAGGAGGAGTTGGAGTAATTGCCAGCACTAAATAAAGTCATAGCTGGAGGAGAAAGGAGAATTCAAGTTGCATTTGAGGGGGTTTTCGAGTGTTAAAAGGTGGTTAAAGCATCTTTAAAGGCCTTGGGTCATTTTCTGGGAGCTGGAGTAAAGCTGTTCATCAATAATGAAGGAGCTGGAGCAGCAGCAATGCTGGAGCACTTGGGAAAATGCAGTTATGAGAATTGCCTTGTGCTCTGCAAACTGCCCTGGCAATTTGCTTCAAGGAAACGTCCAAATGCATTCGGAGAGTTCAAAGACTTCATGGCAGCAGAGCTAATAAGCTGAGCCAAGCACTGGGAGGGGAAAAGATGAAAGGCTTTTCATTCATACCCAGCAAAACATGACATGGCATAGCTGGGAACATCACTTCCTTCTGGGCTCTCCTGCATCTCACCCATGGCTGCAACGCTGAAGGGTTCTGCTTTGATTTATTCATCTGTGATTAAAAGCAACCTCCTGCAAAAGGCTCCTTGGTGGTTGTGTGTTCGGGTGCTCTGCAGGTGTGGTGGCCTTCGGGTGCATCAGGATATGGGTGCTGCAGCTGCTGTCCCCAGGCTCTGAGGACAGAATTGGGGCTGTTCAGCCTGGAGAAGAGAAGGCTCCTGAAGGGGAGACCTTAGAGCAGCTCCAGTGCCTAAAGGGGCTGCAGGAAACCTGGAGAGGGGCTTTGGACAAGGGATGGAGGGACAGGCCAAGGGGATTGGCTTTAAGCTGCCAGAGGGGAGACTGAGATGAGCTCTTAGGCAGAAGCTCTTCCCTGGGAGGGTGCTGAGGCGCTGGCACAGGGTGCCCAGAGAAGCTGTGGCTGCCCCATCCCTGGCAGTGTTGAAGGCCAGGTTGGACACATGGGCTTGGAGCAAGCTGCTCCAGTGGAAGGTGTCCCTGCCTGTGGCAGGGGTTGGGACTGGAGGAGCTTTAAGGTCCCTTCCAATCCAAACCAGTCTGGGATTCTGTGCCTCCATGAGGATGACAGCCCTTTATAACTTGAACTCCAGCTCAGCTCCATCTCTTGCTGCTCCACTTTGCTTGGGCAGGCTTAAGAGTGCTGGAAGAAAGGTGATGGCTGCTTTTCCTCTGGCGCAGAGCACTCCCAGCACCATGTCTGTGTGGTGCTGGGGAGCACCTTCATGGCAGCACGGGTTGTATCCTGCACCCCAATCTGCGTGGCTGGATCCTGCAGTGGACTCATGCTTTGGAGGCTGGATGAGGGTGCAAAGTGCTGATGGTGCCTGTGGGCAGCAGTGCTGTGCACCCTGTACAACCCCTGTGCACCCCCCATGCATACTCGCATTCCCCATACACCCCCTGCATCCCCATGCACCCCCCCTTATGCAGCCCTGGTGCAAAGCCCTGTGCTCCCCATGCACCTCCTTTGCACACCCCTGCTCACATCACATAACAGAGACATCCTTTGCACATCTCTATACACTCTGTGCATCCCCTGACCTCACCTAGTGCACAGCCTGCACCCCCCTGTGCACTCCCCTATACCCTGTGTCCACCTCTGTATCTCCTTATGCACACCCCTGCATCCCCTTGTGCACCCCCCATGCCCACCAACTGCACCCCTGCGCACCTCCTTTGCAAACTATTGCCCCCGTGTACACTCTGCGCACACCTCTGCACCCCCATGCACAGCCCTGACCACCCTTAAGCAAACCCTGCACCCTCCAGATGTACTCACTGTGCACCACCTGTATCACTGTGCACCTCCTTTGCACACCCCTGCATCCCCTTTGTGTACATCCTGCACCCCCACCTTCACCCCTTTGTGCATCCCTTGCACCATCCCTGCGCACCCGCTGAACCCGTGTACCCCCTGCACTCCCTTGTGTACATTCTGCACCCCCACTGCACCTCCCATTGTGCACCTCTTGCACCCCCATGCACACCCCTTGTGTACATCCTGCACCCCCACCTTCACCCCCCATTGTGCACCTCTTGCACCCTCGTGCACACCCCTTGTGTACATCCTGCACCCCCACCTTCACCCCCCATTGTGCACCTCTTGCACCCCCGTGCACACCCCTGCACCCCCTTCTGTACATCCTGTACCTCCACCTTCACCCCCATTGTGCACCTCTTGCACCCCCATGCACTCCCTTGTGTACATCCTGCACCCCCACCTTCACCCCTTTATGCACCCCTTGCACCATCCCTGCGCACCCGCTGCACCCGTGTACCCCCTGCACTTCCTTGTGTACATCCTGCACCCCCACCTTCACCCCCCATTGTGCACCTCTTGCACCCCCATGCACTCCTTTGTGTACATCCTGCACCCCCACTGCACCTCCCATTGTGCACCTCTTGCACCCCCATGCACACCCCTTGTGTACATCCTGCACCCCCACTGCACCTCCCATTGTGCACCTCTTGCACCCCCATGCACACCCCTTGTGTACATTCTGCACCCCCACTGCACCTCCCATTGTGCACCTCTTGCACCCCCGTGCACACCCCTGCACCCCCTTCTGTACATCCTGTACCTCCACCTTTACCCCCATTGTGCACCTCTTGCACCCCCATGCACTCCCTTGTGTACATCCTGCACCCCCACCTTCACCCCTTTATGCACCCCTTGCACCATCCCTGCGCACCCGCTGCACCCGTGTACCCCCTGCACTCCCTTGTGTACATCCTGCACCCCCACTGCACCTCCTATTGTGCACCTCTTGCACCCCCATGCACACCCCTTGTGTACATTCTGCACCCCCACTGCACCTCCCATTGTGCACCTCTTGCACCCCCATGCACACCCCTTGTGTACATCCTGCACCCCCACTGCACCCCTTTATACACCCTTTGCACCCTCCCTGCGCACACTCCTGCACTCCCCCGGGGACCCCCTTGTGCGTGTCCTGAACCCCCGTGCACCCCCTGCGCTCCCGCGGTGCAACCCCGTGCGAACCTCTGCACCCTCCTGCGCACACCCTGAACCCCTGTGCGCCTTTGTACACCCTGCACCCACCGTGCACCCCCTTGTGCACCCCTTACACCCCCTGCACCCCCCTGTGCACCCCTTACACCCCTCTTACACCGCCTTGTGCACCCCTTACACCCCTCTTACCCCCCCCTTGTGCACCCTTACACCCCTGCACCCCCTTGTGCACCCCTTACTCACTGTGCACCTCCTGTACCCCCTTGTGCACCCTTTACAGCTCCTGCACCCCCTGCAGCCCGTTCTGCACCCCTTACACCCCCTGCACCCCCTTGTGCACCCCTTACACCCCCTTAGCCCCCTTACACCCCCTTGTGCACCCCTTACACCCCTCTTACACCCCCTTGTGCACCCCATACACCCCCTTACCACCCTTACACCCCCTTGCGCACCCCATACACCCCCTTACCACCCTTACACCCCCTTGTGCACCCCTTACACCCCCTTGTGCACCCCTTACCCCTCTTTCACCCCCTCGTGCACCCCTTACACCCCCTTACACCCCCTTGTGCACCCCTTACACCCCTCTTACACCCCCTCGTGCACCCCTTACACCCCTCTTACACCTCCTTGTGCACCCTTTACACCCCCTTACATCCCCTTGTGCACCCCTTACATCCCTGCACCCCCTTGTGCACCCCTTACACCCCCTTGTGCACCCCTTACACCCCTCTTACACCCCCTTGTGCACCCCTTACACCCCCCCTTACACCCCCTTGTGCCCCCCTTACCCCCCTTACACCCCCTCGTGCACCCCTTACCCCCCACGCCCTCTCCTCCCCCCCCGCCGCCTCCCGCTCTGTCCACGGGCGCCCCCCAGCGGCCGCAGCAGAGCCTGCAGGGGGCGTTCCCTCCCTGCTCCTCCTCCTCTCCCCCCCCCCGCCCCGCTCCGTGGTGGCCGCTCCCGGCGCTGGAGGCCTCGCCTCAGGCGGGCGCGCGTCCCCTCAGCGGGGCGCTCCCGAGCCGCGCTCCTTCTTCTCCTTCTCCTTTTCCTCCCCTCAGCTCGTCCCCGCCTTCCCGCCGCCGCCTCCTTTCCCTCCCCGCTCCCCAGGGCCGGGACTCCGGGCGCTGCTCGGTCGCTGCCCGTGAGGAAGAGGCGACCTTCCCCCCCCCCCCCCCCCCCCATTCCCTCCCCTTTTCCCTCCTCCCGCCGACCGGGACTCGCCCTGCACCGGGAGGGAGACGATCGCTGCCCGCTCCTCCTTCTCCTCCTCCTGCAGCGGGGGCCGCATCCTGCTGCCGGGGGGAGGGAATTGATGTGGAGACCCAGCGCAGCACCATGCAGCCGCCGCCGAGGAAGGTGAGGGCCCTCCCGGGGGGGGGGCTCTGTGTGTGTGTTGGGGGGGGTAAGTGGGGCTGAAGGCTGATTTGGGGGTGCTGGTAGCGATGGGGTGTGTTTAGGGCAGAGTGGTGGGGTCTGAGGGTATAAAGGAGGGGTTATGAGGGGGGGATGAGGGGGTTTGAGGGCCCCGGTGGGGAGGTTGGGCTGTGCCATGGTGGAGCATGGAGGGAGGTCGGGTGAGGGAAAGCGAGTGTTAGGGGCCAAAAGGGGGGTGAATTGGGGGGTGTGGGGCTTGGGGAGGGTGGCCCCGCAAAGGGGGAATGGCTGGGGGGGGGGTTGGAAAAGGGAAAGGGGGTCTGGTGTGGAGGGGAGCTCTGGGGGTATGGGGAAGGCTGGTGAGGAAAGGGGTGCGGGGGGGGCAATGGTGTGTGGGGTTTGGGGTACCCCCAGTACCCAGTGGAGGTGCTCCAGATGGAGGAGAGCAGTGGCTGGGCAGGGCTGGAAGGGGGGCAGTGACCGCAGGGGGTGCACAGAGGGGTTCAGGCAGTTGTGGGGTGCTATGGGCTGTGCTGTGGGGGCTCAGCTGCGTTGGGGTGCTGCGGCGTGCGGATGCCGGCGGCGATGGGGTGGTTGTCTTGTCGCGCCTGGAGTTGATGCGGGGATGCAGGGTTATCCCAGCATGGCTCAGGAGCGACCAGAAATGTGCAACATATGTGTGATGGGAGCAATCTGCAGATGCAGCGGGGAGGCTTTTTTGTGTCCATGGGAAGAGAGGGGGCTTTGCTTTATGGGGGGGCTGGTGTGGGAAGGGATGTAAGAGGGAATGTAGGTTTGGGTTAAAGGCTGTTGCTAGCGTGGCTTCTCCGCGTGCAGGTTGTTCTTCTCTGGGCGACTTGAGCTGTAGTGGGGTCTTGAGCTATGTGTAAGTGCTGATGCATGGAGATTTATTGGTTAGTTATGCAGAGGGGAGAAAGGGAGAGCTACAGCCGGAGAAGCAGGTCTCAGGATGGAGAAGCGGCTCTTTTACAGGCGCCGTGGAAAGGAGTTCTGTGGGTTTGAGCTTGGTACGTGTTAGATATTCTTTGCTGCCCGATTAGGGCTGTGATCATTCACAGCCTGATTTGTCATAGCTGGATGGGGTTGTTTGAGATCTCGGATGTGAGACTGAGGTTTCTTGGTTTGCCGAGATTGCAGGGGTTTGCCGGGTGGAGAGCCATATAATAGTGACTGAGAGAGCTTGGGGAGGAAGGCTTCAGAGGCAGCATAAACAGGAATCCCTTGTCATCCCCAGTAGCCCTGGCAGGCACTGCAGGGAACATCTCTCTTTGGCTCATTCCTCCCTCTCGACCTCTTGTTTTGCGGGTGGACTCCGCTTTCGTTGAGCCAGTTCTTATTTCTATTTCAGTTTGCATTTGGTGGCTTATTTATGCTACATGAGTGGCATTCTTTGCCTATATCATTCAAGATTATTTCCATTACATGGGTCATCTTGTGTGGGTTTATTTATTTTGAGTAGGGTTTTCTTTTTCATACACAGATAAAACCCCCAAATGCTGAAAGTTCATGTTAAAAATAGACATTTTTTTTCTGCTTGAAGTCACATACATGTGATTTTTAACTATTTTGGTATCATGTGAAAATGTGTCTTTATATAATGTTGACTGAAGGGTGCTGATTGCTGGGGCCTGTTTTCAGTGTTAAAATTGAGGAGGCTTTTGCTGGTTGATGAGATCTAAGGGCTTTTTGCCCTGCTACTGAAAAAGGGGGAATTTTGTGTCTTCTTCCTCTGTGAATTCTTCACCTCTTCCTGCATTACAGTAACTGTTTGGCATTTCTGCCTTCCTGACTGCATAATGTCTTCAGATCATTTTTTGGGCCGATATATGGATTCCCTGTGATCACTAGAGGGCTTAAATGCCAAGACCTCTTGTTCTATAAAAGCAACAACAAAACAACCCCCAGATTCTCTTCCAGAATCCAATCATTCCTTATACCTGTGCCAGTGGTGCTGCCAGTTATGGAGTTGGTTCCCAAAGTATTGAAATCTCAGCTTTGTGATCACAGGGTTCAAAGGGAAATGACACCAGTACTAAAAACAAAAGGTTGACCTTCTGAAGCCTTTTAGAGAGGCTCTTTTGATGTGATGCACAACCAAAATCCAACTCGGTGTTTAAGCTCTGTTTAAATGATAGCAAGTGCAGGACAGTTCATTGCATTTCAAAATGGGCCTGACTTGCACTGAAGTGCTAAATATATATATTGTAATGTAATTTCCCCCCTGTGGCCTGTTTTTCCTGGTTTTGGTGGGCAAAACTCTTTTTAATGCACACAAGCTCCAAGGTTTTGGAATAAAGCTGAACTTTTTGGTAATGGTTGGGCCCTAAGGATGAGGTTCTCGCCATATGCAGTGTAAGCCTGCTGAGGTGACAGCACTTCCTGAAATCAGCCTATGTCAATGTTAAACTGCACTCTTAACTCTGTGTTTGAAATGTGCCATTTCGGAATAGGTGAAGGACACAAATTGTGTCTTTTTCTTGTTGAAATCATTTAAACTCTCCAGCAAATATATGTGGTCTGTGGTTTGTTTTGTAGGTGAAAGTTACACAGGAGCTAAAAAACATTCAGGTTGAGCAGATGACAAAACTTCAGGCCAAGCATCAGGCAGAATGTGAGCTACTTGAAGATATCAGGTAAGGTTACAGCAAATGCTACCAAAAATTCCTTTAAGGTCCAGTTTTCAGAAGAACATTGGAGTTACAAAACTCCAGGAACTGACGATGGAATTTCCTCTTTGGATTTCCTGCTTTTAGGCTGTTAAAGTTTTGACACAGCTGGAAATTATAACTGGAGCTAACACAATGCAAACCATTTTTTCTTCTTTTCAATGGGGGAAATGGTAAAAAAAAAAGCCTTGTCACAAACAACATGCAAAAAACATTGGTCTTTTCAGCAATACTTCTCTGTAAAATAGACCCAGATTTTGATGTACCAGTTGTTAGAGGCTGCTAAAATGATGCAAATATCTTAAACCCACTCATGATTTATGTCTCCTTTTAAGCAACACTTTTAAATAGGTTCTGTTTTTTACCATAAGAAACTCATACGAAGATATTTCAGCTTAGAATGTAAAACTCTACCCAGGTTAAGATCAGTAGGGAAACGTGACATAATTGTGGGGGTTTTAGTCTTCATTTTTCCTATTGTGATTGCTCCTTTTGAAGTTAAAAGTTTGCTGTTAAGAAAACACAGTGGTTGGGGTATTGCTTTATATGGAAGCTTAATCTTTCCATTTGAAGAATCAATTTCTAGGATGGCCCTTCTGTAGAGTATTCAGCAGTAAGTCCTGTGCCGTCCTGCTCTGTCTGGCAGTGTATAGTCCACCCATTACTTATTTAAACAAGATGCCTTGCTCTATATTTGTATATAAAATGCTAATGTGTTGCCTTTGACAGCTGCTGGGCTGTTTGTCTCGCTCTCCCAGTGTGCTCGCTTCATAAATCACACTGTGGAGGCTTGAACCTTCTCTCCCCTGTTTTTCTTCTGTGGGTGTTGAGACACTTTTTTGTCTGGGCAAGATCACAGCATTCATTTCCTTCGATTCAAATGAGTAGCTGTGCAGTGTTTAACTACCAAATGCTGAGTAATAAGTAACAGACTGAGCCAAGGAATTCTTTTCCCCCTGGATAGAAACTTATTTTTAGAACATCCAGATCAGGTACTGCTGTTCTAGTCCAGGTTTTATTGGCATTTCCTATTTTTCAGGCGCTTCTAATCACTTCAGTCTGTGTTCTGCTGAAAGATGTCACAGGCATTATTGTCCTGTGGTTACAAAACCAGGAAAACATGTGAAAATGCCAACTGAAAAATAGTTTTCTTTCATGTAATTTAATTTTTCTACAGTTAATTTATAAATTTGGATGTTATGGATTAAGAAACTGGGTTAATATATTTAATTCACTACCACGGTCACTAAATGTGCACAGTCTGTCCAGTGGTCTTGCTGCGAGCAATCTGCCTTTGCAGAATCACTGCCTGGATTTACAGATTAAACATTCCTTAAACATAGAATGATGTGATAGGACAGGACAGCTCTGTTGTGTCAATGATTTATTCAAATATCAGATAACAGAATAAGAGAGAACAAGAGAAATTTTGCTTAAAATTAATGCAAACTTGCTTTGTGATGCAGAGGCCTTTTAATTGTATCTTGCTGGGAAGGGGGAGCTAGGCTTTGAGGACTCGGTGGTGTTAGTGCTGTGCTGGCTGGTGTTTGACACTCGTGTGAGACGCTGGGTGTCAACCTCATCATCCCATTACTGGTGGGTTTATGACTGTATTCAGAATATGCAGCCACCGTGATTCTGGAATGTTCCAGAAAGCAATGCTTCCTGGAACCACACACAGGATCTTTTTGTCTCTGGAACAGAGAATGATTTTTATGGAAAGCACCCTGCTGTTATACCAAAGTATTAAATTCAAACTGAAAACTGTTTGTTTATCAAGGCTTGGGAGAGTTTGGGTCATTTCATAACACTGTTGGAGCTTTTGGGTACTGCAGGAGTAGGACTTCATACTCTTTGAGTTGCGCTGCTCTGAATTCTACAAACTCAACTGTTGCAGTGGCAGCAGGGAAGTCTGAATGCGTGGCTTGCAAGCTAGTGATTAAGAATGCCTTTAAAATTCACATTTCAAAATGGGAAATAATTTAAACAATCTCTGTATTTATTAGCATATAAATGCAAGCATTCAAATCACACAGACAGTCCTTAAACCATAGGATTTGTATAGGATTTAAAACTCTTAAATTACATTTTTTCTATCATTTTAGTTCAGTTTTGTATACAACTAAAAAGAAAGGACACAAGGCAAAGATCAGAAAGTTCTCTTATGAATCCTAGAAGAACACAACCATTACGTAGTGTATTAGCAGATGATTTTTGGCAGCCCCCCAGATCATAAGCATACTTGCCATTCCAGTAGCTTTGATATCTTTATGCAAAACTGAGCACTGCTTTAAATGTTTGTAGTTTGAAGGCTTAAACTATGTCATTTGGAGAGGATGAAGACTCAACTACTTTTTATTCCAAACAGGATTCTTCTTGGTCAGGGTTGTGGCTTATCATAGAAGACTCATCTTTATAGGTGTAGCTACCTTTTCTCCAGCCCCTCTGCAGATATTTAATAGCCTTGAGGGCTGCACATAACCAAAACCACCCTGTTTATTTGAAATACGTTGTCTTTTTGAATGATAATACAGTGTTTTGTATGCAAGGGTGTAGATTTGACAGAATGAGAAAGTTGGGTCTGTTATGCCTGGAGAAGAGAAGCTGCGTGGAGACCCCAGAGCAGCTTCCAGTATCTGAAGGGGGCTGTAAGGTTGCTGGAGAGGGACTCTTCATCAGGAACTGTAGGGATAGGACAAGGGGTGATGGGTTCAAACTTAAACAGGGGAAGTTCAGGTTTGAGATAAGGAAGAAGCTCTTCCCTGTGAGGGTGCTGAGGCACTTGAACAGGTTGCCCAAAGAAGTGGTAAATGCCTGGCAGTGTTCAAGGCCATGTTGGACATAGCCTTCAGCAGCATGTTCTAGGGTGAGGTGTCCCTGCTTATGGCAGGGGTTTGGAACTAGATGATCTTAACGTCTTTTCCAACCCAAACCAGTCTGTGATTCTATGATTTAGGCAACATATTTTGCTTGTGGAAGGCATACCTGGGACTTGACACATCTATGTGCTGGTTGAGTGGAAAGCTTCTGTGGGAGTTGGGCAACTTTTGACACAACACCGTATCTATTTAAAAAGAAAAATATCCATTGCAGTCTTAACAAACTGCGTTGTGTTTCTCTTCTCTGTGGAAGCTCAGTAGCAGTAAAGCTGAATTATCTTTTCCTGACTTGACAAGACTATAATACAAAACGTGTTTTGAAATGTGTTAGCAAATCAGTTTAAAAATACATCTCTGTCTTTAGGATCTCGATTTGGCTTTTGGTGTTACATTGCTTCAGACTTAGTGACTGGGGAATTTGTGGAACAAGTGATTCAGGATGCTTTTAGGCTCATTGGCTCCATTTTAGGCATGACATATGTTTATCTCCTGGAGCTCCCTGAAGCTCCCATCCCCTTTCATGTGGTAGATATGTGCTGGCATTGCTGTAAAAAGGTTGTCTTTCTGCAACTGTGCTGCAAAAGGAGGTTTTCTTCCCTGAAAGGTATATGTAGGTTTTGTTGCTGTCTACCAGAAATCCTTCCAAGTTTCTCTATGTGTAGAAGTTATTACTTCACTCTTCACACCTGCCTGCTTTTAGGCAGCAATTTAATTCAGTATATTTCTTTACCAGGGGCAAACTGTGTTCTGAATAGCTGAATTTAACAGAGGTGTTGGCATTTTTCATAGGTTTTCTTTTGGTTTTAAAGGTTGCTTTGTTTGGTGGTAGTAAATAAGTCACACATAGCAGTCTGAAGTTGCCCATAGTTTGCTGGGACATTGGCATGCTTTCTTTTTGGGTGTGTGCATGTGTCTGCAAAAGTGTGAAGCAGGTAGTCCATATTTTAAAGCTGTAAAATCCATATTTTAATTCAATTTGGTATTTCTGTAATGTATTTATATATAGTGTACGCTGTAGACTTTAGAAACTTGCTAAGTGATAGTTGCTTTACCTCGAAGGTTATCTCAAGGTCTGTTTCGTGTGCCTTTACAGTTTTTGCTAGATTTAGATTAGATCTTAGACAGAAGCTCTTCCCTGGGAGGGTGCTGAGACGCTGGCGCAGGGTGCCCAGAGAAGCTGTGGCTGCCCCATCCCTGGCAGTGTTCAAAGCCAGGTTGGATGCAGGGGCTTGGAGCAAGCTGCTCTAGTGGAAGGTGTCCCTGCCCATGGCAGGGGCTGGAGCTGGATGAGCTTTGAGGTCCCTTCAGCCCAAACCAGTCTGTGAATCTGTGAAAATGGCTTTTCAAAAGCTTGCTTGCATGTTTTGCCAGAGAGAGTGAGGTTGTAGTTTAATCTGTTCTGAAGCCTGGATTGCTGCTGAAGGGGCAGCTCTGCTTGCCAGCTGTTTCTCATGTCTCCCTGTAGCAGCACAAGGATGGGTGAGCCATGTGGGTTAGGGAGCTCACCCACCTGAAGTCAAACCTTTCCTGAGTTTTCTCCCCAAAAGGGGTATTCTTTGGTTAAATCTGTTCTAGCTTCCTGTGTGGCTGCGCAAGGGCTGCTGCTACCATGAAGGGTACGAGGAAGCGTACGTGAGGAAGGAGAGGGAAAGCACCGTTGGACAGTAGCATTAAAGTTGCTGTGTAACCACAGCTGCCTGCTCCCAATTCCTGCTGCTGCTTTGGGAGCTACGGAGCTGGAAAGGCCTCTTTATTTGAGTCTTGGCTATTTTTTGCTGTCTGAATGTGTTGATCCTACGTTGCTTCATTATTTTAAGTCTGTTGACTGTGTAGTGTGTTGAAAATAGATGTAAAGATTCCATGATTTCTGGCTGAGATGGATTAGCAGTACAGTCCTTGCATTTGTTGGGTGCTGAATTTAACTTTTCAACATTCAACAAAATTCAGAGTGGAAAAGGAATTGCCAAAATCGTAAGCTCCTCATCTTTGTGTGCTCCTGATCTGGATGCGTCAGAACATCTCAGTGCCCTCCTCTGGCCTCGCTCCAACAGCTCCATGTCCCTCTTGTGCTGCTGCCCCAGAGCTGGATCAGGACTGCAGGTGGGGATCTCCCCAGAGCACAGCAGAGGGGCAGGATCCCCTTCTTGAGCTGCTGCTCCCGCTCTGGGGGTGCAGCCCAGCACATGCAGGGGGTTCTGTGCTCAAGTGCACACTGAAGCTGGATCATGGGGAGCTTCTCCTCACCCAACACCCCAAGTCGTTCTCAGGGCTGCTCCATCCAGTCTCTGCACAGCCCGTGTTTTCCATCTTCCATCCTCTGATGATTGCTTCTTCGTGCTGATTTGTCAACCTATCTTTCTGTTTTTCCTCCCAGACACTTAATCTCTTCCCTGATCCTGTCTTGGTCCAGTTCTTACTTTGTGAATTTTAATTCTTAGCATCACCTCTATTTCCAAGGTGCTTTTGTACATCATGTTCAGCAGTACCACTTCTGCCTGCTAGGGCTGTTAAGCCTCAGTTTACTTCCTAAGTGGGGAGAACTTCTTGGGTCTTCCTTAACAATCTGAGCCCTCTCTGATCTCAGATGCTGTTTCCCTGTCAGCTGGGCTGTCACTTCCCTCTGCTCAGCCGAGACATAGCAGGATAGATGTGAAGTGTGTGGGTGAGGGAACAAGGAACTTACTGGGGATTTGTGTTTATGTGCTCAGGATGAGGACAAAGTACTTCTTCGATGTCTCTAACTTGGTGTCTCATTCCTGTCATAACAAGCCTGAATGAACAGTAGAGATAAGGAAAAAGAAGTATGAATGAATATATATCTGCAGATAGCTGGTTGCTGCTAGTTTTAACATGTCATTTTATGCATTGAGTTATGCTCCACTTAATAGTAAGCTTCTGGTATGAATAAACTTTGTACTCTCTGCTGGAATTCAGCTGTGCTTCTGTAACCTCACTGATGATGTTGGTGGGTTCGTGATAAGGTTTACAGCAACTCTGGCTGCGAGTCAAGCTACTGAAGTAGAAACTTAACTGCAGTTCCAGTTTTAAATACAGCAAATCTAATAGAGCAGCTACAACACAGATCACTTAACAGGTAGTTGTGTTAGGGAGTAGTCTTGTCACAGTATGGATAGTGCTGCAGGAGGATCCGTAACTGGGAAAGAAAACTGTAGGGGAACATATATTTAGATATGTATGTAGCCGTATATATTAGGGTGCTGAAAATTGAGGAGAAAGCTTTACTTTTCCTGCCCTGAGGCAAAGTGGTGGTGAGGAGTTTCCTTTCCTTCCTGTTCTTCCTCCAGCTGCAGGGAATGCAGTTTGTTTGGATGTTCTTGAACCCTGTACTGAGCTCCAGAGCATGTTTGCCTCAGGCTGGTATCTGACAGGGCCCTATTTTTCATGAGACCAAGTTGCTCCAAGCCCGGTCCAACCTGGCCTTAAACATTGCAGAGATGGGGCAGCCGCAGCTTCTATTATCCTTTATACTGCTCAGAAGCTTGTCCTTCATCACTGCAGTTCCTTTTTCCTTCAAGGTCATTCAGTCCATTCACAGATGCAGTGCTTGCCTCTGGTGTTGGTGGCTTTATTTCAGTAGGAGCAGAGGGATTTTTCTGTGCTTCCAGCTTCTGAAACCTTCAACCTGCCGAAGTGGAAAACAGAATTAGGAAAACCCATGGAAACTTCTGCACAATGTTGTTTGTCTCAGGCTTGAAGAGGATTTCCTTGTACAACCAGTGGATCTAAAAGCTGAAGTTTTTACTTTAAAGCTTGCCATTTTCTTAGGAATCGATGCTCTTTCTTCCCTCTTGGCTTGTTCCTTCTCACTAGCGAGTATTGTGAGTACCTTATTTCTCCCCCCTCCAAAGCTCAGTTCAATGGCTGAGCACAGAGCATAACTCTTTGCTAGAACACTAAATATGCAGAAATCTCAGAACTTCGGAGAGAACTCAGTGGTGTTACTCTGAATAATATTCCATATAAAGCTGCCACAGGCTCTGTGGTCTGGGCATGTTATCTATAGTTAGGCAGCGCTTTAATGAGATGCTCACATTCTTGATGGAATTAAAATCTGGGGATGTTTTGACTGGAACTGTTTGAGGGAAGCTTGGAATGTACCTAAAAAAACTGTTGCTACTGGGTGTGGAAGTCCAAGTTTTGAGCAGAAAACCCCAGGTTTCAGTATAAACACAGCCTCAGTGTAATGCTTCAGGCCTGTCTTGGCCCAGTGACATTGAGAAATGGGCCACACTCCTTCAGTATTTGTTTTATCCCTGACATATAAAATGCAGTACATCTTCTGTTTCACTATTTCCAAGTAGCTTTACAGTGTTGGGTGAACTGATGAAGGGTAAATCATCAAAAGATGATTGTTCTGAGGTTTTATAATAGTGTAAACCCCCCTCAACAAACCATTTCTCACATCAGAAAGAAACTGAATTTCTTCTCTCCATTTTAGCTTCAAGGTTTGCATTTGAATGAGCTTTTGTTTATTAAAGCAATTCCAGCACATGCCATGGAAGTCTGATTTCTTTAAGGGCTTGTGCTTTTTTTAGGAGCTTTCAGGAGAATTCAGGCTTCTTACATTAGCTGTGAGCACTGTGCTGTGGTGTGCATTTGTCTTGGAAGACAGGAAAAGGAGGATTCTGGTTTGAAGTACCACACACACTTTCTTTGCCAAAAGTTGCATTTTCAGTGTTGCCTCTGCTCCTTCTTTAAGAATGGGTTCTTGAGCTGCAGAAAGCTTTGTGGGGTTTTATTTCTTTCTGATTCTATTTTCTGAGTCCTGTTCCAGCTCTGAGGCCCCAAACACAAGAGGGATGTGGAGCTGTTGGAGCGAGGCCAGAGGAGGCCATGGAGCTGCTGCGAGGGCTGGAGCAGCTCTGCTCTGGAGCCAGGCTGAGAGAGCTGGGCTGGGGCAGCCTGGAGAAGAGAAGGCTCCTGAAGGGGAGACCTTAGAGCAGCTCCAGTGCCTAAAGGGGCTGCAGGAAACCTGGAGAGGGGCTTTGGACAAGGGATGGAGGGACAGGCCAAGGGGAATGGCTTTAAGCTGCCAGAGGGGAGACTGAGATGAGCTCTGAGACAGAAGCTCTTCTGTGTGAGGGTGATGAGGCGCTGGCACAGGGTGCCCAGAGAAGCTGTGGCTGCCCCATCCCTGGCAGTGTTGAAGGCCAGGTTGGACACAGGAGCTTGGAGCAAGCTGCTCTAGTGGAAGGTGTCCCTGCCCGTGGCAGGGGCTGGAACTGGAGGAGCTTGAAGATCCCTTCAACCCAAACCCTTTTCTGATTCTATGACTATCCGAGTATGGCCTTTCCTGCAGCTAAGTATCATTTTTCACCACAGTGTTACTTGGCAGAGCTCTGGAAAACCAGCAGTTGGAATGCAGTCCTATAAAGTTGCCTTTGTTACAGGTTTTTATGGTGACAATTGCAAGGTGTAGCTGACAACCAACCGAGTTAGGTTTGGATATCAGAATACTTGGCATAGGATTATTTGAAAGGAACAAAAAGCTTTTCCTTTGATCTGCTTGATCAAACCCAAGCACAATCCTGTAGGAAAGGAGTTCACTTGGAGGCTGTAAGTATTTATAATCCCATAGGTCAGGGGAATTGATGATTTTCAGGACATATCACAAGTGTCATGAGAAGCTCTATTGGAGGGAGGAAGAGAATTCTTATCATTCCAGGCACAATTAATGTAGCCTGGCTTAATTTCCTATGGTGCTGTGTTGTATTTGTTTCACCTTGTTTGGTAGGAAAAGGGATTAGTTCGAAGGTTTTGCATCCTTTGCCAGTAATGCTTTTAGCGTCTTCTGCAGATGGTACTGTCAGCATTTTCAGTGTAACCTACACAGAGTATTGCAAGCAATACCTGCTGTGGCTTGGGACAGGGAGGCTATTGACAGAGGGGACTCTGCCTTTTGCATCTGGCTTCAGGACAGAAGATGTTTCTCCCCCTCCCCTGCATGCCAGCCTTGTCTTTCCTCTGGAGGTTTAGACATTCACAGGTGAACATGGAGCTCCCCATGACCCGGCTTCAGTGTGCGCTTGAGCCCAGAACCCCCCCGTGTGCTGGGCTGCACCCCCAGAGCGTGAGCAGCAGCTCAGGGAGGGGATCCTGAACCTCTGCTGCGCTCTGGGGAGACCCCCCCTGCAGTCCTGGTCCAGCTCTGCGGCAGCAGCACAAGAGGGACGTGGAGCTGTTGGAGCGAGGCCAGAGGAGGGCATGGAGCTGCTGCGAGGGCTGGAGCAGCTCTGCTCTGGAGCCAGGCTGAGAGAGCTGGGCTGGGGCAGCCTGGAGAAGAGAAGGCTCCTGAAGGGGAGACCTTAGAGCAGCTCCAGTGCCTAAAGGGGCTGCAGGAAAGCTGGAGAGGGGCTTTGGACAAGGGATGGAGGGACAGGCCAAGGGGAATGGCTTTAAGCTGCCAGAGGGGAGACTGAGATGAGCTCTTAGGCAGAAACTCTTCCCTGGGAGGGTGCTGAGGCGCTGGCACAGGGTGCCCAGAGAAGCTGTGGCTGCCCCATCCGTGGCAGTGTTGAAGGCCAGGTTGGACACAGGGGCTTGGAGCAAGCTGCTCTAGTGGAAGGTGTCCCTGCCCATGGCAGGTGTTGGAACTGGATGAGTTTTAAGGTCCCTTCAACGCAAACCAGTCTGGATTTTATGTGTCTCTTTTCCTCTGCTAGGGAGGCTGATTCTGTTTTAGTCTGGTTCATGGTCCATTGCATTCTGTCTTGCGGGCACACATTCTCATCTCTTGCCTCTGCGAGGAGGGTGTGGTGGATAGCAGGAGACAGTATTACACCACCAGACCTGGTTTCACTGAAATGTTTTTGACCGTGTGTCAAGCTGGCTCAGAACAAGTTCCATTTATGCCATGCTGAAAATACCCTCTGGCATGCTGTGAACACTGAGTGTTGGCAATGCTGATGTTTGTGCCACAGAGCTGGAGTTAAATCAGGAAGTAAAAACTTGTCTGTGGTCCCTCATGCAAGTGGTGTCACAGGCTGGTGTTTCTAAGGCATAATGATATGAAAGAAGTTGCTGTTCTTCTTAGAAGATGATGTGACTTGGAGAATATGATGGTGGTTATTGTATCAAGTGTTTTTCATATTTTTACTTTAATGTTATAATTGAGACCTGTGTTTATTTTGCATCTCATAAAGGTCACTTGAACCTGATACTGAGTCAGAATCCCAGACTGGTTTGCGTTGAAGGGACCTTAAAAGCTCCTTCAGCTCCAACCCCTGCCACGGGCAGGGACACCTTCCACTGGAGCAGCTTGCTCCAAGCCCCTGTGTCCAACCTGGCCTTCAACACTGCCAGGGATAGGGCAGCCACAGCTTCTCTGGGCACCCTGTGCCAGCGCCTCAGCACCCTCACAGGGAAGAGCTTGTGCGTAAGAGCTCATCTCAGTCTCCCCTCTGGCAGCTTAAAGCCATTCCCCTTGTTCTATCACTATTCGCTCTTACAAAAGGTATCTTCAGAAGCACGATATATGTTAGAGACCTGTTTGGCCAGCCTTCTGATGGTGCATTGTGCGCAGTTCCTTAAAATATCCAACTTTCTGAGTTCAGGTCAAGGCTGGCTTCATGATCAACAGGCAAGGGCTGGTCTTGCCTCCCCTCAGGAGACCTTGAGGACTTTGTGCCTTTTCAATGCTAGTGAGTGGGAGGTTTGTCCTGACAAATGAGGGAAAGGACGTTAGCAGGTCATAGTTCATGTAGATACTCTTCGTAGGGGAGACGGAGGTAAAAAGGGGTTCAGTTGGTGTTTACAAAGGCAAGTGCAGTATGGTTATCTGGACTGCAGAAACCTGTGTTACTGTGTTCATCATTGGGATCAGTTTCTCCTGCTCCTACTGGACTTTTAACCTGGCTGTTATCTTATATTACAGTTGGTGATTTTCATTTTATGATCCATGTGCATCTGCTTGAGATGAGAATCATCTTCTTAGGCAGAAGCTGTTCCCTGGGAGGGTGCTGAGGCACTGGCACAGGGTGCCCAGAGAAGCTGTGGCTGCCCCATCCCTGGCAGTGTTGAAGGCCAGGTTGGACACAGGGGCTTGGAGCAAGCTGCTCCAGTGGAAGTGGTCCCTGCCCGTGACAGAGGGCTGGGACTGGATGAGCTTTAAGGTCCCTTCACCCCAAACCAGTATACTTTTATCTTCTAAAGTCCATGAGCTTGTTGAATCTTCTTAGGCACATACTTCATTAGGAAAGAACGCAAAAAAAGGGGGTTCTGCATTCGTATATTTAAAAAAGGGCAAAACCTAATCAATCCGTAGTCATTCCAGTCAAGTACTTGCAGTAACCAGAAGTGGTGTGTGACCGCTAAATGTGGTGCTTTGCTGCTTGGGTATGTTTTATTGTAGCCTTTAAAATTGTACTAACTTTTTTCCAGAGCACATTATAGGAACCTGTTAAGTTAAAGGCTTTTTATTGGCTTCGTGTTTGTAAGTGGTTGTGTTTCTGTGTGAAATAAACACAGATTTTCCCAATCACTAATTGAGGAATGAGAGGAAAAGTAACTAAAACCTAATGTATTGAATTGTAATTTTTCCCTTTTGTCAGCATGTAGATTCTATTCTGGTTTTAAACGTGTTCTTCATGTTCAAAGATGTTCCTTGTCACAGTCTATTGAGTTATTTCAAGTGTTCCATTCTTGGTGCTTCTGAGAGCATGGTCAAATCCCATCTGTAGTGGCTCCAAGCAGGTTATTCGCACACATCTCTGTCCTCGTGGGCTTCCTACAACAGCCTCTGTTAATGAGAGGCAAAACGTTGGTGTCTGGTTTGATGAAAAGAGCTCAGCCATTCTTGAGGTTTTAAAGATTTATGGTGGTAAAGCCACTAAATATAATTATTTAGAAGCATAGAAGCTTGGAATGGTTTGGGTTGGAAGGGACCTTCAAGATTACCCAGTTCCAACCCCTGCCACAGGCAGGGACACCTTCCACTAGAGCAGCTTGCTCCAAGGCCCTGTGTCCAACCTGGCCTTGAGCACTGCCAGGGATGGGGCAGCCATAGCTTCACTGGACACCCTGTGCCAACGCCTCAGCACCCTCACAGGGAACAGCTTCTTCCTTACATCCAACCTGAAGTTCCCCTGTTTCAATTTGAACCCATCACCCCTTATCCCATCACTCCACTCCTGATGAAGAGTCCTGTCGTGGTTTAAGCTGTAAATCATGCAGCCCGTTCTCTCACTCACTCCCCTCTCTTTCTTTCCCCCGCTCCTGGGTGGATGGGGAGGGGAATCAAAAGAATGCAACTCCCACAGGTTGAGATAAGAACAGTTCAGTAACTGAGGTGTAACACAAACCACTGCTGCTACCGCCTATAATAATAATGACAAGGCAAATACAAGGAAAGGATACAATCGCTCACCACCTCTACCCAGCCCAACCAAGCAGTGCACCCCCACCCTTCCAGGTCTCTGCTCTCTGTTTTACATCCTGGGCATGACATGCTGTGCTATGGAATACCCCTTTGGTCAGTTTGGGTCAGGTGTCCTGTCTCTGCTTCATCCTGGCTCCACCTCCTCCCTGGCAGAGCACGAGGCTCAGAAAGTCCTTGGTCAGACCAAAACATTACTTAGCAGTAACCGAAACACTGGTGTTATCAGTGCTGTTCGCAGGCTGAAAGTCAAAAACACAGTGCTGCACCAGCTACCAAGAAGGAGAAAAATGACTGCTGCTGCTGAACCCAGGACAAGTCCCTCTCCAGCATCCTTGTAGCCCCCTTCAGACACTGGAAGCTGCTCTGATGTCTCCATGCAGCTTCCCTTCCCCAGGCTCAACAGCCCCAGTGTTCTCAGCCTGTCTTCACATAGGAGGTGGTCCAGCCCCTGATCATTCTTGTGGCCTCTTCTGGACTTACTCCAGCAGCTCCATGTCCTTCATCTTTTGGGGACACCAGAACTGCAGACAGTGCTGCAGCTTTGGTCTCCGGAGAGCAGAATATAGGGGCAGGATCACTTCCATACAATATTGAGCATAAAGAAGTTAATTTTTGGCCTCTACTATATTCTGTTTGCATATTTAGAAGGAAGGAATAAAAGGGAGAAGGTAAAGAACCAAACAAGCCACATTTTTTCTTGAGGGTATGATACTCTAAGCTGGCCTCAGATCAAAAGGGCTTTTAAAGATGTTTCAATAGAAGAAGAAATGAATTTGTGCATTTCGTGAGACATTCCTGGCAATATTTGGGAAGGCTGGAAATTTGAAGAATTACTTGGAATTACCTTCTAAGGGTAGAAAAGGCAGAAGAACTGTGATTTGAATTCAGAGTTTGAGAATGACAGAGATGAGAGCCTGAATATTGTATTAAATAAAGTAAAATGGACCCGAATGCCCAAATATTTTTGACTTTTAATAACATAGTGAAATAGTTGTACTCATAATTGTGAATTCCTACCTTGAAACCACCATATGTTGAATTTCTATTCATGTTTGATATAAAATCAAAGTTTGTCCATCCTAAAACCAGGTGGAGACAGAAGAGAGATGCTGGAATGACATGGGGCTGGTCACGCTGGGGAAGAGAAGCTGTGTGGGACCTCAGAGCAGCTTCCAGTGTCTGAAGTGGGCTACAAGGATGCTGGAGAGGGACTCTTCAGCAGGGACTGGAGTGATAGGACAAGGGGTGATGGGTTCAAAATTAAACAGGGGAAGTTCAGGTTTGAGATTAGGCAGAAGCTCTTCCCTGGGAGGGTGCTGAGGTGCTGGCCCAGGGTGCCCAGAGAAGCTGTGGCTGCCCCATCCCTGGCAGTGTTGAAGGCCAGGTTGGACACAGGGGCTTGGAGCAAGCTGCTCTAGTGGAAGGTGTCCCTGCCCATGGCGGGGGTTGGAGCTGGATGTGCTTTGAGGTCCCTTCAACCCAAACCAGTCTGGGATTCTATGACTTGTAAATTAACCATAACCTTTATAAAAGCAACAATAAGCAGAATGAGGGTGTGTTGAGTTCTAGCAGCTACTTTTCATACCAGTGGTGTCTCCCCAGCCCGGTTTTAGCCGGTCTTATCTCTCTCTGTACTTTGCTCCCTTCCAGCTGTGTTGTCACTTGTGAGAAAGGCTGCTGATGGCAGCAGCTTTACACCTTGTTGTAATGTGCTTGGTTGTTAGAAAGTTTTCTTTCATGTTCATTGATTTTGTGTGATTGTTTCTATTTCTGTGAGATCTAAGCTGCCTAAAGAAAAGGACAACTAAATATAGCTGCTTAGTAACACCTAACTGGAAACAGATCCTGCTTTTCAAGTTCCTCTTCATCTTTTCCTTCTTGCCCTGTTCTCAACGCTGTTAGTCCACAGAATTGTGTGTGAGACCCAGGGCACAAGTGTTCACATTTGCCATATGAGATCTGCTACAGTCTTTTATGTTTGTATGAGTGTGGGAGTGCTGGAGAGGGACTCTTCATCAGGGGCTGTAGTGATAGGACAAGGGGTGATGGGTTCAAACTGAAACAGGGGAAGTTCAGGTTGGATCAAAGGCAGAAGTTTTTCCCTGTGAGGGTGCTGAGGCACTGGCACAGGGTGCCCAGAGAAGCTGTGGCTGCCCCATCCCTGGCAGTGTTCAAGGCCAGGTTGGCCACAGGGGCTTGGAGCAAGCTGCTCTAGTGGAAGGTGTCCTTGACCATGGCAGGGGATTGGGACTGGTTGATCTTCAAAGTCTTTTCCAGCCCAAACCATTCCATGTAAGCTTGCAGAATTTTGAGGTCAATATCCAAAGACTGGTTAAAGTTGGTGTTTAACCTACCTGTGGCAGGAGTTTATCTCTAATGCAGGGGATTTAAGTTCTCTATTTTCTGTTGGCTCTGTAGGCACTACTAGGCGTTAGGTACTTAAGGAATAGTGTAGAATCTACCTAAAGAGCTTGATCATCATCTAGTGTGTGGCTGAAGCCTGATCAAAATGTTCTTTAATCCTTTCTTCTGCACATGATTCCCACTTGTGCTCCCTTTTCTTTTGTTGAGAGATTGCTCTCTTCCTTTTTGCCTTTACAAATGTGCAGAGCGCAAGTAGGAGTGAAGATATGTTTCTTTTACTTGACATCAAGGATGGTGATGTTGTTATTCCTGATTTCCTGCGGAGACTTGGACTTCTGACCACTTGTATTGTGTGTCCTGCGGCCAAGTCACCGTTACTGCAGAGCTCCGCTGTGCCAGAGGAATGTGGCTGTTGACAGTGGTCTTTGTTCTGGAGTTTGGGGTAGTCTTTTAAACACCCCAGGCCAGGATTTTGGAGCACGTTGAGCTTTGATCTTCCCCAAAAAGTTTGTTTCCCTTAGCAGGGGTGCTTTGATGTTCTCTACTTGCTGAAACCGATGAGTGCCAGCTCCTTCACTATGGAGGTGCTCCATCCAGTTAATAACTGAGACCGGATCTTTTCTGCCAAAGGGATGTTCTTGTGAATCCAGCCACATCCAAATACTTTACTACACTCAAGTGAGCAGACGCACCTCAGCGCTGTACAAATTTATCTGTTGAAAAGCTCAAGAAGGGGATCCTGCCCCTCTGCTGCGCTCTGGGGAGACCCCCCCTGCAGTCCTGATCCAGCTCTGGGGCAGCAGCACAGGAGGGACGTGGAGCCATTGGAGTGAGGCCAGAGGAGGCCATGGAGCTGCTGCGAGGGCTGGAGCAGCTCTGCTCTGGAGCCAGGCTGAGAGAGCTGGGCTGGGGCAGCCTGGAGAAGAGAAGGCTCCTGAAGGGGAGACCTTAGAGCAGCTCCAGTGCCTAAAGGGGCTGCAGGAAAGCTGGAGAGGGGCTTTGGACAAGGGATGGAGGGACAGGCCAAGGGGAATGGCTTTAAGCTGCCAGAGGGGAGAGTGAGATGAGCTCTTAGGCAGAAGCTGTTCCCTGTGAGGGTGCTGAGGCGCTGGCCCAGGGTGCCCAGAGAAGCTGTGGCTGCCCCATCCGTGGCAGTGTTGAAGGCCATGTTGGACACAGGGGCTTGAAGCAAGCTGCTCTATGGAAGGTGTCCCTGCCCATGGCAGGGGTTGGAACTGGATGAGCTTAAAGGTCCTTTCCAACCCAAGCCAGTGTGGGATTCTATTATTCTATAAACCTGGGTGGCACTGTCAAGATTCCTAAAATGCAGCAGATGAGTGAGGGAAAAGCTCCGGGGTTGTTTCCTGCTTCAAACCATTTTGTAGCTCCAGGATGAAAGAAGCTGTGTGAATGATGGAATGTGTCTTGGCTTCCTCAGAAGCAAATGTGGATCAAAGACACTCCTTGTTTTCCTGTTTCCTAAATACTCCTGGTAGACTATGTGAATTATCGTGTGCTGGTGTGTTTCTAGATAGGAAATACCTTGAATATTTTGCATCTGGTTTGGTTAAGCCATGGAAAAGTGCCTTTGTGTAAACTGTATCTCATAGAGTCACAGAATCCCAGGCTGGTTTGGGTAGGAAAGGACCTTAAAGCTTCTCCAGTTCCAACCCCCTCCCATGAGCAGGGACACCTTCCACTAGAGCAGCTTGCTCCAAGCCCCTGGGTCCAACCTGGCCTTGAACACTGCCAGGGATGGGGCAGCCACAGCTTCTCTGGACACCCTATGCCTGTATTTGCTTTGTTTCCCATTTTAAAACAAAACCTGGTAAGTGCTCATTTTAAATACGCTGGAGCTCCAAACGCAATCCTCATATTGACTAATGCTGTAAAGATATCTTTAATACTGAATGCCTTTGGTTTGAAAAGGGCCGATGGAACGCTCACACTGCCCTGCAGCTTCCTGGTTTTGATTCCTTTTTGTATTCCTCTAAATGGAAAACCTGTGTTTCAGCATTGTTTTATGTTAGGTTGTCATGTTTCTCTGCTCACATCCACAACTGCTCATACCTTGCTGAGGCAAATAGCTGCAAACATTGCCTAGGTTTGAGGTTACAGGAGCTCACTCTCTATAGTGACAGAATTGATTCCTTTTGGCTCTGTTGCTAGTGGCAACTCATCCTAATCCCAAACTGTTCAGTGTTGTGATTTATGGGGAGGTTATGTTGTCTGGAATTGTTTTCTCTGTGCATTGCTGGAGGGTCATTGTTTGGGCACCATGTAAAGATATTTTATGGGTTACAATAGAAATAGTTTATTGTAGGTGGCATTGACTCCGTATTTTAAATGACAAATAAAATTTGAGCTCCAAAATATGCTTAAAAGTGAAATTTGGGAGAAAATTGCTTTGTCATTTATGAGAGGTTTGTGAAGGAGAAGCTTTTGATTCACTGCAAGCTTGTGCTGATCCAAACCACAAATGTCTTCTGTTTAAACTCCAGTTTCCATGTGGGTTTGCACTGACACACTGAGTATTATGCATATATATTAATAGTTTTCTTTAAATTGGACAAATTTTACTGTGTGTGTTTTACATATGGGCATCCCAGGGCTGGGCACATGGAGATAAGGTCTCCCTGAGCCTTCTCTTCTGCAGCCGAGCAATCCCAGCGCTCTCAGCCTTTCCTCACTGCTGCCCAGCCCTTGGATCATCCTTGTGGCCCTTCTCTGGACCCTCTCCAGCCCATCCACGTCTTTTCTGTACAGCAGGACCCAAACTGAACCCAGTATTCCAGGTGTGGCCTGACCAGCACCAAGCACAGTGGGACAGTGACACATTTATCTCTGCTGGTGATGCCCTTGGGGATGTTCCCCAGCACCCTGTTGGGTTTCTCTGCCCCAGCTGCTCACTGTTCACTCCTATGGAGCTGGTGTCCCCCAGGTCCCTTTCCCAGAGCTGCTCCAGCTGGGCAGATCCCAGCCTGTGCTGCACTCCAGGATTGGGTTTGCCCAGGGGGCAAAACCTGACACTTGTCCTGTTGAGCTCCATCAGGTTCTCCCCAGCCCATTCTTCAGCCTGTCCAGCCCATCCTGCAGGGTGGCTCCACCTTCCCAAGTCTCCACTTCCCCACTCAGATTGGTATCATTGGCAAACTGTGTCATGGTACAGTTGATCCCATCACCCAGATCACTGGTGTAGGTCACTAGGATATTGTATCTTTTATTTCCTTGGGGAAAAGTACAGTTTGAAAATGATGTGTGTTGTAGTAAGGAATTTATAGAGGAGAGAACAGCTGTGATACGTTGCAGAATATTTGAATTGTCAGTTCATGCCTTTCTGTAAGAACTTTAGGAACATTCAGAACTGTTTTAAGATTAAGGCTGAAGATGAGATAGTACAAAGAGTCTGTAGATCAAAATCAAGTTTTAAGCAAGTCATCTTTTATACTTCCCAGAGAAGTGGACTTGCAGTGAGCTTCCCTACAGGAAAACCAGCTGAATTTCTTGACTCAGCAAGCAGAGAGCTTCTTGATGTTACAAATACTTGTGCTTTAAGAGTTGTAAAGATGCCCTTCACACATCTGCTGAGATCAGGCAAACGTGGAGTTGATTCACAAGCAGGAAATGTCACTGGCTTCTCGTGGTGGCTTATAGAGCTCCGTTGTGGGCAGGAGTTTAGGCTGTGGGTGACCTCAGGAGAGTGGTTTTGAGTTTGGCCTTCTGGCTTGTGTGCTTCCCCAGCTGATGGAGCTTGGCATATATGAGTGTGCTCCTGTTCAAAGCCTTGGCCTGGAGGCCACGTTCACACTGCGTTGAGATGTTTGTGGTGTAAGAACTGCAAACTATCCATACTTGTCGTGGGAGAAAGGCTGGGATTGCTCTTGGGAGTCCTGTCCAGACTTGGGCTTCCATGACCACAAACTGACTTCAGGACCTGGAGACATGCTGCCGTGAGAGCAGAATCCAGCTTGTTCATGCAGTTGGTGGGCAGAATCTCCTGGGAAGCAGCCAGGAAGGGGAAATATGCCTGGATTAATGGCTTTAGCTTAGGTTTTCTAAGGAGGAAAGGAGCAAATCCCATTGTGTGGGAAGATGAGGCATGTCAGCAGAAGCCCCTCAAGGTTGAGCTAGGAGTGAAAAGACAGGGTAGAGTGAGCGAAAATGATGGGCAGCAAAGGAGTGTTGAAGCTTTGCTTCACTTCTGAAGGGTATCAGTTACACCTACAGCTGGTCAGGAACATAAAGGGAGCACTATGGGAATCGTGACAGCAGAACACTTTCAGAGGCAATAGGGGAAGATGTGTGATGGCCTCGAGGGAAATGGCTGCAGTGCTCAACATTAATTTCTTCTCCCCTTCGTCTCTGAAGCCAAAATCTTCACTTAGACTTCAGTGTTTAACATAGCATTGAAAGGAGGGCCAAGATAATGCTCTGATATGAATGTTGATGAACATCTTTCTACAAGACCTGAGGGGCAAGAGTTGCACATAAATGTCTCCAGGCGAAAGGGTATGGTTGATGATCTTGTGCTAATCTATGAGACAGCAAGTTGAGCTCGAGAGCAGACAAATGAAGCCAACCCAAAATCTAAGCAGCACAACTGTGGTTGAGCAGTGCTATTAAATGCTCAATGCAGAGCAGTAGCTTACTCTAGAGTTTAATAGGTGGTACGAAGTCACTGGAGCAGCTTGCTCCAAGCCCCTGTGTCCAACCTGGCCTCCAACACTGCCAGGGATGGGGCAGCCACAGCTTCTCTGGGCACCCTGTGCCAGCGCCTCAGCACCCTCCCAGGGAAGAGCTTCTGCCTAAGAGCTCATCTCAGTCTCCCCTCTGGCAGCTTAAAGCCATTCCCTTGGCCTGTCCCTCCATCCCTTGTCCAAAGCCCCTCTCCAGCTTTCCTGCAGCCCCTTTAGGCATTGGGGCTGCTCTAAGGTCTCCCCTTCAGGAGCCTTCTCTTCTCCAGGCTGCCCCAGCCCAGCTCTCTCAGCTGACTATAGCTCTTTTTTTCATGTTCATTGCTGGATCTATTGTGATTTTCTTAGAAGTTATGAATAAAAGGAGCACCGTGAACCTGAAGAAAAATCATAAAACACCACCAGTGCTGTATGGATTTTCAGGTTACAATTCTTTATTCAAAAAGCCTGAGGACTTTGCAGCAGGAGAACTGTTAGGGTTGTCTCCAGGGGCTAGGAAGTACACTGTTGAGGAGAGGAAAAAGGACTGCATGACCATTTTCACTGGTAGCACAAAGCTGAATCAAAAACTAATGCTGGTTTCACCTCAGTTGTTTATAGAGTGAATTCTGGACTCTTAAGGCCACTTAACTCCCTTCCCACTGGATGTGGTCACGGTTTCTATTTTGCTGTAGATGGAACTTTGGAAGTGCAACAACTGTGACTTGCTTCAGCTCACCTTCAGCTGGGTGGTGAGGAGGAGGAGACTCACAGTCATAGAATCCCAGACTGGTTTGTGT
Source organism: Ara ararauna (assembly GCA_028858755.1). Lineage (NCBI taxonomy): Eukaryota > Metazoa > Chordata > Aves > Psittaciformes > Psittacidae > Ara > Ara ararauna. The sequence continues at coordinate 132,147,793 of CM054378.1, read as the reverse complement.
TGGAAGGGACCTTAAAGCTCCTCCAGCTCCAACCCTGCCACAGACAGGGACACCTTCCACTAGAGCAGCTTGCTCCAAGCCCCTGTGTCCAACCTGGCCTTGAGCACTGCCAGGGATGGGGCAGCCACAGCTTCTCTGGGCACCCTGGGCCAGCGCCTCAGCACCCTCCCAGGGAAGAACTTCTTCCTTATCTCCAACCTGAACTTCCCCTGTTTCAGTTTGAACCCATCACCCCTTGTCCTATCACTACAGAAGAGTCCCTCTCTAGCATCATTGTAGCCCCATTCAGATACTGGAAGCTGCTGTTCCTTTTCCTTTTTCCCTACCAGTGCCATGTTTGAACTTAATATACACCTAAGGAAGCTTCGAGAGCTTTCCAGCTGCCTGTCAGCTACTTGTGTCGAACCACAAAGCTAATGATGATGTTTTTACATCCTATAGGCAGTGAAAGGGTTCAGTGGCTACATTCCAGGCAAGGCTATTGCATTATTACGTTTTCTGTACTCACAGGAGTTGTGCTTGGCCGAGGAAAAGCCATTTTTTAGTGGAATTATGTCAACTCCCCAACCTGCCACAGTCCCTGAATTTGAAGCTGTGGCTGCTTTGTTATGAAAATCACTTCTGATCACTCAGCCTCTGTTGTTAGATCTATGTAGTGTTAAAATTGCCCCTTTGAAGTGGCACATTGCTTGCTCTTGCCTTTCAAGAACCACATGTGTGCTTACGTGGTGGAAAGGAGCCAACAGGAGACCCCTTCTTATTACAAGTATGTTTCTAATTTTACTAACCTGGTTTGTTCTCCTCCGGCTTCTGAAGGCTGTCGATGGATAACTGTAGAAATCAGTGCTTTTCTGTGCGATAACATCCTTTAGACACTCAGAATATTACGCTTATCTTTCCAAATGCTTTTCTAGGGGTAATTCTATTTAGGATAAACAGGAAAACGCAAAGAGGAGCCTCTTATACACAGCCTTTGCCAGTCTTGTCCTGAGGGGTCATTTCTGTAGATGACTTGTCTTTGTCTCTGCTGGACACGGAAAGGGAATATTAATGCAGGTTGTTCCTGTGTGTATGGGTGTTCCTGAAGTACCTAATTAGGCACAGAGCTGCTGCTGTGCTGTTAACTCAGCATTTATTGCCAACCACCGGCCTACACCGAGCTACAGCGATGACTGATGTTAGCTGAAGTGCTTCTGAATTCAGGGTTGTGTCTTTGTCAGTGTCAGACCTGTCCTGGAGTTAAAAACCAGGTAGAAATTCACTTGTGTGATACAGATTTGTGATGGTGCATTTTCATGTTGGTGGGGAAAGTGGGATGAGTTGTGGCTGCCCCATCCCTGGCGGTGCTCAAGGCCGGGTTGGACAGGGCTTGGAGCAACCTGCTCTAGTGGAAGGTGTCCCTCCCCATGGCAGGGGGTTGGAACTGGATGATCTTAAGGTCCTTTCCAACACAAACAGTTCCATGATTCTATGGGTGACGTGGGCTGGCAGGAACTTCATGAAGGTCAACAAAGGTGAATGCCAAGTCCAGCCCTGGAACACTCCAGCCTTGAGCAACAGGTCAGGCTGGGGCAGCCAGTTGGGAATTTCAATGCCATCTTGTACATGAGTATTTCAGGAGCGAGCAGTTCATCATCGGGTTCCTCCCTGGTGCTCATGGATTAGAATCTCTTTCCCTTGCTTATAATAAATCCGTCTCATCACGGTAAAAGCCATTTCAAATCTGTTTGGCTGTTCAGGGAGGTGGGGAATTGATATTTAACGCTGCATTTTAAGTTGCTGCATGCAAGTTTTGGTTTCAACTGTAGGTTGGGATATTGTGGAGGGGGCTAAACTGTATCCGTGCATTTATTCCCTGTTAGATAAATGGGGTTTAGGTTGTTCAGTAGTGATTTTTGTCTCGGAATGGGACAAAAGGAATTGAACAATCCCAGTCTGTGATCTGAACTTGATACATGATGTTGGGGTTTGAGTTTTCTGGGATTACTCCCAGAAATGAGAGCTCTGTTTTAATGTTTTTAATGGAAAGTTGTGGAGTGAGTGTCTGATTCCATCCTAAAGAAAACCAGTTTAGTATTAGCTTGGAGATCCTCGCACAGCGTGTGTGCTCCCTGTGTGCATCAGAAGCAGGAGTTGCAGAGTCGTCATTTTCCACTGGCAGATGTTCCAGCTGTCAGGAATTATTCTTGATCTGCTTTATGGGAAGCTGGAAATTTGGGATATTTCCTAATTCACTGGTTCACCTCCTTGAATGCTGGTGGATTGAGTCACTTCAAAATCAGTCCCAATCTGCTCTGCAATTCTGAAGTGGATTTACTTCAGGAATTCTTCATGGGGTGAATTAATTTTTAGACTCAACTTTGAAATTGCCTTAATAGCTCATAACATAAAACCAATGGAAAATCATCTAATTCCTCCTCCTTTTTCCCTGTTCCTGTTCTCGTGCCGTTGGGGCTTTACAGATATTCAGCACTTCACGTGGGTTTCACTTGTGTTGACCTGGGGACATCCACAGTTGGTAAAGCAAAGAGAAAATTACCCTGACTGAAAGATACTGAGGAAAGGATTCTGTTATGGGTACAGGAGTGTGTATTAAAAGGATTTAAACAATGGATTTAGCTACCATCACCATGCAGTGTGTGTATGTGAAATTCCCCCCTGTCCTTCCATCATCTGTCAGATAGCACTCAAAGCATTGGTTCTGTTGCTGTGTGTTCTGCTGATGTGGGAAGCCCACTCTCTGTGGAGCTGAGTGTGGTGTTGCCTCATTTCCCTGCGCCTTGCTTTGTTAGTGTGGCAGTTGAGGACTCCTTTAGGTCAAGGTCAGTTAAAAGAGGTGCTTTTCTGTAGTGTGACAATTCCAGAGGTTTTGGATTTTATACTATTTTGTACATTTTCTGCTGCTTTGCACAGTTGTATGATACTCTTTTAATTACAGTTTCAAAGCAATTAACCTGAATGTCCATAGCCAAAAGAAATCATAGAATCCCAGACTGGTTTGGGTTGGAAGGGACCTTAAAGCTCATTCAGTTCCAACCCCTGCCACGGGCAGGGACACCTTCCACTGGAGCAGCTCCAAGCCCCTGTGTCCAACCTGGCCTTGAGCACTGCCAGGGATGGGGCAGCCACAGCTTCTCTGGGCACCCTGTGCCAGCGCCTCAGCACCCTCACAGGGAACAGCTTCTGCCTAAGAGCTCATCTCAATCTCCTCTCTTAAAGCCATTCCCCTTGGCCTGTCCCTCCATCTCTTGTCCAAAGCCCCTCTCCAGCTTTCCTGCAGCCCCTTTAGGCACTGGAGCTGCTCTAAGGTCTCCCCTTCAGGAGCCTTCTCTTCTCCAGGCTGAACCAGCCCAGCTCTCTCAACTCCTGGCATTTCAAAGGAAGACAGCCCTTCTCTGCAGAGAAAGGCTTCTCTTGCTGCTTGGCCTTCAGAACGAACATTCCTTTGTAATCTCTCCAGGATTAGGCTCATTCTAGTCACACGGAGCTGTGAGCCACGGAAGGAGCTGCAGGCAGCGGCATGAGGAGATGCTGTGGGTGGCTGGAGTTGAATCACTTATGCTGAAACCGTTGGAATGATTCTTCTGAGTGTGACTTCAGGCTTATAGCAGACTGCCCTAACACCATGGTCTGTTAAAGATAGGTGCTTGGTCACCCTCTGGATTGGCAATAAGTAGAGTTTCTTTTACATGGGAGTTTTTTGTCCTGATGGTGAGAATAAGGTTATTTTGATTGGGTTTCTTTGTTCTGGAGACTTAAGTCAGGATTTTCCTGCAGTATGAGGATTGTGGCATGGAAAATGGTTGTAATTTAGTTATAGACACCAAATACTGTTGAATATTTTCTTGACAGGCTGAGAACATTGGGGCTGTTGAGCCTGGAGAAGAGAAGCTGCGTGGAGATCTCAGAGCAGCTCCAGTGTCTGAAGGGGGCTACAAGGATGCTGGAGAGGGACTCTTCGTCAGGGACTGTAGTGATAGGACAAGGGGTGATGGGTTCAAACTGAAACAGGGGAAGTTCAGGTTGGATCAAAGGCAGAAGTTCTTCCCTGTGAGGGTGCTGAGGTGCTGGCCCAGGGTGCCCAGAGAAGCTGTGGCTGCCCCATCCGTGGCAGTGTTGAAGGCCAGGTTGGACACAGGGGCTTGGAGCAAGCTGCTCTAGTGGAAGGTGTCCCTGCCCGTGGCAGGGGTTGGAACTGGAGGAGCTTTAAGGTCCCTTCCAAAACGAACCAGTCTGGGATTTTAAGACTGTATTTATTCTTTCTCACCCTCTTTTTAAGCAGTCAAAGTCTTTAAATGCTTTAAAATGATTTTTAGTGGGACAAAGGGAGTTCATGTTTTGCAGGAGAAAGTTAATATTTAGGATCTACTTTCCAGAAACAAACCTAAGATTCTTGTTTTGGTTGTCCAATTCTGTTGTTCTCTGCACTAACTAATGCTTAATTTGTGAGGGGCTGCAATAGCAGATGTTAATACTTCCCTATTTAAAGAAACCCTAAATACCATTCCTGCTTTCCTGCAGAGCCCCTAATTCACTTCTTACAAGCTTTTCAGTAGCAGTTAGAGAACATTTTATTAGCTCGTGGAACCAAATGTTTCCTTATATGAATAAACTTGAAATTCCATGTGGGACAACAGTAAGGTTAAGAATATCCCAGCTTTGCCCATAAAATCAGGATACCCGTGAAAGCGTTCAGGTTTCCCAAGTTAAGGAACGATGATGCATTTCTTAGTCAGACTTTTGTTTTTAGTTCCCTGCTCCAAAGAATTTTCTCCTGGGAAATGTATCTGCTTGAGCCTCATATTTCGTCATGTTTTGTGATATATTTATAGCTGTCATAAAAGGATTCCTGTCTAAACTGTCCCGAGGTTAAATCCAGCTTTGTGTTTGGCTAATGGAGGGAAATGCAGTCACAAAGCAGCGGAGAACACCGGCTTCAAGGGATGCGGCGCCTCATCCTGCTGCTGCTTCAGGATTTGCCATTATATGAATTCACCGAAACACAGATCAAACACCAATTCAAGTATTGTACAAGTCGAATGATGTGCTGCCTTGCCAATTTTCATTCCAAACCCCCATTTAAAGCACAGAACAAACTCGAAACCTCCTCTGAAACGTTTCTAATTGAGGGAGGTGCTACTGTACAAGACATGTTCTTCATGCTGGAGCTTGCAGTCCTGCCAGGTCCAAGGCCTTGGTTGGGTTTGCAAGCAGATTTGCTTTGCAGGGTGTTTCGTAGTTGTACAGTAGGGGCAGTTGGATGCTTTTGTTTCTCTTCTCCAGTGTAAACCTTTCAATGTAACAGGTTTTTAGGGGATATCTCAGGCTTCCAGCTTGTTGCACTTGTTGTTATGCTCTGAATTTAAGTGGAATTTGTTTTGCATGGGCGGGGGGGAGCCCTCATGGTGAAATACGAAGCTCCGTATCCAGGTTCTGTGTAAACCGAGTATCCTGAATGTTCTGTGATTATACCATAGAATCACAAAAATGGTTTGTTGTGGAAGGGATGTTAAAGCTCGTCCATTCCACCTTGGCCTGTCCCTCCATCCCTTGTCCAAAGCCCCTCTCCAGCTTTCCTGCAGCCCCTTTAGGCACTGGAGCTGCTCTAAGGTCTCCCCTTCAGGAGCCTTCTCTTCTCCAGGCTGCCCCAGCCCAGCTCTCTCAGCCTGGCTCCAGAGCAGAGCTGCTCCAGCCCTCGCAGCAGCTCCATGGCCTCCTCTGGCCTCGCTCCAACAGCTCCACGTCCCTCTTGTGCTGCTGCCCCAGAGCTGGATCAGGACTGCAGGGGGGGTCTCCCCAGAGCGCAGCAGAGGTTCAGGATCCCCTCCCTGAGCTGCTGCTCCCGCTCTGGGGGTGCAGCCCAGCGCATGGGGGGTTCTGTGCTCAAGCGCACACTGAAGCCGGGTCATGGGGAGCTTCTCCTCACCCAGCACCCAAAGTCCAAATCTTTTTAATTAACTAATTGAATTTATAGTATTTTGATTTATGTATTAATGGATTCCTTTTTGCCTTCTTTTTCAGAGCATTCAGTCAGAAAAGAGCAGCAATTGAAAAGGAATATGCACAGGTAGGTTCTGGAGTAATTTTATTATCTGTGGCATTGTTCTCCTGATGTAATTTATTCATTAGGTGTATGGGGTTTTTCATTTACCCTTTCCATAAGTCATGTACTATGAAAGTATCTCTTGAAGCTCCAGTTCAGGCAGTTTGGCCTATGCAGGGCTTAGGCCTGTTCCGTGTTTTCATGGATGTTTTGACTGGAGGAAGTTCCTGTGTACAGAAGCCATTTTTCATATTATTCTTTCAAAGTGTTACAAAGTCAGGGACCTCTTTGAGGTTTTCTCAGAAGTCAGTGTGAAACCTGAGTAAAAAAGTAAAATCAGGTCAATTGGAGAGAGAGGAAATGGGTTCTGGCATCCTCAGGCCAATATAAATTTACATTCCCATTCTTCAGTAGGAGCAGCTTCGCATTCATCTGCAATAAAAGCAGCCAGATTTGGCCTCGTGCTGGTGATAGGGAGTGGAATGAATTCTGATTTGTTTGGGAGAAAGGAGGGAGGATTGATTTTTTTTTTTTTTCCCTCCCTGCTTCCAAAATTAGAAAGCATCTCATAAGGGTACAGCTGCCTCCTTCATTTACAGGAAAGGCTCTTGGAGCTTAAGTCCAAGTCCAACAGCTTAAAAAGACATTAATTTCTTTTAAAACAGATTAAAAGTTGAATCAGATGGAAGCAAAGGAGCTTGTGGAGCTCAATGTACAATAAATGCAATTAGGGATGTGCCTGATATTACAGTTGTTGGTGTTGGGGCAGGGACAGAAGTGACATGTGAAAATGGAAGCTGTTGCTTGGGTGTTTCTACCTGTAGTTTGTGGGTTGTAGTGTTCAGCTTCCTGTTAGTGCTGCATCACCCCCAGCTCTGCCCAGGACAAATGTTGCTGCTGGCCTGACTTTGCTGTCGGATGATGAAAGAGGATTTTGGTATCTGTGCTGAATGTGTTTTCTAGCCCTGCATCTCCTGCAGGGGGTCTCAGCCCTCCAACTCAGCTGAGAACACTTTGTAAATCACATGAAATTTGCACTGAATTCAATCCAGATGCTGACAGTAGTGTTCTGAGGATCCGCAGTTATTGGTGCCCCTCTTCCTCCACCGTACATGGATTGACATCAGCATCTATCGATTCCATTGGCAGTTGCACTTGATTTGATTGAGAGCAGCAGTTTTTCAATGACAGAAGCAATAGATGCCTCCTGAACCTTTGATTAAATGTGTTCTTTAGTGAGTTTTGTAATGATTTTTTGTAATGACACTGAATGTAAGATCCATTCGTAATACATTTTTCCATTCTACACTGGGAATGTGTTTTATATGCAGCAGTCGCTGCTTTTAGGGAATAGTCTGGATAAGCTGGAAAAAGAATTACATTCTCAGATTCAGAAGGCTCGGTCTTAACAACTGAGGCTTTCAGATCCTTGCATTTACACACACAACCCCCCCCCCCAGCTTTCCAGCAATCCAGCTGCATCATTTGAGATCCCTTCAATGCCTGCTTCTATGAATGAGGGCTTTGGGCTCGCTTCCTTGGTTTGCTGATAAGTGCCCAGTTCAGGAACAACGTTGGATGTTTCTTCTTGGGCCTGTGAAAAGGATTTCTGTGTTGGAGATGGTAATAAAATTCCACATCGAGCCTTGGTTTTGAGGGGGGAGAGGAATTGTGCTGCAAAAGAAATGTGAAGTCTGATTCATCAATGGGGGAATCTTCCTTTTAAACCTGTTCTAAAGGAAACTGGAGGTTTCTTAAGCAAGATTTCGACATCTTTTCACAGATTCTGTCCAAAAGCCTCTTGTCACTCTCGGAGGACTCAGAATATTCTTCCTTAGGACTGTTTGGCAAGTGAAAGAGATAAATAGTGGGGGATAGTGAAAACAAATTGCCCAGAACTGAATGCGTTGTTGGTTAAAAGAAGTTGTGTTCTGCTGCCCAGTGCTTGGAGCCAAGTCTCACTGCACAAAGTGCTTTAGTTTGGAATAGTACCTATACGAATGCTCATGAAACGCATGGGTCAGTGTTGATAGTTTATTCAGGTATCTTGAATGCCTGTGATGCATCACAGAACCTGTATGTAAGTTACACCGTGGCTCATTTTACCAAGGCAGTTGGTTTTACTCTGCCTCTTCACCATATTGTACCTGTTGGAGTGATTTCAAGCTGGTTTCTTTGCTTATTATCTGCCCTGGGTGGGTTCTTCACTGGCTATTTTGGCTGTGACATGGTATAAATGGGAGAAGCATCTCATGTATCAGCTCTCCAGTTGTGAAGGCCTTTCTGGATCTGTTGTGGATATGCGTGGAGCGGTTTCAATGGTATTTTCAGTACTGCATCATTAAATAGACATTTGAGGCTCACCTTAATATTCAGAATTGAGAGTTTGAACAGGCTTTCATTTCCCATTAGCAGGATTCCTAGTTAATAGCATTTAAATTGCAGTTTTATAGGAGTATTATTAACTGTTCTCATGATTAATAAGCTGGCTGCAATCAGGAGGCAGGAATACTCTTTTGTTAGCTGAAAGAGCAACTTAGTGAATGTGCTTTGCTGCTGCCTGATAAAACACTGTTTTCCTGAGCTTGTGAAGGAGGTAAAATGGTGGTGTTATTTTGTTTCAGGTTGTAATTGCAGCTCTGCTGTGCTTTGTATTATTCTTTAACAGTTTTAGCACAACAGGAGCCTTTCAGTCTGTGTCCCACACTGAGAACGCACAGAGGGGAGACTGAGATGAGCTCTTAGGCAGAAGCTGTTCCCTGGGAGGATGCTGAGGCGCTGGCACAGGGTGCCCAGAGAAGCTGTGGCTGCCCCATCCGTGGCAGTGTTGAAGGCCAGGTTGGACACAGGGGCTTGGAGCAAGCTGCTCTAGTGGAAGGTGTCCCTGCCCATGGCAGGGGTTGGAACTGGATGAGCTTCAAGTTCCCTTCCAACACAAACCAGTCTGGGAGTCTATGATTCCATGTCCTCTTTTGTCATGCTTTGGTTTTGGTCCATATTTGGCTCTTATTGTGTTGGAGTAGAACATGACTCCAGGCAATCAACATGGTCCACCTCTATGGGTTTGCAAATCACCTCAAAGAGCTTGAGCTGTGAAACATGCTCCCCTTTTCCGTGCATGCTGATCAGTTACTAACTGTAGTACCTCAGCTGAGGGCATTGAGAAGGCAAGTGGGAAAGTCCATTCTGTGAGCTGTATTAGAGCTTTGGATTTGGGCTGAGGAGCAAGAAGCAGTTTCTGTTGAGCTGTAAGAAGGGAAAAAGCCACTGACTTATGATTTCTTTTCCTCCCTGTATTTTCGGGTGGTCGGCTGAATGCTGCAGAGGTGTGTAAGCTTAGTAAAAGCAGCTATCTGATCTGTGATCTGAGAGCGGACAGGTCACTGGTGTTGGTTCCTGTTGCAATGAGGAACTTGATACATTTAAGCCACTTTAAAGTATGGAGAAATAAAAGGTGGTGCAGTTTGTATCCACACATTCCTACTGGCAGCTGTGAGTGAAGTGCAGCGTATCACAGAATCCCAGACTGCTTTGGGTTGAAGGGACCTTAAAGCTCCTCCAGCTCCAACCCCTGCCACGGGCAGGGACACCTTCCATTGGAGCAGCTTGCTCCAAGCCCCTGTGTCCAACCTGGCCTTGAACACTGCCAGGGATGGGGCAGCCACAACTTCTCTGGGCACCCTGTGCCAGCGCCTCAGCACCCTCCCAGGGAAGAGCTTCTGCCTAAGAGCTCATCTCCATCTCCCCTCTGGCAGGTTAAAGCCATTCCCCTTGGCCTGTCCCTCCATCCCTTGTCCAAAGCCCCTCTCCAGGTTTCCTGCAGCCCCTTTAGGCACTGGAGCTGCTCTAAGGTCTCCCCTTCAGGAGCCTTCTCTTCTCCAGGCTGCCCCAGCCCAGCTCTCTCAGCCTGGCTCCAGAGCAGAGCTGCTCCAGCCCTCGCAGCAGCTCCATGGCCTCCTCTGGCCTCGCTCCAACAGCTCCACGTCCCTCTTGTGCTGCTGCCCCAGAGCTGGATCAGGACTGCAGGGGGGGTCTCCCCAGAGCACAGCAGAGGGGCAGGATCCCCTCCCTGAGCTGCTGCTCATGCTCTGGGGGTACAGCCCAGCACACAGGGGGGTTCTGGGCTCAAGTGCACACTGGAGCCGGGTCATGGGCAGCTCCTCCTCACCCAACACCCCGAGTTCTTCTCCTCAGGACTTCTCCATCCAGTCTCCCCCAGCCTGTGTTGTGCTTATTAGTTCATTCCCTGTCATCTGGACAGAAAGCTGGTGTTCTTTTCAGCCTGGGGGATACAGAAGGTTACTGTGGCCTCAGGGAGAGCAGGAAGAGATTGTGGACTTTAAGGGTGGGTCCCTGCCTTGGTGACAAACACGATGCAGCCATAGGTTGACTGGTCAGTAGCCTGTTTTGTTAACCCATGAAACCTCACTGGCTTCTTTCTTCCTTGGAGGAGGATATTAGATTTACTGCTGTGGCAAATCTCCCTCTAGAGTATTCCTGTAATGCTGAGGATGTTTGCCTGGGGTTTGATTTATGCCTGAAAGCAGTGACTTCTCTAATCAGTCAAAAATATCAGTGAAATAAGCCCTCAGGGTGGGGAAGATGTATTTTTAGGACTTTATCTTTTAGGGAATTAAGAGACTGCTGTATTCCAGATCATGTGAGGAAGGATTTAGTTGGTAGTAAGCACACATACAGAAAGGAGTTATTTCTCAGGCTTATCTTTTGATGAAACTTGGCTCTCATTCCGTGGTTCCACTGCAGAGAAACTTCCTCTTGTAGTAAATGAGCAGACTATGTAGAGATTTCCGTGCTGGGCAGGGAGATGAATGATTGCTATATCTGGATGTACTTGATAGCAGTCGGTTTGGAGACAGCAAATGGCTTTGAAATCCAGCTCTGGATTTATTGAATTTGCAAACTATCTGTAGGGAATGTTAGGAGAAATCCAGAGGGAAACCTTTCCATCCATGAGCTTCCTCATGTCTGCAGGTGGCAGCTTTATCTTCGCTATCTAGTTTAGGAGGCAGACAAAAAGTCATTAAAAAAGCCCTTTATATGTCTGAAATTTCTCAATATAGTCTTTCTCTTGAGATTTTCAATGTCTTTAGTGCACTGTTTTAGATCTCTTTTGAAAGCCGCATCCAGCCTGGCTCCCGCTGGCTTCATGACTGATCCCTGATGCTTCAGAGGCTCGATGGGCACTATTCAAAAGTGTGTCAGTAGTCTGGAGGCAGCTTCATTCTATTTTATCAGTAGTGTTGCATAAAACCTCAGTAGTCGTAGGATCCCACACTGGTTTGGGTTGAGGGGACCTTAAAGCCCATCCAGCTCCAACCCCTGCCACAAGCAGGGACACCTTCCACTGGAGCAGCTTGCTCCAAGCCCCTGTGTCCAACCTGGCCTTGAACACTGCCAGGGATGGGGCAGCCACATCTTCTCTGGGCACCCTGTGCCAGCGCCTCAGCACCCTCCCAGGGAAGAGCTTCTGCCTCAGAGCTCATCTCAGTCTCCCCTCTGGCAGCTTAAAGCCATTCCCCTTGGCCTGTCCCTCCATCCCTTGTCCAAAGCCCCTCTCCAGCTTTCCTGCAGCCCCTTTAGGCACTGGAGCTGCTCTAAGGTCTCCCCTTCAGGAGCCTTCTCTTCTCCAGGCTGCCCCAGCCCAGCTCTCTCAGCCTGGCTCCAGAGCAGAGCTGCTCCAGCCCTCGCAGCAGCTCCATGGCCTCCTCTGGCCTCGCTCCAACAGCTCCACGTCCCTCTTGTGCTGCTGCCCCAGAGCTGGATCAGGACTGCAGGGGGGGTCTCCCCAGAGCACAGCAGAGGGAGAGAATCACATCAATAAGTGGTCATCTCTTAAAAGAGGTTTGGATTCATTCAGTTAAGGTACAAAACTTAGAGGAAAAACTTGATTTTCTACCTGGATTATGAGAAAGATGTATTCATTAATGAGTAATTGCTTTAAATAAGCATCTTTACTCCTTTGATTTTCCTGAATATATCTCCTCTTTGGCATGGAATGTGTGTACATGATGTCAGATACCTCTGGAGCGTGGACTGTTTTATTGGTTTGTTTGAAATCTCAGCTTGGAATGCTTTCTGTTTTCCAGGAGAGGATCCATATAGCTTCCCAGTCACTGCCTGATGCAGAGATCATGCATATTGATGACCTGGCCTGGTCCTTTGAGCCATGATGCTGCAGAATAATGCATCAGCAGAACTTACTGCTTCCAGAAAGCAAACACCTGCTTGATCCCACCTTTGTATTATTATCCGTTCCTGTACCCCAACACCATTCAGAGCACCAGGATATCAGGCAGAGGTTGAAGAAAATGAAGTGTAAGACTTTAGGGGCTATTCACACCATTCTTTCCAACAAAGCATGGAGAATCAGTGGCCCTGAATGCTACAAAGACATGATCTGCCTCATTTCAGAAATGCTTAAATAGACTATTGTGGGTTTTAGAATAACTTGTAGAGACAAGTTGGACAAATCAGGTGTTCTAATGGGATTATCGATACAATTCTGCACTTGTCGCAGCTCAACCCCTTAGTGCACGTTTCCCTTTCCCCCCCCAAACAAGAAGTTCTTTACAATTCTCTCTATTAAATGTCCCTTTAACATTTAATATAATATCCTTGGCCTGGAACAAAGGCTGTGTGTCTTTGTGTGACATTCCAAACAATATTATCAGTGCCCTTCTCTTTTTATGTAGATTTTGCATTCAGTTGGTAGTGTAGCTTTTCTTTCTCCAAGAAACACATGTCAGCATTTAAAGCAGGGCGGCAATACCAGGTATCTGATTTAGGGCTTGTCTTACTGACAGTTGTTCTCTTAGGTGAAAAACTAAAATGCCTGTAACTGAAATGCTTGTCCATTTAAAAGGCGTGTTCAAAGGCAGCCTTTAGATACTGCGCAGCTATCTGCTCCAGGCTTTATAGAATTCTTTAGGTTAAAATAATATTGCCCTAAGAACAGAGGTGGACTGTCAGCTTCTATTTTCACTGAAAACATCGAGTTCCTTCTAAAGGGGTTGCTAAGCCTCAGCTTACACTATTCCTACAAAGAAAGCCCTTCAGAAAGAAACTGCAGGTTTTCCTGAACTGATGCAAGCGAATTTCTCTTTGCCTGCTTTTAGCCCTTATTTTTCTTTCCAATTACTGCACTCATAAGCATCCACTGCCTGGAATTTTGATGCATGTAAGTGGTTCTACTTTCAGATGAAGAGCTGTAATCTTAAAAGCTGTTCATTTTTTACTCAGTCTTTAAGTTTTAGTGAACTGGGCTGTGTATCTTTCAGTCTGTGGAGTGCATACAAGCATAGAAGGGTTTGGATTGAAGGGACCTTAAAGCTCCTCCAGCTCCAACCCCTGCCACGGGCAGGGACCCCTTCCACTACAGCAGCTTGCTCCAAGCCCCTGTCTCCAACCTGGCCTTGAGCACTGCCAGGGATGGGGCAGCCACAGCTTCTCTGGGCACCCTGTGCCAGCGCCTCAGCACCCTCATATGCTCTTTATGTGCATTGTGTTTTGTTTTAAATCTCCAAAGTTTCTAGGAAAGAGGCAAATATTTGGTGGATGAGCATCACCTACATCGCTTCCTCCTATTTTCTAGCACACCATAAAGCATTCAAAAGCCATTTGTCTTTTAGCTTTCTTCTGGTTTCTTGTTGCATTTCTGAGCTTTCTTGGTCCAGCGTTTATTCTGGAGCCATAAATTGAAAGTAAAATTGTTTGTATTCCAACATAACGCTGCTGCTTTCCCAAATTCGCACCTTTTCTGTTACAATCCAAAGGCCACAATTTAGGGTACGACCAGCAATCACTGCGTTGCCTGAGAAGGGTGCTCTGAAGAGTGGGATTATAAAGAAAAGGTTTGTTTAAAGAAAAGTCATGGATAAATAAAGAGATGTAGAGTTTCAGTCCTTGTTTTACCCTGAAGTTCAGGTAGCTAATTCAGCTGAGGAAGTTTTCTGCAGTTCAGCTGGGTTTCGACTCTTAGGCAGACCAAGCTAATCCATAAGAGGTGTTCTTACTTTCTTCTATGGGGCTATAAAGAAATGCTTGATTGCACCTTCTATACAGCAGTTTTGGACTCGCTGTGGCTCCTTATATAATTGGTAGTGATGTTTCTGAGCAGCTCTTCTTTCTTTTCACATCTCTCAGGTTATTATACCTTAATTTTACTAAGGATGAGGTCTCCAGTTCTCAGCAGTGATCCCAGGGCTTCAAATTCCACACTTGGTACCTAGCAGTGTGTTAGATGGATATCAGGTAGACTGGGCAGTGCTTCTTGGCTACTAAGGCTGTTTGTCTTAAAGGATTTACTTGAAAGGGTACAGTAGATATGTTCTTACCTGTTTTTAAGAGCTATGCTTCCTTCTTCCCCTTTGCAACCCTGCAACCAGACCTCTACAAACCAGAATGTGTTGACAGCTAAAAAAAACCCACAGAGAGAATGTTTAAGTCAATCTACCATGAATGATGATTCAGTGTAACATTCACAGTAGCAGATATGTTCAGTTATAGACAGATAAAGGTCTTTTATCAACCAGTCCTGCCTCTTTGCTCAAGGAAGGGATGGGAGAAGGGAAATGTGAGGTTGCTGAGGCTGGTGTAGGAGAGGAATCCGAGTGGTAGCTGCAAAATAGTAAAAGATATGGTGCTAACGTGATAAATACATTCTACAAGCAAAGAAGTTTGCATCAGCTAAGGAAGTGAGTACTGCTGGTGTTTGTATGGCTTACTTCTTTGGTAAATATATAACTAAATTGCTAGGATTTGTCTCTCATATGGTGTGGAACTCACAGAATCCCAGGCTGGTTTGGGTTGGAAGGGCCCTTAAAGCTCCTCCAGCTCCAACCCCTGCCGCGGGCAGGGACACCTTCCACTGGAGCAGCTTGCTCCAAGCTCCTGTGTCCAACCTGGCCTTGAGCACTGCCAGGGGTGGGGCAGTCACAGCTTCTCTGGGCACCCTGTGCCAGCGCCTCAGCACCCTCCCAGGGAACAGCTTCTGCCTAAGAGCTCATCTCCATCTCCCCTCTGGCAGCTTAAAGCCATTCCCCTTGGCCTGTCCCTACATCCCTTGTCCAAAGCCCCTCTCCCGGTTTCTCAAGGATGACGTGCTCCACTTGCTTACTGGATTGGTTCTACCACTGACATAATAAACCCTCCTCAAGTGTTCTCTGGAGCACTCAGTGAAATTTCAGTGTAATTCAACGTTTGCTTGCTGCCAAGGTGAAAGTTTTCCACCAAATAATGGAAATTTGGGGAAATTCAACAAAACTGTTATTTCCAGGGGGCTGGAACTAGATGATTTCAAGGTCCTTTCCAACCCAAAGCTTTCTATGATTCTGTGATTCCATTTGCTGTAAAACACTGGGAGAGATGTGAGTACCTATCTGAAGTACAGTTCTGAATTGAAGGAATTTGTGTGATGGTATCCATTATAATTCCATAGAATTCATGCGTGCAAATGACCTTCCTAATTAGAAGTGTGAAAGAGTCAGAACATACTTGGGCAGTTTGGGTATTGCAGTTCCAGTGTAAGTGGTCATGGTGGTTTGGTTTCTTAATCTCAGAATCTGTTGCAACTTAATCTTCATGCAGTAGCGTTCACAGGTTTGTATCCTATTGCTTGCATCTGAGAAACTGGATGGTCGTTTCTCAGTGTTTCCTATTAAAAGTGAAATCAGTCTCTTCAATGAGCTTTATGTTGGGAAATATCCATGTATGTTAAAAGGAATTAGCTCTGGGGTTTGGAGCAAGCTGCTCTAGTGGGAGGTGTCCCTGTCCATGGCAGGGGATTGGAACTGGGTGAGCTTTAATGTCCCTTCCAACCAAACCACTGTGGGATTCCATGGTTATATTGAGCAAACTTAAGACAGAGTTTGGTAAGTTAAGGACTTAATCATGAATATCATCATCAACATGACTATCACGCAGGAACTGGAAATCCAGGGTAAGTACAGTGTAGGAACAAACCCCGTGCATTGATTTGCATTTTAATTTCTCTATGTAAAACGCTCCTTTCAATCACCAAAATAGTTCTGATGAGTGTATGGACTTAATTCATTATCCTGTATTTTCTGCCTGATGTACTGCCACTGCTGTTCATTTCCCTGGCAATACACTCAATGTTCTGCCTTTGGCTGTTTCAAGGGTAGTTTGTCATATTTTCAACCCGAAGAAAAGCAGATTTCATCCTGGTTGCAAACAGAAACTAATTGAGTAGGAGGAAGGCTGGAGATTTATGACACCCCCCCCCAGCTCTGGTTTTCTTAGCACTGATTGTGTACAAATGTGGCTTGAAGCCTTTCTTTTTTACCTTCACAAACTGTAAAGAGGGGATTTAAACTATAAAGAACACTTCGTAAGGGCTGGTCATATATTTTCTGGGATGAGAAATCTGGGAGGTCCCAGGCTTCCTGGATTTATTTCTGCTCAGGATGCCAGGTCCATCTGTGTTTGCTTTTTGATTGTCTGTCATACAGTCATAGAATAGTTACGGTTGGAAAGGACCTTAAGATCATTCAGTTCCAAACCCATGCCATGGGCAGGGTCACCTCCCACTAAACCATGTCACCCAAGGCTTGATCCAACCTGGCCTTGAACACCACCAGCAATGGAGCATTCACAACTTCCCTGGGCAACCCATTCCAGTGCCTCACCACCCTTACAGTAAAGAACTTCTTCCTCATATCCAATCTAAACTTCCCCTGTTTCAGTTTGAACCCATCACCCCTTGTCCTATCACTACAGTCCCTAATGAAGAGTCCCTCCCCAGCATCCCTATAGGCCCCTTTCAGATACTGGAAGCTGCTATGAGGTCTCCATGCAGCCTTCTCTTCTCCAGGCTGAACAGCCCCAACTTTCTCAGCCTATCTTCATACAGGAGGTGCTCCAGTCCCTGATCATCCTCGTGGCCTCCTCTGGACTTGTTCCAACAGTCCATATCCCCCAGCACAAGAGGGATGTGGAGCTGTTGGAGCAAGGCCAGAGGAGGCCATGGAGCTGCTGCGAGGGCTGGAGCAGCTCTGCTCTGGAGCCAGGCTGAGAGAGCTGGGCTGGGGCAGCCTGGAGAAGAGAAGGCTCCTGAAGGGGAGACCTTAGAGCAGCTCCAGTGCCTAAAGGGGCTGCAGGAAAGCTGGAGAGGGGCTTTGGACATGGGATGGAGGGACAGGCCAAGGGGAATGGCTTTAAGCTGCCAGAGGGGAGACTGAGATGAGCTCTGAGGCAGAAGCTGCTCCCTGGGAGGGTGCTGAGGCGCTGGCCCAGGGTGCCCAGAGAAGCTGTGGCTGCCCCATCCCTGGCAGTGTTGAAGGCCAGGTTGGACACAGGGGCCTGGAGCAAGCTGCTCTATGGAAGGTGTCCCTGCTTGTGGCAGGGGTTGGAGCTGGATGAGCTTTAAGATCCCTTCAACCCAAACCAGGCTGGGAGTCTTGGCTTCAGAGCTGCTTTCCTGCACTCCAGCAATAGTTACCTAGCAATAAAAGGTAAAAGTTGTGGGGTTTGTTTGTGTGTTTATAATAGCAGGGCTTTATAGCGATAGAAGACTTGAGCTATTTCATCTCCCATCCCCTTGTTTGTTTCAGTTCAAGCTGTCCATCCTCAAGAGTTGTTCCTTAGTTGGCCACTTTATGGAAGTTATTTCTGGGAATGGAGAAGTGCATTTCTCGTGCTTTATAGGTGGCTGTTAGGACCAGGCTTGGATCTGTTGATCGCCGGAGCTCCCGTTCAACCTCAACCATTCTGGTGTTCTGGGATTTTATTTCTAAGCAATTAAAATATTAGGGATTTAATAGGGAAACGAGCTGGTATTTTCGTGTCACTCTTTCAAATAGCTTGAGCTATTTCAGAGTTTGAATGAAGCTTCTGCCTGATACGGTTTGTGCAGATGGGTCTTAATGGCTGTTTGGTACCTCCAGAGCTTCGAGGAATGAGGAAATATGTTTTTAATGCTTTGAAACTTGGTTTTTCCAATTAGGAGGCTGACAAGTTGAGGGGGAACATGTCATCTACAGAAGTTGGCATGGACCCTGTGCTTTGTTCTATTGTAGAGTAGATTTAAATCAATCCATTGAAGATTGTGAAGATTGCTATGATTCTGTGGAGATTCAGCTTCCCTTTTATTTTACAAAGGGGAATAGGCAGGGAGAATTCAGCTGCCCTTTTATTTTCCCTGAGAGCAATATAAATTACAACCTATGATATGGGATTGGATAGATTCCCCTCGTTTAACTTCCTGTACTACAGTAAAATGTGCTTTCATGCAGCTTGCAGTGTTTCAAGTGCCTCCCCCCCTTTTTGTTTTCACATAAATGAATTATTCTGGTACTGTAATACCTCTAAATAAGCATTTTCACCCTGCTGATGCAGTAAGACATCATGTAACCACCAAGGTGTTTTTGCAGGTGTGAAAACCAGGGGACACACGCAGAGGTCTTTGTGTTTGAAGGCAAACCAGCTGCTAGCAAAGGGCTTCATCAGTGCTGCAGAATTAATTGCTGGTATTAGTGCTCTTGCTCTTGCCCTGGTCTCTATTCATTGCATCGCCTTCAGTTCATACCCTGTGCTCTTAAGTAAAGTCTTCAATTGCAGAGGAGGGTCGTGCAATTCTGTTCTTGCAGTAGGCTCCAGAGAGAGATAAAGGGGTTTGATTGCAAAGAGAAGTGATGGTACTTAACTGGCTGCTGGAATAGGTGGGGACAGCTTTGTAACCTAGGGATAAGCTTTTCACTTCCTTCTCTTCCAGCCTTTTGTTTCTCTGGAGCTGTTATTTCAGACTATGAGTGATGGCAGTGGAAAAACTGACAAAGTGAAACCCTTTTTGATTGCCCATTGGAGCATCTGTGAAGGAAGGGACAATAATGGCCCCAGCCATCAGGATAGATAAAGCATCAATTGTATAAGCGTATTTTCTTCTAAATTTCAGTACAAACAGAAATTACCTCCTCTTGTTCCTCTCTCTAAAACTACAAATGGTGAAAGACGTTTGGATCAGTTGTATTATCCTTCTGTGCTCCATCACCTTTCTATGTAGGCTGTCTCCATTAATGCCTCTGCTCCAGGTTATGGATGAAGATACTTCTGTTGTACGGTTGTACAGACACAGCTGGGTACCTGTGCTTTCAGAAATCATGGAATCACAGAGTGGTTTGGGTTGAAGGAGCCTTAAAGCTCATCCAGTTCCAACCCCCTGCCATGGACAGGGGCACCTTCCACTAGAGCAGCTTGCTCCAAGCCATTATATCATCTTGTTGAAGCGAGGCCAGAGGAGGCTGTGGAGCTGCTGTGAGGGCTGGAGCTGCTCTGCTCTGGAGCCAGGCTGAGAGAGCTGGGCTGGGGCAGCCTGGAGAAGAGAAGGCTCCTGAAGGGGAGACCTTAGAGCAGCTCCAGTGCCTAAAGGGGCTACAAGAACCAGTCTGTGATTCTATGAAAAAACACTAAATATAGCTAAAGAATGGAATTTCGCATCATGCCTATTCCTGCATCCCACAGTGCTGAATGCACAAGCTGATACCATCAGCCAGGCTACCCTCGTGCTCACACCAAGTCTAAATTCCAGCGATGCTTCCTCAGCACATCCTAATCCTGCCATGAATCAACAGCATTTCACGATCCTGAACCTGGATAAACTCCAAGAATAATCAGGGAGAAACTTTGTGAAACACAACATTAGAAGCTGGTTGAAAGAGTAAATCCCTGTTTATTCCTGTTACATACAACCCTGTGTGGGTTGGAGCTGGTGTTTTACGCTTAGCTTAGGAAATGGTTTTAGTGAAGGCAATATCATCACTGTTGGGTGTAAAGAGACTTGTAAGCCTGAGAGTATTTTGTTTGTAACTTAGTCTACGGCTTGAATTTAGGTACATTTGCTATCTAAATTTGGAAGTGACACCTACCTCCAGCTATGCGGCTTACCAGAAAGAGCACAAATACCAGACCCTGAAGAAGTATTTCAGGAGGTTGTTTTCAACACTTGTACCTTACCTTGGTGTAACTTCCTAATGGCTCAGACACAGGAGGGAAGGAAGCAAACAAAAAGCTGAGATAAGCTGGGCAAATCTGCAGAGCAAAGCGCTAAGGTACAGCTGCGGGTTTAGAATCAAGATCAGTTTACTGACACGTAGCAGCAGCCCTTCTTCTCACCATACACTGAAAGAGACTAAGCAGTCATGGCATGAAGGTCAGTAAGAGAGATAACTGGTTCCAAGATCTGATGCAGAGGGGTGGCCTGAGCGCCAGGAGCAGGCAGGACTTTGATCTGGGGCTCAGCTGCTGGGGGTGTGTATGAACTGCCCAGAGAAGGTGAGGGGCAATGAGCTGGTATCTGCTGATGGCAGTTATTCAGAGGGTGAATTTAAGGGCTGATGTCAGGGAAAGGATTTTAATGAAACTGAGTCACAGGACCATAGGATAACAGAGTCCCAGATTGGTTTGGGTTGAAGGGACCTTAAACCTCATCCAGCTGCAACCCCTGCCATGGGCAGGGACACCTTCCACTGGAGCAGCTTGCTCCAAGCCCCTGTGTCCAACCTGGCCTTCAACACTGCCACGGATGGGGCAGCCACAGCTTCTCTGGGCACCCTGGGCCAGCGCCTCAGCACCCTCCCAGGGAACAGCTTCTGCCTAAGAGCTCATCTCAGTCTCCCCTCTGGCAGCTTAAAGCCATTCCCTTGGCCTGTCCCTCCATCCCTTGTCCAAAGCCCCTCTCCAGCTTTCCTGCAGCCCCTTTAGGCACTGGAGCTGCTCTAAGGTCTCCCCTTCAGGAGCCTTCTCTTCTCCAGGCTGCCCCAGCCCAGCTCTCTCAGCCTGGCTCCAGAGCAGAGCTGCTCCAGCCCTCGCAGCAGCTCCATGGCCTCCTCTGGCCTCGCTCCAACAGCTCCACGTCCCTCTTGTGCTGCTGCCCCAGAGCTGGATCAGGACTGCAGGAGGGGTCTCCCCAGAGTGCAGCAGAGGGGCAGGATCCCCTCCCTGAGCTGCTGCTCCCGCTCTGGGGGTGCAGCCCAGCACACGGGGGGGTTCTGGGCTCAAGCGCACACTGAAGCCGGGTCATGGGGAGCGTCTCATTATGCGCAGTTTTAAAGCATTTAGTGTGTTTAAATGGGGAGTATTTTCCAGTAAAGATGGGAGAGCATCTGGGGTTGTTCTGCTTTGTGCCTGTGTCCAGCCCTGCTCATGTGGTATTGTCTGCTTTGCCTTTATTTGTAGTTAGGTTTGACAGTACAGTGTCAGCTCTTCAGAAGGTATCACCTATATCACTTCTCTTTATTTTGCTCAGGCTTCTGATGTTGAAATCTACTTTTCCTTACCAGTTTGGGCGCGAATCACCAGTAGTCCTCAGGAGCTTGTGTGTCTCCTGGGCTGAGAAACAGCTGGAGTGAGGTTTTTCCTCGGTGGTTATATGGGCTGGGTTATAAATGCTGCTCTACTTAGGTTATCAGAAAGGCCAGTAATGACTTTGCTCAGGCTAAGATATGATTTCAGCTCTTTCAACCCATGGCCAGAGGCTACTGATAGGATCGCAGGTATTTTTCTAGCATTTAAAACAGAATAAACCCAACCTCAACGTAAAAAGCGCTGGTGCATGCTTCAGCCAGCCACTTTTATCCCTGTATTATCCAAGCCATGTTTATACATGCACTGGGGTGTATCCCTGTGCAAGATGTGTTTAGTCAGCCCTCTCTGACTGCAAGAGATGTAGTTTAAATCAAAGATTCCTTTTTAGCCCTTCTTTTTGATACCAGACTTTAACATAGGAATGGCTCTGCCAACCTGATGAAGTTTAACCATGCTAAGTGCAAGGTCCTACACCTGGGTGGGAGCAATCCCAGGCACAGCTCCAGGTTGGGCAGAGAAGAGATTCAGAGCAGCCCTGCAGAGAAGGACTTGGGGGTGTTGGTCGGTGAGAAAACGAACATGAGCCGGCTGCAGTGTGCGCTCGCAGCCCAGAAACCAACCGGATCCTGGGCTGCATCCAAAGGAGCGTGAGCAGCAGGTCGAGGGAGGTGATCCTGCCCCTCTGCTCTGCTCTGTGAGACCTCACTTGGAGTATTGTGTGCAGTTCTGGTGTCCTCAACATCAAAAGGACATGGAACTGTTGGAACAAGTCCAGAGGAGGCCACGAGGATGATCATGGGCTGGAGCACCTCCTGTATGAAGATAGGATGAGAAAGTTGGGGCTGTTGAGCCTGGAGAAGAGAAGGCTGCGTGGAAACCTCAGAGCAGCCTTCCAGGATCTGAAGGGGGCTATAGGGATGCTGGGGAGGGACTGTTCATTAGGGACTGCAGTGCTAGGACAAGGGGTAATGGGTTCAAACTGAAACAGGGGAAGTTTAGATTGGATATGAGGGAGAAGTTCTTTACTGTGAGGGTGGTGAGGCACTGGAATGGGTTGCCCAGGGAAGTTGTGAATGCTCCATCGCTGGAGGTGTTCAAGGCCAGGTTGGACAGAGCCTTGGGTGTCATGGTTTAGTGGGAGGTGTCCCTGCCCATGGCAGGGGGTTGGAACTGGATGAGCTTTAGGTCCTTTCCAACCCAAACTATTCTATGATTCTATGATCCTTCTTTGGCATCAGTGAGGTGCTACTGGAGAACTGCCTCTGTGCCAAAGAAATCAAGGGTTTGACATCCCTTAGGCTATATTAAATAGTATTTGTTCAGCATTAATGTATATAATACTGCTTGATTTGGGCTTTTTCCTTTCTCAGGTGTTTTTACATTTCACCTTCCTGTGTTTTCAGAGCAAACTGCACCTCCAGCTGCTCAAAATTACACTGTCACCCACTCTGGATATACAATAAAGGCCCAGTTTTATATGGAATTCCTCTCACTGCATAAATGGTCACTGGAGCTGGTATCCAAGTGACTAAAAAATCGGAAGCAGAGTAGCTTTTAATTAAATACCATGTGCAGAGGTGCCTGCTATTCACTGCTGTGGGGGCAGAGGATGAAACTGAAGAACCACCACCACTGCCCTTCAGTGTGTCTGGGAGATGGATTTGCTTTTCTGTGCAGATAAAACACCTAATCCTGGGAAAAATACAAATACCCAGAGCGGGGACAGTGTTGAGAAGCCTGTGTGTATGTGGGGTTCGTAATCTCAGTACCCGTGTGATCGAATACAGAAGGCCCACACTGGAGAAGAATTGGGGTGCGAAAATACACGAAGGAAAGTCATGCCAGGTTTTAGGGTAGGGTTTAAGCAGTTGAGTGCCATGAATTGCTCCTCGTTTGTATCGGCATCATATGGTAGCAGAGCATGTTTTTAATCGTTCCTGTTTCATGTGGACTCATTCAATCGCCCATGTGCCGCCGCTGAGGATGTTTTATGTATGTATTTAGGAGGTGGTTGTTATAGTCTTTGTCTTTATGGTGCTTGATTTATCTGAAGGCTTTTCCATAGGTGAGTCAATTTTCGGTCACCTCTGGGTTTTCTTGCCTGCACGTTGAATATCTCAGTGAGTGAGGGAGGGGTTTTAGTGAATCCTCTCTTGCTGTCTATGGGGCTTGGAGCAAGCTGCTCCAGTGGAAGGTGTCCCTGCCCGTGGCGGGGGTTGGAACTGGAGGAGCTTTAAGGTGCCTTCAACCCAAACCAGTCTGAGATTCTATGAAGCTATAATACTGCAGTGTTCAGTGCTGGGATTTCAGTCCCACCTTAGGTACACCTTCCCTGCTGTTAACCAGCACTAGATTTGCTTTTAATTTTCAAATCTGCCCTTACATCTTTTTATCATACTAATAAACTTCTTATTCTGAAAACAATGAGATACCATCTTTCTCAGCGATGTTTTCTTTATATTTAACATGTGTTTTGATTCATTTTTGCCTTTTTATGCCTTCCAGAATGTCTTTATCAGTCTCCAAAATACTGACATCGCTTGTATAGCAACTGAAATGACTTGAACAAAATCTTTCTTTCCTTGGGTGCCATGGTTTAGTGGGAGGTGTCCCTGCCCATGGCAGGGGATTGGAACTGGATGAGCTTTAGGTCCTTTCCAGCCCAAACCATTCTATGATTCTATGATTCATGGAAATATTTGATGCAGGTTCCTGTGCTTTTCTTGTATGCACAAGTGTTTTTCTGTGCTTTTCTCTGTTAAAGTTAAGCTCCGTGTTTGTGCAGCTCTGAAGTGTTGCCCATTTCTGTGTTAAGCTTAAAGAGGGGAGACTGAGATGAGCTCTTAGGCAGAAGCTGTTCCCTGGGAGGGTGCTGAGGCGCTGGCCCAGGGTGCCCAGAGAAGCTGTGGCTGCCCCATCCCTGGCAGTGTTGAAGGCCAGGTTGGAGACATGGGCTTGGAGCAAGCTGCTCTAGTGGAAGGTGTCCCTGCCCATGGCAGGGGGTTGGAGCTGGAGGAGCTTTAAGGTCCCTTCAACACAAGCCAGTCTGTGACCCTGTTATTCTGGTTTTATTCTCTTCTCCTTCTTGCCTGATTTTGCCTTCAGTGATCCCATTCCATGCCCTTAAACCACCGCCGAATTCCTGCATCTGGCAGAGCACAACATATAGAATCATAGAATAGTTAGGGTTGGAAAGGACCTTAAGATCATCTAGTTCCAACCCTCCTGCCAGGGGCAGGGACACCTCCCACTAGTATCTGATTACCCTGGGTTTTGGTGTGTGTATTTGTGTTGTAAGTGCTTCCAGGTAGGAAATCTGTTTCCTTCTGTGTTTGCACAGCACTATGTAAATTTGCAACAGTATCTAAATGTTTCCTAATGACCCAAACCCTGTGGAAGTCAATTGAGTCCCAGCAGAGCTGCCTTTGACATCTTGTGTTCAGAAACACACCGCTTACTCCGCTGAGTCAAAGTAAAAGAGGTGATAAAGGAAGGTTTGAGTGGAGAGATGAGAGCAGACTGCAAATGTGAAGCTTGCCCTTGGCTGAAGAGAAGTTGTTCTGCTGCAGTCCATTATCTAGCAACACTGATTTCAATATGAATGCTGTTCGCTTGGGTTCTGATTCTAGTTGAGATCTTTGCAAACCAGATTTTCTTGGCTTCCCTTTGCAGAAAGTTGGTCTTGATGCAGTTGCTGAAAACAAGACTTTGCAAACCCCATCTGCATTCCCCCACCTCTATAGACAGAGCTCTCTTCTTTTTCCCTCCGAGCATTCGTGTGAAGAGCATTTTCCTTTGCAGAAACTTGGGATTTTAGGCACACATTGACCGCTGTGTGTCACATGCAGTCCTGAATGAAGGTATTTCTATTGGTCTTTAATTTCCCTGCTTTATCTCACTTTTAAAGCTTGAGTCACATCTTTGTGTCTGGGGTGAGTTTGCTTTGGCACACTGCAATGTCTCTGTCTCCCAGGAGCAGCTGATTATTTACAATGAATTTCTTTTCCCTCTTCTCCCTATGGCTCATAGGGGAAGAAACCAAATAATATCCAAAGAGGAAAAGTATTTGAAGAATGAAGAGCTGAGTTACCTGGAATGACCTGAAACTCAAACATGACTCACCTTGTACTGAGTCCAACGCTGGTATTTACCGGCACATCTTTGGTTTGCAGCAGAGACCTTTGCATAATGAACAGTGGCACTGTCTGTTTAGCTGGATGGAAAATATTGGGCTGGAGGCCTGCAGAGAAACAAGGAGTTGACAAACATATGTTAATTATATGTTCAGTGAATCATCTGGGGTTTGTATGCCAAAAAAGGGGGAAGTGTGTTTTCTTTCCTCTCAGGTATGTCGATAATGATGTGAATAAGAGAAAGTGGCTTTTTGGATCTCATTTTGAAAGGGAATTTGCTATATATAGTTTTTATTAGCATGTCTTTACTCTTTGTTTGAGTGCACTCCTACCAGTTTTTTTCAGCCTGGAGAAGAGAAGGTTCCTGAAGGGGAGACCTTAGAGCAGCTCCAGTGCCTAAAGGGGCTGCAGGAAAGCTGGAGAGGGGCTTTGGCCAAGGGATGGAGGGACAGGCCAAGGGGAATGGCTTTAAGAGAGGAGATTGAGATGAGCTCTTAGGCAGAAGCTGTTCCCTGGGAGGGTGCTGAGGCGCTGGCCCAGGGTGCCCAGAGAAGCTGTGGCTGCCCCATCCCTGGCAGTGTTCAAGGCCAGGTTGGACACAGGGGCTTGGAGCAAGCTGCTCCAGTGGAAGGTGTCTCTGCCCGAGGCAGGGGTTGGAGCTGGAGGAGGTTTAAGGTCCCTTCATCCCAAACCAGTCTGGGATTTGATGATAATCTGGTTTTATATCCTGAATGCTTTTTGTCTCTTTATCAACACATTTTCTATATACCTAAAAGACCTATAGTAATTAATACATAAAATCTCCTAAATGAAAGCTAGAGCAGAGCTTTTAGTAAAATCCACTTCTGTGCAATCAGATACTTGGAGCCGGTTGTGGTATTCTCATATGCAGAATCACCCCAAAGCAATCCAAGTGCTGCCATGACCTGCAGGCATGCTTTAATTACAGCAGGGAACGTGTGTGGTGGTTTAGCCACGCTTGTGCATATGGTTTTAACTCTGAAATTCCTGATTATTTACATGTATAGAGGCAAGGCTCAGAATGATCGCTGTCCTGTAAAGAGTCAGTAAATTGCACATGGCACTGACCAGGAACTGATAACTCGAAGGGGAGTTTGCAGTAAATCAGGGTAAGTTCCTAAGGCTGTTGAAGTTTTCCCTCCCTCTGCAAATTCCCTCCAGAGCTGCAGTTAGTGCTGGCATCAGTGATGCTAAATGCAACCAAAAAAGTGTCAAGAAAGAAGATCTACAGTAAGCACAGATGGAAAGAGCCAGATACAGGAAAGAAAACAAAGGAGTTGGGGGGTGAAGGAAGGAATGAATGGGGAAGAGCTGTGGAACAGCATAAAGAATGAGATTATAGGAATGGAATGGCTGATCAAGTTCAGTGTAACCAGGCCAAAGAAAAGAAATAGGAGCGGGTAAATGAGGAGTTGCTGAGCTGAGAAGTGTTAGAAGGTGCAGAGGTAGAAGGGAAAAAAGAGATTTAAGGGATGGATCAGATAGTTGGTGTTGAAAATGGAACTGTAGAAATGCCTGATTTGGGGAAGAAGGGTCAGAAGAGTGTGAAGAGAGAAACCTGAAGTGAGTTGTGTCAAAAAGAAGAGAACGCGGAAGTGGAGCATTTGAATTCAAGATGTTGGTGCTGAGAGACAAGTAGCAATGGGGCACAAGCAAGCACACCTAAAGCAGTAGTTGAAGGATCTTTGAAAGGTCTATAGAGAAGCCCATAGGTAGGCTGGTCCTGGAGGGGCTTCCTACAAGGACAGAGTGAGAGGAGTGGAGTTAGTGGAAACATGAAGCACTCGGTAGACTGAGGAAAGGAAGAATTTAACTTCTGCTTTAGACTGCCGGAATAACCAGTGAGTAATTCCAGACAGGCAGGAGACAATGATGAAGGCAGCGTCCATCTGATGAACACATGGGCAAGAGCCTTCACTAACACTTGTGTTTGTGATGTCTGTTGGATAAGGAAAACGGGACTCATGTCAGTGACAAGGAGAATTTTACTCATTTCTTTAAAGGAATGGCAGAAACTACCAATTCTGAATTGATGGTCAGTATGAAGTCTTTCAGTCGTTGAGATGCTCACCACGAGGATGATCAGGGACTGGAGCATCTCCTGTTTGAAGATAGAATGAGAAAGTTGGGGCTGTTGAGCCTGGAGAAGAGAAGGCTGCGTGGAGACCTCATAGCAGCTTCCAGTATCTGAAAGGGACCTATAGGGATGCTGGGGAGGGACTCTTCATGAGGGACTGGAGTGATAGGACAAGGGGTAACGGGTTCAAACTGAAACAGGGGAAGTTTAGATTGGATATGAGGAAGAAGTTCTTTCCTGTAAGGGTGGTGAGGCACTGGGATGGGTTTCCCAGGGAAGTTGTGAATGCTCCATGGCTGGTGGTGTTCAAGGCCAGGTTGGACATAGCCTTGGGTGCCATGGTTTAGTGTGAAGTGTCCCTGCCCATGGCATGGGTTTGGAACTGGATGATCTTAAGGTCCTTCCCAACCCAAACCATTCTATGATTCTATGAATGGAGAAGAGAAAGGGATTGAAAACAGAAGTGAAGCTTATGTGCTTTGGAAACCTGGCTCAGGGATTAGGTAGTGTTGAGGTGAAGCTAAAAGAAGCCAAAAAAAACTATGTTCTGGAAAGCTAGACTTTTAAAAGAAAAGAAAATGTGCAGGAGGCAGCTTTTGTCTTTAATAAATCAAATTCCAGGGTGAAAACCTGTGTTGCTGTACTGCAAGTGGAAGAAGTATTGGCCTTTAAATCCCCAAATATGGATTATCCTTAGCACTGCCTCTATAAATTATACTCACCTAACTTCAAGGCTCACTGTAACTTTGATTGCTGTGTCTTTTGGGGGGGAATGAAGGAAGATTTTACTGTGTTTCATTTGAGCAAGGTTAACCCGATGATCATTTCTTATTTGAGTCCCCTGATACCAGCTGTAGAAACCTGGTGCCTTTACAAGAATAATAGTCAATTGAAGACAAAATAGTGATTATTAAGTAGCACAACCTGTGGTGGTTGCCCTGCGTATATGAAACCAGTTACTGCGGTAAATCACAGTGGGATGGAGCTAACTTGGCTCTGGTGGATGTGCTGGATAGGGAATCTGCCCCTGACTAATGCAGTTGCCCCTGTACCTGTTTGTGGCTGGAAGGGTTCAGCTGTGGAGCTGAATCCTCAATCTCTGTGAAAGTTAATGCTGGTGGCACAGGGCATGGTTGGCACACTGGAAGGAATGGATGGGATCTAGAGGGACCTGGACAGGCTGGTGAGGTGGGAGAGTGTGAACCTCATAGAGATCAACAAGGGCAAGTGCAAGGTCCTGCTTGTGGGTCAGGGCAGTCCCAGCACAAATGCAGGCTGGGGGAGACTGGATGGAGCAGGACTTGGGGGTGTTGGTTGAAGAGATGCTGCAAGGGCTGGAGCAGTTCTGCTCTGGAGCCAGGCTGAGAGAGCTGGGCTGGGGCAGCCTGGAGAAGAGAAGGCTCCTGAAGGGGAGACCTTAGAGCAGCTCCAGTGCCTAAAGGGGCTACAGGAAAGCTGGAGAGGGGCTTTGGACAAGGGATGGAGGGACAGGCCAAGGGAATGGCTTTAAGCTGCCAGAGGGGAGACTGAGATGAGCTCTGAGGCAGAAGCTGTTCCCTGGGAGGGTGCTAAGGAGCTGGCCCAGGGTGCCCAGAGAAGCTGTGGCTGCCCCATCCGTGGCAGTGTTGAAGGCCAGGTTGGACACAGGGGCTTGGAGCAAGCTGCTCTGGTGGAAGGTGATTCTGTGATGTCAGTTTATATGTTTTGTTGCCTGGCCATTAATGCTGCTCTGCATCTGTTTAATACCTGGTGCTTTGTGGGAAGGGACAATCTTGCCCTTACAATGAGCTATGCCTAACTTAGAATTAACATTGTGGCTGCTGGTTAGTTTCATCACATTCCTTTGCCTACCGCCTTTTTTGTGTCCTGCTGAATCCTCTAAGATACGGTTATCACCTAGGCAGAAGGATAACTGAATTATTTAGATGTGTACTTAGGTGGAAAACTGATATATGGGAGAGATGAAAAGCATTTTATGTAGAAATGAGTGATTTCAAGCTTGGGTTTTGAAGAGCTGTGTTGGAAATCTAAGAAACATTCTCGTGCTTTTTAACAATATATTACATATACCCTTAACCTAGTCTGTATCGTGGTGCCAGATAGATTACAATACACACTGCAACAAGGTGGTGTGTTTTAGTACATGTTTAGTTTAAGAATCACTGAAGGAGTGAAGTGAAACAAAAGCCTTGACTTAAATTTGACATTTGGTTTTTAATTACTCTGTGATCAAGATGTGGAATTAGGAACCGATCCCTCCACAGCATGAAGTGAGACAAAATTCAGCCTCCCAGCTAAGGAGATGATCCGCTGCCCATCTTTTACAAACCTCCTCCTCCTCATAGTTAAAGCATCCCGCAGCCTCAGCGTTCGCATTGGAGTGATGTATCGCAACCAGGAGAGTTCCCACCTTTAAAGGGCTTTGTCCCTCGGTAGAATGCCAGGGAAAATGTAGAATAGCTGTGTATGAAGAATACATTTCCTGGGCTCTGAACTCCATGTCTGACCCCTGGATCCGCGCTCCCATATGGAAATCACGTTACCGTTGGGATCATTTCAAGCACTGCTCAGCCACACAGAGCAGAAGAGCAGCCTGGTGAGAGGGGATGTGTTGCTATCTCCCGTTCACATTCCCTCTCTTCTTTCTCTGGGTTTGTTTTCCACATGAGTGGGAAACAATTGCTTCTTCCACATGGAGCCCATCTCCTATTCCTGGGAAAATAGCAGGGAATAGGGAACATTTGCATAATCGTCTTTAGTGCTATTGTGGGCGGGCTTTGGATGCCTGCACGGAGTTGCAGCCTGGCCACCTGTCCAGAACAAATGAACTTAGCTTTTGTGGAACCTTATCTGCTTCTCCACACTGTTACTTTTGGGTAATGAATAACTCGATTAAAATATTATAAACCCCCATCGTTCAGGGTGTGTTTGCTTTGGGATTCATTCCCCCCCCTCCCTTTTCAGGAGCAAGGGAGAGAATTTCCTCTTTCTCTCTTAAGCACATGTATATTTGCAAGCTGGCTCTGCCGTAGTTTTATAACTGCTTTTGTGAAATGATCCTCATGAATATTAATCAGGGGGGTGGGAAGGAGGAAAAAAGCCACCCCAAACCTCAAAATGATTTGCATTTGTCCTTGGATAAACGATACATGAAGTGTTGCCTCACGTTTTCTAATGGAGCGTTTCACCTATGTGAAACAAGTGAGTTCTGAGCGAAGGAGGAAGAGGATGGAAGGGACGGTGCTGAGGACACCACCCCACCAGAGCTTCACTGTGAGAGTTAAGCTTGTTCACTGCACACGTCTTCTTGACTTTTGCATGGATGAATGTTACTTCTTGATCTTTTGTGCCCCTGTGACTAAAAACATATAGAATCACCCTATGGTTTTAGACTATAGACTTTGCTATAGATTGGTTTGTGTTGGAAGGGATGTTAAAGCTCCTCCAGCTCCAACCCCTGCCACGGGCAGGGACACCTTCCACTGGAGCAGCTTGCTCCAAGCCCCTGTGTCCAACCTGGCCTTGAGCACTGCCAGGGATGGGGCAGCCACAGCTTCTCTGGGCACCCTGTGCCAGGGCCTCACCACGTGGCATCAAACTCATTTTAATTTCCCTTTTTAAGAGGTGTAATATACAACGGGTTGTTTCACGTGGGGTTGGTGCTTCTGCCAGCCAAGGTGTTGGAAGGACAAACTCCTGGTGCCACGTTTTATTGTACATCAGCCTTTGCCCTGAGAGTGTTTCGGTGTGCAGAGATTGGGTTTCGATTGCTGTATTGTAAAGCAAACCAAACCCTCCCGTACTTTTTTTTTGGCCATAAATAGCGTGTAGGTTAACCCAGGTAATAAGATTTCCATAGTGCTTCTTTACTTGGATCTTTTACTCCTGGATGCCCCATCCCTGGCAGTGTTGAAGGCCAGGTTGGACACAGGGGCTTGGAGCAAGCTGCTCTAGTGGAAGGTGTCCCTGCCCGTGGCAGGGACTGGGACTGGAGGAGCTTTAAGGCCTCTTCCAACTCAAATCATTCTCTAATTCTGTGACATTTTGGCTAAGTGCTGATTACTAAGTTGCATATACGAAGGACATGAATTTTTTCTTCTCTTTCTTTTATCCTTTCCAGTAGCACTTGAAGGTAAGAGATGCATTGAGCCAATAGAACGTTACTACTGTCTATCTCTCTTTGAGCCCTTACTCAACACTTTGCAGTATCCATGGCGTTTCTGATTGCTGTTTGCTAACAGTGGATATGAGGACAGGAAGACCCTCTGCTCTGCTCTGTGAGACCTCACTTGGAGTATTGTGTGCAGTTCTGGTGTCCTCAACATCAAAAGGCCATGGAACTGTTGGAACAAGTCCAGAGGAGGCCACGAGGATGATCAGGGACTGGAGCACCTCCCGTATGAAGACAGGCTGAGAAAGTTGGGGCTGTTGAGCCTGGAGAAGAGAAGGCTGCGTGGAGACCTCAGAGCAGCCTTCCAGTAGCTGAAGGGGGCCTATAGGGATGCTGGGGTTGGACTCTTCATGGGGGACTGTAGTGATAGGATAAGGGGTAACGGGTTCAAACTGAAACAGGGGAAGTTTAGATTGGATATGAGGAAGAAGTTCTTTCCTGTAAGGGTGGTGAGGCACTGGAATGGGTTGCCCAGGGAAGCTGTGAATGCTCCATGGCTGGCGGTGTTGAAGGCCAGGCTGGGCAGAGCCTTGGGTGCCATGGTTTAGTGGGAGGTGTCCCTGCCCATGGCAGGAGGGTTGGAACTGGATGATCTTGAGGTCCTTTCCAACCCTGACTGTTCTATGATTCTGTCAAGCAGCAACTGCTCTTGCAGTTACGTCTTTGAGACACGATGTGCACCACGTGCATTTTACTACCTTGCTTGCTTCCATCTTGTTCTTGATACACGTGTACCACTGTGTGAATGGGTGTAGAGCTGCTCCCACTCTTGTACTTCCCTCAGTTAGTAAATCATTTGGTAACACTTCCAGTGAGCACTGCACATTCCTGTTTACAGATGCCTTACGTGCCGGTGGTATCAACTGTGCAGCGTTTGAGTTATGGTGGACTTTGGTATGAAATATTTTGCCTTTAACTACGAGGGTGCTGAGGTGCTGGCACAGGGTGCCCAGAGAAGCTGTGGCTGCCCCATCCCTGGCAGTGTTCAAGGCCAGGTTGGACACAGGGGCTTGGAGCAAGCTGCTCTATGGAAGGTGTCCCTGCCCGTGGCAGGGGTTGGAAGTGGAGGAGCTTTAAGTTTGGGCTTCCAACCCAAAGTAGTGGTTCTGTGATTACACGTTCATTTTTCCGAGCGAGAATGCTAACATCACTCCATTGCATTTTGTTATGCTGTAACCCAGTTTCATTACAGTGAAAGATCATAGGATCATGGTACGGTTTGGGTTGAAGGGACCTTAAAGCTCCTCCAGTTCCAACCCCTGCCACGGGCAGGGACACCTTCCACTGGAGCAGCTTGCTCCAAGCCCCTGTGTCCAACCTGGCCTTCAACACTGCCAGGGAATGATGGCAAAAGGAAAGAATAAATATTTAACATCTGTAAAGTAAGAGAACAAGAAGCTTCAAGCCAGGATTTAACTGCTTCAGCAGCTCTCATTTACCTTTTGATTCTGTGTGAATGGATGATTTATTTATGTACTTTAAAAAACCCGTGAATTCCGTTCCTTACTATTACCCAGTAAAAAAATGAGCTATTTTGTTTAATTTTCTGTAATTTATAAACCCTGAGTCATTACATTGTGTTTTCTCGGCCTGAAATGTGTTATTTAAAATGCAACAAACTACCGAGTTGGAAAAGCTGTGCCTGTTGATGAATTGGACCTAATTCAGTTTAGTTCTTGTGTTGTTCTTTCTCGTTTTGCCTGTTTCTTCCAGAACAACTGGAAATTGCTTTCACCTTTTCTGCCTCTGTCCTCTGAAGACCTCCAAGTTCTCTAATTCTTAGTCGATGTTTCCACTTTACGAGGTTCAGAGCAGTGTTTAAAGGGAGCAGTTCTCTATCTATGTCTCCATTTGGAGGATTTAAAACCTGACTGTTCAGTGCAATCCAATTCCTTTCTCCATTCCTTATTGATGAGGTTTCCTAGGCTTTCCAGTTGTCAGCTTGCTGATGGAGCTTCAAGATTTAGGATGTGATGCGGCTATGGGAATCTTACTCTTTGTTTTCCTATTAGGAGCCTGACCTCTGGTTCCTCGTTTTAACATTAGAGCAGACTCGGGTGAATAATAGGCTGTGGTGAAAGTGCATCCAGCTGGAATTGCGCCTTGGGATGGGGGGGAGGGAGAACTGGGATCTTTAGATGCCATCATGAAGCAATTAGACAAGCTACTTAATAATTTATAGCTCCCTGTCTTAAGAGTCCTCAGCAGTTTGACTGAAGGGGGTTTTGTTTAACCTTGCAGGGCTTTCTGTGAAGCCTTATCTTGAGGTTAGACATGATTTCCCTTTGAAGAACAGCGGAGAATATAAAACCTGATGACTTTTGGCATCTATTAATTAATCCTTTGTCTTCCTATCGAAATGTAACAGTTTGCTGAGAGCTCATTGAGCTTCGGTGGATTGTGAATACCTAAAAACCTGATGAAGCAGGAAAGGAACAAGCAAATCGTGTCACGTACATGTGTTACAGTCCTTTCAGTTGAATTTGCTGGGAATTTTGTGACGTTTCTCATGTCCCATAACCTTAAATATTATATTACACTGGAAAAACATGTAATGCTGGGGAAGGGAGGAAGGGAATTGCCTGTCTGGTAGGTCATAAATCTGTATATTGGTGTTGTACAAGGGGTTGTTGTAGGAAATGATACAGACACCTCATAGCAAAGTAGTTTTTAGTAGTTTAATATTTAACAAAATGCTGATTCCAAACTTCTGCTGCATGGAAGAAAGAAAAGCTCATGGAGGTGTTCAGGTGCAGAAGAATGAAGCTGTTAGACCCGGTTGCCTGAAGATCATACGAAGGTGAACAGACCCATAAGTGCAACCTAATTGTAGGTAATAAGTGCAACCTAACAGCTAATTGTGTAAACTACCATTTGCAAACAACATCTCCATTGTCATAAATAAGGGGTTTTCCGTGAGCTTCTTCCACTTCTAAAAATGCTATGACATTCAAAACTTACAGTTCCTCAAGCATTTATCTAGAGAAGAAATACTTACAGAGCACATTGCTGAAGTTCTTGGATGTGATGGTTCCATCTCCAGCCTTTGTGTAGCTCAGGATTGGTTCTGCTGTTACTCTTAACACTGAAATTATCCACACGTTGTGATGGCCATATTCAGTAGTTGTTTCTTTGGCTTATTCCAGTTGTTGCAGGGATATTATTCAAGATGTAGACCTGTATTTTATATGGGGGCGCTGGGTGAGAGCTCCCCATGACCCGGCTTCAGTGTGTGATTGAGCCCAGAACCCCCCGTGTGCTGGCCTGCACCCCCAGAGTGTGAGCAGCAGCTCAGGGAGGGGGTTCTCCCCCTCTACTGCTCTCTGTTGAGACGCATGCTTCATACAGGGGAGACTGAGATGAGCTCTTAGGCAGAAGCTGTTCCCTGGGAGGGTGCTGAGGCGCTGGCCCAGGGTGCCCAGAGAAGCTGTGGCTGCCCCATCCCTGGCAGTGTTGAAGGCCAGGTTGGACACAGGGGCTTGGGTGACATGGTCAAGTGTGAGATGTCCGTGCCTGTAGCAGGGGGTTGGAACTGAATGATCTTAAGGTTCTTTCCAACCCAAACCATTCTATGGTTCTATGAATATTGAAAGATTGCAGAGTTTTGTCCTTTTTTTCCTATTCACCCTACTTCAGACTTACCCAAAAGCAAAGCCCTCTGAGATTATCTGTATTTTACTTCTCACTATGAGGAAAGTTCCTACAAACTACAGAAGAGCTGTTCAGGGTCTGACACAAACTGAGAAAAGCCACAAAATGCCCCATATTCTGGTGGAAAAGAGGAAAGGTGCCATATGCTTCCCAGTCGTTAGCTGCCAAACTCACTCCTTCCCTATTGTGATGGTGTGGTAGAGACCAGATGGTTCCTTTTCCCCAGCGCAAGGCATCTTCTTGCTGTTCTTAGTTGTCCTGTTTGTCTGTTAATGCCAAATCCTTGAGTTTCATGTGTGAAATAATATAGAGAGAGATAGAAAAATACAGAGATATAGAAATAAAAGGTCTTGTGAGTGGACCTGTGCTTTGCAGTGACTGAGACTGAATGAATTTGAGTTGTAAATACCCAAAGTGAAGCTTTCCTTCTCTTCGGGCTTTTTCCTCCTCTCCACTTTGTTTTCTGTGCAGAGATTAACTTGGTGATTTTATTTACTCATTTTTTTCTCTGTTCCTGTGAAATTCTTTCTTCAATGAGCAGGAAGGAAATGATTTTTCTTCCATCTGAATGAAGTCCAACTGAGCTGGGCTCGGATGCTCTTGGCAGCCCTTGTAAGACTTGGCTTGCTTTGTAACTTCAGAGCAAAACCACTTTCTAATAGACTGTTTTTCCCCTCAGTGAGTGCTTTGGCACCTGTAGCCGGGGCTGTAGAAGGGTTTTCTTGCTACAGATGTTTGAACATGAACACAACCTTTGACATCTCTGCAGTAATTGCAACTGCCAGCCCTTCTGTCCTGTGGAAAACAGAGATCTCTTGATTTAAGACACCAGGATTCATCAGGGTAGCAAATTTACCCTTGGAAAACTTAAAACTAGTATAGACAGTTGAAGGTTACTCAAACCTTGCTTAGAATTGCACATAGTTTGTGTATGTGTATGTCGTGGTTTAAGTCCAGTTAGCCACATAGCTGGCTCACTCACTCCCCCCCCTTTTCCTCCTCCCCGCTCCCAGAGGGATGGGGGGAGAATTGGAAGAATGTGACTCCCATAGGGTGAGATAAGAACAGTTCAGTAACTAAGGTATAAGACAAACCACTGCTGCTGCCACCAATAATAATAATGATAAGGGAAATAACAAGGGAAGAGAATACAACCGCTCACCACCCGCTGACCAATACCCAGCCCGACCCAGCAGTGATCTCACCCTTACGGGTAACTGCCCCCACTTTTCACATCCTGGGCATGACGTGCTGCGGTATGGAATACCTCTTTGGTCAGTTTGGGTCAGGTGTCCTGTCTCTGCTTCCTCCCGGCTTCCCCTCCTCCCTGGCAGAGCACGAGGCTCAGAAAGCCCTTGCTCAGACCAAACATTACTGAGCAGCAACTGAAACCATCGGTGTTATCAGCGCTGTTCCCAGGCTGAAAGTCAAAACCACAGCACTGCACCAGCTACTGAGAAGGAGAAATTCGACTGCCACTGCTGAACCCAGGACATTGTGTTCTAGAGCCTCACATCATCTGTCCGCTGCTCTTTGATTGTAAAAAGGACAAAATGAAACCACAGTAATCCCCCTGAAATATAAACTGGGGCTTTTAAAGACCAGATAAAGGAATGTAGGTGCCATCTCACACGGTTATTGCATGACCTGTCAGATATCTGAGGGAACTGTTATAGGAGAGTGCTTTGCACTGAGTAATACAACTGTTAAATTAAATTCTGCTCCCACTCACAGTTGATTTGGAGTCTTTGGAAGGTGGGAAGTTTTATGTGGCAAAGATCCCTCACTGTGAACCCTGAAAATCACTGTGCTCTTTAAAATCATGCATCGGTTTGGGTTGGAAGGGACCTTAAAGCTCATCCAGTTCCAGCCCCCTGCCACAGGCAGGGATACCTTCCAACAGAGCAGCTTGCTTCGAGCCCCATCCAGCTTTCTGGATGGGAGCTTTGGAGTCACCTCTCTTAGGGAATGCTGAGGTCAGTGATCTCCTGTAGACCTCATTTAATGATTTGCAGTGGTGTTGATGTGGAACATTCATCTGGGATCTTCTCACAGCAGACTTTTTGCAGCTTCACAGGTAATAAGAGTGCTGCTGACTTCACTGCTCTATGTCAAAAAGCCCCCGAAGGTTTTTAGTAAGCAGGATACTTGGTTTTCATGGACCTAAAGTGGATTTGGTTTAATTGCTTCTCTAAAAAAGCCAGCAAAAATCAATTCTGCCATAACAAAAATCCCTGCCACAATTTATTTGCAGGGATGGAGTGAGAGATGTTGCAAAACACAGCTGGACCTGTACGCTCAGACCTTTGCATCGTTGAATATACTTGAGTCTCTTTAGGGCAGACCAAAGAACTAGCTGCCTAAAGCTGCACAGAGCTGGGACTGCAGCCACCCAGCAGTGTGCCCAGGTAGCCAGGAAGCCCCCAGCATCCTGGCCTGGATCAGCACCAGTGCGGCAGCAGGGCCAGGGCAGGGATTGTGCCCCTGCACTGGGCACTGGTGAGGCCGCACCTCGGATCCTGTGCTCAGCTCTGGGCCCCTCACTACAGGAGAGACATTGAGGTGCTGGAGCGGGGCCAGAGGAGGGCATTGGAGCTGGTGCAGGGCCTAATGAAAAGGACTTTAAAGCTCATCCAGCTCCAACCTCTGCCGCACCTTCCACTAGAGCAGCTTGCTCCAAGCCCCTGTGTCCAACCTGGCCTTCAACACTGCCAGGGATGGGGCAGCCACAGCTTCTCTGGCCACCCTGGGCCAGCGCCTCAGCACCCTCACCACAACCTCCCCTAGAAATAGTTCCCCAGTCCCCTTCCCTGCATTGATTTTCAAGCCTCAGTAACCAGCAGAAGAAAGGAGCCTTGGTGTCTGCTGGCCTCGAACGTTGACGATAGTGTTGGGTGCGACTGCACTCATTTTACCTTCTCCTCATGCTGTCTCGATCATCCGGCTGTTTTCCTTTGGACGTCCGAACCTTTGTATCGCATCATCTGAATGCTGATGCCAAAATTTAATTGCAGATGTCAGCCTGCAGAGTTTTCTTTCTGCTTCCCAGCAACCCGTTGGGTTGTTTGTTCAGCTGACGCGGTCATCCAGCCGAGGTGAAGCATCTGACTTTGTAGAAAAGCAAAGAACTTTGTCTCTTTGTCTTCTACCCTTAATGTTTGGAACTGTCATTTTCATACAGACTTATTTGTTCAGAACATACCAAAACTATCAATCTAGAGATAAATCTACTGCCTGAAGCAGTGACTCTGTGCAGAACCAGATGAGCAGTGGCAAGCTTTTCTCCTGCTTGGCTGTTCTGTAAGTTGGAAGAGAATAAGCTGGGAGATGGAGGAAGGGACGAGGATATGAGCAAGACTTGGAGATGACCATTGCTTCACTAGAGCTTTAGATACTGTCTCCCATGACATCTTCATAGGCAAGCTCAGGAAGTGCAGGCTGGACGAGTGGATGAGAGGGGCTTTGGACAAGGGCTGTAGGGACAGGCCAAGGGGAATGGCTTTAAGCTGCCAGAGGGGAGATTGAGATGAGCTCTTAGGCAGAAGCTCTTCCCTGGGAGGGTGCTGAGGCGCTGGCCCAGGGTGCCCAGAGAAGCTGTGGCTGCCCCATCTCTGGCAGTGTTGAAGGCCAGGTTGGACACAGGGGCTTGCAGCAAGCTGCTCCAGTGGAAGGTGTCCCTGCCCATGGCAGGGGTTGGAGCTGGAGGAGCTTTGAGGTCCCTTCAACCCAAACCAATCTGTGATTCTGTAAGTTGTGTAGCTTTACAAGTCCGTTTGGTGGCTGAGATGCTGTGGCTGCTGTCACTAAACCCAGAGAGCTCCTCTCGACATAGTCATGCTCCTGGAGTTACAGAAATAGCTCTGTGCAATCTTCACCGAGGTTGTCTACATTTTGTATCCTCTTTGTTGATACTCCTAAGTTCTCTGTTCAGTGTTTACCCCAGTATACAGTTGTGTAAGTCCTTCTGGCACTGTACTTAATACTTTCAGGCTGACCGTTAATATGAACTCGTATCAGTGGCTGCTCCTGAATTAGAAGTGTTTTTAAGGACATTTTGTAATATGTTTTGGCTTACACTGGAGGACACTGTCACGTTTCATTTGTCTCTGCCACCCTTTTATGTTGGTATCTGGGGGGGTTTCAATACTTACATCACATAACTTGCCTGTTGCTGTACATTTACTGTCTTCAAGTTGTAG
This sequence comes from Ara ararauna, assembly GCA_028858755.1. Lineage (NCBI taxonomy): Eukaryota > Metazoa > Chordata > Aves > Psittaciformes > Psittacidae > Ara > Ara ararauna. The sequence continues at coordinate 132,108,159 of CM054378.1, read as the reverse complement.
CTGCTGATTCTGTGGTGGGTGTCACCTGTATTTGCTAATAGAAATATGTGGTTTTAACAGATATTATCATTATCATCCTCCGTTTCCTGTCCTGAGCCTTTTAAACTCTTGTTCTTAATCCTTTGCTCCTTCCATATACATCTGTTTTCCTTAAATAAACTGAAGATGAACACATTTAATTTGGTAGAGTTCTTATGTTGCTCAGTTCATAATTCTGCATTAATTAATACTCTCAATCAGTGCCTGCAGTTATTAGAATATCTTTATTTTCCTGTGCCACTGCTGCATATTTTTAAAGCTGGTTTTAATTTCAACTTCCCATTTCTTTAATTCGTTCCTAAAACTCTATTTCAAACCATCAAAACTCACCTACATGTGTTTATAACCTTGTGATCAAGTGGAAGTAACATTGGGCTGTGGAATTTTCTTTAACTGAGCATCCTCAGTTTAACATCCTCCTTCTGCTCTCATATGTGTTTATGTTCTATTAAAATCCCTTTCCTACAATCTCTGTTAATCTCTGGTGTGGAAGATCCTGTTTTTACTGTCACTAATTCTGTCTTTGGAAGTGACTTATCTAATACATAATCTTATCATTGTATTTTCAGGCAACTTCCAGCCTGTGTTTTCAGCTTACACTTTCTTTTCATGTCTTGCAGTGTCTGAAGGGGGCTGCAAGGATGCTGGAGAGGGACTCTTCATCAGGGACTGGAGTGATAGGACAAGGGGCGATGGGTTCAAACTGAAACAGAGGAAGTTCAGGTTGGAGATAAGGGAGAAGCTCTTCCCTGTGAGGGTGCTGAGGCGCTGGCACAGGGTGCCCAGAGAAGCTGTGGCTGCTCCATCCCTGGCAGTGCTCAAGGCCAGGTTGGACACAGGGGCTTGGAGCAAGCTGCTCTAGTGGAAGGTGTCCCTGCCCATGGCAGGTGTTGGAACTGGGGGACCTTTAAGATCCCTTCAACCCAGAGCAGTCTGGGATTCTGTGATTCTATGAAATGAATTGAATCAGAAACTGGTTGCGTGTGCAGTGGAAAGTGCCCATGTGGGGCTCTTTCACTAGTGCGGACTGATGCTGTTAGAGCTGTTCAGTGAAGGGCCGATAAGGATTTTTCTCTTTCAGATTCTTCCATCGGGCAAGTGAACTTTTAATGTCGGTTTGCATCCCTAGTTTAGTCTTCTCCTGTGAGATCTTGTCTGGCTTCTTCTGCGTTGTAGAGGAGTGGTTGTCACATACTCACCAGCCAGAAGTGTTGCAGAAGATGAAACTTCAGCGGCCACCCAGGCTCTGAATTCCAGGAAGTTTGGAATTTAGCAGTGTTGTACATCCTTACACGTTACAAATCAGGGAAGTGCCAGGTTCTGGTTTCACTCAGCAAACCAGAACTTGTGGAGATAAATATAGGAAAGTGAGAATCTGAGAAGCTGTTGATGTTGGGTGTTTTTGCTCCAGACTGGTGCTTTGCTGTTTCCCGCAGCACCGGGTCATCATCCTTGTCTGTCTTTCTCTCCACCACCATGGGTCTCCCACTTTGATGGTGGGAGGGAGATGCTCAGCATTTGAGTTCATAGAGTCGGTTTTGACTAGTTGCAAGTGATATTTCTCAGCAGTTCAAAGAGAAAGCTGTGCAGAGAAGAAAAATACCTCGAGCTGACAGCAGCGTTAGCTCCCACCCCACATCTAGTGCCTTCAAAGTCATCCTGTATTGGTGGTTTTAGCTTGTATCCCTCAAACCAGCAGAAAATGATGGTGAGGAAGTGATACAGATCTCTCCCATCTCCTCCTTCACCAGCACTCTGTGCTCAAATACGCTTTGTGCGCACAACCTGTTGGAGATACAGGAAGGATGTGGTGTTTGTTTCACAGAGCCCATGTGAGACTGGTGGGTCCAGCAAGTGTGCAGGTAACTCCTTTGTTGACTGAATGATACACCTCCTTTCTTACTATCACTTTTACACATGGTATTTGGGTTCTGTTTCACATAGGTGCCCCATCTGTGTTCGAGGCCAGGTTGGATGGGGCTTGGAGCAAGCTGTTCTAGTGGAAGGTGTCCTTGCCCATGGGAGGGGGTTGGAACTGGATGAGCTTTAAGCTCTCTTCAACCCAAACCATTCCATGTTTCTGTTACTTCAAATTTGTTGAACTAATCCGTCGGGATACTGTTAATAACAGAGATCTGCAGGTAAAGAAACTTCCAACAGTTACTTTTTGCCAAGGGATGTAGAGCACTGCGGGTAGATCGGCTCATATTAATCCCTGGGTTAGATATCTATCTTGGCCTAATGAAAGATCAGGAATATAATAGGTTAGAGGGTATTTTGCTGAATAAATCTGACTTGGCTCCAGGTCCAGCCAGCTTGGCTGCAGAGGATTTAGTCTCTGATGATTTCCCATCTTAAAGCTGTGAGTTTTGCCTTTGAAAACTCCAAAACCTTTGAATAAAGGGGCAAATTTAGTGCCAGTTTATATGAAAGAGTGCTGAAAGAAGATGAATTCAGTTATATATCACTGAGGTTAGTTTAAATTCCTAGAAAAGCATCACAGCAATAAATAGAAGTGTTAAGAAAAAGCACTTAACGCCACTTGGGTGAAGTTCTTTGACTTCTCTTTGGTATTACAGGGTAACAGATCTGTAAATAGAGAGGGTGCTGGGTGTCTTCTCCTTAGGGAGGCTATTGATTCTTTCATATGGTGGTCTGAAATGCATCCTAGGGAAGTGTGGCTTGGATAAAAGGGCAAAACCATGGTGAAAAACATAAGGGAAATCATGTAGATATCAACTAGTTCTTTGATAAAATGACCGAGGTTTCTTAGGGCCTGTCCTTAACCTGGTAATAGTGTTAATCACTACAAGGCTGGAGGAGGGAGTAAGGTGTATTCTCATTGGATTTACTGATAGTGACTTGGGATGGGCAGCAGGTGAGTGCCAGCAGTGTTCAAAATCAGCTGGAAAACTCAGTGTGCTGTCTTTCAAGCGCTGGCTGCTGTATTTGGGTGGCAGGGTTCAGTGGGATGTGTCCCTGCCCCTAGCGGGGGGGGTTGGAACTGGATGATCTTAAGGTCCTTTCCAACCCTGACTGTTCTATGATTCTATGAAATTTGGACCAACTGGAGAGATGCCAGAGGAGAGCAGTGAAAATCATGGGCAAGAGAATCAGCAGCTTACAAACTAAGAGTGAAAAATTGAGCTTAGAGTAAATCGCAGAATCCCAGACTGGTTTGGATTGAAGGGACCTCAAAGCTCCTCCAGCTCCAACCCCTGCCACGGGCAGGGACACCTTCCAGTAGAGCAGGTTGCTCCAAGCCCCTGTGTCCAACCTGGCCTTGAACACTGCCAGGGATGGGGCAGCCACAGCTTCTCTGGGCACCCTGTGCCAGCGCCTCAGCACCCTCCCAGGGAACAGCTTCTGCCTGAGAGCTCATCTCAGTCTCCCCTCTGGCAGGTTAAAGCCATTCCCCTTGGCCTGTCCCTCCATCCCTTGTCCAAAGCCCCTCTCCAGCTTTCCTGCAGCCCCTTTAGGCACTGGAGCTGCTCTAAGGTCTCCCCTTCAGGAGCCTTCTCTTCTTAACACACTTCCAATAAAGTAATGGGTTTAACTCCTAACCTTAAGTTAACAAATGAGCAAAACCTACTTAAGAACAGAGATTTGACATTTACTTTGCTGCACCTGATTGCAAGGATGTCGTGGGTGATATTTAACTGCTGTAAATTACTTTTTCAGCTTTTCCCTTTGTTTTCCTTTGCCATCTTTTCATGTTTCATATATATAAAATGAAGCAGCTTGGAAAGAAATGAAAGAATGTGATGGTGTTTTCTGGAACTGGAATCATCTAATGGCAGGAAGGAATACCCCATCTTCAGGAAGGAAAAACAACGTGATTAGAGATGCAGTTTTAGATGCAGCTTTTAGATGCCCCATCCCTGGCAGTGTTCAAGGCCAGGCTGGACACAGGGTCTTGGAGCAAGCTGCTCTAGTGAAAGGTGTCCCTGCCTGTGGCAGGGTTGGAACTGGATGAGCTTTAAGGTCCCTTCCAACACAAGCCAGTCTGTAACTATCATCTCTGATAAGCAGCCTTTCAGATTGTCTCTAGGGAGTTCTACAGTTAATGCTGCAGGCAGATGAAACCCTCTTTCATCCCTGGTTTAACCATGTTAGAGGCAATGCAGATAAACAGCCCCAGCATCGTTTTGATCTGCACCTTTAGAACGTGTTAGACTGAGCTGTAGAAGCCCATGTGCTGCCTGTTATGTGGTTTGTTTTCAGTTGTATTTGTGCTGCAGCAGCTCTGTAGTCCTGGTCTCTTTGCCTGAGGCTCTGTGGAAGCTCTGAGCAAACTAATTGTGTCCGACAGTGGTTTTGTCATCAGCTTCTGATGTTAATGGGAGCAAGTCACATCCCGTGTGGAGCCCCCGTGCTGAGCTTCGTTCACATTAAACCGTTAAAGGGTTTATTGAATGCAGCTCTAGTAAATAAAATACCACTTGCAATAATCCCTGTGAACACTTGATAACTATCTTGGAATTTAATACCAAGCCTAAATGGTTCTGCTGCGTTCAGCAGCTGGAGTCCTCCCCACGCATCCTGCACCGCGTCTCCTGCTCCCACACATTCCCTGCTCCCTGTCCAAATGTTTGGAAGAGATTGGCAAGGGAGTGAAATATGTTCCACGTTCCTCTCCAGCCTTGTGAAATAAAACATCTGTATCATTGATCAAACTGTCTGCTGAAGGTTTGGCACGGAGTGTGTGGAATTGCAGTGAGCCGGGCTCATTGAAGCAGCTGAAGTCATGTAAAATCTCAGTGATTTCAAAGCATCAGGGAAGCAGGAGCATCCAAAATGACGTGTTTGGATTCATCTCACTTATTTCTTCATTTTTTATGGTAGAATCATTCTTCAGCATGGAGAAATTTCACATTACTCAGTTTGGGGGATTTTTCTTCTCTTTTTGGAGGGTTCTCTGTGTATGGCAGTTTCTCTTCATTCTAAGCCAGTCTTACTCTACTACAGCTAAACTCATAGGATCCCAGACTGGTTTGGGTTGAAGGAAGCTTAAAGCTCACCCAGTTCCAACCCCCTGCCATGGGCAGGGACACCTTCCACTAGAGCAGCTTGCTCCAAGCCCCATCCAACCTGACCTTGAACACTGCCAGGGATGGAAGTCAAGGAAAGAGAGAGATGCTAAAGAGATGCTAAAATCCTCTTCCCTGTGGAGGTTTTCCCTGCCGGGAGAGCACTTAGCAGACAAAATAACATCACTTTGTAAACCAGGTTCTGTCAGAAAGCTGCTGTGGTGGCACGTATCACATAGACAGTGATCTGGAGGGTCAGGGGTCTTTGTTTCTGTACAGCAACAGCAGAATTGTTACTGAGAATAGAGCAAGGAGGATCTCATAGAAAAGAGTTACGTCCAGTGTGAAGTTTTAGAAAGCTGAGGAGGGGCTTTGGACAAGGGATGGAGGGACAGGCCAAGGGGAATGGCTTTAAGCTGCCAGAGGGGAGACTGAGATGAGCTCTGAGGCAGAAGCTGTTCCCTGGGAGGGTGCTGAGGCGCTGGCCCAGGGTGCCCAGAGAAGCTGTGGCTGCCCCATCTGTGGCAGTGTTGAAGGCCAGGTTGGACACAGGGGCTTGGAGCAAGCTGCTCCAGTGGAAGGTGTCCCTGCCCGTGGCAGGGGTTGGAGCTGGATGAGCTTTAAGGTCCCTTCAACCCAAACCAGTCTATGGATTCTCTGATGTCTCTGTCCTTTTCGATTCAAGGTTTTTTAATGCAACAACAATAGCAAAGGGCGGAATTATTTGTAGAAATGAAAGGTATAAGGGGGGTACTTTTTTCTGTGATAAAGAGAAGTGATCCAAATGATGCAAGATGCTGAAACCACCTAAGTGTGAAAGAACACTAAATTTGGCCAGTTGATAGATACTTCCCGAAACTCAGTGTTACATCAGCTATGTCTACCATGCTTTCTGCAATTGATAATAGGTTTATGGGGACCTGGCTGTTATCAGCACCACTCAGTTATTAAAGATCTCCCTGGCCATAGCAGAGGGGTTGGAACTGGATGAGCTTTAAGGTCCTCTCAACCCAAACCAGCCTGGGATTCATAGGACTGCTTTGAAAAGCATCATTAATATACCTTTTTAAAAGCTACATGCTTTTCTATTACTGACCTTTCAGTTTGGGGCATCTTTCTCTTTCCTCTTCCAGTGTTAGTTCCTATTTGTTAGTATAGTGTGTGTACAGATACATTTTTCCTCCCCCAGTGTCTGTTACAGCTGGGCACATTGGAGAATTCTAATAAAGGCATAGGAGCTAAGGTTTGGTCATAGGGAACTTCAAATAGAAGCTGCAGCCTGGAAAAAGGGATTTGAGCACCCGTAAACTTTGCTGATCTTTTATGGTCCTTCCGCTGAGCAGAACCGCATTTGTAGGTGTTGATCCCTTGGGTGATGGATTGCCGCAGTTTTATGTCCCAGCCATCCATCTGCCAGGCAGATTTGCAAGCAGTTATACCCCCATCAATGTGAAATGCTCGTTTTTTTATAGCACAGCAACACAACGTGGGGTTTGGGGTGGAGGAGGGGAAAACCGAGACATGGAGGAGTGAGGAGTGTCTTCTTCACATGAGTTAAAATTGGGTTTATGCGACAAGCAAGCTCTTTATTATATATTTGCTCTTTCTAAGTCTTGCTTAATATGTTCAAAACGCATGGAGTCACCAAGTACATCTCTTTGACAACTGGTGAGCAGAGGTTGCACAGTGCTTGAAGGGCTTTCCAGACATTTCTGACCTCTTCTTCCTATAAGAATTGAATAAAAACAGTGTACTCTTAAATCAGTGGATCGGTATTACCATTCAGAAAGTATTCATTGAACTTTTTCTTCAATTCAGTGATCTACAGCTTGGAATGGAGGGGAAAGGTAAATCCAAACCTCCTGTTTGACAACCATAGAGAGCAGAGTGGTCTTGTAGTTCTGGTGAACTGGGGTTTTACGTATTTAGACTGAAAGTTGGCTTAGTGTTTGCTTGTCAATCACAGGTTTGAAAGCAGGTCCTTTCCTTTGCTTAGTACATGGAGGTGCCCGACGCAGTGGGGGACAGGGCTCATGGTGGCTAGGGATGCAGATGCAGCCATCTCCCAGTATTGCTTATGTATCGCTCAATATCCCATTTCAGGGATTTTGAGTCGTGGCCCTCCAACTGTCAGTGAAACTGAGAGGAAGGAGAGGTTTTATGGATTTACTCAGCTTGGGATTGGGATTTATGTTGTAATTATTGCTAGTAAAGCTATCAATTATTACTCAGTGAAGCTCTGTCCTGTTCTGTAGAATCCTGAATTACTTGGGTTGGAAGGGACCTTAAAGCTCATCCAGCTCCAACCCCTGCCACGGGCAGGGACACCTTCCACTGGAGCAGCTTGCTCCAAGCCCATGTGTCCAACCTGGCCTTGAACACTGCCAGGGATGGGGCAGCCACAGCTTCTCTGGGCACCCTGTGCCAGCACCTCCCCAAGTGACTTTTCAATAAGTATCAAGGAAACGTGTCCTCAAACAATACAGGAATCAGGAGAGAGTTTGCATGGAATTCTGTTCTTGGCTCTCTAGAAACGTATTGCATTGACACATCATCATCTCGAGCCTGTACAAGGTGATTGATGTGCACACAAGTGATCGTGCTCCATTGCTGTGGGTGAAGTCTGGCGCTGCCAAAGGTTAAACAATCAGTCGAATTCCCTGCCTGAGCCCAACAGTGGTGGGCTTTGTTTCGCTACAGAAAACAAGAAGTGTTATTGAGAACAGAACAAGGACGAGCTCACAGGAAAAAGTTACATTCAGTGTAAAGTTTAAGAAAGCAAAGCTGCTGGGCTGGGCTGATGCAAAGCCATCCGCTTGCCTACAGAGGTTTGGTGTTAAATACCAGCGCGTGGGTTGTCTGGTTTCATCTACACATGCTAAATGATCACGCCTCTGGTGAGGTGCTGGCACGGGGTGCCCAGAGAAGCTGTGGCGGCCCCATCCCTGGCAGTGTTGAAGGCCAGGTTGGACACAGGGGCTTGGAGCAAGCTGCTCTATGGAAGGTGTCCCTGCCCGTGGCAGGGGTTGGAGCTGGAGGAGCTTTAAGTTCCCTTCCAACTCAAACCAGGCTGGGATTCAGTGATGACAAGCCAAAGGAGGACTGACTGTGACAGCAACTCTCCCTTGCAGGGTTTATGAATTAAATGCTGCTGCTGTCTAAGCTTCAATATGAAACTGTTGTCATTGATTTCCTGACACCGTGCAAAGAGAAACACAGAGACTAAAGAGCAGAATTAACATTAATAATTAAAAATGCACTACATTTTTCAATCTCATGGGTACTGTAAATGAGTAACTGCTAATTCCATGAGCAAGAGAACTTCTGTAGTGTACTGATGACGGTGCAACCTTGAATGATCAAATTTGGGCATTCCATTGTGGGCATATAGATGTCATTTCATGACTTGTCACAACCCATGTCCTTAGTTATGGAATCATAGAATGGATTGGGTTGGAAAGGACCTTAAGCTCATCCACTTCCAACCCCCTGCCATGGGCAGGGACACCTCCCACTAAACCATGACACCCAAGGCTCTGTCCAACCTGGCCTTCAACACCGCCAGCAATGGAGCATTCCCAGCTTCCCTGGGCAACCCATTCCAGTACCTCACCACCCTCACAGTAAAGAACTTCTTCCTCATATCCAATCTAAACTTCCCCTGTTTCAGTTTGAACCCGTTACCCCTTGTCCTATCACTACAGTCCCTAATGAAGAGTCCCTCCCCAGCATCCCTATAGGCCCCCTTCAGACACTGGAAGCTTCTCTGAGGTTTCCACGCAGCCTTCTCTTCTCCAGTCTGAACAGCCCCAACTCTCTCATCCTATCTTCATACAGGAGCTGCTCCAGTCCCTGATCATCCTCGTGGCCTCCTCTGGACTTGTTCCAACAGTTCCGTGTCCTTTTGATGTTGAGGACACCAGAACTGCACACAATACTCCAAGTGAGGTCTCACAGAGCAGAGTAGAGGGGCAGGATCACCTCCCTCGACCTGCTGGTCATGCTCCTTTTGATGCAGCTTGCAGCCCAGAAAGCTGAGGTGTGCATGTTCTGTGGTTCTATGTGTCGATCTCCGAATCCTTCTGGTTTCAGCTATTAACCTGAAACTCCTGAATTGTTCTCAAGAGAAACTAAAGTGAAACAAAACCATAAAAAGTGGGGAGAATAACAATCTTGCACTGTATAGTTTGCTGCTAATACAGATTGATCACTTCTTTATATGTCATGTTATCAGAGATAAAGATATAAGAGCAAAACATCTGATTCAAGGGCAAAAATGTACCTCTTTTAACTTGTTTTTCCTTCTTTTAACAGAGCATTCAGAAGCTGGCCAGCCAATACTTGAAGAAGGACTGGCTTGGAATAAAAGCTGATGAGAGAAGTGATTATAGGTAATTTCACAGTTGGACATCTTGAAGTTACTCTGTTTTTAATTTCCATTTGTGTAATTATTTTACTTACCCATTGAACACTGCTCTGCTGTAGTTAAAGTCATTTCTTTTCTTTGTGCTAGAGCATTGCCAGTTAAAAATGAAGCTGTTTTCCCCTGAAGTACTGAGATTAGGCTTAAATGGATGTTTATTACTTGAATAAAAGCAGGGCTTGGAGCAAGCTGCTCTAGTGGAAGGTGTCCCTGCCTGTGGCAGGGGTTTGGAACTGGATGAGCTTTAAGGTCCCTTCCAATCCAAAACAGTCTAGAAGTAATTCAGGAAGATTGGAATAACAAAATGGCACCACAGGGCAGCTGCATTAGTGCACCCTATTGGGTACTGCTTGCAACTGAATATAGTGATGGCATAGTGACATGGGTTAGTGGTGGCCTTGGCAGTGCTGGGGAACGGTTGGAGTTGATGATCTTAAAGGTCTTTTCCAACCTGTTTGATTCTATGATTCTCTTCTGTGATTCTCTCTATTCTAACAAATAGCTTTAAGGTTAGAGTGATAAATGTGGGCATCTCTTCATAGGAAAAGGCAGCAAGACATTTCTCTTTAGGAGACCATTCTTCATGCAGATCCCATCTGACAGCAGGGAGGAGGCAGAGCAAGAGCCAGTTGTTTACAAAACTTAGTTCCATTAACATGAAAGGTGGATCAGAACATGAAAGCAGAAGTGACTCAGTTGCTGAAAGCCTCCCCCCTTTGAATTGGACCTCTTAAATCTTTAAGATACTTGATTTTAATCTGTTCTTTGTATTATTCTGGCGAGTTTTATTTCAAACAGGAAGAAATTGTTGATGGAATTTGTGCTTTGAACTGTCAGTACCTTCACACCACTTGCGTGTGTAAGAAGCAAACTGTATTATCAGTCTGAAGTGTATATCAAATGCTCCCATACCACACAGAGCCCTCCTCCCTGCAGTTTCCTCCCCACTCACAAGCCTTTCATGCCATCACGTTACACCCATAATGCCCAGAGGTCTTCTTCAAGTACCTGCCACCCCCGTGCTCCTCATCACCAGGTGCTTGGGCTCTGTGAGCTCCACCAACCTTTCCTTTCTGTGAGCCATGGGGAGGTCTTGTCACCTTCTTCCCCCTCTCACCCTGCTTCACCTTCTTCTTGGGCACTTCTGAGCTTTAGTGATGAGATACTGGGGCCATGCAAAGCTCACTACACACCTGTGGATGTTATCTTTGGCCTGTTACACAGGATGAAGGAACTACAGGTAGCCAAGATAAAATGGATGAGCAGTCTGTGAATGTTTGCTTAATGGCAAGATGCCCAAATCACAAAATCCATGATCTTATAGGTGATTGTTAGCCTGCAATCTGGCTTTGCCTGCTGGGGTGTGTAGGGTCTGTTCCATTGCAGCAACAGCTTCGACCAAACATCATAGAATCATGGAATGGTTTTAGTTGGGAGTGACCTTAAAGCCCATCCAGTTCCAACCCCTGCCATGGGCAGGGACACCTTCCACTAGAGCAGCTTGCTCCAAGCTCCTGTGTCCAACCTGGCCTTCAACACTGCCAGGGATGGGGCAGCCACAGCTTCTCTGGGCACCCTGTGCCAGCGCCTCAGCACCCTCACCCTATGCTCAGTGTAACCTTCTCCAGCCCTGCCCTGCCCTCCCTTTTTCCCCCATTCCTCCTTCTTCTTCTTTCTTCTCCTTCCCTTCTCTTCTTCCCACAACCGGTCTGTGTTTCCTTGTTTCAGGAGCATGTACTCCGTCTGGAAGTCCCTTTTAGAAGGCACGATGCAGGTGGCTCAATCCCGCCTCAATATCTGTGAGAACTATAAGAACCTGATTTCAGAGCCAGCCCGGACTGTGCGGTGCTTTAAGGAGCAGCAGTTGAAGAAGGTACATGTGCTTTAATAACTCCTTTCAACTCCTGGCATTTCTACTTGGTGATTAGGAATCTTTTCCTATGACACTTCTATAACCTGTACTTTCCAGTCTCTTCCTGTGCGTGTTGTTACAGAAGGAAATAGCCAGTTTGTCAAAGAGTGATCACAGTTCAGAGCAGAGATTAAAACTGCTTGGAAATGAGTCTTCTCAAATGAGATACAGCCTTGGTCAGAACTAGCTCTGCAAATCTAACATCCTGCTGTGGCAGTGGGGTTTGTAGTGACAGTTCCAAGTGGGTTTTGTTAGAATGGGTTCTGATTTTAAGGAAAGGTGTAGCTTAAACCTGAAGGAATGACTGGTGCAATCATAGAGTTGTAGAACTGGAGGTATTCTGGACCTTCTAACACAGGCTGCCCCTCTTTCAGATATCAGTTGACTTCCAAGTCTTCACTGTGTGAGTTTCCATCATGCCCAACTTGATCACACAACTTGTTTCCGCTTGTACACCAAATGTGTTCTGAAATAGGGAACCTCACTTTTCCATGAATTCCTTTGTTTATAAAGGAAATTGCAATTGAACTGAAGTGCTGAGCAGCAGACTTTTATCCTGTGCTTTTTAGGGGATGGTGACTAAGGGTTCTTAGGAAACAAGTGAACTTGTAAGCTGCTTTCCTAAGAAATTCCTTAGCTAAATATACACATGGAATTGCATCAGGAAGTAGGCCAAAGCTTTCCAAAGTGCACATTAGAAGCTGAGGATGTCATACAGAGCACAAGTGTGATGGGGAACGGCTGAGGGACCTTGGGGGGGTTTAGTCTGGAGAAGAGAAGTTTCAGGGGGGACCTGATGGCTCTCTACAACTGCCTGAGAGGAGGATGGAGCCAGGAGGGGGCTACGCTCTGCTCCCAAGGAACAAGGGATGGGCCAAGAGGAACCGGCCTCAAGCTGCACCAGGGCAGGGTTAGATGGAGCTGAGGGACAATTCCTTCCCCAAAGGGTGCTCAGCATTGGAACTGCCCAGGGCAGGGCTGGAGCCACCGTCCCTGCGAGTGTTCACACCCCGTGGAGATGAGGCCTCAGTGCCATGGGTCAGGGGTGGCCTTGGCAGGGCTGGGGAATGGTTGGACTGGATGATCCACTTCTTGGGGACCCCTTCTGTAAGTTTATGTAAATGATAGAAATTCCTGGTTTTCCTGCACTTTTAAATTAGCAGCTCAACTTACTACAGTTATCAGGACAGTACTTGTGGTCTAAAGTATTCTAACAGTGATACAGTTTTCCTACAACATGGAATAACTGTCCAGTTGATGGTATTCATTTTCCTCCACAATAAATGGGTTTTTTTATACATTGCTGTCTAAATTTCACCTTTCTTCACCCTTTCCTTTGGATTTACAAAGGAATAAATAATACATTATGCTGACCTCCATCCAGACAAAAGCTTATCAGTACTGAATTGCTGAGTCAGTAAAATACTTGTCACATTACACTGGAATGCCCATCTGAAATCAAGTTCCTATTAAAAGCAGCGTCTCCTTCCAAGGTTGCAGCAGGTATTGAGTGGCTCTTGATGAGATCCCATCTCCATTTTCCAGATGTTGCTGTAAACCTTTACATCCTCCACTTGATAGGATGTAGAAACTTCATTTTATCAACCCTTTTAATGCTAAACTGGAACCAGTTCAGAAAACCTCATCATAACTGGCTGAAAAACATGGATGAATCACAGGGTGACTGTGGAGCAGGGTATAAATGTGTCTCCTGTGGACCACATCTGACCTTGTAAGAAAACTGATCCCCTGCCCTCCCAGGATACAGACAAAAGGCTGTTTGGAGGGCAGCAGCCCACCCCCTGCCATTATCTTTCCCTAGAGACCTTGCCAGCTTATCCTGTAAGTGATGTGTGATTTCAGATGTTGGCCTTGGAAGATGTTCTGTTCATCTGGTATCTCTATAAAGATGATGTGGCCACCACTGAAGACATTTGCATGGATCTCTATCAGAAGACTGAAGGCAAATGGAATAAAATCACTCTGTGTGGAGGGAATGCAACAAGAAAGCATCTCTGTCACCTCTGAAACAGCTTTTTATGGTGCCTGCACAACCCCAACCCCCTGAACACCATCCAGTCTCCTAACACCATTCAGAGATGCAACAGCCAAGATGCTTTTATGCTTTTAAAATGATCATGTTAAGAACTGGGGTTATTTGATACTTTAATGTCTTGGTGCCAGCAAGAGACTTCAGGGATCAAAATACCAGCCAATGCAGCAAACGCCCCCTCCTTTTGCAGTGATTCTAGGTCTCTCTCAGCTCTGCAACATACCCAGATCTTTTTACCTTTCATTTCTCTATCATACACTTGGAGGTCTTCAGAAACCCCCCCACTGTTCCCCAAACCACCCACCACGGAGTTACCTCATGGAGCCTGGTGCTTTATTGGTCTGCACGCATCAAACACTGGGTTTAGTGTGAACCTACATGAATTTTTATGGACTTCATAGCCAGAAAGGAATGTGACGTTTTGAGCGAGAGCAGAGCTGTGTGGTGAGAAGACGAGTGATTTCTATTGCCTCAAACAAAAAGCTGCTTTTTTTATGGGCTGGATGTTATTATTAACAATTGTTGAATGCTGTGAAATCAATGTGATGATGTTGGATTACATCACCTTATTCTTCTAAAAACGCTTGTAAAAGAGGTTCCATGTATTAATAATTACTGTAATGGAAAACCTGAGGTGTTTAGAGGGGGTGTTCAATAAGAGAACAGTGTGAGGCACCTTGATTGGAAGAATAGTACAGTCACAGCACCCCAGGTTGAGAGGACCTCAAGGATCATCCGATCCAACCTTTCCAGGCAAAGCATGACCCAGACTGGATGCCCAGCACCCTGTGCAGCCCAATCCTAACAGTGTCCAGTGCTGGGGAGTCACCACTCCCCTGGGGAGATTATTCCAATGGCTGCTTGTTCTCATTGGAAGAATTTTACTCTTGCAGAGAGGTTCCTACTGGACATGAGTAACTTGTGCCCATCACCCCTCAGCTTTCCCATGGGACTCCTTGTCCAAAGGGAGTCTTCATCTTCTCTGCAGCCAGCCCTTAACTGCTGGTGCATGGATCAGGTCTCCCTGAGCCTTCTCTTCCCCGGCTGAACAGTCCCAGCTCTCTCAGCCTTTCCTCACTGCTGCCCAACCCTTGGACCATCTTTGTGGCCCTTCGCTGGACCCTCTTCAGCCCAGCTACATCTCTTTTGTAGAGCTGAGCCCATATGCCAGGAGTGGCCTGACCAGCACCGAGCAGAATGGGACAGTGACATCTTCATCTCTGCTGGTGATGCCCTTGTTGGTGTTCCCCAGCACCCTGTTGGGTTTCTCTGCCCCAGCCACTCACTGTTGACTCCTATGGAGCTGGTGTCCCCCAAGACCTCCAGATCCACGCAGCTGGGTGTGTGATAATGGTGTGAAAAGAGGTGAGGGCTTGGGTCTGGTCTTTGAAGGACGAAAAGGCAACTTGAAAGTCAAATTGCTTTCCTTAAGCTTGCTTGAGGCTCTGCCTCTGAGTTTTACCTGGAGCCTTCATTGACCACATCCAGTCTGTAATGTCTATAATTAAATATAAACACACTGACCTATCGCTCTTACATGTGCTGAAGCTCATTTGGGTACAAGACAATCTTTACAAATCTCTTTTAAAGATCGTATAGTTCAAGACATTGATAATTCACTTTTGGTTTGTGAACAAGGTCCTTTCTGCTTACCGTGGATCCCTTCCCAGATACATACTTTGAAGCTGATAGGAATCAGCTCAGCAATCGCTGAAACATCCCTGCGTTATTCCCACAGTTTTGGTTCCAAAGCTGAACCACAGCCCTGTACCAGCTGCTGCACTCAAAGTTCACATTCTCCCAGTCAGAACCAGTACAGTAGTTTTTCTGCTAGTCCTTTGATTATTCTATTTGGACATTAAAATGTGTCTTGTAACATTGCTTGGGTTGGTTGGAAAAAGGTTGGAGTTATTTCCCCCCCCCTTCACTCACCCAGTCTGCATTTTAAGCCTTTAAGTGAATGCCACTGATTTCTGATACATCCCCCTTTATTGTAAACCCCTCAAAACAGACAAAAATAGGCCCTTAAAATAACAATTTTCAGATTATTCTTATTGCTCTGGTGTGTTTTATGTGGCAGCTTTTGTCAAACACTTTCGATTGCAGAGAAGGAAGGATTAACCATTTTCTTTATCACCTCCGGTAGCTTGCCATCGGATTTTCCCCAATTACATTCCACCTATTTCAATTCATTGCCTCATCCAAAGCTTTCACAAGTTTAATATTTCATTTGTGAGTTATCATTGGATTTCAGTAGTTAAAGAGCAGCCCAAAAAAAAAGAAAGGAAGAAACATGGGTCTATGCACTGATCAGCTTTAAAAACAACATGAATAATTGACCAGGAGTGACTCGGGGGCGGTGGTGTGCCATATCAAATGTAATCAAGAGCAGTAAACCCATGATGATAGCATGATTTGGATGCAAAACCCCATTAATGCTTTGTTTCCTGTCTGCTTTTTTCCAGTGTGTGGACCAGTTGACGAGGATCCAGGCTGAGTTGCAGGAGACAGTAAAAGATTTGGCTAAAGGCAAGAAGAAGTATTTTGAGACGGAGCAGATGGCTCAAGCGGTGCGGGAGAAAGCGGATATTGAGGCCAAGTATGTTGTCCTAATAGCATATGTATAAATAATTGCATGCATATCAGGCAGATTGAGACTTGTATTAGTTTTAGAAGGTAATTGCTTTCAATGAGCTTGGGCCAGGTTGTTTGCTTTCTGCTTCTATATATTTCTGGAACCATTTCTTAGAATCATGGAAACCCAGGTTGGAAGGACCTTGAGTATCATCTGGTCCAACCTTTCCAGGCAAAGCATAACCTAGACTGTATGCCCAGCACCCTGTCCAGCCCAGTCTTAACAGTGTCCAGTGCTGGGGAGTCACTGCTCCTGTGGAGAGATTATTCCAATGGCTGCTTGTTCTCACTGGAAAAACTCTTGTGTCCCCAGAAGTAACTTGTACCCATCACTCCGTGTCTTTCCATGGGACTCCTTGTAAATATGGAGTCTCCATCTTCTCTGTAGCCACCCTATAAATACTGGAACATAGAATCATAGGATTCCAGACTGGTTTGGGTTGGAAGGGAGCTTAAAGCTCATCCAGTCCCAACCCTCTGCCATGGGCAGGGATACCTTCCACTAGAGCAGCTTGCTCCAAGCCCCTGTGTCCAGCCTGGCCTTGAACACTGCCAGGGATGGGGCAGCCACAGCCACCTTTTGCCAGCGCCTCAGCACCCTCCCAGGGAAGAGCTTCTGCCTAAGAGCTCATATCATTCTCCCGTTCCAGTTTGAACCCATCACCCCTTGTGCTATTACACCAGTCCCTGATGAAGAGTCCCTCTCCACCATCCTTGTAGCCCCTTCAGACACTGGAAGCTGCTCTGGGGTCTCCACGCAGCTTTTCTTCTCATGGCTCAACAGCCCCAATGTTCTCACCCTGGCTTCATACAGGAGGTGCTGCAGCCCCCAGCCATCCTCATGGCCTCCTCTGGACTTGCTCCAACAGCTCCATGTCCTTCTGACGTTGGGGACCCCACAACTGCACACAGCGCTGCAAGTGGGGGCTCACCAAAGCAGATTTGGGGGGCAGAATGTACTCTGTTGGCGTAGTTCAATGTACTTTGTTAATATTTTCTTTGATCCTTAAGCTCCACTTAAAACTGTACAAATAAAAATGAAGGCTTGAAAAGGTATTTAAATTAATATTCTAAGTGAGGTGCAGTGGTTGTTTACCCTGTACATTTGTAGGAATGATATTAATCAGTAATATCCTCTCTTCATTTCTGTTTCAGGTCCAAACTTAGTCTTTTTCAGTCAAGAATAAGCTTGCAGAAGGCAAGTGTAAAGGTGAGTAGAGGAAACACTGGTTTTGCTGCTAATTTCACGAGGCGTGGGACCAAAGTTGTCTTGCATCTTAGATGACTGACTGTTTGGAAGGTGTGCCTTTAGAGAAAGTGATGAGAGAAGACTCTTTAAGCAGTCAGAGTGCAGAATTGCCTATGTCTGTTAGGACACTCTTTCCAGTGGGAGTTGTAACTGTTCGTTAAAGATCACGTGTGAAATTACAACTGCATGAGGGCAATATGCATTAGAAATCCCATAACCATTAACAAAGCTGTTAAACTATTAATCCTTTAAAGCTTTGACTATGTTAATACATACATATGCATGTTAATTTACTGTTCATACACGTTTGCTCATTTAACTTCTCATTAATACCTATCTTTTAACTTCTGTTTCTTGTTGTAGTTAAAAGCAAGGCGATCCGAGTGTAATTCCAAGGCAATCCATGCAAGGAATGATTATCTTCTCACTTTAGCAGCTGCTAATGCACACCAAGATCGCTATTATCAAACAGACTTAGTAAACATTATGAAGGTAAGGAAGCTAATTTTTATATATGGGAGTTGGGAAGTGTGAAAATATGGAAAGCAAAATGGGTATGGAAGTACAAACTCCTGGGTTGCTTTGTTGAGTTTTCCAATATGCTGGAATAGATGAAGGCAGTGCAGTAGATGGATCCCGAAGTAGTGTGCATGGTATTTGGTACCTGTTATCAAACCTAAAACTAAGCACTCACCTTTAGATTGAATTCTTGCAAACTCACTTGGATAAAGGAATCAGGATTGTATAACTAGGACCTCTATTTGCCTATTGTAGTTGACCTCAAGTGAGCTGGAAGTGGTTTAGTTCCTCAATAACATATCCCATAATCCTTTTAAATGTCCACGTATCTGATCAGGACATTTCTTTCTTGCATGATTAGTGAAAATATAACCTTTGTATCTTGGTTTCAAGCTATGAATTTTAGAGAATAGCAAATCAGCATTGATGGTGTCACGAAGTCAAGCCAAGATACTTGAACTCATAGGAAATTACAGACTTTAAAAGCTCATATATGATTGCTTACCCTTTGTTTTTTTAATATCATCCTGAAATTACTTAAATATACATATCTTAAAATGAGACAGTTACAGGAAACCTGTAAAATCTACAAAATCACCTCTTTAAAGCCAGTTCTCCCTCTCTGTAGTTGCGCTTCATACATTGCCATTTGCAAAGCTGATTTCAGGTTGCTCTCTGCACACTATTTCCAGGTGATGCAATCAGGCACAGCACCTTCAAAGCCTGCAATTTGCATTTCAAATTGCTTTATTGAGTAGCTATCAGTGTATTTTAACAAATCACTGTATTATCAGCATCTTTTTGCATCCTGGGGGAAGAAATGGTGATAGGGAAAGCAGGTGACAGAAGGAGAAAGCAAGAGCACCAAAAAAGAGCTTCCAAGGGACCTTTTTATGTAATTCCGTTATATCTTGACCAATTTAAGAAATGCCACCTAGAGTAAATCCTAGGCTATGTTAGGAGTTCATTTATAAGCCTTATATCTGACTTCTTAGAAGGCTCAATCAGATCTGGGTATCACAGAGGCAATGCAAGGCATAGTTCTTGAGGCATCATCCTATCTTTGCTCTGTGTGCATATGTGGTTGTGCTTTTCTCTTAGTAAACCGTGAATATTTGTGCTGACTAAATGTTTAGTGCATGAAAATGGTTATAAAGTATTTCCTTATCATACTGAAGATAAAGTTCTTCATCGATGCCTGCATAAGATAATTCCACACGTAGCTGCACGGTCGGTTGTCATCCCTTAATGCTCTTATTTGGATGTAATGCCAGAAGTGAATTTTGTATTTTCACAACAAAACAAGCAAAAAGGACATTAGAAATATAAAAAAAGCTGAGGGAATAGCCTGGGGAAAGTCCTGACAGGCTTGGGTGGGTTATGGGTGCTCTCATCTCAGGGCATTCCAAGATAACAGGATAACCCCTGCAAAGGGGTTCCTGTTTCCTCTATGTCTGGCTACATTTTGTGCGTACTACAAACCAAGTGTGTGGTAAACTAGGTGGGATCTTTGTCTGTTTGAGCTTCCATAAACACTTCTGTCTTTTGGATGGTGTGAGCCTTCTGCAGTGTGATGTTAGAAACCTGCAGGTACCGCAGGAGTGTGGGGTTTTAGTAAGCTGCTATAAAACATCAAGCTGAAAATGGTTTAATCTTTTTTGAAAGACTGAGAAATGCAATCAGGGAAAACCAATGGAAAAAGTCATGCTGGTGCCATTCATCTGTGTATGTGCCATTATCCATGTTCTGTGTGCGCATGGTCCAGTTCCCGAAGTCAGTGCTGATCTGTGCTGGTTTCTTTACCCAGTTACTGCTTTCCCTCTTATCCAGTCCTTTCTTTTGTAGAACTTCTTTTGAAGCTTTATTCAAACTGAACCTTTCTTTATTTCCTAAGGAAACCAACCTGTCCTTCTGTATAAATGTCTGTGGTTTACTGAAAAGCAAAGGTGCAAGTGCTTTCGTTGAGCCATATTGCTGTAGAAGGACCACGTTCAGGGGTCATTTTCTACATCACTCAGACATTTCTAGTATCATGCCATGTGAAACTGGGCTCCAGCTGAATTCAGCCAAGAGCTTTAATGTGAATTCAAATGTAAACTGCTTGAATATAAACATCAGTGTGTAATCTGCTGCTAAACCCCACCTCAGTGCATCCCAGCCTTTGAAAAGGGCTTCAGGAGGGGCCCTGGGTATTAGAGATGAAGAAATCCTATGTCCCTACCAGGCTGATAAGACAAGTGCAGGGGTGAATGGAGGCAATTCACACATACACAGATATGATGTGGTGGGAATAATCAACATGATCTTCTTTCTAAGAGGGAAAATGTCCTTCAAAAAGAGGGGATAAGGGTGATTCATCTGCTTTAATGTCTTGGATTTGCTGGGAGGCCTCAACAAACTTCCCACTCAGTCCCTGCTTATGTAAAGGACATTGCGGGTGGGGTGGTGAGGGTTTTCTCATAGGTTAATAACTGATGAAGAGATACAGAAGATGTGGGATTAAAGTAAATACTTGGGCTTTTATCAGGGAAGGAGAATTGCTGGCAAGGTCCTTACCTATCTCCTCCTCCTGAAATGCGTGTGGGAACCATGCTGCTTAAAGCACTGAGAGAGTGATTATGTTATTTACCATAATGATTTAACATACACAGTATGGAAAAGCTGGAGAGAGGGGTGATGATTTGAAGGTGGTGAAGAGTCAGAGACACAGAGTGGTTTGTGTTGGAAGGGACCTTAAAGCTCCTCCAGTTCCAACCCCTGCCACGGGCAGGGACACCTTCCACTAGAGCAGCTTGCTCCAAGCCCCTGTGTCCAACCTGGCCTTGAGCACTGCCAGGGATGGGGCAGCCACAGCTTCTCTGGGCTCTCTGTGCCAGCGCCTCAGCACCCTCCCAGGGAACAGCTTCTGCCTGAGAGCTCATCTCAGTCTCCCCTCTGGCAGCTTAAAGCCATTCCCCTTGGCCTGCCCCTCCATCCCTTGTCCAAAGCCCCTCTCCAGCTTTCCTGCAGCCCCTTTAGGCACTGGAGCTGCTCTAAGGTCTCCCCTTCAGGAGCCTTCTCTTCTCCAGGCTGCCCCAGCCCAGCTCTCTCAGCCTGGCTCCAGAGCAGAGCTGCTCCAGCCCTCGCAGCAGCTCCATGGCCTCCTCTGGCCTCGCTCCAACAGCTCCACGTCCCTCTTGTGCTGCTGCCCCAGAGCTGGATCAGGACTGCAGGGGGGGTCTCCCCAGAGTGCAGCAGAGGGGCAGGATCCCCTCCCTGAGCTGCTGCTCCCCCTCTGGGGGTGCAGCCCAGCACATGGGGGGTTCTGGGTTCAAGCCTAATGCTGCCCAGTCATTCAGTGTAACCACATATAAAGCTTACGAGCAAGAGATACAGTAAGGTCTCAACAAGTGTTGACCAGGTGAAAAAACAGCACGTGAAATTAATGTTAGAAGGAGAAAAGCCATCAGCTGAGGAGGAAATTGCTGCCTGCAGAATACAGACCACTGAATAGCCATTACCATTATGAAGGAATTAGTAGAACTGGCAAATGGACCAAAGGATAAGGAAATGGAGACTTTGTCTATTAAATGTTTCTAATCCTTCCTCTGGGCAACATCACTACGAAGGAGGTATTTTGGAAGGGGATTAAACCTATTCTGGGCAGCACAGTTCTTGTTTTAGTACCTGGAGTGGTGGTGACCTCATACATGCTGTAATACAGTTGTATCTAAACGAAACATGTTCCTTTATGTGTTGAGATTAAAATGCACCATTTATCTTCCTATTGGCAAGTCCTCAGCTATTCCTGTAGTAGTGGCCACCTTGCTATCTCAGTCTCCATTTAGCTGCCATGGAGCTAATACACCTTCTTCTGCCTGAGCTCTGCAGGCCTCTCCACAGCTTTAATTCATATCAAGTGTTTCCATAAACTCCTCACATTTTGTCTTTGTCCCAGCCCCTTTGGAGTTGTTGCCTTATTGCAGATACCCAACAGCTTCTCTTGGTTCTCTTTGAGTGAGGCTCTCAGACAGAGCTAAACATCCCTGAAACATTCCCGGAACATTCCCTTCTCATACCAGCTGCCCCACGTAAAGCAAACTGGAAGAGTAACTTCTGTACGGAGCAGGTTGGGATTGCTGAGTGGAATCAGCAGCATCTCAGGCATCGTAAGACTTAGTTATTTGGTGTCTGCTCTTCCAGGATGAGTTCTGGGAAGTGGTGGTTAGCTCCACTCTGTAGACAAGGTGAGCTGCCCATAACCACCATCTCCACAGCAAGATGAAGCTCTAGGTCCAGTTTCATTTTCAGTTCAGTTTGTTTGAAATCAGGTGCATTACCTCGACATTTAGATTAGGAAAACTGATGTTGTGTGTGGCATAGGTCTACATTTTAAATGATTTTCAGGCTGATTTTCAGTTATTCAGGAACCTGCAGGTAAATCCTTTCTCTAAATAATACTTGAGAAGGTTACTTGTTTAATATAGTCACCTTTAGAGTGGAAAAACAAACTATCCCACCTCCCCGGCCTTCAAAAACTCCCTGCTCCTCGGCTTAAATGCCACTTTTAGCATAGAGCTGTTAGAAATCATGTGGTAAATGGGGAGAAAGTAATGTTCTGCTTTTGAAGTCAGATCTTCTATATCCTTTATCTAGAGCAGTTGTTTAATGGCATTTAGGTATAAAACGGTGGCTGGTTGGTTGGTACTGCTCCTTTGGAGTGCATCAGTGTGGATTTCACTGAAGAGTTGAAGCTTTCTGTGTTTATTGAGTGGTGTCCTCGGGTTGGTGTTGGGACTGATCCTGTTCAGTATCTTTGTTGGTGCCATGGACAGTAGGATCAAGCACGCTCAGCACTTTTGCTGATGCCACTGAGCTGTGTGGTGCAGTGACACTGGAGGGAAGGGATGGGATCCAGAGGGACCTGGACAGGCTGGAGGGGCGAGACCATGTGAACCTCATGGAGCTCAACCAGGCCAAGGGCAAGGTCCTGCCCCTGGGTCGGGGCAATCCCAGCACAAACCCAGGCTGGGGGAGATGGGATGGAGCAGCCCTGAGGGGAAGGACGTGGGGTGCTGGGTGAGGAGAAGCTGCCCATGACCCGGCTTCAGTGTGCGCTTGAGCCCAGAACCCCCCCGTGTGCTGGGCTGCACCCCCAGAGCGTGAGCAGCAGCTCAGGGAGGGGATCCTGCCCCTCTGCTGCTATTTGTAACGCTGCTGTTGGGAAAGTGTTGGGCTGGAGACACTTTGGGTTCCTTCATCTTCAGGAGAAGCCAGCACTGATTTTGTTCCTTGTGTCTGATTAGGAAACACTGCGTTGTGCTGTCCGGGGAGAAATGAATCACAAATATACATTATGGCCTGATTTAGGTGTCCGTAACAGGCAACAACTAAACATTGTCATTGGCAGGATTCCTGGTGACATACAGCTTCTGAGAGTTTTCACTCATTCAGAATATGTTTATTTGAAAACATTTCTGTGCAGAGAAGAAAATGATTCACTCTCCTGGGTTTGCAACTGTGAAGCCATCACTCAAAACAGGGATGCTTGGAAAGAAAACATTAAATCTTCCAGCATCTTTTAAAGGATTGCTTCTATAGTGCCATCTGAGTTTATTCATTACCCAGGTAGATAAGAAGCAAAACCATTCTAGATCTCCCTTTGGGAAAGATTTTAATCCTGCTGCCTTTTCCGCTATATATAGAACCATGGAATCCCAGACTGGTTTGGGTTGAAGGGGGCTTAAGGCCCATGCAGCTCCAACCCCTGCCACGGGCAGGGACACCTTCCACTAGAGCAGCTTGCTCCAAGCCCCTGTGTCCAACCTGGCCTTCAACGCTGCCAGGGATGGGGCAGCCACAGCTTCTCTGGGCACCCTGTGCCAGCGCCTCAGCACCCTCCCGGGGAACAGCTTCTGCCTAAGAGCTCATCGGAGTCTCCCCTCTGGCAGCTTAAAGCCATTCCCCTTGTCCTGTCCCTCCATCCCTTGTCCAAAGCCCCTCTGCAGCTTTCCTGCAGCGCCTTCAGGCACTGGAGCTGCTCTAAGGTCTCCCCTTCAGGAGCCTTCTCTTCTCCAGGCTGCCCCAACCCATCTTTACAGACAGTGATGTGATTTTTGTGAGCAATGAAAAACTCTGTGTAAGATGGCAAACGCTAACACACGTATTTCTAAAGCGCTCTGCTTTTAAAGCCTGTATTTCATATCTCACCTAATGTGCTCTTTGGGATTTGAGGACTGCATTGGAGGAACAGCATCAAAAGCTGTTGCACTTTGCTCTCTTTTTGCCTTTGTGGTTTCATGCAGGGGGTTTTTATGTTGTTTCGGTCATCTTTTCGGTGTTGTCTGTACTTTCCAGCTTGCTTGACTCGAGGTAGCGCAGCTGTGTGACTGGGCTCCTGTTCCTGATCTGAGTTCTCTTGCTCATATGACAGGTTTAAATAGAAACGCCGTGTTATCTAAGTGCCCTGGAACAGCTCTTTCCTTCCACGTGGGTGATGATACTGAGACATGTTACAGCACTGAGACATCAGGTTGTAAAGTTGCAGGTGGTGTGTGATGTTTTCACATCCTCAGCTGGGTTTTAGCAGTGTCTGAAAGGGTTTTCAGGGAGGAAGGCATTTGTCTGGCTTCTGAGTAATGAGGATTCATGTGAGATGTGGTTGAGCTGTTGCAAGGGAACACTGAGAGTACCTGGAGCACATGATGAAGAAGTAGACACAGAGAAAACAGAGAAAGGGAGATAGTAACAGTCTTAATGCTCTACAACTGCCTAGTGGGGAGCCTGTGGAGAAGACTGTTCCAGGATGGGTTTTGGGGGTGTTTTTTGAAGGCTGGAGGCAACCTGATTGCAACCCAGGTAATTCTGATTTAAATATGAGGAAGAAGTTGTGCCATGAAGGTGGTCAGACAGAAATAGGGACTTGGGGAGGGGAAGATGGGCTACCTTGGAAGCATTCGGAACTTGACTGTGCACAGCGTGATCTGCTCGGCCCTCCTCTCAGTAGAGGTTGGACCGTGTCTCTCTTTCAACCTGAATTATTCTCTGATTCTGTGAAAAAGCGTTTTCTCTTAGGAAGATTCTGCTTGGGAACCACTAACTTGGAATCACAGAATCCCAGTTTGAAGGGACCTCAGGGGTCATCTGGTCCAACCTTTCCAGACAAAGCATGACCTAGACTAGATGGTCCAGCACCCTCTACTGCAGAGCAGAGTGGGACAATGACACCTTTATCCCTGTGGTGATGTCCATGTTGATGTTCCCCAGCACCCTGTTGGGTTTCTTTGCTGCAGCCACTCACTGTTCACTCCTATGGAGCTGGTGTCCCCCAGGTCCCTTTCCCAGAGCTGCTCCAGCCGGGCAGATCCCAGCCTGTGCTGCACTCCAGGATTGGGTTTGCCCAGGGGGCAAAACCTGACCCTTGTCCTGTTGAGCTCCATCAGGTTCTCCCCGGCCCATTCTTCAGCCTGTCCAGCTCATCCTGCAGGGTGGCTCCACCTTCCCAAGTCTCCACTTCCCCACTCAGTTTGGTGTCATCAGCAAACTTCATCAGGGAGCACTTGATCCCTTCAACAGATCACTTAAGAAGATTCTGTACAGCATTGGGCCCAATATTGATCCTTGGGGGACTCCACTAATAACAGGTCCACAGTTTCTGGTTGTTTCTGCCATTAGCTGGAGTAACTGCATGAGCCAACAGCACCAGAACAGTCACGTTTTGATGAACCCTAGTTTCCCTATATTAGCATTGTTGGGAGTTTTTATGAAGCCGAGATGACATCTGTGTTTTCAGCACCGTCATCCATCACTTTTACCAAGCACTTTTAATTATCATTTAAAACAAATGTAACTACAGGCTCCAAACATGGCTTGTACAAATGGGATTCAGCTGAAGCTGGCAGTGTTTGTAAGAGTCATAGAATTCCAGACTGGTTTGGATTGGAAGGGACCTTAAAGCTCCTCCAGTTCCAGCCCCTGCCACGGGCAGGGACACCTTCCACTGGAGCAGCTTGCTCCAAGCCCCTGTGTCCAACCTGGCCTTGAGCACTGCCAGGGATGGGGCAGCCCCTGTTTCAGTCTGAACCCATCACCCCTTGTCCTGTCCCTACAGTCCCTCATGAAGAGTCCCTCTCCACCATCCTTGTAGCTCCCTTTAGACACTGGAAGCTGCTCTGAGGTCTCCACGCAGCTTCTCTTCTCCAGGCTCAGCAGCCCCAGTGTTCTCAGCCTGGCTCCGTACAGGAGCTGCTCCAGCCCCTGCTCATCCTCGTGGCCTCCTCTGGACTTGTTCCAACAGCTCCATGTCCTTCTTAGGGTGAGGACCCCAGAACTGCACACAGTGCTGCAAGTGGGGTCTCACCAGAGCAGAGCAGAGGGGCAGAATCACCTCCTTCAGCCTTGTGCCCATGCTCCCTTTGTTGCAGCTCAAGATACAGTTGATCCAAGATTAAGGACTAGGTGGTTTATAATCGTAATGTGATTTATGCCCAGAAAATAACAGGGTTTGTATGGTGAATGGTTCTTTCCTCTGGTGACTCTGACTTGAAAAGTAACTTGCCATGGTAGCTGAAGGTCTTCGGTGGTCTCAGGAATGTTACCCTAGCAGTAGTTGACCACTGTCTCCTGTATAAGTAAGAGGGTAACATTTGCATGACTGCATATTTGTGTAGCCTCCAGAACAAGCAGAACCACCGTTATCACTGTAAGAAATCATTTGACGTACACGTTATTGTTTTCTGCTTTTTAGAGTGATTTAGAAGCACCCAGGGAATTACTTTGTTATAACAGAGATTCTGTCCCAAATAAAAAATAGCATTAAGAGAAAATAAGTTTGAAGTCACTGGAGGTTTCCATTTACTTCTATAAATCTCTCTTCTTAATTCAGCTATTCTTTTCAGATCCTGTCATGCTCCCTTTCAAAATGCAGGGGCAACTTCTGTAAGTGAAAGAACTATTGTTTCACTTCCCCTTCTTGTCAGCTGCGAGCCACAAATATACTGTAATTACAATTAAACCAGCCAGAGATTGCTTTATCTACAGTATCAGATGGGCCCAGCTACTTTCTTTTACAGCTGAGGAGTGTGTGTTGCTTTCTCATGTTCATTCCTATGAATGGAGGATGAGTGAAGGGAGGCTCTTGCCCAACACATGATATGAGTGTTCCAGAAGATGCTCGCTGTGGGCTCCACAGCAGCTGATACCAGGCTCTTTGCCCTGCCCGGGCCATCAGTCTGTGTGCATGCATATACATGCACATGAAGCCCTGGGGAGATTAAATCATTTCCTAAGGCTCTGGCTGTAGTGTGATTATCCATCCATGTAAATTGTTGAATGATTAATATGAAATAGTGCTTTCTTGTTTAGGGTTTTTCTTAAATGCTTTTATATCACACTTTTCAGTTGATACCTAAGATCTGCTTTGGAGAACTTCAGCTGCTTCATAGCCTATTGAATGTATACTAACTGCAGTTTTGACCATTTATATTCATAGAATCCCAGACTGCTTTGGGTTGAAGGCACCTTAAAGCCCATCCAGTCCCAACCCCTGCCACGGGCAGGGACACCTTCCACTGGAGCAGCTTGCTCCAAGCCCCTGTGTCCAACCTGGCCTTGAACACTGCCAGGGATGGGGCAGCCACAGCTTCTCGGGGCACCCTGTGCCAGCGCCTCAGCACCCTCCCAGGGAAGAGCTTCTGCCTAAGAGCTCATCTCAGTGTCCCCTCTGGCAGTTAAAGCCATTCCCCTTGGCCTGTCCCTCCATCCCTTGTCCAAAGCCCCTCTCCAGCTTTCCTGCAGCCCCTTTAGGCACTGGAGCTGCTCTAAGGTCTCCCCTTCAGGAGCCTTCTCTTCTCCAGGCTGCCCCAGCCCAGCTCTCTCAGCCTGGTCCAGAGCAGAGCTGCTCCAGCTCTTAAGGCATTTAGCAGCTGACTGTGAGGAAGCACTTACAGGGAAGTGAAAAGCAGCTTCCCAGCAGAACAACAACCACTTCTGGTGGTATTTCTGGTGAAACCACAAGCAGGGGAAGTAGAGATGCCCTGAGCATAGCTAGGCTATGGAAGCGTTTGATATCCTCACCCATCACGTAGCCTTTCCAAGCTGACTCAAGACAAAAGATTGTGTCTGGATCACAACTCTTTCTGTTGTGCAGATGAAAACTGAACAATAGTCACATTTCCCTGGTGACAGTCTGTTCTGTCTCACCTCATGTTTAACCACAGTTAAATGTGGTTTAACCAATTCCTTGTTTAAGCATTTGGTCCAGAAAGGCTGTTTATTTCCAAGGGGCTGAGTATTTATTCCTCCATGGGGGGGGGGGGGGGGTTGTGTAGTGAAAGACAGAGCCTGATACATAAATCAGGGCCACTTAATTATCTTAAAGCAAAGATCATTTTTCATGGGATAATAAAGCTATTTCTTGATAATGCTTCTGACTTGTCAGCGAGGTTTCTTTTGGCATTTTGACAGAAATAACTTCAGGAATGGCTTGATGGTGAAGAAATGTGGTGTGATTTTACAGATGCTCATGAAAGGTATTTCCTGGATAGGAAAGTCAGGGGTGTATTTACACAAGACGGTTCACAGGAGGCGGTGACTGGAGGCGACTTGGGAAGGGACAAAGGGAAATCATCACTGATAGAAGATGGAGGCAGTGCACGAGAACAAGGAAAATGAATGGAAAGCTGAAAGAAACCCAAAGTCACTGTTAGGAAGAGGGCACAAAGAAGGGTTAAGATGGGGAAGGAGCTACTCCCGAATCCGGGCGGTCTCATTGGGAAGCCTCATTGAAGGAGTTAACGGCAAACTTTGTAACGTTTTCATTTCGTTATTTATTTCCTTGGGGCTCTTTAAAGATTTTCATGTCGTTGAGGATTTGGATCAGGCTTTTTCTGTCAGATGTCATAAACGTGCTCGTTTTGAACAGGAAATGAAACTTTGCCATCGTGTTTCAAAGCCGCACTCTCATACAATAAGAGCGGTTCCCGAATATACTTGGCTGTGGCAGAAGCAGCCGGCGTGGCTCCGGCAGGCAAAAGGCAAGGTCAGGAAGCACCTGGGGAGTGCTGGTGGGGAGGCAGGTGGAGCAACGTCGAAGGGTTTGAACTAGAAACATGCGCCATTCCAAGTTTGGAACTCATGGGCACACATCCTGAACAGATCATCACGAGGGCTTTTATTTAGCAACTCCGGGTTCATAGAGTCAAAGAATGGTTTGGGTTGAAGGGACCTTAAAGCTCCTCCAGTTCCAGCCCCTGCCACGGGCAGGGACACCTTCCACTAGAGCAGCTTGCTCCAAGCCCTTGTGTCCAACCTGGCCTTGAGCACTGCAGGGATGGGGCAGCCACAGCTTCTCTGGGCACCCTGTGCCAGCGCCTCAGCACCCTCACAGGGAAGAGCTTCTTCGTTATGTCCAACCTAAATCTCCCCTGTTTGAACCCAAAATTGAGAAGGTTTTCCTTGCATATGGCTGTCAAAGGATGAGATGCTTTTTATTCTTCCAGCTTCAAAATCTGTGCTTTTCTTTCTCAACGTAAGTCCCTTTGGTGACGGTGGAGGTCGTGGCGTAGGTAGGTGGATGGAGGTGAGGAATTGTCACCAGTGTTAGCCTTGGGTAAAGGCTGTTCGAGCCGTATGTTTGGCACAGTCCTTAGAAAACTTCCTTGCCTTGGAATTCCTTCCTGAAGTGGAATTTGGGGCTCGTGCTTAGGAGCCTTTATGGTACTGCATGCTCCAAAGGCAGCACACCACCTCAGGTTTCAGCTTCTTTGGGCAGGTCAGGGCTTCATCAGCAACAAATGGATGTGCAACAAGTATCAGAAGAGAGAGCTGTACCTTCAGTGTGAGCTTCACTGAAAGGAAATGAATGGAGCCTGACCCATGTGGAATTAGGCCACAGAAGAGTATTAGGTGCAAGAAATTCCTGTTTAGCATTTACGGGTTACTAGAGAGACAAGTGATTGGAAAGATGTCTCAAAGCTCAGTCAGATGAGGAGGAGGGGGGATCCTGCAGTATGATTTCTGCATCTACCTGCTGCTTTTCATAGAGAAAATAAATTCCCATCTGTTCAAGTTGTCATCTCTGCTAAAAAGGCTTTAGAGCAGGATAAACATCCTTGTCATGCAAGGGAAACAGAGATTCCTTACCAGATGAAGATGTCATTATCACACTCTGCTCGGTGCCTGTCAGGCCACCCGTGGAATACTGTGCTCAGGTTTGGTCCTGCTGTATAAAAACGATGTGGATGGGCTGGAGAGGGGCCAGGGAAGGGCCACAAAGATGATCCAAGTGCTGGGCAGCAGTGAGGAAAGGCTGAGAGAGCTGGGACTGTTCAGCTGGGGAGGAGGAGGCTCAGGGAGACCTGATCCATGTGCCAGGAGTTAAAGGGGGGGTACAGAGCAGATGGGGACTCCCTGTGGATGAGGAGTCCCATGGAACAGCCAACGGATGATGGGCACAAGTCACTCGTGGGGAGATTCCCAGTGGACACAAGAGGAAAACTGTTCCCAGTGAGAACACTCAGCCATTGGAATAATGTCCCCAGGGAAGTGGTGACTCCCCAGTGTTGGACACTGGTGAGATTGGGCTTTCAAACCCCTCAGGAAGGTTTCAGTGCTGATGTTCAAGGCTTTTAATCTCCCATAACTCAAAGTTATATGAGCTGAAAATGATGTCGAGATGCCTGAAGAAAATTCATTTGGAAGAATCAAGGCAATAACCTGATTTTTGGGTGCCTCAGGTTAATTGGAGAAGCTCCTTTTGACCGAAGTATAACGCCACGTACGGGGAGATGGATAGAAATCAGGTTTCTAATGCAAGCTACAGGATAGTAGAACTAAAGTTTTTCATTACTCATATTAATCGAGTTGTTCAGTGCTTTATTAGACCCTCGAGTGGTTCAATTTAATAGGTAAGAATTCAATTTAATAAGGGATATTTAAAGAAGATAGAGAGTCCAAAGAAAAAGCTGGATGAAAAGATGATGGCATATCTGAGTGAAAAGCAGTGTTTTTCCAAGGGACATCTTCACAAACATTTGTGGCTGTATATGGCCAAATAATTCAAGTTTGAAGAAATGACCCACTTCTGTCATGTTTCACTCTTCTCCATGGGCATTTATTGAGAGACTTTGGACGAGGGCCTGTATACGATGTGCTTTAAGGTCCCTTCTAACCCAAACCAGTCTGGGATTGTAAGATTATCAATTTAACATCAGTTATTTTTTTGGCCAGTGTGATTTTCATTTACTTCACCAGAGAAATCTGTTGAACAAACCCTTTCCCGCTCCAACCCAGGCTGTTGTTCCCATTGCTCTTTGAATTTATCACTTCCATGTGGTTTTCTTTCTCTCTACATGGGTTTAAAGTTACCTTTCACTTCCAGCAGCCTATTCAGTGACCAGACTGTTCCAGCGATGCTCGCAGCGCAGTTTTAGTGATGACAATACTAAAGACTTCAGTAAGTTTAATCTATAACTGAGCATTGCTCAGGGAAGCGGTGAATGGTCCATCCCTGGCAGTGTTCAAGGCCAGGTTGGACAGAGCCTTGGGTGATGTGGTTTAGTGGGAGGTGTCCCTGCCCATGGCAGGGGCTTGGAGCTGGATGATCTTAAGGTCCTTTCCAACCCTAACTATTGTATCTATGAAAAGGGCGGTGTATGTTTCATAGAGTGAACCCTCCAATCCTAACAAGGCACTTGGCTAAAGGATTACTGAGACTCTTTGCCAGTCATCCTAACAGTTAAGGACCAAAACAAGTGAAACTATTTTAGGGAATTGTTGTAATCCACACAAATGAGCCTCATGTCCTGAAAAGGCAAATGGCTGCGAGTCACAGCGCTGTGATTATTGTCATCGTTATAGAATCACACAACAATGAGAGAAATTCTCTGGAACAATAAAGGGAAAAACATCACAGGACTGTGCCAAAGGTAGAGCAGCTGCATTGCAGCACTGAAGATTAATCCGTGTTTCCCAAATGCCACTCGGGAATTCCACGTGCCAACTATGCTTTATTACTTTAGTCGTCCATTCTTATTGGTTCCCAGAGGAATCGTGTTGACAGTTTATGGATGCAGTCCTATTAGCACCAATGGGGGAGGAGAAAGATGGTTTTAGTCTGAATTCTGGAATTAAAAATAACTGTGAAAGGTTTGTTCCTTTGAAACACATTCCCCCCACCCCCAAGACAAAGCTTGACACAAACCCCCACACACATTCCAAGCAGTATTCCTGAGCCAGTATTGATGGGTTAATGGACCGCACTGTTCTCACCAGAAGCAGGCAGTAGTTTAGATGCTCCTCCTATTGATACATGCCAGTGATGAGTGAAGAAACTCAGCAGAACAGTGAATGCCATGGACTCTGGTGATGTTAAACTGCCTTTTAATTAAATCACTTCCTAAGCTTGGCCTGATAAATTTCTGCTCCCCTTCCCCCCTAATATCATTATTAAACAGGGGAAGGTCAGGTTGGATCTAAGGCAGAAGCTCTTCCCTGTGAGGGTGCTGAGGCGCTGGCACAGGGTGCCCAGAGAAGCTGTGGCTGCCCCATCCCTGGCAGTGTTGAAGGCCAGGTTGGATACAGGGGCTTAGAGCAAGCTGCTCCATGGAAGGTGTCCCTGCCCGTGGCAGGGGTTGGAGCTAGAGGAGCTTTGGGTCCCTGCAACCCAATTCTATTGCTCTATGATTCTGTTAATATTGTCATTAATTTCACTAATCCTTTTCTTAAGGAGACTTTGGTTTGGGAGAGGGTGATGGGCATCTCCTGGTGACCATTTTGTCGTTTTCTGTGCTCAGAGTAGGCTCCAGTTCACCAGCAACAAAGGTTTTGTCATTAAAAACAATGACCCTGCCCTAATGGAAAGGAACAAAATGATGTGCAGAACAATCATCAAGGGACTAATGAGACCAAACAAAGAACTTGCAAACAAGCCCAAAAACATTGACACTAGAAAGTGCAAAGCTCTGGGGTAGGGTAAAGTGCAGAGTGTGTTTATGAGCCCCAAATGGTGGTGTGAACAACCAGAAGGCAGGGCCCTTGCTGCCTTCTGGTGTTTATTGTTCCCATGTTTGCTGTGATGAAAGCTCCTTCCCGAGGTTCTGCGAGAGGAGGAGGAAACTCGGAGAGTTTATTCAACCACTGTGCATTTGAATGGACACTTTGTACATCTTGAAGCCTTTTTCCTTACATTACAAGTGCTTTGGACAAGGGCCTGTAAGGGCAGGACAAGGGAATGGCTTTGAGCTGCAGAGGGGAGACTGAGATGAGCTCTTAGGCAGAAGCTGTTCCCTGTAAGGGTGCTGAGGCGCTGGCACAGGGTGCCCAGAGAAGCTGTGGCTGCCCCATCCGTGGCAGTGTTGAAGGCCAGGTTGGACACAGGGGCTTGGAGCAAGCTGCTCTATGGACGGTGTCCCTGCCCATGACAGGAGTTGGAACTGGATGAACTTTAAGGTCCCTTCAGCCCAAACCAATCTGGGATTCCTTAACTTCATACTGCAGTGTTGTCCTCCGTGCAGGCACTACATTATTCCTACAGGATTGCAGTGACTGAGAAATGCAGAAGCTTGCACTAGGTTCCTGTCAGCAGATAGGTGCTTGCTACAGGGATGATGTTTGGGGATGCTTCTGGTGCTTTGATCTTGGGTTTGTTGGTAATTCATGTATAGTAGTCCCATTTTGTTGACAAATTCAGACCTGATTTATGTTACGATGTCTTAATGGAGAAAACAAGGTTGTTCAGCAGTGACAAGAACTGCAGTGATGGGAGAGTTTAAATAGAAAAAGACTTAGAGGCGGCAAGCTCTTCCTCTCTATTCAGACATATTGATGCCTATAATAAATTACTACCAGGAATCAGCGTTTTGAAGGGGAAATGACTATGGCATGTAACTGTTAACTGAAAAGGATGGGTTTTCCTGACCTTCCTTCCTTTCTTTCCCCATGTCCTTGGGAAACGTAGTTCTGTATCATTGATCTGAATACTGCTGAGTTTGGCAAAGCCAGCTGAATCGAGCTGTTGACTTTATTACTTCTGGGGTTTAGATGAGTTTTTAAAATGCTCCATCCTTCATTGTCAAATAACATGAGATGATTCTTGCTCTCTGCTTCACTCTGTTGAGACTCCCCTGCAGTCCTGATCCAGCTCTGGAGGCAGCAACACAAGAGGGAACATGGAGCTGTTGGAGCAAGACTGGAGGAGGCCATGGAGCTGCTGCGAGGGCTGGAGCAGCTCTGCTCTGGAGCCAGGCTGAGAGAGCTGGGCTGGGGCAGCCTGGAGAAGAGAAGGCTCCTGAAGGGGAGACCTTAGAGCAGCTCCAGTGCCTAAAGGGGCTGCAGGAAAGGTGGAGAGGGGCTTTGGACAAGGGATGGAGGGACAGGACAAGGGGAATGGCTTTAACCTAAAGAGAGGAGAGTGAGATGAGCTCTTAGGCAGAAGCTCTTCCCTGTGAGGGTGCTGAGGCGCTGGCCCAGGGTGCCCAGAGAAGCTGTGGCTGCCCCATCCCTGGCAGTGTTGAAGGCCAGGTTGGACACAGGGGCTTGGAGCAAGCTGCTCCAGTGGAAGGTGTCCCTGCCCATGGCAGGGGTTGGAGCTGGAGGAGCTTTAGGGTCCCTTTCAGCACAAACTGTTCCATGACTCTACAATCTCTTGCTATGCTTGGGATAAAATACATAGGACCTACTTTTGTTCTTCACCTCTCGTAGATCCAGAAGGATGTCTTAATAATTAGAATTCCTATTCAAAATATACCTGTTACTGTTTGTACCCCAACCTTTCCTTTTTCATTCCTTTTCATATACTGAAGCTTTTGCATATAAAAATTAAAACGCTTGGATTCTCATTTACCAAAATCATCCAACTGAATATTCCCAGACTGTCCCATCCGTGAGATCATGCTGTTAAGTTAATGGATTATAGGGATAACTTTTAAACACAGTCATTCCAAAAGCTCCTCTCACCATGCTTGCTATCTGATTTATGTTTAGGTAGTGTTAAAGAAACTACAGGATGGAAAATAGAGTCCCTGTTGTAACTGGGTTACAGTTTGATTGCAAACCAACACAGATCAAGGATAGATAAAACAGGGTTTCTGATGCAAATGAGAACAGGGTGGTGTAAGAATTTAATATTCATTTTTAATAAGGTAAAATAGAGAGAAGGTAACTTCTGTGATAGGGATCTCCCTTCTCATAGAGGGATTTGCTTTGACTGAAGAGGGAAATAAGTCCCATTACCCTGATGCAATGCCATTGACTGCACGGCACAGTTATCACTCCCCAGACAGAATGATTTATGTTCACTTCATATAAAACTCCTCCTTATCTTCCCATTTTCAGGCTCTGGGCCGGGTAGGGTAAGGCCAGGTCTAATTTTGTTATGTGACCTCCACCCATGTAAGGAAATTCTTTGCCATCAACATCAGCTCTATTGTTTCCGGCAGAGCCGTTGCAGCTTATGAAGCATTGATCAAGGTTTTTCATGCTCAGCACAGGCAAAATCAGCTCAGGTGAACTGTGCAGTTGTATCAGCTCACGCGAGGAAGGGTGTTTTCACGTGAATACTTGATTTGGTCCATGATGGTTGTCTTAGTGAAGGAATGAGGTTCCAGAGAGGGTTAGGGACTTCAAAAACATATACAGACATGAATGGCTGTGTTTGAATATATAAAATATATTGAATATAGAAGTATATATATATATATTTCTAGGCAGTCGTGGAATCAGAGAATGGTTTGGGTTGAAGGGACCTTAAAGCTCTTCCAGTTCCAAACCCTGTCCAACCTGGCCTTGAGCACTGCCAGGGATGGGGCAGCCACAGCTTCTCTGAGCACCCTGTGCCAGCGCCTCAGCACCCTCCCAGGGTGAATTTGAGTTAACGTGTATGGTTTCCTATAGAAATACACTTTGATTTGCTTGTGTATGCATTGCCGTTAGGTTTCGGTTCTTCTCAGTCCTGATTTCATCCATGGTCTTCTAAAGCTTGGACTCGACAGTTCCATTGTGAAGACATTATTTGTTAAAAATCATTGACTTCTGTCTACCCTTGGAAGTTGTAATTATGTGGTACTTTGTATTGTCTTAGGTCTGATGTCAGATGTGGCTTTTAATCAAGAAGAAAATCTTGATTTCCTTTTGAGGCTGAAAAATAGACAGGTTTTCAGTCTGATTGTAACCCAGTGAGTGATTTACTAATCTGTAGAGATTCAGAAAGAGAACAAAAGCCATTGTAGAGGAATAATATGTGCTGGGCTTCTAGAAATACTTCTTTTCCCAATTCCCCCTTCAAGTTGTTTGATCAAAGAACCTGAAAAGACTTTTTATTTCCAGCCTGAATGGTGATGTTCAGAGGTTTTGGTCAGGGTGTTTGTAAGTGAATGAGATTCAGGTTATGAAATCCCAGATGACTGTCTTTATATCACATAGTTCAGCAAGTCAGATCTTTTGTTTTAATATTAACATATGCAGCTTCATACAATAATCACCATTTATAGAAGGAATAACCACATTACGTGGTTGACACGCTTGTGAGGTGGGCTGATGCCAACCTGATGAAGTTTAACCATGCCAAGTTCAAGGTCCTACACCTGGGTGGGAGCAATCCCAGGCACAGCTCCAGGTTGGGCAGAGAAGAGATTCAGAGCAGCCCAAGGAGAAGGACTTGGGGGTGTTGTTGATGAGAAAATGACCATGAGCCGGCTGCAGTGTGTGCTCGCAGCCCAGAAACCAACCGTATCCTGGGCTGCATCCAAAGGAGCGTGACCAGCAGGTCGAGGGAGGTGATCCTGCCCCTCTGCTCTGCTCTGTGAGACCTCACTTGGAGTATTGTGTGCAGTTCTGGTGTCCTCAACATCAAAAGGACATGGAACTGTTGGAACAAGTCCAGAGGAGGCCACGAGGATGATCAGGGACTGGAGCACCTCCTGTATGAAGATAGGGTGAGAAAGTTGGGGCTGTTCAGCCTGGAGAAGAGAAGGCTGCGTGGAGACCTCATAGCAGCTTCCAGTATCTGAAGGGGGCCTATAGGGATGCTGGGGAGGGACTGTTCATGAGGGACTGTAGTGCTAGGACAAGGGGTAATGGGTTCAAACTGAAACAGGGGAAGTTTAGATTGGATATGAGGAAGAAGTTCTTTACTGTGAGGAGGGTGAGGCACTGGAATGGGTTGCCCAGGGAAGTTGTGAATGCTCCATTGCTGGCGGTGTTCAAGGCCAGGTTGGACAGAGCCTTGGGTGGCATGGTTTAATGGGAGGTGTCCCTGCCCATGGCAGAGGGTTGGAACTGGATGATCTTGAGGTCCTTTCCAACCCAAACCATTCTATGATTCTACGATTATCAGCAAAAGCAGTTTGTAAGCAGGCAGCTCTGTACCGTGTAACTGATGGCATGTCGCGTTTGCTGTGCAATGTGTGTTTTCCGTGTGTTGGAGCTGCTCATGTAGCCCTGGCTTCTCCTGGCTCCCAAGCATGCCTGTGTTGTATGGTGTTGCCTTTACTTACTTGAGATCTGGCAGCTCTTAGCAGTAATTAAGAACTTCATCATATTGTAACCACTTTTAATTAATGAAAGTAAAAAGGCTGTAACACACTTGCCACATGCTGACGGATTTGTGGGATTCCTGGTGTTTTGCCACACTTTTCTTTGATGTTCTTTCTTACGTATCTAAAGGGGCTGCAGGAAAGCTGGAGAGGGGCTTTGGACAAGGGATGGAGGGACAGGCCAAGGGGAATGGCTTTAAGCTGCCAGAGGGGAGACCGAGATGAGCTCTTAGGCAGAAGCTCTTCCCTGTGAGGGTGCTGAGGCGCTGGCACAGGGTGCCCAGAGAAGCTGTGGCTGCCCCATCCCTGGCAGTGCTCAAGGCCAGGTTGGACACAGGGGCTTGGAATAAGCTGCTCCAGTGGAAGGTGTCCCTGCCCATGGCAGGGGTTGGGACTGGATGGGCTTTAAGGTGCCTTCAACCCAAACCAGTCTGGGATTGTGTGAATCACACCCCAGAAGTAGCAACTTCTCTCCACTGACTGCAAGAAGAACCGAGAGTGGCAAACTCCAGCATATACATTAGGATTGTAGATTAAGTTAAATGATGTGAACCCTCCTGCTGGGTTTAACATAAAATGAACATATGGGCTTGATAGGAAGGTGGGGGCGAGCTCTGAAGTACTGGTTTATAGCACACTGGAAGGAAAAAATCACAGCTGCTTTGCAAAACAGCATTTAGAATTGCTTTGCCAAGCTTCAGCTATTTATTTACATGTATTAGCACATCTGGAGCCTGGTGTTTGGGCTGAAAAGCTTCAGAAACAGATATCCTCTATCATAAAATCTCCAAATTCTGGTTTTTGGGAAAGCACAGCCGATCTTGGCATTTTTACCATTAAATCATAGAGTCCCAGACTGGTTTGGGTTGGAAGGGACCTTAATGCTCATCCACTTCCAAGCCCTGCCACGGCCAGGGATACCTTCCACTGGAGCAGCTTGCTCCAAGGCCTGTACTCTGACAGTATAAGACAGTTATATAACGGTGCTGTTGGGGCAGTGTGTGTTTGATGTGAAATCAAATGTTCTTGAAATGGGATGGTAACTTTGGCAGTCGTATAACTGCGATGCTATGGGCTTATCCCTTCAGCATCATAAAAGCTCAGGAAGTGTTAATAGTACTTGGACTAACGTAGGACTGTGCCTTATGGATTAGCAGGACTGCAGGATGAATTGCAGTAGAGGTGTGTTATACCAAGGCAGGGAAGAACTGAACATCTGCCCCATTCTTGGCAGTGTTCAAGGCCAGGTTGGACACAGGGGCTTGGAGCAAGCTGCTCTAGTGGAAGGCGTCCCTACCCGTGGCAGGGGCTGCAACTGGAGGAGCTTTAAGGTCCCTTCCAACACAAACCAGTCTGGGATTCCATGAACCTGCATATATGTGTCACTGTAGGTTTTTCATGGAATTTCCTGGCATTTTTATTAATTGAACATCCCAGTCCTAAGCTCATATTTCAGTATTCTTTTTTAATATATGATGCTAAAAGAAAAGAGCATTTGGTGGAGCTGCCATCACTTAGAACACCCGGAGAAGTGAACCTGTAGCTCTTTCCCAACCATACAATGCTTCTCCCTTTCCTTCATGGATCCTTTCCATAGCTGGGGCCTCATGGATGCACCCTGGCTGCTGACCCTTCAAGCTGGGCTTGGATACGGGTTGCTGGTGGCTTACGGCTGAGTGAGCTGCTGACACTGGAGGGGCTTGGAGGAAATTCCCATGTTTGCTGCTGGTTTGGCACTGCAGCCTGGCTGCCTGTTTCCTGACAGCTGGAATTTTTGTACCAGCACGTTTCAGGAAGGTTATTGTCTAAGACCGAAGGGGAAAAAGCCAGCCTTTGCTAGGTGGGATGCTTGGTAGGTACAGTTGGAAGGTGGAGGATGGGGAAAATTCTATAGTATAAAGTGGATTTTGGATATAAAACTTTGGATGCAAGAATTCCAGTTGCTCGATTCTATTATTTTCCTGCAAGCATCCTTTATTGAGGATGCCTGTGCGTTAATTAATGTAGTCAGGTGATTGCTGTGGCTGTGTGCTGATGGGGGGAACTTCTGTTGCAGAATGAAAACCTCTTCTGTTCCTCATTAGTTCATAATGATTAGTTAGTTCTCTTCAGGGACTGGAGCGATAGGACAAGGGGTGATGGGTTCAAACTGGAACGGGATATTTGGGTTGCATGTAAGGCAGAAGCTCTTCCCTGGGAGGGTGCTGAGGCTCTGGCACAGGGTGCCCAGAGAAGCTGTGGCTGCCCCATCCCTGGCAGTGTTGAAGGCCAGGTTGGACACAGGGGCTTGGAGCAAACTGTTCCAGTGGAAGGTGTCCCTGCCCATGGCAGGGGTTGGAACTGGAGGAGCTTTAAGGTCCCTTCAACCCAAACCATTCTAGGATTCTGTGGTTTGTGTCTGGTTCACATGTGTCTGTTAGCCTGATCTTTAACATTGGGTTTGACTTTGCTGAAGGCTTCCACAATTTCACCCTTTTTCTATCCCTGAGTTTTCAGAATTATTTAAATGATCAAATGCAATGTTATATAGGAATGCGTTCTTGACTCTGTTGAAACCTGATGCACAGTTTCACTGCCTATAGCACTCAAACAGATATCTGTGGAATTTGGTATCATTAAATATATATAGACTATGTAGTTAACTTATCCAGAGTTGAACGTTTAAATGAAATTATCACTTCACTTACAGTTTTGCAGCTTTAAGACAGAACTTGCATTAAACCAATGTATAACCCAGGCCCTGCAATGTGATTTTCCAGCTCTGCTTAGAAACAGGGGGTTTGAGCTTGAACTTTGCTATAGCTGTTCAATTTATGATAACTATTTGTGATGTATTTGGGATTTCTGTGTACTGAAGAGTTCTGTTGTGCTGATGTGAAGTGGCAGCCGTTATCAGTGGGTTTTAATAGCAAATAACTGTATTTGAATGGTAAAGACGTTGGGCATCTTGGAGATGTCATTTGGAGTGAGGAGAAGCCCCATATGTACCCTTGTAGTTACTCGGTGCCTTCCTTGACATAAATCACGTCTCCTCTTCTCCAAACCTGACCTCACTGTTCTGCTGTGGCTGTATTACACAACTGGATGGAAATCATTTAATAGAAGGTGATAATTACAATGCTCTGTGGTGCCATCTAATGGAACTACAGCACTGTCATTTCTCCTTGTCAAAACCGAATGACATCCACCAGACACTATCCAAGGCTAATTAATTATAGGTGAAAGTGTTAGGAATAATTGTACGAGCATCTTAAAACTCTGAATATGAATCCTAAGAAATCACATACAAAAGCACTTTTCTTAATGCTCTTCAATTCTTCCCCTCCTGCAGGCTCTCGATGGAAATATATATGATCACCTTAAGGATTATTTAATGGCATTCAGCAGGACTGAACTAGAGACATGCCAAGCTGTACAAAACACATTCCAATTTTTACTGGAGACTTCCAGCAGGGTAAGTTGGAACTGAATGATCCTTTGTAACTGAATACTTACAGCATATATAACGTTCCCAGGCTTAGGATTTGCTTCCAGAATAAGGACAAGCCTGAAGGCTCATTATTTTTGGTTACTTCTGAGTGGTATTAAGTTAAAAGAAACGAGCCAGTTTTCCTGGTGGGAATTTTTCCTATTGCCACCCACGATGCCTTCTCAGGAGTGCATTTACACAGTGCCTATTCTTTATAGAACAGCTCTCAAGAGATGTACAGTTATACTCACTCTGCACCTTTGGAAAGAGGAATTGCAGCTGAGAATTGTGCACTGTGTGATGTGGACCCATGTTAGTCATCTCTCCCATCAAATCCCTGTGAAACAGTTTGGATAATCTCTTAGTAATTGGCTGTCAGCTTAAATACCACAGTATTAGAGGGTTTGTTCTCCTTTGAATTAGGAATGACAAATAGAGAAAACAGATCAGAGCCTTGTCGTGAACATGGTTGGTTTGCTTTGTCAAGCAGCCAGAATCAGAAATGCTCCACCACTTCCAGGATGATTTTGATACTTAGATAATTTATCTGCCAGGCTAAAAAAGCCCCAGATACATGTAATAGCCATTGGGCTCCAACTCTGGTGCAGTCCTAATAGTCCTTTATGTGTTTACCTGAACCTCCCACACAGAAACAAAGCTCATTTATGCAGGGAAGCCAGGCTGAGAACATTGGGGCTGTTGAGCCTGGAGAAGAGAAGCTGCGTGGAGACCTCAGAGCAGCTTCCAGTGTCTGAAGGGGGCCTATAGGGATGCTGGAGAGGGGCTCTTCATCAAGGAGTGTAGTGATAGGACAAGGGGGAACGGGTTCAAACTGAAACAGGGGAAGTTCAGGTTGGATATGAGGAAGAAGTTCTTTACTGTGAGGGTGGTGAGGCGCTGGAATGGATTGCCCAAGGAAGTTGTGGATGCTCCATCCCTGGCAGTGTTGAAGGCCAGAGCCTTGGGTGATGTGGTTTAGTGGGACGTGTCCCTACCCATGGCAGGGGGGTTGGAACCAGATGATCTTAAGGTCCCTTCCAACACAAACCATTCTATGACTCTATGATTCTAATTCAGTTCTTCAAAGAAAAACCATCTTTACAACAGCCCTCAGAAGAAATTTTCCCCTTAAGCAACAATCTTTAGGTATAAATGAGAACTGTCATCGTAACAGCAGACCTGGGTGTGTAAGTCCAGCAAATAACACCTTGGAACGTTTTGCACTATGTATTTGACAACTGTTAGAAAGAAAAGAACAAGGCTCCTCAGCAACAGGATTAAGCAACAGCTTTCCCAAAGACATTTCCTGTTATTCAGATATTGAGTCAACATTCTCACACGGTTTCTTTTCGAAGTCATGCCACTTGACACGTTAAAATTGAGTTAAACTCAAATGTTAACTCTGTACCATACACAGTAAGAAGGTGGCGTCAGAGATGTGCCTAAATGGTATTTTCTGCCCTAAGGTTGGTGAGGCTTCTTACCAGAGACATCACACAATGTTATCGAAAAGAGCAGATGGAATTTCAGAGGAGGTTCCAAAGAAAATCCGATTGTTTTCCAAAAGAGAAGCCCAAGTCTTGAATAAGACTCTTCAAGTGCAAAGGAAGTTAAATTGCATTTTCATATGCTGAGTGTCAGAGAAGACGCTCTTCCCTGTGAGGGTGCTGAGGCGCTGGCACAGGGTGCCCAGAGAAGCTGTGGCTGCCCCATCCCTGGCAGTGTTGAAGGCCAGGTTGGACACAGGGGCTTGGAGCAAGCTGCTCTAGTGGAAGGTGTCCCTGCCCGTGGCAGGGGTTGGAGCTGGAGGAGCTCTAAGTTCCCTTCAACCCAAACCACTCTGTGGCTCTATGACTGGAGATGACATGGATGATCATCATGCCCTGGTCAGTTCTGAGAGTCTTCAGAAGCTGCAGATGGTTCCTCCTTTAGCATGTGCTGAATTTCTCTCGATGGGAATTCCCAGTACAGACTCCCTGTGAACCTTCCCTGTATGTTTTCCACACATCTGAATGTGTTTGTGTTCAACTGCTCAAATGGATGCAGTAATTATGTACTTCACTGTTTCACATGAGTGCATTATTGGCCCTGGAGGACCATTTACTTTCTTTAACTGAAGATTCATTTCTTGCAGTTCAGTTTGCCAGCCGCACAGGCATCAACATTGTGCTGCGTTGGAGAGCATGTTGTATTTACCACTGCACATAGAGTATAATCAGAATTCATGCTCATACACAATGCTGCTGTTTCGGGATAAAAACCATCTTTATTATATACTTCTGTACATTGAAACCCTCACTTTGCTAATAGCTATTTATAATTTCATGCTGTTATTTATGTATTTCCATCAATTGAAGCAGAAAATACTCTGTAGAGTTCTTCAGGCAACACTGCTGTATTTTCATGTTGCAATCACTGAGGTTTTCTTTGTCAATATGTGTAAATTGTGACATAAGAGAGTGTTTGGGGACGCATGTCACTCCGTCTGAAATGTATCATTAAAGAAATTTAGGAGCTGAAGGAGTTTTGGGTTGGCAAAATGCAGCTTTGAGAGTTTCCTCTGAAAGCAATTTCCAAAGAGATGAATTTGATAAGTGATTTTGTATGCCTTATTGCAAAGAGGCTTTTCAGCTGTGGCAACTGATAATTTGTGTGAAAATCAGACATTTCAGCTTTAGGAAAGAGCTGTGCACACAAAATTATCCGCAAGACGAGAGAAAAATGTTTACAGTAGGGACTCAGCATAGTCCTTACTCAGTAGTTGGGGCTTTCCCCCAGTTTGCCTTTGTATTTTTCATGGGTTAATGGCAGATACAGAGTCATGGAATGGTTTGGACTAGGAAGGGATCTTAAAACTCCTCCAGCTCCACCCCCTGCCATGGGCAGGGACACCTTCCACTGGAGCAGCTTGCTCCAAGCCCCTGTGTCCAACCTGGCCTTGAGCACTGCCAGGGATGGGGCAGCCACAGCTTCTCTGGGCACCCTGTGCCAGCGCCTCAGCACCCTCCCAGGGAAGAGCTTCTGCCTCAGAGCTCATCTCAGTCTCCCCTCTGGCAGCTTAAAGCCATTCCCCTTGGTCTGTCCCTCCATCCCTTGTCCAAAGCCCCTCTCCAGCTTTCCTGCAACCCCTTTAGGCACTGGAGCTGCTCTAAGGTCTCCCCGGAACCATTTGTTGCATTTGAGGTTCTGCAGATTTGAGCTCTGTTGGAAGCACTTCCTCATTTTCACCCTACAGCATGTTTTTAAGTTGACAAAATGAATCTCAATGTCATGTTTTGTTTGCAGGTGGTGAGGGATTACAATCTCCAGCTGTTTCTACAGGAGAACTCAGTGTTTCACAAACCGCAGCCTTTCCAGTTCCAACCAAGCGACAGTGACACTGTAAGAACCCTCCTGAATTCCTTCATTTCTTTGTTCTTGCTCTATTTTTATGAACGTTGTTATAAATGAGTGAGAGAATAATGCTCACTGGTGTTCCAGTCTGATTTAACCTCATCTGTATTTATGGAATAGAAGAGGAAAGTGACCTTGAGTCCAGCAGCTCTGCTGGCAGTAGGTGGGTCATCGTAACAGGAGCATCAAACAGGCTCCCTGTCATCCTCAGAAGAGCAGGATCTTTTTGTGCTTCCAGATTGTGCCTGCCGGTCCTGTGTTCCTCTGCTTTCAGTGTAATTCCTACTACATTTTGTTACCTTATTATCATGCTGGTGAGGTTCTCCTAATGCTCACTAACACTGTTTTACAACGCGTGTGATGCTGCGCTAACTAATGTACCTCTAAATTACTCAAGGAATACCTACAGACACATATCAGAC
Organism: Ara ararauna; assembly: GCA_028858755.1. Taxonomy (NCBI): domain Eukaryota; kingdom Metazoa; phylum Chordata; class Aves; order Psittaciformes; family Psittacidae; genus Ara; species Ara ararauna. The sequence goes on along the minus strand of CM054378.1, from coordinate 132,063,508 downwards.
ATTGCTAATTTAGAAAGCATACTGTTAAAGCATTGCATTCCAAAATACCCTCAGAAAACACTATTTCGTTGTATGTGCTGCCTCCAAATGACATTAAAACGGAGTAAATCTTAGGATATAAATACGTTTCCAGCTAGTGCTTTAATACAAGTGGGTTGTTAATGTCCCACTCACATTACTGAAGTTATTTTAAGAAGTCACAGTTGAAAATAAGACTGGATCTTTAAAAGAAGTTCAACTTGTGCAGCTTTATGTGACGTGCGTTCTTTAGTAGGACTTGGAGAGCAGTGTCTTGATCTCCAGTTCAGGTGATTAACTTCATGAGCCCTTTGAATAGATACATAAGAGTGATTTGTCCAGACGTGCTCACATCTGTAACACAATTTCCTTTGTCTTTCTGTTTTAACAGACTGTGATTTTGATTTTTCTTCCAGCTCCTTTGTATAGAATCAGTTATTTCCCTTCAGTTTAACCTTGTTCTTAACGCAGCAAACGGAACCTTTCTAACTGTCTTTGCCCTGCTGTCTAACCTTCACTGCTATGTGTTTTCCTCCTTGTGCCATCTGTGCATCTAGAGTTTTAATGCAGTTCAGCTGGTGGATATTGAGCCCTCACCTGTCAGTGCCATGAGAATGACAATAGCAGAGGTATATGTAGTATTTATGGTTAACCTTTGTGTCCTTGTTGCATGTGGCTTGGGTTGCTGAATTCACACTCACATAGCGGTGGCAACAGAATGCATAATATATGTATAATACATAGAATCATTGAGTCATGGGATGGTTTGTGTTGGAAGGGACCTTAAAGCTCATCCAGTTCCAACCCCTGCCATGAGCAGGGACACCTTCCACTAGAGCAGGTTGCACCAAGCTCCCTGTCCATCCTGGTCCTACCCCATCCAATGTGGCCTTGATATGGATGGGCACCTCAGTTTTCCTTTTAGGAGTCAATTTTAGACCTGGGGAAACATGTTCTCAGTTGACAGACCTCCATCGTTCACAATTTAATAATGCATAATATTTATATAGACACATCAAATGAAACTAAAAAGCTTTTGCCACAACGAGACTTAAAGAAAGAAAAAGCGATTTAATGGTGTTATTTGTGGGGATCAGCCTCACACTTCCCTTCTGCACTCACGCAGCATTTTGTAATTGCTCTTCTAATCTTCTGGGGGCATGAGTTAAAATTTCACAGCTCCAGATAGTGATGTGTATAATTGGTTACTTCTCTAATGTGAATAGGGAAGTTGTAGAACAACTGGCAGCTATTAGTATGTGCTGATGAAATGCAGCCCTATTACTAATTTAATTCTCTTTTTTATCCAGAGAGCTCTCCCCATGTCAAACAGAACTGTAATTCGTCTTGTTAAACTCTTCAACATTAAGAATTACATGATTCTTTGACATGGTGCTTGTGTGGTCTGATAGCAGACACGTGAGCTGCATGTACTGCTTGGCTTCAGATTAGAAAGCAGTGAATGGGTCATTCATAGAATAATCATAGAATGGTTTGAGTTGGAAGGGAGCTTAAAGCTCCTCCAGCTCCAACCCCTGCCACAGGCAGGGACACCTTCCACTAGAGCAGCTTGCTCCAAGCCCCTGTGTCCAACCTGGCCTTGAACACCGCCAGGGATAGGACGTGGAACAGAAAGAGCTGGGCTTGTTCAGCCCAGAAAAGAGAGGGCTCCAGGAAAACCTTGTAATAGCCTTCCAATGCCTAAAGGGGCTCCAGGAAAGCTGGAGAGGGGCTTTGGACAAGGGATGGAGGGATAGGACAAGGGAATGGCTTTAAGCTGCCAGAGGGGAGACTGAGATGAGCTCTGAGGCAGAAGCTCTTCCCTGGGAGGGTGCTGAGGCGCTGGCCCAGGGTGCCCAGAGAAGCTGTGGCTGCCCCATCCCTGGCAATTTGAACCATTCTGTGTCTCTAGGACTCTCAGTACCTTTTCACTTTCAGTGACTTCTTCACTTGGCTGACCCACATGGGCTGCAGAATGACTGCATTTCTTCCTGGCACTGCATGGTTCTGAGCTGCCAGCTGCTTGTGCTGTAAGCAGTTCTCACAGCAATGGAGAAATTATGCTGGCTTCTTTATGATCCATAGAGTTATGCTCAGCTAACAGGGTCCTACCTGCGCAACAGCAGGTTAGACATTCACCATTATTAATCAATAAGTACAAGGGAATGAGGGATTTGCTCAGGCTATTGAATTTTTAAGGCATTGAAGAACACTGATCAGGCATTCTTTTGCCACCTATTCTCTTTGTGGATGATCTGCTGAGATTCATTTGCTTTTAGTTTGTGTGGTTTATGCATGGTATTTGTCACATTGAGGACTTAACACTGAAAGGAATATAAGTAGAGTGATGAATACACCTAATCACATCCCTTCCAAGAACAAATCCTGGCCACTCTTTGGCCTGAATACCTGATCACTGTGACTGGGGTCAAAGTTTGGAGCATTTCATGGTGCTTGAATGGGATTGTGAGTATTGTAGGCAAGAAGAATAAGCAGTATGGATGTGGAACTCAATTCCATGCAAAGCTCTGAATGTAGTTTTACATTTTCTATCTCAAATCTGGATTTATAAGGGGAGAGCTGTGGCTGAAAACTAATATCGACTGGCCGTGAAATCCTTGAATCAGGCACAGATTGCTCCAACAATTCCATGTCCTTCTTATGTTGGGGTCGCCAGAGCTGCACACAGTGCTGCAAGTGGGGTCTTCCCAGAGCGCAGCAGAGGGGCAGGATCCCCTCCCTGAGCTGCTGCTCCCGCTCTGGGGGTGCAGCCCAGCACACGGGGGGGTTCTGGGCTCAAGCGCACACTGAAGCCGGGTCATGGGGAGCTTCTCCTCACCCAACACCCCAAGTCCTTCTCCTCAGGCTGCTCCATCCAGTCTCCCCCAGCCTGTGTTTGTGCTGGGATTGCCCCGACCCAGGGGCAGGACCTTGCACTTTGCTTTATTGAACTCAGTGAGGTTCACACTGTTCCACCTCTCCAGCCTGTCCAGGTCCTTCTACAAGGAAATGGTTTGTTTTAAAACTATTCAGCAAGAAATCATTTATTAATTCCCATTTAAATCTAACGCTTTCAATAAATGAATTGACAAATCAGACTGCGCCACTGCAAGGTGGAGAATAGAAAGGAGTCTCTTGTACTCCCTTTAGCCTCACATGGCAAACCAGTCAGCACACGCTGGTTTTCCACAGGGGCTGCTGCTGTATTCAGTGTAGCGACAATTTGATCATCCAATGTCCTCCCATGAGGCAAGTATTAAGTCCACAGGAATCTCTTGTGTTGAAGCGTGCTATCCCCATGCCTCGCAGATAAGCCCTGGCCATAAGAACAGGGCAAAATCCAAAGGAAATGAGCCAGCTTTTCTGTGTTTCCTGTTTGGAAAAGAGTCTTTTTCCTTGAACTGCCTGTTATCGTGTGAGAAAAGCAGCCAGATGACAAAAAGCCTGTCCATAGTGAGGGGAATAATGGCAACAAGAAGCTGACACTAAACTTTTGAGGTCCTTTTCCTGTTATTTTATCCACATTGCCCGTGACTGTAGTTTCCCCTGGACACTAACTGATGCTTTCATCCTCTTTGAGCACGCAAGTACAAACTGGAGCCAGATCTGATGTGTTCGACAGCTTATCACGTGAAAAAATGGGGGTTTCTCACTGAAGTTGCAGAAAAACAGCATCTCAGCACGTTCAGTGGAAAGTTTTTGGTGTTTCACCCCTTGTTATTTGGGCATAGAAGTTTAAGGGATAAATTGGGACAATAAGGATGATTTTCACTATTGTATACAGAATAATATCTTGTCTTTCTGAGCAGCTTGTATCAGGCTATGTGATAGAAACTGTGTAAGCTATACTTCAGAAGGACATCAGTCTTGCTTGTACCCAGATGTGTCTCCTCACCTCTGCAAGTGCACAGGGGCCAGAAAGTGAATGGAAATCACTGTCCAGGTGGAAATCAGGAGCTGGGTGAGGGCTGTGCTTTGTCAGGCTTCACTTTTGACAGGTTTCTGTGCAGAGGCAGAGGTGTTTATACAGGTCAGCATTTACTATTGAATGTATTTCCATATTTAAAATAGATTTCAAACTTATTTAGTATTCATATTCTATATATTTAGATCATATTATAGAATCATAGAATAGTTAGGATTGGAAAGGACCTTAAGATCATCCACTTCCAACCCCCTGCCATGGGCAGGGACACCTCACACTAACCCATGGCACCCAAGGCTATGTCCAACCTGGCCTTGAACATCGCCAGGGATAGAGCATTCACAACTTCCCTGGGCAACCCATTCCAGTGCCTCACCACCCTCACAGTAAAGAACTTCCTCATATCCAATCTAAACTTCCCCTGTTGAAGTTTGAACCCGCATACATATATGCATTTTGATTAAATATTTTACTATTCCTTTGGCTTCTAAATAACCTATTTATCCAATTATTGCATATAAATATGTTTGATATAAATAGTTAAATACAAAAGGTGTATGAAATAGAAACTGCTAGTAAGAATTAATCCCTTACCTAAGTAATCCCAGACTAACAAGTTCAGAGGATGCACTGATTTCTCTGTATTTAGAGTAGTCTGTGCTTCCAGTACCAGACCAGAGGAAGGTGACTGGTTTTAACTATAAATTTTTGGAAGCTAAATATATATATATATGTATATAAAAGTAAGATTTAATTTTATCAGTGTATAAAGCATTAGGAATTACTGAGGAGGAGAAATACAGCCATTGAGGTAATGTTCAGCAGAGCTGTGCATCCCCTGTATGATTTGATATGTCTTGTGTGTGGACAACACAATTAAAACTGATTTTACTTCATTCCCCCACACCCCAATTGTTGTTACAATGAGAATTGAGGTATAATACTCATATTTGAGGTTGATAGTGAAGGTTTAATTGGAAGAAAAGGGGAAGTCCATGCCCTAGAGTTAATGTCTGTCTTATTGGGGTTTGAACATTAGCACCATTTCTGTTTGATTTCAAGTATAATGAGCTGAAATTGGCTCATACCAGATTGATTTTAGTGTAATTTAGAGACCACTGTGTTAGTATTCACTTTTTTACAGTCAGGAAGCACTGTTTAAGCAAAGCTCTGCTTCGTTTCTAACAGTGAGAGCAGACAGCAGAAGTAATATTTGAAAGAAGAGGCCACTTAAGTAATAGATTTTCGTGTATATCACATTGAAAAGATTTATGAAATCCATTCCTCTGTGTCAAAGTTGATTCTGAAGGTACTCCTTTGTCCTTTTGATTCCCTAATGGCAGCAGTTTTTCTGTGTTTCTAGTTATAATAGAACACATTATAGATTTTTTGGATAAGATGGATGTGAATGGAGCTGCTGTGGTAGCTGAGGGGAATGAGATTAATTATGAGGGTGAGAATGGAAGTGCACTAATGAAAATACACATACAAAATTAATTGCATTGAGTATCATGGATTCCCAGACTGGTTTCTGTTGGAAGGGACTTTAAAGCTCATCCAGTTCCAACCCCTGCCACGGGCAGGGACCGCTTCCACTGGAGCAGCTTGCTCCAAGCCACTGTGTCCAACCTGGCCTTGAACACTGCCAGGGATGGGGCAGCCACAGCTTCTCTGGGCACCCTGTGCCAGCGCCTCAGCACCCTCCCAGGGAACAGCTTCTGCCTCAGAGCTCATCTCAGTCTCCCCTCTGGCAGGTTAAAGATTTAAATCTTTAAAGATTTCAATTAAAGCTAAAAGATGAGGGCCATGAGGATGATCAGGGACTGGAGCACCTCCTGTATGGAGATAGGCTGAGAAAGTTGGGGCTGTTCAGCCTGGAGAAGAGAAGCTGCTTGGAGACCTCAGAGCAGCTTCCAGTATCTGAAGGGGGCCTATAGGGATGCTGGGGAGGGACTCTTCATGAGGAACTGTAGTAATAGGACAAGGGGTAACGGGTTTAGACTGAAACAGGGGAAGTTTAGATTGGATATGAGGAAGAAGTTCTTTACTGTAAGTGTGGTGAGGCACTGGAATGGGTTGCCCAGGGAAGTTGTGAATGCTCCATCACTGGTGGTGTTCAAGGCCAGGTTGGACATCGCCTTGGGTGCCATGGTTTAGTGGGAGGTGTCCCTGCCCATGGCAGGGGGTTGGAAGTGGATGATCTTAAGGTCCTTTCCAACCCTAACTATTCTATGATTCTGTGATTCTTTGCGTGGCTTTTGCTCTCTGCTATATAAATGACCCGTGCTTGGTTCAAAAGCATCAGTCACTAGGAGCAAAAAGCTGTGTCAGTCACTAATATATAACAAAAGTCAGTACTTTTAAGCTGCTAGTCTTTAAAAAAAACCCCAAAACACAGAGATGGGCAAACCCCAGAGCTACAACCATTACAGTAGCACTGTCCGAACGTGTTGGGCATCAGCTGCTACAACACTCTGTGTGCATGGAATGTTCCAGCAGAGATTTCAAACTAATAACGGTCAGTGACCCCCCAAACCCAAAATTGAATGAAGCATTATTAATAACAAACAACTCCCTAAACCTCAACTGGATGTTTTTTTTTTCATATGGTTGTGCAGCTGGTCCTTTCTTGGGTACTTGCAGCAGGGAGAGGTTTTGTTATACCGGATGTCAGACAGTAGCTTCCGGTTTGTTGGGATTTAAGCTTTTTGCTATAGGAAATTTCTTCAGTAGAATCACAGAATAGTCAGGGTTGGAAAGGACCTCAAGATCATCCAGTTCCAACCCCCTGCCATGGGCAGGGACACCTCCCACTAAACCGTGGCACCCAAGGCTCTGTCCAGCCTGGCCTTGAACACCGCCAGCCATGGAGCATTCACAGCTTCCCTGGGCAACCCATTCCAGTGCCTCACCACCCTTACAGTAAAGAGCTTCTTCCTCATATCCAATCTAAACTTCCCCTGTTTAAGTTTGAACCCGTTCCCCCTTGTCCTATCACTACAGTCCCTCATGAAGAGTCCCTCCCCAGCATCCCTATAACCCCCTTCAGATACTGGAAGGATGCTCTGAGGTCTCCACGCAGCCTTCTCTTCTCCAGGCTGAACAGCCCCAACTTTCTCATCCTATCTTCATACGGGAGGTGCTCCAGTCCCTGATCATCCTCGTGGCCTCCTCTGGACTTGTTCCAACAGGTCCATGTCTGTTTTATGTTGAGGACTCCAGAACTGCACACAGTGCTGCAAGTGGGGGCTCCCATTTGGGAACACCAAACTTGACTCTTACAGCTGCTTTTTAGCTGTGAGTGGTGTGAAAAATGTCATGCATAGTCCTTCCTCCTCCGAAGCAGTGTTGATCACAGGGTTGAACTTGCTTTTCACCACTGCCATGCTAACCCCTTACTTTCACCTCTGTAAAAGAAATGGCTGTGATTTTTAGGTGTGTTTTGTGTCCGTGATTTGCATGCAGTAAATGTTCACTCCTTTCTCCCCCTGGGTTGAACTATTTTAGTCTTCAGCTACAAAATTAAGGAGCTTTTAGGCTCAAGATCTAACTTCTTTTTTGCTCTTAATTCTGTACATGTGCCATCTGCATGCAGATATAACAGCTTAAATAAGAGAAATGGTGTGTTTGTCCCTGTCTTAAGGCAACTTCTGCACCTGCAATAACATTTCAGACCAAAATGGAGAAGCAACGTGTCTATAGCCTAAATTCATCTGTTAATTTAAGGAACAGCATCACTGCTCTCTAAGCTGGAGTCATCTACAACTTTCTCTTGGTTTACTGATTGAATTTATAGCACTAAACGCTGCTTTCACTGTAAGCCAAACCCTGAGAGAACAGCACAATGTCCATCTATGTTTAGCTCAGTTTTTTTGCCTCTTCCTTCATTCCTTGGCCGTGGTAAGTGGCTCTGGTTTCCCACTTTTTTTGGGAAGAGGTTAAATTGAGTCATTGGACATCTGGACATCTTGCCACCACCAAGTTCCAGCTTGCTTAAGCAAGCGCTTAATTTAGTAAAGCAGGTTAGGACCAGACACTTCAGTTCCCCACCTTTTTCCCTCTAATCCTGATTTCAGAGAAATCTCGGCTTTTAGCTCCTTTCTTCATCCCTATTTAAATGGCAATTGGTTTCTCATTTCTTACTTGATGCACCTCTCTAGCCTATCGTTACCTGAGGTTACAGACTTCTTGGGTCATCCTCGAAGCCCTCCTGAAGCACGCGCTCTTCCATGCCAGTCATCTTGCTGCTTATAAGCTCCTCTGCTTATAAGTTCCTTAGCAGCCACCTTAAGGGCCAGCAGCTTGGTTTCACAGGTCAGTGAAGGCCCTCGCCACCATACCGGCTCCAGTTACTCAGGAAGCATTCCAGGTCCTGCTGAGATGGAAACCTTTCTCCTTGCACTGTCTTCTCAGCCAGGTATTTCAGACCATGTGTTTCCACCACACACTCTGCTCTTGTCCAGCTTAGGAGTCCTTGTTTTCGGCTTCTTTCCCAGAAGGCTATATTTGCCTCTAGACCTTGTCTCCTCCTTGTGTTTTTAGTTTCCACACAGACCACAGCTCTAGGTTTCTCTCCAGTTTTATGTTATTTTTAGACCTTTAAGCAAGGGTGAGGTCTCTTTGGTTGAATTCTGCTTTATGAATAACTAATAGAACCAGTCTGATCCAATAACAATCCTCTTCTGGTTTAGTACGCCCTTAGGAGCAGCCACAAAGTTTGCATTCATTCTTTCTGGTCAAGTGCTTCTGATAAATAGATTAAAACCCCAAAACACACATGGGATAATGTAGAAGGTTATCGAGTGACTGAAGTCTGTATTGTTGCTTAATGAAAATGAGATGCTGGGTAGGACCAAGACTAATGGGAGCACTGAAAATTCGAATGAGATGTCTTATAGAGGAGAGGCAATGTCGAACCATTCTGCTCAGATTTGCAGCTGGTAAGACTCAGCTGGAAGCTATGGGAGGAGCTGAATATGCTCACTCCAATAAGCTGAGGGAAACCTGAGGTCTCATGTTATCTTAAGGATTGGATCTGCCTAAATGAATCCATGTGTTTGTCCTCTCCGTTCTGCAGTGACGTGGTGGAGTAGCTTAATGTAGGTAATTAAAGAGGTCAAACAGTAATGAATAATAGAATGGTTTGGGTTGAAGGCACCTTAAAGCTGCTCCAGCTCCAACCCCTGCCATGGGCAAGGACACCTTCCACTGGAGCAGCTTGTTCCAAGCCCCTGTGTCCAATCTGGCCTTCAACACTGCCAGGGATGGGGCAGCCACAGTTTCTCTGGGCACCCTGTGCCAGCGCCTCAGCACCCTCCCAGGGAAGAGCTTCTGCCTAAGAGCTCATCTCAGTCTCCCCTCTGGCAGCTTAAAGCCATTCCCCTTGTCCTGTCCCTCCATCCCTTGTCCAAAGCCCCTCTGCAGCTTTCCTGCAGCCCCTTTAGGCACTGGAGCTGCTCTAAGGTCTCCCCTTCAGGAGCCTTCTCTTCTCCAGGCTGCCCCAGCCCAGCTCTCTCAGCCTGGCTCCAGAGCAGAGCTGCTCCAGCCCTCGCAGCAGCTCCGTGATCTCTGTACTCACTCCAACAGCTCCATGTCCTTCTTATGTTGGGGGCCTCAGAGATCATAAAGCCACCTTTCCCTTGCTTGCATCTACCATTAGAAGTCATCTCTGTTACAACCCCTCAGTGCTGCTACCCCGAGCTCTCTGACAGTAAGTGGATGAAGAATAAAGGCTGTATTCAATTTTGATGAAAAGGAGCTTAGCTGAACAGAATAACAAGCTAAACTAATTTTTGCCTCATTTTCAATTAAATCCTCTGATAGGATGTTCACAAAAGTTAGTATTATTGCCTCTCCCATGAGGACAGTGTAATCAGAAGGCATAAAAATCTCCCATTCAATATCACTTTGGTTTGCTTCCTTTACAACACTCTATGCCAGATAAAATTGTCTTCTTTCCTTGACACAAATCAAACCACTTCACCTTCTGAAGTACCTGATTACACCATCCGTCCCTTCTTCTGCATGGGCTGGAGGCTTCTCACCTAGCCTGAAAAGTATTCCTTGTCTTTCTGTTCTCTTACCCTTTTCCTGCTGGATAACCTTGACTTTCTCCTTCCTAAGCAACTTTTTGAATCATAGAATCCCAGCCTGGTTTGGGATGGAAGGGATCTTAAAGCTCATCCAGTTCCAAACCCCTGCCATGGGCAGGGACACCTTCTCTTAGAGCAGCTTGCTCCAAGCCTGTCTTCTCTCAGATAACAAGCAATAGGATGAGAGGAAACAGCCTCAAGCTGCACCAGGGCAGGGTTAGATGGAGCTGAGGAACAATTCCTTCCCCAAAGGGTGCTCAGCATTGGAACTGCCCAGGGCAGGGCTGCAGTCACCGTCCCTGGAGGTGCTCACACACCATAGAGATGAGGCCTCAGTGCCGTGGGTCAGTGGTGGCCTTGGCAGTGCTGGGGAATGGTTGGACTGGATGAGCTTAAGGGGCTTTTCCAACCTGGTTGATTCTATGATCCGATGTTGAGGACAGGGGCAAGTGCCAGGACAGACCTCAGCCTCTCAAACTGAATCCTATCGTAATCCTTGCCACCAGTCTCATTTGGTTTTTATTTGCACACAACTCAACGTTGGGTCCATGCTCTGTTGGCTTCAGTCTTCTCCCCACCACCGGTCACATGCATAGCTGAAAAAAACCCTTCTGCATCACTTTGGCCCTGCCAGAACTAGGATCTCTAGACAACAGCTATTCAATACCGCTTGGCTGATTTGATACACCCTGGTCAGATCCACTTACCTAAGGATATCATCCTATTGCCTAAGGATCACAGAATCAGAGAGTGGTTTGGGTTGGAAGGGACCTTAAAACTCATCCAGTTCCAATCCCCTGCCCCAGGAAGGGACATATCCATATGTGTATGGGCAAGGATACCCATATTATTTACTGATATCATCCAGGAGCAAATCAGAGTTACAGCAGAACCACTAGAGCAAGCAGTAACTTCAGCCAAGTTACATCAGTACCTCCATAGCTCCACACAGATCAGATGCGGAGATGCCCACTGGCTTCCTCTTGGGCTACAGTGAGGCCTCCCTGAATCTCTCCTCTGTCCTTGGCCCCATCATTACACACCTAAACACTTCTCCCAACACTCCTTTTAACACGGCTGGACTGGATGAGCTTAAAGGGCTTTTCCAGCCTAAATGCTTCTCTGATCAATGCACTGCGGAATGCACTAATGGAAATTGCAGAAAGGTTTGGAATGATTTCAGTACATAAATGCTGGGAAGTCTGTCTTCAGAGTTTCAAATGGGTTCTGTTCAATTTGGAGACAGTGGAGGACTACTTCATCTTGCTTTAGTCGGTGTTTATTGAAGGGGAGAATGATGAAACACACAGTAAAAGTGGGCATGAGATGAAACCGTATCAAGAATGTGATTTGAAATTGTTGTTTTGTAGGCAACATTTTGGACTAGAAATTGCTGTTCTAAATACTTGATGGCATTGAGATTAAATCCCAAATTATAAAGAACAAGCCTAAATGGCCCATTGGGTCATATGTAACCTTCCGCCTTTGCTTCCTATAACGCATGTACTCACTGTATGGGTGAAACTGTGTTTTGGCTTTATTCATCATAAATGTCTTCCATTGCAGTCGAATTGTCTTTGGTGTTCAGTGTCAGCTTGTTCTGAGGCCATGTGAGTTGTGGACTCTAGTGAACTTTGATTTGATTTCACTGTTGGCTTTTCACAACATGGGACCACACAAAGTTCATAAGGAGGAGAGTTTTGTTTGTGGAGTCTTTCTTGTTTAGTATGAAACAAGATCCCAGGCTGATAAATGCAATATAAAGTTATCCTAGAACTAAATATCGTCTTCTCTACAGAGGTAGCCCTGGCTCTGCGGCATGACTTGTTCTCTTGTTCTCTGTTCCAGAGTCGACAACTGGAATCGGAAACTGGAACGACTGAAGAGCACAGCCTCAACAAGGAGGCTCGGAAATGGGCAACCCGAGTGGCCCGGGAGCATAAAAACATCATCCACAGTCAGCGGGTAGGTTGGGAGAACATTCCTTTACCAATGTGGTTTCTTGTAGCTCCCCAGTGCATGGAAGAGGAGCTGCTGCAAACACTAAGGACTTCTTTTTGTCTATTGTCTCTGCCATTTTCATCATAGCCTTTCTTGATACGATGCACTCAAACTGCCAGGTCAGCAGCTCCTCACACATTTAGGTTCACAGAATCCCAGCCCGGTTTGGGTTGAAGGGACCTTAAAGCTCCTCCAGCTCCAACCCCTGCCACGGGCAGGGACACATTCCACTGGAGCAGCTTGCTCCAAGCCCCTGTGTCCAACCTGGCCTTGAGCACTGCCACGGATGGGGCAGCCACAGCTTCTCTGGGCACCCTGTGCCAGCGCCTCAGCACCCTCCCAGGGAAGAGCTTCTGCCTTAGGTCTCGCCTGAGCTTACCCTGTTTATGTTTAAACCCCTTGTCCTATCGCTGCAGTCGCCGATGAAGAGTCCCTTTCTGAAACATAAATGCCACTTCCTTGAACGCTGAATCCCAGGTTGAAGGGGTCTCAGGGATCATCTGGTCCAACCTTTCCACACAAAGCATGACCTAGACTAGATGTCCCAGCACCCTGTGGAACCCAATCATAGCAGTGTCCAACACTGGGAAACCACCACTTCCCTGGGGAGGTTATTCCAGTGGCTGCTTGTTCTCATTGGGAAAAACTTGAGCCATTCCTCAAACCACCCAGGAGAATGCACTGAGCGAGAAGCAGGCCCAGGGAAGGTGTTTACCATCTTATCTGTCTTCTGCTGAACCTATGTCACTCCGTAGCAGGAAACAGCAGTTGTAGCTCCAGGCAGAGGGTATTAACAGGGATATAACCAAAATATGATGGGAAACACTCTCCTCAGAGGAAGGAGACAGCATCCTGGATTCTGGTCCTAGCACCTGATTCTCCTTCTCTTTCCCCAAAGACTATTTAACACAAAATGTATAAACAGTCACAGAACCAGGCACAGATTTGCATGTAGCTGGTGACAGTTTGTGCAGTCACATTTGCTGTTCTGCAGTCAGTGTACACACACATGAACCTAAGGAACCTCCAATGTGTCTTCTGTGCTCCAGCAAATCCTCGTCTGGACACAACATTCCTGCAGATGCAGCAAACCCACTTGGCTTCCCCTACAACAGGGCTTCCATTAGCAACTTCCCTCTCCGTGTTTAAGAAGCTCTTCTTCATCCAGGCGTGAATCTAGAGCAATTTAAATGTGTAATTATCAACATATAGATGAGTGGATTCATACCACGACGCGGTGTTTTTGTGAAGATGCTGATGTGTTCCTCTAAGTGGAATTTCCATGGGAAATACTGTATTTAAATGATATTTTGCCTTGCGTCATCATCTTGTTTTCCTGGAATGGACCATCAATGGTCAACTCAGCATCTAGTCAAAGAAGGATTTCCCTGACATCTCATTCATATTTATCATGTAAATGGTTTGCTGGCATTGACTGGTATTTTCTTGTTCCTGACAGACACTTGAAGAGCTGGAATGCCATGGGCCTGTGATGTCTGAGCAAACCCGAGCAGAACTGGAGCAGAAAATAGATGAAGCCAGAGAGAGTATTCGCAAAGCAGAGGTAAAAAGGAAAAGATTTGGGCTTGTTCAGCTTCCTACAACAGAAGGATTCATGGTACAGCTCTTTAATTTTGTTTAGAATCACAGAATCCCAGTCTGGTTTGGGTTGGAAGGGACCTTAAAGCTCACCCAGTTCCAACCCCCTGCCGTGGGCAGGGACACCTTCCACTAGAGCAGCTTTGCTCCAAGCCCCTGTGTCCAACCTGGCCTTCAACACTGCCAGGGATGGGGCAGCCACAGCTTCCTTGGGCAAAGGAAACTTCCTTATGTTTATGGAAATGTAAGCTTTTAGCATCAAAAGTCAGGGAATTGTAAGATGGGTTTTTTTTTTCCCTTGATTTTGTACTTCTCAAATCACTGAATCAACTTCATGAAACACTCGGGATTTGAAGAGTGATGTTCAAAACCCCTCCTGATGAACAGTGATTAAACTTGCTCCCTTTTCTGCTCTTCTGTAAAGGTCAAGAACCGCTGAATTTAGGGGCTTTGTCTTAAATAGAGGTAAAATAATCTCAGTTTTCTTGGTTTCCTTCTGCTTGAAGGCATTAATACCAGAAAAGAGTGCTGATATCTCTTACCTTGATGCTTTTTGGCTTCGAAGCAACTGCCACATGCTCCTGTGCTTCCGTACTAGTATTTTTTGATACACATATTGATTTGTAATATCAATGGAAAAATATGTGAAATAACCTTTGAATCTCTTTCTACTTCTACTGTCAGGTACTTTTCAAAAGGCTACAGTGATTTATGAGGCCAGTTTTGGGTTAAAGACTCATGAAGAGATAAACCAGCTTCATACTTGACTGTTAGTGTTGGGTTGGTAAAACTGGTTTCATGGCCAGTGAGTCAAAAAACCTATTCTAAGCGACAGGAACTGAGCTGTTAGTTTTCAGCTGAGTTGCTTAATTAAAACCGTAGAGCAGATGTAATTGTTTCAGTTAAGTGCTTCTCATAGCCCCAGATACGCAGAGTACCTGATGTAATTAGGAATGTGATTTACAGTTCAAGAGGTTAGAAAATACAGAGTGAAATTACTTCTCCTGCTGCTGTGATAAATGTTAGGTGTTCCTTCAAAACAAGTCCAGAATATATTCTCTTATAAAAGCAGTTTAAATGTAATAGCCTTTTTGACTACACTATTTCAAATAGACTGTACTCAGTGTGTATAGAGTTAGTGATTAAATATGTAAGGACAGAGGGAATGAGAATGAAAGATAAAAGCAGCAGCAGAAAGAAATCAAATCAGGATAAGAAGTTGCAGAGGAGAAGATTTGCACGAAGAATATTATAAGAGTAACAAATGAAATCAGTCTGGACCTTAAGTGATTGCAAGTCTTATGAGTGTATGATTAATAGATCCAATAAATCAGTGGAAAATTGAGCAGAGAGATGCCACGTTTCGTGGGGGAGGTGGTGGAGAGGAAAATAGCAGGGGTGATTTTTATTTGTTACATTCTGGAAAGAATCATAGAAACAACTGGATTAGGAGAGACCTTTAAGATAATCGAGTCCATCGCCAAAGGTAGAACTTTGATAGAAAATAGGCTTTGGCTCTGTATGGATCATAAAATCACAGACTGGTTTGTGTTGGAAGAGACCTTAAGGCTCCTCCAGCTCCAACCCCTGCCATGGGCAGGGACACATTCCACTGGAGCAGCTTGCTCCAGGCCCCTGTGTCCAACCTGGCCTTCAACACTGCCAGGGATGGGGCAGCCACAGCTTCTCTGGGCACCCTGGGCCAGCGCCTCAGCACCCTCCCAGGGAACAGCTTCTGCCTAAGAGCTCATCTCAGTCTCCCCTCTGGCAGCTTAAAGCCATTCCCCTTGGCCTGTCCCTCCATCCCTTGGCCAAAGCCCCTCTCCAGCTTTCCTGCAGCCCCTTCAGGCACTGGAGCTGCTCTAAGGTCTCCCCTTCAGGAGCCTTCTCTTCTCCAGGCTGCCCCAGCCCAGCTCTCTCAGCCTGGCTCCAGAGCAGAGCTGCTCCAGCCCTCACAGCAGCTCCGTGGCCTCTTCTGTGGGTGTTTAAACCACTTTGTGACTTTTATATGTTGCCATGTAAGTTATAATGTAGAATTCCTTGTTTGTAAGAGTGGTCAGTAAGTGAATTCTCTATGCTTGTTCTTTGGGATTAGTAATTTCTTTCAGCTTCACCCCTTCTTTGTCCCTACTCCCATTTAGTAATTTCAGGGCCATTAATTAGACACGGGGGTTTTGCACACATATAATCTCTAGAAGAATAAACGATGTAAGCTTTGAGCACAAACATTTTCTTTGGTAATGCAATTATAATTCTTTCCAGTGTGTGAACACCAAACATTTGCAGCATTCCTGCATATTTAAGTGCGAGTGATTAAGCTGGAATTACTGATGGTTGGGTTGAGGAATGGAATTCATGCTAAAAGTTACAGTCACTTATTAAGGCTATAGGAGAGCTGTGGAATTGCCCTTTCCCTGACCCACTGCACTGCATTTGGGTCATGGAGCTGCAGCTGGTAAAGAAAACAAAGCAAAGAGCCCCCTGGTTAAGTCAAAGCTTCAAAGAGGTCCTTCTCATAGTAGCAAGTGGGGGAAGAGGGTGTCTGGAATGCTGGCAGGAGCCAACGATCAGTTGTTGGAAAGACCTGCCTTAGGAATCATGGAATCCCAGACAGGTTTGGGTTGGAAGGGACCTGAAAGCTCATCCAGTTGGAAAGCAAAAAAGAACCATTTCGTAGACTTCACTTCTTTTTTGAAGGTCTGTTCGATGTATGACATTTATAAAGTAAAGCAGAAAGAAGTAAGTCCCACAACGTGCCAAGACCCATTTCTTGCATTGACATTTGCTGCTGTTGCTGGGTATATGGTATTTTATGGTTGCCTGACACCATCCGTGGTTGCACCCTGTGTGAACAGTGCAAAGTAATTTGCCCTTTAACATCAGTTCGTTCATGATCACCTTGTCACATTAAATCTTACCATCTGCAAAACACTGTGGATGCTGCTGTGATTGTAACTGAAAGAGTAGCTTTGTTCCTGTGCCATGTCTAAAGGTATTTAATGGTAACTCATATGTTGTTACACGAAAACAAACTACTTTATTGGGAAGGTACCAACACAGCTTTGCTTGCGTCTGCAACAACTATTAGTTGATGTCATGGAATCATAGAATTACAGAGTGGTTTGGGTTGGAAGGGACCTTAAAGCTCATCCAGTTCCAACCCCCTACCATGGGGACACGACCTGCTCTAGTGCAAGGTGTCCCTGCCCAAAACTCACTTGGTTTTAAAGAAAGTGTTAGACTGCAACTGATAGTACCTCTGGCACTGGCAGAGCTCCACAACTGACTGTGGTTAATGCTGCACCATAGACTTCAGATCCAGAGGAGCTGCATCCTTGTCAGAGCAGTGTTTCACCACCACTGTGTCAGGGCTGGATTTTGATGAAGACAAGCATTGAGGGCAGAGGGTGCTTGTTTAAATGAAAGTGGCACATTTCAAGCACCATCTGTAAAGGAGATCAACACCATTGAAATTCAATGAGTTGAGAGCATAAACTGTTGGTGTCCCTCCTTTGCACTTACTCAGCCAACTCATGTTACTGAACTACAGCTCCTGTATTTTAAGCTTTCATTTTTGAAACCAGAGTAAGGAAGAAGGTTCAGTCAATTGGATAGATCTAATTTGCCATAAAGTAGCTTTTTGTTTCTCCACTGCCTGTATCCCTTTATCTTTAAACTAGTGGAGACAAAAAGCTACTGTCTCCGCTGGTCTGCGTGGCAGAAATAAGGGAAAACCAAAGCTGAAGTTGTGTTCTTGTTTCTATAATCCTTTCAGCCTGCATCCTGGATCCTGAGGCTGTTACTTGAATTCTTCCTCTCATCTTACTCTGTCTCTATCAAACTAAAGACTCCATTGCTTTGATAGCCCAGTGGGAGTCTCCCAGGCAGTAAAGTTGGTCCCAAAGCTGACATGATTCTTCTCAACGATGATGGGAGATTTCCCATTTGTGCTCAGGTCTATGCTCAAGGAAGGTCTTGGGGCCTCCACAGCAATTAATCCTATTTCCACTTAATTATAGGGGGATGCATTTTGTCTCCTCATTAGGATATCTACAACTCTCAAGAGAGTCTTTGTACCAGATAAGATTTGATTAAGACTCATTATGATGCTGTTTGCTTGGTTTGATGAGTTCAGAAGCTTAGGTCCATTTTTAATTGTAAGAGGAGGGCTGTTTCCTCCCTCCCCTTGTATTTGGCTATGAATATTTATCTCTCTGCTGTGATAACAGTTGTGTTTGCTGGCTGGGCTCCTGTTCTATCTTAGGATGTAATCTATTAATCATGTGCTGCATGTGGTTCTACCTCATTTCAAGTGGACATAGCTACGTTTCAGCCTGTTACATGTTCTTCAGTTGAACCCTTCAAGAGTGGTGTCCTCCGCTCCTAAGCAGTGTGAGAAAAGCTAGTTCCATATGCTCCATGGCATGGAATAAGGCTGCCAACCCCCAGAAAGTTGGATATGTAAAATGTCACTTGCTGCTATCTATGGCTTTGCTCTGGAAACATATGCTTGGAAGAGCTGTGCTGGATAAACAGATTGCCTTCTCCATATGCGAGCTGTTGGAGCCGTTCATCTTTCTGGCTAAGGAGGTTGAGAATAGCCTGGAAAAATGCCACCAAAATCCACAGGTCAGGAATTTTCAACTCTTAAGGTAAAAAGCAGTTTAGTGAGAAGAGAACGTTGTTGAGAGGGACATCATCAGTCTATGGTATTAGGAAGATGTGTAAGTCTTTATACTTTATCAGCCGTATCCAAACACTGAATCATGGAGGGAAGGCTCCAGGGAGACCATGGAGCAGCTTCCAGTGCCTAAAGAAGCACTTGAGGCTGGAGATGGGCTTTTTACAAGGGCCTTCTCCAGACTGCCCCAGCCCAGCTCTCTCAGCCTGGCTCCAGAGCAGAGCTGCTCCAGCCCTCGCAGCAGCTCCATGGCCTCCTCTGGCCTCGCTCCAACAGCTCCACGTCCCTCTTGTGCTGCTGCCCCAGAGCTGGATCAGGACTGCAGGGGGGGTCTCCCCAGAGCACAGCAGAGGTTCAGGATCCCCTCCCTGAGCTGCTGCTCCTGCTCTGGGGGTGCAGCCCAGCACACGGGGGAGTTCTGGGCTCAAGCGCACCCTGAAGCCGGGTCATGGGGAGCTTCTCCTCACTCAGTGCTCCAGGTCCTTCTCCTCAGGCTGCTCCGTCCCGTCTCCCCCAGCCTGTGTTTGTGCTGGGGTTGCCCCGACCCAGGGGCAGGACCTTGCCCTTGGCCTGGCTGAACTCCATGAGGTTCACACGGTCCTCTGTCTCCAGCCTGTCCAGGTCCCTGTGGATCCCATCCCTTCCCTCCAGTGTCACTGCACCACACAGCTCAGTGGCATCAGCAAGTTGTTGAGGGTGGCTATGAGTTAACAAAGGTTTGAATACATGTATTTTATATACATTTCATTCTCTGCCTACAGAATTTGGGTATTTTATATTCAGTCCCATTACCAGTAGTGTGGGGACAACTTCTTAAACCCTAAATGCTTCAATACGGCTCTTCTCCACAATCCATCTCCTTCCCAACCCACTGCTTTCTTTGTTTAGGAATTCCTGATGCTTCTATATGCTTGAGCTTGGTGAGAATCAGCCAGGTGGGCTGGAGCTCTGCAGGTGGGCTCTTCTCTGTGAACAGCTTCACCTCTGCTTTCTTAACCTTGGCATTCACTTTTGAGACACGTTATCTGTGTCAGTGTTTCATTTCCTGTTTGCTTCACCCCAACAGACTCGTTTGATTTCACTCCATGCAGAATATTTAGCATATAAATTAACTGACTTTGCTGTAATATGTGTAGTACCTTCCTGGCCATCCTTCTACTTAAAAACACCACAGAGTGCTGAAGGATGTCATTTATTAGCTAATTCCCTCATTGGTGCAGAAAAAGTGTTGGGTTTGGGGATTATCATGGAATCAGAGGTTGGTTTGGTTTGAAGGGACCTTAAAGCTCCTCCAGCTCCAACCTCTGCCACGGGCAGGGACCTCTTCCACTAGAGCAGCTTGCTCCAAGCCCCTGTGTCCAACCTGGCCTTCAACACTGCCAGGGATGGGGCAGCCACAGCTTCTTTGGACACTCTGTGCCAGCGCCTCAGCACCCTCGCAGGGAACAGCTTCTGCCTCAGAGCTCATCTCAGTCTCCCCTCTGGCAGCTTAAAGCCATTCCCCTTGGCCTGTCCCTCCATCCCTTGGCCAAAGCCCCTCTCCAGCTTTCCTGCAGCCCCTTTAGGCACGGGAGCTGCTCTAAGGTCTCCCCTTCAGGAGCCTTCTCTTCCCCAGGCTGAACCAGCCCAGCTCTCACGGCTTTCTCTTGTTTTGGTCCTGACCTGATGAGTTCATAGGTTGGTTGGTTCCAGGCTGCTGCAGGACTCCCTGTGGTCACAAGCAGTGACTGAGCTTCCCCTGCAGCCCAGAAGTAAGTGATTTTCTCTTGGCTGTAGAGAAGACAAAGCAACCACAGGTTAGAGCAGAAAGAACATCCTCAGCTGCTGCTTTGTTCTGGCATCGTATGGCCTCGGTTCACAGTACTGCAGTCAAACACTGCACAACTGAAATCACTGCAAGACTCCCGTGCCAAGGCTGAGCTCAAGTTTGTGCCTCAGGCATCAAAGTTTTAGGTGAGCTGTGTTGGATTGCATTTATCTTTTAAATTGGGCTGGGTTTGGCGTCGCTGCTCTCCACCCCAAGCATCCACAAGGCAGTGAAAGCTGAATTTCATGGATTATTTAATGCATCCCTACTGGAATAGCGCTGGACTGTGAGTTAAAACGGGTTTGCATGGGGCGGCTTACATTGGCTTCTGAGACATTTTTGGCATTCCAATGCTTGTTTGTACTGTACTGGTAGTTCCTTCTGTCACTGAGCAAATACTTCTGGTCGCCCCAAATTTGAATGATGTTATTTTTCATTAAGAGAATTATTTCACTTTAATGCACTTTTAATCTTAAGAAGCCCAGAATTTAAGTAAGAATGTTTCTAAATGGAATAAAAGGAATGATAATATCTTTTCAGAATGTTTTGCCAAAACCTTTCCGTGTTCCTTTCTTCTTAGGTAAAACAATTTGCCAAATGAGCCTCTCTGACCCACTTCATGGTTATGTTCTCTCCACTAGAAAAACACTGCAGTGAAATAATGTCTTTCTCAGAAAAGATGGTTTAGATCTACTTGCAATCCTAATTTAATGTGGGTTTAATATCTGAGCATGCTTATAAATGTCACCTTTGTCTAAAAGAAGTAATTCTGGATTCTTTAAGAGAAAAGCTCCCCATGACCCGGCTTCAGTGTGCGCTTGAGCCCAGAACCCCCCGTGTGCTGGGCTGCACCCCCAGAGCGTGAGCAGCAGCTCACGAGGGGATCCTGAACCTCTGCTGCGCTCTGGGGAGACCCCCCCTGCAGTCCTGATCCAGCTCTGGGGCAGCAGCACAAGAGGGACGTGGAGCTGTTGGAGCGAGGCCAGAGGAGGCCATGGAGCTGCTGCGAGGGCTGGAGCAGCTCTGCTCTGGAGCCAGGCTGAGAGAGCTGGGCTGGGGCAGCCTGGAGAAGAGAAGGCTCCTGAAGGGGAGACCTTAGAGCAGCTCCAGTGCCTAAAGGGGCTGCAGGAAAGCTGGAGAGGGGCTTTGGACAAGGGATGGAGGGACAGGACAGGGGAATGGCTTTAAGCTGCCAGAGGGGAGACTGAGATGAGCTCTTGGGCAGAAGCTGTTCCCTGTAAGGGTGCTGAGGCGCTGTCCCAGGGTGCCCAGAGAAGCTGTGGCTGCCCCATCCCTGGCAGTGTTGAAGGCCAGGTTGGACACAGGGGCTTGGAGCAAGCTGCTCCAGTGGAAGGTGTCCCTGCCCGTGGCAGGGGTTGTAACTGGAGGGGCTTTATGGTCTCTTCAGTCCAAACCAGTCTCGGATTCTATGAAGAAATGAGCAGGGCAGTGGGGTTCAAGTGGCTTTATTATAGATCCAAAACCAGGGAACATGCAGCAGGGAGGGATGCGCTCTCTGAAGGGCGCATGTTGGTATTGGTCTTGTTCTGCACCTGGAAAAATCATGGAAAATAAAGCAGCTCTTTTCCGGAAAGCCCATTGAACACTGACCTTAACAGTCATCAGCCAGAACACTGAAGGGGCCACATCAGCTGAGCGTCGCTGGATTTCTGTGTTTGCTTTTTCCCCCAACACTTTTATAACTGACTTTAAAAGGCTTGTAATGAGGTGTTTGTGGGATGTAAAGGAGCCCTTGGTTGCTTGCAGGCCCTCTTCTCTCTGGGAACAGAGACCAGCTATGTAATGTGTTCTTGCTGGGTTTCGTTTTCAGGATTTCCAATGCAGTTGTGCAAGCTGTAGGTCTGAAGCCTTTGCATAATGAAGCCTGGAACAGTAAATAAACAAAACTATTCCTTCTTCCATGTAGAGCAAACATAGGTATGGGGGAAATAGATAACAGTATTTATAGCTTTGAAGATATTGGGGTTTTTCCCTTTCGTCTGCTTATAACCTCCCATCAACTAAGGCAATAGAAGAGCAGGAACTACCCAGAACAGTGTGGGTGGCTGAGGCTTTTTCAATCAGTGTTAAGTCCTTAGCTATGAAATAGGAATGGGTAAATAGGAATTGTAAATAGGAATTTCACTATTAAATAGGGAAATATTTATCCTACAATGAGGCTTAATAGCAGTGAAATTTGGGCAGCTCCCAGATTTTGGAGCGAGTGCTGAATTCCAGCATTCCTGAGCTTT
The DNA here is from genome assembly GCA_028858755.1 of Ara ararauna. Taxonomy (NCBI): domain Eukaryota; kingdom Metazoa; phylum Chordata; class Aves; order Psittaciformes; family Psittacidae; genus Ara; species Ara ararauna. The sequence continues at coordinate 132,041,133 of CM054378.1, read as the reverse complement.
CGAAACTCAATTGCCTTCTTGGAGATACTTAATACCGCTGGGAATGTAAGTGCTTACTTGACTGAACACGTTGGACTTGATGATCTTAAAGGTCTTTTCCAACCTAGTGGATTCTGTGGTCCTATTTGCAAGTCTGTGAGCTTCTGGCAGCGGAGGTCACTCCGTCGGGAAGTGTGGCATGTGGGGCTGCTGGAGTCCATTTGGTTGAGAGGGAAAAATCACGGATTAAAGCCTTATTTAGTTTTTATTTGCCATATATTATGAGGGAGCAAGGCTTTGAGAGCTTGTGCATCCTTTCCTAAGGGTCTTGTAGTGCTGTGTGGTTTTAGATTGTAATGCTGAGCTGTGATTTGTCCCAGAGTACACCATGTCTCTTCCCATCTCAATGCATCACTTCCTGGCTCCCTTCCACCTCAGAAATCCATAGACTGGGCAAGCTGGAGTTGGCATTTTTGTGCCAGGTGGGTCCCTCTTGATGAAGTCACGAGTCCATTGCATAAACCTCACCTTGCAAAGCGAAGACTCTGCCTTGTGCTTGGTTTCACTTAGAGAGAAGCTTCTTGGGTGACTCGATGCTGGTGAAAGCACCAGTATTTCCTCTGGGTGATCCCTTGTGTCCATCTTAACATTTTATTCTGGCATAAGGAAAGCATCAAACTCCAGCTAATTTAGACATAGTGACAGCTGAATGAAGGGCTTGTAGTTTTAACCATAGAATCATGGAATCCCAGGTTGAAAGAACCTCAAGGATCATTTGGTCCAACCTTTCCAGGCACAGCATGACTTATACTGGATGTACAGCACCCTGTGCAGCCCAGTCTTAACAGTGTCCAGTGCTGGGGAGTCACCATTCTGGGGACATTATTCCAGTGGCTGCTTGTTCTCATTGGGAAAAATTCCCTCTTGTTCTCAGTGGGAATCTCCCCAGCAGTAACTTGTGCCCATCACCCCTCGGCTTTCCTATGGCACTCCTTGTCCAAAGGGAGTCTCCATCTTCTCTGCAGCCCCCCTTTAACTCCTGGCACATGGATCAGGTCTCCCTGAGCCTCCTCTTCCCCAGCTGAACAGTCCTGGCTCTCTCAGCCTTTCCTCACTGCTCCCCAGCCCTTGGACCATCTCTGTGGGCCTTCTCTGGCCCCTCTCCAGCCTGGCCACAGCTTTCTTGTACAGCAGGACCAGACCTGAGCACAGTATTCCAGGGGTGGCCTGACAAGCACCAAATATAGTGGATTAAATCCATAGGTAGCTGTTTCTATGTGAGAATAAAGTTATACTACTGTCTGGTTGGGGTTTCTTGCATTCTTATAGGTAGGAAGCTGTTAATCCTGGTCTACCAATAGTGTTATTTAGGTTACAATACATATGTATGCTTGTAAATAGTGTTCTACATCTTTCAAGTGCAGGCCTGACCTAACACTGTTAAGTATTTTTATGGCTTGTCTGCAGTGGAATGAAACTCAAAACAGTTGTGGTTTGGAACAAACATTTGTTAGATATTAAGGCTACTATGTGTAAATAGAGGGGGGTAATTCCTTGGATTGGCTTCGTACCTTGGATTAAAAACTGCTGTCTGACCCTTAGCAAGTACAGTCAAGGATCTCGGAGCAGCTTGTTTATTCTAGTTAACAACTTCGTACAAACAACACGGTTTACAACAGAGTACTAACACGAAGTACAAATGTTTATGGCATGCCTGGACTGATGTTTGGTGCTGTTGTGTAACTCAGGCTAATTGGGAATAATGAGGTAAGACAGGAAAACAACGAGGCTGATCCTGTCCTAGGGAAGGCGCAAAGAAAGGCCTTGTAATGTAGTATGGAATCATTAGGGTTGGAAAGGACCTTAAGATCATTCAGTTCCAACCCACTGCCATGGGCAGGGACACCTCCCACTAAACCATGGCACCCAAGGCTATGTCCAGCCTGGCCTTGAGCACTGCCAGGGATGGAGCATTCCCAGCTTCCCTGGGCAACCCATTCCAGTGCCTCACCACCCTCACAGTAAAGAACTTCTTCCTCATATCCAATCTAAACTTCCCCTGTTTAAGTTTGAACCCATTACCCCTTGTCCTCTCACTACAGTCCTTAACAAAGAGTCCCTCCCCAGCATCCCTATAGGCCCCCTTCAGATACTGGAAGGCTGCTCTGAGGTCTCCACGCAGCCTTCTCTTCTCCAGGCTGAACAGCCCCAATTTTCTCATCCTATCTCCATACAGGAGGTGCTCCAGTCCCTGCTCATCCTCGTGGCCTCCTCTGGACTTGTTCAAGCAGATATGTACATGGAGGCAGCTCAGCTTAGTAAAGTTATAAAACAGTGAGTTTCTCATTCACTAGCTGAAACAAATGACTTGTGTTGGGCTGCATGAAGTCCATCTATGAGAGTTTCAGACAACAAACACAAGGAAAGGATGACATGTCCACTTGATGCTGCAGTTGAGTTGGAAGGATCTGCCTTTCAGATGGGAATGCTGGTGTGTGGCTCCATCTTTGGCCTTTGTATTCGTTTTAAATCAGTGTTTTCTGAATCATGGCTGCAGTACTGTGAGGCAGATAACTATATTTTGCTTCTTTTCCTCATTTCCTCGGCTCTATGAACAGTATTTACAGCACACGTTAATCATTCACCTGAAGATCACTTGTATGGACAAGTGGGAACTTCACTTGGCTAAGTGGCTTTGGCTTTTCCCATGGGAAATACTTCTCAAGCTCATCCATTCCTTGAGTCTCTGTACCTGATTATGTGGGAGAGTGTGTGCGTGCACCAGTGCCCATGGGGAGATACCTTTTAAGTGACAAATTCTACTCTAAAAACTTACTACTTTAACAAATCACCTATCTTCTAAAGGGAATTAAAAGTAATACCTCTCAAAAGTAGTTTCATTGCTTGAAACAGGCTTAAAGACATCCTTGCAGATAGCTTTAAAATGAAAATAGATCCATGTTTCAGGGTTTGGCTGAATGAAGGTTCTAGTCATTTATTTTCTGACTTATCTTCTGAATAGAACGATAATATTGAAGTGCAGAAGCATGTCGAAAACAAAACCGCCACTATCAGTTCACCTCAGACAAACTTATGTATAGGGTAAGGATGTGAGCTGAGAGAGAGAAAAATCTGTGTAACACCAATTGGTGCTTTAATTCATAGTCATAGAATGGCCTCGCTCCAACAGCTCCACGTCCCTCCTGTGCTGCTCCCCAGAGCTGGATCAGGACTGCAGGGGGGGTCTCCCCAGAGCGCAGCAGAGGGGCAGGATCCCCTCCCTGAGCTGCTGCTACGCTCTGGGGGTGCAGCCCAGCACACGGGGGGGGTTCTGTGCTCAAGCGCACACTGAAGCTGGGTCAAGGGGAGCTTCTCCTCACCCAACACCCCAAGTCCTTCTCCTCAGGCTGCTCCGTCCCATCTCCCCCAGCCTGTGTTTGTGCTGGGGTTGCCCCGACCCAGGGGCAAGACCTTGCCCTTGGCCTTGCTGAACTCCATGAGGTTCACACGGTCCTCTGTCTCCAGCCTGTCCAGGTCCCTGTGGATCCCATCCCTCCCCTCCGCTGTCACTGCACCACACAGCTCGGTGGCATCAGCAAACGTGCTGAGAGTGCTTGATCCCACTGTCCATGGCACCAACAAAGATACTGAACAGGATCAGTCCCAACACCAACCCCTGAGGACACCACTCGTCACTGGTCTCCACTTGGACATTGAGCCGTTGACCACAGCTCTTTGAGTGCAACTGTCCAGCCAATTCCTTATCCATGAGTGGTCCATCCATCAAATCCACTGTACACATATTCCTACATAGTATACTGTGCTTCAGGCACTTCCCTTCTAATTTCTGCTTAGACCCATCTATCTTTTCTGAGTTTGCTTGGTTTCACGGTGCTATTAACTTGATGGGTCACTGCAGGTAGCAATGCTATAGTAAAGTGCTTCTGATCCCTGTGGAAGGGGCTGGAAGGGTGAGAAAGGCCATGAGACTTTCCTGCTTGCACAGTAACATGCTAAGAAGGAGCAACACTGAAAGGAAATGCAGGGAAAGCTCAGGGGTGGCTCAGTGGGTTCCTGTTGTTGCCTCCATCAGTGACTCACTGAAGGACGAAAACACTTGATTTTTTGTTCCTCTGGTGAGCAAGTGCAAGAGGAGGAGAAGGAGGAAGAGAGGAGGAGGAACAGGATGATGATGATGATCATGATGACAATGGTCATAAATAACCTCGGGTTTATTCCTAGGTTTGTCGCCCACTTCCTTAATTGATCGTTGGAATTCTCCTCTGCTTTTCTTGAAGTCCTGGGTTTCTTCATGCTACTCTTGCCCTTCCTCCTCTTTTCCTTGTCAGTAATTTGGATCTGGGTGGTGGTTTGCCGTAAATGAGTGGAAACCTTGGCTCCAGCACCGCAGAAGCAGGCCAGGATGCTGAACTGCACCCAGCTGTCAGAAAACCTGCATTTTCATTCAGTTCTGAAGATAAAACTCCTGGAGCTGTTCATTGCAGTGGGGTGCTTCACTTTGGAATTATTATAATACTCTGTTTTCCATAACAAATGAGCTTCCCGTGCTCTCTGGGAAGTGCTGGTGGAAAAGAGCCACATTTAGGGGGTGGTGGGTGTGTGTGTTATCATGTTGGATTTCTTTGTGTGTCATAGCAAGTTTAGTCACCACCTGAAAGAGCATCCAGGGTCTGAAGCCCAGGAGTATCCCTGATTTTAAAAGCACTGTGTAATGCTGGGATTCATCTGCTTTCTTGCCCTTTGGAAATGATCTGCGCTAACCAACCACTAGAACGTAGGAGTGGAAACGTAGCATGAACTAATAGATGCTATTTTCTTGGAATCATAGAATGATTTGGGTTGGAAGGGACCTTAAAGATCATCCAGTTCCAACTGGTGAAATTGGCTGTGCCTGTGGTTTTACATCTCTAGCAAACGACCCCTGTCTCTTGGCTCACTCCACATTCCTGCAGGCAAGGAAATGAAGAACCCAACTTGCTCTGCATGGGGCAGCTTTTGGAGCCACACGAGTAATGTGTGGATCAGGAAATAACGCATTGGAATTGTGGCAAGGAATGAAATGTGATCTGGAGAGAGCTCTGAGTGGTGTGTGTTTGTTTCCTTAGATAATAAAGCTGAAAGCAGAGGCTCGTCTGGACCTGCTGAAGCAGATCGGGGTGTCCGTGGATACGTGGCTGAAGAGCGCCATGAACCAAGTGATGGAGGAACTGGAAAACGAGCGCTGGGCCAGCCTGCCCTCGGTGACCAACAACGGCTCTTCGCATCTGGTAGGGCTTCCGTCCTCTCAACCTCACCTTGTTTCCATGGGGCTCTTTCCTAGTAGCAATTCCTAACATAATCATAGAATCATAGAATGGTTTGGGTTGGAAAGGACCTTAAGCTCATCCAGTTCCAACCCCCTGCCATGGGCAGGGACACCTCCCACTAAACCATGGCACCCAAGGCTATGTCCAGCCCGGCCTTGAACACCACCAGCGATGGAGCATTCACAGCTTCCCTGGGCAACCCATTCCAGTGCCTCACCACCCTTACAGTAAAGAACTTCTTCCTCATATCCAGTCTAAACTTCCCCTGTTTCAGTCTGACCCCGTTACCCCTTGTGCTATCACTCCAGTCCCTCATGAAGAGTCCCTCCCCAGCATCCCTATAGGCCCCCTTCAGATACTGGAAGCTACTATGAGGTCTCCACGCAGCCTTCTCTTCTCCAGTCTGAACAGCCCCAACTTTCTTATCCTATCTCCATATGGGAGGTGCACCAGTCCCTGATCATCCTCGTGGCCCTCCTTTGGACTTGTTCCAACAGTTCCGTGTCCTTTTTATGTTGAGTCAAAGTAGTAGAGCACTGTAAGGCTTTACAAAGATGGGTGTCCATATTTCAGTGATACATTCAGAGGAGCAAAACTACAGAAATGTAGTTTGCTATTAGAACTGTGCATGAATGAGGTATTAAATTAATAGCAGTATAATGTTTTGAAGGTATAATGTTGAATAGAAACCAAAATTTATCATAAATCATTAGCTCATGGAATGGGTTGGGTTGAAGGGACTTTAAAGCTCCTCCAGTTCCAACCCCTGCCATGGGCAGGGACCGCTTCCACTGGAGCAGCTTGCTCCAAGCCCCTGTGTCCAACCTGGCCTTGAGCACTGCCAGGGATGGGGCAGCCACAGCTTCTCTGGGCACCCTGTGCCAGTGCCTCAGCACCCTCCCAGGGAAGAGCTTCTGCCTAAGAGCTCATCTCAGTCTCCCCTCTGGCAGGATACAGCCGTGCTAATACTGGGCTGGTTGTTAGCTCACTGGAAAGGTCTCATAGCTTCACATGGTTGGAGCATGTCTGAATTTCATGCAAGAAAAGCCCAGAGTAAAAGAAAAAGGATTTCTGGTTTCTGTTGCTGAGTTTACTTGAGATGGATTTTTCCAACCTTGGAGAAGTGCCATAACATTTATTTGCCATCTCCTCAAAAGAAAAATGTCTGTGTGCTGCTTTGATGTTTCATTAATGGTTTACGATGTTATCTGAGCTGCTTGGCTAAAAGGCTTTCTTCTTCCAAACGTTTAGAGGCCTGTTGATTCTACATCATCTCCTAAAGAGTCAGTTTAGTAACGATGGCAGTGAAAGTCATCGGGAGAGCAAAGCTTGGCTCCCAAATTGATTTGGGTATTTGAGATGAAAATTTCATACATGAAATACCAGCTTGATGCTTTGGGAAACAGGATGTCCATTCCTGTGAGCAGGGTTAGATGTTTCCCTGAAGGATTTCATGGAATCATGAAATTCCAGACTGGTTTGGGTTGAAGGCACCTTAAAGCTCCTCCAGCTCCAACCCCTGCCACAGGCAGGGACACCTTCCACTAGAGCAGCTTGCTCCAAGCCCCTGTGTCCAACCTGGCCTTGAGCACTGCCAGGGATGGGGCAGCCACAGCTTCTCTGGGCACCCTGTGCCAGCGCCTCAGCACCCTCCCAGGGAACAGCTTCTGCCTAAGAGCTCATCTCAGTCTCCCCTCTGGCAGCTTAAAGCCATTCCCCTTGGTCTGTCCCTCCATCCCTTGTCCAAAGCCCCTCTCCAGCTTTCCTGCAGCCCCTTCAGGCACTGGAGCTGCTCTAAGGTCTCCCCTTCAGGAGCCTTCTCTTCTCCAGGCTGCCCCAGCCCAGCTCTCTCAGCCTGGCTCCAGAGCAGAGCTGCTCCAGCCCTCGCAGCAGCTCCATGGCCTCCTCTGCCACTGCCAGTACCAACAAAGAGAAGTGAAACTGCTAAAGGACCTCACAATATGTTTATTTTCTCTCATCCCATCCATGGCCGGTGATGCTGCGCTGTCACCTTTGGCACTAGAGCCAACCCATGTGTTACTCTTCACCAGTAACCAAATAAAATACAATTCCTGAAGGTTTGGTCTGTTTGCCTCAACTAAATCTTAACTTTTCTGGTTTTTATAGTTTTAATATTTAACGAAATTCAGAGGCTTTCACAAAGGCTTGGGTTTCATGTAGATACTTTCCTAACTATAGCCTTCATGCGGGGTTAAATCGACTTCATTCATACTTTATCTCCACTTCAGATTAATGTTAATCTTTGGACACCCAGCATGTATCTTCTGAATAGCAGAACTTGCAGGGGGAGCAGGGATGTGGTTTTTCTTTGTGCTGCAGATGATTTGCTTCCTTTTGCTGACCACCTAAAAGGAACAAAATCCCTATTTCAGCAAGAATGTGGAATCTACACACACCAATTCCTGCTCATTCCCGTGTTTCTTTGTGCTTTTCTGCTTCTTTAGTGTCTTCTTGGTAATGGTGGCAAACCCACAGAGGGAAAAGGGGTTTTTGGATGTCGAGGTGTTATCATCTATGTCAGCCTTAGTTCAAAGAAGTGAGCACTGAATGGAGTCTGAGCACATGCTTCCCAAATCCTCTCTTTGCTGTCTTCAGGCTGTGGGATGTTTCTGCAGGGACATTACACAGAACTCAAACACACTGACAGCGATATGCAGGAAAGGTTGTTGTAGGCACTACTCAGTGTAGTCTGTCTGCTTTATTCCCATGGTTAGTGGTATAATAGGCCAGGTTGGACAGAGCCTTGGGTGCCATGGTTTAGTGGGAGGTGTCCCTGCCCATGGCAGGGGGTTGGAACTGCATGATCTTAAGGTCCTTTCCAACCCTAACTGTTCTGTGATTCAATGATTCTATGATAATTAGAGATGAAAGCTGTAGTATGCAGATCCATGCTCCAGTCTTCCCAAATCCCAAAGGAGTTCTTGTACTGAGATTCCTTTCAGATCCTTTCTAGGTGAGGATATGTTACGTAGCTGTGTTTAACAGTGCCTTTTTTCCCTTTCTTCTTGTACTCCACCTCCTTTACTTCCCCTCCTGCATGTTGGAATGTGCCCAGTGCCTCATTCTCTGTCTCATCACACATGCCAAGAGCCAGCCTTGGAGCCAAGCCCTGTGCTAGTCCCTGGTGAGCCAGCAGATGCCACAGAGCGGGAGGCTAAACTCTGAGCCTTGTTTTCCCTATTTACACTTACGTCTGCTCCTGTGTGAAAACAAGATGCTGTTGACCTTGGCAGCCAGCTGAGGACAGCAGGAGATGGAATTCTTAGAAGGCCAAAGGCCAAAATTACGCTGCTTGCAGTTATTAGAGGAATCACTGCAACGTGTCACAAGCAGCAGTTTCACTTCAGCCTTGAAGAGTGAGCGCTGCTCAGAAGCCGGGTACCCACCTCCTGTAGGTTGTACCCAGCTTTGCTCTTTGATCCAGTGCTGGCCATGAGAGTTCATTCAGCAAAGCTCTCCGTGTATTTCCTTTTAAAGAGTGAAAAAGGAGAAAGGAAGGTCAGTGTCTACATTACTACAGGAATGTAATGAGCTGAAGGAGTTAATATCCCATTCGCTCTCCAGTGGGCTGATTTTGTGATAGAGTCATAGATCCACAGACTGGTTTGCTTTGAAGGGACCTTAAAGCTCGCCCAGTTCCAACCCCAATTTCTCTTCTCATTTAGGGATTCCCCAGCCAATGACCTCTTCATTAAGCACTCAATTGCTTTCTGCTTGTATTTAGCTTGGAAACCTGTTCCTTTGGTTCCAGGACTTGTCTGGGCAAAAAGCAAGCACAGGAACAACTGTGCATAGGGGTCAAACAAAAACCGTTGCCTCCAAAGTGTGGACTTCCCAGGGCTGCTTGGCCAAGGGCTAGAAGAAGATTCGTGAATGGAATCTATGATTCCATGATTGTGATTTACAAGGACATAACCCTTTGACCTGGAGGAACTGGCTTCTGTTTAGCTGAGTGCTGCTGACAGCTTGACCCCCGCTTGCTGGAAACATTGAACCTGCTGCTGGAGACCTGCTCACTCCTGGCCAAGGGATCTTCAGCTCTGGGGGTGCACACAGAGAATCATAGAATCCCAGACTGGTTTGGGTTGGAAGGGACCTTAAAGCTCCTCCAGCTCCAACCCCTGCCACGGGCAGGGACACCTTCCACTAGAGCAGCTTGCTCCAAGCCCCTGTGTCCAACCTGGCCTTCAACACTGCCAGGGATGGGGCAGCCACAGCTTCTCTGGGCACCCTGTGCCAGCGCCTCAGCACCCTCCCAGGGAAGAGCTTCTGCCTAAGAGCTCATCTCAGTCTCCCCTCTGGCAGTTAAAGCCATTCCCCTTGGCCTGTCCCTCCATCCCTTGTCCAAAGCCCCTCTCCAGCTTTCCTGGAGCCCCTTTAGGCACTGGAGCTGCTCTCAGGTCTCCTTGGAGCCAAAATCATTTGACTCAGCAGCAATTATAGGATCATGGAATCATGTAGGCTGGAAAAGACCTGCAAGTCCTTATATATTTATATATATTTATGATGATCTTGATCTTATATGTATTTTCATACCTTTTTTCTTATGTATAATCAAACTATCTCTTCACTTTCTACCTGCATTTATTCTTGTCTGTGCTGTTTCATACCTTCAGTGTAATTGTCTCATGTATTTATTCTTTGCATATGCTGTCTTTCATCACTAATGTGTTGAAAGATGAGTTTTAGGAAACAAGCTGCTTCATTTTCTGAGTCATTGATGCTGTTTTCCCTCTTTGCAAACGATTCCATTCAAGGAGTTTGAGCAGCCCCCACACTGAAAATGAAAATGTCATTTTCTGCCTCGTGTTAGGAAAGCAGGAGCAGCTGTTTTCTGAAGGACTCTTTCTAGACATGATACGCTCATTTCCATGATGTTTCTTGTGGCTGTCAGCTGGATCAGCTCCGGCTGCTGGGACGTAGACCATGCACAGCAAAAGGCCGTTAGAAACTGGCGAGGGAAACCTCACATTTGCCATAGTTTCTGCTTGGTTGGGAATACATGAAAGCACGAGGCAGGGCAGTGATTTGCTGTTACAGCAACATCCGTCAACACATTCAAGTAGCAACAAATCAAGCTTGAATCATAGGATCAGCTGGGTTGGAAAAGAACTTCAAGTCCAGCCTTTGCCCAGCATTGCCAAGTCCATCGCTAAACCATGTCACTAAAGGCCTCGTTGAATATGTGAGGGGGGAAATAATCACCTGCATTAGCAGATCTTAGTCTAAATATTGCGACATTACAAATTGATCTGAGTTGGGAAATGGTGAGGTTTTGTGCTCTTCCACCCCAGGTCTGGAAGAGCAAAGATGCTGCAGAGCAGAGGTGCAGCGTCGCCCGGTTTAGGGAGGCTGCCTTTAGTCTCAGCCTAACTTTGTGTTGATTGATGAGCCCTCCGTGAGGAATACCAAATTCACTCCCAAATTTAAAGGAATAGATAAAGGGAAGATGGCAAACACAAATACCCCACAGTGTTACCTTTGATTGGAAGGGCTGGCCCGCTTTCACATGAGATCAAGTGTTTGTTCAGGATGTCATCCAGGCACGAGGCCAAAGCACAGCTCATCTCACTGCTGCCCCAGCTACACTTGACTTGAGGTCCTGTTTCAACTTGTACACCTAGTTTATAATCATTCTTTCTCTAAGGATTGTTTCTTGCACCAGCCCCATTGTGCTGAACACACCAGTGAGAAGCTGATTTTTCAACTCTTTAATTCTTATGTTTGTAACTTCCAAGTATTTCCATTGAGGTTTCATTTCAGACTCCTCCTCACAAGCACATTCGTCTTTAGTAGCACAAATTCTCAGTCAGTGACTCCTTTTCCCATTAAACTCTTTGCTGTGCCTCTCAAATTGCATCTCCAAAGGATATGAGTCCCTGTTTATAGCTTATAGGGAATAAATAACTGCCCATCAGTGCAGTTGGTGCTTCCAAAGTCTTCTCTGGTTCTTTTTAAATCCACAGTGCTTGAATGAGGAAATGGATGTGAGTTAAGCAAAGATGTAATTTGGTGACAGCTCTTGTTCTTTTCTTTCATAGAATCATAGAATAGTTAGGGTTGGAAAGGACCTTAAGATCATCCAGTTCCAACCCCCTGCCATGGGCAGGGACACCTCCCACTAAACCATGGCACCCAAGGCTCTGTCCAACCTGGCCTTCAACACCACCAGCGATGGAACATTCCCAACTTCCCTGGGCAACCCATTCCAGTGCCTCACCACCCTCACAGTAAAGAACTTCTTCCTCATATCCAATCTAAACTTCCCCTGTTTCAGTTTGAACCCGTTACCCCTTGTGCTATCACTCCAGTCCCTCATGAAGAGTCCCTCCCCAGCATCCCTATGGGCCCCCTTCAGATACTGGAAGCTGCTCTGAGGTCTCCACGCAGCCTTCTCTTCTCCAGGCTGAACAGCCCCAACTTTCTCAGCCTGTCTTCCTCTTTCCCTGTATTTGCTTTGTTTGATGACTTTCTTCATATTATTTGAGAATCATGTTGAATATTATTTAGTCATTGGGGTTTTTGTCCAGTTTGAATGATCACAAATAGTAAAAACCACACTGAAAAATAGTGATCAATTCATTTCCATTGTTACTCCCTTTTTATTTGAGGATCTGATGCCAAATTTGATTTGTTCTAACAGGTAAACGCTGATGCAGAGAAGGAAGAAGGTGAAGAGTTTGAAGACAGCATGGATGTGTTTGACGACAGTAGTTCTAGTCCTTCTGGTACTCTAAGGAATTATCCTCTCACCTGCAAAGTTGTTTATTCATACAAGGTTTGTGAGTTATCTTTTTGTATTGATTTGCTCAGAAAACTGAATTATGCAGCAAACATAATAGATGTAACTGTGCCTATGGGACTTTGAGTAGAATCACCACAGAGTAATAGACCGGTTTGGGTTTAAAGGACCTTAAAGCTCCTCCAGCTCCAACCCCCTACCACGGGCAGGGACACCTTCCACTAGAGCAGCTTGCTCCAAGCCCCATTTAGTGTCAGCATTTGACCCAGTAGTTAAATATATCTTACACCTGGTTGTGAATATCTGCAGCAGTAAAATCCATACCATTGTGACACACATTGAAACTACAGTTCAGCACAGTCCTGACGTCTGTTCCCTATCTGCAGCTTGCAGAGATGTCCCTGCCTGGCTTCAGGGCCACCAGCTGTGTGTCTGCTGTTACAACCTGTTGTCATTGCTATTGCTGACCCGGTGGGGCTGTAGTAGAAATGCCTTCTCAGTGTCAGGCTGCATGACAAAGCTCCTCTTTGTACTGTGATAGTGAAACCACCATGCATGAGTTAAAGCTTTGCTGACAAACTGCATTCAAGCTGTTTACGTCTGCTAGCACTGCTAGGTCAGTTGAAAATCACACCACTGTGGAGCCAAAGCCAGTGGCAGACGTGGACCTAGAGTACAGAGTAATTGGAGATCCCAAAGTAAATAGGGTTTGACACACTGATGCTGTTCAGGGTGCTTCTGTCTATCCTCCTGAATGAAAAAGGGCCTTGTGAACATCAGTAAATGTATAGAAGAACACTTCTAGTATGTTTTAAACTATGCTATATCATAGAATTTTCAATTCTTGAAAACACATAAGCTTTGATAAAAGTCTGGATGAGAATGTTCCTTACACTGCTGGCCTGCACACCTTGATTTTCTAATCTTCCTGTAATATACTTCAGGCTTCTCAGCCAGATGAACTGACCATAGAGGAACATGAGGTATTGGAGGTGATAGAAGATGGAGATATGGAAGACTGGGTAAAGGTATTGGTTTTCTGAGATTGTTTTCTTTTCATCGGGTCATAATAGAATGGTTTGGGTTGGAAAGGACCTTAAGGCTCAATTCCAACTTGGGGAAGGGCTTCTGCCTAAGAGCTCATCTCAATCTCCCCTCTGGCAGCTTAAAGCCATTCCCCTTGGCCTGTCCCTACAGCCCTTGTCCAAAGCCCCTCTCCAGCTTTCCTGCAGCCCCTTTAGGCACTGGAGCTGCTCTAAGGTCTCCCCTTCAGGAGCCTTCTCTTCTCCAGGCTGCCCCAGCCCAGCTCTCTCAGCCTGGCTCCAGAGCAGAGCTGCTCCAGCCCTCGCAGCAGCTCCATGCCCTCCTCTGGCCTCGCTCCAACAGCTCCACGTCCCTCTTGTGCTGCTGCCCCAGAGCTGGATCAGGACTGCAGGGGGGGTCTCCCCAGAGCGCAGCAGAGGTTCAGGATCCCCTCCCTGAGCTGCTGCTCACGCTCTGGGGGTGCAGCCCAGCACACGGGGGGGGCTCTGTGCTCAAGCGCACACTGGAGCTGGGTCATGGGGAGCTTCTCCTCACTCAGTGCTCCAGGTCCTTCTCCTCAGGGCTGCTCTCAATAATTTCACTGCTACTTTCAAAAATAGAACTCGGGACAGGAGAAATATTTGGAGCCTTTTCAGAGCCGTAAGCAAAACCAGAGAATCTTTTATGTCCCTCTTTTACAGGCACGGAATAAAGCCGGTCATGTGGGGTATGTGCCTGAGAAGTACCTGCAGTTCCCAACGTCCAGCAGTCTGCTGAGCATGCTGCAGTCCCTCGCTGCACTGGATAACAGATCACACACCTCAAATAACTCCACTGAGGCTGACTTAGTTTCAGGCACCCTGAATGGAGACTCCAGTGGTAAATACCAATAAGAAGTTAAACTGTGTAACCATGTTCTCAGAGGATTCTGCATGTTGAGTTTGGATGTTGCATATGAGAATTTCTGCTATTTGACCTGTTTCTGAGTACAACTCTTCTCAGTATTTATCTGTCTCATATTAAACCTGCATAATTTATCTGACTCTCAGAGCTGAGATTAACTAAAATTAAGGAAAACCAAAATCAGAATCTCAGACTGGTTTGGGTTGGAAAAGGACCTCAAAGCTCCTCCAGCTCCAACCCCTGCCACGGGCAGGGACTCCTTCCACTGGAGCAGCTTGCTCCAAGCCCCTGGGTCCAACCTGGCCTTGAACACTGCCAAGGATGGGGCAGCCACAGCTTCTCTGGGCACCCTGTGCCAGCACCTCAGCACCCTCACAGGGAAGAGCTTCTGCCGAAGAGCTCATCTCAATCTCCCCTGTGGCAGCTTAAAGCCACTCCTCTTAGTCTGTCCCTACCTCCCTTGTCCAAAGCCCTCTCCAGCTTTCCTGGAGCTGCTCTAAGGTCTCCTTGGAGCCACAATCATTTGATTCAGCAATTATAGGATCATAGAATGATGTTGCTTGGAAAACACCTTTGAAATCATTAAGTCCAACCTTCAATGTATGTATAGTATTGGGGTTGTGCCTCTGCCAATTATGCTTTTATTCTTCCTCTTCAATCCTTCAGTCTGTTTTGTGAAAGCACTTTATGATTACGAGGGCCAGACAGATGATGAACTGTCCTTTCCGGAAGGAGCCATCATCCGCATCTTGAACAAGGAAAATCAGGATGATGATGGCTTTTGGGAAGGAGAATTCAACGGGCGCGTTGGGGTGTTCCCATCAGTGTTAGTTGAGGAGCTGACGGCCTCAGAAAACGGAGAGACTCAGTGGATTGGAGATATTCAGGTATGTAAAGAGTTGAGGGGTTGGCTTGAACGTGAGGTATACATTTGTTAGGGCGGTTTTGCAGTGCTCAAAGATCTGCTGCTTCTGGAGGGGAAAATACCCAAATTGGGACCAGTTTAAGAAAGAAACCCCAGGAATCATTTAAGCAAACTAAATCAGAACCAATGAAGGAAAAAAGTCAAATCAGAACCAGTATAAAATGAAAAACCCCAGCCCTGGGTGCTTCACTTGCAGTTTCTTTCCCAGCCTCATAGTGACCAACTGATGTATTTTAGCAAATGGAATGGATTTGTGGATAAAGGCAAGCATTTGGTAGAAAGGAAATGAAGCCAAGGAGGAAATTCCCAGTCTACTTCCTGTAATGAATTTATGGCATTGACTGAGACATCACATGCAAGCTGGCAGAAAGAGAATTGCAGGCTCTCTCAGCCCTCATTTAATGTTTTCATACTGAAATCTGTTCTGCATCCCCTCCGTCTGGAAGGGCAGAATGCTGTCAAACAGTGAATTGCAGTGATTTTTGCCAGAATGGCCGCGTTTCATGTTTTATTCTTAATACCAGAAAATCAGACTCTTTCTGCTCTGTAATTGGGCTAGAAGCTGGATTTTTGTGTTCCCTACGAGGCAGTTTCTCTGGTTTTTTTATTCTTTGGGGCAGACCATGGAAACTTCTCTTTTACATGATACCTATGATAAAACTCATCATCTTAAAGCTTTTGTGTGAGAGGCACACTTGGCCAAGTGACTTTTCAGCTGACCTTCACAAAGTCTAAATTACCTGGGAGAGGATGAAAATCTCTGCTCGGTGGCAATCTGCGATTGAAACCAAATGCAATCACTGTTGGATATCTTGGTTTTCCTCCTCAAAACCCTGCCTGACAGCACTTTTGACACGCAGTCTTCCTCCAGGTGAAAGCTCTTGTGTACTGATGTGTCAGTTCTAGTGTAGGGATGCGTCAGGCAACTGGCTGTGCCTCCGGGGGGGAAGGTGGATGAAAGCTGTTGAGGAGTGAGGTTTGCTGCAGCAACCCTGTCTCTTCTTCCCAAAGGTATCCCCAACTCCAAAGCCTAATCATGCCCTTCCACCGCTGCCCCTGTACGACCAGCCTCCCCCTAGTCCCTACCACAGTCCGGATAAGCGAGGTTCTCAGTACTTCCCCAGATCACCCTCAACTAATGGTAAGAGATTTGGGGATGGCAAAGGGAACAGTTCAACAAGATGCTTCATTTGGAATGTTCATGGGAGGGGGGGTTGGGGGAAGCTTTTTGTGCCACCTGAAGGTAATTCAGTGATATTGAGGGGCTTGGTTTTGATGGATTGTTCCTTCCCCCTTCAGAAAACAGCTTCAGCTCAGAGTCCCCTGGATTCTCACAGCCTCCACGAATTCCTCCTGAAAGTTCATATGGAAAACTGCGACCTGTGAGTTAAAACCGAATACTGATGTTTTATTGAGGCTCCAAAGGTATAAAGCCAAGTTTAGGTGAAGCAGGAGGGGTGGGTTTAAAGCAGGGGAGTGATGCAGCACTGATGATCTGGCTCTCCGTGTTCTGCAGATACAATTACTATGTATTAAAACGTGTTATCTCAGATGAAGACTGCAAGGGAAGGTCTGTTCCCTCCCCTTTGATAATACCAAAGACGTGTCAAAAGGCTGGAGAACACAAGAGCTCTTTGAGACAGGGTAAACACTAGAACAAAACAAAGCTGCATTTGTTTAAACACTTAGTCATTGGGTTTAAAGATGACCTTGAATCTTACCCATCCCCTCTCCTTCATCTAAGCTGCTCTTCTGCCTCTGCCTTTATAGTTGTAATACCTCTGTGACTCTGCATGAGGCATGGAGATCGTGAAATCTAACCTGTGAGGAAATTACATCTGTAGTGAGAGCAAAATAGATGGTAGTCGATAAACTTAGAGTGGCTTTGCAGGCACTGGGAGGTTATTTCTGTCCTTGACACATATAATAACCCCTGAACAGAGCTAAAAAAGGGGGTGAATAAATGCCAGAACCATTTAATTATATCATTTGTACAATTCTCCTCCAGTGTGCCAGCAGACACATCTGCTTGCCAGCAGTTTGTGCTAATGTGTGGACTCCATTGCGTTTAGGGTTAAATGTACTTCCAAACCCCTTGATTTGAGAGGTTTGGATTTAAAAGTCTGAATTACAATATCGTTATATTCTGTTTTGTCTTTGCTGCCTCAAAAGAGAGATTTTGCCAGAAAAGGAAAGGAAGAATTCAATCACTTTCGGACTTGCAAACTCCATCTCCTAGGATTAGCTTTGAGATCAAGGTTGGGATGGTTTCAAAGTCCTAAATCAAATCATATTCAGTTGTATTTTCCTGGCATCCTCAACGGTTACACAAAAAGAGCATTTTGGGCTATTCAGAAGTTATATGCTCATTATTCCAGTTAGTCAGTGAGTTACCTTTATCCACAAGGCAGAGGTAGTGCTGCAACGTTTAGCATTTAGCTATTCAGTTGAGAAGTTTCACATTCCCTTGCAAAAAGATGCTGATTCAGCTTTCCCATTTAATAGCTTTCTATTTCATGAGTTTCTTGCAATTCACTGTCGTTTCAAGATACTACTCCAGTGTCATGCCTTAATTGAAAGGATTTCTGTTAGGTTTGTGTTTTAAATACGCCTGATATGAAAATACTGTGTAGTTTATTATGTTATTGCTCCGCAAGTCCTGTTTTCCACAGCAAGTCACTCCAGTGTATTCTGCAATCACGTGCCAAAACTTCTGCCTGCAATGCTGTTAGCACTTAAGATAGGCTCTATCAGGAGCAGTATAACTTCATTGATGCATCGGAGTGTAAATATAGCATCAGATTTCAGGTGTGTATCATTCAGGTCAGGGATTGAGTAAATACCAATAAGCCACTTAGATGCAACAAGACATTGTTGTAGTTCCCAGTCCACGTGAGTTCCAGGCAAGGGCATCATCAGATTTCAGCATTTGATGTAAGGTCCAAAGTGTATCCCAGGTTCAGGTACCGAATTATCCATGGGCACGTGCAGAGTAAGTGGGATACTTCCCTTGGTGTGTTTGCCCTGTTGGGAGTGCTAGTTATCCTGGAGGAAAACCACCTAAGAGTAGTGACAAGTTATAGAGGAGAGCCTTGATGGCTTAACTGGGGATGACTGGACCTGAAATCACCTGCTTTCTCGCTGTAGTTCTGTTGATCTTCATATATAACCTGTGCATTTGCTGCCTCTGGAGGTATGAGCCTGAAAGTGCTGGTTTAGTCTGTACAAGCTCTGAAATTCTCTGGTAGTTACAGGCTGGTTCTGGCTGTTTCAGGTACGAGCAGCTCCACCACCCCCAACACAGCATCACCGCCGGACCACAGAGAAGATAGAGGACGTGGAAATCACTCTGGTGTAACGATGGGACTAGTTAAATAGTAGTGCTACAATCAAGACCAAACATCATATTTGGTCAAATCTCAGTTTTTAGGCACCTTTGCATGATGAAGACTTTGACTAGAACAAGAGATAGGGAGGATTTTATGTGGCAGTGACCTGGTGGACTCCTTCCCGCAGTCATGACTATTTTGTGCCTTTTGATTTTGTTGCTTTGATTTATATACATCATTCTTCCTCTCTTAGCACAAAGCAAGGCAGGCCAAACAGCAAGCAGAGGATTGCCTTGGAGCAGGTTTCTCTCTTGGCTGAAGATGGGCCGTTTTTGTATGGAGGCCGAAGAGAAGAGCCTCCTTCATGCAACTTAGTCATAACGTCCTTCGACCACGTGCATTAGTACAGTATATTACTGTTGCCATAGGAATGTGTTAAAAGATTGTCAATTCTTCAAGTAGCATTTACTTGTCTGATTAGGGATTAATCAGATTTGCAGAATGAAAAGAAAGGGAACTGAAAGAAGTATAAATAGAGGCTGGCTCCTCTTCAATCCCCTTGCAGAAAGGAAGAAACAGGCAAAGAATCTTCTAGATGAGGCAAACTGATGCAGATCATCCATCAATGCACACCTCTTCAGTGATGAACAGTTCAGCTCTTATGTCCTTTGTATTAATATTTATGCAGTACATTTAGGAATAGAGTATCTAATATGGAGGTGCTGAATTAGTAGCAACATCTTGTTCCATAGCATAAACCAACTGGTAGAAAAGTAAGTGAGAGTTTTGTCTAGATCTGGAAATTGAGCTGCTTTTTTTCTTTCCTTAGCAGATTTTGGGGGGTTTTGGTTTGGTTTTTTGTTGCCCAAGTATATTTGGGTCACTCTTCTCCCAGTTATTGCCGTGTACTTTATTCTCCATCATTAGCAGTGTATCTTTGGCATCAGAACATCTTAGGAGTTACATTTAGAGTATTTACATGCATTAGTTAGTTTTGGCATTGAATGGTCCTATAGCATATTCCCACGTGGACACCCATTCATTAGCCAAAGCTAGGGAGCCAAGAGAACCTCTGGCTCCTGTGAAGCCTTCAGGCCGCCTTGGTGGCCAAGACCACCGTCTCCAATTGCTCTTATAGGCAAGAAATAGAGAGTAAAAGAACTTCCCAACTAATTCTCAATTGAGGTCTCTGAAAAAGGAGCCTTTGTGTTATCGGAATGGTCGGAGGAGAGGGGAAAACTGGAGGAAAAGGGTTTTCTTTATGAACTCAATGATTTTCAGCCATCTCCATCAGATCAAAGCTTCAGCTAAAAGGCATCATCACAAGGTTGGGTTTTTTCAGCTGTTGTAGGGGTTCTGTTGCTTTTGTGTCTTCATTCTCTTTCCTAAGCCAGTACATTCTCTGCCTTTACTTTACTAACAAGGGCTATCTTCTGAGGCTGCATTTACAGAAAACAGAGAACAACCAACCCATCAAACCAGCTTTTATCACACGCTTCGCACCTACTTGTCAATCCCAACCCAGGCTGGCTCCCAGACACCCGTGTTTGCCTATCTCCTTTCCCAGTGGGATCTTGAACCTGAAGTGGAGCTGTTTGAAGAAACCCAGTCGTGGATCAGTGCTGAAATCAGTGCCTGTCCAACGAAGTCTTTCCCTTACGTGTCGTTCTTTTGCACCTCTTGTCCTGTTGATCTGTTTGAGGTCTTTTTATGTGTTTTATCAAACTTATTCTTAAGTTTAAAGAAGAAAAAGAAGTCTTTACAAAGAAAAAAGGATTTAATTGTTTGCAAACCATTTGGAAAGCTTCACCATGCAGAAGAACAGCTATTGCCATCGTAACGTTCACCTTCGCTTTCTTTGGCCAGTTTTTCTTGCGTCCTTCATACCTGGACTTTCAAAACAGCAGAAAATGTTATTTAAAGTCTCTTTTTAGTTGTATTTTAAGATATTTTCTGTAAGAGCTGCTAATTTTATTTAAAAAAGAAAAACAGACAAAAAAAAAAGGGAAGAGAAGTTGTACAAAATGCCTCCTTTTTAACTATGATTTCTTCATACAGGGCATGTATTGGACGTCTCATCGTGTACAGCGTCAGTACACTGAAAGCATAGGTGCAGGATGCTTTCTTTATATTGGCTGTAAAAAGTTTGTATTTATTATGTATAAAAAGTTGAATAATAAAAAAGTGGAAGTACATCCATGACGCGAGAGCCGTTACAGAAGGTTTGGGCATCAATCCAAGGGGAAAACCAGGGATTTGGGGATGAAAATGGACATTTTCTTGGCTGTTCCTTCTGCGATTTACGCTTTTACGTAGAAATGTGAATCTTCTGCTCAGAAAACCCCTTCTGCACCACTTAGAGTGGTCTTTAACCATCCCTTTAAGGTGGTATTTACATGAGGAACTAAAATGGTGCCCTAAATGAAGAGCCTGTAACAAAGCTCCACTTAGCAAAAGAATTGTTCAATTGCCTTGATGCAATTAGGGTAATTGCATAAAGAAAGAGAAGGATTGATGGTAACTCTTCAGTGTGATTGTCCTTTAACAGGCTTGATTCGCCTAATTGTGTGAGGAGAATTCCTGCTGCATCCCAAAGCCCTCTAGCATTAGGGTCCCTTTTTGCTCTGGGTTTCCAAGACTGGTTTGTGTTGGAAGGGATCTTAAAGCTCCTCCAGCTCCAACCCCTGCCACGGGCAGGGACACCTTCCACTGGAGCAGCTTGCTCCAAGCCCCTGTGTCCAACCTGGCCTTGAACACTGCCAGGGATGGGGCAGCCACAGCTTCTCTGGGCACCCTGTGCCAGTGCCTCAGCACCCTCCCAGGGAACAGCTTCTGCCTCAGAGCTCATCTCAGTCTCCCCTCTGGCAGCTTAAAGCCATTCCCCTTGGCCTGTCCCTCCATCCCTTGTCCAAAGCCCCTCTCCAGCTTTCCTGCAGCCCCTTTAGGCACTGGAGCTGCTCTAAGGTCTCCCCTTCAGGAGCCTTCTCTTCTCCAATGGCTCTGCTTCCCGGGTTTTCAAAAGGGAAAATGAGACTGAGAATTTGATGGAAGTGATGGGGGTTTGTGATAAAATTTACTACGAATGAACTGTGCCAGGGTTTCTGTCTGTTTGTTTCATGGGAGCACTCAAAGGAACCCAGGCATGTGGGTGGATTCTTCCCATACAGCGCAGGTATCTCTCACTGTTAATAGTAATTCAAAAGGAAAGCAAAACCCCCACCTTCTTCTCCAAATCAGGGATCTTTTGCTTCTCTGCCTATAAAACAGAGCACTGGCTACTCTGCAACGCCTGCAAATCCCAGCGTGGCAGAGGATAGCTCCCTTCATCAGCCCTTCTTTATGCTGAGCTTCTCTGGAAGCCTGGGAGAGGAGCTGCTGCCATGGAAAGAGCCCTTTCTCCCTATGTTTTCTCTGCCCATCTGCCCTGCATAAGACTGATGGGAGGGATGGGGGGAGCAGCTGCTCCCTCTATCCTACGTCCAGAGGTGAGCTCGGGGATACTGAGACCTCAGTTCAAGACACAGGGGGAGGGTGGAGAAAGGGATAAAAGGAAGGGAAACCACAGAAATCAGGGATGCAGCAGCTGAGCCGCTGAAAGACGCAGCTTGGAAGATGCTGACGTGCTCACTATAGCGAGTAGCTCCTACCCCAGGCATTCCCCAGGGGAAGATTGAGGATTACAGATCGGGGAGGAGGATCAGTGTAGCAAGCGTGCCTCTGCATTGCAGGTCATTTCATCCGGTAAATCAAAGCACTGCAGTGCTTGGGGCTGGGCTGGGGAAGGCAGGAAAGCTCCGTGGTGCCTGCAGTTGAACTGGAACAGACCCCTCTGTTCCCAGCAAGACGAGGGTGATGCTGGGTCTACTTAAGCACAGGCAGAGGCTGATGGAACACAGCAGCATTTGTGTGTGGAGCTGGTACGGCCGTGTTCCCTACACAAGCTGAACTAACGCTGCAGCAGGAGTGGCAGCAGGTAGCCAGGCTGCTGGTTAACATGCTGGAATGTGCTTTACATCCCAAGGGAAATCTCAGCCCTTCCCCCCTCAGAAATACAACCTGGAATTATAGTGTTGAGCAGACCATGATTTAGTTCATATCACAGAGCAGAGCCAGCCGGGGGTGGAATAAAGATGGGCTGAGAAACAAGAAGTTATCTCCATAACCTGGACCTCTTGTCTCAGATGTTCAGGATTCCAGAAGCTCTTCCCTGGGAGGGTGCTGAGGCGCTGGCACAGGGTGCCCAGAGAAGCTGTGGCTGCCCCATCCCTGGCAGTGTTGAAGGCCAGGTTGGACACAGGGGCTTGGAGCTGCTCCAGTGGAAGGTGTCCCTGCCCATGGCAGGGGTTGGAGCTGGAGGAGCTTTAAGGTCCCTTCAGCACAAACCAGGCTGGGATTCGATGGTTCTATAATTCTCTGTGCCCCTGCATCCTGCTTAAAGGCAGTGCCAGCATCACCTGAAGATTTGTCTTTATAGAGATTAATCTGTGCCTTACCATGCTGTGTAATGAAGCACCCTCAATTGTAGAATCATAGAATGGTTTGGGTTGGAAAGGACCTTAAGCTCATCCAGTTCCAACCCCCTGCCATGGGCAGGGACACTTCACACTAAACCATGGCACCCAACGCTCTGTCCAACCTGGCCTTGAACACCACCAGCGATGGAGCATTCACAGCTTCCCTGGGCAACCCATTCCAGTGCCTCACCACCCTCACAGTAAAGAACTTCTTCCTCATATCCAATCTAAACTTCCCCTGTTTCAGTTTGAACCCGTTACCCCTTGTCCTATCACTACAGTCCCTCATGAAGAGTCCCTCCCCAGCATCCCTATAGCCCCCTTCAGATCCTGGAAGCTGCTCTGAGGTCTCCACGCAGCCTTCTCTTCTCCAGGCTCAACAGCCCCAACTCTCTCATCCTATCTTCATACGGGAGGTGCTCCAGTCCCTGCTCATCCTCGTGGCCTCCTCTGGACTTGTTCCAACAGTTCCATGTCCTTTTGATGTTGAGGACACCAGAACTGCACACAATACTCCAAGTGAGGTCTCACAGAGCAGAGCAGAGGGGCAGGATCACCTCCCTCGACCTGCTGGTCACGCTCCTTTGATGCAGCCCAGGATCCGGTTGGTTTCTGGGCTGCGAGCGCACACTGCAGCCGGCTCATGGTCATTTTCTCATCACCCAACACCCCCAAGTCCTTCTCCTTGGGCTGCTCTGAATCTCTTCTCTGCCAACAGAGAAGTGAAATGGCTTTTATCCCAATCCCAAATTTTTCCCTTTTTTAAATGATTTTTGGTGTAGAATTTCCTTTCTCCAAAGCAGATTCAAGAGCAGTTGCTCCTGCTCTGGTGTAATTACTTTTGTCTCCTGTAATTGCTTCTCCTTTTTCCATCGTTTATTGAGATTGGAATGGATTTCCAGGTCTGGTTGCATTGGGAATGCTGAGAGCAGCTCCTGTAAATCCCACAGCACAGCCGTTTGTCTTCTTTACTCAGCGGAATCCTGCAGAATGGGCCAACTCCAGCTGCACCTCTGTGTCCTGGGCAAATGATTGCATTCATTCATTTCTCTGACACCGGGGCCTCCTTCCTGCTTCCCACAGGGAATGATGGAGAGGTGGGATACAGTCTGCAGGCACCGAGTGGATAGGAAACAACAACAACCCGGGATTAACTTGTTGAGTAGAATCATAGAACAGTTTGGATTGGAGAGGACCTTAAAGCTCCTCCAGCTCCAACCCCGGCCACGGGCAGGGACACCTTCCACCGGAGCAGCTCCAAGCCCCTGTGTCCAACCTGGCCTTGAGCACTGCCAGGGATGGGGCAGCCACAGCTTCTGTGGGTAACAAAGAGTAAACTTGCATGAGGAGAATTGAGAGACTGAGTGATGACAAATAAGGATACAGCATTGAAAATAATGTGTATTCCGTTCTTAATTTCACAGCCTTTGTCATTGCTTCTCTGTGAAGCAATTTTAATGTATTGCTCTATCTTCATGTACAGTAAATGATTTAGAGGGCCAGGGAAGGGAAGCAACAGGTATTTCTGATACGGTCTTGATAGAACGAAGAGGAATGGCTTTAAGCTGCCAGAGGGGGGACTGAGATGAGGTCTTAGGCAGAAGCTGTTCCCTGGGTGGGTGCTGAGGCCCAGGGTGCCAGGTGGTCACAGCACTGGCTGCTCGCAGCACGTGCCCAGGCAGCGCAGTGATGCCAGAAGCTCGTTTTGGCAGAGCTTTGGATGAAAGGCAGAGGGAAGGAGGAAGCGTTTGGGCTTCCAGGATCTTCAGTGAAAGGATCTGAGCTCCCTTGCGGTGCTTGAGCCGCAGAGCTGCGTCTAAGCCAGGTAACAGCCACCTGTGCAGGCGTCAAAGTGTCAGGAGGCTGTGGCACCATCGGATGGAGGCTGATCCTGAGCAGACTCCCTCTGCCAGCTCAGATGTGTCCACAGAGCTTCCGTGGGTTGAGCTCTGTGCCAACAGGATGGGTTTCAGGTGTCGGTATCGCTCTGATACATCAAATCCGGTCTTGCACATCCCCTTGCTGGCAGCCTGGGGAAGGAGAGCTGGTGTGAGTCTGTGCGGTGGGTTGGAGCTGGTTCGGTAGGGAGGAACCAGTGCTGGAGCTGCTTCAGCTTTGTCTTGGTGGGCATTAGGCAGGGTCTTGGAATCCCAGAGTGGGTTGGCTTGGATCCCTTTGGCAGAGACACCTTCCACTGGAGCAGCTCCAAGCCCCTGTGTCCAACCTGGCCTTGAGCACTGCCAGCGATGGGGCAGCCACAGCTTCTCTGGGCACCCTGTGCCAGCGCTCAGCACCCGCAGGGAGTATCCTAATAGGAAAAGGCAGGGGAAAACCGGAATGCTTCACCTCTTCCATCCGTTGGGTGGAAGCTTGGCAGGGGACCCAAGCCCTCACGAGCATTGCTGGAAGGTTTTGTCCCCACACATGCTGCTGTCCCCCAGGGACTCCTGTTTTCCCCTGGAGCCAGGGACAGGGAACACTGCAGCTGCAGGCTGCCTGTGGGGAGCTGGAGGCCATGAGCAACACATAGAGATGGAGACCATTTGTGTATGGAGCCAAGAAGTCCTCAGTGCCTCTTTGGGCTTCCTTGCCCTAATGGGGACTCTCTTTTGGGTCATGGCATCCAACATTCACAGCTTTGCATCCAGGTTTTCTGAAATAGTGGGGATTTTTTGCCAGAGTTTCAACAGGAATTTAATCCCAAATGTTATTCATTATGAACATGGATTTTTGATGTGTTGGACTTAGACCACAAATAGCACGTTTGGAGCATCCCCCTGGTGAAAAGCCTGCAGGGATCAGAAGCAGGAGCCTGCTCCAATACAGGAGCTGCGTGGTTGTGAGTCTCAAAGCGCTGCATTCTCCACCTGCATTGGAGACCTTTGAGGGATGGGAGCGGAGGAGAGAGGTGGTTGGACCAAGCAGTGCGTCAGTAAATCCGCTGTTGGGATCTTTAACCCGGCTCTCCCCTCTTGAACGTTCTGTACCGCTTGGCTTTCGGTTGCTGTTGGCTTCTCAAGGTCTCCCTGCGCCATAATTCACCGCTGCTTCCCTCCAGTGATGCTCCTGCATCCCAGCTCCTGCAGCAGGGAGCCACGCTGGGTGCGAGGAGGCTCCGTGCCAATCCACTTCCCATTCCTGGAGAGCAAACCCACATCACATCCATTCTCAGCCCACCACAAAGCGTTCTTGAGGTCAGTGTGAATCATTACCCAAGGACAGCGGCGCAGTGGGATTGTTCTGGGACAACGAGCGGGATAACTCATGTGCATCCATCAGGGAAGTGCTGCTGCTTGCTTTGGGAATCATCTGACCGAGCTCAGCTGAGGAGGCGACTCCTTGATTTCAAGTCCTGAGCAGACATAGGCGGAGGTAATTCCGGGATGTTGGGGGTGTTATTCCAACAGAACAACAGGGGCAGTAAAGACTTCATTTATGTATTAGCCCCTCAGGACAATTGCGTTGCGTTGCAGCTGGAGTGGTTTATGGAGAGATGTGAATGGCTGCCGTACTGAACGCCAGAGCTTCCTGGTGGCAGCCGCTTGGTGTGTTGGCTGATTGCAGATAGCCCCCACACTGCAAACGCTGGGTTGAGCTCACCCTTCCCTTAAAGACACATTGAAAAGGGGGGGGAAAGAGGCGTTAAGTTTAAGCTCTGCTTTCGCATTCTGGTCTGGTGTCTTTTTGCTCTTGATGGGTCTCTTAGAGGCTGACTGATGCCCTAGAAAATAACCTTGTGCTCAGGCTAAGGGCCCTTTATCACTGCTGCTCTCTTGCTGCTCCTCGGAGCTGGAGACAAAAGCAAGGAGCAGGGCATTGCCAGGCTGCTCACGAGCAGCTCCCCCTGCGCTGCCGCAGCATCGCTCCATGGCCTGAAGCATCCTGCCCACCTCATCTGGATGAGCCGGGCTCGGAGCTGAGCCTGGCAAAGCACCAGCGACACACATCAGATACACAGGGCAGGCTCAGCGCGAGACTCAGCTGGTGCTGGCACCTCAGGGAGTGTTTTGCTCCATTAGGCTTCGGGCTGTCCTCATGCCAACAGCCATCAGAAGGAAGCGCAGGGTGGAGGTCAGGCAGCGCTGGATCTGAGCGCTTCCCAAAGGAGCCCTGGGGTTGGATTACAAGTGAGGAGGATGCTGCTTTGAGGCCTTCATCTCCATTGTCTGCATTGCAAAGTAGTTTGGCTGCCCCTAGCGCAAAGAAAGAGGTGACAGAGCTGAAAGCTTCTGAGGGACCAAGAGCCTGGGCACTGAGATCTGCCCTTCAGTGACTGCTGCAGCTTTATCAAGTGGCTTTGTTGGTACTTGCCTCCCGTTCTCTTCCTGTGTTTCAAGGTGTCATCGTCCCTGATGGATATCTCCAAAGAGAAGTGCAGCGTCTCAGACAGCAAACGTTGCTGATTTCCGTCCCTTTCAGGCCTTGTGTGTTGCTGCTCCCCACCTGGAATCTTTCACCGTCATGTCTGCTGCCATTCACTGTATCGCAGTCAGGCTGGGATGAGCTCTGCTGCTCCCTCATTCTGCCTTATCTCCAGCCTGAACTTCCCCTGTTGGTTTGAGCCCATCACCCCTTGTCCTATCCCTACAGTCCCTGATTAAGAGCCCCTCTCCAGCATCCCTATAGGCCCCCTTCAGGCACTGGAAGCTGCTCTGAGGTCTCCACGCAGCTTCTCTTCTCCAGGCTCAACAGCCCCAATGTTCTCAGCCTGTCCAAGTATCGACACCATCTGTGCTGCTCCTCACCAGCCGCAGGAGCAAACCCAAACCCATTTCCCTGCTCTCTCCCCGTACCAAGTGCAATGCTCCCTGTATGCACACCCGCATCCATCTCGCAGGGTCCTGAGCTCCCCGCATCCTCCTGTGTCATGTAACCGCAGTGAGCACTTAAACCACGAGCTGCCGTTGGGAGAGCGCGTGGAAGGGCAGGTAACGGCCTTATGTCAGTGCTCCTGATGCAGATGCACCCATAAATCACCATGAGATGTATTACACAGGGGAAAGCAGCCACCTCCTGCCCTCTGCTGCTTTCCCGGAGCTCCAGAGCTGATTAAGAAGCACACACTTGAGCTGATGGGTTTCAAGTGATGCTACCAAGGGCAAAGGCTCTCTTGGAAGGGCCCAGTAAGGGTTCAATTTCCCCACCTTGCTCAGAGCCACGGTGCTGGGCTGTGAGCTGCTGGAATGAGCTCTGATGGCAGCCAGGGGCTTCGTTAGGTAGTAAAGAGCTGACCTAAAGAGCGCTCCAGGATCCTTCTTCCATCTCCTCTTCTGAAGGGAAGTATCAGTTATTCACTCCCGTGCTTCGAGGCCTGGAAGTGAATCCAAGCAGCGAAGCAAAACCTTGTGTACCGGGACAGGTGCCCAAAGGGAAGGATCGCAGCGGTGGACACGGTGAGCAGCCATTCAAACCCTGCAAGGGATTCATCAGAGCTAGTGGGGGTGATGGGGTTCGATGGAGGGTCAGTCCCTGCTCTGGAGGGTCAGTCCCTGCTCTGGAGGGTCAGATCCTGCCCTGGAGGGTCAGTCCCTGCCCTGGAGGGTCAGACTCTGCTCTGGAGGGTCAGATCCTGCTCTGGAGGGTCAGTCCCTGCCCTGGAGGGTCAGACTCTGCTCTGGAGGGTCAGATCCTGCTCTGGAGGGTCAGATCCTGCTCTGGAGGGTCAGACTCTGCTCTGGAGGGTCAGTCCCTGCTCTGGAGGGTCAGATCCTGCCCTGGAGGGTCAGACTCTGCTCTGGAGGGTCAGATCCTGCTCTGGAGGGTCAGATCCTGCTCTGGAGGGTCAGACTCTGCCCTGGAGGGTCAGTCCCTGCTCTGGAGGGTCAGATCCTGCCCTGGAGGGTCAGACTCTGCTCTGGAGGGTCAGATCCTGCTCTGGAGGGTCAGACTCTGCTCTGGAGGGTCAGTCCCTGCTCTGGAGGGTCAGACTCTGCTCTGGAGGGTCAGTCCCTGCTCTGGAGGGTCAGACTCTGCTCTGGAGGGTCAGTCCCTGCTCTGGAGGGTCAGATCCTGCTCTGGAGGGTCAGTCCCTGCCCTGGAGGGTCAGACTCTGCTCTGGAGGGTCAGTCCCTGCTCTGGAGGGTCAGACTCTGCTCTGGAGGGTCAGTCCCTGCTCTGGAGGGTCAGATCCTGCTCTGGAGGGTCAGTCCCTGCCCTGGAGGGTCAGTCCCTGCTCTGGAGGGTCAGATCCTGCTCTGGAGGGTCAGTCCCTGCCCTGGAGGGTCAGTCCCTGCTCTGGAGGGTCAGACTCTGCTCTGGAGGGTCAGTCCCTGCTCTGGAGGGTCAGATCCTGCCCTGGAGGGTCAGACTCTGCTCTGGAGGGTCAGATCCTGCTCTGGAGGGTCAGATCCTGCTCTGGAGGGTCAGACTCTGCCCTGGAGGGTCAGTCCCTGCTCTGGAGGGTCATATCCTGCCCTGGAGGGTCAGTCCCTGCTCCTGTAATGACTTGGTGGTTGCTGCAATCAGTGGCTTAAATCCAGAGAGTTTGTGGTGCAGAACTCGTGCGTTCGCCCATTTCGACGTTTAAGGGGGTTCCTGTTCAGGCCTTGTCACTCAAAAGCTTTAACCGTGTTCTCACATCCCAGAATCAGGATCACGGAATGGTTTGGGTTGGAAGGGACCTTAAAGCTCCTCCAGTTGCAGCCCCCTGCCACGGGCAGGGACACCACACTACCCCATGGCATCCAAGACTCTCCTGCTGGAGGTCCCCCCACTCGTTTCCAGAGCCCCGTTTCACCCTCAGCATAGACCTGAGCTGTTGCTGCCCCACTTCCAATCCTGCTCTTGGATTCCTTTGGCCGCAGGGAAGGAGATGGGAATTGCCGCCTCTGCCTGCAACCACAGCGCCCTTTCCCCTCCCGTCCCGCAGGACAGTGCCGCCTTCCCTCTGCTGCAGGAAGCTTGCCTGCACTTGGCTCCCCATGTTCTTGCCAAGAAACAGTAAATCCTGTGTGCGAAGCGTTCACAAAGGGCCTTTAAACGTGGCCCTGAGTCCTGCTCCTCCCTAATGCTTTTCCACTCGGTCCCACCACACTCTTCCAGCGTCCTCGTGCTGCTCCATGCAGGAAGGGGCTCTCCGAGCAGGGTTTGGGTTCCCCCTGAGGCAATCGGCTCCAAAGGGGCAGGAGGTGTTCCTCAGGAGCTTTTCCAAGCTGCTGGAGAGTTGGGAACAGCTCGAGGAGGGGATTTATACCAGGCAAGGCAGTCCGACTCCAACGGGAGCAGCTGCTCCAACCGCAGCAATGAACTCCAATACTCCGGCCCGTGCAACAAACCTCCCATCAGAGGCAGGCTTTACAAATGCTTTACAACCGGCGCTTGCAATCCATCATCTCTCTACTTGCGCTGCTTTCCAGGAGCGGTCTCCATGTGTTTAATGCAACACCTCTCCTCTGGTCCATCTCCGCCCTGGGTTGCATCTTCCACAGCTGCTTGCTGGGACGATGCGTTAACTCCGCACTGTGCCTGGTGAAGGTGCTGATGGAGGGGTGGGGGTTTGATGGTTTTCCTTGCCTGGGAGCTCGGGATGGGGGGGTTGGCTCTTGGGGGGGTGGCACTGTCCCTGTGAGGATGGTGATGGAGCAGGTTTGGCACCCCTCACAGGCCATGCAGGGACAGCAGCATCCTGCAGGTATAAGGCTGGGAATGTGCATTAAGCTGCTGTGTCTTGTGCCCTCATCCTGGATAGGCGGAGCTGATGGAAACAAGTCTGAATGATGTCTCCTATGGAGCCAGGCTGAGAGACCTGGGCTGGGGCAGCCTGGGGAAGAGAAGGCTCCTGAAGGGGAGACCTTAGAGCAGCTCCAGTGCCTAAAGGGGCTGCAGGAAAGCTGGAGAGGGGCTTTGGCCAAGGGATGGAGGGACAGGCCAAGGGGAATGGCTTTAAGCTGCCAGAGGGGAGAGTGAGATGAGCTCTTAGGCAGAAGCTGTTCCCTGGGAGGGTGCTGAGGCGCTGGCCCAGGGTGCCCAGAGAAGCTGTGGCTGCCCAGAAGAGTTTCTGCCCTCGGCTTCTTGTATATGTGATCCTGGTTCCCTCCCCTGGTCCTGGCAGAGCCGTGATGCAGCTCCCAGCCTGCAGCAGAGCCTCAGCTTGGGCTGAGATTCCTGCTCCAAGCCCTGTTTCCCATAGCAGACGCTCTCCCGTGGGACCATCCCGTTACAGGGGAGCTCCCTCGCTGCTGGGAAATGTGGCTGGGAGCTGACTGGCATGAAGTCCATTTCTTTTCCCCCTCCTTTATATGATTTGGCTGTTCCTGTAATAGCGATCAGCAGCTCTCCGGCTGCTGGGGGCAGCTCTGTCCTGGCAGAGACCATCTCAGTCCTCCACAGCTCCTCTGTGCCATTCCCATTCCTCAGGCCCGTGGGTGATCTGCTGAGCCCATAGTGGCCCTTGGCCCGGCGTCACAGATCCAGGAGTCTCTGCCCTGACAGCCCAGGGTTGTGGTACATCATCCTGCTTGGGAATAGCCTTGGGAATCCCATCTCTTGGAGACCATCAGCCTCACTCAGGAGATTTATATCCAGACCGACCTCTCGAGCCGCCCTTTCCTTTAGCGCCAGCTCCATCTCCTGCTGCCCATAGCTGCAAGGGGAAAAGCTCATCTGCTGTGAAGGGGCTGATGTTAGAGGCAGGAATTACGTCCCTCCAACACCCCAAAAAGCTGTTTGGGGAAGGAGCTGCATCCTCAGAGACGCAGCTCAGAAGAGAGGCCATAGTGAGGACTCAATATCAAGTCGTTTGGAGGGCGATGGAGACAAGGTCTGTGCTGAGCCTGTCGAAATTGCCCCATAGCATGGCCCCAAAGGCTCTCACAGGGAGGGAATCAGAAGGAATGGGATGTTTCTGAACTCCCCGGGTGTATCCGGAGAGGTGATGGGATTGGTCCCATCCTGGCTGGGAACCAGCGTTGTATCCCCAAATCCCACGGGTGTCTGAGCTGCAGGGATCACAGGGATGAAGCCCGACCTCACCTCTCTCCCTGCCGTGAAATTCAGTTCACGTCTTGCCCTGTGTGCAGGAGGAAGAGGCTGGATGGGGGTGCGGCAGCCCTGTGGCGCTGGGGAGCGGCTGTAAGGTGCAGCAGGAAAAGACAGGTCCTGTGTTTCTGCCTGTACCAATGTGTCCTGGTGTGGTTTGGGTGACCCTCAGGCTGTTCCCTGATGCTTCATGCCCTTGCAGAGCCACCACAGTCCTTAGGTAATGCAGGATCTCCCTTGGGATCCTTTTGCCATGTGAAAACAGCAGCAGCGATGGCAGTTGGGGACATTCCCAGTCAGGACCTTTGCTCCTAATGCCCTTTCACTGTTATCCACAGAAAACACAGGGTATCCCAAAATCCAGCATTCCTGCAAGGCGGGAACGCCGCTGTCTTCCCTGGCCCCTTCACTGCAAAGGGCTGCCAGCCCCTCCTGGATGCTCTGAACGGGAGCCAGATTCCCGGGGAGAAAACACTGGGATGTGGGTTTGATTGAGCCCGTGCAATGGCCTTGGGCTGCCATAAACCATGTTGCTGTCTGGGCAATGAAAGGAGCTGGGGGGAGGCAGGACAGCTCCTGATTCCCGAACCTGCTCCAAGCTGGCATTCCCACAGCGTGGAAACCTCCTGCTAACCCCCTGGCACCTGCAGTGAGGACAGAGGGGTTCACTGGTGCCACCAAATGCCATGTCAGGGGGTAATATCCCCACTTCTTCGTCTTTGCTGCAGCAATCCCAGGGGGTTTGACATCCACTTGGACCTTGGGAACAAAGGGAACCTCTGTCAGGCCCCACAAACCCGAGTGACAGCCACCCATCATGGGATTTATGGATAGCCCTGCAGATCCAAGCCTTACGGGGGCCATTGGGATCTGATTTTCCAGACTTGATTTGAGCTCTTCGAGCTGAGGGATACAGGCACATCACAGCTTCTTTGGATGCTGCCAGTCTCCCTTTCAGCAGGGATGGAGCAGAGAGGAATTCATCCCCTTCTGGCTGCAAACAGCACCTCGGAGCATCACCGTGTATCCCAGGGAGCCGCCTGGAACCGGGGATGGATGGAAGGGAGGGAGGAATCCCACGTTGCTATTTGTGGAAGGGACTGAAATGTTCCCGGCTCCAAAGGCTGCAGTTTGGAGCCCGCTGGCTTAGCTGGGCCATGTCTGGGGGGAGCAGGGACATTCCCGTGCTGCCTAACGCCACCGAGGCCCCTGCTTTATACCAGAGTGCAGCTTGACCCCGGCTCTGGGTGTCGATGCTGACCCTGAAACGCTGATACAACACATAGTTTCTCCTTAATAGGGCATGGAAAGGGGGATGCACGTCAAGGCCAGGCTTTTTTGCTCATGTTGTGCCTTTCCCTGGCTTTATGTGATCCAGAAATACATTGGTTGAGCCTCTCCTGGGTAAACCTAGCCTAAAAATACGAGATGAACTTGGGCCAGATGCTTCCTGCTCTGGAAGCATCATGGTCTCAGGCTGGAAACCAGCAAACAGAATGGGGTTTGTGGAGGTTAGAAGGGTCTTTCCTTCAAGATGGTTTGAGATCCTGGTTAATCTGCTCGGATCCCTGCACAGAGACAGCCCCAGCTCCTGGCCTGATGGGCTGGTGTTATCC
Organism: Ara ararauna; assembly: GCA_028858755.1. Classification (NCBI taxonomy): domain Eukaryota; kingdom Metazoa; phylum Chordata; class Aves; order Psittaciformes; family Psittacidae; genus Ara; species Ara ararauna. The sequence continues at coordinate 132,007,778 of CM054378.1, read as the reverse complement.
TGGGCTGAGGATCTCAAACGCGGATGTCCCCTCACTGTAGTGATAGGAGAAGGGTGATGGGTTTAAACTGAAACAGGGGAGATTTAGGTTGGATCTAAGGCAGAAGCTCTTCCCTGGGAGGGTGCTGAGGCGCTGGCACAGAGTGCCCAAAGAAGCTGTGGCTGCCCCATCCCTGGCAGTGCTCAAGGCCAGGTTGGACACAGGGGCTTGGAGCAAGCTGCTCTGGTGGAAGATGTCCCTGCCCGTGGCAGGGGTTGGAGCTGGAGGAGCCTTAAGGTCCCTTCCAACCCAACCCATTCCATGATTTTATGATCCAACTCAGCACGGTGCTGGGACCATGGGTTCTCCAAGTGCCACCACAAGCCTCACCATCTCCATGGTCTTTTGAGCATGGTGTTCCTGCCTAGCCCCATCCCCATTCCCATGCCCCTGCCCTCTCCTCGGTGCTCACAGGCTGCTGTGGAGCTGGGCTGGGGCAGGGAAAGAGCAGAGCTGTAAATAACCTCCTCCCGAATATATGTGTGTTTGTGTTGGATGGGTCCTGGGAGCTGGTTGAGAGCCGGGCTCCAGGAACAGCGGGATGGGCCGGGGAAGGGGGGAAGGAGGGAGCTCCTCATAGCCTCTGCTGCCAGGGGAAGTGTGATACTGCACCGTGCTGGAGGAAAAAGGGAAGCTTTCCTTGGAGATGAGATGTCTGCTGCTTGTTTTGTGTCTCAGTGATGGGCTGGGGAAAGGTCACACGCTGTCGCTGTGTTGGTCAGGCCTATGGTCCATCCAGATGGATTAAGGATGTTTGAGGTACATCCCTGTTTGCTTTACTATCTCCTCATAGTGTGGCTACTCCATCCCCTTTTCCTACCTGCTTTCCTCCTGGGTGTCCTGAACTGCCACAGCTCTATGCAGCCCAAAGATCCCAGCTCCTCTGGAAGATGAGGCTCAGCAGGTCCCTCTGAGGGGTGAGTTCAGAAAAGGAGATGAGCAGCAACCTGCAGGCTGAAATGGGGGCACAGAAGTTAGGGTGCCTTACACCCAGGTCGATCTATTGCAAATATAGACCTAGATGAAGCGTAAGTGGTGATTTCTACAGCACTGGGAAGGATCAGCATCTATCCCACCATCTGGACATGAGCTGGTTTTGTCTCATCATGCCCAGGGATGCAGATGGAGAAGAGCACCAGGAGCCCACACGTGTGCAGCTAAGCAAGTGTTTCTGTTCACGTTTCTCCAGCCCAGCCTGAGCCTTGGGCCCTCAGGGCTCCTTAAATCCATCCCTGGTCAGCCTGGCTCCAGCCTGGCCACAGCCACAGTCCCTGGGGAAGAGATGGGAAGAGATGGATGGAGTTGTGGCTCCTAATTTTGGCCAAGAGGAAGTTTCCATTGGGAACAGCACTGATGGAGTCCATGGACAGTAACTGGCACTTGAGGAGCGTGGAGATGAAAGGAGAGAGGAGGATGGGGCCACCACTGGGGTTGGTGTGTTTTGGCAGCCCGAGAGGGAAGAAAGTGGGAGCAAAGGACAGCAGGAGCAAGAGAAGCTGGAGAGGGAGATGGGGGTGAGGAACAGAGTGTCCTGCTGTGCCCCTTCCCTCTGGAGAGATCCCAGGGAGATGGAAGGGTGGACGGTGTGGGAATGCCAAGCTTGGATCAGCCCAGAGAGGGGAAGGAGTTCCTTGAGGGAAGGGTATGATGGTTGGACTCACTACAAGTGCAAGAAGAGCATTCAGAGGGGACGCTGAATGTGTCTGCTCCATGGGCTGCTCCAGGCAGGCTCAGTCCCACCGATGCTCCACCATCCCTCAAATCCTGGACAAATGGAACCCTGGGGCAGAGGGAAGAGGGAGGAGAGGAGTGAAACGAAGCTTTTCCCACCCTGGCAACCGTCTCCACTGACATCTAGTGGCAAAACAAGGTGAAGAGGAAAGCTGGGTCCTCGGGCGCTGCTGCCTCTCCGTTCCTCCCATAGGGAATACTGGGGTGGGTGTTTGAAGGTGTGTTTTAGCAGCGCTGTACTGGTTATACTGGAATTCCCTGCGTGGTTTGCCTGGCTGCGTCTCAGTGAGGCAGCAAAGTGTTGCTGGAAAACATGAGCCCCAAAACACCATCGTTGCTGTTAATGGGGCCCTGGTGGGGTTCAGCCAAATAGTTAGCAGGAGACAAACCTCAGCGGGGGTCTGGATGTGGCCATCCCATTCGGGACAGATTAATGGCAGGATCATGGGTTCAGAGCTGGTGGTGGAGGGCCCACTGCACTCTGTTCTTCCCTCAAGGGTTGGGACCAGCTCCGGAGCAGAGGCGTCTTCTCCGCTGTGCTGTTCCCAAATCAATTCCAATTGCTTCCCAACATGTTTAAGAGGACCTTCTCTTTGCTCATCAACTCTGCGTGGCCTGAGCGGTCCAGCCCGAAAACAGAGCTGATGGCCAGGCCATTAGTGCCACCATCAGTGGCAATGCCTCTTGGCGGGATGTGGTGGCCATCAACCTTCTAATTTCCAGCCACTGCTGGCCCTGACCGGCAGTCTGCTGCTGAGAGCTGCCTACAGACATGCTCCTCAGAAGAAATCTAGTTCAGAATTTCCTTCTGTAGCCAAAAAACCTGAGAATACATAGAATCATAGAATGGTTTGGGTTGGAAAGGACCTTAAGCTCATCCAGTTCCAGCCCTCTGCCATGGGCAGGGACACCTCACACTAAACTATGGCACCCAAGGCTATGTCCAACCTGGCCTTGAACACCGCCAGCCATGGAGCATTCACAGCTTCCCTGGGCAACCCATTCCAGTGCCTCACCACCCTCACAGGAAAGAACTTCTTCCTCATATCCAATCTAAACTTCCCCTGTTTCAGTTTGAACCCGTTACCCCTTGTCCTATCACTACAGTCCCTCATGAAGAGTCCCTCCCCAGCATCCCTATAGGCCCCTTTCAGATACTGGAAGGATGCTCTGAGGTCTCCACGCAGCCTTCTCTTCTCCAGGCTCAACAGCCCCAACTTTCTCAGCCTATCTTCATACAGGAGCTGCTCCAGTCCCTGATCATCCTCGTGGCCTCCTCTGGACTTGTTCCAACAGTTCCATGTCCTTTTGATGTTGAGGACACCAGAACTGCACACAGTACTCCAAGTGAGGTCTCACAGAGCAGAGCAGAGGGGCAGGATCACCTCCCTCGACCTGTTGGTCATGCTCTTTTGATGCAGCCCAGGATCCGGTTGGTTTCTGGGCTGCGAGCACACACTGCAGCCGGCTCATGTTCAGTTTCTCATCGACCAACACCCCCAAGTCCTTCTCCTTGGGCTGCTCTGAACCTCTTCTCTGCCCAACCTGGAGCTGTGCCTGGGACTGCTCCAACCCAGGTGTAGGACCTTGCTCTTGGCATGGTTAAACTTCATCAGGTTGGCATCAGCCCACCTCACAAGCGTGTCAAGGTCCCTCTGGATGGCATTCCTTCCCTCCAGCGTATCAACCAACCCACACAGCTTGGTGTCATCGGCAAACTTGCTGAGGGCGCACTCAATCCCACTGTCCATGTCACTGACAAAGATGTTGAACCAACCCCGATCCCTGAGGGACACCACTCGTTACTGGTCTCCAGCTGGACACTGACCCATTGAGCACAACTCTTTGCGTGCGGCCATCCAGCCCGTTCTTTATCCACCGAGTGGTCCACCTATCAAATTGATGCCTCTCCAACTCAGAGACGAGGACGTTCCCACATACAGTAGGAAAGACCTGTGGCAGCTGTAAGTTTGCAGTCACCTATCCTCCATACTTACAGTTCCCCAGAAGTAGTTGGGAGCTGTTGTTACGATGTACATAAAGCAGTAGACGAAGGGGTAACAGCGCAGCACCCTCTGGCAGAGCCTCCTGATGATGCCCTGGAGATAAGCAACCGGCCTGTGCGTGATGTTCACCCTGTTTTCCTCTCGGGTGCTTGTTCTGCTGTGACTGACTGAAAACCAAAGGCTAAACGGACACAAACAGCCTGTTAAAGCTGTTGCTGATCCCCTCACCTCCACCTGGCCTTGAGCTGTGCCCCCGTCGTGTCTGAGGCGGCTGCAGCGCTGTGCCCTTGAATGGCAGGTATAAAATGAGGTGAATTCTAAAGTCATAGGGTGGTTTGGGTTGGAAAGGACTTTCAAAGCTCACCTGGCCCAACCCCTGCCTATTGCAGGGACATCTCCAGCTGTACCGGGGCACCCAAACCCACATGCAATGGCCTTGAATGTCTGCAGGGATGGGGCATCCACCGCCTCTCTGGGCACCCTGTGCCAGTGTTCTACCACCCTCATGGTAAAGGCGTTTCTTCCTCACATCCAGCCCAAATCTCCCTCTCTTAGCGTAAAACCACCACCCCTCGTCCTATCGGAAGGGAAAGCCCTTCCCCATCCTTCTTACAGTCCCCTTTTAAGAACTGAAAGGCTGCTCTAAGGCCATTCCCCTTGGCCTGTCCCTCCATCCCTTGTCCAAAGCCCCTCTCCAGCTTTCCTGCAGCCCCTTTAGGCACTGGAGCTGCTCTAAGGTCTCCCCTTCAGGAGCCTTCTCTTCTCCAGGCTGCCCCAGCCCAGCTCTCTCAGCCTGGCTCCAGAGCAGAGCTGCTCCAGCCCTGGGAACATCTCCATGGCCTCCGCTGGGTTCTGGGCTCAGAGCACCGGGGATTGCCCCAGCCCAGGGGCAGGACGTTGCCCTCGGCCCCGCTGCGCCTCATGAGGTACCGGTCCCAGCGTGGACCCCCTGAGGGACACCGCCCGTCACTGTCGTCCATCCAGACATCGAGCCGTTGGCCGCTACCCCCCATACCTCTTCGGTTTATCACCCCGTGCCCGTTTATACCGCTTTTAGAGCCGTTTGAATGCCTCCTGTGCGCGTTCACAGCACCGCGGTAGAGTCGCCCCCCCCCCCCCCCCCCTCCGGCAGCGATAGGGTTAAACCTCCCAACATGGCGGCGCTCCAGAGGACTACATTTCCCGCCGGCTCCCTCCGGCCACCCCACGTGGTGCGCGCTGCCCAATGGGGAGCGGCGGAAGGCAGGTATAGCCCGCCCCGCGGGCGCGCCGCTTCCTTTCCGCCGGGCGGCGCGGCTCGAAGATGGCGGTGCAGATCTCGAAGAAGCGCAAGGTGCGGGCGGCATCGCCGCGCTCCGCGGCTGCACAGCGCCTCCATACCGGCGGGGTCGCGTCCGGGGAGCCCGCGGGCATCGCGGGGAGGGGCGGCCGGGTGCGGATGGCGGCGGGGGCGGGAGGATGGAGGCGGATGCGGCGCGGAGGCTCCCCGCGGGGGAACATGGCGGCGGCGGAGGGAGGCCCTGAGGGGCTTCAGCCGCGGTTCCCCACGCAGCCCTACGGGGGTTGGGGTTGTGCTGGTTGCTGAGGAGCTGCCTTAGTTTTCCCCTCTTTTACAGTGGGAGTTGAGTGCCTCCCGGCTTGTATGGGTGCGAGGAGCCGGGAGAGTGCAGGGCTCTGCCTGTTTTCAGAGGGAGGGAGGCGTTGGCGCTGTCAGGGTGGAAGCGCGAGCGCTGCCAGAGGGCCCTGTGGGGCTGGTAAAGGCCTGGCAGCCCTGTTAGTTCGGTAAGGTTTGTGCCGAGTCAGAGCACTGCTGCAGGACGTAGCAGCGCGGTGTGAAGTCAGCCTTCGGTATACAGTGTGCCCGTAGCGATGTGTGCGCCAAGCAGTGGGGTGGGTTCGTGCTAGGCTCAGAATCCCAGACTGGTTTGGGTTGAAGGGACCTCAGAGCTCCTCCAGCTCCAACCCCTGCCGCGGGCAGGGACACCTTCCCTGGAGCAGCTTGCTTCAAGCCCCTGTGTCCAACCTGGCCTTCAACACTGCCAGGGATGGGGCAGCCACAGCTTCTCTGGGCACCCTGTGCCAGCGCCTCAGCACTCTCCCATGGAACAGCTTCTGCCTTAGATCCAACCGAAATCTCCCCTGTTTCAGTTTAAACCCATTATTCCTCGTCCTTTCACTATAGCCCCTGATGAAGAGTTCCTCTCCAGCATCCTTGTAGCCCTGTTCAGATATTGGAAGAAGTGACTTATCTATGGGAACTTCAGGGAAAATGCCTTTACTTGTCCCCACTGCTGCTTCCTCTTCCATGGCGGGGAGAGGCCTCAGGTCCGCAGGATGGTCCCAGGGATGAATTGCTCCCAAACTCTGAATGGGAAGATCTTGTGTTGAGGCTGAGCACTTGATCAGATCTTCACTTGGTCCGTTTGGTTTTCAGTTTGTCGCTGATGGCATCTTCAAAGCTGAGCTGAATGAGTTTCTGACTCGTGAACTGGCTGAAGATGGGTACTCCGGAGTAGAAGTCCGGGTCACTCCAACCAGGACTGAGATTATCATACTTGCCACCAGGTAATAACTGAGATGCTGCTGTTGACACACGGGTGCTGTGCAAGGCTATAAGTGGTACTGCTGCATGCTGGAGCTTAAAGTGATGACTATTACAGGAAGCCACTCGGAAAGGAGATCCTGAAGTCATCTCTAGTGCTACAGCATTGTTGCAAGCCCTGAACTTAGATGCTCAGTCTGGAAGCTCTCTGGGACAATTACAAGCTCTGACTTGGAGACTTTTCTCAGGCATACTGTCCTTTCCTTCCCAGAACTCAGAATGTCCTGGGAGAGAAGGGCCGCCGCATACGGGAGCTGACAGCTGTTGTGCAGAAGAGGTTTGGATTCCCTGAGGGAAGTGTTGAGGTAAAACTGTCTCTGTTATAGCAGCATGAATTGGTTGTGCGGTGTCTGGATGGTGTCAGCTGAAAGGGGGATTGACTTAAAGATAACTTGGATCGTGTTTTACATGCTTTCACAAATGCTTTGCTGTTTGTGGTGCTTTGAGTGCTGTCACTTTGGCTGGGTTTCTCTGATTTCCCAGCGAGGATGCAGATAAAGCTTTTTAACTTTACCTGTAAATATATTATAGAATGTTGTTGTCCCAGTATTGAGGTGAGAACTAGTCTAACAGCATAATGTTTGATGTTTGTGTGTTACCATCACCCTTACTGAATTCAGAATGCTTTTGTCTTTATAAACTGACTGTTTTGGTGCAGAAGTATCTCTGAGATTTGAGTATGATACTGTAATAATATAGACTTTAAAGTGACACCAGACCAGTGACTGATCTTCTGATGTTTGAAATCTGGTGCACTTACAAGTACTTTCCTCTAAAATGGATTAGTGGCAGGGGAGGATGTGTTGTCTGGGGTGGTGCTCACATTTATTCCCGCTGGGCCAGTGTTGCTTTATCACATTATACAGTGAATGTCGTTGATTATATCCAGCAACTGCTTAAAAAGACTGAATGGCACAAACCCTCACAGAGCACATCACGATTTGTCAGCTCTAGGAATATGTGCATGAGTTTGAATGCTTGCTTCTTTTCAAGTATCATACTTTGGCTCGTGGAGATGTTGGATTAAATACACCTCACTCTCAAAGCTTTCAAAAATCAAACTATTTCTTAAGTTGGTTTTTAATCCTTAAGCAGACTTATGTAATTGAGGTGCTGTAAAAACTGCCCTTGTGATTGTCTGGATACCTCTGTCCCACAGTCCCACATATTTTGGAGCCGTTTGAAGCAGCAGCTCTTTGACAGTGCACCATGGAGGTTTAAATAGTCTCCTGACTTTCAGTGGAGTCTTGTCAGGGTGTCTCAGCTCTGCCAGGAGCAGGAGAATAGCACCAAAAGATGTGTGGAGTCCAGGGATAAAGCTTCTGCATGTAAATGTGCAAGGACTAACTGAACAGGACGTAGAGGATGGAGACATAGAGTAGTATGAAGCTCCTGTGTTATAAATTAATAGTATCTTGAAATACAGCCCTGTTTCTGAGTTTACTTCTCTTCCTTTGTAGCTCTATGCAGAGAAGGTGGCCACAAGAGGTCTGTGTGCAATCGCTCAGGCAGAGTCCCTGCGGTACAAGCTTCTGGGAGGCTTAGCAGTGCGTCGGTGAGTGAAGCAAGCTGAGTGTGATGGCACAGTGAGGAAGTGTGCATAAAGCTTGCAGTTACTTATTTGTGAATAAATGGGTGGAGGAGTGAAACACAATTTCAAGCCTTCTGGCTGAATTATAGGTCAGGTGACACTTGGCCTGGCTTCTCAGATCCCTTCGGTGATGATAAGATGACGAGTCAGAAGTGGGTGCCTCTTGATGTGGTATACCTGCAGCATCATGTTCTGTGATGCTGCATGTGGTTCTTCAGCAGGAGCGTCCCATCATCATTGGTTGATTTAGAGGCATTTGTCTGAGAAGGGATGGGGAGCTGTACTCCTGTTGTAGCTGTATTGGCTGGCTCAGCTGTGCAGCTTTTCTTGTGTCACCAAAAACGTGCTTGTCACTGTTACCCACAACCTTACAAGGACTATAAGTCCGAAGAGCTTTCTTAAGCTGTGTTTGACAGTGCTAAAACAATGTGGAGAGTTTTGCTGCTTTTTGTAGCACTGGCAGAACTTTGGGTGCAAGGGTGTGTGTTCAGGCGGCTGTCTGCAAACAAAAGTAGAAGTGCGATTGCCCGTGCTTGAAATTGGGATAAAAGAGCTCCATGGAGCCATTTGGATTCGGCAGAGTGGGAGTAACACAGTGGCTGTTGCTCTCTCCCTGCAGAGCCTGCTATGGTGTCCTCCGCTTCATCATGGAGAGCGGTGCCAAGGGCTGCGAGGTGGTTGTGTCTGGCAAGCTCCGCGGTCAGCGAGCCAAGTCCATGAAGTTTGTGGATGGTTTGATGATCCACAGCGGAGACCCAGTGAACTACTACGTTGACACAGCCGTGCGTCACGTCCTTCTCCGGCAGGGTGAGTGCATGGCATGCAGATCCCTTTTGTAGCTGTGATGGTTCCTTGTGTTTGGCTTCAGAGCCAGAAGATCTCAACTCCTGGTGTCCCATGCCTGCAGGTTGGAGGCTTCCCTCTCACCTGTGGGGTGGTAGCTTGCATGGTTTTGATGCACCGCTGATCTGGCAGAGCAATTCAGTTGTGCTTATCGTTCAGACTCCAAAAATCTGCTGTTTTCCTGGTCTTTTGCAATTAAACTATTGGTGTGGAGTTTCCGCGTGACATCTGAAGTAGAACTTTGTTTGCATTTGTGTTTGGGATTGAGAAATGGAGAAGTGGCCTTCATCAGCCAACAGACTTGTGTATTCATCCCACATCCACTTTTCTAGTGGTGGGGTTTGAAAGTTTCCAGTTGAGCACATGGCTTTAGGTTTTTCACATACTCTCACTTGTATCCTGTGGCCACTGAGATTGGTAGTAAAACAACTTACATGAAAGACAGATTGACTGAACTTGAACTGTTGGCACTTTGAGTTCTGGCTTTCTTGGCTACTAGGGGTAGGAAGGCAGAACGTGGGAGCTACAAGGTGCACAGAAAGCCAAATGTCAGACGTTTTTCCCCTATAGCTGTGCCCTGGCAAGCCTTCCCAGCTCAGCCAGCCAAACCTGCTTACACTTGTCTTTCCCTTGGTAAAACACACATGACTTCTCTATCCTAATTTGAGTTGAGTTGCTTAATTGATGTAGGGGGTAGTAGCATAGACAAAGCTCTTCTCCAGCTTCCCTTCAGTGATGATCCGATGACGAGTCAGAAGGGATGTCCTTGTGTCATTGCAGCCTGTTCAGTGCTATGTTCTGTGGTGCTGTGCTGAGACTGCCTTGGGCAGGATGTCCTATTCATTGGATGATTTTGAGGCATTTGTCTGAGAAGGGATGCAAAAGCCCTCAGTGCAGCTTCCTAGGAAAGTGAGTTATCCAGGAAGGACAGGGTTTAAACCAGGCTAAGCATGACTTAGGGATAGAGCATGTTTTCATTCTAGTCCCAGGCTGAAGTTAGCAAAGGCAATGAACTGGATAAAGATAAAACATGCTGATGCGAATTCAGAGTAATGGGATTTCTAAGCTTTAGCATGTTCAAGGCCAGGTTGGACAGGGCTTGGAGCCACCTGGTCCAGTGGAAGGTGTCCCTGCTTGTGGCAGGGGTTGGGACTAGACGATCTTAAGGTCCTTTCCATCCCAAGCCATTCTATGATTTGTGTTGATCAGCTGAATCTTAGTGTTGTCAGGGGATGTTTTTGGTGCAGAAAGCATGTTTTGTGGGGTTTGCCCCTGCTGAATGGGTGCTTGATATTTTGTATTGTCCTGTCACTCTTTACAGGAGTACTGGGAATCAAAGTAAAGATTATGTTGCCCTGGGACCCAAGTGGAAAGATTGGCCCCAAAAAGCCTCTTCCAGACCATGTCAGCATTGTGGAACCCAAAGAAGAGATCTTGCCCACCACCCCCATTTCAGAGCAGAAAGGTGGCAAACCAGAACAGCCAGCCATGCCTCAGCCGGTTCCCACTGCCTGAGGGGTAAGTGCCTGTGTGTGGTGGGAGGCAGGTCTGGGGAGGATCCACGTGGAAAGGGTGTCATGTCACCCAAAAAAGGCTGTTGTGGAAAAAGGTGCTGCCTTGAACGAGGCAGAGTGTTCAGTTGGACTTGGTTTAGAGTATTGCCCTGGATGAAGAGAACATGGTTTAAGGCAGGCTGCGAATCAGCTAAGCACACCCTTCAGTGAAGATGGGATGACGAGTCTGAAAGGAAATACCCCTGTGCAAGTGCCCTGTTTTCGTGTTGTGTCCTACAGCATGAATTTGGGGACCTTGGGTCACAATTTGATTGACTTAGAGGCATTTGTCTGAGAAGGGTTCAGTGCCTTTGGTGTTTTAATGTTAAACCACCTGCTGCCAGTGTGCAGTTGACAGCAAAGGGTATCTATCCCAAACTGGATCCCATGGGGGGTATACTTGGAAGCCAGTAACATTGAGCACAATGCTTAGGCTAGTTTTGTAAGTAAATAATGGCAAGTTTGAAACCCTCTCTGAATAAGGGCATTCTAAGATGGAAATGGATAGCTTGAAATTGTCTTAAGAGCTGCTCTGAGTTGTTCCCAGTGAACATGTGCAATTTGCTGGCTTTCTCTGAGAGTAGCAGGAAGGAGAGGGCCTAAGGCTGCTTCCAGATTCCTCAGCTGCTGTTGAAAGCAAGGCTGTGGTGGTCTCTGAATTAGGAGCTCCTCTTCATTTTAAACCCCTGATGAAGAGTCCCTCTGGTGTCCTTGTAGGCCCCCTCCAGAATCTGATGGGAGCCTACAAAGATGCTGGAGAAGGGACTCTTCATCAGGCACTGTAGTGATAGGAAAAGGGGTGATGGGTTCAAACTAAAACGGGGGAGATTTAGGTTGGATGTAAGGCAGAATTTCTTCACTGTGAGAGTGCTGAGGCGCTGGCACAGGGTGCCCAGAGAAGCTGTGGCTGCCCCATCCCTGGCAGTGCTCAAGGCCAGGTTGGACACAGGGGCTTGGAGCAAGCTGCTCCAGTGGAAGGTGTCCCTGCCCATGGCAGGGGTTGGAGCTGGATGAGCTTTAAGGTTCTTTCTGACCCCTGTGAGTCTATGAAGCTGACTGTGTGGACAGGCAGAGTTCAGGGAGTTTGCAGGGCTCCTGTGGGGAAAAGGGGATCGTTGGCTAAAATGCAGCAAGTGAGAGATTGGAAATCATGGAACAAACACGGAATCATGTTTGTTCGGTGTTTGGGGTAGGAGAATGGTTATGGGAAATAGCTTGCCACCATCTCACTCGGTATTCTGTTTTTTGTTGTAGGGTTTGTAACATCTGCAACCAGAAGCTTGACTGTCCTGAAAACATCTCTTAATAAAATCACAAAAGACACTGTTCGTAGAGGTCCTTTATTTATTTTCCAAGATGTATTCCAGGAAAGCCTTGCTCCACCTTTGGTATGGAAGGAATTCTGTTGTATTTCTTCCAGGTTGTGTTACCCTTTTGGAGTGAACTTAGGAGATCCTGATCTAAAAGTGGGGACAAAATGCTGATGTCTGGTAGAGCTGGAGCAGCAGTCTGGTATTCAGAGGGTCGTCAGTAACATGAACTAGAGTAGTGCTAGTAACTCTTCACTTCCATGCCAGTCCCTTACTCTGAGGTTTTCAGAAGGGGGAGCTTTTTTAACTGTCCAAAGCAGTCATAGTGGTTTACACCTTTGTGGCATCAACTGAAAGTGTGAAGTATTACTGTATTCTACTAGATGCTTTTTTTACGTCTGTACATCCATTTATTTCCCTTGGCACTGAAAAGATGCTCAGTGTGTGACTTGCAGGCCTATAGACCACACAGGAACATTATAGCTCCTGTTAGGGTCAAGTAACCTTTGCTGGTGGAGATGGGGAATGAGACAAGGTTCTGAGAAGGTGTTTTTACACAGTAGTTGGGGAGAAGAAGTAAGCGTACACTCTTTGAGTTTCAAACCTGTCCTAAGCTTTGAGATGGAACTAGTTTGAAGCAATTGAGGAAACACTTGTCTTCCTTTGAGGCTTGAGCAGACAGTGTTATTTCTCACTGTATTAATAACTGGCTTTAATAAGCTATAGGGTGACATCCTGAAGCTGATAATAGATGACAGGGCTACCTAAGCTGTTGAAATGTATAGTCTGTATGCAGGGATGTGTTTCCACCTCTGTTCTGTTGCTGTATGAATGTAGCTGTTTCTGTCTGTTGTGGTGAAGCTAAAGCCTGTAGCTTTAAGTGGTGAGACTGAGCATTTGGTTACGTTTCAGGCAGAGATTCTGGTTCTCTCAGCTCCTTTCCCAGTGTGTTTTCAAACTCCAGTGCAGTAATGGGAAGAGCCTGTTACACACGCCCTTAGAGATCACGCTGTGTGCACGATCAAGACTTTCTGTCCACATTTGAGAACTTCAGAACCTATTTGCTGCATTAAAAACTACAAATCTGCAGAATGCGTTGCTTGGGAATGGCTTTGACAGCCAGATTGCTGGTTTGGGGAGGCTTCTCTGCAGGCAACTGGAATTTCAAAGTGACAGTGTCAGAAGTGCTGTCTGGCAGCGAGTGTGGATATGTGAGCCTCAGCCTGCCTCTTCCCAGCTTCTCTGGCAGGTCTCCTGTCAACCGGTTGTGCTTCCTCAGAGTGCAAGAGAATGTGATTCCAGGTTTCTGTGCACATCTTTCCATGGAAAGCTTTTAGAAGAAGTTACTCTGTGTTAAGTGTTAGAGTAAGCAATGCCAACTTCAAATTTTGACTTCTTAAATAGGAACTTGGATTCGGAAAGCAATTCCAAAGGGCAAGATGACAGACCAGTTTTGTCACATTATAGGAGGAGGAAGTGTGTGAAAGCTGGAAGCAATAGAAGAGTGCAAGGATTTGCATGTTGTGTCTAAATTCTGATACATCCCAATATGTGAGATGACGATCAGCTAGAGGTTTCTCCTGCAGTCCTCCAGGGAGGACTGGCTCCTGGAGAGTGAGACTCCAACTTAGTCTCATGGTGCCCATCACTGGTAGCATCGAGATGTTCGGTTGCTTGTGAGTAAGATCAAGAGATGTGCAAGGAGTGAGCTTAAGAGTTGGGATTGTGTACTTCTCGCTAGATTAATCATGTGAGAAGTTGAGGACAACATCAAGGATTTATTGCTCTGGTGAGATTCCCCTCTGGAGTACTGTGTCCAGCTCTGGGGCAACAATACAAGAGGGATGTGGAGCTGTTGGTGTGAGTCCAGAGGCCACGAAGATGCTCCTCTGGAGCCAGGCTGAGAGCTGGGCTGGGTCAGCTTGGAGAAGAGAAGGCTTCTGAAGGGGAGACCTTAGAGCAGCTCCAGTGCCTAAAGGGGCTGCAGGAAAGCTGGAGAGGGGCTTTGGACAAGGGATGGAAGGACAGGCCAAGGGGAATGGCTTTAAGCTGCCAGAGGGGAGACTGAGATGAGCTCTTAGGCAGAAGCTCTTCTGTGTGAGGGTGCTGAGGCGCTGGCCCAGGGTGCCCAGAGAAGCTGTGGCTGCCCCATCCCTGGCAGTGTTCAAGGCCAGGTTGGACACAGGGGCTTGGAGCAAGCTGCTCTGGTGGAAGGTGTCCCTGCCTGTGGCAGGGGTTGGAACTGGATGAACTTTAACGTGCCTTCCAGCCCAAACCAGTCTGTAAGAAAAGCTGACCTTCTAATACTATTCATTTCCCTTGATGGACATATTGTTGTGTATTAGGTGTGGGTTTCGTCCCTAATCACTAAATTAAACCAAGTGAATTGGATTTAAGGATGGCAAAGAGCCTCTCCAAGCTTTTTTTTAGGAGTATTTTGTCTCCATCCAAACCCTTCAAGTGACCGAGGCTGCCAGGGCTTCATTGAAAAAGTTTTATTGCAAAATTAGACGACTGTCACTGTGTGGTACAAGAAGAGACAACAAAAGCCATCAGACGCCTGCATCCACATGATGCACGTTATTCACAACATCCCACAGTGTGCTCCTGCCTTCCCCACCCCTTTACCCCCCCACCCCAATCCTCCAGCCTGTGGGTTTCAGTGCGCTGCTTCTCACCAGGTAGCATCTACCATACACCCTGGGCTTTAGGCTTACTGTTCATTTGGATATATCCTCGTGGATTGCTTCCTACCTCCCAAAAAAGCACCTGGGAATATGAGCTGGGGAAGGGGCTTAAGGACAAGAATCTCCCATTCTGGCTGGCTTGGACAGGAATTAAGGCAGATGGTAAGCTTGTGTAAGCTTGTAAACCTGGAGCATGCATGGCCAGGTCCAACTTGAGGGGCATGAGCTGCTGAATTTTTGATGTAGGAAGCACCTAATAAGAGAGTTGATGGTTTTAGCTTAATAAATAAGTGGAAATAGTCCTGTTTATGGTCTGAGGAAGTGCAGTATTGGGCTTATGGGTAGGAACCTGACAGCAAGCACTTTGGCAGGGAAATAAGAGGGACAGAAAAGCAATGCAGTTGTGCTCCTTGTTGGGTTTGAGTTAACTGGCACTTGGATTGTGGTGTATTTCTCCCAGTCATCTTGTCATGATTTGTTTGCAGTGTCTCTCAGTGCATAGCAACTTCAATGCTCATGGGGCCATATCAGTTACTTCCTAAAGTATTAACCTGATATCCCTTGAGAAGATAGGAATAGCCTCCAAGTCTAGGCTGGAGTAGGTTGTGAAACATGCTCTTTATCAGACATAAATAAGAATATAGCTATAAATACATTTGGTTTTCAGCATGCTGTTACCGAGGACAGCCAACAGGGAGCTAAAGTATCATGCAGAACAGGAGCTTCAGAAAAGGGTCAGGTAATGGCAGCTCTAAAGCTTTGTATTTAAACAAGAAAGTGGAAGTGAACCTCCTCCAGCTCCCTGGGAGAAGCCAGCAGCACCCCTTGGCCTGCAACAGGAGCCGACAGCCACCAGCTCTGCTTGTACCTGGGACAACCTCTCCAGTGGTAACTTTCCAAGCCTCATCTGCTGATGCAGAAGCACCAACAGGAGTGGAGTTCCTCTGTTTGCATGGTACAGGATGCTCAATTCCAGATGTTGGCCCAAGAGCCCCCTTGGTGATCCCCAGAGGGCTGCAGCAGAGCCTTTTCTGTCATACAGGAGTGCTGAAGGGACCTACATCTGCCCTTAGGGGTGTCAAAGCTGCTCTCTGTGAAGCGTTGAGCAAAGCTGCGCTTGGCTTTGCAGTGAATGTTCTAGCTGTGGAGCTGATTGATAGCTTATTGCAGCTGAAGTCATCCAGAGCAGGGCTAGGCAGGACAGAAGGACACAACTCCATGCAGTCTCCATTCTTACATGCTGTCACAGTCCTGCTCAGCTCCCAGGACCATAGAAGAGGCTGGACCTTAGAATTGCCCCTTTGTGCTGTTATATACCACCAAGGATAGAAGAGAGAAGCAAGGAACAACTGCAGAGCAACCTGAGCAGCTCTGGTGTGGTGCCACATAGCAAAGGAGGAGAAAAGCAAGCAGCAGAGCTCAATGTGCAGAAGCATTAGAGATGGAAGTGTGAAGGGCTTGTGGCTTTGTAGAGCTGGTAGAAGCAGCAAGGTGCTTAACTAATG
Organism: Ara ararauna; assembly: GCA_028858755.1. NCBI lineage: Eukaryota > Metazoa > Chordata > Aves > Psittaciformes > Psittacidae > Ara > Ara ararauna. The sequence continues at coordinate 131,991,911 of CM054378.1, read as the reverse complement.
CAAGGAGGAGGTAGGCATCAGCCTGAACATTGCAGCTGGGATGGTGCATGCCAGTTCCTTTCCACTCCTGGTGACCCTCTTGTGCCAGGCTCCTCGCTGGAGGTGGGTTTGTGCAATAGGTATATTTTGGGGTGAGGTAAAGTGTATGTTGGTTTTTGATCACAATGCACCCTGGTCTGAATAGCACCCATAGTTCGAGAAGGATACAAAATAGTGTTTCCCCTTTTTTGAAATCCCCCCACTAAAAAACACACAAACCAAAGCTCTTGGGGATAAAACCAAGCCAACCCAACTACAACTCATCACGCATCTTGTCTCCTTTGGGCCTCACAAGCCTGCCAATGAAGAGAATGGAGTTGGTTTTACTGTCCTTGATCATGAAGATGAAGGGGTGGTCAGCATAGAAGAGCTTGGGGTTCCTCATCTCCTCTCGGCCATAGATGTCAGCGTCGTAGGGGTTCCCTTCCGTGTCCCATTCCAGAGCAGCAGCATGGAAGACATTGGACAGGTAAAGGTCTTTCTTGCCAGAGATCTTTGATAAGTCAGCCTTGGTTTTGTCAATGGCTTCTGTCAGACCCAGATCAGCCAAGTGTTTCTAGGAGGAGAAAAGTGGTCAGAGATGACACAGTGCAATCCATTCAAGCCGTGGTTACACCAGCCACTGGATGACAGGCATACAGAACCCATCATCCCACTTATCTTCTCTCCCAACCCAAAGAACTCAAGTCCCAACTATTTTCTTTGAGGACCTCCTTTACCTGAAGGTCGTGGCTGACTTCCAGGACGACTTTAGGCAGGGAGATGGCCACTGATCTCTTCTTCATCTTGCCAGCCCAGGTCTTCAGCTGTTCCCTGTTCAGCAGCTTCTCAACCCTCTCCAGTGGCTCCACATGGTTGGGCATGATGAAGATCATGCTGGAGAGCTTGTGAGCAAGTGGCATCTCCACCACCTGGAGCTTCTCTGTCTCATCATCATAGTAATTGTAAAGACCTTGAAATCAGAAGCAGGAAATGGTGAGATGTGGAGCAGAAGCAAAGCTCCCCACAACCTTGGTGTGAATTCACCCTGGACCAGTAGGGAAGTGAGTCTGAACACTGTTTTGGGAACTGGTCCAGCGTTATTTGAGTTGGCAACAACTCCAAACTGCATCTCATTTGTGTGGTGAGCTGGGATTTACTCCTAACAGCCAAGCACCCAATAGTAAACATGGATTATCTCTGCTCACAGAGACACTGAGTCAGCAGAACAAGCACACCCAGCTTTGTCCTCTCACACTTACTACCCATGAGGCAAAACAATGTTGGAAGCAGCTGGTGGAAAACCAAGTAATGGAGCAGAAAGCTTAACTCCTGTTGGTCTTGATGCAGGGAAGGAGGTTTGCAACTCACCTGTACGGTGCATCATGGGGACCCCAACGGTGTAGGAGCGGGATACCATGAAGCCACGGTTGTCCACCATCTTATGATGGAACTTCTCATCCCAGTGAGCTACAGGAGGGAGAAATTCAGCGTGTTAAGAACAGGGAATGGGTGGTAGTTGCATGCGCAGTTCCTAACTACTTGCTCTGAAAGAGAACATGCCTCTAGTGGACATAGAACTTGGGCTGCTCTCTATTGCCTACATCCAGAATAGAAGGTAGAACTTACGCTTGAAGAACATGGCATTGACAATGAGGGCTCCATCAGTTCTCTCCACATCTTTTGTGACCTCTGGGAGTTTCCCATCCGTGGTCTGGGCTGCCCATTCATTAATGGATTTCACGGCGCTCCTCTTGTCTCGGAAGTTGATCTTGGAGTGCTCGTAGTTGTAGTGTTTCTTGCTGTTCTTCACAAAGTCATCAGCAAAGGTGATGGAGGCCGGGCCATACAAGCGGTTCCCAATCTTCCAGGTGACATTCCGGGCTGTGCTGTTGCTCACCTCATTCAGGAGCTCGGATAACCCACTGTGGACATAGTCATCATTCAGCTTGTCTGCACTGAGCACTGCCTTGGCTTGGGATGCAGTTGTGGCCTTGCCCCCAAGGGACACGAGGCCAAGGGAAGAGGCCACGACCACGGGGGACAGGAGGATGTTCTCCATGTTCTTGTCCTTCGCCATGGCATGGTAGAGGTTGAAGGCGAGCGTTGTGCTGCGGTCAGCTAGTGTTGTTGCCTTGTCGCTCAGCTTCCTGTCCTCTGAGGGCACGGTGGCAGCGAGGCTGCAGAGAGCCAGGACCAGGATAATCCACATGGCTTCAGCAGCACCCGATGCCTCTGAGGACCTGCTGGGCAAGAAGAGCTCATTGTCATCACAATTCAAGCCCTTCCTGAGCATTCAGAGGCTCTTCCAGTGCAACCCATAGTGATAGCCAGAGCATCTGCATCAATACTTCACTTGGGATGCAACCATCCCAAGTCCACACTGAGCTTTCTCCATAGGAACAGTGAATCTAAAAGAGTCCAGGCTGTGCTCTGGCATGCAGAGCCCCTGCGTTTTGAATGAAAGCTTCATTTTTAAGCTATTTGACTCTGTTACTATATGTTCATGTGCAGTAAAGGCTTTAAAGAGGGGTGAGGGAATGAAAGGAACAGGTCTGATATGGTCTTGATAGGACAAGGGGGAATGGCTTTAACCTGCCAGAGGAGAGACTTGAGATGAGCTTCCCTTCCCTGGGAGGGTGCTGAGGCGCTGGCACAGGGTGCCCAGAGAAGCTGTGGCTGCCCCATCCCTGGCAGTGTTGAAGGCCAGGTTGGACACAGGGGCTTGGAGCAAGCTGCTCCAGTGGAAGGTGTCCCTGCCCATGGCAGGGGTTGCAGCTGGAGGAGCTTTAAGGTCCCTTCAACCCAAACCACTCTGTGATTGTCCCAGGAGTAGCAAGTCAAACCTTTGCCCTGGTCAGAAGCTAGAATTGGGATGTTTCTGCTGCCCAGGGCCACATAGCACAGTTCGGCCAATCAGTCCAGGGGCTACTGTGGTCAGTGTACAGCAGGGATTGTCCTCTTTGGGGACCTGAGCTTGGTACCCAAAGTACTCAGCTTTTTAGACACTAGATGGAGCACATGAGCTTCCACCAAGCTAAGGCAGAGGGGGGGCCTCGACAAGATCCAACACTGTGTGGTCAGCAAAGTCCCACTGAAGTTTTGCCTGTACAGCTCTGCAAGGGAGGCACCGGGGCAGCTGAATGAGGTGGACCCCTCCTTTCCCCCAGCAGAGCCCCATCTGAATACGTTCTGGCACTAGGTAGATGCATCTTATCACAACATACATGCTCCATCCCCATGAGGGCTCAGAGCTACCAGCTTCATAGAATCATAGACCCGTTTGTGTTGGAAGGGCCCTTAAAACTCATCCAGTTCCGACCCCCCGTCACAGGCAGGGACACCTTCCACTGGAGCAGCTTGCTCCAAGCCCCTGTGTCCAACCTGGCCTTGAACACTGCCAGGGATGGGGCAGCCACAGCTTCCTTGGGAGCCAGTTCCAACCTGAACTTCCCATTTTAAGTTTGAACCCATCACCCCTTGTCCTATCCCTACAGTCCCTGATGAAGAGTCCCTCTCCACCATCCTTGTAGCCCCCTTCAGACAATGGAAGCCGCTCTGAGGTCTCCCCACAGCTTCTCTTCTCCAGGCTCAACAGCCCCAATGTTCTCAGCCTGGCTCCATACGGGAGCTGCTCCAGCCCCTGAGCATCCTCTTGGCCTCCTCTGGCCTTGCTCCAATGGGAACTTCAATAACCTCCAGACTGAGCAGTCCTAAATGCCATGTCTGAAAGCTCTCTGGAGCTCACACCGCTTACCTCCAAGGCTATGACCTGTCCCCAGCCCTTCCCTCCCTCCTGCCTTCACACTGCTCACAGCAAACCTTCCCGCCAGCAGCTCCTAAGGGCTTCAATTCCTCCTTCATTCCCAAAGCAAGCCTTGGGGTGACCTTCTCCTCCCACAGGCTGCATCATACCCAAGGCTATGGTGAACTTTCATTCCTTGCTCCTTCCTCCCACCCTGCTCCAAGCTGCTTTTTGCATGCAGGGACAAGCAAGGGCTGTCACGGGGCAGCTTCAGGGTTAAAGGCACCAGAGGAAGCGAAGGGCCCGCTGGGATTACATATGGAAGGAAACACGCACATAGCCTGAAGGAAAGGGAGCGCGCAGTTGCACCAGGGACCCTTTGCCAGAGCAGGGATTATGTATCCTCAGAGATTTATATCCTAAACTCCTTTTAGGAGCAAGCCTTCTGTTGAAGGAAAGAGCCATCCTGGCTACCAAAGAGCTGAGATTTGTGCTCAGAACTGCAATTTTAAGGTGCAAAATAAGCACTTAAAGGTTTTTCTTTGGTCCTTTTTCTTTCTAAGGATACCCTGAAACTGTTTCCTAGCGAAGCCAACGTTTGCCTTTTTCATTCTGAAAGAGAACAGATACATGGAGTAGTTCCCCTAAGGAATGGGCGGCCTGTGCCGCTTCCATCCTCAGCTTAAGAAGGGCTTATTGCTTCAGAGACCAGCCAGAAATGGATGATGCAGTCCAGTGGCATCAAGAAAGAGAAATGCTGCCCATCCTTGGATTATGGCTGGGATTAGTGGTGGATCCATCACCCAGGCTGGAAATAGAGGGAATGGGGGGGAACGCGCAGGCGATAACATCCTCTCTTGAGCGCGTGCAGCCCAGCCCACGGATGGGACGCCCTGTGCCAACGTGGCGTTCCATAGACCTCCTTGGGATGTCAGGAGGTTGCTCTGCTGGGGGGATTTGGAGGTGGCATTGCCCATGACAGCCACCCAGAGGCACAAACCCCTGCGAGGGCTGTTTCACCCATGACCAAAGCAGAGGAATGCATGCAAGGGAACAAAAGGCCATTCCCATGTCAGCAGAGGGATAGGGCGCTTTAAGGCAGGCAAAGGACAGCATCAGTCTCGCAGGAAGGCTGTAGTGAGCTCTCATCATGCGCTGGGCTGGCGCCCAGGGTCCCGGAGGCTCCCAGGCTGAGCTGCAACTGGAGCTGGAGCCGTCCTCCAATCAGGAATCCTCTGGGACCACTTGGACCAAGTTAGCGCTTCCTTCATCACCTTTCAAAAGCTCCTCCTGGGTGCAAAACCAGGGCGCAGCTTCTGCAACCCTCTAACAACGTAGAGATGGCGATGGGGGGATCTTTTAATACCTTGTCACTAAATACACCCAGTTTGTGGGGCAGCCTGTCCCCTACCCCCCCACTCCAATGCAACCTATCTCCCATGCAATAACCCCCCCCCCCCCCCCCCCCCCCCCCAACTTCCCTGCCCTATGCGAGCAGGCAGGACCCCAGAATGATCCCAACCCGCTGCAATCACTGCTTGGCCACATCCCTGTTTGGCATCAGTGCTACCCTAGGGTACCCCTCTCTTACCTGGGGGCTGGGGCGCTGCCCTGCGCGGCTCCCTGTGCACCTCGCGGTCCCGCGGACGGGGATATATAAGGGGTCGGGAAGAAACTTCTGGAAAGTTGGGAAAAGCCTCTTCAAAAGCGCTCCGGGAGGAAGGGGAGGATCACATAGAGGATCCCGGCCAAGAGCCAATGGCGGGGAGCCGCGGCGGGAGGGATGGGGGGGCTGCGGGACGCGCGGTCCTTACGCCCGCCCGCCCTCTCGGGCGGAGGTGACAGGGATAGGAGCAGCGTTCCCGAGATGAAGCTGTGTTTGTGCGTGAACAGGGGGCTGTGGCCCCGTTATCATCATGTTGTGGTTGCATCCGAGGGCTGGAGCTGCTCTGGAGCCAGGCTGAGAGAGCTGGGCTGGGGCAGCCTGGAGAAGAGAAGGCTCCTGAAGGGGAGACCTTAGAGCAGCTCCAGTGCCTAAAGGGGCTGCAGGAAAGCTGGAGAGGGGCTTTGGACAAGGGATGGAGGGACAGGCCAAGGGAATGGCTTTAAGCTGCCAGAGGGGAGACTGAGATGAGCTCTGAGGCAGAAGCTGTTCCCTGTGAGGGTGCTGAGGTGCTGGCCCAGGGTGCCCAGAGAAGCTGTGGCTGCCCCATCCCTGGCAGTGCTCAAGGCCAGGTTGGACACAGGGGCTTGGAGCTGCTCCAGTGGAAGGTGTCCCTGCCCGTGGCAGGGGTTGGAGCTGGAGGAGCTTTAAGGTCTCCTCCAACCCAAACCGGTCTGGGATCCTATGATTCTATGACATCCTGCTGCTCCCAGCACTTCCTGAAGCTGGCTGGTTGTTGGCACGTGAGGGGGTGATCTATGCCAGAGCAGTCACAGGCAGCAAATGTTTAACATCTCCACTTGATTCAAACCACATCTTCCCATCTCTCAGATGCTCCCCGGTTTGGTGATACTGGCACCCAAGAGGACCTGCAGTCGCAGAATCAGAATGGTTTGGGTTGGTGCCTTCAGAGCTCATCCAGTCCAACCCCCTGCAATGAGCAGGGACATCTTCAACTAGCTCAGGTTGCCCAGATGCTTTGCTGTGATCTGATATCCAACTTACCAGCAGCTGGAAACCTTCCTCGTATCACCGTATCCCCAGAGGCTGGTTTTCCATCCATCTCTCCATGTGCATTAACATCCACTTCTCCTTTTCCCCATCAGCTCTGCTGATGGATCAATGAACCTCCTACCCACCACATCTTCCATAGTTCCACATTTCCCCTTGTGCTTTAGGCATGAGATGAGCAGGTCACTTAGGGTCTTTCTTCACTGTATCATAACACAGTGGCACAGTCCTCCTGTCTGGCAAATGAGGCAGTTTAGAAAGGCATTAGGGCAGCAAATCCAGCCCCAAAGTGATGCTGAAGGAGTTAAATGCTCATGCTGCCCAGCGGCAGACTGCCTGGCTGAGAGCTTACAGCAAAGTATGTGCTATGGAGAGTTTCTGTGCTGAGTCACAAGTCCTGAGCACCACTCACATTTAACCCTGGCACATTTTAACCCAGCATGGGATATTTTTAATGGCAGTCTGGAATATAATCTAGATACCGCCCATTAGGTAAGCACCATACTCATCGATGGTTATGTTAGCAGGATGCTGTGGCATTGTGTTTAAACTGATGTCTGTGTCTTCCTTTGCTTCTAATCACCATGTCATCTCATTCCCCCTTCCTCATACTTTGGCTCTCCAAGTTTCTCCACTTCCCTTGGAAGGCAGGTATCAGTGGGTTACTACCTCTTGTTGCTGTATAGAAAACAGCATCTGATTATGTCTTCTGGCTTGGGATATTCTGTTCTTAAACCTGGGTTCTTGTCTTGCAAGCACCTTGCACCAGGATCATCTCGTCTTTCCACTCTCCATTCTCCTGCACAACTCCAGTCCACTGATTCTAGAAGATGGCATCAAAAAGGGACATCTTCCTCCTGTCTGAACCATTTGGATGATGCCAGGTGAGTAGAGACTCAAACAAGGAGAGGTCGTTAAACAGAGTTTTCCACCAGCTGCAAGAAACCAGCTCCCCAGCACCCAAACAGCAGAGCAAAGTGTGTGTTTCTATGCTGGTTTCACTCACAGCACAGTTTGCAGCACTGAGACCTTGATAACAGCAGTAACAGATAACGGGAGGTTTGCTCCGGTCACTGGGTGTTTCATTCTGGCTGGGAGAAAGATTATCCTGTCCAACCATTCCCAACTGTCCCGCGTCCAGCTCTGGGACAGCAGCACAAGAGGGACGTGGAGCTGCTGGAGAAGAGAAGGCTCCTTAAGGGGAGCCCTTAGAGCAGCTCCAGTGCCTAAAGGGGCTCCAGGAAAGCTGGAGAGGGGCTTTGGACAAGGGATGTAGGGACAGACCAAGGGGAATGTTTCCAGCAGCATCTTCCCTGGGCATTCTGCATTCAGGCAGGCACCTTATGCTGCAGTCTTTAATGCTAATGTGCCTAATGGCCTCAGAACCGTGATGTTCAGGGATTTGCTTCCATCTGGGAGTGATTCAGTGTGAAGGAGAGGTTAAAGTACCTTAAGCATCATATTTGGTGTATATTAGTGTATGTTTGCAGCAGTCTTCTTGGCTTTGTGTCTGCACAAATGATCAGAACATGGCCTCAGGGTTTAACAGCACATTTGGTGCTTTATTACTACATTGCCATAGTATAAAAGTGAATTTGCTGACGGCGAACAATCGATACCCGGTGACATCTCGCTGTTGTGCACCAGTAGCACGGAGCAGAGCTGAGGAATGAGAAAAGCTCCTTTAAATTCCAGCGTCAGCTGGTTTTCATTGCCAAGCTCTGCCTTTCTCCACCTTCAAATCCTTCTCTGTAACTACTTCCCATGTAAGATTCCTTTTTCTTCCTAGTGAACAATATAAACTCTTAAGCTTTTACTCTTCATGTCTTTCGATGCCTCCCAGCACCAAACTCCTTTGACACAGGGCTCTGTGCTTCAGTCCTTTAAATGGCTTCATCTCAAAACCAGGAATTTGGAGTCGGATAAAAATAGTTGTGTTCAAGCATTAAGATATTGCAGCTTTTGGCCTGATTTTTGAGTGTATATTCCAATTTCTTCCTTTCTATCACCAAACACCCCCCCCAGGGCACTCAATCCTCAGTGCATTGCCGCAGGTCAGCCGCAGTAAATCTGCACTGATTTAGGTGCAGAAAATGAGTGAATTCCCACACACCCATCAGCAAACAGCTTCATCTGGACCGTAAAAATCTTTTTTCCAGGGAAAAAGTGCTGGGAATGGGGCTGATCTGCATTGCGGGGAGAGATTTCAGTTGCTCTCGAGTGATTTCCAAGTGCAGTAGGGCTTTGCAGGCGCTCCCTGCCCCCACAGTGCCACGTCGGAGATCCTACAGCAATGGGATGCGGGAAGAGGACCGGGAAGGGGGAGCGATGCTGGGAGTTGCCTTCTTCCGCCTCCACTGCTCCTGTAATGAGAGGGGCCCGGCTGCCAAAAGACACATCCACGGCTCCAGCGCAGCTCCTCCCTTCCAGCCGCCCAGCTCCAAAGCACACTTGTGCATAGGGAAAGACTTGGATTTCTTTTGTTGGGAGCTATTTCCAGCGTGGTTTTGCTCCCTGGGGAGCTTTTGGGTTCAGGGGGGAGCAGATCTACTGAGCTGTAACATCCTTCAACTTAAATCCCCCCAAAACGTTGTTGGATGGGGCTTGGAGCAAGCTGCTCTAATGGAAGGTGTCCCTGCCCGTGGCAGGGGTTGGAACTGGAGGAGCTTTAAGGTCCCTTCCAACCCAAACCATTGCATGATTCTATGATCTGATATCCCTGCACAAACCAGACTGGGATTTGCAGCCTTGTCCCAGTGCTTGGGCCGGGTGTGTGGGAGCTGGGGTAGAGACAGTGAGATCTGGCTGGTATGAGGTGTCCCACCGCCAGCTCCGTGCCCAGCTGTAAAACATCTGGATGTGCTGTTGTGGTTGTTTGGCTTCTCTTATTTAAAGCATAGAGGGTTACTAATTCACTTGATTATATATTAAAGGAGCAATTTACTTCTACAGAGACAAACCCTGCGGTCTAACAGGCTCATTGGACAGAACTCCTTAAATACAAGCTCCAGCAGCATTCCACATTCACCCTTTCCTGTAGGCTGCAGTGACCCAGGACACGGACCCTCGTTTTCATGGAATCCCAGACTGGTTTGTGTTGGAAGGGACCTTCAAGCTCATCCAGTTCCAGCCCCTGCCATGGGCAGGGACACCTTCCACTAAAGCAGCTTGCTCAGTGACACTGTTATCTCTTAAGCTGCCAGGAAACAGTGCTGGTGCAGGATTTCTGCTTTCCAGGATCAAGCATGGTCTGTGGTCTGTAGAGCAGAAATACTTGGTCCCTTCTTGTACCTCTCAGCTTTAATGGGGCAGGGGACTAAAGCAGTTCACCAGATCCCACACTTAGGAGCATGAAGCTCTCAGGAGCTCACTTTAAACCAGATCCCTGGTTTAAAGGACTTTAACCCAGTCCTTTCTCATGCAGTTGCATCCACAGGAGGCAGATGGGATCCAATCTAAAAGGCAAATTAGACTAATTAGTTCCAGATGGAGATACTAATGGGGATGTATTCATCATCAGGGACTGTTGTGATAGGATAAGGGGTGATGGGTTCAAACTGAAACAGGGGAAGTTCAGGTTGGATACAAGGAAGAAGTTCTTCCCTGTGAGGGTGCTGAGGCACTGGCACAGGGTGCCCAGAGAAGATGTGGCTGCCCCATCCCTGGCAGTGTTCAAGGCCAGGTTGGACACAGGGGCTTGGAGCAAGCTGCTCCAGTGGAAGGTGTCCCTGCCCATGGCAGGGATTGGACCTGGATGAGCTTTAAGCTCCCTTCCAACCCAAACCATTCCATCCCATGATTCTATGATCTTCTTCTTACCTAGTGAGCAGGAATGGGCAGTGAAGGTGAACCAGGGTAGGTCAGCTGGAGGAACCAGCCTGAGATCACCTCCCAGAGCCCTGTGAAGAGCCCCAGGAACCAGCCAGCATCATGACTCCAGTCCTAGGTGAGTTCCCAATAGCAGTCAAACACCATGGCCTCACCTGTAGGTAAATCTGTTGTGTTGGATAAGGGGTTCTCCATCTGGAGCTAGTTCAGACCTTGCCTGGTTCTCTGGGTACCCACATGCAAAGGCTTTGGGGTGGATTCTGCTTCTCTGTTCAGCTCAAGGGCAAGTTCAGGGTTGATGCTTTAATCTTTGCAGCATCCTCCTTTGCCACTTGTTCAGCTCAAGGCCTCACAGGGTGATGTCTTTGCAGGCAGTGATTCAGGCAGAATCACAGCCCTTTTTCCCCCTTCTGGCTTGCAGCCATGTCCAAGTTCCAGTTTGGCTGGAGCAGGAAGGGACCAGCTTTGAATAGGCAGCACACAAAGGATGGCAATGAAGCTGAAAGGCTGAATGTCCCATGGATCCATGCCCTGCCCTGTTTGGGCTGCAGCAGCAGCAAGCCAAACTCATCTCTGCTGTTCCCAGAGCTGGGGATGCTGGGCTGTGGCTTTCTGGGAGGTCACAGGGTGGGTTTATATATCCTAAAGGTGCACAAACCCCCTGCAAAGCACTTTGCTTCTTCAGCAGATGTGATGGAGGAGAATAAGGAGCAAGGGAACACATTGTGATTGCTCTGGAAAGGGGGGAATTCTCCATCCGTGGTATCCCACAGGTATGCTGTGATGCACCAACAAGGAAGAAGAGCTCAGCAAGGCCACAGCTGCAGCTTTCCCACAAGGCACAGAGCAGAGAGTCTCCCTTGATCCCAGGTTGTAATCCCGGCTTAATGCTCCCAGGGAGAAGTTCAAAATCCACAGGCTCTCCAGCCAACACGAGGCAGAGGGGGGGAATTCCTCTGGTGCTTTCGGGTGGAAAGAATGACATCTGCATGGCCCTGGGGAAGATCCAGGATGGGTGATGGGAGGTTGGATTGCAAACCCCAGCATCCCATATCCCTACAGGAGCTGGGATATGGGGAGAGGAGAAGAGGTCCTTTTGGACAGGCAGGAGTTTGCTGTTTGGTGTCCCCAGTATAAGAAGGACATAGAGCTGTTGGAGCAAGTCCAGAGGAGGCCACGAGGATGAGCAGGGGCTGGAGCAGCTCCCGTATGGAGCCAGGCTGAGAACATGGGGGCTGTTGAGCCTGGAGAAGAGAAGCTGCGTGGAGACCTCAGGGCAGCTTCCAGTGTCTGAAGGGGCTACAGGGATGCTGGGGAGTGACTCTTCATCAGGGACTGTAGGGATAGGACATGGGGTGATGGGTTCAAACTGAAACAGGGGAAGCTCAGGTTGGATCTATTCTATGATCCATCAGGCAACAAGCTGGGAGGACCCACATAGCCACTGGGTCCCATGCTGTTTCTACACTGATACAGGAGCTCTGGTTTGGGGTCATGGCAAACCAAGAGGACTCATGACTACAAGGAACCTTTCCAGGCTGGCTGGGTGAGCTGCACACTCCTCCCTCCCTCCCTCCTGCCTCACAGTGACTGGGACCATCTGGATCTATCCAAAAGTGAACTTAAAGAGAAAGGAAAGTGGTGACTTTTCCAGCCACGTCATCACCATGGACACCCAAGGTCACCTCAAGGGTAGGATGTGAGACCAGGGTAAGCCCAGGGATGTGGGATGCTGTAGCTTCAGTTTCCCCACTCTAAGGAGCTGAGGCAGGCAGCAAGGAATGTCCTATTTGGAGCTGTTAACCCTTTGTTACCAAATATGAGCAGAGAAAGCCCAGGAATGGGAGATCGGTCTGCTCAGAGTCATGCATGGAGTGAGTTTGTGAGGGGGAATCTCTGATGTCTCGTTAAAGCTGAGTTTTCATCCTCTGTGACGTTAAAGCTCTTCCTGGCTGCTTGTGAAGCAGCATATGGGGACTTGAAAGGGTTGAGCTCTCTGGCTCTCCTTTAAATTGAGTTGAAGCTGTCAGAGAGCTGAGAGAAGGAACAGAACCACATCCCCTCCCACAGAGCAGTGACGTTTTGGGCTTCTTCTATGGAAATGGGATGTAAAAGGGAACCATTTCTTCTGGCGGAGCAGAAACGCCCCTAAAATGAACTCCTTTCTTGGAGAGAGATCCTCCTCCAGCCAATCTTCTGCTTCCAGCACAGAGCAGAGCAGGGGCGGGCAGTGGGGTGGGTTCAGCGTATGCTTATATAGCTGTGTGTGCACGCATGTGCATTCACACTTGTATGTAGCACACAAACCGCACAGCTGCCTGGCGCACCCATCTTACCGGTGTTGCTCACTGTTGGAAACCATCCCAAAACTGGTGATGGGGAAGGGATGCGGGAGCTGAACACAGGACAGGGCTGGGGCTGGAGGGTTTTGCTGTGGTTTGGGCTTTGGACGTGCTGGATGCAGCAGTTCTAAGGCAGGAAAGGAGGAGGGGAGAGCTGAGTCTGAGCATAGACACGAGGCACCAGGCACAGGTCCAGCAGGAGTAAATGGCATGTGCGTTTCTCATCACCCACGTGCTGTGGATGTGTAAGCAAAGGGATGCTGAGGAAGGGGCTTGGCTCCTCTTCGTCTTTTCTGCTCTCCCAGAGGCAGCAGAAAAGCTGATCAGAGACATACAATGGGAGAAGGGGCTTCATCCTTCCCAGTGTCCAGGGCTCTCGACTGCTGATCCCACCACCTCGTTGTGCTGATCTGGTGGGACCAAACCACTGTTGTGCCTACATCTGGGTTGTTGCGCCTTTGGTTGGGATGACACATGGGAGGCAAATACCACACTGGTCGGGTCCCTTCACATAGGTCAAAATTGGGTCCAGGACTGTAACCCTCATGGCAGTTCAGGATGTATCCAGTAACCAAGGCAAGGGGAATGGTTGGTGGAGAACCACAGAATCATGGACTCCCAGGTTGAAGAGACCTCACGGATCATTTGGTCCAACCTTTCCAGGCAAGGCATGACCTAGACTGGATGCCCAGCACCCTGTCCAGCCCAGTCTTAACAGTGTTCAACACTGGGGAGTCACCACTTCCCTGTGGAGATTATTCCAATGGCTGCTTGTTCTCACTGGGAGAAACTTCCCTCTTGTGTCCAGTGGGAATCTCCCCAGCAGTAACTTGTGCCCATCACCCCTCAGCTTTTCCCTTGTCAAAAGGGAGTCTCCATCTTTATAGCCACCCTTTAACTATGGGTGCATGGGGATAAGGTCTCCCTGAGCCTTCTTTTCAGGGGAGGATTGAGCACTGGTGGGGACCGGGATGAGACATGTGAGGGTTTCTTTGCTCCCTGCGTCATACTCAATTGAAAGCTCCCCAGGTGAACTTAGTTTGGCTTTTCCAAGCTTTCTGGTCCTTTTCAAGCAACTTTAATGCCACTTCCGATGTGTGATAGGTACATGGCATCACACGTAGTGTTTCATACATTCAACCATGTGTTTCTGCATGTTTGGACTTCCTTTATCCCGGAATACCGGTTCTGCATGCAGGATCCTTTGCAAAAAGGGGTGACTTTTATACATTCTCATGCATCAAAACCCACTTACTGCGCTCAGCCTAAGCACTCCTGCCAGTTTCAGATGTGCCAGCTGGGAACTGCAGGGTGTTTTTTCCAGCTCCTGTATGGATTTGCAGTGAAAACTTGGCAGGAAAGAGGTGGAAAGCAGGATTTCTGGAGAAGTCAAGGAGCCCACATGATGCAACCCTGATGCGTTCTTGCAGAGTCAAGACGCCTGCTAGTGTCATCTTCACAAGGGTCAGAGCATCCAGATGTCAACGGGCTGCATCCATCCGCACATTAAGGACTTTTCCAGGGTCAGGTATCCAGCCTGCCAGAGCTCCAGGGTTTGTGCTGCCATAGCGGGAGGCCTGGAAAACTGGATGAGCTTTAAGGTCCTTTCCAACCCAAACCATTCTGTGATTCTATTGCAGAGCACATTCATGCTTCAGGAGGGATTATCTTCGTTTTAGAAGCAAAAGCCACTCTGAGATTTCCATTTTCCTTCTTTTATAACCCCCAGGGAGGAAAGCTGTTAATCATCCAATGAACTTTTCTCTATTTCCCATTTTGGAATTAACCACAGTGATGATCCCTGTATTGCTAGAGCAGAACTTAACCTAGAAAGGGTTTTTTTCCTGGTCTTCCCATACAGGTCTAGCAACTCACAGAAGTATTTAGTTGTGGGTATAGTCGGGCATTCAGGAGATGTCTGTGGCTGCATGGCTGCAGAAAGAACAGCAAATAAGGATCCTGGAGCAGGGGAAGCTCTGTAGCTCTTTGATGGGAGATGGCCACGGTGACGCAGGGCTCAGTATCTGGGAGCTGAGTCACACGAGGGAAGATCTGACTCATCACATCTGCGGATGTCCAAGTGTTTGTAATCTGACTGAGGAAGTTGTGAATGCCCCATCCCTGGCAGTGCTCAAGGCCAGGTTGGACACAGGGGCTTGGAGCAAGCTGCTCCAGTGGAAGGTGTCCCTGCCCGTGGCAGGGATGGAGCTGGAGGAGCTTTAAGGTTCCTTCAACCCAAACCATTCCATGATTCTAAGCATTTGATGAAGTTGTGCAAGGCCGATTGTCCTGGTTTAAGACTTGGGGAAACTGAGGCACAGAGAGCAAGTTGGGGGCAGAACCAGAGCCAGGCATCCTGCACCACTGGTTTGTGCTGCTTTCCCTCTCCTGAATGATGCTGAGCACTTCCTAGGGGTTCACAGAGGCATCTTCTCACTCCCTGGACAGATAATCTGCCTGGAAGGCTGGTACCCAGGATGTTGGGCTGCTCTTTGCCAGTTGTACTAAGCACCCCTGCGATTACCCCAGCTCAAACCTCACCCAACAGAGATGGATCTCATGGCCAGGCAGGCTCTGTGGTCCTCACAACCCCAGAGCAGCCCTCTGTATCTTTGTCTCCTCTCCCAGTTTCTGGCTATACTGTTACAGACCCCGAGCAGGAACAGCTCTTGCTTTATGTCTCCGTAGCCCCTTGCACCACAGGACCATGATCAATGCTCCTTTGGGCATCCTTCTCCAAAGGGGATGCCCGCATTTTGCTGTAGCCAAGGCAGTATCTGTTTCCCACAGTGGGAGGAGATGCACAAACTGCCTCTCTTTATACCTCCAGCTATGGGGCTGCCCAAAGGCAGTCCATGCTCTTAGCCCAGCACACAGCATTAAACATCTCTTGTGCAGCACCCAGGGTTTGACAGGCTGGAGGAGGCATTGGTGCTGATGGATTTGGGTTTGCACACAAGGTCTCTTGTTCAGCGTGGGGCAGAGGTGTTTGACGTGGGAGAGGTGGGGTAGGAGGGTTAGATGAATGAGGAGCGTTGTTTCATTCCTTCAGGGAATGTTGGATCTTTACCAGCCATGCACAGCTTGGATTCAGACCTTTAAATCCTTTGCACTTCTGGACTGTGTTGGCTTTGACAACAAGACCTGTATCTCCATGTACTCACTCCTGGTTTGGTACCCAGGGGGATGCTGTGGTTAGAAAGACAAATGTGAATCGAAGCCTTACCAATGCCCTTCTCCTGCATGGATCTGGCTCAGCCCCATCCAGTTGGGATTTATTTCAAGCTCATTTGCTGCCTGAACATAGCAAAGAAGCAGCAAGGAATGGAAGGCAGCTCCTGAGCTTTGAATAGGTCAGGATTATCAAGGGCTGCAGTTTACTTAAAGGGGAACATTCATATCCTAAATGTCCAAGGCCACAGGTTGGATCTGGCCGTACCCAGCTGTGGTTATTGTTGACTGGTTTCCAATGGCAAAGCCATGCGCTGGACACACAGAAGCATGGAGAAACTGCAATTTGCACATTCTATAATACGTAAAGAAGCCAAATTTGCTGCCAGGGGCAGAGAGACAGTTGGGAGACCTCCAGATCCCAAATCCTGGTTTCTGTTCAGGTCCAAAAGCGGTTCCTGCCCCAGCAGCCTCCTTTGGTGAGCTGTAACCTTCCCAACAAGCGTTTCCTTCGTGGTCCTCCTCTGGGAGAACTCATGGCACCTCCTCAGAGACACAGCTTCCATGTGGGAAATCCCAATGGCATGGGAATCTGTTCTCAGTGGACACACTCATGATGAGGGTTTGCAGAGTAAAATGCAGAGCATTTGGTCTCTCCTGTTCACTGATCGTGAGCAGCCTCCAATGCCACATCTCCAGGGAAGAGCTTCTGCCTAAGAGCTCATCTCCGTCTCCCCTCTGGCAGCTTAAAGCCATTCCCCTTGGCCTGTCCCTCCATCCCTTGGCCGAAGCCCCCCTCCAGCTTTCCTGCAGCCCCTTTAGGCACTGGAGCTGCTCTAAGGTCTCCCCTTCAGGAGCCTTCTCTTCTCCAGGCTGCCCCAGCCCAGCTCTCTCAGCCTGGCTCCAGAGCAGAGCTGCTCCAGCCCTCGCAGCAGCTCCGTGGCCTCCTCTGGTCACAAGATCATGTCCCTTGGGATGGGCCCAGCCTCATCTCTGGGGCTCTGAACCCATGTGGGGGTTGTTGGGGGCTCCTCATTGGTCTGGAGCAAGACTGATGAGGTTGGCAGGTATTGGATGATGGGTATGGAGGGAAGTGTTTTCTTCTCTTTCTTCTGCAAACCAGGGAGATATCACAGTGCAGTAAGTTTTGGTGGCCTCAGTGGCATCTGTAGGACATCAGGACCCTACACGATGCATGTGGCTTCCAAAACAAAGCATGAAGTGTCTCCTATGTGCCCATGGTTTGGGCTGCGTGAGGCCTCATTGCAGCCTTCCAGTATCCGAAGGGGGCTATAGGGATGCTGGGGAGGGACTCTTTGTTAGGGACTGTAGTGATAGGACAAGGGGTGGTGGGTTCAACTGAAACAGGGGAAGTTTAGGTTGGATATGAGGAAGAAGTTCTTTACTGTGAGGGTGGTGAGGCACTGGAATGGGTTGCCCAGGGAAGCTGTGAATGCTCCATCGCTGGAGGTGTTCAAGGCCAGGTTGGACAGAGCCTTGGGTGGCATGGTTTAGTGTGAGGTGTCCCTGCCCCTGGCAGGGGGTTGGAACTGAATGATCTTAAGGTCCTTTCCAACCCAAACCATTCTATGATTCTATGGTGGGAAGAGTGACCTGCTAGAAGTGGAGCTCTATTGATGGAGAGGGAGGAGCACAAACCCATTGCAACGTTACAGGCACAGCTTTGGGAGAAGTGGAGTTTTTTGTCCCAAGGGTCATTCCAGGAGATGTAATTCATTGTTCATTGAGCACAAATGAAGTCAGAAGGGGCAGTTTCCTTGCCAAAAGAGAAATCCATGGCACTTAATTTGGAGGAAACATTTTGTGTCTTTCTTTGTTTCATTATTCATTCTTCTGCAGTGAAAAAGGGTTTAATGGAGCCTCAGTGACCATGTTCAGACAAAGCAGCATAAAACAAATTAGAGATGGAAACAAGCTGCCTGTTTGTTTTCCCCCATTCATTTCTCAAGCACATCCCAACTTCAGGACTATCATCAGCCCTTGTGGCAGCACCTACCCTGAGTCGGAGCAATCCCAGGCACAGCTCCAGGTTGGGAGAAGAGATGCGGAGCAGCCCAAGGAGAAGGACCTGGGGGTGTTGGTCGATGAGAAAATGACCATGAGCCGGCTGCAGTGTGCGCTCGCAGCCCAGAAACCAACCGGATCCTGGGCTGCATCCAAAGGAGCGTGACCAGCAGGTCGAGGGAGGTGATCCTGCCCCTCTGCTCTGCTCTGTGAGACCTCACTTGGAGTATTGTGTGCAGTTCTGGTGTCCTCAACATCAAAAGGACATGGAACTGTTGGAACAAGTCCAGAGGAGGCCACGAGGATGATCAGGGACTGGAGCAGCTCCTGTATGAAGATAGGATGAGAGAGTTGGGACTGTTGAGCCTGGAGAAGAGAAGGCTGCGTGGAGACCTCAGAGCAGCTTCCAGTATCTGAAGGGGGCCTATAGGGATGCTGGGGAGGGACTCTTCATGAGGAACTGTAGTGACAGGACAAGGGGTAACGGGTTCAAACTGAAACAGGGGAAGTTTAGATTGGATATGAGGAAGAAGTTCTTTACTGTGAGGGTGGTGAGGCACTGGAATGGGTTGCCCAGGGAAGCTGTGAATGCTCCATCGCTGGTGGTGTTCAGGGCCAGGTTGGACAGAGCCTTGGGTGCCATGGTTTAGTGGGAGGTGCCCCTGCCCATGGCAGGGGGTTGGAACTGGATGAGCTTAAGGTCCTTTCCAACCGTTCTATGATTATATGAATTAACTGTTTAACTGTGATTTTCTCCCTAATGCTACCTAGTTGATCAATTGGATCTGCTGGAGGCAAGTTCCTACAATGTGGGAGGCATCGTGAATCCACTCTGAGTCACCACCTACCTTTGAACCAATCAATTCCCCACTGCCACAATGGGGATGGCAGGTTGAGCCGCAGTGTTTGCAGGAGGGTCTGTGGGCACGAAGGAAGGGGCTGTGAAGTGGGAGGTGGGTCACTGGGTGGGGAGATACCCAAAAAGCCCTGCAGAAACCATCTTGGGTACCACAGAGCTGATGTAGAGTGGTGCAAATACCTTGTGGGCATCAGGCTTCAGAGAAGAGGTAGACATCATGGCACCATGTGATAGTGATAGTACAAGGGGGAATGGCTTTAAGCTGCCAGAGGGGAGATTGAGATGAGCTCTTAGGCAGAAGCTGTTCCCTGGGAGGGTGCTGAGGCGCTGGCACAGGGTGCCCAGAGAAGCTGTGGCTGCCCCATCCGTGGCAGTGCTCAAGGCCAGGTTGGACACAGGGGCTTGGAGCAAGCTGCTCCAGTGGACGGTGTCCCTGCCCATGGCAGGGTTGGACCTGTATGAGCTTTAAGGTTGAGCTTTAAGATCCCTTCAACCCGAACTATTCCATGATTCTGTGGTTCTGTGATCCCAGGATATGTTCTCCTGTAGGACCTATTTATCTGTCTTTCCCCATTAGCTGGAGAACCCCAGTGCTCTTGCTTAAGATAAAGAGAGCATTGTGTGCTTCGGTGTCACCCCTGCATCTGTGGACCCACATCATCACTGTCATCAGGGATCAGGTCAATTAGAAGCCTCCCCCAGCCTTGACAGCCACCAGGCTTCCTCTTGGCCATCCCAGCCCCAATCCCACGCCCTGAGTCCTGCTCTGGGAATACACTTCTGGCTGCGTGTGGCCGTAGCTGACAGCTTCCCATGCTTCAACATAAAGCCACCAGAAACAGTACAATCCCTGTGCTGCTGTCTCTGAGCTCCCCCTGATCCCTGCTGGAGCTGATGCCTGCACTTGGGAGAACAATCTTCTTTAGGAGGATGCTCCAGGCTGTGAGTGTCACCATGGGAAAAGCTGCGCCAGGGCGGAAATAGATGGGTTTAAAAATAGCAGAGACGGAGGAGATGGGCTGGGTGAGACTCGGAGATGGGAGCGCGGAGACCAAGTTAGTGCGCTGCAGGATTGATTTACGTCCCGTTCCTATATGGGGGGGCAGGCACCAGCCCTGGGAAGGGCTTTTCCCCTGCAGACTCCCCCCATGCCCATGGCACTGCTGCCTCTATCCCAAAGGGTTCCCTATGGAGCAGTGTCCCACCCGACATCCCCATTCTGTGGAGCACCAGCGCCCGTCTCAGCGCGCCCCCGTCCCTGCGTGTGGAGCTCATGGGCTGCAGGAGCCGGGAGCCGCTGCCCTGCGCTGGGGCTTCGCCCTGCCCCGTGTCCCGGTCTCGCTGCTCCCCCCACTGCCCGGCTCCTGCACCGCGGCTCCGGGGCCGCTGCGGCGCTCTCCGGCCTCCCCCTGCCCCAGCCCGCATCGCTGCGGGGCCGGGGCCTCGGGACCGAGCGGGACCGCACAGCCCCTGATGCTCCCGGGATGCGGGATGCGGAGCGCGGGGTGCGGAGCTCGGAGCATCCATTGGCACGGAGATGAGGCTCTCCTTCCACTCGCTGCGGGAATGATGCTCTTCCAGGTCCGTCCTGCCCGGGGCAAGGAGGAGAGCAAAGCGCCGCTGGGGCAGGGCGGCAGATGGGTTTGATCTTCCTGGTGCAGGAAACTGGAGCTCAGGGGCTCAGAGATGTGCCCTGGTCCCTTCTTGGTCCTGGAATCACTCTGCAGAGGGGCTGATGGTTCTTATTGGGAAAAGGTTTCCTCTTGTGTCCAATGGAACCTCCCCAGGAGTAACTTGTGTCCATCACCCCTCATCTTTCCCATGGGACTACATGTCTAAAGGGAATCTCCGTCTTCTTTGTAACCACTGTTTACTGGCACATGGGATAAGGTCTCCCCTTCAGGAGCCTTCTCTTCTCCAGGCTGCCCCAGCCCAGCTCTCTCAGCCTGGCTCCAGAGCAGAGCTGCTCCAGCCCTCGCAGCACCAAAATCATGGGATCATAGAATGGTTTGGGTTGGAAAGGACCTTGAGATCATCCAGTTCCAACCCCCTGCCAAGGGCAGGGACACCTCCCACTAAACCATGGCACCCAAGGCTCTGTCCAACCTGGCCTTGAACATCGCCAGGGATGGAGCATTCACAGCTTCCCTGGGCAACCCATTCCAGTGCCTCACCACCCTCACAGTAAAGAACTTCTCCCTCATATCCAATCTAAACTTCCCCTGTTTCAGTTTGAACCCGTTACCCCTTGTCCTATCACTACAGTCCCTAACAAAGAGTCCCTCCCCAGCATCCCTAAAGGCCCCCTTCAGATACTGGAAGGCTGCTCTGAGGTCTCCACACAGCCTTCTCTTCTCCAGGCTCAACAACCCCAACTTTCTCATCCTATCTTCATACAGGAGCTGCTCCAGTCCCTGATCATCCACGGGTCTCCATGAATTAGGGTTACTTCTGCCCAGCATCTAGCAGAAGGGGGCACAGATGTCAGTGCTGCCCTGGGCCTCTGCATTCTTCTTTCCTGATTCATCCTGCTAGGAAAGACACCGAGACACTGCAAAGTATCATGTAAAATAATGGGATTTATTAGAGTTAACACTAGAAGCAATGACAGTGCAGATCATCCCATGGCCCTTGAGATGCTGAGGACCCCAGACATGGATGGATGTAACACCAGCATGCAGCACACCAGGAGATCCTAGACGTCTTTTCAGGTCAGTGCTGCTGTTCTGCGAGAGGGCAGAGAGGGGGAGTCCTTCCCCTTCTTCTCTGAAGCAACCGCAGGATCCTTTTCTCTTGAAGAGGGATCCCAAGGCTGCTCAAGTCCCAAATACCACGAGAACTCTCTGAACCCTTCTTCTTTTTCCCATGTAGGGAGGAAAAGAAGCAGGAAGCAACTGGGATCTGCAGGAGAACCTTGCAGGAGGAGTGTGAAACAGGAGGGACTAGGAGCAGCTCTCATATAATATCATAGAATGGTCGCAGAATGGCTTGGGTTGGAACGGACCTTAAAGCTCATCCAGTTCCCACTACGGGCAGGGACACCTCCCACTGGAGCAGCTTGCTCCAAGCCCCGTCCAGCCTGGCCTTGAAGGGAAAAGTATTTCCTTCATCCTTGACCACTATCAAAACCACAGGGCTGGGTCCCTGGTGATGCCCCCATGGCAAAGGGTGATGCGTTGGGGTCAGACAGCAGGAGCTGCCCAGGAGCCAAGGCACAGTCCATGGGTGAGAGCAGGAGCAGCCCCTCTACAGAGCGATACCAGGGCCAAGAAGGGACCAGTGCACATCCATGAGCTCCTGAGCTCCATTCCTGCACCAGGAAGACCAAACCCATCTGCTGCCCGGCCCCAGCTGCTCTTTGCTCTGCTCTCCTCCTTGCATCAGGCAGGACTGACCTGGAAGAGCATCATTCCCTCAGCGAGTGCTCCATAGAAAGGGGATGTTGGGTGGGAGCCGTGTTTGGACACTGCTCCATAGGGAACCCTTTGGGATAGAGGCAGCAGTGCCATGGGCATGGAGGGAGTCTGCAGGGGAAAAGCCCTGCCTAGGGCTGGTGTCTGACCTGCCTTATAGGAACAGGGTGTAAATCAGTCCTGCAGTGCACTAACTTGGTCTCTATGTTCCCATCTCTCTGTTGGCTGCTGAGTCTCACCCAGCCCATCTCCTCCGTCTCTGCTATTTTTAAATCCATATGTGTTCCCTGTTTTCTCTCTTCCCACCTTTTAACCCTTTTCCATAATCTTTTTGGGTGTAAAAATCACGGTCCGGGGATCTTCTGTGTAGCACGATGTGCTTCAGAATTGATGGCTGTGTTGAGAAGAGGGATGTGCTGCCCTCTTTTGCTGTAGCTGTTTCTCACTATGCCGTGAAGTGCCAGACCTCCTGCTTCTGCGGCACATCCATGTGTCCTTGAGGGATGTGCCAGGGTGCAGAGCCCAACCTAAACAGCCATCAATGCCTTTAGCAGGGAATGGGAAGGGCTGGCTTCCTATAAGGCACTAGGAATCAGGAATAAAAAGGGTTGCAGACATCAGAGGGGGCTTGCTTGTGGTCTCCCACCTAGCTCTGATCCAAACCTGCAGTCTCACACTGAATACCAACCAGAAAGGGTTTGGGCTTGTAGGGAAGTGCTTTATTTTCTCTGATTAGTTTGTTCTGAACTGGATGGAGCCAGGTTGAGAGAGCTGGGCTGGGGCAGCCTGGAGAGGAGAAGGCTCCTGAAGGGGAGACCTTAGAGCAGCTCCAGTGCCTGAAGGGGCTGCAGGAAAGCTGGAGAGGGGCTTTGGACAAGGGATGGAGGGACAGACCAAGGGGAATGGCTTTAAGGTGCCAGAGGGGAGATTGAGATGAGCTCTTAGGCAGAAGCTCTTCCCTGTGAGGGTGCTGAGGCGCTGGCACAGGGTGCCCAGAGAAGCTGTGGCTGCCCCATCCCTGGCAGTGCTCAAGGCCAGGTTGGACACAGGGGCTTGGAGCTGCTCCAGTGGAAGGTGTCCCTGCCCGTGGCAGGGGTTGGAGCTGGAGGAGCTTTAAGCTCCCTTCAACCCAAACCAATCTGGGATTCTGTGAATGGAGACCGAACATTTCATAGCATCGTAGAATCACAGAATGGTTTGGGTTGGAAAAGCCCTTGGGATCATCCAGTTCCAACCCCCTGCCATGGGTTTCTCAATCCCCATCGAGCCCTGAGCTCTGCAGTGCATGATCTGAGCTGACAGCCCCAGTGGTGCTGGTGCAAATGCCCGCAAACCCTCTTGATTGACCTGAAAAACCCCTTCAGATCTGGCGTGAAACATTTCATGCTCAGGGAATGCATATTAGAAATGCAACAGCAGCAGCAGCTCCTGCTCACATCCCCTCCTCTCCTGACTCTGCAGTTGCTAGAGGTTAGGAAGATCCCTGTGGAGTTAACTCGGACCCGCTCCAACAGCCCCTTGCATTGGAACAACCAACTGAAATCACACGTTTTACACTATATATATCCAGGGCAGAGCAATTCGAGCCTGTCATCGTTATTCCAGCTTGTCTATGGTGATTTACCCTGTATCCGACCGCCTATGAGCACATCTCTGGGTGCCTCACACTCACCTTCCTTAAGGACGCGGTGCTTCCCGCAGGGATCTGTTGCAGGAGGAGGGAATTAAAGGCATATGGGATTCACCGGCACAGTTGGGCAGCGAGCTGGCTTCCCAAGGAGCAACAGCTCAAGGGCTCACCTTCCAGGCAGCATCTGCTTTACCCTGAGGTGGCAGCTTGCTCAGGGAAAGCCAGCGCTGCGCCCTGCCTTGGAGACAGCTGGGATATATTCCGGAGCTGGATTCCTGCTTCTGTGCCACAGGGAGGTGGGGTATGAGGTTGGAGAGATGCAGCAGGGTGTACTTTCACACTTCAGCATCCCTCCTGGAGCCACTCCAACACTGCATCCCCAACCCAACCCACTGAGGCTCCGGCTTCCCAAAGGACCTGAAACCAGGACATACCCACCCTGTAAGCCCATTTCCCTTGGGAAGTCTTGTTCCACCCCTCAACCTTATGGCCTTTTGCTTGCAAACACTGTGTTTCCATCCTCTTGGCTCTCCCATCTCTGTCCTATAAATGGAAAGGCTTAGACAGACACTGCTGCACATTCTGGGCTGTGTGACCACGAGATGCATTGAAGCAAACCCAGTCAGATGATCTATCCCAGCACACTCATTAGAGGAATTATTTTCCACTGACATTCAATCTGTGTCTGCACAGGGGAGGGGGAAGAGAAAGGGTGAGCTGGTATGTGTTGAATAGCTGGTGAATGAAAAGCAGAGCACTCGGTGTCCCAGGAGATGGGGCACGTCTTTGTCATACCTCTGTCACTGCCTGGTACGCTCCTTATCAGGGCCTGTAGGGACAGGCCAAGGGGAATGGCTTTAAGCTGCCAGAGGGGAGACTGAGATGAGCTCTTAGGCAGAAGCTCTTCCCTGTGAGGGTGCAGAGGCACTGGCACAGGGTGCCCAGAGAAGCTGTGGCTGCCCCATCCGTGGCAGTATTGAAGGCCAGGTTGGACACAGGGGTTGGAGCTGCTCCAGTGGAAGGTGTCCCTGCCCGTGGCAGGGGTTGGAGCTGAATGAGCTTTAAGGTCCCTTCAACCCAAACCATTCCGGGATTCCATGATTCTAAAGCTCTTCCATAAAATACACAGCTTACACTAGAAAGAATGCCCAGTTGGTCATGTAGTAGACGCATTCATGGGTTCATTTCCTAGCTGCTTGAGCTCAGAGGTGTTTCAGCCTCTTTTGATTGCCCCAAGTGGATGCTCTTGTTTGGGTTGAATTGAAGCCGAGTTGCCCCACTGTAATCTGCAGCCTTGAAGTCTATGACTTGCATAAAGAGTATTTCTAAAGGGATGGGGAAATACTGAAGCCCTGCAGAAGTTCACTTGAAAGGCCACATGCAATTCCTGCAGCTTGGATCAAGAAAACTCAAGTCAATCTGTAGTGAGTGCTATTGATGGGTTCTTCAAGACATGCCGGGTTTGGAGAGGGATCATTGACCAATCACTTGCTAAACACCAGGCAAAGATGATGCTGTTGATAGGAAGAAAAGGTCAGTGTTGCCTTGGGATGCTTGTCCTGCAAATAGTCCTCCTGCAGTCATGTAGTTGGGGATGTAGTCATGTTGGGGAACCTTCGGCTGTTGAGCTGTTTGCAGCCCAGTGAAGATACCAAAACAGGGGGGGACCAACAAGAGACTTGGAAAGAAAATGATGGGGAAGATTGGAAATCAGGAAAGTGGAATTTCTGGGGAAAGAGGGATTGAAATGGGATTTTTAGCCAGAAAAAAACAAGTGGAAACCTAAAATTGCCTTCAAATACATAGAAAAACTGGTACAAAGAGGAAAACAAGAAACTTTTCCCTGCCCAGGATGCATCGAAGGAGCTGTTGCAGGTTAAATCCTACCAATTAAGGTCAGACATCGGGGAAAAATACAAGAATGAAGAGAGAGGAGGCTGGAAAGGGCTTGCACTTCCCATCACTGGAGGTCTTGAAGCACACGGTAGCTATACCCATACCACAGCTAGCTCTGCCTGAGGCAAGGGATGTCTCAATGGCTTTTTGAGGGCTGCGTGATTCCAAGTGAAAATGAATTGGTTAGTCTAGAGAAACAAAGGATGAGACATCACCATCTCTAAGTGTACAGGGAGTCTGGAGAGGGAAGGTGGAGTATACACATAGGAGAGGAAATGAAGCGACTTTGGGATGGGATGGATGAGCCTGGGTGATGGCTCTGAGCATCCTAAGGTCCCATGCATGGCACCAGGATCTTCTCTGCCTCCCAAAGTGGGGAATTGAGGAAACCGCTCACGGAGGCAGCACAGCAGTCTCTGGGTGAGGTTACATGCCCCAGTGCAACTGAGGGCTGCACCCAGGTTTCCAAACTCCCATTGAGCCCTTAATGAAGCTCAGCGCAAACATCTGATGAAACCATGGAAGGCCCTGGATTTTGTATGGTTTCAGCATAGGATTATGGTTTAGACATAGCTCAGGCTCGCTGTGACAGTGGGAGATGCCTCCTAGAGAGCATATCCCTCAAGCATTAAATCAACCACATCCCAACCAGCACAAGCCATGACTGGGGCTGCGAATATCTGGTCCAGCTCAGACAGGACCATCCTGCTGCAGATGGCTGCTGCATCCCTGTATGTTTGTGACCTCTGTGGTACTTTGCTGCCAGGGAGGTCACATCTGCACTCTTTCCTTCCACCTCCAGCTTTCCAAGATCTCCCTTCAGGTGCTGCACCTGAGGAATCAAGAATTGCCCCTGAGGCATGGGTATATGTGAAGGTGTCCCAGCCCATGGCAGGGGGCTGGAACTGGATGAGCTTTAAGGTCCCTTCCAACCCAAACCAGTCTACTATTATATGATATGACTCTATCCCATGAGTCATGGGCTGTGGCACTGTGGTCATCCCTGGATGTCTCCTTCTTAGCACTTGGCTGGACCTGTTGCCTGTGCACATGCAGCTAATCTGAGCTTGCAAATAGACTTGAGGTCCCTCACCGTGACTTACCCATCAACGGTGACCATCACCGAGACAATGTGCACATGAGATGCTTTTCTCTTGATGTCCAGTCCTCCGACCCTCGTGATGGAGCAGCTCTCCCCAGTGCTGCAAGATTTCACCTCTCCTCCTTTCCAAAGCATCTGTTTGGCAGCAGGGCAGAAACAGGGACCTTGGGAGCCTCTTGGACACATCCCTGCACTGCTCCTGACATCTGGGCCAGAGAAGGTCTCTGCTTCTTGGCTGCTCTTGACAACTGCCTGTGAGTCCTCCTTGTTGCTCTCCTGGGGATGGAGCCGGAGCGCTCCCATGGAGGGGATGGGGTGAGATGGAAAGTCCTGCTGGGAATGAGTCACGCTCCGCGTGCCTGGAAAAAGCAACCTCTGGCAACTGCTTCCCATCCTGCTGCGGTGCTGGGAGGGGAGAAGGGCTCACCAGTTCCTTTGGGATCACTGTTTATTTGTTGGCTTGCTTTGTGTTTAAGTGGGATGCACGGCAGGGCTGGGCATTCACTGGGAGGCTGAGAGGGGCTTTGGACAAGGGCTTGTAGAGGCCCAAACCATTGTGTGATTAAAGCCATTCCCCTTGGCCTGTCCCTCCATCCCTTGTCCAAAGCCCCTCTGCAGCTTTCCTGCAGCCCCTTCAGGCACTGGAGCTGCTCTAAGGTCTCCCCTTCAGGAGCCTTCTCTTCTCCAGGCTGCCCCAGCGCAGCTCTCAGCCTGTTTGTGGGGGAGTAGCAGAGCTGGGATCCAATCCCAAATAACTGCCCCATTCCTAGCTAGACGTCACAAAGCACAGGGTGAATTTTCTCTTTCACCCACATCCCTTACTCTTTATTTTACTCCCAGAGCAACTGCACAAGTGCCAAACCTCAGCACTTCGCACGACGCAAGACACTTATTTTCCTTCCTATCTCGTAGAAAGAGACAACCCCATTTCGTAGACACAACACCCAAACTGTTTGCTCTCAACCCCTGATAGCCAGGCACAGAGGTTTATCTGTGCTGCTGCGTCTTGAAGCATCCTCGTGGCCTGGATAGAGCACTTGTGGTACCATAGAAGCCAAAACACTCCTGCCTAAACCCCCTAGTTGTCAAGCAGACGATACCTGAGAGGGAGCAGCATTAAACCAGCTTTGAACATGAGTTTTGGCTCTGTGATGGAGCTGCAGAGCATAATCTGCGCTTAACTTCACCGGGGCTCAGGATCCATGCGCCAGGAGGATAACGAACCACCCCCAAGGGCTGAATCTGGGGCTGGTGGCTGGAACTTGAGGAAATCCTGTGAGTTTCTAATCTTAGGCTGCTTTTCTTGAGGAGTTTATTGCTTTAAATAGAAAAGCTTAAAGGGGATTGACTCCTACAATCCCTCTGCTCTGGACTAGGCTGTCAGCTTTAGTGGTTCAGCGACGGGCATGGGCGCTGCATCGCAGCACATCCTTTCTGTGAAGGGAAAACAAGGTTTAGGCGGGCTCATTTTCTGCTGGTTTGTCTCATCCAACCAATTTTGGACCCAGATTCAGACCCACTCAATAGGTAGTAGCAGCCTCTGAGCCTTATGAAGCTGGGCAGGTAGAGAGGAGTTATAAATGATGCATAAGGGAAAGGCTTGAACAGGAGCACAACCCTTAATGAGACCCTAGAGAACCCCCATTACAGAAAGCCCCTGTGGCTAGCGCCTGTCCTGTTTTGACTCAGTTATACCACGTGTCCAGAACATCCCTCACTCTAAATAGAGTCCGATGTGCTACTGAACTCATGGTGAAAGAAGAATGTCCCAGAGATGCTGTTGCAAGGATGGTTATAGATGGGTAAAGCTGGAGGCTTCACCTCCAGGTGAGACACTCTGGAGTTCCTAATGGGGTCATTAGTTCAGAAGAGCTTTATTAACAGAGTAATTCAATGAGGCACTTAAGCCAAAGGCAGAAAAAGTCTCTCAGTGTTTAGAAACCACCCTGCTGAAGAAATCACATCCATCCAGCAAGTGCAGGCAGCTCAGTTTGGTGCTGAGCAGGTAACGTGGCAGCTCCACCTGGAGACACATCCCAGCTCCAGGCATCCCCTCTCTGTTGCTGCATATGTCCGGGCTTCTCTCCAGTTTCTCCTGTCCTGTTTGAAGCCCATGTGAGATGGTGAAGGAGGAAATGGGTGGTGAGGGTGGGTCATGGAAGAGAAGAAGGGTGATGGACCCATTGCTGTAGCTGCTCCGTAGCTCCAGGCCATGATACCAGATCATTGAGCAGCAGAAAAGCCAAATGCGACGTAAAGAAGATACAGTCCTGGCCATGGAGGAACTTGGGAGTGGGTACATCCCTCCGACATTGTCCATCCGCCCATACAAGAAGCATGGCAGACACCTGGATTGCAGCCACACAAAGTCATCCTCATCACGGGATCTTCCAGGTGAAATACCTGGGATGCTTTTTAAAGCTCATTTGTTCGGTCTGGAAGGGAACATCTTGTTCATCTGCTCTGCCTCACACACAGAACAGGTCAGAGAGTGTTGTCCCCCCCTCAGCCTGCAGTGGCAGGAGGGAATATCCTTTTTGGGATGATCAGTTATCTGTCTGGAGGACCATCTCCAGAACAGTCCCCCTTATCCCTGGGGAGGGAATGCCGGGTTCTCCATCATTTCCCAGTGGGATTTGCAGTGGGTGGTCACACACTCAGGAGCTTGGCAGCCTTTTCGGTGGTGCTGCTTGCTGCGGAAAGCACTTATTTTTATCCCTGTATGGAATAATCATCTCCTGATGTCTGTGCTGAGATCTGTGATTTGGGCAGCCAAGCTCCCAGGCTTCACAACGTCTGTGCTGCCACCACCCTTTGCAGACCCCAAAGCATGACACCAACCCTGCCGTTACCCGTCCTCTTCCTCACCTCTGTGAATCCTTCCTCCTAAACCTATCCCTTTCCCTTCTCCACAGCCAGAACGTGTTCTGGATGCCGTGTCCCACTGGGTGTTGGTTGATAGTTCGCAACCCATTTGCATGCTGGGCAGCAGCTTCCGGACCAAGTCACCTTATCTCTGTACATCCCTGTCCAGAAGGAGAGTCTTAGTATCATAGAATGATGGAATGGGTTGGGTTGGAAGGGACTTTAAAGCACCTTCAGTTCCAACCCCTGCCACGGGCAGGGACACCTTCCACTGGAGCAGCTTGCTCCAAGCCCCTGTGTCCAACCTGGCCTTCAACACTGCCAGGGATGGGGCAGCCACAGCTTCTCTGGGCACCCTGTGCCAGCGCCTCAGCACCCTCACAGGGAAGAGCTTCTGCCTCATATTTAACCTGAACTTCTCCTGTTTCAGTTTGAACCAATCACCCCTTGTCCTATCACTGCAGTCCCTGATGAAGAGTCACTCCCCAGCATCCCTATAGGCCCCCTTCAGACACTGGAAGGCTGCTATGAGGTCTCCATGCAGCCTTCTCTTCTCCAGGCTGAACAGCCCCAACTTTCTCACCCTATCTTCATACAGGAGCTGCTCCAGCCCCTGCTCATCCTCATGGCCTCCTCTGGACTTGCTCCAACAGTTCCATGTCCTTCTTATGCTGAGGACACCAGAACTGAGTCCTTGCACTACCTCAGCCTGCCCCAGCTTCCCCACCCTGCTGATGCGTGTGCAGTGCCCTCTGACGTGTCCTCAAGGCACAGGGAAGGATGAATGGAGCGCTTTCCTACTCCTACCACCCTGTCTTGGAACACGTGCGAAGTCCATCACTGCTGGGAGATTGTGATGAGTCAGCGTTTGCACGTGCTGAATCACTGCAGGGAGGTGCAGAGAGCAGGGGGAGATGCCCAACCTCATGGGGAGTGTAAATGCCCCAGGAAGATCTATCTGAAACCAAATTCCTATTGAAACCCATTGAGCTGCCAAGGGCAGGGCACCACCTTGTAAGGCTGCTTCATGTCCAAGCTCCCAGTGCAGCATCAAGCTGTGAGAGCAGGGAAAACAAAGAACGTGTCAATAGTAGATGATGAGATCAAATGTACCCTGATGAAGTTTGCTGATGACACCAAACTGAGTGGGAAGCAGACACTTGGGAAGGTGGAGCCACCCTGCAGGATGGGCTGGACAGGCTGAAGAATGGGCTGGGGAGAACCTGATGGAGCTCAACAGGACAAGTGTCAGGTTTTGCCCCCTGGGCAAACCCAATCCTGGAGTGCAGCACAGGCTGGGATCTGCCCAGCTGGAGCAGCTCTGGGAAAGGGACCTGGGGGACACCAGCTCCATAGGAGTGGACAGTGAGTGGCTGCAGCAAAGAAACCCAACAGGGTGCTGGGGAACATCCCCAAGGGCATCACCAGCAGAGATAAAGTTGTCACTGTCCCACTGTGCTCGGTGCTGGCCAGGCCACTCCTGGAATTCTGGGTTCAGTTTGGGTCCTGCTGTACAGAAAAGACGTGGATGGGCTGGAGAGGGTCCAGAGAAGGGCCACAAGGATGATCCAAAGGCTGGGCAGCAGTGAGGAAAGGCTGAGAGAGCTGGGACTGTTCAGCTGGAGAAGAGAAGGCTCAGGTCCACAAAGCAGGGCTTTGGGGATGCCTTTTGGGTGTAACTGATTCCCAGTCCCCCACTGATGCCATTTGGTTCACTCTTTCTTTCTTAGGTGAAGATCCTGCTGAGCGCATGGGATGGCTTCAGGCATGGGTTAGCTCAGGACTTCATCCCTGGTTCTCAAAGCAGCTTTAAGGTTAAAAGGTAAGAGTTGCAGCATGGGCAAGACCTCCATGCTGGGTACCCTTGCTGATGCCCCCCAGCAGCCTAATGCCATCCATCCCTCTATGAACAGCACAGAGTGAACAGGAGGATGCTTTAAATATACATCCCTAAATCACCTTCTCTCTTGCCAAGCACCTGCTGACGGCAGGGATGCTCCTAACAGCCTGAAGGAGTCCTGGTTATTTCTATCAAGCTCTTGATTCCCTCTCCCCTTTCTTTCAGCCATAAAATGGGAACAAAATGAGCTCCTAGGTTCAGGAGGGACAGTGGGGGGAGCCTTTCCCATCACAGGTATGGTGGGAGCTCATCCGTACCATGGCAGAGCCAGATCTTCCTCCAGAAGACCTTCCCCCTTTCATTCTATCTAGGAGTTAACCTATTTGGTTCTTCCTTTCTCTTCATCCTCTCCTATTCCTGAAAATCAGGCCACGGGCAGGACAAGGAAGCAAGACAGGGGTACAAACCCCAAAGAGGTTTAGGTTGACTTCTGCTCTCATCAAAGTTCAATGCTCCTTTCAGGCTCCCTGTTCTGGCTAAGGTCAGTAATAGAACCAGGTAGTCCTGGTGTTCTATTTCCACCTCCATTTCCAGCTTGAATGGGATAAAATTCCAGGTCAGGAAGAGCTGGAAGAGCCCCCCCAGGAGTTTCTGGTTTTAGGGTCTCTGCTAGTACTGCCTTTAACATGAAACGCATTTACTGTTCTTGCTCAGAGCAGAGGCCAAGCAGGGAGTGAGGCCGGAAAAACAAGGGGTCATGATGGAGATCCCTTTTTTCCCTTCACTTAACTCTGAAATAAAAATACATCTCAAGCTTGTTTTGGGATTAACAGGAAAAAAATCCATCCTGATGGGAACCATCTGTGGCCGGGAAGATGCCGGCTGCTCTCTGCTTCCCACCCAGCACGCAGATGCTGGTATGTGGGGTGTGTTCCTCTCCCAAATATTATTCCTCTCATCCCTGTGCTGCTCAAAGGAATCCCAACTATTTAAGGAGGCTTTAGTCTCCTTATGAGCCCAGCATTAAAAAGCAGCAGCAGCTCATTACACCTATATAACATAATATTTGCTCTCCTCATTACACCACCGCTGCCCGGCACAGCTTGCTGGTGGCTGCTGGTCCCACAGTGTAAATACTGGAAGCCTCTTTGTTATAACCTTTCCACCCCAGACATTACCTCATGTTCAAAGCAAATATCTCGTGGCCTTTCCAACCTGTCCTGCAAAGCAGGAGGGGAAATCTGCCCCAAGGGGTGGAGATGTCTTTGCTCTGCAGCTTCCGTGCTGCTGGAAATCATGGAATCATGGAATAGTTTGGGTTGGAAAGGACCTTAGGATCATCCAGTTCCAACCCTCTGCCATGGGCAGGGACACCTCCCACTAAACCATGGCACCCAAGGCTCTGTCCAGCCTGGCCTTGAACACTGCCAGGGATGGAGCATGAGTATTCACACCATGGTATAGAGAACCACAGTGATTGCTGCAGTGGCTGCTAACCCGATGTGGGGTTTGGGGTGTTTGACAGTGGGATGGAACTGGTTCTGGGTCGGATGATTGGTAATAGGAGGATAAAGAGGGGTGTTTACAGCATTGGAGATGCTGGAGAGCGTTTGGGGCCGGAAAAAGCCTCCTAAACCAGGAAGAAAAACTCAAGACCAGAAGGAACTCAGGATGAAACCAACGAAAGAGAGGGCAGGTCTGGTCCTGGGAGGGAAGGAGGAGAGGCTGAATGCGTGTCCCTGCTCTCACCATGCTTCCGGCAGGCAAGGAGGCTGAGATGCCTCCTCCCGGGATCAGCTCTTGGCAGGTTGAGCAGGAAGCTGGAAGCGAGACGGGACCAACAGGTTCTCCATGCTGCCAGTGCTGCGAGAGCCTCCCAGAGAGTAGCTACAAACCTGACCTGGGATCCACCCCCTGCTCAAGAGTGAGGAGCTGAGCGGAGCTGGCTGGGCATAAAGGGGGCAAAATGGGCACTGTCAGGGGCTTTTACAAACCTGGTTTGAAGAAGGACTTTTGTGGGTGCCCGAATAGCCATGACATCTTCACAGTGAGTCCAGACCTCGCTTCGGAGTTGGTTGGGACTCATTTACGCAAGTAATGAAAGGACCCGTAGGTCTTGCCCACAGTGGCTTCCTGCTTATCCCTCTAGGACAACTGCTGTGTTGAGAGTGGGGACCCCTGAGTCTTTTTAATCTAGCAGGATTGAATCTACTGGGCCTGTAGGGACAGGCCAAGGGGAATGGCTTTAAGCTGCCAGAGGGGAGACTGAGATGAGCTCTTAGGCAGAAGCTCTTCCCTGGGAGGGTGCTGAGGCGCTGGCCCAGGGTGCCCAGAGAAGCTGTGGCTGCCCCATCCCTGGCAGTGTTGAAGGCCAGGTTGGACACAGGGGCTTGGAGCAAGCTGCTCCAGTGGAAGGTGTCCCTGCCCATGGCAGGGGTTGGAGATGGAGGAGCTTTGAGGTCCCTTCCAACCCAAACCAGTCTGGGATTCCATGACTCAGCTCACGTCTCCTCCATGGAGCCCAGCAGGAGTTGGCTGGAGAAAAGGATGTTGCTCCTACATCGTTATCTCCTTCCCACTGGAGATGGCAGAAAGTGTCCCAGTGTTACAGGCACATCACAGGGGATGAAGGCAAAATGCCTTCCCTCTCTGATGCCAGCAAAATCCATCTATAAGACAGCCTTGTCCCTGCAGCCGGGGGTGCAGCCCATGCTCCTGGCCCTGGAACGCGGGATGCTCTGACACTGCTTTGCCCAACCCTGTTCTAACCACGAGCTGGGAATAGTCATTGCTGCTCTCCTCGGCCCTACCCATCCTTCCTGTCTTGCATCCCTAGGAATTTGGATGGCAATTGCTGAAACTCCCTTGGGTTTCACTCTGCCCTAGCACCACAGGACCCCACGGACAAGCAGCCTTGGAGCTAAGTGCTGGCCCAGCCCTTGCCTAACCAGTGCTCCCAGTTCTATGGGACCGTTTTGCTGCTGGTGACCATGAGGAGGTAGCAGGAGTGCTGCCTGCACAGCTTAGGTTGAGGGAGTGCAATCCTTGCTGTGTCCAGGCCTTTTGCCTCCTCCTGCTATTTCACACACAGCCATAGGCTTTGATTTCATCTCGTGGAGTCCAGACACTGCCTAAGGACTGCAGGCTTGAACACAAAGGTGAACTTGTGTGGTAGTGAGCGTGGCACATCAGTGATGCGAGCAGAGCAGCAATGCAGTGCGAAGAGCCGTGGGGCCTCGGTACTTAATGTGGTGCTAGAAATCTCCTGGGAAAAGTCTTCCTGGGGGATTGGACGTGGAGCTGTTGGAGCGAGGCCAGAGGAGGCCATGGAGCTGCTGCGAGGGCTGGAGCAGCTCTGCTCTGGAGCCAGGCTGAGAGAGCTGGGCTGGGGCAGCCTGGAGAAGAGAAGGCTCCTGAAGGGGAGACCTTAGAGCAGCTCCAGTGCCTAAAGGGGCTGCAGGAAACCTGGAGAGGGGCTTTGGCCAAGGGATGGAGGGACAGGCCAAGGGGAATGGCTTTAAGCTGCCAGAGGGGAGACTGAGATGAGCTCTTAGGCAGAAGCTCTTCCCTGTGAGGGTGCTGAGGCACTGGCACAGGGTGCCCGGAGAAGCTGTGGCTGCCCCATCCCTGGCAGTGCTCAAGGCCAGGTTGGACACAGGGCTTGGAGCAAGCTGCTCCAGTGGAAGGTGTCCCTGGCCGTGGCAGGGGTTGGAGCTGGATGAGGTTTAAGGCCCCATTATCCCAAACCATTCTGTGACCCTATGTAACACCGTGCACCAGAAATTGAGACTGGTCCTGCTATTCTAGTGCGGCTTTTCGAGGGGGATGTTGATGGTTTCAAGTCCACCCAACCTTCAGGTAACATCAGCTCTGACGCTGACCCCTCCACTCTGCTTGAAATCCTCCCCATGAGCCCAGGCTGCCCAAATGCTGGTGCTGCTCTGCAAGGAAGACTCCTCTTCCCATGATCTTATATCAAGGCCCTGATAGGCCAAATAGCCCCCAAAATGCCAATCTCACTTTAGTAGAGGAGTTTGCTTGTGCATCGTTAGTGGTGCTCGGACAACTGAAATGAGATGCACGCACACACAAGCTGTATTTCACCCATCAAAAAGCAATTCACAGATGACATTTATATAAACCTCTGCAACAGCATCATGTAAAGACACATTATATTGTATGGGGAAGAAAATGCATTGCTGCTTTATTAGGTGGTGGTGAAGGAACGGATTCGCATCGCATTTTGCAGACAATGAGGTTTTGAACTTTGGGGGCTTAATTTCGGCATTGTTTGTGCGAGCATGCTCCAGCACAGACAGCTTTAGCCAGAGGCTGTGATGGGTCTTTCATTACAGCCTGTGGATAAAGCCCGTGTTATAGGGTCACAGAACAGAGACCTTCAAACCACGCATCTCCGGGAAGGAGATAATCAGAAAACTGATGTTCCCCTTTGCCTCACTGAATAAGAGAGGCTTTGTTCAGGGATACAGGGATACAGGTCAGGTCTGTGGCACAGCCACTTGCAAGAGATAGTATTTCCTCTACCTGCAATGGAGCTATGAGAAGAATGTGGCAGGTTCCTCTCGGTCTGCAGAAATGGAGAGCTATCACCCAAAGGTGTTGTTTAATATTAACTGGCCCAGTGCGCATCTATGAAAGGCTCGATTGTGTGCCTATCTGTGTTTATATAGAAACAGCACCTCCAAAGTCATGCTAATGTGGCTGAAGCCTTGCACAGGCTGGAGCGGGTGAAAGTTCTCCCTGTATCACTGATGGTTGTTGTCAATAGAGAGAGGTTTCTGTGTTGGCACAAGGAGAATGAGCCTGAAGCCCAGACCTTCCCATGCTGGGGGATGTGGCTGCACAACCAAGGTATCATCAAGAAGCCTCTGATTAATGTTTCGGCTAAGAGAAGAGAAGGGGAAGGCAGGCAGGGAGCAGAAGGGAACAATGCAGCCCTGTTTGCATGGGGAGCAGCTTGTGGGTGCTCATAGAATCATAGAATGCTTTGCGTAGGAAAGGACCTTAAAGCTCATTCGGTTCCAATCCCCTCCTATGGGCGAGGACACTTTCATAGACCAGGTTGCTCAAGTGGGAGTTTGCTTTAGGATGGATGCGACGGGAGCCCCTCCAGCAAAACCCACTGTGATTTCAGTGCAGGCTTGGCCTCCACACTCACCCTCTCTGACTCTTTGGGCCAGATGGTATCAGAAGCTCCTTCTCACAAGGGCAGGGAAATCTTGCTTCACATGATGACAAACAGATTTCTTTCCTTGCTGTTTCAGCCCCATTTGTTTAGCGAGTGGACCACATCTAGGATCTAGGAAACACTCGGAAACACAGTCATTTTGACTCATTAGTTCAGAGACTGCTTTACCTACGCGCCCTCCAGTTCTCACAATACAGCTAAACACGGGCTGGCAGTGGGTGGATAGTTATTCCCACCTACAGCTAAATGCATGTGTCGAAAGAGGAGTTGCAGGCTTGAAATTGTCTCATTTGCTACCAGTTATGTATTCGGGACTGGATTTTCCTCCCTTAAACCACCTTCATTCAGGGAATCACCAGACAGTGGGGAAGGTGCTTGTTTAATGGCTTCAAAAAAGGGAGGAAAAGGATCCACGGTGATGCCTAGATATTCCCTTCTGGGAGCAAAGAGCTTCAATGTGATCATAATTCATCTCTTTTCATATACGACATGGTGCATAACCATCTTTGAGTTCTTTGGCTGTGTCCTCCTGAGCCTTGAGCACTGAGGGTGGAATAGCAGGACAAAAGACCTGTCCCATCTGTGTAGTCGTTGTCTGCGTGATGCTGGTTTGTGCGGCTAGAGGGGAGGAAAGGAGATGGAAACTGCTCCTTGGTACCAAGAAGATGCACAGATGGGTCTTAGGGATGCCATGCATCGCAGCCAGTGATGAGTGCTGCTGGCTGGGTCAGTGTGCTCAGTCACTGCCCACTAGAGGAGATACCTCCCTCCTTCAAACACCATCATGTGCACACCAGGTGTATTCCCTCTGCAAACAGCATGTGGCTGTAGCCAACAGGCACGTGTTTCATGAGCGAGGCCATCTGCAGACCATAGGTGGATGGGGGGTGAGATGTCTGCTCTAACTCCTGCCCCTCAGCTGAGCTGGGACCCACCAGTTCAGACTTAAACCCACATATTGATTTTACTGCTCCACTAGTTGAACACAGCCATGAATGTCTCCAGCACTCATAGACCTTTGGTAATGAAGGCTGATGTGAGAGGCAACATGGGATGTTGTACTAAGGCATGCCTATTATTTTTCCCCAGTAGCAGCCCTGTGTTTATCCTAAGCTTCATAATGAGAGCAGGAGCTGAGGGTTACAGATGGGTTCATTACTTCTAAGTGTGTATTTAACGTGGGGAGAAAATGGCAACTAATAAAAGGGCAAAAGCTTGGGCTACAGGACTGTGACTTGCCTCCAACTTGGCAGTGGGTACCCTTTGTGGCAATGTGCAGACCCTTGTCAGTTGTCTGCGCAAGGTCATTCACCACTTTCCACCTCACCCCCATCCAGGAGGCTGTGGATAGACTGATCAGACCCATGTTTCTCCTTCGAAGCCCTTTGAAGGGCTGTGGTGCCAGTCCAGGCGCTGTTAGTATGAGATACTGCTATAGGGCAAGATCCTTTAGGGTTTCTAGAGGGAAAGGAGAGCGCGAGGAGCTCTTCATCCTGAGAAGTCCTGATGGAGACAGGCATCCCACACCCCTTCTTACTGGACCATCATCACCACAAAGACTCCTCCTGGCTCCTCCAGATCTCACCTTTTGACAACCAACTTCTCCCTTTCCTCCATCCTTACGTTGCCTCTTTGTCCACTGGAAGACAGCCGATGCTTCCCGCAACCCCCTCTTTGGACCTTACCAGCTTTATCCTTACTCTTTTCTACTGAGTTCACAGAGCCACTTGCTGAGGAAGTTCACACTTTGCTCCTGAGGAATCGATTCGGGGGATGGTGGTGGAGAGGCCGCCACGTGGGGAGATGGGGCTGTGACAGCCCAGGTGATCAAACCCTGGTTAACCTTTGCTCAGGTGTGCTCCACTTGCCTGTTCAAGGGCTCAACTGCACCTTTCAGATACGACAGAAGAGAAAATGCCTCATGTGACTGACCTGATAATACACCTTAAGTCATATTCTGCCTCAATTTAAGTGAAAGAGCCTATATTTAAGTGCTATCGTGCAGCAGAGGAGCACCTAGTTTCCAACGGAGACATCAAATGGGGAGACTTCTCCTTCTGTTTGTCACTTTCCCCCCTCATTTCTCCTAACAGCTAAAATAAAATGCTTGTTTGTCTTCTCAACTGACTTTGTTGTTGACTTCCTGCCGCTCAGGGCTAATTTTGTACTGATGACATGCCACAAAGCATTTTGTCCTGACGGTGGGGAAGGGATGCAGGAGCTGATTGTAATTCCCTCTTCCAGACTATGCCAGGACAAAATTAGTTCTTCTTGGTTTTATTCATGACTATATGGACCATCAATACGGTCACAGCTTCTCCCCCATGATGGAAGACTCCAGTGCAGTGATTAGAGGAGAGTAAGGGTGTCTGCGATCTGATTTACCTGCAGCAATAATTCATGCCAGTGACTTTAGAACTATTCAAGTGCATTCATCTTATCTCCTGGAAGGGTTGTGGGGCTGCTGGTTAACCTACCACAGAGCAGGCAAACAAAGCTATTGTGCAAACAGGCAAAGTGCTTCCTGGTTTAGTGGACAAACAGTATCTTCATCTCTAGTTGCTGGGTAACATCATTCACATGGGTTAGATATAAGGCAGAAGCTCTTCCCTGTGAGGGTGCTGAGGCGCTGGCACAGGGTGCCCAGAGAAGCTGTGGCTGCCCCATCCGTGGCAGTGTTGAAGGCCAGGTTGGACACAGGGGCTTGGAGCAAGCTGCTCCAGTGGAAGGTGTCCCTGCCCGTGGCAGGGGGTTGGAACTGGAGGAGCTTTAAGGTCCCTTCCAACCCAAACCAGGCTGGGATTCTATATTCATCCTCTGTGATCTCTCCAGGGCTCACAAGCCCACCACTGTCCC
This sequence comes from Ara ararauna, assembly GCA_028858755.1. Lineage (NCBI taxonomy): Eukaryota > Metazoa > Chordata > Aves > Psittaciformes > Psittacidae > Ara > Ara ararauna. The sequence goes on along the minus strand of CM054378.1, from coordinate 131,952,438 downwards.
TGCTGCAGGGATGGATACCTTGCATGGCCTTGTAATGAGTAAAATAAAGGAAGGACAGGTTGAAATACAGAGGATGTAATAGCAAAATAGCTCTGCATGTTCTCCCTGTAAGTGCTATGGTAAAATAATTGTGCCTAAGGGGACGCTTGCAGTCAACACCCTCCTTACACTTATTAGAGGCAGGAGAAAGAGTTAGGGAAAAGCACCTTAATGAAAATAGTGGCAGCACAAACACAGGAAGGCACAGCTCTCCCTCCTGTTTGCCCTGCATTCCTGGAGTATTTGCATGGAAAACAATAACACGTCCCTTCCCGCTTCCTTCCCCTTGCCCAGGGCTACCTATGGGGCAGCTGCGATGGGGGTTTACCTCCCATCAGCCCTGCACAGACAGACAGGCAGACAGACAGACAGACAAACACATCTTGGCTCACTCCCTGCCTGGATAAATTTGGCCTCGCTTTTCTCATGCTTCATTTTCTTCTTCTAAATAGACAGAGGGTATTGCAACTCCCCCCCAAGCCTTGCTCAGTGCCCTCCATCCAGATGTGGCACTGGTTTCATCACCAGTGAATTAGATGTTCCTTGCTCTTCCCCCAAAAAGCCAGCTATGGGGGAATCTGTTGTGCTTTCGCCATACCTTATCTTGTTTCCCAGACCTTCCCAACCTGGAGCAACCTGGAGCAGAGAAGCTGTGGCTGCCCCATCCCTGGCGGTGTTCAAGGCCAGGTTGGACACAGGGGCTTGGAGCTGCTCTAGTGAAAGGTGTCCCTGCCCATGATAAGGGGTTGGAACTGTATGAGCTTTCAGGTCCCTTCCAACCCAGATCAGTCTGGGATTCTATGAAATGCAAGAAACCAAAATCCGACCGGCTCTGACATATTGGGGATGAACAAGATACCCCATGACACTGGAAAAGATCCATGGATGGGTCATCTGATGGCCTTAGGCAAGTGTTTCTCCAGGGAAGATGTCCTTCCTATGAGCCTGGAAGTAGGAAAAGGAGGTTTCCCCTACCTACAGAAGGGTGAAACCCCACTTTTTCTTAGAGGAGGGTGATGCTGTGGTCAAGGACTGCTCACCCCCTTCCCCCTCTTTCCACTCCCTGCAGCATCTCCTTCACCATCCCCACACCCCAAATAGTGCTGTGCCACCTCCTCCAAGGCTCTGCACGTGATGCCCTTTGCATTCCCTCCTCTCCAGTTTCATATTTCCCTGCCAGAACACAAAAATATTCCCTTCTGGACCGATTTCTCCTTTCCACAAGCGTGTAACGAAACGCTTTCAGGATGTGGTGTGAAATCTGCCTACGCCTGAGACTCGCCCCTGGTTTAAAGCATCAGCGCTGAGCTGGGTCTTAATGGAGCAGCTTAGAAAGTGATCACACACTGGGAATGTCGCAGGAGTACAAAGGGGTTTAAGGAGGGTTTTAGAGGTGCATCGAATGTGACTGGGGATATACAGTGAGGAATGAGCGCAGCAGAAGTCCCAACTGTGCCAGAGGGAGGTATTTAAAACAGCTTTGAGCAGTCAAGGCTTTAAGCAGGATAAGGCGCTTTTAAACCTGAAAACAACATTCCCAATCCAAAATTCCATCTATTTTCCTAGAAGCTGCCTCAAAATTCCCATGAAATTTCCTTCCATCGGCTGCTCCATGACTTTATTTTGACATAGCACAGCCTTTAGCAGGGGGGATAGACAGTCTGCTCTTCGTTCCTCTCCTCACAGCTGCTTGGAGGTGGCTCGAAAAGGAAACCATCCCCATCCCTGCATCCCTGCAGGAGCCTGTGTGGGATTCAACAGGCCGAGTCGAGGAAATATGCTGAAAATGTGCAAACTCGGATCCGTTTCGGAGGCATTTTGCTCAGCAAATGGGTGCTAAAAAGCAAATCACTGCCGGACTTCCATGCTTCTGGAACCTCACGACGAAGGGGAATACTTCCTCCCGGTGCCAGAAGAAGATATGTTTTCCTTGATAATCCCAACGGCTGGACTATTTCTGCTGGAATGAAAAGGAGATGATCCCTAGGCAGACACCCAAGCCTGTACAATTTCATCCCTGCTGTTTCAAGTCACAAGGACAGTCACGACTTTGTTATGTGCATCATAACCCCCCCATACATCCACCTTTAAGCCTGGGGGAAAACGCGGCCTGAAGCTCTGCCATGGCCCCAGCAAGCAGGCAAGCAACTAAAATGCTCCCGTGGGATGTATTTTCATCAGGATTTCAGATAATCACAGCTCTGAGGGACTTTGGAGTCGGAAATGCCTGCTGTCAGCAATACTGTAAGGAAAAGCATTTGGCAAACAGCTACCAGCGCCGCTGCCAGTAAGGCAACCCTGGCATCTCTTCTGCTTAGGGATGGGAGTCTTTACTTTAGATCAGGCTTTATACATTGATTTTTCAGCTCCAGTCTTTTCCTTCGGGGAGGTTTTCCTGCTGGTGGATGCAGTTTCTTGGGTTGTTTCTATGTCTCTTGGGCAAAGAGAGACAGGGAGCTGTTGGCTTCGTCTGGGTGAGGATGAGCCTGGATCTGTCTTTCCCTTGCTTGTTATTTTAACAGCACATCCCCTCCTTTTCAACCTTCTCAGGGTTGGCTCCATGCATAGGCCGAAACGGTGGAAAATGGCCAATCTGCATGGAAAAGAAGGGATTTATTGCTCTGAGGTGAGTGTTTTGCCACCTCGCATCAAGAAGGGCAAAAGACTCGCGTCAAGGATACAGTTCAGTTTTGCCAATGGTGCTGGGTGGCCTCGGACATCCTTCATGCCCTGATTCATCTGTGATGATAGTGTGCAGAAAACAGGTCCTGAGCATGGTGTAGGCACAACAAAATGCTCATCCTTTCCCCCAAACTTTCCAAGCTTTCCTTTTACCCATCTTTCCCTCCACCTTTCCCAAGGTCAGGTTGGATGGGGCTTGGAGCAAGCTGCTCTAGTGGAAGGTGTCCCTGCCCGTGGAAGGGGGTGGGAACTGGATGAGCTTTAAGCTCCCTTCCAACACAACCCATCCTATGATTCTATGACTCCACAAAGCTGCTACAACTCAAGGCCCCTGCACCAGGATGGCTACAGTGGATCAGGTCCAGGGGCCGCATCCATCCAAGTGGGAACCCCTGCTGTGTAAAACATCCCTCCTAGCAGGCTTTGAGACACAATTGCCTTTGATATAAGTACCCCCAAAATAGAAATATGAATGATGTATTTTTCCTTGTGACCACTCTGCTCCCTGCTGCCAAGCAGGGATTTGCTTGTGCCCCGTTAAGAGCAGCCTGGGGTGTACAGAGCTATATATTCACTTGTGGAGGTTTTCCAGGTTAGCATTTTATTTTAGCTACACCCTGTGTGTGTGTATGTACACCCTGTGTGTGTGTGTGTACACCCTCTGTGTGTGTATGTACATCCTATGTGTGAATATGTACATCCTATGTGTGAATAAGTACACCCTGTGTGTGGATGTACATCCTATGTATGAATATGTACACCCTGTGCGTGTGTACGTACATCCTATGTGTGAATATGTACACCCTGTGTGTGTGTATGTACATGTTGCTCCCCGGGGTGAACAACTTCCAGACATCCCGGTTCAGAGGAGGAAGACGCTGGTGATGTGTGATGAAGGCCAGGTTGGACCGGGCTTGGAGCAAGCTGCTCTAGTGGAAGGTGTCCCTGCCCATGGCACGGGGTTGGAACTGGGTGAGCTTTAAGGTCCCTTCAACCCAAACCAGTCTGGGGTGCTATAAGATGTGCGATGAAGCCGGGGGTTCGCCGCCCTTTTGGGGCTCAGTATATCCAAACCCCACAGTACATTACCAAGCCCCCCCCACGGCTTTCCCATCCCTTCAGGGCTCCCAGAGCCGAGCTCTGGGGCATCACCACGACGTGGTTGAGTTACCCCCTTGGCAGGGATGCCCCCACCTTTCCCTCACCAGCGCACCCCCCAAACCCCAACCCCTGTGGCTGGGAGGTGTCCGCTCGCCCCCCCGCAGGGACACCCCGGGACGGACGGGCTCCCCTTCGGGCGCATCCTCCTTCTCTTCCTCCTCTTCCTCCTCCTCCTCCTGCCGCTGCTGTCCGGGGCGGAGCCGCCCGCCCGAGCCCCCGCCCCGCTCCCGGCAGCGGGCGGCAGAGCCGAGCCGAGCCGCGCCGGGCTGCGGGGACGGGGACACGGAGGCGGTGGTGTCACCTCCGTCCCTCCCTTCGCTGTGCCTATTCCAGCCCCGCCAAAGGGGGGAGCAGAGGGGTGTTCCCCGCCCCGATCCCATCCCGGGGCTTAGCGACCTGGAGGCTTTCCCAGCGCCGGCAGGTAAAGGGTCGGACGGGTTGGACGCGGGGGAAGGGGTGGTCTTTGCATCCCGCATCCCCCGTGTCCCCGGGGTGTGTGTGTGTGTGTGGGGGGATGATGCTGAGCCGGGGGGTGTGTATTGTGGTGTTCCGGGTTTGACCCCCAAAAGGAGCGCTGTTGTCCAAAAAGGTGATTCTTTACCCCAAAAGATGGTTCTTTGCCCTCTGTGCTCCCCAAAACGGCGCCCCCACCGTCAGGGAGCATCCCAAGCAAAGTTATGATGTGATGGGATGCTACTGCGTTCTGAGGGATATGAGTGGGCACCCACCTAAGGACAGGTCTCAGGGTACTCCCTTGGGGCTCCAGGACCCCCCAAGTTCCCAGGGTATGGATCCAGCCACCCCCTTTTTCCCCACTAAGCCCTACTTGTTTTACAGGTAATGCTTCATTTTTATCCATGGCTTTCAAAAGAATGGCATCTGCAGTGTCCCACAGCCCTAGGGCTTTCCCCTGGGATTGTCCAGCGCTGTAAAACCCTGAGACAGCAAAATCCCAAAGGAATTTCTTGCTCCTTGCCCCGCTGCATGAGCACCCTGTGCCTATCCAACACCCAGACTCCCCTCGCGCCCTCTGAGGATGCGATAGGGATGTCCTGGATGGCTCTTAGGGATAAAGCCCCATGTTAAGGCCCCCTATTTCTTCCCAGCACTGAGCAGAGAAGGTGAATATAAAGGGTATTATTTTGCCTTGATGCTCGGCAAAGGAATGGCTCAGAAAAAGGGATAATTCAGGAAAAAGAGGGGGGGAAAAAAGAATCAATCTTATTGCTGTTTTATAGAAGCTCTCTCCCAAGTCCTGTCTATTCACTGCTTGGAAAACTGGGCTTTGAGGAGTCGCAGTGGAAATGTGAGCCTTTCCTCTGGGAAAAGTCTGTTGTAGCAATTCCTGATGTTGGAAGCTGTGAAATTTCACCCCTGGCGACGTGGAAAGTGGGATTCTTCAGCCAGGCTAAAAACCTGCCGTTGTCAAACTCTCCATGTCCTGGGTTTTTAGGGATGGGTCTGTATTATTGCTGCTAATCGTGTTGGCTTAAGGGTTATTTTGGGGCTGGGAAGGGATTACGGTAGATAATCGGAGTGGTAGTGACCGTGCTGCATGTGAAATGAAGCAAATATTGAATTGTGGCTCTCTTTGCTGACTCTTTGTCCCTGTATGAAGTGAAATGAGTGTTTGCTCAGTGAGCCCATGTGGATTTTCCTCTGTTAGAAAGTTATGCGCTGTGTGGAGAGCGTTAAACCCTATTGCGCCGCTCGGATGCTGTGCTCTCATTGGGGTGCTCCCAGCAGCCAGGACATTTAGACTGATGTGTTAGGGAGCAAAGTTAGACCAGTGCTTATTCCTAAAGAGCTTTTTTAGGGGTTGGATCACACAGTGAGGCAGGATAAATGCCTTTTACCTTTGTTCCTTCATATATATTGCCAGCTTGCACTTGGCAGGTGTGGCTGGGGAAAAGCTGAACTAAATGGATTTCCTGCCTTGCATTTTGCCTGTGTTCACCAGTCATCAGATCGCTACGGGAAGTGGTCCATTAATACATTATACAGCCTTCATCCACCTGAGCAGTGATGCATCCTGAATCCTTAATCCTGCTGTTTTAACCTGTTTTCCTCCGTCACGACGTCTTCACACCAATATCCCAGCGCTCTTTAGCTCCGGAATCTCTCTCTTTGCTTTAGAAGATGTCAAATATAAGCTCTGCTTTAAGGCAGAGTTAATTCTAGAGTGGGTGTCTCTGTCAAGCTGTACTTTATCAAATAAGCGTGTTCCTCTCTTCCCTGGGATGGATTCTGTACTTGAATGCAAAGCATGACAACGAGCAGCGCAAATGAAATGAGCTCTGCTTGGATCCATCTATTTGGTGTCAAGTTGTAGGTTCAGCGACTGCTGGCTTGGAATTAATGATAAAGGGGTTTGCTTTCGCAAGGCAACAAATTGCTTTTATGAAGCAGGGAGATTATAACAAGACACTGAGGCAGTTGCAGGGGCCAGGGACTATTTGTTGTAGTTTTATCCACAAACTGCCATGGGAATTAGATCCTGCATGAAAACTGCTGTAGTTTTTCACACTGTTTAATGGCAAATTCAGTATATTTAGGGGTTTTGGTGTGTGTTTTCTTCATGTCTGGGTGACAGTAACAGTTGCAAATGGTCTCCCAGGTTGAGCTGAAGATGCTGGCAGCAGATGGCTCCTTCCCCCTGTTGTTTGCTATGAGGCACTTTGATGCTCACAGGTGGTGGAAGTTAGAGCTGGGTCCCCTTTTAACAGCCACACCTGCAGGGAGCATTGTCCTGTAACTCACTTTGGAAGGCTTCCTGAGGGTGAAGATGAAAGGATGTGGTTGTACCTCTGAAATCCTCATGGCATTGCTGCTGTAGAGCTACGGGCTGGTATGTGAAGGTGCGGTTATCACTGACATTGTGTTGTGGTTGAATGAAGATGGGTGCTTAGGGCTCCTCCTGAGAGCAGCTTTCCTACAAACATAGGGTGTAGGAACATGCTTTCCCTGGAGGCTGCTTTGGAACTCCTGGCTCTTGAGAAGATGCATCCAGAAAGGCTGGTGCCCTGTCCACAACCCCTTTAATGAGATGCTTTGCACCTTCTTGATATTGAGATGAAGGAATGGGATTCACCTGGAGCCACTTGGCTGTGGCCATAAAGAGGCTTTGTTAGGCTGCAGCAGCTGATAATTAAGCTTTAAGGAGACGGGGTGGTAGTTGCTTATCCTTGTGCAGAACTAAAGTCCTTTTGGCGTGAGGAGGCTGCTTTGGGTTCTGCTGGTGCCAGTTGTGGGGTGAGTGATGTTTTGGCTTATAGCAGGGTGTTTAGTCTGGGCTGTTTGTTGCTCCAAAACAATCATTGTATGGAGCTGGGTGTGAAGCTGAGCTCCTTCTGCTCAGGAGAGGGCAGTGTCACACCAACGAGCTGCTTCCTTCCCTATGCTGGAATACATGAAGAGGAAACCTTTGCCCACCCCGGGGTCCAAGAGGGTCTTGTAGGGGTGCGGTATTAGTGCGTATGTGGGACTCAGGCATCTCATTCCTTCTCCATCCCTCCTCAGACCAAATAGTCCTCTTCCAGCAATTCTCCCTGATGGTTTTCCCTTACTCTGAGTACAGACCTTTGTAGGAATAGTCTAAGCGTGATGCTGGGAAAAGGGATTTAAAAGGCTGTTTATAGCAGTTGCTTTTGCCTGCCAGCCCCGCTATAAAGTGATTAGATACAGCTACTTTAATACACGTCTTGACTTTCCAAAACGAAGCTCAACACCGGTGGTTTCGCCTTTGCTGCTTTTCCCTCTTTAGCTCACCACTGTGTTCTCCTCACTTCCTCCCGAAATACCCACAGATACTGGCAGGATGCTGCCTGTGTGTTGGTTAAATAGCTTGTCATTGCTCAATAACCTGAGAGAAAAGCCTTGGTTTTGCATGGAATGGAATAGTTGGGGAAGGTTTCTGCCAAGGAGTGGTTTTGGGGTCCAGAGTGTTCCCCAGAAGGGTATCCAGTGCAAACCAGGACCTTCTTGGGTGGTAGATGGGAGTTCTTCCACCCTCGTGTCTATCTCGACGCATCGTGTGTTGTCACATACTGAATCCATTATGCATTGTGATTGAGCTCTGCCTCTCTTGCTCACTTTGTCTTTGGGCAGATTCAGCTTTATGAAACTGTGGGGTTTGGTGAATATTTCTTGCACTGATTTATTGTTTTTTGTGGCTCCTGATTCAGGTATTGCAGACGTGGGCTGTTATTTCCTTTGCATTGGATGAAGGGTGGAATGGGGATAGGAGGGAGGCAAAAAGCCCCTTTCTTTGGGTGATGCACAAATCTGGGCTCCCACATCTGTGCAGAGTCCTGCTGGCAGCTGATCTCTGCCTTGGAAATAGCTTGTCCTGCTTTTACTGTAATTCCTTAGTCATGACAAAACTGAATCCTCCTGTTCCCGAACTGCTGCATCTCTGGCTGCTTGGGAGCCAGCCTTTGGGTCCAGGCTGCTGGATCCCACAGTACTCGGAGGTGATGGACTTTATGCTGCTGCTGTCTGTGGAGGTGCAGAAGGATGTTTCACTTTCAGATTTACCACATGGCACTGCGCTAAAGCAGCTTTTATCTTGCGCTTTCCCCCCTCCAAGCAAGCTTGCCTTTAATTTTTAATCTTTATTTTCTCTCTGATCTTGCCATTTCTCTTAAAACTCTCTTAAAGCTCTGCTGTAACTTGTACGGTCTCTTTATAAATGTCATCCCCACGTTTTTGCCTCCCTTCCCCCCTTGCTGAGCTGAAATGAAACTTCTCCCTCCCCCAGCCTGAGGTTAGATGCAGTTTTGGGCTCCTATTTACACAGCTTACTCAGGGGAAGCATCTTGCATCTGACTTAAATAGCACAAGGTGAAGATCAGCCTTTCCTTTAGGAGGTATTTTGGGTGTAGCATTTAAAAGGATGTAATGGACTGGCTGTACCCGTCAATGTTCAAGCGTTGTTGTGAGCCACTCTAATAGATTATATCTTGGGCCACTTAACCTCATACTGATGAATCTCTTGAGTTGACAGTCACCTCATCATAAATCAAATTGCCTGAGTCTAAAATCAAGTCAATGGGCCTGTTGCCTACTGCAGAATTGCAGCAAAGCAAATAAAATAGATTACATTTTCAGGCTTCGAGATGGCTACAGCACTGTGGATGCTGGTTGGGAGTTGGTACCCGAAGGTTCTGGGGTGATGCACTGAGGGCTCTATGAGGTTGTTGGGAGGTAGATGTAATCCTGGAGCAGGGCATTGAAGAGCTTGGGGAGGATTTGAGGCTTGTGCCTAGGATTCCTTCTCGGATCCTGTGTTCAGTTCTGGGCTCCTCACTACAAGGGAGACATTGAGGTGCTGGAGCGGGGCCAGAGAAGGGAATGGAGCTGAAGCAGGGCCTGGAGCACAGTGTGATGGGGAAGGGCTGAGGGACCTGGGGGGTTCAGATGGAGAAGAGAAGGCTTAGGGGGGACCTGATGGCTCCCTGCAACTGCCTGAGAGGAGGATGGAGCCAGGAGGGGGCTGCGCTCTGCTCCCAAGGAACAAGGGATGGGCCAGGAGGAAACAGCCTCAAGCTGCACCAGGGCAGGGTTAGATGGAGCTGAGGAACAATTGGTTTGGGATCTTCCCAGGTCACACTAACTGGAGGTTCTACTGGTGCCTAAACCCTGTCTCTGAGAGTGATGGGGAGGGTTGAAGCTTGTTTACAGGGATTTACCATGGTGGTGAGGTCACTCTTGGATATTTGGGCGTATTTACTGTGTTTGCTCTTTATTTAAGAGGTAATTAATGCTTTCCTTGGGATTAAAATACTTCCTGCATGTCTCAGCTGCTGATGTAGGAAGGAGTCACCCAACCCTTTGACCTTTCTTGGAGACAAAAGAGGCCTTTTGGAGAAGAAGTCTATGCCCCAACCCAGCCTGTCTCTTCCTTACCCAACTACTTCCTTGTATGCAGAAGCCCCATAAAGAAGCTCCTTGAGGCTGTGATGTTTTGTAGGCAGTGGCCTCATACAGCAGTGATTGTTTGCAGGTATTGTGGGGATTTTGGTGTCAATCTACCCGCTAATTATTCATGGGTCTTGTCAATGAGGCTTTAAACTGCCAGTTAAACCCATTGCAGATGGAAAGAGAGCAAACAGGCTGTGACTGTGGCTTGGGCTGGGTGTCCAGGCAGGAATCCAGCTGAGTGATTCGCTCCATTTCTCTTAAGCTTTTAGGGTTATGTTTTTTCCATCTGTGGCTATTGCTTGAGCTTAGAGATTTGCACCGTAATAATGGCTGAGCAGGCTTTGTAATGTGTGGATGGTCTTGGAGCCCTGGAATCCCTCAAGCCAAGAGGTAAGGTGAGACCTATGGCTTCTCAAAAGGTCTATATTTAGCTGTGTGCCTGTTCACATGCAAATGGCATTTCTCATGAAGGATTGCTCTGTACTTCATACCCTGAACTTGGGAGCTGTTTTCCAGCTTTCACACAGATGGCAACATGCCTGCCAAATGTATAGATATTATTGTCTCATTTTTGCCCATGCTCACAGTCTCAGTCTTATGGGCTCCTGAACCGCTTGCCGTGTTGCATTTGATGCTCTGTAAGTATATAGTGGTGGGTGGCTCATATCTTAGGGGTGAGTTACCCCACTCCTTGAGCTTCAACATTAGCCTCAAGAGTTGCTGGTGCTTGACAGCCTGCAAGCTCCTTGTAGTTGTTCTTGTCTCCTGTCTCTGCTCCTGCCTGAAACCTGGAAGCAGAATGTGTGTTAAAGAAGCAGCTAAACTCATTTAGCTCCGAGTTAATCGCTGGAATGCAGAGTGCTTGCAGCCCTCATTAAAAGCCTAATTTAAAGTGCAAGGCTGGAGATACTTTCCCTTATCACAGTGTTTCCTAATCTGTCTCCTTTGCATAAGGATTCTGTGTGTGTGGATCTCCAGCCTCTTGCTGTTGGAGAGCTGTGTGTTAAAGGAATGTGGTGTATCTGTGGGTAAGACAGCTGTATATGTTAATGTGATGGGAATAAATGGGCTCTGGTGTCTCTTGTGCTGTCAGCAAAGCCTTTGTGCCTCATCAGGTCACGCTGCTGTATGGATGCTTGTTGCTGAAACACAAACTGTGTGGGTTCTCCTTGTACAGCTTTGCTTTGAGAAGAGAAACAAAGCTGCTTGTGGGTTTATAGCAAGAGATGCTGTCCCTGAGAACTCGGGCAGGAGCCATGCTGCTGAAGGCCAATGGGTGAAGAAATGTCCTTCCTTGAGTTGGTACCCGGGCACGTAGCGGCCCTGCAATGTGCTGCGATTTCGGCTCTGCTCCTGAGCTTGCATGGGGTATGGGAATTAACCCGGGTAGTGAGGAGCTTAAAACTTACCCTGTGGTTCGCTCGACCTCTAGGGCTGGAAAGGAGGCTCTGGATGCAAGAGGGTCTTTGCGCTCTTGGTGCAAACCGTTCCTGAAAGCCCCTCTGGGGAGGATGGGCATCTCTCCCGCTGTCAAGGAGCGGCGTGAAGGCAGAGACCTGGTGCTGTTAACGTGTTCACCACACACAACTTGGAACCTTGAAACCCAGAACTGAATGGTCCACCCAGAGCCCCTTGTTTTGGGGATTGGGGTTTAGCATCCACCAGCCCTCTTTTTTCTGCTTTGCTTAAGGCAAAAGTATGTAACTGAAGCAGCTGGAAGCTGTGAGCATTGTCTGAAGCGAGGTCGCAGAATCAGAGTGGTTTGTGTTGGAAGGGAGCTTAAAGCTCATCCAATTCCGCCCCCCTGCCATGGTTAAAGCCATTCCCCTTGTCCAAAGCCCCTTTCCAGGTTTCCTGCAGCCCCTTTAGGCACTGGGAGCTGCTCTAAGGTCTCCCTAGAGCCTTCTCTCTCCAGTCCTTAAAATCCAAGCTTCTTGTGTAATAGTCTGGCTATAGCGAGTGCTGTGTTGGACCCATGAGCCAATCATTCTGCTCTCTTGGCTTCTTCCCCCAGCTCAGCCAAAACATTGGCTTTTTCCCTATATCCGTGAACTTTGTATCGTGGCTGCGTGTTCCCTGGAGGGACATATCTGGATGACCTGCTGAAGGTCTGGATTCCGCTCTGCTCCTTGCGCAGTTTATGGGCTGGATGTAGGGTTGTCCTTGTCTGGGGGCTGTGGAGCCTATGAGAATACATGGGCTGATGAACAGGGAGTCCCTGAGGTCATGAGCTTGGTCAAATGGGGTCAGAAGATGACGTGCCCACTTGTATTTGTGCACCGTCCCTTCCCAGGCATTACGTGCTTCTCCCTATCTCTGCTGATATTTGCAGCAGTGATAAGGGGGGTTCAGAGCGCACAAGTGTGCTCTGCTGCAGATAAAACTGACTGTGTGCGAGAGCTGTACCAGCTGAGAGTTTATCAGCACCATTAAAGCCATCAGAAGGCTGAAGAGATGGGGGTGTTTTGGGGCCTTTAGTACGGGATCATCCCCCTGGGACTCGTGCTGGAAGTGCTGCTGCTCCGTAAGTCCCTCTCAAATGTGATTTTTATAAAGGAAATGGGCAATTTGGGGATTGAGGCTTTTGAACTGGTCAAGCATGCGTCTGAAGTGCTTCTGTGCTGTATGACTGTGCATGTAATGAGCTGGGGGCGCTTAAGGAAGGTAGTTGTTGGTCTCAGTGTGGATTGAAATTGAGGGGTCTACCTTCTTGCATCTCTCCAGATTACTCTTTGCTTGGAGAAAGCATTCTTAGAGCTTCTATACAACTATTGAATGCTAGTGCAGGGAGGACAGTTCTTCTCTTTGATGCTCTTTCAGGGCACTGGCTTTTGGAAGGATGGCAAAAACATGGGTTGAAAGTGGTAAAGGGTACGGTGGTGTAGATCTGGGCCAAGAATCACCCTAATTTGGAAAGGTGTAATTCCCAGGAGCTCCCGTGTGTTGCCTGAATGCGCTGAGATGAATGGGTAGGATGCTCCAGTTGGAGTGTGGGCATGTCTTGTCCCTGTCAAATTGGGGCAGCTGACTCCATGCTTATGCAGACATCTCCATCCTCTTGGGATCTGCAACATGGAGCCTTCTCCAGAGGGTAGATGCCCACAGCTTCTCTCTGAAAGTGTGACTAGGGCTTATTGTGCAGAACTCCCCAGGAGAGAGATGTGGTGAGACCTGCTTCACAGGAGGGTGGTGGGATTAGAAATTGCCTTTTCTTTTGGTGTGAGGAAATGAATCTCCATGGAACCTTCAGCCTCTGTAAAGCTCCTTCCCCAGAAGGGATTCAGTGTGGAGGTTATAGAATCATAGAATAGTGAGGGTTGGAAAGGACCTTAAGCCCATCCAGTTCCAACCCACCTGCCATGGGCAGGGACACCTCCCACTAAACCATGGCACCCAAGGCTCTGTCCAACCGAGCCTTGAACACCGCCAGGGATGGAAACCAGGCAGCCAACAACAAGTCAAGGACCTGGAAAGGGAACCTGTTTCTTTGGCTGCTCCCACTAGGAACTGGAGCTAGGTTGGGAAGGCACATGTCTTGTTTGCTTTCTTGTTGTTATTCATGACTCTTGCCAGAAGTGTACAGAAAGTAATGGGAAAAGAAGGTCAAACCTGATGTTCATCTGCTTTGGTCATGGCAGGAAGGTCCTTTTAGGTTGTGTCTTCTTGCATATGAGTGTCCCCTCTGCTGTGAACACAGGACAAATTGGTCCTCATTCTTGCCATGTGTATTAGGCCAAGTGATGGCGTTGCAGGAGATGGAGGAGGAAGGAGCTGGGATTTGGCAAGAGTGATGCTTGTATAGCATGTTATATAGCAGAAACATGACCACCCTCTGCAAAGCCATGCTCCAGGGTTTAGTCTGGTTGAACCAGGGTTAGCATGAGGAACATCAGCCCTGGTTGTGCTGCACATAGGCTGAGCTGTTGAAAAGAGATGGCTTTTGACAAGAGTGGGAGCAAACACTCATTGCTGTTATGTGTTGCTGTACACAAGGTCACTGTGACCGTCTGGTTGCCAAGCTGGGCAGTTGGGCTCACTCTTTCAGCAAACAACTGCTGTTGCTCAGCCGAGTAAACAGCTAATAGGATTAAACATAGCATCCAGGGGTTCAAACTTGGCTTTGTGATAGCAACCTCATCCAAAGAAGCCAGAGTTAAAGTAAGTGGAAATGGAAGTTCCTGGGGTTATCCAATTGCAGTACTTCATGTAGCAAAGCCATCTGACTCCTACCAGAATCGATGCCCTAATTGTTATATCTGAATTGACTCAAAACGTTGTAAAGCTGGGGAGAAGGAGCATCAATCGGTACCACTTATGGCTCAAACACGTTGTGCTTGAGGCAGCGTCTCCTGTGAAGTTTCTCTTGGTTAAATATTGCAGTTGGGAAACACAAACCAGCCTTTTGCATGGAGAGAAAGTGGTTGCAATGATTTCAAATCCTCTTTTTCCTCGAGAGCTGTTGTCAGGATCCCTGACCCATTTCATGCTACTTATAAGAAGTGCTCTGCTTCAAGTTGGAAGTGAAATACAACCGTGATAGGGCCTGGGGTTGGATCTAGGAGGAATGAAAAATGAGCAAGTGCCAGGAGGAGGAGGAGGCAGCAAGAACAGCTTAAATCCTATTCCATGTGTGCCATCTCCCCTTTCACCTTTCAGTCTCTGGCACCAGCTCTGGACCTCACCATCATTTATTTGCTCATGTGGGCTTGTTTTTCCAACCCTTTATTAGGTTCCAGAAGATGATTGCTTATAAAGGCTTGTGGAGTCCCAAGAGGGACATCTGGGAGAGAGGAAGACTTGTCCAAGTGCTGCTGTTCTGTGGGAGCCCCCCAGCGCTTGGTCGAGAAGCTGGATGTCGCATCCTCTTTGGACACGTCCCAGCCACTGTTGCCTTCTGGCTGCTTTTGCCTGGCCACCTAAAACTTGCTGGTAGGGACAGGCCAAGGGAAATGGCTTTAAGCTGCCAGAGGGGAGATTGAGATGAGCTTTTAGGTAGAAGCTCTTCCCTGGGAGGGTGCTGAGGGGCTGGCACAGGGTGCCCAGAGAAGCTGTGGCTGCCCCATCCCTGGCAGTGTTGAAGGCCAGGTTGGACACAGGGGCTTGGAGCAAGCTGCTCCACTGGAAGGTGTCCCTGCCCATGGCAGGGGTTGGAACTGGATGAGCTTTAAGGTCCCTTCAACACAAACCATTCTATGATTACTGCTCTGTTTCAGCATTGCCTGAAGCTGATGAGATGTTCTGCAACCAAACTGGCACTTTTTCCTGACAGATCCCATATTTTTGATCCATATCTTTGATAGGAAAGGTATGAGACAAATATCGCCTAAACCACTTGTGGCTGTCAGCTCTCCTGAGCCAGCTCTTGGACAGCGGTGTGAATAAAACCCTGTTATGTCTCATGCACCATCAGGTTTAATGCTTGTTCAATGTCAGAGCTGTGGAGAGAAATCATTGGGCTGAGGTGATGTAGCTGGTATTAAAGGAATAAATATAGCTGTGAATGGCTGAGCTTGGAAATAAATTAGGCTGTGGCTGTTTGGTGAGTGGGTATACAGGGATTGCTGAGCTGTCCGGATTCCCCAAGGGCTCGTTGCCAGGTGGGACACTTGGGACTTTGGTCCCAGTGCTGATCCTTGGGAACACTACTTTTGACTGGTCACCAACTGCTTTCCATTAACCCATGCTGAGTGGGCCTGGTCTGCTTAGAGAGTGTTTCATCTGCCTCTTCATCCTAGTTGTGTGGTCTAGAACAGATTCCCACCATGACATCTGCCTTGGTGGCCCTCCCCATGATTATTATCCATAATCACTCAACCCTATCATAGAAAGGTTTGGGTTGGAAGGGACCTTAAAGCTCCTCCAGCTCCAACCCCTGCCATGGGCAGGGACACCTTCCACTGGAGCAGCTTGCTCCAAGCCCCTGTGGCCAACGTGGCCTTGAGCACTGCCAGGGATGGGGCAGCCACAGCTTCTCTGGGCACCCTGGGCCAGCGCCTCAGCACCCTCCCAGGGAACAGCTTCTTCCTTACATCCAACCTGAACTTCCCCTGTTTCAGTCTGAACCCATCACCCCTTGTCCTATCACTCCACTCCTGATGAAGAGTCCCTCTCCAGCATCCTTGTAGCCCCCTTCAGACACTGGAAGCTGCTCTGAGGTCTCCACGCAGCTTCTCTTCTCCAGGCTCAACAGCACCGATGTTCTCAGCTTGTTTTCAGATGGGAGCTGCTCCAGCCCCTGATCATCCTGGTGGCCTCCTCTGACTTGCTCCAGCAGCTCCATGTCCTTCTTATATTGAGGACCCCAGCACTGCACACAGTGCTGCAAGTGGGGTCTCAGCAGAGCAGAGCAGAGGGGCAGGATCACCTCCTTCAACCATCATTAAGCTGTAGACAATCAAAACACTCTCTAACACGCAGGGGTACCCCACCACCTCTCTTTCCTTGCCTGTGTCTTCTGGTGAGTTCATAGCTGTCCATGGCTGCATTTCAGTAAACTCAACTTTTCAGATGCCTGCATTAACAGGTGGGAATCTAACTCCAGTGACAAGTTCCCATTACTTTTGGCAGGTCAACCGGTGGGAAGGCGACAGCCCCTCCTGCAGAGCGGAGCTGCAACTCACTGTTGGCAGCCCTTCAGATGTAGATGCCTTTTTGGGTGCAGACACATGGCACTCAACCACGCAGCATCCTCTTTTCTCTCTGTTGGGGTGAGATGTTTCAACCAAATCTACCTGAGTATCTGTACCACTGAGCCTGTGATGAAGCTGAGATTTAAAGCCTTCTCTTGCAATCCCTGTCCCCAGATGCACTCTGCAGATATGCTTTCCTCCTCCATTAGGCACAAATATTCTCCGAGAGCTTGGGCGGTGGTTGTAAAACCCTATAGAAGGATCTGGGTGGCCTCTGTGGGGATGGAGGCTCTTCTTTGGTGATGGGCTGGAATGGGTAGACTGCAATGCTTGCATGAAGGTGGTGAGATATGCCTGGGAGGTGGTGTAGGCTGAGATCACAGAATCAGCTAGGTTGGAAAAGGCCTTTGCAATCATCAAGTCTGACCATTAGAGTGAGAGAGGGTCTGGAAAATGCTGAGTAGGAGCTTTTGCCTGGCCCCAGTGGTTTAGTACATAGTTTTTGTTCCACTATGATGATAACCTCAGTGTAATGTCACTGTTTCACATGAGCAGCTATACAGATCTGATGGAAAGAATGGGATATGCGAGATGGGACAAGAAAAGGGAATCTGCAATGGGGTTTTTTTTTCTCCTTCCCTTTTCCTTTGTAACAGCTTTTCTCCAGTGCAATGGCCAAATGATGAGTGCTTGATTTGTGATTCACACACACACCCCCCAGTGATGGATGGTAACTAGATACCATAAATACCTTCAGCTTTGGACACAACCTGCCCAAAATAGCTGGGAGCTCTGGGGGTGCTTGTACTTGGCAAAGGGCTCTGCTTGCTTTATCCCGATCGTGCCGATGGGATGAGTTCACGGAGCATCTTTGGAGTCAGCAGGGTGTAAAGGTGGTAATGGGAAAACCTTCCTGCCACAGTGACACAGTGACTGTTTAATCTCCTTGTGGGATGCTCATGGTTTGCAGCTGCAAACCATTACCCAAGCTTTTCATTCCGAGTGCTTTTTGGTACCCAGGGCTTGGACTGGGAATATAACAGAGGTCTTCAACCCCAGCAGCTCCCTGCAAAAGCAGCTTGTGATGATTTCGATGTATAGACGAGGCATCTATCCCAGTAACATCAGCTGGGGTGGGAGTAAATTCGCAGTCGTATGGGTCTGATTACAGGACTTGAGCTATCTTTAGCTGCTTTTTCCCTTGAGAAGCATTTGCACATGGTGCAGAAGTGTCTGGCAGCTGAACCTGTCTCTGTTTCACCCCCACCAGCGTGGCTTAGAGAGACTTTGTGGGTTGCTCTGTGAATAATATGGAAGGAAGGCAGCAGGGAATGTGTTGGCTCCTCGCATGCAATATGGAAATGGCACTTTCCCATGTGGAGGTGGGAATAAGTGGGGGATGTCACTGCATGGGAGGTCTGCTTAGCTCTGGAGGCCCAGCTTTGCGCTGGCGTTCAGAGGCGGATCTTAAGGTCGATGCTAAACTGTAAAGCATCATTTTCATGGTGCTTATTCACGCAAATTCCCAGTGGAGGGGGGAGCAGCACGGGGGTTGCTGTGAAGGGTATGACTTGGTTCCTCCAAATACTGTTGGCAGAAGGGTGGTTTTCAGACTAAACATGGGTCGTTTTAGGACAGCTCCTGAGCTGTGATGGGATAAAACCCAGAGCAAAGTGAGAACTGATTAAATCAGTTGAGAGTTTGAGGCTGTTCTGTGCCCTTACCTTGAGCAATTACTATTGACCTGAAGAGGCTGCTAACCTGGTGAGTATCTCCATAGCACAATACACGTTGTTGTAAACTTCAATGTGATGCTTATGGGTGAGATGAGAATGGGAAGTGAGGGGCTGCTGAGGGAATATTCGAAGTCCTCAAAGTACTTGCTCCATCTGGAGCAACCGTAATCCTGGGCTGCATCCAAAGGAGCGTGACCAGCAGGTCAAAGGAGGTGATCCTGCCCCTCTGCTCTGCTTTCGTGAGACCTCACTTGGAGTATTGTGTGCAGTTCTGGTGTCCTCAACATCAAAAGGACATGGAACTGTTGGAACAAGTCCAGAGGAGGCCACGAGGACGATCAGGGACTGCAGCACCTCCTGTATGAAGATAGGATGAGAGAGTTGGGGCTGTTCAGCCTGGAGAAGAGAAAGCTGCGTGGCGACCTCATAGCAGCCTTCCAGTATCTGAAGGGGGCCTATAGGGATGCTGGAGAGGGACTCTTCATGAGGGACTGTAGTGATAGGACAAGGGGTAAGGGGTTCAAACTGAAACAGGGGAAGTTTAGATTGGATATGAGGAAGAAGTTCTTTCCTGTAAAGGTGGTGAGGCACTGGAATGGGTTGCCCAGGGAAGTTGTGAATGCTCCATTGCTGGCGGTGTTCAAGGCCAGGTTGGACAGAGCCTTGGGTGCCATGGTTTAGTGTGAGGTGTCCCTGCCCATGGCAGGGGGTTGGAACTGGATGATGTTAAGGTCCTTTCCAACCCAAACTATTCTAGGATTCTAAAAAGGGCGAAGAAAGCAAATATTCTCTAAGATGCCATTTTCCAAAGGGTTTCCTTGTTCAGGAGTTGATGTGCTGGCACACAGGGGACAGTAGTGGGATTTGTCTGCTGTGAGATATGGGGAACTTCGTTACTCAGCCTTATGGTTTTCTGGCAACCTAAGAGCTTGCATTGCTGATACCTCAGCCCTTTGGACATGGAGTCCCGTGGGAAAGCCAAGCGGTGATAGGCTCAAGTTACTCCTGGGGAGATTCCCACTGGACACAAGAGGAAAATGTTTCCCATGGAGAATAACCAGACACTGGAATAATCTCCCCAGGGAAGTGGTGACTCCCTAGCTTTGGGCTATGTTAAGATTGGGCTGGACAGGGTGGTGGGCATCTAGTCTGGGTCATGCTGTGCCTGGAAAGGTTGGATCAGATGATGGTTTGAGGTCCATTCCAACCTGGCTTTCCAGGATTCTGTCACTGTACCCTGTGTCTGGTGCTGCACAGCTCACAGACCAAAGCCAGTCGATGGGACGGTGGCTACCTAAATGGGGAGGCTGCTAAAAACATGGTTTCAAGTGTCAGTGGTTATTCTGGCTTGAAAGAATCAAGTGTGCAACAGAACTTCCCATGCAGTTTTTGCCTGGTTAAGTGGGGCTGAGGATGATGCTGGTGATCATTCCAGTCTTGGTGGCCCTGTTCCTGCCTATTGGCTCCAATGGTGACAGCATCAAACTGCATCCAAGGTGTCACTCAGTGCAATGACTCTGCAGTCAGTCACTGGCCTCCCCGTGCTACTTTTGGCAGTGGGGTAACTTGGCTCCACAGCCTTTATTCAGCGCTAACGGATTTGTCACCCAGGAGCTTAAGCACTCATAGTGTTGAATATCACATTTCTGATTTCCTGCAGGCCTGCTTGCTTGATGTTTGCCTTTCCATCCTCCTCCAGCTCTCTAATGCAGCCTCTCTGCTTTGAAGACTACTGATAGTGCTCTAGTCTTTCTAACAGCACTTCTTTTTGGGTGGAAAAAAGCTGTGTGGTTCGGTTGATAGGCTGGAGGGAAGGAATGCCATCCAGAGGGACCTTGACACACTCGTGAGGTGGGCTGATGCCAACCTGATGAAGTTTAACCATGCCAAGTGCAAGGTCCTACACCTGGGTTGGAGCAATCCCAGGCACAGCTACAGGTTGGGAGAAGAGATGCAGTGCAGCCCAAGGAGAAGGACTTGGGGGTGTTGGTCGATGAGAAAATGACCATGAGCCGGCTGCAGTGTGCGCTCGCAGCCCAGAAACCGACCGGATCCTGGGCCGCATCCAAAGGAGCGTGACCAGCAGGTCGAGGGAGGTGATCCTGCCCCTCTGCTCTGCTCTGTGAGACCTCACTTGGAGTATTGTGTGCAGTTCTGGTGTCCTCAACATCAAAAGGACATGGAACTGTTGGAACAAGTCCAGAGGATGCCCCGAGGATGATCAGGGACTGGAGCACCTCCTGTATGAAGATAGGATGAGAGAGTTGGGACTGTTCAGCCTGGAGAAGAGAAGGCTGTGAGGAGACCTCATAGCAGCCTTCCAGTATCTGAAGGGGGCCTATAGGGGTGCTTGGGAGGGACTCTTCATGAGTGACTGTAGTGATAGGACAAGGGGTAATGGGTTCAAACTGAAACAGGGGAAGTTTAGATTGGATATGAGGAAGAAGTTCTTTACTGTAAGGGTGGTGAGGCACTGGAATGGGTTACCCAGGGAAGTTGTGAATGCTCCATCGCTGGTGGTGTTCAAGGCCAAGTTGGACAGAGCCTTGGGTGCCATGGGTTAGTGTGAGGTGTCCCTGCCCGTGGCTGGAGGTTGGAACTGGATGATCTTAAGTTCCTTTCCAACCCTAACTATTCTATGATTCTATGAAAGATCATTGCGGCTGTGGCTTTTGCTCTCCCACCCTGGATATTAGCTGTGGATGATTGAATTTCCCTCTTTATTCCAAATATTTAAGACTCCTACCTACTGATGAGACCCTTAGTGATGCGGGTTAGTGATGGACTTAGCAGTCCTGGGGTAATGGTTGGAGTTAATGATCTTAAAGGTCTTTTCCAACCTGATTTTCCAACCTATGGTGCTATGGATCACATCAGACTTGCTGCATGGGTCTGAGCACCTAAATAGCGCAAAGATATTGCCTTGCACCCAGCTCAGAATAAACCCCGAGCAAATCCAGGCACTGATTTTTGGCATCACTCACCTCCCTTCTCCTGGTGTGGGAGAGCTGTGCTGTAAGGCAAGAGCAGCAGTGTCACAGGTACTGAGCAGAGCGACCTCAGAGGAGTCTTTATCTTAGTGGAAGCAGATGGAGTTTGACTTTGCTTCAATGATGAGACTGGAATAACTGAGTTGTACAGCGGAGGAAGTGGAAAGGTCCTGCGCTGCCACAGCCTGGATGCTGACGAGCAGGAATTGAGCTCGGAGAGAGCCATGCCTGGCACGTACTTTGATTACTTCCACACTTGAGAAGCTTGGCCATCAGGAGAAAAACTGCACGTCATGTACCGTGTAGGCATCCATTGGGAATGTGCTTATCAAGGCATTATGAAGCATCTTCGTGAATGTCTACTTGGTGACAGATCCCATAGCTGAAGGCTTCCCTTGGAGAAGGGATGTCACGGCTAGTGTGTATGAGTGAGGATCTAAGGAATAAGAGCCTTAAGAGGTCCTCTCTTCCCCCGTCACTTGCTCAGTATTCCTGCACAGCACTTGGCCAGTTGTCTATTTGGGATTGGATATGGAACTGGTATATTTCATGTGGTTTCTTTGTCTTTTTTCCTCCTGCATGGGTTGGGCTTTCTGCTCACCATGTATTTGGGCATGGGGTTCTGGGGTGCTCAGGCAGTCACTCTTTGCTCTTTGTCCCACTTCCTCCATAATTTCCAATCTCTGCCCTTCTTTTCTAGGCTTGATGAACAGAGGTTGTTTTGCAGAAGGGTCAGAGCTTGGCTCTTCAGAGCACCATTGCGTCCAGGACATCCAGCAGTCACTTGGACTCCAGTGGTCTTCAGAGGTCTCAGCTTTGTTCCTGGGTGAAGGATCACAGTGCTTTGGGTCATGGTTAGATAATGGCAATCCATCTATTTGATTGTATTGTGGCCAAAAAAGCTGCATGGTGCTGTTTAATCACAGAATCCCAGGTTGAAGGGACCGCAATCATCTGGTCCAACTTTTCTAGGCAAAGCATGACCTAGACTGGATGCCCAGCACCATGTGCAGCCAATCTTAACATTGTCCAATGCTGTGGAGTCACCACTTCCCTGGGGAGATTATTCCAGTGGCTGCTTGTTCTCATTGGGAAACATTTCCCTCTTGTGTTCAGTGAGAATCTCCCCAGGAGTAACTCGTGCCCATCACCCCTCGGCTTTTCCATGGGACTGCTTGTCAAAAGAGAGTCTTCATCTTCTCTGTAGCCACTATCCCCGGCAGTGCTCAAGGCCAGGCTGGACACGGGCTTGGAGCAAGCTGCTCCAGTGGAAGGTGTCCCTGCCCGTGGCCGGGGTTGGAGCTGGAGGAGCTTTAAGTTCCTTTCCAACACAAACCAGTTTGGGATTCTATGAAATAAAGGCATGACTTGAAGATTGCTACCACATGTGGCTGGATCTTAATAGCCCTGTAATATGCTGCAGCTATTAACTATTATTAAACCCAGGTCTCCAGCATCAGCAAGTGTGGGCCTCTCACAAGCAATAATTAATCTTTAACCCCAGTAATCCTGCTAATGTTTGCCTTTTGCGTTAGAGGAAGGAAGTGTGATCCTAATCTTTAGATCAAATGGCATCTGTACTTTCGTTGACAAAAGTAAATCTGTAATGTGCTTAATGAAGCCTAGGAGGATGTTTCTGATAATGGGCAGAAAAGATCTGCCTTTATAGAACTTTTGCCTCCCAAAGTTATTGTAAGAGTTCCTGTTATGCTTAGTAATTGTTTTGTCATCCTTTGAGTTTTTAGAGGAGTAAATACCCTTGGAAAGCAGATGTCAGAGTTGAATTCATACAATCATCAAATGGTTTGGGTTGGAAAGGACCTTAAGATCATCCAGTTCCAACCCCCTGCCATGGGCAGGGACACCTCACACTAGACCGTGCAACCCAAGACTCTACCCAACCTGGCCTTGAACACCGCCAGGGATGGGGCAGCCACAGCTTCTCTGGGCACCCTGGGCCAGCGCCTCAGCACCCTCACAGTAAAGAACTTCTTCCTTATCTCCAACCTGAACTTCCCCTGTTTCAGTTTGAACCCATCACCCCTTGTCCTGTCACTCCAGTCCCTGATGAAGAGTCCCTCTTCAGCATCCTTGTAGCTCCCTTCAGACACTGGAAGCTGCTCTGAGGTCTCCATGCAGCCTTCTCTTCTGCAGGCTGAGCTGCCCCAGTGTTCTCAGCCTGTCTCCATACATGCTTCTTCCCTTAATGTCTGGGTTCAAAGAGTTCCCTGCATTCCAGTCTCTGGCTCTGTGGCAGATGCCAATGAAAAGCCGCAGGTCAAAGAAGTAGGGAGTATTTTGCCTTTCCTTTTCAAACCTTGGTTGTCAGCCTCTATAGCCTGAGACCTGGGCAGTGTTTGTGTGCATGGGAAGCTGGTTGCTATAATGGGATTCTTAAATTCCTCTAGGAATTATCCTGGTCACAAACTTTAGCTTGGAGCCATGGGTGTTGGAGAACAGCTTCTCTGGCAGCGCTGTTGCTCCCAGGTTTGGTTTGTGTGCGTGCTGCAGGAATAGCTTTTAATGACAACTGTCTGTTGGTAACTTGGGTGGAGGTAACTGGATGCTGGAGGGACTCTTCATCAGGGACTGTAGCGATAGGACAAGGGGGGATGGATTCAAACTGAAACAGGGGAAGTTCAGGTTGGAGATAAAGAAGTTCTTTACTGTGAGGGTGCTGAGGCGCTGGCACAGGGTGCCCAGAGAAGCTGTGGCTGCCTCATCCCTGGCAAGTTTTCAATCCTTAAAGGTTTTCTCCAACTTTGTTGATTCCATGGTTTGCTCTGGCAAGATATGGGGTGAAATGAGGGATTATCTAGGAGAAGGTGGGAACGTGGCTGATATCCGGCTGCAGGAACAAGAAGACCAAAGGGAATATGATTGTTTCCTAGCAGGCTTTTGCACTTCCAGTTTTGGGTGGAAGTTTTGGAGAGCTACAGAAAACAAGAGGAAGGATTTTATCTTCATTTAGAGATAAGGTGATTTAGGTTCAGTTGCAGAACATCTTTCCATTGGTAGCGATGTGCTGGGGCATGGCTGTGGGGCCTCAGCAACACTCCATGTTTTGAGAGCCACTTGAACAAGCCTCGTGCATGACTGACAAATTAATCCCCTCTACAGAGGTGGGTGACTTCTCCATGGTCTCCCCAGCATGGTGCTTCAGATGCATCCCTCTCCTTGATGCTGCCAGGACAGCTTGGATAAGTCCACTCATCTGGTGACTGCTGCACCTTCTGCAGGGGAGTTGGAATCAGATGATCCTTAACATCCAACCTAAAGCATTCTGTGAAATCTCATGTCCAGAGTGTCTGTAGGAACCTGTGAGAAGGTATCGTTAAGGAAGGAGTGGTGCCTGACCTGGTATTGCTGCTGTAGCATTGAAACACACTGGTATTTGTAGGAAAAAGCTTAAAGAGAATGGGGCTTGTGAATGATAAGCAGGCATGGCCAGTTTCCTTTGGGAAGAGGTGCAAAGATGTAATGTTTCTAGCACTAAAATAGAAGATGGAGAAGGGTGCTTTGAGACTCTTGCACCATTGGAGATCATTTAAAGTCCAAGCATACAAGTGCTTTGCCTCTGCCGGCCATCATGGGGGGGTGATTTCTTTAACCATCAGTTAAAGGTTGCCCTGAACTGTGATTTGAGAGGGGTTGGGAATGATCCGGCGTTGCGAAGCTGCACTCCTGGCTGCTGGGGCAGGACAGGGCAGAGACCTGAGATCCAACAGGGGGTTATTACACCGCTAATAGAATCATAGAATAGTTTGGGTTGGAAGAGACCTTCAAAGCTCATCCAGTTCCAACCCCCCTGCAATGAGCAGGGACATCATCAACTAGAGCAGGCTGCCCAGAGCCACATCCAGTGGCCTTGAATGTCTCCAGGGATGGTGCATCCTCTCTGGGCAACCTGTGCCAATGTCTTACCAGCAGTAAAGGGCAGGGATGCTTTGGTGGGATTAGCACTAAGTGCTGTGCACTGAAGGCTGCTTTGAGGTTTCAGACACTTTGAACTTCTATTTGAAGGAGAAGGTGTGGTAATGTCTTTGCTGAGTGTCAGTAAGAAAAGAAGCCCCAGATGTTGCGGTTATTGCGTGGTTGTTATGTGCTAATAGGATTTAATTTCTGCAAAGCTTTTGATGAGAACTAAAAAAGTACCTCAAAGGACCCACAGGTATTTTGGGAAAGGCTTAAGTGGAAGAAAATTCAGTTGTGATTATGTTACAGCAGGGAGTTAACTGAGCCGGAGCAATGAGTTTCCCTGTTGCTAAACAGGATGTGCACAGCCCCATTTCTCTTGCCTGTGTAGATACCTTTGGGGTCTTCCGTGCTGGGAAGAGGGAGATCTCGATGAAAGAGGGAATCATACAATCATAAAATAGTTAGGGTCGGAAGGGATCTTAAGATCACCTAGTTCCAGCCCCATGGAATGGCAAGGGATGCATTTGATATGCAGGTTTCCCCATGGAAGATCCTGAAAAGCTTGTGGGTATCCTGCTACCCCACATTGGGTTTGAATTCATGACCCTGCTGCATTTTGCTCCTATTTCCTCATACCACCAGGGCTCTCGGGAGCTATTGAGCAGTGGAGCAATAGCATGACCCCGTTGTCCTGGGGCCTGTTCTGCTGGGGGAGGTGGAGTAAGGAGCCAGGTTCAAATTGGAGGGGAAGGGGAGTGTGGAAGGTTTCCTTCCTGGGGAAAAGGGCTGGGAATGCAGCTTGGGAAAAGTCAAACAAAGGGGCTTCTCTTCCCGTCTGGCACAGAGCTGGGGGGTGATGTCAAGGTGGAGCTGAACCTTCCCAAAGCCTATGCTGTGGGGCTTTTCCTTCTTTATTTGAGGGGTGGGGGGTTAGTGTATATGCTTTTCTGTTCAATCTCTCAAACAATGCTGCTTCCTCTTCCTTGGAGCAATTGTTCCCTGTGCGCCTCTCTTCCTTCCCCTTCCTCTCCATCGTGGGAAGCGCTCGCCTGATGATGTATGGGCTCCACTTTAGTCTCTGGTTTACCTTCCTTTGTCCTGCTCAGGTCCCTCTTTATTATTGTATAATTGCTGCCTTGATCCTCATCACAGGATCCACAAAAACAGATGTAGAAGTGATAAATGCTCCATCCCTGGCAGTGTTCAAGGCCAGGATGGACAGTCTTGGGCAACGTGGTCTAGTGTGAAGCATCTCTGCCCATAACAAACCTCTACTTCTGGAGTATATCAATTCCACAAACCATCTGCTATGCCAAAAACTAGTAGAATTGCCTTCAGTTCTATTGATAACAAAGAAATGGAGCTGTTGGAGTGAGTCCAGAGGAGGCCATGGAGATGCTGGAGGGCTGGAGCAGCTCTGCTCTGGAGCCAGGCTGAGAGAGCTGGGCTGGGGCAGCCTGGAGAAGAGAAGGCTCCTGAAGGGGAGACCTTAGAGCAGCTCCAGTGCCTAAAGGGGCTGCAGGAAACCTGCAGAGGGGCTTTGGACAAGGGATGGAGGGACAGGCCAAGGGGAATGGCTTTAAGCTGCCAGAGGGAGATTGAGATGAGCTCTTAGGCAGAAGCTGTTCCCTGGGAGGGTGCTGAGGCGCTGGCCCAGGGTGCCCAGAGAAGCTGAGGCTGCCCCATCCCTGGCAGTGCTCAAGACCAGGTTGGACACAGGGGCTTGAAGCAGCTTGGTCCAGTGGAAGGTGTCCCTGCTTATCACTAGGGTGGTTTGACTAGATGAGCTTTAAAGGTCCTTTTGACCCAAGCCATTATTTAATAGAATCATAGAATTGTTTGGGATGGAAAGGTCCTTAAGGCCTTCAATGAAGATGGCATTTGTTCTCTAAGAATGTTTCCAAGGAAAAGCTGTCGTCGGTCAGGCCTTGACAGAGCAGCATGAGAAGATACTGATCTGTTCACTGAGACTTCAGTGTGGGTGCATTGATTGACTTGAACCCGAGCAATTCAGTGCCGTATGCAGAAATAATAAACCCTTGGGTATCACAGGCTGAAGGATGCAAATAACCCCTGATTAAGCAGGTACTTGGCTATGACCTAATTCCTTTTCCAAATATCCCCTAAACTCCATGACACAGCAGATAAGAACTTCCAGGTCCTTTTGGCTTTTATCAGGAGAGCTTCCTGCAGGGAGCTGCTGGTGATTTTTGCTGGGAAGGAAGAGGAAAGGCGGCTGGTGTGACTGTTTCATGATAGGCTTTGGTTTGCTTGGCTCATGGCGTGAGCTAGGAAAGGCAACCTGGTGGGGTTTGCCCTCTCCTGTGAGGTGGAAATCACATGGGCTCATTAAGCAACAGCAGTTCTTGATAACGTGTTGGGAGGGATTATATCATGCTTCAGCAGAGCGGGGCACGCAGCCAGGACACATTCATCCTGGTGATAAGGCCAACACCCACTGTAAACACTGTTATTAACAGTCTGAACCTGTGTGAAATGCTCTAATGGGAAGCTGCAAGAAGCTTAAAGAAGGCCGTGGTGGGTATTTAAAGGCAGTGATAAACTGCTTTGTATGTTACTTAGGTTAGATATAAGGAAGCTCTTTGCTGTGAGGGTGCTGAGGCGCTGGCCCAGGGTGCCCAGAGAAGCTGTGGCTGCCCCATCCCTGGCAGTGCTCAAGACCAGGTTGGACACAGGGGCTTGGAAGGTGTCCCCCTGCCCGTGGCAGGGTTTGGAGCTGGAGGAGCTTTCAGGTCCCTTCCAACCCCAAACCATTCTATGGGGTAGTTTTGTGGAGAGAGGTGAACCTAAATCCTTTCAGTTGCAGCTTGTGTTCAATGGACTGATACATTTGTGTGTTAAAGACACTGGGATGGCATTGATCTGCCTTTTTGCATGTGCATTTTGGAGCTCCATCTTGACCTTGTGCAATTCATGGCTTTCTTTGTGTTCTCATTCATCAGTTTGCAGAGCAGCAACAAAAGCTGCAGCTCCAAGGCCCGTTTGGTGCAGAAAACACCGCTTGTAGTAAATGAGAGCCTTGGGGTTGGAGTTTATGAGGAAGCAAGTGGAAAGTGAGAGAACATCTGTACTTCCCCGCTGAAAATCACTAGCGCAGGGGAGGAGAGGGTGTTGTCTCCCTGGAGTACAAAGCTGATGAGCATCTGGAAGCCTTCCACTTGGCAGAGCTGGAGATGAAGTTATCTGGTGGGGTGGGTGAGTATTCCACTGTAGGTGATTTAGTCCAGCTCTGCTGCAGAAACTCATCTTCATGGGACTGGCTACTGCCGTAGTAATGGTTTTGGATAAGGGTTTCTCTTGGAAACCTCAGATTTATGCGTTGACTTGAACTGGGGGTTTCTGTGGTGGAGGTTTGTGCTGCTGGATGCTGTATGGGAATGTGGTCCTCTAAGGAAAATACCTCATGTGCTAATGTGAGGATGAGGCCACTTCTTCTGGAAGGTGTTAATATCTGGCTTGGATCCTGCAGTAGATCTCAGTGTTATAACACGTGGTGAGGACTGTGATGGGGCTGATTATTTGTTACAGCTCTATCTGAGAATTTATCACCAGCTTCTGCTTCCAGTGCAGTCCAGAGAGTGAGTCTGGGATGCAGTTATCACTCCAAGGCTCCTACTTCGATGAGGAATGTGAAATTCCAGTGTTCTGGCTTCAGCGGCATTACTTATGGCTTGGTTGAATTGTTTCTTGATCACTTTGGTCTCATGGATGCCCTGACAAAGCAATGAAGCTAATGACAAGTGGGGAGGAGTGGGGCGACTTTACTCATGTAAGAGCCATCAAAACCCAAACATGGCAGAGCGGTGGTGTGGTGTCTATACATTTAACTGGGTATTTCTGGAGTCATCAGTTCTAGCGTTTCTAAAGGATTTTGGGGGGTTTGATTTAAAATGATTCTCTTTAACCTCCTTTTTTCATGCATGAAGAGGGGGACTAGAAACGCACTAACCAAGGCATTGGACAGTCCAGGTAAGGTGGAACCTCACCTAAACATGACTAGTTCGTTATCTTTAGAGAAGCAGATGAAAGATTATAGGGGTGTGAATATGTTGCCTGGTCTTAATGTGACTTTCTGTATGAGTAGAGGACTGGGCTTGTCCAGGCCACAGAGATGAGTGTAAAGACTCCTGAATGAACTGTAGTAGTTTCCCATCTCTGATCGTGTTCTTTCGCATGCATGACTGCGGCCAAGCTCAGTGCCAAGCACCTTGGATTGTAGGAATGGTAAGGAGATCTTGCTTGTGGGAGATATCAATGAATGGATGCTGTGTGGGGCAGGCTGTAGGGAGGCGAGAGCATCTCTAAGTCTTTCTGGGTCCATGGGAATGGAAATTACCTCCTAACAGATGTTCTGCCCCCAAAATAAGTGGATTAAATTTATGTTGTAGAAATACTGCAGACTAAATCTAATGCTTGCTCTGGCCAAGTTGTTTCTTACTGTCTTTTTTCTCCTTTGGGTGCTTGCCTAACTGGCCATGGGTACTGTGAGGTGCAGGTGACTTCCTTCCTACATGCGCAGGAATTGAGGTTGTTCTGTCAGAAAGAATTGGAACCAATGCAGACTTCTCCTGTGAGCTGTTAATAAGGCATCTGGTTTTGTTCCTATTTATTTAAAGTATAAAGGGGAAAGAAAGACCTTTTTGTGCCCTTCTCAAAGCACGTGGGGATTAGGAATTGCAAGTAATCCTCTGAAACGATTACTAACTGGGAATTGCTTGGAAATGATGCTGTTTGCTGACTTGACAGATAAGGCCCTGAAACAGTGCAGCCTAAGCTGTGCCTAAGGATCTGTCCTTGCCATGTCACAGTCACTGCGAGGCTTTACCTGCATCTGCAGTGGTTGAAAGCCAGATGTATTTTTAGACAGTGTTTAAATAGACATTGTCAGAGCTGTTTAATGCTGTCTCATGAGGACAAGAGTGCTCGCACAGAGGACTTTGCTATTGTACCAAGAGCTCATTTGGGCATCGTGTGAAGCACAGAGGGGATGCTGATGCAATGGGAACTGGGGCTGTGGTGGCTGCAGCACCTAAAGTGCTAATCTTGATGGTGCTGAGCAAAGCTGTTGGGTTGCTCTTTGGTTCCTTATCACTGCTTTTAATGAAATAAAGAACATGGAGCTGTTGGAGCGAGGCCAGAGGAGGCCATGGAGATGCTGCAAGGGCTGGAGCAGCTCTGCTCTGGAGCCAGGCTGAGAGAGCTGGGCTGGGGCAGCCTGGAGAAGAGAAGGCTCCTGAAGGGGAGACCTTAGAGCAGCTCCAGTGCCTAAAGGGGCTGCAGGAAAGCTGGAGAGGGGCTTTGGACAAGGGATGGAGGGACAGGCCAAGGGGAATGGCTTTAAGCTGCCAGAGGGGAGAGTGAGATGAGCTCTTAGGCAGAAGCTGTTCCCTGTGAGGGTGCTGAGGCGCTGGCCCAGGGTGCCCAGAGAAGCTGAGGCTGCCCCATCCGTGGCAGTGTTGAAGGCCACATTGGACACAGGGGCTTGGAGCAAGCTGCTCTAGTGGAAGGTGTCCCTGCCCGTGGCAGGGGGTTGGAGCTGGAGGAGCTTTGAGCTCCATTCCAACACAAACCAGTCTGGGATTCTATGAAATAAATTGCATAGTCAGGAGCTATGCAAGTGCATGGCAGAAGTTGGGGGCGAAATCCTATAGAGATCAACTTGGGCTCTCTTCTAAGCCCTGCATGTGCAGCTCTGCTTTTGTGCAAGGAGTAACCTCACTGCCTCACCCAGAAGTGTCCAGTAAGTGTCTAAGACAAGCTCCCGTGTAATCTGCAGCAGTCCTTGGGTCGCTGGAGCCTGGTTTGAATCGGCGTTCATCCATGGAACCTGTATCCACGGACACAGCTGTAGTAGTGTTGTTGTTCTGAAGTGCTGAGCCGCTTCCTTCCTTCCCAGCTCCTCAAAAGAAAACAAGTCAGTTGATGTCAGCGCCAGATACGCTGCTGACTCTGCACAAGTTGTTTGCTCTTCTCCTGTGTCCTTCCTTTATTCCTTGGCTCAATTGTCCCTGGAGTTTGGGCCCTAGGGAAGGTACTATTGGAAAGCCTTCAATGCAAAGCGGATCCAGAGGCATCGGAAAGAGCAGAGGAACAGAGTCAATGCTTAATGCTAATACCAGACACACATTTCCAGCCTCCATGCTTGTTGCTTGGATACCTCTTGCAGTGGTTGTATCAAACTTATATTCCTGTTTAAATACAACTGGCTTATTTATTTATTGCAACAGGTCTTGGTGGAATCTGCTCTTAAAAGGATCTCCCTTGAAAGTCTATAAACTTGGTCTCCCCTTGTTGTGTTTTAAGCCCAGCTGGTAACTCAGACACCCCAGTATCCCACTGTAGAGTCATTTAGGTTGGAAAAGCCCATTGAGATCTACGGTAAGGAGTTTTGCAGGTGAGCTGTTTGGCAGTGATCACTTTGTGTTGGACCTTCCACTCTTGGTAGAACCATGTTGTGAAGAGCCCTGAAGGCTTTTTGCCTCCTTGCGTGAGCTTTGGACTGCTACATCTGTGTTTTGGTCCCCAGATGGACCATGTGCAAAGGCATCAGCCATAGCATGGTCCTGCAAAAAGCTATGGATGACCTTTGCATCATGTCATAGAAGGATTTGGGTTGGAAAGGACCTTAAGATCATTCAGTTCCAACCCCCTGCCATGGGCAGGGACACCTCACTCTAGACCATGGTACCCAAGGCTCTGTCCAACCTGGCCTTGAACACTGCCAGGGATGGGGCAGCCACAGCTTCTCTGGGCACCCTGAGGCAGCGCCTCAGCACCCTCACAGGGAAGAGCTTCTTCCTTATCTCCAACCTGAACTTCCCCTGTTTCAGTTTGGACCCTTGGGATAGGGACTGTGTATGGCATGGATGTGACTGGTCTGTGCTGCTGCTGCGAGCCTGGCTTCAGCTCCCGTTCAGCCTGACCTTGCTTGTCTGCATCACCCCATTTAATCCCTTATTCAAACTGGTGTCAACAGCCAGTGTCTGAGCCGAGATTAGCAGCGGATGAACGAGTCTGCCTGCAAAAACATGGAAAGAAAATGGAAGGCTTTCCAGAGCTAAAACTGCCCCCCCAGGTTCTTGCTTTGAGCTTTGTACCAGCTACTGAGGAGAGCTGCCTCAAGGGGTATCCAATACAAGGGCTCCTTCATCCCTAAGTAAATCACTTCCCTTCACTGCTGGCCCCTCATACTGGTGCAGACTGGGTGCCTTTGAGGTGACAGCTATGGGGTGGTGGGGCTGTGTGTGCTGCTCCTGCTGATCCATGCTAATGCTCTGTTTGTGGAGTTGAGCCTGGCTTGCTAATAATAGGCAGCTTTGTGGGAGATAAGCACCAGGCTGACCTTATCTGTGCCCATCCCGTTTTGCATTTGGCCTTAGGGGAGCTTGTTATAGCTTGTGTTTCAGCCTGTGGTGCCTGTGTGTGGAATGAGGAGGGGAAATAAAGGTTTTAAACTATAGGAGGAACATTTGGAAAGGAAAGGCTGCTTAAGGATGCTTAAGGGTGGGTATGGCATAGCTGGAAGCACTGCTGAAATGTCATGGTGCCTTGCCCTGGCCCAAGTCCTGTCCCTCTGGGAGTTTCTCACCCCTTTGGGATGGATGACGGTGGTGTGACACGTGCGTGATTCTCTGCATCACATTGGGACCTCAATGAAGAAACCAATCTCTGCTTTGGGGCTCTGTTGGCCAAAATGGATGGTAACAAACCCCCTTGTCTTTTAGGTTGCTCTGCATCAGAGGCTGCACTGTACAGTCCTGTTCATTTTAAGCAGAAACAAGCTGCTGGTCTTGTGTGTTCTGCATTGATCCCTGTGGGATGAGGAGTTCCTGTGTTGGACAGGTGAATGGGTAGAGAGACAGAAACTGTTTGTTGTGCAGAAATGAGATGATTTAGCCTCTATAGTGCACACTAAACCCTGATGCTTGTAAGCACCATGCATAGGCAGCTCTTTGTTCCCTTTATGGGGAAGAGCTGATGCTCAGCATCCAACACTATGTATTTAAAAGGGAATACCCAAATGGGGCTGGTGTTGACTTCTCATTAACACCAGCTCTCTGCACCTGAGGTCATCTGCTCTTCTAAGTGCTTCCAGTGCTCACTTTGCTCCATGTGTTCTTTCGGTGCCTGTGCCTTCCGGGTATGAATTTAGCACAAAATGGTGCTTTTCAGGGGGTTCAAAAGCTGCCTATGGAAATATCGGGAAGAAAGCCAACGTGAGGGCAGGCTTTGAGAGATGGGAGAGTGTTTGCCTCTGCTTTTCCTTTGGTGGAAAGGATCTGAATATGTTTGTAAAGCTGTGTGTTGGTTTTATTAACTAATAGTCAGACATCTCCTGTGCTGGTGGGATCATCTGCTTTCCTAGGTGTCTGGATAAATAAAATGGGAGGATTACAGCATGGGAAGGAATTGATGAATATTCATCAGGAATAACCACTTTATTCCCTGGTGCACCCGCAGTTCTGCTATCTTGTTGTGCCTCTGCTTACTCTTGGAGCAGCAGAAGGTCACAGTGACATGTATTAAGATGCCATCCACTGTGTGTCTTGGTCATGCAGTGGCAGTCTGTGTAGGCTGATGCCTTGAGGAGTCCTTTGTTGCTAAAAGCTGCTGTGACAGCAATGGTGCCTTTGTGGCAAAGGGAATTTTGGATATGTTTAAGGATCTTGTTGTGGTGCTTATCACGAGTGAACTGGCTTCTGTGGATGCTCTAGACAGGGGTTGGTCCAGGGATACCTTGGAAAGTGTTGATATGTACACCTCAAAGGATGCTTTAGTCATGGAATCCCAGACTGGTTTGGGTTGAAGGGACCTTAAAGCTCCTCCAGCTCCAATCCCTGCCACAGGCAGGGACACCTTCCACTAGAGCAGCTTGCTCCAAGCCCCTGTGTCCAACCTGGCCTTGAGCACTGCCAGGGATGGGGCAGCCACAGCTTCTCTGGGCACCCTGTGCCAGCGCCTCAGCGCCCTCACAGGGAAGAGCTTCTGCCTTATCTCCAACCTGAATCTCCCCTGTTTCAGTTTGAACCCATCACCCCTTGTCCTATCATTCCAGTCCCTGATGAAGAGTCCCTCCCCAGCATCCTTGTAGCCCCCTTCAGACACTGGAAGCTGCTCTGAGGTCTCCATGCAGCTTCTCTTCTCCAGGCTCAACAGCCCCAATGTTCTCATCCTGTCTCCATACAGGAGCTGCTCCAGCTCCTGATCATCCTCATGGCCTCCTCTGACTTGTTCCAACAGCTCCATGTCCTTCTGATTTTGGGGACCCCAGAACTGCACACAGTGCTGCAAGTGGGGTCTCACAAGAGCAAAGCAGAAGGGCAATCCTGGTCTATTACATGTTGTAGAAACACTGTGAGCTGTTAGCCTCAAAGACTCGTTTTTACCCTGTGAATGGAAAACTGGGGCTAGAAATAGAGTGATGTCACACTTGATGTCCCCAGACTGGGAGGAGGATGGTTTGAAGGGACTGCAGTGGCTTCAGGAGAGGCAGCCCATGTGTGTACCCACATTGTACGGCTGCCTGGCTCCCCAGAGCACCTCCTGAGCTGTAAATGCCTGATGTCAAGTGAGGGGTCAGGCGAGGGCACTGTTTACATCCTGTAATTAACATCTGTGCAGTTAATTACCAGGGCTGGCAGACCTGGAGACGCTGGATGTGGTTGGATCCCTGTCCCAGGGATGACAGGAGGCTAATAACAAAGATGTGTTGACTTGGACTGTCTGTGCTAATGCCTCCTCCTCCTCCCCCCTTTCCAGCCTATGTTTGCAGTGTATAAATCAGCATCATTATAAATCAGTGCTTTGACTTTAATTCCTTCCTCCTCTTTGGCCTCTTGGAAAACAAAGTTTCTGCAGCGCTGTGGTTTTTCTTTATAGTGCATGGACCTGGGGGGCAGATTAAGGCAAATTTAGAGGTAGAGCCTTGAACACAGCATCTCTGTGCAAGACGGTGCTTGGTGAGACATCAGAGATGTTCACAGGAAGCCAAGCTGAGACCGTGGGAGGTTGCACAAGCGTTTCTTTGACTCTTGTGGACTGGAGGATCTTAATTACTGTTCAGTGCAGCTCAAAATCTAATGTTGGGCAGATAACTGTGTTTTGAGATGCGTTAATAGCTTGCTGGTGTGATTAAGCTTGCAAAGCAGGAAGTGTTTGTGATGGATTGATTCCCCACTGCCACTGTCTCTTGTTTAGTGAATGCCATTAAGGCTGCAAAATAGAACGTTGGCCCTGCTTGGTTTAATTCAAATTAAGCATTCAGAGGATGCAGTTATTGTATTTCACAGAAGGAGGCAAATGGTGATGATGACCCGAGATCTGCTCTTTCATTACGTGCACTGCAGAATGCGGACCTAAGATGTCCCTGGGCTCCCTCAATCCTGTGTGAATCCCAGGCACTACTAAATGCCACTGGCTGCTTTTAGCAGCTGGGTCTGCCTTTGCTGTGAGAATGACTTTGCTGATATGAAGATTTAAACCCTATTTGTGTGCTTTCTCCCTTTGATTGATTGCTATTAACCCTCTCTGGAGGTGAAGAGAAATCCATACGCTCTCTTTCATCTCTAAGCTGTGTATTAAGACTTTAATTCTGAGTCTAAAAAGAGGTGGTGAGGAACAAAATACAGCTTTTCTAGCAATACAGAAGTGATCTTGTTAAAACCAGAGGCAGTTAAGACTCCTAAACCAGATAGGTCTGTAAGAGTAGGGACATAATGAATGAACACTTACCCAAAAATGCTGGGGAGCTGATTTATACCCTTATCTCATTAAAAATGCTATGGAAGGGTTGACATGCCCTCTTGTCCCACAGTGATGAAAGGGAAGCAGGTTCTAGTCCAGAAGCTATGTGGTAGGACATGAGTCCTGCTTGTAAGGGTGTATGTGACTCTTGCCCCTGAAGGTGGTACAGAGCATCTCTGGAACAGGTTGTTGGTAGCTTGTGGTGTGAGCTTTTGGGATGATGCCCCAAAGGTAGCCCGTGTACATTAGTGCATGAGCCCCTATATGTTCAATGCATTAATAAAAGTTTTCGGGAAGAGGCCAGGAAAGGATCCCAGCTCAGTTATGGAGAACTGGGAGATGAGGAAGGATGACCAAGAACTTATTTCCCAGCTAACTAGTTGTGTTGTCAGCATGATATTGCTGGAAGAGAGTCCAGGGGGGTGATACGAAAGGAGTAACAAGTGTCCAGCCTTTTGGGACAGATTGTGATGGGCTCATAGCTCTAATTTCCACCTCCCATTCCCCTTTTGAGCCCGATGGGTGGCTGTTGGGATATTCTGACATCCAAAGTCCACAGCAGCCTGAGAATTTCTGCCTTCAGTAAAAGCTTTGCCTTCATTTAGGAGGAAAAGCCTGAGGACACCAGTAGAGCAAAGTGACCCAGGCTACCAGCAGTGTTTCGTACAGTAGGCAGCACAGCTTGTATGTTGGGTTTCCTGTGCCTTTCCTAGAATTGCCATGTTCCTCAAAGGATGAAGGATGGAGAAACAGGGTCAGCATGAACTCGGTTTGCCTGCTCCCTGGTTGCTTTGTCTGTTGCGTTCCTGCAGTAGCTATTGCTGTCACAAGAAAAAAAGCCCCTTTAAGTTAAGGTCCATTGCTACCACTCTGCAGCGTAGAAAACTAAACTACCTCTACTGGGCCCTCTGCAAGCACATGGGGAAAGGCCGTTCTTCCTCACAAGCAGCCTATGAGTGATCTGCTGAAGACTGCGACTGGGTCCAGGAGCTGATGTGAAGCTGTGCTGGGGGCTGATAAAGGTGGAAAGCGGTGCAGGAGAGATCCTGCCTAATTTTCCAGCTGCCCATCATGTCTTTCACAAACACAGTGCAGTGTCAGAGGTGAGAATTGGGTTCCTTGACCAGTTCCTGTTGATATGTGATCAGGAATGTCTCTACTTCTTATCCGTGTGGATCTGCCCACATCTCCTTGGAAATGGAGGCATCAGAACTTACTTAATTCTTCTGAATGTCTGCTTTTTGACTCGCCAAACTAAGACTCGGGCTAACTGCTTCATTTGCCAAGTGTTCTCCTGTCCCCCGTATGGTATCTGCCATCTCCAAACCACATTCCTTTTTATCCACAAGTTGGGTGTCTTAAATGCCTCCAAACCAAAGAATATCAATGTTAAATGTCTTTATTGCCCAACAGATCTCTATGGTAGCACCATGCTGAACATCTCTGAAACAGAGGTGTCCACGTAGCGCTGGATTCCTTTCATGGTGAACTACTTAGACCCTGATTGAAGCATCTCATCAGCTGCATTGACTTGCTCAGATCTGGCTTGAGACCTTGCTGTATGGATGTGAAAGCAGAGGTAGCAGTGCCCTGC
Organism: Ara ararauna; assembly: GCA_028858755.1. Classification (NCBI taxonomy): domain Eukaryota; kingdom Metazoa; phylum Chordata; class Aves; order Psittaciformes; family Psittacidae; genus Ara; species Ara ararauna. Next base: position 131,915,003 of record CM054378.1, on the reverse strand, counting down.
CAGCAGCCTTGAAGGACCTGCCAAACCTTTGTATCCTTGTGAAAAAGAGCCAACAGCAGCCAACAAACCTGATGAGACGTGGCTGGTTAGGTTATATGGCCAAGTGGGTTTGGCAGGTACCTGGCAGGGCAGTAATGGTGCTGGGGGCAAACACTTTTGACTGTTGAAGTATTCCCAAGCTCCCTGTCCCTGTGCTATTGGTTCAGATGAGGGCAGACCTTGGGAGGTCTTCTAAACATCCTCTTGCTACCTAAACCCAAAGCAACAGGGGCAGAATGTGCTTGGTGACTGCATCCTGGAGCTGAGAGCTCTCTGGCTCTTGGTTTGTGTAGAAATGCTATTGCTGGACCAAGCAAGAGGTTCATATGGGTTGTGAGAGGAAGACAACACAGGTTTGAAAGTCTCTTGCACATCCCAGGTACCTGTCTAAACCCATGGCCTCTTTACAGACTGCTTTTGGTGGGGAACATTGAGTGATCCCAACTCTTTCTTCTGTGGGGCGAGAGAGGGAGGTATTTGTAAGCTGCATCCCATGAAGCTAAACAAAGCTGTTCTGCTTGGTGTGCTCAACTGAAACACAGCCAAATATCCCTGCCTGCAGCCCTACAGGAAAGAGATGGGCAAGTGAATTATCCAGGTGGTGTTTGAATATTCCAATCCTTGGGGAAGAGGCCAGAGAGAAATGATGGGTTGTCTGGCAGGTTGTGCTTTAGGTGCTCTCATAGGTGGTGAGGAGCAGGATAACTCTCCAGCAGACAGGATGTGGTGTTTGGATGCTTGGGATGCTGGAAGGACCCCAAATACGATGTCTGTGATTCTTGTTCATTTAAACATCTGAATTACACCAGAGATGCCTCCAGAGCCCAGGGTAGCAGCATCTATTAGTGAGGAATGAGAACTCTAAGGAGTTGTGCTGATTCACCTGCTGTCCTTCAGGATGAAACCAATCTTTCCTTAATCAATGCTGATGAACAGACTCTTTCTTCACATCAGAGTTATCCGATTCCTCATAAATGGTTTCCTTCCTCTGTTCTCTTGTAACACAGTTCCTGAGCAACCTTTAAATCTGAACTGCATCTTCCTGCTCAATGCTCCCGTGATGTGGATAATCCTCCTCTAGTTTATAGCCCTTCACCCCCAAGTATTTATGTGCATATGAACAGAGGAGCAACAAATCTGACTTGCCACCGCAGGCCTCTGTGACCATTTCAAACATAAACTTGGCTTAGCTCTGGGTTCTCTCTTCCTCTTAGCTGCCCGGCTGTCTTTCCACATAATAAATTCCCAGCATTTACTGGTCTTTTGACGTATAGGTTTCCCAAGGGAAAGGCAGGACATAGGCTGAACAAAGCCTTCTCTATGATCAGAGTTCGCAGTAGGCTTTGGTCAGAAACTGTGATTGCTGGCCAGTACGGCAAGGGTCTTATGGCTCTGTCTGTAACCACATTTATGCCAACCAGGAGGTTTGGGAGGTGCTGAATAATAAACCTCAGAGTGTATTGTAAAGAGATTAATGTGTATAAAATATGACAGTAGAATATATAGATATATGATAGTATGATATATGATTCAGCTTGAAAGAACTGATTAGAAACCAGTGCAGTTCCAGGAAGGCATCACTGGAGACAGTTTTAGAATCCTAGACTGGTTTGGGTTGAAGGGACCTTAAAGCTCCTCCAATTCCAACCCTCTGCCACGGGCAGGGACACCTTCCACTAGAGCAGCTTGCTCCAAGCCCCTGTGTGCAACCTGCCTTTTAGGCTGCTGTGATGTGGGACTGTCAATGCCTCTCATGTTCCCATTGCTTGAAATCTGGGCACCTCTTTAACCCCCTGTAGGCACCATGTACGTTTGTGCTAGCACTGCAGATACGCTGAAACTTGGAGCTGTTGGAGAGCTGCTACTCTCAGTGCTTCTCTGCTTGTCCCAGGTTCTTTCCAGCTGGCTGCAATAAGCAGGAACATCCAATAACCTGCATCCAAGCATTGCTCTAGCAGCCCCAGATGTGGACTCATTGGCAAAAGCCATCATGTTGCCCTGTGTGATTAAGATGGGGCTGTATAAAATGAGCTGGACTTCTGATTGCTGTAAGGTTGCTAGCTTTTTGCTTCCTGGTTGCATTTATTCTGTACCACATTGTGCTGAAAGAGCTTGGTGCTTTAATGAGTATAATTTGCACTAACACATCTCGGACACATCTAACCTACGCTGATGGTCAATCAAGTCATGTCTGTGTGAGATGTGATGGTTTTCTTTCTTCTGAAAGGTGTTTTCCCATAGAAAGGCACATGGAATAGCCTGGGAAGAAGACTCCTCATGACTCTTGCAGGTGCATAGGAAACTTGAACCTTCTGAGATGGAAAGGGCCGTAGGGTGGGTCTTGCACAAATGCCACTGCTTCCTCTTCACCTCTGGTTGCAGTAACTGTGCTGACTGGGGTGAGACGTGGCTGAAGGTCAGTGACTTCCCTGCAGACTGGCCTTGCAGAAGGCCAGTAGCTCTTGGGTAGGTAGACCAGCATGAAGACCTGAATTGAGAGCTTTAGCTTGCATAGTAAGAGTGAGAAAGTTCCTCCAGTGGAGAAGCTGCTGAATGAAACTCTTCCTGTTCTGAATCCCTGTTCCTCTCCTGGTATTTTCCTTGCATCATTGGCCTGTTACACTGGGAGAGCGAATGGCTTTCACATGGATCTTGGTCAGAGAAGACTCTGCTGTCTATGGGTCTCCAGTTGGCATAGTCAAGCCAATGTGTCGACCACCCCAATGGCTTTGTCTCTGTCCCTCTTCCCATCTTGAAGACTGGTTTTAAGAGGCATTATGAAGGCATCCATCCTACCTGGAAGGTGCTGGTCTTCCCCATCCTGCCTGAAGCAGATCTAAGGCAGATGCTGGCAGAGGAATCCAGTGGGAAATACCATTGGTATTAGAGCTGAATCCAGGTCCTTCAGAGACCCTGACTCCATCTCCTTGTGGTCTCATTGCCTGGTCCCTGCAGGGAACAGCCTGTGTCTGGAAGAGGCATCACTGCAGAGGTTTTGGCAGGGCTCCTGCTCATCTGTGCTTGCAGAGCAGCAATAGCAGCTGCCTCGTGCCCTTTCCTAGCCAGGAGGGAGAAGTAGGTCAGAATTTGCATTCTCTGCCTGGTTTCTCTGCAGAACTTCCACACTTTTGTCTTTTTAGGTCCTCTTTTGAAATGAGCTGTTCCTGTACGTGCGTGTTTGTTGGGCTCCCCTGAATCAGAAGGCAGAGACTTGGATTCAGTTGTATAATTGAGCTTTAATGTATAATTGGGCTTTAATGTCTGTCTTTCCTCCAAGAGCACTTCTGGGAGACTCTGAAGCATGTAAAGATCTGGAATAGATGCTTAGGGCAGTGTCTTCATATCTGGCTGTTGTATTGCCTGGATCAGGTTTTAAATGTCCTCCTGTAGCTCTTTTTGCATGACAAGAGCAAGTAATTGGGATGAAATCATCCGTGCTGCAAATGTGATGGTGAGATTTGCTTTTCAGCGCTTCTCTGTGTGTTTTAGTGCTGGTTTGCAACGTCCTGATGGTGTGTGTGGGGGGGAAAAAGATGGAGTGCAGCAGGGTTGTGGCCACCAGAGGAGCACCTGAAGTGCTGCAGGGCAGTCAAAGGGCCATTTTGTTGTGGCTTTGTGCACTGAGAGAGAAAGAGCTTTGTTGCAACGACACTCTGAAATAACAGGCGTGCTTGGTCTGATGGTGATGGGGCACCTAGTGCAGAGGCTGGGACAGGAGGGGTTAGCTCATGGGCTGCATGGTGGGGAGCATCCTGGAGTGAAAACTGGGGCTGTTGAGCCTGGAGAAGGGAAGCTGCGTGGAGACCTCAGAGCAGCTTCCAGTGTCTGAAGGGGGCTACAAGGATGCTGGGGAGGGACTCTTCATCAGGGACTGCAGTGATAGGACAAGGGGCGATGGGTTCAAACTGTAATGGGAGATTTAAGATGGAGATAAGGCAGAAACTCTTCCCTGTGAGGGTGGTGAGGCCCTGGCAAGGAGAAGCTGTGGCTGCCCCATCCCTGGCAGTGTTGAAGGCCAGGTTGGCCACAGGGGCTTGGAGCAAGCTGCTCCAGTGGAAGGTGTCCCTGCCCGTGGCGGGGGTTGAAACTGCATAAGCTTTAAGGTCCCTTCCAGCACCAACCAGGCTGGAATTTTTCAGTAATCTGCTGAAAAAGAAGAATGGAATGTGCTGAAATTGGATGGGGTTTTTTTTTTCATAGGGGGAAGGTTTCAACCTACAGTGGAAAGAAAAACCTGCTGCATGATTCTGGCCTCTCTTCATCTGTTTAGGTGATTTATGCTGTGGACTTCTGTGGTTATAGTCTCTAGAGGCCTTGTTAGCTTTTTATCAGTGTGAAATAAAGCAGCTTGTGTGGCCCGAGGACAGATGTACGGCTAAAAGTGATAGAAACTGTATTAATGCAACAGAATTGTTTTAATGGATTTTCATTATAAGTAGGGATAATACTTCACTGAGACTTTAGCTTTGTATCTTTTGGAGCATGCATAGATAGCTAGCCAAGAAATAACTCCAGGAAGCTTCAGGGTGGTTTACCTGCTGTATCTGCTTTATGCAAGTGAAACTGCCACCTGAATCTACCTGGGGCTTGTGCAAATAGCGGTTGATGTCAAGTCTGTTCCTATTTGTGCCCCCCTTTGCTAATGTTCAGCTGCCAAGAAGTGTCAGCAGCTTGGAGATGTTTCTGCACAGGAGTGACCTTTTGGGAGTTAAACTTCTCTCCATCCTGCCTTGCTGTTTGATCTCTCTCCTTGGGGCTTTCGCGTGTCCAAAGCTTGGTAGGAGGTAGGCTGCTTAAATATGAATACAAGATAGTGTCTGAGTCTTTTTAAAGGGTTGGAAGAGCTTAATTCGAGAGTAGGTTTGGGAATTGCAATGTCTGTGATGAAAGCACCCTTGATTTCTTTGTTCCCACTCATACGTGCCATCCAGTCTGCCGCTTGCGTTAATCCATACGGATGTCCTATTGTTCCCGCCGGGTATTAGGTTTTTGATTGTGCTGTTGTCATTTAAAAGCAGTGTGTCTACATGCTGGGAACTGCTAGTCAGTGTCGTGTGGTATGTGGGTGTATGAAGGATCATCTGGGGAGGAGAGGTGTTGCAGAAAGGAGCTATTGTCTTCTGCTTGGAATACCCCCAGAGGCGAAACACATCCTGCACGTGTGCGTGCATGAACGCAGCTAATCCTGCCCACTCGGGTCACTCATCCATCCTGATTTATATGGATTTTCAAGGAAACTTGGTTTTGAGGCCATAATATGCCTCCTCTATCATGTATCCCTGTTTCCAGCAAACAAAGGTGGGATCATGTGTTGGTCTTGCAACAGTGGGATGTGGCTGTAGTCTGGATGATGGTGTGGTCAAGTAAGAGTGCTGCAAAGGTCTTATTAGACTTTGCTCAACATCCTTGTATCTATAAGGATCTTTTCTCTCTGTGTTATGTTGCATCGGACCAATTCACCACCAGTTGTGGTCCACAGTTCTGGGGTACCCGACATAAGAAGGACATGGAGCTGTGGGAGCAAGTCCAGAGGGGGCCACGAGGATGAGCAGGGGCTGGAGCAGCTCCTGTATGGAGCCAGGCTGAAAACATTGGGGCTGTTGAGCCTGGAGAAGAGAAGCTGCGTAGAGACCTCAGAGCAGCTTCCAGTGTCTGAAGGGGGCTACAAGGATGCTGGAGAGGGACTCTTCATCAGGGACTGCAGTGATAGGAGATTTAGGTCAGATGCACTGAAGCTCTTCCCTGTGAGGGTGCTGAGGCATTGGCCCAGGGTGCCCAGAGAAGCTGTGGCTGCCCCATCCCTGGCAGTGCTCAAGGCCAGGTTGGACACGGGCTTGGAGCAAGCTGCTCTAGTAGAAGGTGTCCCTGCCCATGGCAGAGGGTTGGAACTGGGGGAGCTTTAAGGTCCCTTCAACCCAAACCCCTTTGTGATTCTAAGTAAACCAGTATCATTCTGAGCTAAACTTCTCACTTCACTCTGTTCAGCTGCTGATGCACAAGTGATATTTGTACAGTCAATCAATACCACACAGATTGCTGTAAAGAATGACTAATGAATCTATGCATTAATCTGCCGTCCTTTGCCTAGATCTGGAATGTCTTCTCCATGTTGCATGGATAATGACAGGCAAAATGTTTGAGGTGTTGTGTAGGTGAAGCCTTGGCCACCTCCTGTTTCTCATTTTGCAGCAAGTTTCCATATTGTGTTAGTTTAAACCGTCTATGTGAGAGAATTTCAAAGCTCTAAAAGATTAAAAGATCCAATGAGTTTCTTCTGCCTCCAGGACCTGATTTAGCAGGAAATCGATGATGAGCTTTGGCTTTGTTGGGCTGTCTTGTTTGTAAGTAGGAGGGTGATGAATGGATCCCATTTCAGTTCCTTCTAGGTAATAACTGCCCCTGGAAATCCTTTTAGCTAATAAACTGCATTATAAATTAAAGCAAATCTTTAGGACTGTCATAATACAAAGATGGAGACCGTCATGAATACAGCTTATGGCTGCCAAGCTAAACATAAAGAACTTGGTAGTGAGAAGCTATTCTGGACAGTACTTGTTCCATAAAGGAGGAGAAAAGCTGCTGACAGCTCCTGCCTTTGAGAAACGAGGGCTTCAGCCGCCACAGCAGAGGGTCTTCATTGCAAAGCATGAATGTGCAGTTATAATACACAAATCTCAGCCTTCTTGCCAAGGTTATTGTCTGTTCCATTAAAAGCTCTCATTTTCTTGTGCTTCTCATGAGCGTTGCACTGGGGATGTGGCAGAAGAGTTACCTGTCATAGCAGTGACAAAGCTTAATGCAGAGGAGCTGGCAGGGGAGAAGGATGACATATTTTACTCTTGAAACTAAATGTGTTTGTTTAAATGGCATTGTTGAAGCTGGGAATGTCTGGTGGGTGTTTGCACTGGATCTCCTGGAGCAGGTCCTGTACCTGCTTTTTAGCTCTATGGTGAAGTGGTCAGCTTTAGTAGATGGGTTTCATTTGGCTCTTCAATGGCACCTGTAAGGACAAACCAAGGGGGAATGGCTTTAACCTGCCAGAGGGTGTTTTCACATTTTCTGTGAGATCCCTATTGTGTTGCTATGGGATGGATGTGTCTTGATGTCATTCTTCCCTATAGAAGTCTTTTTGGACAGACAAAACAAGCCACAGGGAGTTCACTTGTGATAACATGACCAGCAAAGCTTTTGCTTTCTTCCAAGCAAGCCTGGGAGATCCTATTGCTCTGCATCTTGTCTAGTTCCTCAAGTCTCTGCACAAGTGGTCAGGAGCTGGGGAAGCTGATGGGAAAGCTGGTGGCACAGGGTTGGGGTTTATTAACTAAGGGTCATAGCAACTCCTTTGAGTTCCAGAAAAAACAAAGCTGTTTCCCTGCATGAAATAGTGTCTGAAATACGGCATGTTCCCCTCTGTGCTTCTTGCCTTAGCAGGGTGGTGTGAGCTTAGTGGCACCACCACTGAGTTTGTTCCTATCTACAGGTGAGCAGTCTTCTGTTTTGGAGACTTCCATAGATAAATGTGGGGGCAATGACTCAAGGTGTGGGGAGACTAAGCCAGTGTTGTGAGCTTTAAACACATCCTATGGCACCCAGCTGTGTTTTGACCTCAGCCGCAATAGCGGGGTAGTTGGATTAAGCTGGCCTTAATCCAACTCACAGCAAGGAATTGCCTGTGCAGTGAGTTTATAATGGGCCCTCAAGCAGCTTGATTTGAGTTGGCTGGATTGTAAGGCTGGTTTTACCCTGGGTTTGGTCTGCAGACAGCAGAGCAGTGTTGAGTTGTACTCATTATCCCGAAGCTGGGTGTGATCTACCTATGTGCTGGCTGTGGAGCTCTTGTAGCCATGACCAGCAGGATTATGTCCTCATAGAATGGTTTGTCTAGGAAGGGACTTTGAAGCTCATCCAGTTCCATAGTCCCTGCTATGGGCAGGGACATCTTCCACTAGAGCAGGTTGCTCTTGCCACATGGCTGAATTGTCTTACGCAAAACTTAATGGCTTTCTATGAAGCTTAAGAGCCTGAGAAGCAACTTCTGTGGAGCCCTATTGGGAAAGATCCCATGCTAGGGAAAGGTGCTGCTTACTGAGCACCTCTTTACCAAAGAACTGGCTCTACCCCTCTCAACCATGTCTAAAACGTGTCTATATCTGTGATCATTTTGTGTCTATATGTGTGATCATTTTGGTGCTTGGCCTCCAGGCACGATGTTTGGCTTGTCAAATCTGCAGATCTGTTTTAGTAAAGAGCCTGGGTTTTCATCTGCAGGTTTGAAAAACAACAGCTTTGACATGTCAGTTAAGGAGAAAACCCAAGGGCTTTTCAGCACCTATGTTTAAATGTCTACTGTGAGCTCAAGGAGAGATTGAAGAGAAATCACAATTACATCCCCATAAAAACTGAGCATCCTGTTGCAGAGAGAGCTCTTGAGCTTGGGTGTGCTGAGCAAGCTGCATATGCTGGGTTCAAACCCCCAGTCCTAAGTGGCAATGACGCTTCTGCAGTGTAGGGAACAAAACCTGATTAAGCTGATAAAAGGAACGTGAACAGCCCATTGAAAGACAGAGCTAGACAAGACACGGGGTTGGCTCTGTGTTCTCACTCGAGAGGGATGCTGTGAAGCCAAACAGATTGAGGACCACAGTGTAGGTGGCGTGTGAAGAAGGCACTTGTGTAACATCACCAGAATAGAAACGGATGTGTGATGCTCTGCTCTCATCCCTGGTGCTGGAAGCAGGTGGTATCAGCTGTTGGCAAAAATAGGGGAAGGTTTTAACAGGCTTTGCTCAATCAATACTAAAGGGAACGGATAAAGGAGGAAGCATAGAGTTCTTGAAGGCTTTGTAGAACATTGAACAGCAAACAAATCAAATTGAAAATGCTTGAAATTCAAGTTGATTTTATGAGATATTAGTAAGATCTAGGGCTTGGAGCAAGCTGGACTAGTGGAAGGTGTCCTGCCTGTGGCAGGGGGTTGGAACTGAATGAGCTTTAAGGTCCCTTCCAACACAAATCATTCTGTGATTGGGACAGTGTGTTTTCTATGATGCTCTGAGGGCTGGAGCAGCTCTGCTCTGGAGCCAGGCTGAGAGAGCTGGTGTCCTGGTTCAGCCTGGAGAAGAGAAGGCTCCTTAAGGGGGGACCTTAGAGCAGCTCCAGTGCCTAAAGGGGCTGCAGGAAAGCTGGAGAGGGGCTTTGGCCAAGGGATGGAGGGACAGGCCAAGGGGAATGGCTTTAAGCTGCCAGAGGGGAGACTGAGATGAGCTCTGAGGCAGACGTTCTTCCCTGTGAGGGTGCTGAGGCGCTGGCCCAGGGTGCCCAGAGAAGCTGTGGCTGCCCCATCCCTGGCAGTGTTGAAGGCCAGGTTGGACACAGGGGCTTGGAGCAAGCTGCTCCAGTGGAAGGTGTCCCTGCCCATGGCAGAGGGTTGGAACTGGATGAGCTTTAAGGTCCCTTCAACCCAAACCAGTCTGGGATTCTAGCTCAATGAAAGGCTTTCCAAGCTGAGGGAAAAGGGCTTTCTGAAGTCTCACAGGCTACTCAACAGCTTTCAACTGCTGCGCTTCTAAGGGCTAAACAGGCGTTCCTGGAAAGCAGCGTGATCCAAACCCCTAACTTGCTGGAATATCTGAAATTGCTTAGGAAGTTAGAAGTTAATAGCCAGGCTTAAAGAGGGAGAAAATGGTTATTTACAGCAGCCTGGCCAGGGCTGCTAGCTAAGGGGTTTATGCTGGAAAGGACATTTCCAGAGCAGCCGCACTCTCTTGGAGCTCCTATGTTGGCTGTAAACCTCAGGCTGTTTTACAATGTGGTGAAGCACTTGGTTTCTTTAATGGAAGCATTCCTTTAGAAAGAGAGGAAAAAGGGAAGAATACTCCATCCTCTTGAGCCCTCTTTCCAAGTCACTTCCGAACACGGTGTCACCTTTCCCCAGGTCCTTGGGATGTGCTCTCCACAGCCAGGAGGCAGAGACACCCCTCCAAAACTTCTTTCCTGTGTGGAAGCTGCCTTGGCATGGATCTGTGAAAGGAACGCAACACCTCCAGGTTTTCTGGTTCTGGAAAGCCTTTTTTTGTCACCTTGGCTAATCAGCAGTGGTTTGTTCTATTTGCTTCCTGTGTTTTCTTGTACTTGGAGGTGGCAGGTAGACCTGATATCGCGCATCTTACTGTCCGCAACTGAATGTGCGCATAAGTGATCTGCGATCTGTACTGCTGAGCGCTCTGCCCTGCTACAAACCTGTCGGGTTTTGTTTCACTGCTGCCGTGTCACAAAGCTGCTTAAGAAAAGTGACCTTTCAGCCTCTCCTTTTTCTGAGGCCTTTTCCTAGAAAGCTGAGTGTTTTACGGGAAAGGGGAGGGAAACACTGGTACTGTTTCATCCTGGCGTTGGGGCTCCTGTGCGGCTTGCGTTCAGCTGCTCCAGATGTTTGGATAAGCTGCTCTGGGCTGGAAGCAATGCCCACAAACTGCATAGCTATGTATTAATAGACCCCTTGGGGTCTTTCCTCAAGAGCATAATCTCTATAGCATTAGGCTGAGGATTATAGTCAATGACCTAAATGGGCATTAGTGCTTTCAGGCATGCCCAATGGAGGACTTTGAGCCAGCATCCCAGACCCACCCAGGCTCATTGTGACCTGGCCACAAGTTCGCTTTGAATATTTTAGCCTGACTGATATCAGCCACCAGATGGATGTGAATGAAGAAGGGGAAAGATGTAGCAGTGGCTGTAAGGATGAGCACTGATGCTCAACATTTCATAGAACGGTCTGCATTGGGAAGAAGATTAAAGCTCCTTCAGGTCCAACCCCTGACACGGGCAGGGACACCTTCCACTAGAGCAGCTTGCTCCAAGCCCCTGTGTCCAACCTGGCCTTGAGCACTGCCAGGGATGGGGCAGCCACAGCTTCTCTGGGCACCCTGTGCCATTGCCTCAGCACCCTCCCAGGGAACAGCTTCTTCCTTATCTCCAACCTGAGCTTCCCCTGTTTCAGTTTGAACCCATCACCCCTTGTCCTATCACTGCAGCCCCTGATGAAGAGTCCCTCTCCAGCATCCTCATAGCCCCCTTCAGATACTGGAAGGCTGGTTCTGATATTGGAAGGCTGATGGCACAAGTTACAGAATACCACTCCTCTTTATGGTTTAGTACCTAACTCCTTTTTACATTTGAGTAGAGTCTCACTGGAGGCTGGGTGGAGGGAAGGTGGCTACAGATGTGACTGTTTCACTCTATGATGATTATATTCTGGGGGTGCTGGAGTGGAGTGCGTTAATGCTCGTATTAAAAGTCCTCTAAAATGATTGAAAGCACTTAGACAAATAGGTCTTGGATTTGCATCACTAAATGAGTTTATGAATCCCGTGTGACTGGTCCCTTTTATAAGGAAAACAAGATAGTAGCTGATGTAACTGGCAGATGGAACGGTTTTGTTTTGATTAGAGCAGGACTCTCCAGGCATGGGTTTGAAATGACTGTGAATCCTCTGTTAACTGTGGGAGTCGACCTATGGAGGGGCAGTTTCCTTCCTGCCTTTGCCCTCTTCCCTTCCCTTGACGTGCCACTTCTAATGTCAGAGTCACAACAACCTTGACCAGCGTTTTGAGATGCTCTTTGGAAGTCAAGGAGCATTTTAGACTTGCAACCACTTGCCAAGTCAATTGGGAAAATTCCCTTCTCCTGGAAGAGTTATGCTGCCGCAAAAAGAGTAAAATCCCTTCATCTTTATTCATGTTGAACTGAACATCAACGCCACATTGTGAAAGAACACACACATCAGCAGTCAAGTATTTACCTGGCTTTGAGTAACTGTGTGATGGGGTGGTTGTAACCTGTCTCTTGTTACCAGCTTCTTCCCTCAGATGCAGTTTTCATTCACTGCTCAGTGCCTAGGTTGAGCTTGTAAACCCTCTGGAAGGGAAACTCTCCTGTCTGTCTCCTTGCGTTGAACAGACAGATTTATCCAGAACTGGAAAGCATTCAGTAATACCTGGAAGGAGGCTTTAGGAACATGAGGCAAATCTGTGTTGTATTGAGCATCTTTGTAACAGAAGAGGGGGTAAACTGGATGTGTAAGCCATTCCACGGTCAGAAGTCAAAGTATTTGCTGTGCGATAGGGATGGAGGAAGGGAGGGAGGTTGTGTATATAGCATTCCTTTTGTTTCCATGTTTTTCAAGTGATCAGAAAGCTGCAGTGAAGGTGATGCAATGGAAACAGCCAGTTGTGTATGTCTGCCCTGACAGCTCGTGAGAAGGGGATTATCTTCTCAGACTGGAATAGCTGTGGGGGGTAACATGTTAAATTTGGGATCACTTTATTGGAAGGGCTTCCAGGATGTGCTGTAGCTGCTTGCTTGAAAACAAACAGATGTTCCTGTCATTGTGGAATTGAGGCTCCTGTGGTGGGTGGCACTTGATATTTCATTTAATCTTAGACCCATCAGGTTGCCTGGGTGGGAGGGGACCTCAGGAAAGCTCTGCTCCATCTCACCTTGCTCAAAGCAGGGTCAACACTGAGCTCAGATCAGCTTTCTCAGAGCTTTGTCTTGAAAACCTCCAAGGGTGGACTTTGTGCGACCTTTCAGAGATGCTTCTAGCATTGAGAGCCTTCATGAGTCAGAAGTGGTGTCTTCAGGTTTGGGAGATGCGGTGCATGTGTCCTCCATGAACCTCTTAAGCTGTTTTCAGAGCTCATGTCACATCTGGTGTTTGTAGAACCACAGAGTGGTTTGGGTTGAAAAGAACTTAAGCTCCTCCAGCTCCAAACCCCTGCCATGGGCAGGGGCACCTTCCACTGGAGCAGCTTGCTCCAAGCCCCTGGGTCCAACCTGGCCTTCAACACGGATGGGGCAGCCACAGCTTCTCTGGGCACTCTGTGCCAGCGCCTCAGCACCCTCCCAGGGAAGAGCTTCTGCCTAAGAGCTCATCTCAGTCTCCCCTCTGGCAGCTTAAAGCCATTCCCCTTGGCCTGTCCCTCCATCCCTTGTCCAAAGCCCCTCTCCAGCTTTCCTGCAGCCCCCTTTAGGTACTTTCATCTCCTAATGCAGGCCATCTTTGCTTGTTGAACTCTCCTGGGCTTCTTCAGTTAGCTCATAGCTTTTGAGAGTGCCCTATCCAGAAGGGAATACCTATAATGCCTTCCCAATGTCAGATAATCTGTTTTGATTGCTCCGAATCAGTCCAGTTGCAATGAGAAGGAAACAAAGCACCAGAGTCAGAATATCTCCAAAATCAGGGAGGCAGAATTGACTTCTTGTTCTTTCGCATCACCACATCCTGCTGCCTATCTTCTTTTTGGTTACTTTGGCCACAGCACATCCAGTGTGCTTATAGTAGCAAGGAGTTTGCAGTGTGATTAGAGTCTTATCAAATGAATTTATGCATTCTTCATGTAGGAAGCCAAAACAGTGTCTGGCTTGTAGAACAAGGGAGCCACAGAGCAGCCGCTAACCCTTATGGAGCAGTGAATATTTGCTTTAGAAACGGAAGGAGAAATGACATCTTGGAAGATGCGGAGGTCTTGTGCGTGCAGGTGTTGTTGTGGATGTGATCAGTGAGGGTACTTCAGCGCTGCATGCGCTGGCTGTGCGCAGGAAGGGATGTAGCAGCAAGGATGTGAAGGCAACTTTGCTCCTTCATTACTCTGGCTAAAGAGCAATTCTTATTGAAGAATGGTTTCTTCTCGCAGCCGCATGGAAGGAATCAATCATAGGAAATAAAGAGCTTGTAATCCATTTAACTAGGACTTTCCACCTCTCATTAAGCCAGAGACATTCATGCTTAATTCTCTGGATAGCGGTTGCACAGCAGATGTGCAGGGTATTGATTGTAAAATGAGGCTTGCTGGTTGTGTTTTCCCCCTCTTACCGTTTCAATTAGCATGTGCAGGGGGTGTGGAGGCATTTTGCTCACTCTCAGATGAGTGTTATTGGTGTGGTTCATTCAGGTCTCCTTTTCTTGCTGGCATGAGCCAAGTTTACAGCAGCGAAGCAGATAACGCGTCTTGGGGAGAGCAAACAGCCCCTCTACAGCAATGTGTTGGACACGTTTCTGCTTCAGCTGCTAACGCCTTCCAGAGAGGACTAAAACTGCCCCTTGAGGGGCCAGCTAATAGAATTCATGTGTGGTTACAGTGAACCCTTCAGGGGTGTGTGTAGGAAAAGGGCAATCAGGGAGGTGGAGGGAAGCTGGTCTGTAAAGGAAACTGCTTGTCAGGGTGTGCATGTTGAAAACCAGCTCTGTTTCCACTTAATTCCTCAGCAAAACCACACGCGAAAATTGCATCAGGCTTGAGGTAAACTCCTGTTCTGCAGCTTGGTGAAGGAGTCTGTGGGGAGGAAAAATATTATGCAATCCTTTTAATTTCTTACATGTCTTTCAATTCCTTGCCTGTGTTGGAGCCCCTTCAGTGTTCTTCAGCATCTAGCTGTGCTTTCCTAGGTCTTGTTGTCTTCTTCCACTGATGGCTTTTCCTTTCTTCTCCCGCCTTGGCTGTCTCTGTGCTCATCTCTGCTGATGTGGTTTCATGACCCAGACCATGCCAGCATCACAGTGCATTCTCCTTCAAGATGATCTTTAGGCTACAGAGGCTGAACCAGGTCTCTTAGTCCAGACACAGCCTCTCTACCCTTCCAGTTCCTCCCGGGTGTATTTGGTGCTTTTCTGCATGTCTCCCTGGTTTTGTGGTTCAGATACCTTCTCTTCCATGTCTACTGACAAGATCAGCAGCCGCTCCTGGTGCTGTGTCCTTGTGTTGTCTCACCCCAGCTTTTAACTGTTTAGCTCCTGTGTTCTTATCATAGAATTGTCATAGAATTATCACAGACTGGTTTGGGTTGAAGAGAACTTAAAGCTCATCCAGTTCCAACCCACTGCCATGGGCAGGGACGTCTGCCACTAGACCAGGCTGCTCACCTCCCACTAGGTCATGAGCTCTTTGGGAATAGAGTGAGATGGAAATGAGCTAAGCAAAGTGTGCTGGTCTGAATGTTTCTGGCATGCTGTGACTCCACCAGGCATGGTGCCAAGGCAGTGCTCACCACTGCTCCAAAGGGCTGTGCTGGGATGATTTAGCGTCAGCTGCGCGTCTTCCTCCTTGGCTTCGCTGATCATTCAGGACCAGACATGTACTGGAGCCACTGCGCCTGGGGAAGTCAGAGGCACTTAAGATAGGCTGGCTGCAGAGGGTTTTTACTAGGCACTATTTCTGTCATTGGTGTTGGCTGGAACCCAGAGGTTCCTCCCTGTGGTCTCTCCACCGGTTACCGGCAGTGGCATAAACAGTTGACTGTTGTAACATGGAAACTCCTGACTGCTGCCCTCCCTCTTCCCAAATATCACCCTCCCTGCTGGCTGGAATGCTACGTGAATGCAAGGAATCCTTAGCAGGGAGACTGGCATCTCTTGTGGTTGATTTAGATTAGGGTTTCAGAGTCCTTGTTTTGAGCAGCACTGGGATGTCCTCATCGCTTTACTATTTAAGGCATCAGCACCTCCTGGTGCCTGAGTGAACTTTTCAATATGTCAGTGTGGTCTCCAAACTTTCTTCTTCTCTTTTTTTCCTCCTTATATTCCCCTCCTGCCCCCATTCTCTGGGAACTTCATTCCAGCTTAGCTTACAACTGGCTTCATCATCATTCCATTGCTGCAACATAAATGTTTCTGTGCCTGCTGAACACAAGCCTGTCTCGCCTGATGTTTGCTGGCCTTTCTTGTCAAGCACAAGAGGTGCTCTCCTATGGCACTGAAACAGGCTGCCCAAGGAACCTGTGAATGCTCCGTCCCTGGTAGCATTCAAGGCTGGGTTGGGAGTCTTGGGTGACATAGTTTAGGGTGAGGCATTCCTGCCCATGGCAGGGGGTTGGAACTGGATGATCTTAAGGTGCTTTCCAACCCAAGCTATTCTATGGGTACTCAAACTTGCACATCCCCTATGGCATAGATCAGCGATGGAAGCAGACTTTCACAGATCCACCAGTTACCCTGAGGTGCAATCAGCTCTATCCATACCCCTTAATGCATTTTTCTAGCTTCTTTTGGTTACTGTGGACTGTTGCAGCCATCTATCTCTGTAGCAGTTAATAGCTGGCTTTCTCTTCCAGGAAGAACAGGGTTTTACACCTCTTGAGCTGCTTTGAACTCCTCTTGGCTACTTCTAAAAGCCAAGAGCCTCATTAGACTTGCAGATGTGAGCGGTTCACGAGTTGTTGCCCATCTCTTCACCAGCCCCCAGAAGATCAAACCTCCCTTCATACTGGGGTTGCCAGGAAGTCTTTGGCAGAGGGGACCAAAAGTATCCTGTGTTTCCTCTTATGAAAAGCCCTCATGTTCCATCTGTGTTTTGCTTCCTTCTTCCAGTAACTTCAGAACCGGTTTGTGGGTTCACCTGATTCTTTAAGCTCTTATTTGCGTTTAAGAATAGTGGAGGTGTGAGATAAGGCTCACAAGGCTTGTTAAAAACGAGTAGCACAGAGGAGAGGAGCCAAACAAGGCAAAAGGGAAGCTGTGTTTTGAGGTTTCCCTTGGTGAGCCTCAGAGGTTTATTGCACAAGAACCACTCTTACAGCAGGAAAAGCTTTGAGCACAGTTTGTGTTTTGGCCACTTAGAGCTAAGGAGGAGGCTGAGGTTGGGAAGATGGTCTCTTCTGCTGCGTTATCCTGCTTTCAGAGCTGTTGTGTTTCAGGAAATCAACCATTGAACTCCAAAGCAAACAACGTGGGCTCTTTAGACTTTTCCAGCTGTGGAAGCCTGGGAGATGTTGGATATCTTATCATCCATTATCTCCTAATCCCAAGTGACTTTAGCCTCCATTGAGCAGAAATCTTTGGTCTGCTTTACTACTTGTTTCTGTAATTCTAGGGCTCTCTAGATGAGCCAGCATCCCAGGTAAGAGCATGTGGAGTATCCTCATGGCTTTTCTACCTACATCTGGCTTTCTGCTGGCTTTCTCATTTCTGGGCATGAAGTGGAACTC
The DNA here is from genome assembly GCA_028858755.1 of Ara ararauna. NCBI lineage: Eukaryota > Metazoa > Chordata > Aves > Psittaciformes > Psittacidae > Ara > Ara ararauna. The sequence goes on along the minus strand of CM054378.1, from coordinate 131,897,987 downwards.
ATTTCAGCTGCTTGCCCTGATTTCCAGTCAACAGGCAGTTGCATGTGTTTATCAGCGCTCATTTGTTATCTGCTGGGTCTTCATTTCTGAATCTCTCTCTAGGAAGGATATGAACTGATTGTGAACTGGGTTTTGTGCCTTCTCCATCTCTAGAGGTCTGCCAAGACAAAGAAGCAGCTTGGTTGTCTTCTTGAACACCACATCTGGCACGTGGGGTTATGGCAGAATCTTGTTCCTGCTGTCATTTGAGGATGTGCAGATGCAAGCTGCTTAGATAGAAATGGAACTAAATGGGGAATGCTCTTACTAAGTTGGCAACGTCATCTCCTTGAGGGCATGCTGGTGGGAAAGGTGTGCTGTGATGTGCAAGTGCAGGTACAACCTGAAGTTAGGCAACGTGTGACCAGCACCACTGCCATCACAGACAAAAATGGAGCGAGGACATTAGTAGTAATACTAAGATCTGTGTAATGGGTACTTGTTGCTTCCATGCATCAGTGGAGGAAAGAACTTTTCTCTTCTCAATGGCTTTGACTGTCACAGGTGTTAAAGAGGAGAGATTTAGGTTGTATATAAGGCAGAAGCTCTTCCCTGTGAGGGTGCTGAGGCGCTGGCAGAGGGTGCCCAGAGAAGCTGTGGCTGCCCCATTGCTGGCAGTGTTGAAGGCCAGGTTGGACACAGGGGCTTGGAGCAAGCTGCTCTAGTGGAAGGTGTCCCTGCCCATGGCGGGGGCTGGAACTGGGTGAGCTTTAAGATCCCTTCTAACCCAACCCATTCCATGATTCTATGCTGGGTTTTCAGAGCTGTATCGAGGCCTTGACTTACAAGGTTTTATAGCAAAAGCAGAGATTGCATTTGCTTATTGCTCTTTAAGGTGCTTATACAGGTTTTCCGGGTGTCCTGTTCTGCTTTTCAATCCTTCCAAAATGCTGGGCAGCCAATATACCCCTTAGCCTGTGGAAAAACGTGAAGGAGCTGGATTGCAGAGGGCGTTAGTATGTACTGTGCTTATTTATTTAGGGAGATTAAAGTTGAAGTTTCCCTTTTGTAATCCCTTTTGAAGTGTTTATCTTTTGAAGTCTGAATTTTCATTAACTGGAAGCGTACAACCCCTCAAACTACACTGTGCCCTAGTTTCAAAGCAGGCAATGGAAGAAAGAGAACTTGAAGAGCAATAAACAACAGGGCAGACCCATCGGGGCTTACAGTACTTGGGTCATCTCTTGCCACTTTGTGAATCAAAGCGGCTCTGCAGGCTGTCTCCCTGGATTAGGATGTAGTCATAGGGTTTTGGCGACAACAGGCATTAGGGTGAAAGTGATGCTCCCCTTGGAGGTGATAGATCAAGATATGGCCTGTAAAACTAACTTACTTTTTTACTTTATTAATGTTTCCCATTATTTTCTGTCACTGGGGCAGCAGCACTTGGCTTTTAGGACAAGGGTGTTTTGCCAATGTGTGCCTTCCTGCCTCCATCCTCAGACAAAAGACTCCACTTATGTATTATATATATACTTCCAGTGCCTAAAGGAGCTATAAGAAACCTGGAGAGGGGCTTTGGACAAGGGATGTAGGGACAGGCCAAGGGGAATGGCTTTAAGCTGCCAGAGGGGAGAGTGAGATGAGCTCTTAGGCAGAAGCTGTTCCCTGGGAGGGTGCTGGGGCGCTGGCCCAGGGTGCCCAGAGAAGCTGTGGCTGCCCCATCCCTGGCAGTGCTCAAGGCCAGGTTGGACACAGGCTTGGAGCAAGCTGCTCCAGTGGAAGGTGTCCCTGCCTGTGGCAGGGGGCTGGAACTGGATGAGCTTTAAGGTCCCTTCCAACCCATTCCGTGATTCTATATGCACATAGCAAGGAATGCTTTGCTGCAGGTCATATTCGTCCGTTTGCCAAACAACGGCAACTTGCGTTTTAATCCATCTTCTGCTCTTATTTGTGCAGAGATTCTTCAGTGTTATCAGTGTAAACCTGACTGTTTGTAGCCTGGGGAAGTGGGTGGGGGATCTCTAACCCAACTCAGATTCCAGAGTGGAAAATAATAAGGTATTGGGCAGAATAACCCCAATGAGAGAATGACCCTGTTGGGTCATCCATAGATATTCAGTGATCGGGGAGTCATTACTTGGGCTCCTTCCACCCCTGAAATGCATCATCTCAGTAATGAGGTTGTTTATGGCTTTGGGGTGTTCTCAGACCATTCCTGCCTTGAAATGAAATCTTCATCTTGGAAGTTGAGATGTTCTGGGTTTGGGCCAACAAACTGGAAAGCACTGCTCAGTGTGTGAGTGCGCATTTAGATTTCCTCCTGTGGGAATGGCTGGAGCAAACATCCCTCTGTAAGAGCTGTTCTGTTATTAAACAGATGGGAACATTGTCCCTCTTCCATTTTCATCTTCCAAGTCAGGGAAGATGAAATTGCATTACTTGGGATGAGCTCAGTGTATTAAAGATTATGAGAACCATGAAGAGTCCATGAAAGTCACGAGAGTTTTACATCAGTTCCTTCTAATACTTTAAATCACTTTAGCTCTGGCAATAGAGGATCCTTGTAGTTCTTTTCTGTGTGTAGAACCAGGGGGTTTGCTCTGGAAGCGCTTAACTTCTACTGTTTAGAAAGTACTTCAGGAAAATCGGGATTTTCTGGTGTAATTAATGAAACAATTGACAAGAAGGCTTACAAGAGCACCAGAGGGGATAATGGGTTAGCAGTGATGTTCTTACCTAATGGGTATAGGTAATTATTTGCTTAACAAGGTTTGAAGCAGAACTAGCTTGATGGAAGATTTAATAGGGATGGAGATTTAGAAGTTGTGCAGAGATGCCTGAAAATGATCCCATGAGTCACCACTGGGAGGAAAAAGATTTCTTTTAATGTGGAAATCAGCAGGATTTGTCAAAGCTCTGTTAAAGTGGGTTAGCTAAAAAAGAGAAATCTCAAACAGCCCCAGGGTCTCTATTTGCATTTATTTGCATTGCAAGTGGGGTAAGTTGCCTTGGGCCTGGCTTTATGGGATACCTTGGTTTCGTGTGCCTACTGTTGCAATGGCATTTGGCCTCTCTAAATACGGGGATTGCACATGTGATGGTATTTCTGTTATTCGCCATGGGAGCCTTCTTATGGAAAGCCAAAGCTTTCCATTTGGTGGGTCTTTCTAGCCATGTCTTGATAGATGGAGATGTAGGAAGGCCATGAATGTCCTTCACATATCAATGGATGGAGATGTAGGAGACCACAGGTGTCCTCCACATCTCAATGGATTGAGGTGTTGGGGGTGTCTTCCTCTTCCCAAGCACTTGGGTTTGCACATTCCAGCATCTCCATAGACTTCAGAAATCAAAGCATCCTTGGCTATGTTTTGGTTCTTTCTTGGATGTGCTGATCTAGTTTAGGAGTAGTTTGCAGGCTCAAGTAAGAAGTTGTGTGCTTATTGTACTGAACCAATGAAGGTATCTGGGAGATGGCTGGAGGCAGCAGGTCAAGGGAAGGCAGGAGCCTGTAGCTCTCATATCTCCTTCCATCTTCTCCAAACCATGCTGACCAAACCATGTGGGTGTTCAGAATAGTGCTGTGGATAGTGTCACTGGATGTGCTTTACTCTGCTTGTCTCTGGGCTATTAAAAGACTCGTCCCAAGATCCTAAGTGAGCTCCGTGTGGCCTGCGTGAAACTGGGTTGACAGGAATAAAAACCCAGAGGGATGGCTTGGACTGTACCAAGACTTATGGAAGGGTTGGATGCTTTTAAATGTGCTGTTCCATGGCTTCATTCACATTATTCACTCAGTACGCCTCAGAACTTGTATGGTTTTTCTTGCCTTTGCTTAAAATGATAGCATTGAGGTGGTTTAACAACGGCCCTGATTGCTCTGTTCCCTCTCCACTCCAGGTTTGAGCATTGCTCTAAGGCTCCAGGGCTGGAGGAGTTAACCCAGACAAAACCCAACATTTTTTAGGCCAAATCTCCCCAGAGAGCTTCCCTTTTAAATCTGCAACCTGAATTCCCTCGTCTCTTTCTCTCTGATCCTCTTTGGAAAGGAATAACGTGTCACGGGCTGTAAGGGATACCTACAGCCCAGTATCTCAGGAATGCAGCGTGTGCTAATTAGACATCCTGGAGCCTTCAGAAAATGCTCCCACTGTATTTGCAGATGGATTCTATCCTGCTCCTCCTTTTTGGCCAAACTATCTGGCAAGCTCAGTTATTCAGCTCGGAGAAGTTTGTAGCCATTGGCGGATGATGCATCTTTGAAGCCAAGGTTGATTGCTTGCGTGGGTTTGTGTTTTATCCCTCCCCTCCCTTCTGGTGCGTGGTGCTGAATGTGAATAATTAATGTATGTTGTCTTGCTTCCTGTTTTCATTTCTGTATGTAATGCTAACCAGCAGAGGCCTGAATCATTCATAGCCTGCTCTCTCCACCTCAAAGCTGTAGATGTCATGGGAACAGTGTTACTAAGGTGGTACAAGCTTTCTGCTCCTCACCATTAAATCCATTTCTGGAAGCAGGAGAAGTAAGTATTCAGTCCAGCATCTTGGCCACGCAAGGATCTCTAGGCAGATGGTATCAGTGGGGTTTCTCTTGAGCAGCATCTTGCCTTGCTGTGCTTCAGTCTCTTCCTGCATCTCCTGTTACTACTCAGGTGTCTGTGCGAGCGGTGGGGAGGATGAGTGCTGTGTGTGCTTTCCTTTCTGTTGTGGGCTTCTATGCATCTGCTTTATGATGCTCATGGGGAAGAGGGAATGATTTTAGGCTTCCAGGTTGTGGCTCCTGCAATTCAACTGCATTTAGGAACGTTGTGGATTTTTAAGGTCATGTTGGATTTCTTCTCTTTGTGCTTCTCCTGGCTGCTTTCATGGAGATCAGCCTGAATCTATGGGTTCCCTTAGCATCTGCCTGTGTTGGGGTTCAGTGAGAAGAACCAGGGTGGGAGCTTCACTTGTTAACTTATGGAGCCTTCTCAGCTTTGTTTTCCTTTGGTTGTTTTTAGTGGTTTAGTTGTTTTAAGCTGCTCTTAAAACCTTCCAACGGTGCCTTCTGATGATCATGTTGGTGGGCAGGTGTGCTTTTGGTTTGGTTGCCCTTCTGTACTGAAGACATGTATGTCCCTCCTTAATGCTGCTAGGAGTTTGGGAGATGCTGGATTAGATGCTGCTATGGCAGGTTGGTAGATGCTCTTCAGAACTGGAGAGCAAGCTCAAAGCTTTTGCCTCCACCCTGACTGTTGGTATTCCTGGTAGGATTCACCTTCAGGGTGAAGGGTTAATTGCTGGTCCCTCTCCATTCTGAAGTGCACTTATACCTTATTAAAGCAATGCTGTTTGAAAAGGCTTTGGTGCCTCCACTATCTCTGGTTGTGCAGCAAAGGTGTCTGGACAATAGCTAAGGCCTTCCCAGAAGAATGGAGTGATAAAATGCTTGAGTGTGCTACTTGTGTTTGAGTTTGCAAGGCAATTCTTGTAGGCTAACAAATAAAGTACATGGTCAAAGCTTTTACACATAGAGGTGGTCTGTCTGCCCTCTTGCCTTGCATGAAGAGGTGGGAATCAGGAGAGATGCTGTCTTTTGGAGTTTAATTCATGAAGAACTGCTTGTAATGCCTGTAGCTTGTTAGCTTTTCAGGTTGGTAATATGGGGCTTGGCACTGCGGTTGTTAATGGGCTCTGAATAACTTCTGCTTACATCCTGGACATCACTTGCTCCTTAGGATCTTCAAGGCAGAGATTAGGGCTTTGTCCAAGACCCTTAAATAGCATTGAACGTTGCATGTCCTCAGTGTTTCTGACCTATTCTGACAGTTGTTTCTGCCTGCAGTGTGCTGCTGGCACATGGGGAAGGCAAACCAGGAAACTCATCTCGTAGGGACAATCTTGAAGCACACACAAGCCGAAGATAGGAAGCAACTTGTGCAGTGAGTAATGCTGAGCTTTATAAATAGCATGAGAAGGGATGAACTGCAGGGAGGGAGATGTCCTCAAGCATGAGGCCATGGAGGTGGTACAGCAGCGCTTAGGGGCAGATGAGCTGGGAGAGCATGGGGGTGATGTGATCAGCAAACAGCTCTTGCTTCACTGGATGTGTTTGTGGCTCTGTCCTGCATGTTCTCCCTGAGGGGATGAACAAAGCCGTGTGGGGATCTGGATCAGCAATGAGCTGATGCGCAAGTCCTGTGCATCTCATGTCCTCTGCCGGGGTCAATGCCTCGAGCAGCACCAAGAGCATTATAGAGAGGTTTGCTGAAAGGGCAAACCAATGTTCTGTGTGTTTGTGTTAGAGGAAAGCAGAGGACCTAAGGGTGTTGGGCTCTGGTGATGGTCTGGTGGGCTTTGTAACTACAGCAACTGACTAACAAGATCTGTCTGCCTTGAGGATGCTGAGTCCTGATTAAAGCAAGTCAGGACAGGGCTGTCCTAGGCTGTCAGCGTGAAGCACTGAGCATAAATGGATACAAAGAAGGACAGAAGCTGGAAGGGTTGAGTTGTCTGTGTCCTCACTGGCATTTCTAGACTCTGCCACAGTGATTGCGATGCCCACAGCATCTCCTTATGCATTGGCTGTAATGAAAAATGTGGTCAACTCCATTCTTGGGTGGTTCCTTCCATGGGATATGGCTGCCCCATCCCTGTCAGTGTTCAAGGCCAGGTTGGATGGGGCTTGAAGCAAGCTGCTCTAGTAGAGGGTGTCCCTGCCCATGGCAGGGGATTGGAACTGGATGAGCTTTAAGGTCCCTTCCAACCAATTCCATGATTCTATGACATGACAATTACAGGCTTAGGTGGCCAGGTTACCTCATGCTTTGCTGATGGAGTGAGGGTGTTGTTACTCATAGCTTTTTGTAAGACCTTCACACTGGGGGTGTTGTATATAAAGGAAATGAAGTGTTTTCCCTGGAGAGGGTGCAATTGCCTTACTGCCCACAGATCATGCATGCTCTGCAAAGGAAGCCAAGCACTTTGCAAGCTCAATTGCTGCTGAACATCACTCACAGTGCACTGACTATCCCCACCGCAGCTGTGTGTGTACTCATGTGCACCGGGAACCTGTGGAAAACCCCTGGTAGGAGTAAAGGGCAGCCGAGAGCTGCGTGATGCCATCAGACAGGCAAACATTTGCTTTGAGGTCGCCATCCCTGTACACTGACTCTATGAATTAATAAGAGCACAAAACTACTTGGTCTGTGCTTGACATGAATCTCACCGGAGACAAAAGCGAGCATCTAAATATATACATGTATGTATATAAAAAGCCTTGTGGTGCACAAAGGATGTAACTGATGGAGCCAAGTGCTTTCCCTTGAAACAGTGATAGAATCACAGAATGAACCAGGTTGGAAAAGCCCTTCAAGCTCATCCAGTCCAACCGTTCCCCAGCACTGCCGAGGCCACCGCTGACCCATGGCACTGAGGCCTCGTCTCCACAGTGTATGGACACTCGCAGGGATGGTGACTGCAGCCCTGTCCTGGGCAGTTCCAATGCTGAGCACCCTGTGGGGAAGGAATTGTTCCTCAGCTCCATCTAACCCTGCCCTGGTGCAGCTTGCGGCCGGTTCCTCTTGGCCCATCCCTTGTTCCTTGGGAGCAGAGCGCAGCCCCCTCCTGGCTCCATCCTCCTCTCAGGCAGTTGTAGGGAGCCATCAGGTCCCCCCTGAGCCTTCTCTTCTCCATCTGAACCCCCCAGGTCCCTCAGCCCTTCCCCATCACACTGTGCTCCAGGCCCTGCTCCAGCTCCATTCCCTTCTCTGGCCCCGCTCCAGCACCTCAATGTCTCTCTGGTAGTGAGGGGCCCAGAGCTGAGCACAGGATCCGAGGTGCAGCCTCCCCGGTGCCCAGAGCAGGGGCACAATCCCTGCCCTGGCCCTGCAGCCGCACTGGTGCTGATCCAGGCCAGGATGCTGGGGGCTCCCCGGCTGCCTGGGCACAGCTGCTCATGCTCAGCCCCATCAATCAGCACCCCCAGGTCCTGTTCCATGAGCAGTTCCCAGCCACAGTTCCCCAAGCCTGGAGCATTGAAGGGGGTTGGTGTGACCCAGCACTGAGCCTTATTGAACCTCATCTGATTGGCCTTGTCCCATTGATCCAGCCCATCCAGATGCCTCTTTAAAGCCTTCATATCCTCCAGCAGATCAACAGTCTCGCCCAACTTGGTGTTCTCTGCAAGTTTACTGATGTTTCCACACATGGCAAATAGAGCACTTGCATCGGAGTCAGCTTGGTCCTTTGGGAGTAAATGCTGTTTAGTGGTGAGGGGATCTTTCTGCAGGGTGAAGGCTGCATCCAGCTCTGCATCCCTGCTAGTGCTCGTTTGAGGTGCGCGTGAAGGGAGAAGGGAACATCTGCCTTTTCCAGCGCGCACAGGAATGCGAGTTCATCATCTGGGACTGTTTTGCAGGCCTCGTAGGATGCTCAAGATAAACTGATTTAGCTGGGCTGGGTTTCAGCTTTGCAGAAGTCTCTGAATCCATGTTCAGGTTGTGCTTGCAGGAGCTCTGGTTCTTTACATTTCAATCGCTCATAAAAATCTAATCATCTGGGCTGCAAATTATCAGCCTACTGCTCTTGTCCTGGTGGGGCTTTTCCCACTGATACCTCCTGTGAATCCATTTCCTTTCAGTGCTGTGGAAGAAGCTGCACAAGGAAATATAACTTGCAATCTAAGACAGGCTGAGAACATTGGGGCTGTTGAGCCTGGAGAAGAGAAGGCTGCGTGGAGACCTCAGAGTAGCTTCCAGTGTCTGAAGGGGGCTACAAGGATGCTGGAGAGGGGCTCTTCATCAGGGACTGGAATGATAGGACAAGGGGTGATGGGTTCAAACTGAAACAGGGGAGGTTCAGGTTGGAGATAAGGCAGAAGCTCTTCTGTGTGAGGGTGCTGAGGTGCTGGCACAGGGTGCCCAGAGAAGCTGTGCCTGCCCCATCCCTGGCAGTGTTGAAGGCCAGGTTGTGCGGTATCTAAGGTGACATGATTTAGTGGGAGGTGTCCCTGCCCATGGCAGGAGGTTGGAACTGGATGATCCTAAGCTCCTTTCCAACCCAAACCAGTCTGTGATTTTATGTTTCTCATCTTGTTGGGTAACGAACCAGAGATGCTGCCAGGGCTGGCAGTAGGTGTGATGATCATTCAATAGCCAGAGGCCATGGTTAATTATTAAATTGCTTTTTAATGCATTAAAGTATTACTTTAGCATCTTAAATCTCCTCCTTTTTTTACCCCCTTTTATTGTCTCCTCTTGCAGGGTGCTCCCAGGACCTGATGGATTTCTGATACCCCGCTCCTGAGGGGCTGGAAGGAGCATGGTTAAACACCAGCCGCTGCAGTACTACGAGCCCCAGCTATGTTTGTCCTGTCTGACCGGGATCTACGGCTGCCGCTGGAAACGGTACCAGCGGTCACATGATGACACCACCAAGGTGGGTAGTTGATGATGACCCCGTCAACTCTTCCTGGTGACTTTGGGCTGGGGATGGGTTTCAGTCTTGGTTGAAGGTTGTGGATATTTGATTGTTTGTTGGCTTGTATAGACCATGGGAATCGCTGGCTGAATGGATATGGAGGTCTATGAGAGACCAGCACCATGTGGTTAATGATGGGCATGGTTAGCTGGTCATGGTGATCAAAAGGATTGAGTGGTGTGGTTACATTTGTCCATGTTTTCCTTTTGGCACTGGGAGAGACTTCTGTTTGGCTTGTATCTTACTGATGTGCTTGCCGTTTCTTTGAATATGTAGGACCTGCATTTCTGCAATGCTTCTAGCTGCATGTGAAAATGAGTTCTATAGGTAAAGAAAGGCAGAAAGAGGTGAGAACTAGCTAGGGATAAATGGGGGAGATGTTAGAGGTGGCTCTTTCTCCCCTAGGTAAATGCAGGTTTTATGAGCTTTGGCAGAGGGAATTTGGACAGAGGGGCTGGACTTGCACCTTCCCCCTTGTTTGAGGCTGTGAGATGGGGTTTCATGAGACCTGATGTGTTTATAGGAAGAGGCACGAACAATATGCTGTCGAAGCTGCCCTGTTACATCTTCTGGGTAACGGTTGTGTCTTACTGTTCTTCTGTGTTCTCTTGTTCATATAATCATGAAATGGTTTGGGTTGGAAGGGACCTTAAAGCTCATGCAGCTCCAACTCCCTGCCATGGGCAAGGACACCTTCCACTAAAGCAGGTTGCTCCAAGCCCCATCCAACCTGGCCTTGAACACTTGCACCCTTGTCTGTTTTGTTCTTATTTAGCGTGCTTACTACTTAAAGAAGGAAAAAAAACCCCAAAGCCAAAACTTAGCTCATTTCTTCTAGCAATGCTTCCAGAGATCCCCTCATTGATTTTGAGGGTTAGTTTTGCTCCAGTGACAGCTTCTCCGCTTTGTTTTTAAGCCTATAACCAGAGATCTTCCTGTCTGCGGAGTGCTTTTCCTCTGGGAAAGAGGCTGTTAAGGAGAAAACACTTCTATGCAGCAGATTTCATGCCAGGAATGCTCCTGGTTCTGAATCGCATCGATTGTTGGTGGTGCAGCTTGGCCGGGAGCTCCCGGGTGGATTGAGGAGTCATGGCTTGTGTTTGTGCAGCGTAAACCAGGTTTCCTTTTGCAAAGTAGCAGTGCTTGTGCTGGTTTTCCTCCGCTTCCGGTCTGGCCAGCTCAGTCTGTGTCCACTTCGGGGCCAGAGGAGGTTTCCTTTGAGCAGACACCCGGGTGCAGCCATAACAGAGGGAATAAATGGATTTTAAAGGCTTTGTCAGGAAAACAGTGGGGCAGATGTCTTGGCATCTGCGCCTGTACTAACTTCACTACTCAAAACGCCCAATCCAATATGCCTTATGAACCAGAAAACTGTGCTTCTTGGATAGAAAATCCATAGTAAGATGACCATTGACTTACTGTTTCAGTGAAAGCTGCCTCCATTTGCTCTGATTTCTTTCACCAGTGGCAGCCTTCCAGTTCTGCTTAGAATTGCCATTGTTTTTCTAGTGCTACAAAGGAATTTGTGTGTTTAAAGGTGCCTGATCTAGGCTTAAAAATGTGTAGTCTCAGAGTTTGTCTATTTAAGGCCATGAGGCCTCGATGTCCACTTTGTTGAGCAGAGAAATGGAGATAAAAGCTGTTTACAGGAGCACGAGAAGAAAGTCTATAATTAGCTCCAAGCTGTGCAAAACCAACGTATGAAGAATCTCTTCCCATCTTGCTGTCAATAATGTCCCTTGCAGGTCTTGGTGCTGGAATGAGTGATTCTAGCACGTATTTGGAAGGGAAAGATGCAAATGAAGGCTAATTGTCCTCTGGACATGTCTATTTGCATGTGCTTGAGTGCTGCAGAGCATGGGTGTGAACACTAGAGTATGTGTAAAATGAGTGAGAGACCTTTTTCTTTAATTATTTTCAATTTCTTATATTTTAAATTTCAAATTTATTTTTTATTAAATCACCTTGAAATTCTTTAGGTTTTTATTTTATTGATTTTGAGTTTTAATTTTTGATTATTTCTTAATTAATTTTATTGCAAAATAGTCCTTGGCTGTTTGAGCAAGCAGGTAACTTCTATGGGCTGCCAGGCAGTATTTGGCATCCGTTTGCCTCTCTGGTGGGTATCACTCATTCAGGACCACTTGTCCTGCAAACTCCAATCTCTGCTGTTGAGTGAAGCTCTGAAGCATCGATGGACATACCCCAGCACAGAGGGTACTCCCAGTGTTGGTGTTTAGTGATCTCTGCTGTGCATCAGAGGGCTTCTGGAATGTGTGAGAACATTTGCCGAGGTCCCAAGGTACTGGATGGATATAGGAAGTTTGACATATGCTGATTGTCTTCAGCTGATATATATCCAGCCACAGCACTTGGGGATGTCTTTGAAGGCTAAAGAGGAAAATACCATTCTATAACTTAGGTGCCTATTTGCCTTACACAAAGGCAGTGGTGTTTTGATACCTGTTGTATTGCCTTGTATCTGACCTTACAGTAACTCAGCCACTGCAAGCCAGGAGTAGAGGCAATTGTAGTATAATACATGTTTTCCTGTGTATGGTTACCATAAAAAGAGGGTATGGTATCTGAGAGCTTTTGAGTCTTGCAAAAACCAGAGTTACCTGAGAAGGAAGGAACAGGGTGCTCAAAGAAGCGGTAAATGCCCCATCCCTGGCAGTGTGCAAGGCCAGGTTGGACAGAGCCTTGGGTAACATGGTCTAGTGAGAGGTGTCCCTGCCCATGGCAGGGGGTTGGAACTGGATGGTCTTAAGGTCCTTCCCAACCCAAACTGCGCCATGATTCTATGAATAAGGCATGTACGTGTTATGTTTCTACAGTTTAATTATCAGGGAACATGGCATGCATTCAAAGAGCAGCTTTTTTAGCGTAGGCTACAGCACGGCTGTTATCTTCCTTTTTAAAAGATCAAACTTTCTAGAATAAAAGGCTTTCCCCTCAATTTGGGGTTTGAGCCAACTTTGCATCCTTGAAACCTTCCGTATGCGAATGCTTGTTTTCTGAACTGTGCTGCTGCTCAACAGCCAGTTTTAATGATCCCTTTCCTTTCACCCCAAATAAATGCAGGTCAGGCTTGCTATTACACATGAAAATTTCCATGACAATGAGAACTGTAATTGTAAACTTGAGCTCTAAGTTTCTTCAGGAGGATGCTTGCTAGCATTGTAATTATCTTTGGCTTTCCTCTCTCCTGAGGATGAAAGAGGGGGCTGAAGGCACCCAACCTACACGCTCGGTCTCCTCTTTACATTTGGAGAGCTGCAGAATTCCTTTGTCTATTGTGTGCCTTCAGCTTTAATGGCAAGAATCCCATGTTTTTTAAATCTTTAATGTGGTTTATTTGGGTTTATTATGTTTTAATGAAAGGCATATAAAAAAGAAGTGGCCTTGCTGAGGTTCAAACCATTATAATCTCCATATCTGGTATGAGGAAGCAATTCCTGATTTAACTACAAGTACTCAACCAAATAAGTTCTTACAAAATCAGTGCATCATCTTAGCGGAGCCTTATTACCCGAACACAAACTGAGGAACAATAAGCTTGGGCACGTAGTTGCCGTATGTGCTATTAATGGTCTGGATGAAGTTCAGGTGGCAGCTTCCAAGGTATCTCCCCGATCCTGTTGATGGATTGGCAGTAATTAAAGCACAGCACTGCTAATTGCAGTGTATAAACACAGTGCTCTGCACACAGTTTGCGTGCCTCACCCTGAATGAACTGCTGCTGGGGATTACACCACCACAAGAGCTCTTGCCCCCAGGGTAGAGTCTAGGGCTGGCTGCAGCCTCCTATAGAATCCATCCAGAGATGCTGCAGGATCAGTACCCATGTGGGAGATGTTGATGGGTTGCATTATATAAGCATGAAGCTGAATCTATCAACTAGTCCTTATTGCAGGGGTTTTCTTTTATTGCTTCCCAAACCCTGCTGTCTATACACAGTAAATATCCCACCTGGGAAATCAGGGTGGGAGTGGGGAAAGAGATGTTGTACAGAAGAAAATTGCAATGATGTTTTTTTCTCTATCCATTTCTATCTATTGGCTCTCTGGCTGTTGGGTTTTTGCAGTTACTGTGTATTGGAAACTCTTGGGGTCTTTAACTTATTCAGTTCCCTGCCATATAGGATAAAATACTATCACCATTTACCGAGCACTTGGCTTCTCTGCTTAGCGAAAGGCATGGCTGCTGCTGTGCTTCCCAGCATGAACCCTTCTGAGATACAGGTTGAGGCAGGCACAATGTAACTGGGATCTCTTTTTGTCTCCCCACTTCCCTTGGAAGCTTTCTATCTTCACACATGGTTACGCATGGTAGGAAGGGCCATTATCACTTGCGAATGAACCCAGAATAATAGAATCAACCAGGTTGGAAAAGACCTTTAAGATCAAGTCCAGCCTTTAACCCAGCACTGCCAAGGCTACCACTAACCCATGGCACTGAGGGCCTTGTCTACATGGTGTGGAACACTTCTGAGGATGGTGATTCCACCACTTTCTGGGAAGAGAATTGGCAGGTTTGGATCCCAGATGAGTGAAGGTACTGCAGTAGGGAGGGTGTCTCATTACATAGGGGATGCCCTGCCTCAACCTGCTGACCACACTCCTTTTGATGCTCCAGTGTTAATAAGTGGAGCTGCTGCTGGTGGCGTACAAAAGCCTGTGATCAATGCAACCTCCCATATTTATCTTGCAGCATGTGAAGTGGCATAGAATCAGGGAATAGTTAGGGTTGGAAAGGACCTTAAGATCATTCAGTTCCAACCCCCATCTGTCACCTTGTTTTCTCCCTATAACTGGGTTAACTGAGGCACAGAAATCAAGTTGTTGAGATGACTTGGTGGTGGCCACCGCTGATGAGTTTGGAATCCCAGGAGTCATCCTAACACTGACGCTTCTCCTTGGTGCATGTGAATGCACTTAGAGGTTTCCTGATGGCACTGTCTCTTGACCATTGGTTTAGCGGTGAGGAGCTAGGAACAGTATCTCATGTGGCACTGTGGCCAATGCTACCAGGAATTGCGTCTAACTTGGTGGGTTTCAGTTGTGTTCTTGTAGCTTTTTGTCTGCCTGCTTATTCATGCCCTGGGTAATATTATAAGCAGCCCCTGGGCAGGGCTGACCTTTCTATAGGTGATTGAGTAGCTCCTATAGCAATAGCCCACAGAGTTTGTAATGCTTTGTCATTACTACTTTATCCAGAACCTTTGAAGCAATCCAGGTGCAAGCTCCCTGTGCTAAACGGCCAGACCAGCCCCCCTTAGACACACAAAGGTGCCTTGTGGCTTTTCTGGCATCATGGGCCCCCAGGGTTTTAGTCCGACTGTGGCATTTCCTTGCCTGGAGCTGCCAGATGTGCTCCCTCCAACTGCTTTTCTTTATGCATTTTACTAGTCATCCGGGTGAAAAACTGTATCCCTGGAGCCCATCATCCTGCTTCCTGTTTGCTCTTGCACCCTTACGGGAGGATAGAGCAAATGCTGCTTTTCCTGTTCTCCTTGAAGCAACTATGTGCATTGTGTTGCCCTAAAGTGTAATTGGGGAAGGTGAACTCTGCTACTGATGTCAGTAGGTTGTTTGCCTAAAGAAACCTACTTACTTGCAGCACTGTGTGCAGTTCTGGTGTCCTCAACGTAAGAAGGACATGGAGCTGTTGGAGTAAGTCCAGAGGAGGCCACGAGGATGAGCAGGGGTTGGAGCAGCTCCTCTATGGAGCCAGGCTGAGAACATTGGGGCTGTTGAGCCTGGAGAAGAGAAGCTGCGTGGAGACCTCAGAGCAGCTTCCGGTGTCTGAAGGGGGCTACAAGGATGCTGGAGAGGGACTCTTCGTTAGGGACTGTAGTGATAGGATAAGGGGTGATGGGTTCAAACTGAAACAGGGGAGGTTCAGGTTGGAGATAAGGCAGAAGCTTTTCCCTGTGAGGGTGCTGAGGCGCTGGCACAGGGTGCCTGCAGAAGCTGTGGCTGCCCCATTGCTGGCAGTGTTGAAGGCCAGGTTGGACACAGGGCCTTGGAGCAAGCTGCTCCAGTGTGAGGCCAGTGAAGCTCCAAATTCAGAATAGGAAATCAAAAGAAGATTGTAGAGATGGATCTTTACCCCACCCCCAGTTTCATCTTGGGTCCCAGTGAAAACCAGCCTTGAATTAACATCTTAAACCGTGCCTGAATAAATGGTGTCTGTAGTCTGTGTAGGCAACTAGATCTGATGGCCAGGTGCTGACTGCAGGAAAAAGAGGCTTTGCGCTACTGAGGAGGGGATGAGGGAAGAAAAGCAGAATGACCCCTAAAATTTAGAGAAGGATATAGGGATAAATGGGACCTTCAAACCCTTTAAAGATCCCCAGACAAGCCAGGACAAAGCTGGACTTGTCATGTTAGTGATATTCCAGAAATGCCCATGTTTCTTTTGTCTTTATTCCAGCAGCAGCCTGAAGAGGTGGCTCTTGTAGTCCCCATCACCCTCCCCCCTTTATCTTTGGTTTCCAGACCGAAGTGTAGGCTGCCTGTGCTTCCCAGGATTCCCATTGCACGTTATCAAGGGGTGTAGGCAAGCCTTTCCTAGAGAGTACTTGGGAAGAGATGACTTCAACCTTGCAGTGCTCAGCCTGGGGAAGAAGAAAGGTTGAGAGCAGATAGGGTGGGTGTCTTGAAGCTGTTGAAGGTAAGCATTGCTCTAGGAAGGAACTAAAGGCTCAGATAGCTGGCTCCGAGGGCACTGGCTTCTGATCTGTTACTGGAGTGAGCTTGTGGAGAAGGCGGCTCAGAGCTTGATGGTTTCCAGGGGTGGCTGATGGAAGAGATGGGAAGCCGCAGCCTGCTGCGCTGTGCTCTGTGCTGGGAAAGCTGAGCTGAGACTGGGAAGCTGTGGCTGTTGCCAAATCAGCACCCAAAAATGACCTCAGGTGCTCTGCTTTACATGGAGATACGTTCACCGTGATAATTTAAGTTTCTCTCTCTGTATTCCTTCTTGGATGTTTATGACTATGGAAGTGTTTCTATGATGATTTTAGTACTTGGAGAAGAAAAGGCTTGATGGATCTATTGCCTCCTGTCTCTTAGGCTGTTGACCAGCTACAGATGTGTTTAAGGCAGAAGATGCTTCAGCTGATGCATTCATCCCTCTACCACCTCTTACCACTAGACAAGTGATGGACCAGAGCAGTTAAAGCAACCTGATGCAAACCCAGTGAGGAGTAGAGCTACCTCTAGTCTCTGCTCACAATACTGGTGCTGGGTTGTAGAGGGTGATGGCACCAGTATAGCTGGCACATGATAAATGTTGCAGGTAGTGCTATGGCATGTGTCTGCTGCTGTTGAGATATCAAAACATGTTCTTTTATGGCAGGTTGTGGTCACAGCAAATAGATGGGGGCTACTGGAACATGTGAGAGCTGTGGAGAAATACAGCAATGCCCAGAGCCAGATGCATCTGTCCTTCCTGCAGGCAGCATCATTTAAGCATCAGTGGTGCTCACTTAGCAGGAAATATTGAAGAGCTGCTGTAATGGAGATTAAAAACCAAATTGCCCCTTGTGTTTTAAATCAGTGTTTTATATAGATGCCCTGGTTGGTGTGTGGTGTGAGAGGTGAAGGCAGTGGCTTTGTTATGGCCTATGGGGCAGTTGAAGTTGCTCACTGGAAAGCAGCAGCATCATTGGAGTTGCTGCACTGCTATTGCTCTTCTGGAACTGGTGTTTTTACATCATCCATCTCCTAATCCTGTGTTTAAATAAATGCAAGTTGTCTGAACTGGATAGATACAGAAGTGGAGATGGGGGGAATATCTAATACTTGTAATGCTCCTGCCTGCCTTTAAAGTATCTACTGCTGCTCATGTGGCTACAAGCCAACATAAATGAGATATCAAACCCTTCCTAATGAATTGGGCATTTGCTGTTAAAATTTACTCCCTTCAAGTGGAACGTGAATGATTTGAGATGGTCCATCTGGTTATAAGCACCACATAGGCTTGAGCTGAGGCTTCTGATGGCTTTTTTTAAGGTCCTTTTGTGAAAAAGCAAATGAGGAGCTGTGATCCATCGACATAACGGATTGCAGTGCTGTGATATGTGTGTTAATTCACTTTATAGCGAATTACTCTTGTAATTCCCACTTGGCACGAGCTTCTCAATGACCTGAGCAGATGATCTAAGCCATGTTGGTGTGATTTATCTGTGTGACTATAGGCTTTGGAGGCGGGACTTCATTGCTAATCCCCACACAGCCAAAGGTCACTGGTCACAGAAATTGCTTGCTTTGCTGAAAACCACTATTAAAGGATGGGTTAATTTGCCCTTTTCTCTGCAGTTTTGATTTGTTAATGTTCATAACCACAGTACTGGGTTTTCTTAATGGAAAGAGGCTCTTTCAAGCCTGTTTGATTTAAGGTTGGGCACTAAGGCATTGGATGCTGCATGTTGGATGTGATCAGTGATGCAGAGCTGAATCCCATGAATGGATGTGTCTGGTTTATAGGAGTGATGGGCTGAGTGCAGGAAAATCCAATCATTGGATTAAATATTGATTTATGTTCTTTTCAATTTTCCTCCATTGGAAGCAGATCTACCCTCTTTCCAGGGCTTTACGCATCACTTAAACATCCTTTACATTCACCTTTGAGCCCTCCATTTTACAAGGGGGCTGTGAGATGACCCAGGGTGAATGGTTGTGGAGGGGAAGATGTCAGAGATGCTTGTAGCTGCATGTGTCAGCTGAGCCAGGCAGGAATTGCATTTGCTGTGCGTGGTGCCATCACACCAGACTTTGCAAGTAGTGTTACTGGGTCTATCTGGGAGTGTTTTGGTCTCCTATGAGAGGAGCAAGGCCTCTCATAGGCTGGGCAGGAGTCCCATGGTAGGCTGGCAAGGGGCAGAGAGGTGTGTTAGCCTCAGAAACTGGCCTTAACCTGCAGGGAACTTGCTTGCATTGAGACCCACATCTTCAGACAGCTCTAAGAAGATTAGGATGAACCTGCCACAGGGTGATGCTGAAGCCATTGCCTACTTAGATGGCTGTTTAGAAGACCATTTCTGGTCACCTCTAGGTCCTACCATGGAGGTACAAGCCCAGAAAGCTGGTGTGTTCATGACTGCTTGACCAGGTCAGCCTTATCAATTACACCCTATTCAATAAATACAATATCAGCCTTAACGGGTTTGGGTTGTGTTTTTCTCCAAAGCCATTCCTCAGTATAGACAGCCATTGACTGCAGGTATTGTGGCCTCCATAAATCCCTACTTGCTCCATGTGAAAGATGCTTCCTACTTCATTAATGCTTGTTTGAAAGATGGGAAATCCCAAGTGCTTGAAACCCCAGCAAATCCATGGTGTTTGATAACGGAGCTGCCTGGTGCAGCCTGACACTGTCAGGGTGAGGATGTTTGACTAATGCTACATCCTTTAGCTTAGGCCTGATGTAGGCAAAATGCCTGTGGGGAGCAGAACCCATTAGTTGTGCCTGGGTTAGGATTAGGGGCTCAGACTGGGTGATTAACATGCCCTGTGATTTATAATGCTTTAGAGGTGTCAAAGGCTTTTACTGCAGAGCATCTGCAAAATATGTTTCAGGCTATAAATATCCAGCATTGAGCTGGAGCTGGGAAAAATGGGGGATGCAGGGAAACATGGAAAAGGAGGGAGAAAAGGGGGACCTTGGGCCATGGTCCCTTAGATTCATCCCTGTGCTTTGTGAACAAGAGCTGGTGGCTCCATCAGGTTTTCCCAGGACTTTTCCCTGGACATATGGGTACAGCAATGTCCTTCCAGTCTAAAGACAGTGGTGCAACCACTGTTCTAAAGTCAACATCTTGAGAGATGCTGGGTGAGAGATGAGACTTGGATGCTCAACCAACTAATGGTTTAACCTATAGCCCCATGTGGGTAGAGCCTTTCCAGGTTGTCCCTATGAGTCCCCTTGTACTGTTTTTGGCTGGGATAGAATTAATTTTCTGCATAGTAGATGGTACAGGGCCATGTGTACATAAGGACGACATTGAGCTGTTGGAACAAGTCCAGAGGAGGCCATGAGGACGATCAGGGGACTGGAGCAGCTCTCATATGGAGACAGGCTGAGAACATTGGGGCTGTTGAGCCTGGAGAAGAGAAGCTGCGTGGAGACCTCAGAGCAGCTTCCAGTGTCTGAAGGGGGCTACAAGGATGGTGGAGAGGGACTCTTCATCAGGGACTGTAGTGATAGGACAATGGGTGATGGGTTCAAACTGAAACAGGGGAAGTTCAGGTTGGATATGAGGAAGAAGTTCTTTATTGTGAGGGTGCTGAGGCGCTGGCACAGAGTGGCCAGGGAAGTTGTGAATACTCCATCCCTGGCGGTGTTCAAGGCCA
Source organism: Ara ararauna (assembly GCA_028858755.1). Taxonomy (NCBI): domain Eukaryota; kingdom Metazoa; phylum Chordata; class Aves; order Psittaciformes; family Psittacidae; genus Ara; species Ara ararauna. The sequence goes on along the minus strand of CM054378.1, from coordinate 131,878,188 downwards.
GGTTGGACAGAGCCTTGGGTGCCATGGTTTAGTGTGAGATGTCCCTGCCCATGGCAGGAGGTTGTAACTGAATGATCTTAAGGTCCTTTCCAACCCAAACCATTCTATGATTCTATGTTTTGGGTTTGTGACCAAACCAGTGTTAATAAAAAAAGGATCTTTTAGGTGAAGAATTATTACAAAGCATCGAGGTAGAATATTTACTGAATTCCTTCTAAAAATGGTGAGAAATAAGGTTGTTTTTCTGCTTGCTTTCCAAAACAAATATTTTCCCTGTCTCCTGTGTAGTTGATGTTAGCACTGAAGTTAGGTTTTCTCTATTGAATTGTATAAATCCGGTTACAAAAGAGGCAATGGGAACCTGTACTTTTGCCAGTGTAAACTTCATTGCTGGTAGCTGCGCTAGCACAAATGAATTCAGTGTGTTGCTGTTTACTTAGATATTTAGTCTTTTCCCATGTCTAGAGCCATAAGAGTGTGAAGTCTGAAGACAGCAAATGACAGAAGTAAAGTATTAACATCATGAACATTTGACTTGTCTGTTCTGGTGTCTGAAGCCCTCTAATCCCAACAAAGATAGTGAGAAATGGTACAGTCATAGAATCCCACACTGGTTTGTGTTGGAAGGGACCTTAAAGCTCACCCAGTTCCAACCCTCTGCCATGGGCAGAGACACCTTTCACTGGAGCAGCTTGCTCCAAGCCCCTGCGTCCAACCTGGCCTTGAACACTGCCCGGGATGGGGCAGCCACGACTTCTCTGGGCAGCCCATTCTTTATGGAAGTTGATCAAGGATGATCATGGTTCTGAAATGACCACCACAATTAAGTAGACGAGAAGGAAACGTGGCACCAATGGGTGTTAATGATTGAAATGGAGGATATAAGAAGGAGCAGGAAACTGAAACAGGGGAAGTTTAGATTGGATATGAGGAAGAAGTTCTTTACTGTAAGGGTGCTGAGGCACTGGAATGGGTTGCCCAGGGAAGTTGTGAATGCTCCATCGCTGGTGGTGTTCAAGGCCAGATTGGACAGAGCCTTGGGTGCCACGGTTTAGTGTGAGGTGTCCCTGCCCCTGGCAGGGGGTTGGAACTGGATGAGCTTAAGTTCCTTTCCAACCCTGACTATTCTGTGATTCTATGAATAGATGATGCTCCTTTGCTAAGTGCATGCAGAGGGAAGTTACTCAAGCAACAGTCTGAGTAGATGTGGTCTCCTGCCTTCCCCAGCCTGCATCCTATCACTTGGGACACATCCTCCTTCTCCATTTCACTACTGTTTGGCCCCATCCCAGCTCCCACCCAGCTGTTCCCACCAAAGCTGTGAATGGCTGACAAGCAGCATGTGAGATGTTGATGGAAACTAAAAGGCTGCGTTCCCACAGGGCCCTGCTTGGGGACTGCTGATGAGCTGTGCTTTGCAAACAGCCTCCCTTGGTGTCCTCTCTATTTTCAGCACCAGGTTAGATATTTATAAGAACAATTTAGACTTGGCACCACTTCAGTGTTAGTTTTAAGTGGCTGTGAATAGCGGCCTCCAGGGAAGCGGAAAATGAAAGTGAAGATATCTCTGTGATTAAGAGGTTGAGCTTCCTGCAAAGCCCTGATTGGAGAACATAGATGATCCAAGACAGTGGTGTCCTTCAGTTATAGCCCTTCTTGGAGATGTATATTGGTTTCCAGGGGAGAGATGTGTGAGTGGGTTTGAGCGCTCCATGAGGGTGCTGGTACTTTGCCTGCAGAAGAAAAGATGCAGTGATGGAGAACTCAGTTCTTGCCAGATGTGATGGGTGGGAGATGCTCCTTTGCAGATGATGGGATATGTAGGTTGATAGCTGATATATAGGTTGCTGCTGTGGGGAGCCAGAGCAAGCTTAGGGTGGGAAGGCTTCAGAATAGTGATGGGCTGCCAAAAGTTGGGAAGAAGAGCATGCTTTGGGGGGTGAAAAGGAAGAACTAGCGGGAGAAGGTGAGGCTTGATGTGGGAGAGATGCTTCCATATCCTTTATCGCCTGGGAGAGACCTGTCTGAGTGCCTGCTGTGCCAAAAAGCTTTTTGGAAGCTCTGTGCAACTCTACAAGGGTGCTCGAGTGAGATATTGAAATATTTGCTGCAGGCTGCAGAACGGCACAGATTTGAGCCTGCTTAGTGCTTATTTCTACTGATTTCTCTGCCCAAAGATATGTCCTTCAACCTCATCCCTTTGTTATTGGTTTAATGCAGGATTGAGGAAAAGACTTCAGAAGAGTAAATTTTCAGTGAATTACAGTTAAATGAGTTACATTTTAATGAATTACAGTTAAATGAGTTACATTTTAATGAATTACAGTTAAATGAGTTACATTTTAATGAATTACAGTTAAATGATTTTAACAACTGCTGCCATCCTATGTGCTTATGGAAGGGGAGAAATGTCAATATAATGGGAAGGAGAAGGCCTACAGCAATGCCTTCTTCTCTTCCATCTCTTTCATGGAAGTCCTGTCTCTGTGCTGCTGGTAACCGATTTAGAGGTGCTGCGACAGCTTTGATGTCCTTTGCGGAACGTGGTGGTTTGCATGTGGGAAGGTCGTTTGGCTGACAATGGCATAGAAAAACCAAGTCCTTTTGCAGGACTGTAGACTTGTGATTAATGGAGCCATGCAGTAAGCCTTGCTTGGAAATCTTGGTGGAAGCAGCAGATTTTGGGACCCTTAAGTTCCTATAGGTATTGGAAATGAGCATCTGAAAAGAGGGCAGTGTATTGTACCCATATGAGAGAGCCTGCAGTGAGGAGAATTCTCTTCTGTCTGGTTTCTAGCCCGTGAGCATAAACCCAGGCAGCAAGGGGTGGATATGCACTTATTCATTCCAAATGCTATACCCAAATAACCACAGGATTTTCCTCCTCTTGTCCAGCGCAAGGACTGCTCTATCTCAGTGCTCTCTGGCTTAGACCAGAAGTTGCATCCTGGATTTAAGAAATCTCATGATGAAAGATCTTGCTTTTGTCCTCAAACTCCATTTTTGGCACCTTTTCTGGATGGTTACACTGAACAATCCTGATGTGCTGCTTTCTTTTAAGCTTATTTTGATTTATTTTACTGTTAAACTGAATCTCTTGGCAGTCGAGCATGCAGGCTCTCTCAAGGTATATGTGGGCTGTAGCTCTAAATGAGGCACATCTTGCCATGTCTAAAGATGATGGGAGGCATCTGAATCCTGCTACAGATGTGGATGTGTTAAGGATTAACTTGTAGGTTCTGGTGCTATGTTCTTGGGTGGTCCTCAATGGTCTTGATGCTATTTTGCATAACAGGATAGTCCTATACTATGTTTGACCTGCTGTTTTGGAGAGTGGATTGTGCTATTTTGAATTGCCACATATCCTCTGTGGCCTTAGGAAGTACCACAGGGATGGTTTCAAGTGTGCAGAATCCATCTTTAATTGCACTGATGGACATAATTTGGCTTGAATGGGACCTAACAACTTGAAAAAGTGGATTACTTGGATCTATTTCTTGTTTTACTGCAGGCAATATTGAGGGTTCTTCATCTCTAAAGCCATCGCATGCCTTTCTGGACAGTCTGCCTAGAAACCATGTTTAGCTGTAGCACAGTATTAAAGCGGATGACATGCAGTGGCCTTTTGTGTACAGAAGTCGAGCTAGATGACTTAATGATCCCTTTGGTTTTTAAACCAAACGTTGCATGTGTTTCATTTCATGATGTAAAAAGCTTCTAAACTGAGGGCAGAGGTTACATTGCCAAATACATTGCAGCTGCTCATCCTCATTTGGATGGGGAAGCTGCTGGAAGTCCTGGAACAGAAAGGCTTGGAAGCAGAAATGCAGAATAGTATCTTTTAGTACAGATATTCACATTCATGGTTCTATTCTGGGAGTCAGGCCAAGTTTCTAAATAGAGGAATTGCACATAGCTCCAGGTCCTGCCCTTCACCCCAACAGCATCCCACAACAGGTACAGCCCGAGATTAATTCCCTCGCTGGAGTTTCCAATCCATTTATTAATAACTCAAACTATGAGCTGTTTCAGGCACGTGGTTGGGTTTGCATTAAAGGGGGCAGAAGCCATATTTCCCTATGGGGCAATTGCTCTTTGGAGTTTGTAAGTAAATCTCATTGAATTAAGAAAGCCACCACGCACTGAAACTGCAGCTTTCTTGCAGTGCGTGTGTGGGATTGAATCTGATGGTTGTGGCTGTGCCTTCCTCTTCACCAGGAAAAGGCTGTAGCAGGTCAGCAGGTGTGTTTTGTACATGTGCTTATTGCAGGCAGTTGTGGCTGCCCCATCCCTGGCAGTGTTGAAGGCCAGGTTGGACACAGGGGCTTGGAGCAAGCTGCTCTAGTGGAAGGTGTTCCTGCCTGTTGCAGAGGGTTGGAACTGGAGGAGCTTTAAGGTCCCTTCCAATACAAACCAGGGTGGGTTTCTATGAACCTGGAAAACTCATAGGAAGGACTTGGGAGCACGAATGTGTTATGGTGATATTTTGGGAGTTGTTCTTTCAAGCTGCACTTGATGGAGGTTGAGCAAACACCCAGAATGGCCGCTACACCAGCTCTGTCTCCTGACCTGTGCATTGATTGTGTGTGTGTGCGCATGTGAAATCTTGATATTGGGTATTACTAACATCAGATCTCAGCTGTAGCTACTGCAACCTCATTCCCGCTGGGCTTTGTTAGCAAACCAGGATGCCACAGTGTTGTGCAATGCTGTTGGCTGCCTGTTTTCTGAGGCGCCATCTGCAATTCAATTCTCAGCCTGATAAATCCATTAGTGAGGTGAGGAGAGGAAACATTGCTGTGCAAATGTGACTCATGATGTTAAATCCTTGGCCTGTGGAAAGGTCCTTCGCATAGTCCTGCAAACAAGATTTGAGCTGGTTATACCATTGTGGAGCGCAGGCAGATCTCTGCCTCGGCTTGCGAATGTGATGTAAAAGCCCAAGAGCCCCATGGATGCCTGAGTTACACCTTGTTTGGTGCTTGGATGTCCCTGCTTGTTGCAGGGGGGTGGATTAGAGGACCTTTGAAGGTCCTAACCAACCCAAACCATTCTATGGTCGGGTGTCTTGCGGTGCACGCAGGTTTCCGATGCTTTCAGAAGTGTTGTTGGGATGTGGGTAGAATGAAGCTCGGCACCATGACCACGTGCACATGGAAGGTTTGGTTTCTGGTAGGTACCTCTACAGCATTCAGTGGTTAGTGGAGAGCAACATGAAGATATGTGGAGATTTGGCCTCCCTGGCATTCAGCACAAGGCATTTCAGTAATCTCCCAACTTAGAATCATAGAATGGTTTGGGTCAGAAAGGACCTTAAGATCACCCAGTTCTAACCCCCTGCCGTGGGCAGGGATGCCTCACACTAGATCATGTCGCTCAAGGCTCTGTCCAACCTGGCCTTGAACACTGCCTATATTGTTTTAGAGATGACTTGGCTGCCTGTGGGATCTGGGTGGAGACCCAGACTACTTCAACACTGATGTGTTTGACTTGGATTCCTGCAATGCTTCTGTCTTTATGAATTGGGAGCCTCTGTGCTGCTAATGCGCTGCCTTTGTTAGCAAAATCAATGAACAAAGGTGAAAAATATGAGTGTTCTTCATTGTTGGCTGTGAAGTTGATCTACAATTTCTGTCTGCCTTCACTGTCTTCTGAGGTGCTGGAACAGGCTGCCCAAGGGTGTTGTGAATGCCCCATTCCTAGCAGTGTTCAAGGCCAGGTCGGATGGGGCTTGGAGCAAGCTGCTCCAGTGGAAGGTGTCCTTCAACCCAAACTGTTCTATGAGTCTGTCGGGAAAAGGGACCTTGAATTTAGAGGTTTTTGATCACAGATTCAACCTTTTCTCCAGATTGTTTCTAGAAGAACTACTGCTGTGCTCCATAGTGTGATTTTAAGGCTATAAGTGGCAGCTGGAGATGTGCAAAGAGAAGCTGCACTTGTGTGTGGCTGGAGGTTTTAAGGGGTTTATTTGGTGGCTGGTCCTTGTAGCACATCTCATCCTTGAAAATCAGTCTTTTGCTTTGTGCCATCTCTGCAGTGAGTTGTTTAAAGGAGAGGAGCTGATGAACTGGTCTGGACCCATCATTTGTCATGTTCTCCTTGTGTAGTTTTGAGCCTTTATTTGGCAGCAAGCTTATTTGCAGATGATGTCAGCCAGCACTTGAGAATCAACTGACTTCAGTGCAGTCAAAAGAGGCCCTTTTTCAGGGACAATTATGGAAAAGGAAAAATGAAACAAGTGAGGCCTTGTTCGAGGTCTTCTAAACTTGGAGCCTTCCAACTCTTAGAACTTGAGTCAACATCCTTGTGTGCTTTGCTGAGGCCTCGGTGGCCAGTTGTGAAGTTGAAGTTTACTTTTGGGTGCAAAACCCAGTTACCATCAAATATGGCTTGGAAGTTTGCTCATATCGCTTTATATGAACCACAGTTGTGCCCTGCTCTAAGGAGAGTAGCTCTTCCCTCGCTACCCATCAGTTGGGTGCCTGAGGTTGCTGGGATCATGCTGTGTTAGCCAGCTCTTGACTTGAGGGCGATGTGACTAGAAGATGCCTGGTGACTTTAACCTCACCTTACGCGTAAGTCTTCTTTCCGGGCTGAAATTCCAACAGTGATGGAAAACTCACCCATTTAATGGGATCAAATCAGTTGGGTGCTTAGCAAAAGGGAGAGGAGATAGACCCAGCTTCTTTTCCAGTCCATTGCAGGAGAAACCAACCCTTCTCTTGGTCCCAGATGCTTGTTTCACCCCCATGACTGTAGTTTCATTCTTGCTAGCTGCTATCTCTTCAGGCTTTACGTTTTTTTACGTAGCTGTGCTGGTCTTCCTGGAAAAACAAACCACCTCCTGCTTCCTCTAACTCAGAACACGTTGCTGTACCTTGCTTCAGGGTTTGCTTAGTTTGTAACCGCCTGAACCACAGATCTTGAGCAAACCGCACTGCTGCGCGCTGTGCCTTATTGTCTTGGGACTTTCCTTCCCCAGTAAGGTCAAAACCTGAAGCTGAATTGTGCGGGGTGATGTAGCTTTTAGCTGAGTGATATCTGGAAAGGATATTTCATTGCTTCTCTTCTTGAGGTTGATGTGAATCTGTGTGTGTTTGCAGGAGTTACCAACAATGCACCCAACTCTTCTGCTGCAATGCTCTGCAGCCATCAGGGGTTCCTGCTTCTTCAGCAGGAAGTGAGTGATAAATGGCAAAACACGAAGTGGAACCTGCCTGGATGCTGCTGCGTTATTCTCCGGTGTGTTTTGTCTCTGCTTTAAGTATGACACTGCTGCGGATACAAGGCCATCAATAAGCTATTGTGTGATGAGCAAATTCCAGCACTTGAATTATTCCCATGATGGCTAATTGGATTTTTATTATTTTTCCTAACATTTAGCTCTAGAGAGGTAAAATATTAAATCCTTAAATCCTTCAAGGAAAACTTCTGCTTCCTCTGCACACGGATGCTGGCTTGGGATAACTCAGCCGCTTCTGCAGCTTGTGGCTTCATTTGGTTTCCCTTTGGCAGTGCACTGAACCCATTTAAATCTTTTGCAGGGAAAAATAGGTAAATCCCTTCCATATGTCAAGCATTAGAAAAAGACATGATTTCCTTGACTTGCACAAAGCGTCCTGTTGTCTGGCAGATACAGAAACAAGTGCACCCTTGTTTCTGGGAAGCCAAGCTCTAACCTCATGCTGGTAGATCTGACATGTCACTGTCCGCTGTTTCAGATAGTCTCTGTTCACATTAGCTGGGTATGTGGAGGCTGGGGAGAACCCTGATCTTATCGATTTTCCCCGTAAAAGAGAGGCTTCAGTTTTTCGCTGCTCTAAATCTTTCTATTGTAGTCCTTCAGGTCACTGGGTTGCTGCCAAAGGATAGGGGAGAAAGCATTTTGCCTATTAGCCTGCTCAATAGCTTTTGTTAACAGATGTGTCTTTGCCCTCTGGATCTCATCACATGGGATAAATTGTATTCAATACTGTGTATTGATGGGGCCACGTCTCGTCGAGTAAAGTGCAAGCACATAGGACTTGCCAACTGGGTCAGACAAAAGGTCGTCTTGCTCAGCATCCTGTCTCTGCAAGGGCTCAGCAATGGGTGTTTGGGAGGAGCAAGAGATCATCCTGTTTGTGCTCTGTGCTCCTTTATCTCTCCTGTTTTCTAGCAAGCCACAGTTGAACAATAAACCCAGCATCACTCCTTGAAGCTGCCTGTGCTCATCAGGAGTGACCGTGTGCTAGCAGCTTGCTCCAGAAATGCTGTAAAACAGAAAATGGTTTGTGACATGAAAAATGAACCTTGAATCATCTTGAAGGTTTCCTGGGACACTTGAAGCTGGCTTAGGAGTCTTTGAGTGAAGAACTCCTGGAAAACTGGAAGATGGCTGAATTGGGATCTTTGTTAGTGGATGTGCTTCTGCTCATAGGGCTTGCAAGGGACTGGGGTGTTACTTGCCAGCCTGGTATCTCTTCCTTAATGGCAAGCCCTAAAAACAGAGATCAGGCAGGTGAGGGAGAGTTCAGGCCTCCTCTGCTGGTGAACAGGCTTTCAGAATAACTGGAAAGGGGCACAAGCTTCTGTCACTACCCACTGGTCCCTTTAGGGATGCTGTGCAGTGATGAATACATGGGATGAGACATGAAACTTGGGCATCTTCCACTTCCTGGTGCAGTGGATGGTCAGTTTGGCCAAGAGGAAGACAACAGCAAGACAAACAGGGCCTTGGGTGGGAAGGAGAAATGGGGGTGGGAGTTTTAAGGGGTTATAAGCAGTGTTGAACAAAAATTCTGATTAAAGATCAGAACTGAGATCCATTGACCTAAAAAAGCCAAACCAACCGAAAAAACCTCCCAACAACCAAAACCCCCCCGGAATACAGCAAGAGAGGGGTTGAAGTTTGAGCGCAGGCGATGGGAAATTCCCTTGGTTAATTTGTGTCCATAGCAAGGAAGTTTCCTATTTGACAGCTATGTGAACTAATAGATCACGAAAGGATGAAGGAGCTGCAGGCTGTCCACATAGAGCTGAGCATCAGCCTTGGACTGTGCAGTCCTTGACGTGACTTCTGTAACCAAGGCATGAGCAGTTGGCTAGGGGAGCATGGATTGTGTGGTGGTATGTTTGATAGGGGGATGAGTGCTGGTCTGAGGTTTCACTCCCTCCTTCCCTTTGTGGCTCTGTTTTTGCTCCTTTATAGCAGTTTTTATCTATATGGCTGGCTTGAACTTCCAATTCTTTTTCTTGTGCTCATGAGATTGCTCTTCTTTTCTATGTGCTTGCTGTCCTGATGCACTGAGACTTGTGAAACCTCAAGGCAAAGTCTGGGGAAGAGGAAAGGGTGGATGAAGGGCAGGGAAATAAAACAGCAGAGGATGGATGTGACTGTGTGATCCAATAGTTGGCTGCACTTTTTGACTTTAGTTATCTGATGTCTGTCAACTTGCCTGGAAAGTGAGTGGAAAAACCCTTCCAACTGAATAGATATTGCTTGGCCATATCTTAAAACTGATAAACCCCACAATGTTTCCTATTGAGATTGCTTTGGGTGAGCACACAGACTTCTTCGGATAATAAAACGGTATTAAGGTGATCTTTGAGTACACTCTGCCTGAGGACTGGAGAATCAGACAGGTGGTTGGAGATGGTCCCAGAGATCTCCTTCAATGTATTGCATTTTCACATTAGTCTCAGGGTAGGATATTGTTCTGCTGCTCTGAGCCTTCCTGTACTGTACAGCTCAGGCAGAGCTTACACAGGAGTAGAAACAGGCTCAGGATCATCACCTCTTGGCTGGTTTTTTGCTGGATTTCTGCTATTAGTAGTTTTTAGCTCTGCTCAGGGACACCACGCTAAAATATCATCCTCATAATGCTGCTAGGGAGCACGTATCTTATTGAGTCTGAACTTGTGGATGAACTGCTTTTTCTTCCAACATCTTGTTCACATGTGGCTCAGTCTGATCTTTGCATCTTCTTTGCTCAGAAGCATGAACTGAGCACCCAAACTGCAGGTGACCTCATCTAAATCAGTGCAGTTCACATCCAGCCTATACCCAAGCCTGTAAGCTGCTCAGGAGTAGTTTGACTTCGTGTTCTAAGAGAGATTGTGTAGATAAAAAGGATAAGGTTGTTGGTGCTGCAGTGTGCAAATTATGTGAAACAAACCTAAAATGCTTATTTCATGATGGATTTGCCCAGCTGATTGAGATTTTGGGTCTGGATCAGTTCTCCTTTTGACCTGTGTTCTGCACCCACATTTGTCTATACCCAAGGGATATAATGCTCTGATGTCCTGGGACTATATAGTCTAGATAATGGTAAGGTCCTTTCCAACCCTAACTGTTCTATGATTCTATGATTTTTCCCATGTTTTATAAGTATAGGGGAAGGCTGCTGTTGCATCCATCCTGATTCCTTAGGGATGCCACAACAGGTCTGGTGTAAAACAGTTATCTTGAGGGGAAAGTGTCATGAGACAGTGGGAGAGGTTCACTCCCGGGCATGACCAATGCAGAGGCACCAACTTCTGAGTATTTATAGGTCTGTTTTCAATGGAAATGCTGGTTAATAACAGCAACGCTTGGATCATGCAGGAGAATTTGGTAGCTGAATAGCTCCCAAGAGGCCGATAGCATAAACACATTTAGAAGCAGAGAGACGAGTGGAGTCTGCTGGCCGGGGTCATCTTTGTAATGATTGGCATGAAAAGCATCACAGGGCAGCATCAACTGTGTGATGTGGGGAGGTTGACTCCTCCAAGGCCGACCAGCACATTTCTCCCTGGCAGTAAAAATTCCTCCCAGAATCACAGACTTGGTTATTCATCTTTTACCTTTTTAATCTCTGTTTCTGATTCTGGAATCCAACTCTTGGTCTCGGCAGTATCCCTTTCAAACTTCCAGCCAACCTGGGAAATAGTTATTACTTTTTCGTTCCCCATCTTCCTTGGCTGGAAGAGGGCTTTGTTTTATAATTCAGTGGGTATTCTCCCTGGGTTTAATTTCACCAGTTCCTCACCGAGAGCCTGTCACTGTTTCCATAATAGCTCACAATGTTTATGGGCAGCAGATAAAGCTGTGAAAGGTTTTCTGTGCATATGTACGAGCCTTCAAGCAGAGATCTGGGAGGAATTTTATGTCTTCAGTTATTGAAGTTAGAGCCAGAGGAAAAAGTTATCCATTTGGCATCTCACTTGCAGCACTTTGTGCAGTTCTGGTGTACTCAACATAAGAAGCACATGGAGCTGTTGGAGCAAGTCCAGTGGAGGCCACGAGGATGAGCAGGGGCTGGAGCACCTCCCATATGGAGACAGGCTGAGAACATTGGGGCTGTTGAACCTGGAGAAGAGAAGCTGTGTGGAGACCTCAGAGCAGCTTCCGGTGTCTGAAGGGGGCTACAAGGATGGTGGAGAGGGACTCTTCATCAGGGAGTGCAGAGATAGGACAAGGGGTGATGGGTTCAAACTGAAACAGGAGAAGTTCAGGTTAAATATAAGGCAGAAGCTCTTCCCTGTGAGGGTGCTGAGGCGCTGGCACAGGGTGCCCAGAGAAGCTGTGGCTGCCCCATCCCTGGCAGTGTTGAAGGCCAGGTTGGACACAGGGGCTTGGAGCAAGCTGCTCCAGTGGAAGGTGTCCCTGGCCATGGCAGGGGCTGGAACTGGATGAGCTTTAAGGTCCCTTCCAACCCAAACCAGTCTGTGATTTGTGGTCAAGCAGCCCATCCACTGGACTGTCACCACTTGTTGGATAATGCTAAGCCAAGCATTTGCATTTGGTGGTTCCTTTCAACCCAAGTTCCTTATTTGACTTTCTGGTTGGGTTCAGATGTTTGTGCTCCGCTTTGAGCAGTATTTATTATCCAGGCCATTGCCTGATCAGGAGCTTATTTCTGCTGGGGAATTTGGTGGTATCTCAGTACCACTCGAACAACAACTCCATCACTCCTTCCTCTCCCCAGTGCTTTACAGATGGGCAGAAAAATGATCATCATCGAAGTAATTCGCCTTACATAGCTTGGTTTGTCTGATGGAGCTTGAGGTGAGGAACTACTTGACTTCCGAGTGGGTTTATTGATGTAAAATACACATCTGGCTCATCAGCTTTCCAAAATCGATGTGTCCTGCAAAGTTTGGTCAGGTTCCTTTACACCAGCAGAGCGGTGGTGATGGCGAGCTCATTATTGGGCTAAAGATGTGCCCTTCATATCAGAAACCTCTCTCTTCTGCCTGAATGTGTCTAACTGAAGGGGGGTATTCAGAAACTAAATGGATTGCTATGAAACAAAACCACCCAGGAGCTTTTATAATGAGCTTATTCCTGGTTGGGGAAGCCATAGCACCATCAGGAGCTGCTGCTCTTTATGCATGCTTCTGATCTCTCTTTTTGAATGAAGTTAAATAACGGTGTGTTTGCTTTGATGTCTATCAAAAACCTTTCCTGGTTTGCCAAGAACATCCCTATCTCAGACTGCAAGGTGTTTCTTTAGCTTAAATCTTGAGCCTCCTCTGTAAACTGATCATTCTTCATGGCACAGGGAGCTCCCTGTTTTATGCAGGAGTTTACCTAGCTGAGATGTGCAGTATTGATGGTGGAGCTCATAAACCATGGTTCTGTGAATGTCATTGTGCGTGATGACTAGAATTCATTGAGGGATAGAAACTCTGCTTTGTCCTGAGGTTGGGTTTCTTCTGTAATCTTATCTAAGAACCTCGACTGTGTTTGGGATTCTTGCCTTCATATTCTGTCATTCCTGTTTGTGGGTTTCTTATTGTAATAAGGGCCCTGAATGATGGATATGATGGGGCCTGGGGTCTGGCCCTTGTCTTACCAGTCCTTCAAGGTATAAATGTACTGTTTCTTCTTCATCTGCTGATGGGGAACACTGGCCTGATATCAATGAAGTGATGTTTACCACTTTCAGTCCTCTGCAGATCTAACTGTGAAAGTGCTGAGATGGTGGTGAGCTGGTGAATGTGTGCATGTACCATTGCTGGGGGAATAAATGTTGCAGTGGCCAGAAAGATGTGCTTTTGTACGTATTGCATGTATTCCATCTCTGGCAGTGTTCACACACCGTGTAGACGAGACCCTCAGTGCCTTGGGTTAGTGGTGGCCTTGGCAGTGCTGGGCAGTGGTTGGACTTCATGGTCTTATAGGTCTCTTCCAACCTGGTTGTTTCTGTGATTGTATGAATTGAGGTTGTAACTGGCTGTGTTCTATGCCTCCTATGGTGAGGCTGGAAAACAAGTTAGGAGTGCGTATAAACCTCTCTAAGCCTCAGTAGGCAGGTTATATGTGCTATCCAACACCTAAGAAAGCAACACCTATTGATTTCTTTCTGCTTTTCTAATATTTGAAGTAGAATGTATCTCAGTAAATATGTGCATATGTGCAAGTTTATTAGGACTCCTTCTGCTCCCTTATGTAGCATGTGGCCAAATAAACTTCTTCCTCTTGGGTTCTTATAATGAAAGTGTTCAACACCCTCCTGGCATAAAAAAGTGGATAGATGTGGATACAGAGCAGCAGGGAGAAGTGATATATTCTCTCTCTGAACATGACAGTAATGCAGTGATGCTGCAAAGGCTCTTCAAAGGCTGCTGGAGAACAGAGTGGCTGCAGGAGGATGCTGATGTGTAAATGCACTTATGTGTGACATACAGGATACAGTGTACTAAAGGGCTGTGATATGTCCTGGAGCAACTTTCCAGGCCTGATGCCTTCACACTGAGACCAAATGCCCTCTGGGGAGATGCTGTGTTTGAACTGCTGCATTGCTTTCCTCAGATAGAGGGATCAGTGGATAAATATCTCTGTGGAGCAGCCTGGCTGAATTATTTAAAGCTATCTGTGATTCCATTTTCCCTTTCCTGGAAGCTTCTGCAGAATTCAAGGAAGCACTTTTTCCTGCTCTAGGAAACAAAGCTTTCCCATGCTGAGCTTGTTCCTTAAAAGCAGATTGATGTGAGAGCATCGCAGCAGTTACAGCTGGGGAAGAGCAATGAAGAAGGGACCATCTCCCTCCCTTTTCTCTCCATCTTCTAAATTGATGGAAGCGTAAGTGGCTTTGTTTGTCTGCCCTGGCTTTGCCAGGTAAGGAGTTGGATTGGGAGCTCTGGCTAAGGACAAGGTCTCTGGTGCATGGGCTGCACCAAGCTCACAGCTTGGTTTATGGCAGATGCTCCCTGGAGGCAAATGCATCTTGTGACTCACTTGCAAACCTGCACCAGCCTTGGAGAATGGGATGCTCCAATTACATTTATTGTCTCTTTGGCAAAGCACAAGCTCTTGGGTCTAAATGACAGAGCCCTTGATTGTGACAGCCTGTCCTCATTAACGTTGCCATTGCAAATGTGTGGTGGTTGTTTGCTGGAGCAGGGTCTAGGAAGGAGGAAAGCTCTGGCTGAGGCTCCCTGCAGTTGTCTTGGTTCACATCTTCCTTTTGCTGAGGGTTTTTAGCCAGTTTGCATCCATTTAACATGTTTCTCCTTCAGTTTTGCTCCTAGTGTTGCACCCTCCTTGTGTTTCAGCAATTTCAGCGTGAAACGAGTAGGGAGATGTTCTTTTTTAGTCCTGGACCACTGCTAAAGGGATTTGTGTGTTGGAAGGCTCATCTAGACTGTTGCTAGGTGTGTTTTAGTCCCTGGCTATATTGGTCCATCAGGATGTTTTACGATTTTAAGACAGCTGGAGCCAAACAATCCTATTTCATAACAGGGTTAAGGTTCAGGATTGCTCTCTTCCCCCTGTCTAGGTGTGATTCATGAGATAATTCACTGCCTGTGCTTCCAAATTGTCTTCCTTATCAATTACCACTTGTTTTCCAGCCTGTCATTACATAGGTTGGAAGCTGGGCTTCCCCCGTGGAATGTGTTTGCCTTCGAGGCTGCCAACAGTGATGGATGATGCGGGCTAGAAATACTCCTGCTGCTTACTTTAAAATGATGCCGGGCAAGCATATTAAATGTGATGGATGGTGGCAATCTGTCACTGCAGGTATTAGGGTGACAATGTGAATTGCTGGTTGTTTTTCTCTGACCTTTCAGTGTTCATTTTTCTGTGCATGAGATGCTCTTGGACCCATTCTGTTGTCAGGGGGTTACCTGACTCTCACCCCTTCTGCTTATTGAGGACCATCTTATAAAGCACTATAGGACATCTTTGGAGATGAAGACCTCTCTTCTTCTCCTCCCTTCACTCCCTCTGTCTTGTCTGCAAATGGGGATAGTCATCTCGCCCGTAAGATGCTGTTCTTAAGGGTGTTGCTTTATCTTTGCTTTGTAAATGACTCCCATCAGCAGCGCTAGAGGGTGAATCGTGGAAGCATCTGCTGGTGTTTGCACATTAACTGGTTTATGAGCAGTCAGTGCTGAGAGTACATTATGAGAGGCCAGCACTCAACTTTTTATTAGTCCAGGGCCTTTGTGGCTTGAAAACAAATTAAATTGGAGATTCTCAACACTTGCAAACAATGTTTAAAGCTATTAGAGAGTCAGAGGAGGCTGAAATGACTGCGAAAGCCCCCATTATAATCCTTACCACTGATTGAAGTGGTTTCAGAGGTGCCTGGTAATGCTGAGTGTAAGGGCTTAATAAAGCAAACAAAAAGCAGTGATAGGCTATAATGGGTTTTGAAGCAACTTCTGGGCTTTCCTTCTTCCTGCCATGTGAGGAAAGGCTGAGAGAGCTGGGACTGTTCAGCCTGGAGAAGAGAAGCTGCAGGGAGACCTGATCCCATGGGCCAGGAGTTAAAGGGTGGCTACAAAGATGATGGATGACTCATTTTTACAAGGAGTCCCATGGAAAAGACGAGGGGTGATGGGCCCAAGTTACTGCTGGGGAGATTCCCACTGGACACATGAGGCAGGTTTTTCCCAATGGGAACAATCAGCCATTGGAATAATCTCCCCAGGGAAGCGACTCCTCAGCATTGGGCACTGTTAAGATTGGGCTGGACAGGATGCTGGGCATCTAGTCTGGGTCATGCTGTGCCTGGAAAGGTTGGAGCAGATGATCCTTGAGGTCCCTTCAAACTGGGATTCTATGATTCTGCAGAGGTCTGCAGTGAAGTTTGGGGCTGCAGTGTTATTGGTAGGGTGAATGTGGTGCAGGAAGAAGGGTCTCCAGCCCCAGTGCTGATGGTCAGTGGTACCTTCTTGCAGGGATGGCTGTGGACGAGGGGACATTGTCTCTGCTGGGAACAACCCGTTGGAAGCCTACACCACTACTTCCCCTCCCTTCTTCCCTGTTCTGTTTTTCTCCCTCTTTTTGTGCTCTCTTCTTACTTTCATCTTTTCTTGCTTACAAGGAGAGAAATAGCCATAATCTCTCTCCTAAGACCTGCAAGGCGAGTAACATCAGACTGCTCAAACGCAAACCCTTTAACTCCGCTACCTCATTTGCACTGGAGCTGCTGGGGACAATGAGTGCTTGTTCTCTTCTACCTGATGATGCTGATTTTCAGACACCACCAAACTAAGACTGTTTTTCCCCTGCTTTGGGCTCTATGAAGAAAAGCACTTTGACATTGATGGCTCTTCTCCCAAACAGGCAAAGTGCTATTCATGTTTTTCTATTTCATGTTTTAAGTGTATGAGCAACTTCTTCAGGCCCAGCTTACTCAGATGCTGCTGTCAATAGGTGTTAAAACTGGGTGGGAAGTCCTGAAGAAGATAGATTAAATAGGTTGTCATTGTTTCTTCTATGTTTGTGTGTCCTCTTTGGAGCAGATTAAAACCAATCTGAGCTCTGCAGTTCCAGCTTTCCCTCTCCACTGACCTGCTGTGCCCCATGTATCACTTTCTCCATGGTGAAGGGAGATGCTGAGAACAGTATTAAAACCCCCCTGTGTCAGAAACCAAAGGAAAGACAAGATTCAGCAAATACAGCTCGAGGGGTACAAGTGAATTGAAGTGATTAATACGGTGTTAGACTTCTGTAGATATTAAACATCCTGAGCTCTTGCACAAATGGAGCTGCAGGGCACAGAGAGTGGGTTGTTCCTGCTGCGGGCTGTGCTGTTGCAGTGAATGTAAGGGCTGGCTTTGGCCAGCTGTTTATTTGGAAGGGTCAGGGGTAGCTGTGCCAAACTGGGGCTCTTTCATGCCCTGTGACAGCAATGAGTCCAGCTGTTGTATTATAAATATTATAGTGGATATTGCCACCCCCGTTGCTTCCAGGCCTGTCTGTGCAGCTGCTGTTTGTGCCCAGGTTTAATTATAGCAGTGATATCTAAAGATGAGCACATCCCCCTTTGTGATACCACCCCCAATCAACACCCACAGAGGAAATTCCCCTTTTTCCTCCTGCTAAATGTGTGACTGTCAATTGAGAACTGTGTTTGCTTCCCACATAGGGGAGCAGTGAGAGCGAACCAGTCCATCGCTGTGTGCAGGGAGGTCAAGGACACGGGATGTCCAATGTCAGCTTTTGGATGTTTGGCACATTTGAATGGCTGCACTTCCCAAAAGAGCCTTGGAGGTTTCAAAGGGGATGGGGGGAGTGAGGTCTGTATGCTGAAATGCTCGTACGGGGAATAAAAAGCTTGCAAAACCAAGGCTGTCCACGCAGCAGAATGGAGTATCAAGTTCATTTTACAGGTGGCAGTTGGACCTTTTAAAATCAGCTCTTACCCATGAAGAAATGCATGAGATACAGAAAGCAGTGACAAAACAATGTATTTAAGGACATCTTGGAAAAGGAGGAGGATTTGGGATCAGGAGAGGACTCTAAATGTGGAGCCGAAAGGGGAAATTTGCAAGTAATGGTCTTCAAAATCATGTCTCTGCTGTCAATGGAGGAGGCCTTTGAGATGCGTGATCAGCAGATGCCTTAAAAGCCACCCAGATACCTGTGGATGTAAGTCTCTAGGTGAGAAATTGGTATCTTTTGAAGGATGGGAATGATGATGCCTTTGTAGTGGAGGCTTTGATCTTGGCAGGTTCCTCTGATACCTCCTACAAGCTTCAGGCTGGTTTACAGGCTGCTAGGACTGTTCAGAGGGTTATGAGAGGTGTTTGGTTTGAGGCTGCCTCCAGTACCTATAGTTTTTGGTACCATATGGCTGTTCAGGAACATATATAGAGGAATCGTAGTGTGTTGCCTATTCCTTGGCTATCTGAGGTGTGTGTCCCTGGCCAAGGGAGGAGGCTGGGGCCACGTGCCTGGATGGAGAGCCCAGAGTCTGGCTCAGCATAGGAAAATAGGAGCATTGCACAATGTCCCCCCTCTCCCTGGAGCTAGCTGGGAATTGTTCATCTCCTTTATAAAGGAAGAAGCTGTGGCTGCCCCATCCCTGGCAGTGTTGAAGGCCAGGTTGGACGCAGGGGCTTGGAGCAAGCTGCTCCAGTGGAAGGTGTCCCTGCCCGTGGCAGGGGGTTGGAACTGGATGAGCTTTAAGATCCCTTCCAGACATGGGGCTGGATGGTCAATAGCAGAGTTCTTGTCCTATTCTGTCCTAGGATAACATGGTCTTTGCATGCAGCTGTGCAAAACATATCTCCTGGGCTGGTGCACAATAACATCTGGGTAAAAGCTGTATTCTTTTCCTCCTTTATGAGAACAGGAATTGAGTGTTGTTCCAGCCCACAACAGCTGGGTTCAAAATCCCAGGCTTAGATAAGCTCTATTCTGCTCTGTTCTCTACATCCTGGCCCTGCCTATTTCATGTCTTCTGCCAGATAAGCTTATGCTCAGTAATGTGTTGACTGACCTATGTTTTAGTAGCTTAAAGCACTGTTTTTTTCTGGAAAAGGGCCAATGAGCATCATGAAAAGGCTGCTGTTTGCTAGCTGCACTGTGCTGGCTGGTGGGTCTGGTCCTTAGCTCCTGATCTGTTGCTACTCTCGTCATCAAAGAGTGGTGATGTACCTCAATGCTTGTCTGTACATCCAGCCTGCGCCTATTTTAGTTGTAAGAGGATTTCTTCCTCCTTCCTCTTTCCTTACCATGCTTCTCCTTTTCTGTAGTGTCTATGCTCTGGTGAGACCTCACTTGCAGTATTGTGTGCAGTTCTGGTATCCTCAACATAAAAAGGACATGGAACTGTTGGAACAAGTCCAGAGGAGGCCATGAGGATGATGAGGGGACTGGAGCAGCTCCTGTATGAAGATAGGCTGAGAGAGTTGGGGCTGTTGAGCCTGGAGAAGAGAAGGCTGCGTGGAGACCTCAGAGCAGCCTTCCAATATCTGAAGGGGGCCTATAGGGATGCTGGGGAGGGACTCCTCATTAGGGACTGTAGTGCTAGGACAAGGGGTAACGGGTTCAAACTTCAACAGGGGAAGTTTAGATTGGATATGAGGAAGAAGTTCTTTACTGTGAGGGTGGTGAGGCACTGGAATGGGTTGCCCAGGGAAGTTGTGAATGCTCCATCGCTGGTGGTGTTCAAGGCCAAGTTGGACAGAGCCTTGGGTGCCATGGTTTAGTGTGAGGTGTCCCTGCCCATGGCAGGGGGGTTGGAACTGGATGAGCTTAAGGTCCTTTCCAACCCTAACTATTCTGTGGTTCTATAAATGAGATGTAGAAGAGGCCTTTACAGACCAACAGCTTTTCTCATCTGTTGTGTGGCCAAGGCTGTTGGAAGTGCAGCTTTCACACCCTTTGCTGGTGTTCCTTCTGCTTTTCCCATGGTTGATGGATCTAGTGTCACCCTTTGACTGCACAGGAGCAGATCTGCCAGGCCTGCAGGAAATATTAAAGATAAAAGGCTCCCAACGAGCCATTTTCGCCCTTATGGTTTTATGAAGGCAAAAATCTTGCAGATCATACAGAATTTGCTTCTTCCTGTGTATTGACTCATTCTTGACTCATTCCAGAGGACTTCTGTGCTCTGCGTAGCTGATTGACTGCAGTGTTTTAATGTAACAGGGTAGTTTGGGGTTAGCGGTGAGCAGTCTCTAGCAATGTGAATGCTGTGAGGAAGACAGGAAGACAAGGGGACACAGATCCTGGTGCTTTTTAACACTTTTTGGCTTTTCTCTGTATGTAGACACGTCTCCCTCTCCTGATATTGTAAGACTTCAGCTGTCTCAGCTGAGTTGTAAGTATTAGTGCTATAAGTAGCTTATTGCTCCATAAAGACCTTGCTGTATTGTCTTAAGTTGGATATCACCCATGCATGCTTGAAAGGTGATGGGGGCAAGTTTTGGCTCATGCATGGGCTGTCTCCTCTAAAGACAAGACAGCAATAAGTTATTTTTTGGATGAGTTGAGCAGTGATGGGTGATTTTGACCCCTCAAAGTCCAACTGTAGGATCGTTTGGCTGAAGAGAATCAGCATGCGTAGGAGGTTGCAGCTTGTGCTCCTGGGTTGTCTGGGTGTAGGCTTGGTTTGCCATGCCAATAGCCTCTGCTGTGAGGCATAGGATGTACTCTAGACACCAGATTGGAGACTGGGGAACTTGTTTCTCACCCGAGCATAGAATCATAGAATATCTAGAGTTGGAAGGGACCCATAAGGATCATTGAGTCCAACTCGCTGTTCCTCACAGGGCTGTGTAACACTAAATGGAACAAGATTACACTGGTTTCAAGGATAGATCCTCATACTCCAAGGACACTGGGGCATTCCCAGGCATCTGAAATTGCATCCTAATTTAAGGTAACCCACAGGTCATCATGCTTCAGGAGGATGTTAGGATGCCTGCTTGCTTCTGAAAAGTAGGTTGCTTCTTATATAGATTTGGATGATGGTTTCACTTCCCATGTGTGGAAGCCGTTCTCACTTTTCCCACTTCTGTGCTATGGGGTAAAACTTGGAAGAGATACTATGGAAGTTGCATTAATAAGCAGCTCTAAAGAAGAATCCCAGCTCTTATTTAGGACTTTTGGGGTTTTTTTCTTCCTTCTTCCAGTTGTCTATGGAGAAAGAACGCCTTTGAGCCTAACTTCATAAAGCGTCCATTGCAATTTCTTAGCTAGCTATAGGTAAATGGGTTCCAAGTGGTAGGGGAAAATGCCAAAAGTCTGAAGGCCAGGTCTCAGTGTCAAACATCAGAGGCAAGTAGCCTAAATTTACTGGGATTTTTATTTTCTATTGGCCAGATCACAGTTGCAGAACGGCTTCTTGTATATAGCTTAATGGGTTACCAGCTGCAGGCATCAGCTAGAGAGGCATGTATCAGATTGGGCTGACAAATGCCATGTTGCACACTGGGACTAGATGTCTTAAACGGATGATGATAACCAGAGGTGTGTTTAAAACCACAAGTGCAAATGGACCTCCCTTCAGTTGGTGCCATGTGTTCGATGGAAACACTTGTGCAGAGCCTGCCTGGATGCTAAGCCAAGTTGGTGTGGTCCAAATATACAGAGAGGAGCAAAGACACCTTCAGAAACAAAGGTGACCCTGAATAAAAGCAGAGCCCTTGACTTATGCACCCAGTGCTGGAGCTGGTGAGTGGATTGGCACGGGATCAGCTGGGTGCATCCTGCTGGTGCACGTGGATTAAGATGCACTTAAAATAATCAGGCATCCTTCAGAGGCAGGGCAGTAAATAGTTGCAAAGACTAATTTAATCATTTCCTATCTGATGGAGACCAAAATCCTCTCTATTTTGAAGTAGGGATCATGGTAGTTTAACAAATGCATGAAGGCAGCTGAGGTAAATGTACCCATAACTGCAATCACTGCACTGCATTTTAGTCTCCAATAGTGCTGCTTTATACTCTGATGGATCAAAATTGAGTACATTAGGTAAAGTCCAGATACAGCTTGCAAGCCTCTTAACTTTGGATGTAGCTGCTCAAAACATCACCAAATGGGAAATGGATTCTTGTGTAGCACTGGCATTGTGTCGCTCTTCTCACTAGGTCTTGGTTAGAGTGGGAAAATGCAGCTAAATCTCCCAAAATACTTCAATTTTTGAGAATTGGTGGAGGGAAACGATGGATGTTTAGACAAGAATTCATCACGATGAAGTAGCTGTGTATTATTCTGGCCTCTTCATTATGAAACAGTGGTCATTCTGTCAACTCTGGAGAAGTAAAATGACATCTCGAGTTCAGAGAAGAGAGTACAAAGTGTGAAAGATACTTTTCTGTGGGGCTCTGGGAAGTATCTGCTTTGAAAAAGGAACTTGGGAACCTGGAGTTTTGTTTTCCAACCCTCCCTCTCAGTTTGGAGTTTTGGGGCTTATTTTAAGAATTGTTATTCCTAGAATCAGAACTTACCTTTTTGGATGAATTTGCGTAGATTTGAGAGGATGAGCCGATGCCCATCCTCCCAAAGAGCATGGTACATAGAGAAGAGGTCATAGAACCATAGAATAGTTAGGGTTGGAAAGGACCTTAAGATCATCCAATTCCAACCCCCTGCCATGGGCAGGGACACCTCACACTAAACCATGCCACCCGAGGCTCTGTCCAACCTGGCCTTGAACACCACCAGCGATGGAGCATTCACAGCTTCCCTGGAAAACCCATTCCAGTGCCTCACCACCCTCACAGTAAAGAACTTCTTCCTTATATCCAATCTAAACTTCCCCTGTTTCAGTCTTAGTAATTCATGTATTACCGTCTTGAGCTTTGTTTAAACACCTTTGCCTATGATCATAGTGCTGGCCTGAAATAGGATTATGGAGTATTTTTCTTGCCTTCCTGGAATTTTGCTTAAGGAGGGTTTTAGCTCTATTATTAAGCCCTATTTACTATGTAAGGACACTAACATCGATGATGAAAGCTTGTGAAACAATTTATGTGCTGCTTGTGTGTTTGGCTACTGCTTTAGATCTAGCTTTCTACAGTAGATTTGTTTCCATATAATTTGGTGGCAGGAGGGTTATATACATATGAATCTCATTATTTGCAGTGGTAGGGAAGGAGTCCTCCATCGCCGCGTGCTCTGTCATTCCTGTCTGCAGGACTGCAGCTATTTATCCTCCTTGGGGTCCTGTTGCAGTCCAATTCCAGATGTCACAATTTGCTGGTGTTTAAAAATGATCTTAATTTACTCCGAGGTCCAGAGGGGGCGTCGGGATTGATTTGCTGTCTGTGAATAGACTTCTGTGGGCTGTAAGCTTGAAGGGCAGCTTCTGGCCCACTCTATCTTTTCAAAGGCTCGGTGAACATTGGAAACCCAAGGTATCCAGATCAGTCTCTTCTAGAAAATGTTGTTAATCCTGCAGAAACATTGGGAAGGCTGTGGGGAAAATGGAATGTATTGGTTATCTGCTGTGAATGCTCCATCCCTGGCAGGGCAGGTTCCAAGGCCGGGTTGGACACAGGGGCTTGGAGCAAGCTGCTCTAGTGGAAGGTGTCTCTGCCCGTGGCAGGGGTTGGAACTGGATGAGCTTTAAGGTCCCTTTAACCCAAACCATTCCATGCTTCTATGATCTTGATGCAACTGCTTGTGCCTATAAAGTGTACCAACTGCTGCCATCAGAGAGCCAAACAAGGGCAGGTACCTGGCAATAGGCTTGATGTGAGAAGTAAATATTTCTAACAGCTTTCAGGGCTCACAAGCAGTATTGTGCCTTTGTGAGCAAAGAGGTGTTCAAGTGTTAAACCTGGAAGTTTTCAGGAGCCCACCTCTTGTATCCCTGTTCCTGAGTTGCTGGTAGGGGCAAAAATCAAATGCAGATGCCGTGGAGGTCTGCTTGGCTTTTGCATGAAGTTGCTAGTTAGGATTCCTCTGGAAAAGCTTTCCTGGCATTGGTTTTTAGGGAAAATGGGCTGTATTTGTATTAATCAGTGGTACCATTTATCTGTGGTCCCTTCATCTCATGTAGTTAATGCCTTTTACTTAGCGCCAAGTCTGGGTTTGCTCTTCTTACCGCGCTCGTTAAGCAAAAGTACTGTTTATGGCTGGGAATGAATCCTTGTACTTCATGGTCCTCCCTGTTTGTGGATGAGGAGAAGCAAAGTGCAGAGGGATCAGGTTGTATGGAATCCATCCTTGTACAACGTGGTGCTTTTTTGTGTATGAGGAGGAGAAACAAAGTGCAAGGGGATCAGGTTGTCTTTTAGGAGATTTGCTGGGCTTCCTTGCTGCAGACACAACCTTTGTCTTGGCTGTTGAGTGATATTTCTTCATGGCTGGCGGCAAGCATGATCTCCCTTCACATCCCTCTGAAACAGGGAGAGAAGAGGATAAGATCTTCTGCAGAAAGTGGGGAGCTCATACATCCAGCATTGAACGCATGCTCCAAGCAAAAGATCATCAAGGTATTGCTCCTGGCCATTCTGCTGTGCTGGAGATCACTGTTCGGTGTGTTATTAGCGTGCTGGTTTTCCTTATCCTCACTTGGTGTGCAGAGATGATCAATACAGTCACTTTCAAGATGCTTTTATTAATTATTGGCTGTTATTTGAACCTTGATCCAGGTTTATAGATTCCTTTGCCCTTTCTGTGACTTCTCAAGGATCTGATGATGGTTCATCCTTGGGAAAGGCTCAGTTGCTTTCATTGAATATGTTATGCTCAAACACCTGTGGCTGAAGAGTACAAACCTGCAGGAGCAGGTACCCGTGGTGATGGGAGATTAGATCAACTGAAGTCCTGGGGGGGAGCTTATAAGAGGTGGAGAGATGGTCAGGTTATGGACTAAACAAGCAGTTAATATCCTTCCAGTGTCTTCCGTGACAAGGCCAATTGTAGGAGGTTCAACAAGGCTCAGTGCTGCGTCCTGCACTTGGATCACAACAGCCCCATGTACCGTTCCAGACTTGGGGAATTGTGCCTGGAAACTGCTCATGGAACAGGACCTGGGGGTGCTGATTGATGGAGCTGAACATGAGCAGCTGTGCCCAGGCAGCTGGGGAGCCCCCAGCATCCTGGCCTGGATCAGCACCAGTGCGGCAGCAGGGCCAGGGCAGGGATTGTGTGCACTGGGCACTGGTGAGGCTGCACCTCGGATCCTGTGCTCAGCTCTGGGCCCCTCACTACCAGAGAGACATTGAGGTGCTGGAGTGGGGCCAGAGAAGGGCAATGGAGCTGGAGCAGGGCCTGGGGCACAGTGTGATGGGGAAGGGCTGAGGGACCTGGGGGGTTCAGATGGAGAAGAGAAGGCTCAGGGGGGACCTGATGGCTCCCTACAACTAATTGTACTACAGCTCTTTTAAAGTAAAACTAAAAGCAAATCCTCAATGTAATAAAGAATAAAGGAAGGGAGGTGCCATTGTCACTGTTTATGACATTGTGATAATTATACTTCCAAAGCAGAGTTTGAATTTGTACCTTGCTAGAGTTGTTGACTTTAATTTATAATCCCATAAGCCTGTTTAATAGGTGCTCAAGGCAGGTGGGTATGTTATTTTCTAGACCTAATGATTTAGAAAGGTTTTAGTAAGCTCAATAACATCTTTGGTGCAATTGCTTTTATGGGCTGGTTTATCCCATTTGGTACTACCTTATTTGTTCCCAGTGTGCTTCTGTCTTCTGAATGTATTGCCGCAACCTGAGAATAGCTTGTCTGCTTTCACTTGATGGGGGGAAATGAGCGTGTCCATCTGGTGACACGACTGGCTTTCCAACGTCTTTGTGCTGGAGAGAGGTGACTCTTAGGAATAGGTGTGAGATGACAATGATGAAAGGGATGCTGTGTACTCTTCAGAGCGGGCTGATTTCTGCCTTGATCTGTAGCTTTTATACATCCTTTTACTGTGTAAGTTGGCTGACAGAGCAGAGCTTCCTTTCATGCCCTTAAATGCTTTCTGGGAAGTAGCTTGGTGAAGAAACTCTTGGAACTTTTTGTTCTGAGGACAGGAGTTCTTATGCTCCATAGGGAGTGCAGCTAAAGCTTTTAGTCACCCAGACCATATAGCAGTACTATGAGGGTGTGGAGATGATGCTTGTGCTATTCACAGTCCAGCATAGTGAAGATGTGTGAGTTGGGTTTGAGGAATAAAGTCCTTGAATGATCTGAAATCCAGAGAAGGATGGGACTAGATTGTCTGACCATTGATATAGGAAGGCATGATCCTTTCTCTAAAGTCATGTCCTGTCCCTTTTAAAGGTGTTTGGGAATACTTAGCCCTTGCAAACAAGCTTTCTGCAAAGCATCTGAGTGAACTTTGCTGATTCCAAGTCCATAGCTGGTGTAGAAATGGAGTTCTGCTCTTTATAGAGGCTGCTTTGCCCCAAATCCAAGATCTGTTCCTCCTTTATTAGCAAGAGTTTAGTGACTAACCTAGGACACCAACCAAGCAATGGTTGGTCGAGGTATAGACATAGCGGTGCCTACTGAAAAGGTGAAGATGAAGTACTTGGAAGAAAGATGGGCTCATCATTCTGAGCCCTTCCTAATCCATCTAAGGGATGCTCCACCTCAGCTGGAAGAGCTCACATTTAACTCTGAGCCTTGACCTCCCTGCATAGGATGGTGGAGTAGCGAGGTGCTTAACTCTTTACTCCACCATTCCATGGCAGGGGGTTGGAACTGGATGAGCTTTAAGGTCCTTTCCAACCCAAATCACTCTGGGATTCTGTTGTGCAAGTCTGACACATTTATTTTAGGGTGTCTTCCTTGCATGGCCCCGGGCAGCTACTGCATCTCTCTGTTTCCTACATCCACATCTGCTGTGTGAAATGGCAGTCACTGGGGAACACTGTGTGCTAATAACTCAGTTTCGCAGACAGCATTAAGCATATCAAGAAGAAAAAGATTTGGCCAGAGGAATGAATCTGCCGGTTCCTCTGAAGGACAGATTGTTCACTGGAAACCTTCTAGTGCAGCCTACCAGTATCTGAAGGGGGCTATAAGGATGCTGGAGAGGGACTCTTCATCAGGGACTGGAGTGATAGGACAAGGGGTGATGGGTTCAAGCTGAAACGGGGGGAGTTCAGGTTGAAGATAAGGAAGAAGTTCTTTACTGTGAGGGTGGTGAAGCCCTGGCACAGGGTGCCCAGAGAAGTGGTAAATGCTCCATCCCTGGCAGTGTTCAAGGCCAGGTTGGACAGAGCCTGGGGTGACATGGTCTAGTGTGTGGTGTTCCTGCCCATGGCAGGGATTGGAAGTGGATGCTCTTAAGGTTCTTTTGAACCCAAACCATTTTACGATTCTATAATGCAGACAATTTGTAAGGAGAGAGCTTCAGTCTGTCTAATGAGTATGACCCAAACTTCTGGACAGGAGTCGGAGGACCACCACCAGCAAGGAGAAAGCACTGGGGCACTGTTTTCCCAGCCATTCAAATGATTACTGGATAAATCCAGTGAATAGTCCATTAGCACTGAGCATAATTGGATGCAGAATTGGTCTGGGCTGGTTCTGTTCCTAAAACTGAGTTAACCCTTGGGCTTTGGCTGAGAGGTGAGGGGATTGGCTCATTGTTTCCCATTCATTTGGTTCATAGTTTCCCATTCAAGCAACCTATGCCTCTGGGTATTTCAAAGCAGAAAGGGACCTTTCCATTCCCTCGTTGCATTTTTCAGGCATGGATGTGTCAAGCCAAAGGGAGATGTTGTACTCCAACATGTACCCAAGAACATGATATGAATCATATAAAGGACCAGAAAGCTTGATCTGCCCATTTTAATGGTCAAGCGTCTGTTAAAGTGGAGTCTTGGCTGAACTGGTTAAGTATCCATGTCTAGCTGCAGTTCTTTTCCTGGGAATACCAGCATCTATATGCAGTTCTCTCTATGGCTTCCTAATTTGAGGTTTGACTGTTTGTGTGGGTCACATTCCACCTTTTCCTGTCTCACCTCCTGCAAGCTCAACTGCAAATTGGGTTGGGCTGGGGTCACAGTCTGCTTCCAGGCTGCTGCCATGTTATTTATTAGCAGTGATTTATTAACACTATTTGTTATTCAGTTTTGTGTGGCGTAGTGCAATCATTTCTTTGGGTGAGGCTTTTGTCGGCATCTTTGGCTGAAGAAATTAGTTCTGATTTTGTTTCTTTAATGAATTAACCTTAGACAGAACAGCTCATCGAAGATTCATGCCCTTTTGCTGGTGGAAATGATGTTTCTAATGCCAGGCAGGAACCTGCTGCATCTTTTTATCCTTCGTGTTGCTCCCAGGGCTACTGGCCACAGCCATCAAATGCTTTGGGAAATGAGCCCTGTGATATGAGGCAAGTAACTGAATATTCAGCTGTCTTTTAGGTGTGGGTTGATGGTGCTGGCAGTACTTGGACTTTCAGCATCTGATGGTGATCATTTGGGGCTAAGATGTCGAGGGAGATGATGGAAGAGCCCTTGCTTGAATAATTCAGGCCAAATCTGAATGAAGATCAGTGGGTAATAATCCTGTGTTACTGGAGATCACAGTCCATGTGCATGTGATTGCTGTGTCCAAGGGGCTTGGGGCCACCTTGCTTCAGCGACCAAAGCTCACCCTTCAATCTTTGTTTTTTGTTTGTCATGAGTTTCCTAATGAAACATAACCAGTTTGGTATTAAATGTGATGAGAAGATTGCATCTCTTAGAGTCAGGAGATACTGTCTGTACTTAGCTCTAGAGCTATTGCCTTTCCTTTTACTAGCCTCTTTTAGTGGTTGCAGCATGTTTGGCACTGGAGTAAGTCCAAGGCAAGTCTCTTGAGCTTGTAGACTTAAACAGCAGATGCACCTCCTACCTCTGAGCTTCCTTGTCTGTTTTTAGATCGGAAGGAACAAAGAGTCCTTACACATCTCTGCAAAACACCCGTGCTAATCTCTTAGCAGATTGGAAACATTAATAACCTGACTGCTGGAGAGTGATTTTTATCACTTCTATTAAAGAAATCGGAAATGTGGCTTCGCATGTGCTATATTTAGAGGATCCATCAGTCCCACTGAAACGGCAGCTGAGGTGCCGCAGATAATCCTGATATTTCCTGGGACAAAGAAACCTGGATCGTTTGGATGGGCATCCTGCAGGCAGTTGACCACCTCGTGTTTGGCTGTGGGCTGGTAACTCAGGCTTTACTTTTCCATTGCCCTATTCTTTGCATAGGCAATGTTGACTGTATTGCCGGTATGAACAATGAGTAGATGTCTTACACCTGACATGCCTTGACATAAATAGTTGTAATTAAGAACTATGACTGCTGTAGCTATTAGCTGAAATATCACTCATACTTTCCACACCAGCTATTTCTTGCGGGAAGAACTTGGATGCTCTGAGCTGCACTGAAGACCTCAGGGCCTGAAAAAGCCCAGCTAACAAAGAAAGCCAAAACCATGGCCTATGGTAGGGCATTTATCACCCAAAGCATCTACTTCAACAATACAATCTTCTACATAGGGGTTTTGACATCAAAGCCCACAGAGATGACAGTGTGTGCTCACAGCCCAGAAAGCCAACTGTATAGTGGGCTGTATCAAAAGCAGTGTGAGCAGCAGGCTCTGGTGAGACCCCACTTAGAGTATTCATGTACACTTCTGGTGTCCCCAGCACAAGAGGGACATGGAGCTGTTGGAGCAAGTCCAGAGGAGGCCACGAGGATGATCAGGAGCTGGAGCACCTCCTGCATGGAAACAGGCTGAGAACATTGAGGCTGTTCAGGCTGGAGAAGAGAAGCTGAGTGGAGACCTCAGAGCAGCTTCCATTGTCTGAAGGGGGTTATAAGGATGCTGGAGAGGGACTCTTCATCAGGGACTGTAGGGATAGGACATGAGGTGATGGGTTCAGACTGAAAGAGGGGAAGTTCGGGTTGGATATAACGAAGAAGTTCTTCCCTGTGAGGGTGCTGAGGCATTGGCCCAGGGTGCCCAGAGAAGCTGTGGCTGCCCCATCCCTGGCAGGGTTCAAGGCCAGGTTGGACAGAGCCTTGAGTAACATGGTTTAGAGTGTGGTGTCCCTGCCCATGGCAGGGATTGGAACTCAATGTGATCTTAAGGTCTTTTCCAACCCAAACCATTCTATGATTCTATACCTTTTCAGTGACTCTGCAGATAACTTTCCTGCTGCAGGTTTTATTGTACAGGGAATTATAATTTTGCAGAAAAGAGGGAGGGTAATGCTTTGGAAAAGTTTATTGGGGTAGGCAAATATTAAATGAAAATACAATTTTATTTCTCTTTGCCATGCATTTATCTCCTCTGGTTATTCCTTCAAGTCCAAGATATTTGTCATGGTCTGAACAGAGTAGGAGGAGAAAAAACTGCTTCTGATGGTGATGTGGTCAGCAGCCCTTAGAGCATCTTGAGTGTCTGCCAAGGGTCCCATCCACCGTGTAACAAGAAATCGATTGAAGAGCTGCTTTTAATATTCTGAAGGGGAAAATCTGCCTGTAGCAACCTGGATGACCAAGCTGGATGCTTGGTCTCTTTGCAAGGCTCTTTCACTTGAGGAAGGTACCTTGGAGGGTATGCATGTACTGAGCTGTTAATGCCTGGATAGGGTTTCGCCTCTTTGCTTTTTACCTGCCACTCCTGGATGTGGACAAGGGGATCAAGTGCTTCCTCGGTGTGTTTGCAGATGACATCAAGTTGAGTGGGAGTGTTGATGTGCTGCAGGGTAGGAGGCTTGGACTTGATGATCTGAAAGGTCTTTTCCAACCTAGTTGAGTCTAAGATTCTATGTCCAGTAAGACATTAGAATAGATCAGTGCCGTACCTGCAACAGCCCATGGGGAAACTTTATTCCCATTAATCATCATGGGAGGCTCTAATGAAAGACCAGACAGATAAATTGCCTGGTAGAGCTCTCTAGAAGATGAGAGAGAAGATGATATACCAGGATCTGAGCTGCATGGTTGGGATGTTGCTGTGATGTCCTCTCCTTTTACCCCTTGTTGTTTGTATAGCTTCATGGATTGGGTTTTCCCGCATCCCTGATTCATTGCAAGGAGCTAAATTATGGGGAAAGCAACATTCCCTACCTGTCTGGATCATCCATGAATTGCAGGTTGGGTTTTTGGGTTACAACATGGTGCCTAGTTGATGAAAACCAATATAAAGGGGAAATAGAATCATAGGGTTGGAAAAGACTTTAAAATCATCCAGTTCCAACCCCCTGCCAGGGGCAGGGACACCTTCCACTAGAGCAGCTTGCTCCAAGCCCCTGTGTCCAACCTGGCCTTGAGCACTGCCAGGGATGGGGCATTCACAGATTCCCTGGGTAACCCATTCCAGTGCCTCACCACCCTTACAGGAAAGAATTTCTTCCTCATATCCAATCTAAACTTCCCCTGTTTCAGTTTGAACCCCTTACCCCTTTCCTATCACTACAGTCCCTAATGAAGAGTCCCTCCCCAGCATCCCTATAGTCCCCTTCAGATACTGGAAGGCTGCTCTGAGGTCTCCATGCAGCCTTCTCTTCTCCAGGCTCAACAGCCCCAACTTTCTCATCCTATCTCCATACAGGAGGTGCTGCAGTCCCTGATCATCCTCATGGCCTCCTCTGGACTTGTTCCAACAGTTCCATGTCCTTTTTATGTTGAGGACACCAGAACTGCACACAGTACTCCAAGTGAGGTCTCACAGAGCAGAGCAGAGGGGCAGGATCACCTCCCTCGACCTGCTGGTCACGCTCCTTTGGATGCAGCCCAGGATCTCCTTTCCCACCTCCTTCTGTGCAAGGAGAAGTCAGCACATCCACAGAACACTAATGCATGCAAAGCCCTGCAGTCTCTGCCTCTGCAATTGCACCCTTTATCCCTTAGCTGCAGCAATTACACCCAAGGAGGCCATTCCTGCTCTTACTGAGCTCTTTGTCATACTCTGGTGCTCTTGGCATTTAGGGGCCTCTATAAATGATCTTGCTTTTATGGCAATAAAAGCTACTTTGTGAGCTCCAAAGTGGACAGTTGAGGAAGTGAGTAATGAATATATGTGTATCTATATAAAAGTCCTCTGGGAATGTTAAATGTGTGCTAGGTTTGGGAAGAGCTCAAACTCTACTGTTATTTGTAGAATCATAGAATGATTTGGGTTGGAAAGGACCTTAAGATCATCCAGTTCCAACCCTCTGCCATGGGCAGGGACATCTCAAAGTAGACCATGTCCCCCAATGTCAAAGAAAGATATTCCTTTACTCCATGAGAAAGCTGGTGAAGGATCATTGGATGCAGGCTTTATTCCTTGGTACAATGAAGTTTGTGCCTAATTTGGAGCTCCAAGCAAATAACTCCCCGAGTCTCTTCCACAGCAGGAGAGGGGTTGTGTGTGGTTTTGATCAGAGTACCTTTTGGGATGGTGTTGTTGACACTGTGGGCAGTGCCTGTCATGATCTATTCCTGTGCTTGGAAATATTTATTAGCATGTATCCTAGATGTGAAGCCAAAAGCCATACTCTTTGTCATCTGTAAAATCCCAGGCTACAAAACAGTGATGCTTTGGGAATTCTTTCCTTGCATACTTCCCCAAGCTGTTTTTCCCATGCGTGGTATCTCTCTCATCCATCCGTATCCTGACCAAAACTGGCTTTGTCTGCAGCTTGATAAATACCAGTGTGGTCAGAGATAGTGTGAAAGCAGGCTGCTCATGAAATATGTCCCATGTCATAGAATGGTTTGGGCTGGAAGGAGCCTTAAAGCCCATCCAGCTCCAACCCCTACCACGGGCAGGGACACCTTCCACTAGAGCAGCTTGCTCCAAGCCCCTGTGTCCAACCTGGCCTTGAGCAGTGCCAGGGATGGGGCAGCCACAGCTTCTCTGGGCACCCTGTGCCAGCGCCTCAGCACCCATGTCATGTAGGAGAGCTGCAAGATTAGCACACGGTGTGTTTTACAGCCAGTGAGTGGTGAACCAGGAGAAATGTTCAACTTTGATTCTCTGGGTTGTTTTCAATGCGAGCTCTTTTGAACGTCCAGGAAATGCCCTCTTCAGGTCAGCTTCCTAAAGGAGAAAGGAAAGCCAGGCTGGCTGGGATACGGCTTTGAAAACCCTCTCAAGTACAGCAAGCTACAGAAACAGTGGTAATGGCAGACTTGCTATTTCTGTACCACCTTCCATTGGAGGAATTGAAATGCTTTAATCAACGTGCAGTTCTTGATGAGAGGGATAATTATTCCCACTTCTACGGAGTTGAGAATGAGAGATTCAAATGCCTTTTCTGAAGCTGCAAACTATTTTATGGCAAGGAAACGATCTGAGCTTTCTCTCCAAAGAGCATCCTCCCAGTGCGCTTTGGTTGTCTCCAGGGCCAGAAATGTTAAGTTTGACTTGGAATGATTTCTGGCATGGTTAATCAGGACTGTCCCTCCCCTGGGGGCTCTGTATCTCATCTCACTCGTGATGTCCCCTCCTTGTTGCTTGTCCTTGTGCTTTTGCTGCCGTTGGTCATGCAGTGAATTAGTAAAATCAGATTTAATTGGGCATTACCGTTATTTGGGCATTTAACAGCTCACGTGCTGGCCTACCATTGGAAAACAGGAGGAAACAAAGCAGTTGCAATGCTTTTTCAGCATGTTCATAGGGAAATCAGGCTCTTGTTCTGGCATGAAACAGGATGGACATGACTGACTTCTCTTATCTGCAAATTGCCTGCTTGCATTTTAGTCATGGTGATGGGTACCGAAAGCAAAGAGCTGTGTGGGGATCTCTTGGCTTCCCTCTAGACAAGCGTGGCAGAGTTGTTCTTATATGATTCCACTTGGCTGCGCCTGAGTTCTAAGCATCACAGAAAATGCCTATTTGCAACAACTGCGATGTGTGATTTGTCAGGGATGCTGGAAAGCAGGAAAGGGACCTTGTGTAAGTCACATCGTCAGGTTTGTTTGCTGTAACTTTTATTAACCAGTAATTTTTGCTTCTTGTCGTCATCATTTCTGTGCCTTCCACATGTAGTGGCTTCTGAATATCAGAAGCATTTAGATACCTACTGCTTTATGGCTTTCCTTGGTCGTGGAGTCCAGCTGACCCATCAGGCAGCAGAGCTGGATAGGCAGCCCTTGCAAATGCCTTTTTAAGCTGCCATTGCTTGTCATTTGTGACACTGATTGAGAAAGAAGAAAGAACCAGTGTGGATTCTCACATGGGGAATTGTTCCGGTTTGCCTTTTGGGACCACTTTTGCTGATGCTCTGGGCTTAGTTTTCTCCCTCTGAATCTACTGGTGTGGGCAGACCTCAGAGCAGCTTCCAGTGTCTGAAGGGGGCTACAAGGATGCTGGAGAGGCACTCTTCATCAGGGACTGTAACGATAGGACAAGGGGTGATGGGTTCAAACTGAAACAGGGGAAGTTCAGGTTGGATCTAAGGCAGAAGCTCTTCCCTGTGAGGGTGGTGAGGCGCTGGCACAGGGTGCCCAGAGAAGCTGTAGCTGCCCCATCCCTGGCAGTGTTGAAGGCCAGGTTGGACACAGGGGCTTGGAGCAAGCTGCTCTAGTGGAAGGTGCCCCTGCCTGTGGCAGGGGTTGGAGCTGGATGGGCTTTAAGGTCCTTTCCAGCCCAAACCATTCTGTGATTCATAGGTGGAGGGACCTCACTGATGTCAAGAATGCCACCCATTGCCTCTTTTACTTTATGGATTTTCTTCCAGCACTGGCTGGTGATGCTATCAGCTTCTCAACTAGCAAAGAAATCCTTGGAGAGGGCCAAATGTCATGACAAAGTAGCAGGTTTAGATCTTGCTTTGCAGACACTTGCTGCTAAGGGTAAGATACAGGAGAAATAAACTGTCCAAGGAATAAGCTTAGTGGCTGTTTCTTCTCCTTGTCCAATCCGTTGCCCTTGAATCTGTTTGATGTCTGTTGCAGACTATTTGGGATAGGACTTTGCTCTGAACCAGAACATTTTACAACAGAATTCCTGTAAATGCTCCTGAAACACAGTCATTCCCTTTAAATAGGGATAAATATTCAGTATTTATCTTATCCACCATTCTTCCCAATGAAAACCATGCTTATTAAACTCATAAACACCAAACAGAAAAGAGCTGGAGGCACATCAGAACCTAGGACAAGACTGATCTGATCACACTGCAAAAGCAGTCTGGGTCAACTGAAATAGGGTCAGCAAAGATAAATGCAGAGCTATTTCCTCTGGTGTTGAGTGATCTGTTGAGATGAGGGTGGTTGGACTTTGCTTGGAGGTGTTTGGGGTTTTAATGACTGCAACATTTCTAGGCCTGGTATAGGACCCATCTAGCCAAATGGCTCATTTCCAACCAGGGCCAGAAGCAAACCAGTAGGAAAAGACCTTCCAAAACCCCCAGGATGGGGGCAGAATGATCCTCATTCTGGTAATCCATGTTTCTGATATTTCTTAAGTAAGAGGTGGTACTGAGGCCATTGCATGTAGTGGTCTTCATTGTCTCTATTCTTAGTTAACTTCCGTGGTCCTTTTTATTATGAAACCTGCTTTCATTCAGCCTATTTTTAACCTTAAATCCCGTTGCCTCAGGATATTGGTGCTTTAATTAAAAAGTGAATCATAAGCTGAATAAGCAATTCAACAGCATCATGTGCCCGTGAAAAGGGCTATCATGAGGCTGGGATGTGTTAGCGGGAATAACATCCTCAGGAGACATTGAGGATGCAGTCCTGCTGCTTGATGCTGATGAGAGCTCAGCAGGGATGCTGTGCCCAGCAAGGTGCTCACTTCAAGTGGAGCTTGGACCTCATCCAGTTGGGCTGTGTAGAAGTGATAGGCTGTATTAGTTTGTTTTTCCTAGATGAGGCTCATCAGTAGAGACTGAAAGAGCTGGTTCTATTTAGACTAGAAAAGATAGCTGCCTCCCCTTGGCTTCCGTATAGGCAGAACATTTGGTAAAGAGAAAAGGAATAGTGCATCATTAGCATAGGACCATAGAATAGTTAGGGCTGGAAAGGACCTTAAGATCATCCACTTCCAACCCCCTGCCATGGGCAGGGACACCTCCCACTAAACCATGCCACCCAAGGCTCTGTCCAACCTGGCCTTGAACACCTCCAGCGATGGAGCATTCACAACTTCCCTGGGCAACCCATTCCAGTGCCTCACCACCCTCACAGTAAAGAACTTCTTCCTCATATCCAATCTAAACTTCCCCTGTTTCAGTTTGAACTCATTACCCCTTGTTCTGTCACCACAGTCCCCAACGACCAGTCCCTCCTCAGCATCCCTATAGGCCCCCTTCAGATACTGGAAGCTACTATGAGGTCTCCATGCAGCCTTCTCTTCTCCAGGCTGAACAGCCCCAATGTTCTCAGCCTATCTTCATACAGGAGGTGCTTCAGTCCCTGATCATCCTCATGGCCTCCTCTGGACTTGTTCCAACAGTTCCATGTCCTTTTGATGTTGAGGACCCCAGAACTGCACACAATACTCCAAGTGAGGTCTCACAGAGCAGAGCAGAGGGGCAGGATCACCTCCCTCGACCTGCTGCTCACACTCCTTGTAATGCAGCCCAGGATACAGTTGGCTTAGTAATAGGTTTGTAATACTTGAATCCTTCCATTAGTATGGCCAGAAGCCTTGGATATGTTGTTTGGGAAGTAGATTAAAACCACATTGTCAGGAGCTGTGGAAGAAGAGTAAATTATGCTGTGGGGGGTTAATTGGGAGAACCCCTATTGCTCTGTCCTGTTTTCCCATGAATCGGAGGCTCCCTAAGGGATTTCTGTTCACCTCTGGGCTGAATGAATGAGAGAGGATATAATTGCAGGAGGCAGAGCTGGTCTAGGACATTACTATTTCTGCAGGAAGTCCCTTGGGCCCATTAGTAGCCGCAAACAGCCCTGTCTGCAGCTGTGAACTGTCCCTGGAATGGCACAGGAATTCCCATTGTAGCACCATCAGGAGCTGCCAGTGTTGTTTTTGTGATGAATAAAGCTGCTGGGAGGCAGTTAGACGTTGTTTCTGTTCAGTGAGGTACACCTAGAAGGAAACTGGTCCCCTGAGAAGGATGAGGGGGAAGGAGGGACAGGCAAGTATGTGTTACCCCTTAGTTTGGATGCTTCCATCCCTTTGCTTGCAAGCAAAACTGCCCCATTGCTCCTCAGCTTTGCAAGGCTGCAAGCTCTGAATCCTGGAGGGAATTAGTGGTCCTGCCTGACTCTCCTTTGTGGTGGTGTTTTTGGAGGCTGGGAGGTGTTTTACCAAGAGTAATAATGTCATTTGTAGAGAGCTGGCTCTCTCTGTTACATCTGTTATCTACAGTTCCATGACGGCAGCCCCGGCAGGAACATATATTTCGGTAATATGGTCCCTGCCACGTTCTTTGACCTGCTAAATTGAATTGTAAACAGAGCATGTCACAGCTCAGCAGTCTCATTCATGGCCTTCTCTAACACGGTGTGCGGCGAGCTATTAGCTGATTCTTTACAATAATCAAATGAGATTTGTCTAAGATATGCAATGGCTTGCTTCAGGAAGCACCTGGTTAGCTTTTGAAGCCTCAGCAGCCACAATGGCAGGGGTGTTTATTCTTCTTTCTTCAGACCCATTGTATGCTAGACCCAATTTCTTCCTTTCTCTTCCCATTTATTTCTTTATTGGCAGATGCAGATGTGTTTATTGCCAGATATAAGGAAGAAGTTCTCCCCTGTGAGGATGGTGAGGCCCTGCCACAGGGTGCCCAAGGAAGTGGGAAATGCTCTGTCCCTGGCGGTGTTCAAGGCCAGGTTGGACAGAGCTTTGGGTGCCATGGTATGGTGACCCTGCTCATGGCAGGGAGATTGGAACTGGATGGAAGATGGAAAGGAACTAGTCCTTTCCAATCCCAATTAATCTATGATTCTATGCCTCTTCTGCAAGACCACGGTGTGTTACCGGGAAATGGTGCATCAGCCAAAACCTTTGCAGTGTTTATGAAGTGGCCAAACTGGCTCAAATCAGTTGTACTGAGAGATATTTCCTTCCAGTCAGTCCATCTGCTGCTTGGGGAAGGCTGTACTAAATGGAAATAAGGTCCCATAGAATCATACAACGGTTTGGGTTGGAAAGGACCTTAGGTTCATCCAGTTCCAACCCCCCTGCCATGGGCAGGGACAACTCACACTGGACTGTGTCACCCAAGGCTCTGTCCAATCTTGCCTTGAGCACTGCCAGGGATGGAGCATTTACCATTCTTTGGGCAACCTGTGCTAGTGCCTCCATACCTCATGAGATTTGAAGTACTAAGCAATGGGAAGGAGAAGAGAGAAAGCCGAGGGTGTGTTCAAGTGGAGTTTTGCACCAGATGATCTTTGTCTTGGTTGGTAGATGGAGAGATAATGAAGCCTTTGGCAGGATACAAAGTCCTGTGAGAGCTGACTGATGCAGCAGGAATTAGTGTAGGTATTGCAATGCAGGCGCCTTGCTTCTGTTCCTGACGTATGTAAGGGCTGGTAGGTCAACATCCGCTAGTCAAGGATATTGATTTTCTCCCTTAAATGCTTTAAATCCTTGGAATGCAAAGTACTTTCCCTTTGTTACATCTCTTTGCAAAACAAGTTTCAGCCATTAGGCGTCCTTTTGGCCGTGAAGCCAATTACATCCTGGGCTGTAATAATGACAGCGGCTGGAGAGATGTGGGTTTTCCTTTTTATTGACACTGAGAGACCACATCTGAGTCTGGTTTGGGGCCCCATAAAACCAGGGCAGGCAAAACCAAACAGAAGTGAGGCCAGTGGAGCCAACTGGGATGTATGAGGAGAGGCTGAGAGCTGGGGTTGTGCACGAGGAGAAGGGAAGGGAAGATCTTGCTGCTCTTTGGAACTATCTAAGGGATGGCTGTAGAGAAGATGATGGCTCTCGGCAAGAGGCAATGGACATAAGCTCCATCAAGAGAAATTCCTGTTAGTCGGAAAGTTTCTCCCCGTGAGGGTGGCCAAACCCTGGAGCAGAACCAAGGGGAAAGTGGGTATTTCCATCCTTGGAGACGTTCAGACCTTGGAGGGACATTGCCCTGAGCAACCTGAGTTGGCTTTGCTTTGAGTGGGAGTTTAGAGCAGAGCCTGCCAGAGGCTTTAAGCATCTCTAAATGTTTATTGGGGTTTGCATTTCAGCTTTGATACTGACCAGACACCTTCCACTAGAGCAGGGTGCTCCAAGCCCCTGTGTCCAACCTGGCCTTGAGCACTGCCAGGGATGGGGCAGCCACAGCTTCTCTGGGCACCCTGGGGCAGCGCCTCAGCACCCTCACAGGGAAGAGCTTCTGCCTTATCTCCAACCTGAACTTCCCCTGTTTCAGTTTGAACCCATCATCCCTTGTCCTATCACTACAGTCCCTGATGAAGAGTCCATCCTTGTAGCCCCCTTCAGATGCTGGAGACTGCTCCGAGGTCTCCATGCAGCTTCTCCAGGTTCAACAGCCCCAGTGTTCTCAGCCTGTCTCCATACGAGAGATGCTGCAGCCCCTGCTCATCCTCGTGGCCTCCTCTGGACTTGTTCCAACAGCTCCATTTGCTTCTTATGTTGAGGACCCCAGAACTGCACACAGTTCCAACTGATATTCTTGTTTATCCTCAGTTCCTGGTTCCAAGGGGCGCAGCTGGGATATGCAGTCATCTTTCATCTTCAGAGATGATTTAATAACTTGCTTGAAGATGATGTTCTGTTGTTTGTTTGAATGAAGTCCAATTGGGTAATCTGGAAATGAGGAATCATGCCATCAGTTTTCCTTTTGTATTCACTGGATAAACGTTAGCTTGTCTCCTTTCTCCTCTGAGCTAACGCTGACAAATGCCTGCAGGGAATTGAGTCTTGAAAATGTCAGAAGAGCGTAGTGAAGACTCCTTAGTGAACTCCTCATTGTATCCGGGAGTGAATTTAGACAACCTGAAAACACACTTGACTAATGGCGGTGCTCAGTTTGAGTCCAGCTCTTGTGTTTGCTCTTGAGGTAAAGAGCAGTTATTTAGGACTAGGCGGCCTTGCTCCTTCGACAAAATCCATTCATTTCCTAAGGCAGGTGCTCAGGCTGGTGGATATTTAGGGGCTCGAGGATGTGTGCACTGCAGGAAGATAAAATAGCTTTTCTGTCGTGCTGCAGTTGCAAGTTTTGGATGTCTCTGTGTGAATGCTGTCTGAATTGAAGCCTTCAGCATGGAGATTGAGTGTCTTAAGGGAAAAGGATGAATACATTGTGGCAGGGAGATGGAGACGAGATTCATCCACAGCAGTTGCTTTGCTGCTCTGGTTAATACAGCTTAGCTCTTCTGAAAGCTCTGCATTTTATCTGGTAGGTCCTTCAAGAGAGGAAGGCTTGAATTTAAAAGGAGTGTTGGGAGAAGTGTTCAGGTGTGTAATGATGGGGCCAAGGACAGAGGTGAGATTCAGGGAGGCCTCACTGTAGCCCAAGAGGGAAGCCAGTGGGCATCTCTGCATCTGATCTGTGTGGAGCTATGGAGGTACTGATGTAACTTGGCTGAAGTTACTGCTTGCTCTAGCGGTTCTGCTGTAACTCTGATTTGCTCCTGGATGATATCATTAAATAATATGGGTATCCTTGCCCATACACATATGGATATGTCCCTTCCTGGGGCAGGGGATTGGAACTGGGTGAGTTTTAAGGTCCCTTCCAACCCAAACCACTCTCTGATTCTGTGATCCTTAGGCAATAGGATGATATCCTTAGGTAAGTGGATCTGACCAGGGTGTATCAAATCAGCCAAGCGGTATTGAATAGCTGTTGTCTAGAGATCCTAGTTCTGGCAGGGCCAAAGTGATGCAGAAGGGTTTTTTTCAGCTATGCATGTGACCGGTGGTGGGGAGAAGACTGAAGCCAACAGAGCATGGACCCAACGTTGAGTTGTGTGCAAATAAAAACCAAATGAGACTGGTGGCAAGGATTACGATAGGATTCAGTTTGAGAGGCTGAGGTCTGTCCTGGCACTTGCCCCTGTCCTCAACATCGGATCATAGAATCAACCAGGTTGGAAAAGCCCCTTAAGCTCATCCAGTCCAACCATTCCCCAGCACTGCCAAGGCCACCACTGACCCATGGCACTGAGGCCTTGTCTCCATGGTGTGTGAGCACTCGCAGGGACGATGACTGCAGCCCTGCCCTGGGCAGCCTTTGAGGAAGGAACCGTTCCTAATCTCCAGTCTAACATGTCACATCACCCCTCCAGACTTCTGTGTTATCCCTTTTGACTTTTCCGTACTGCCCAGTTCGCAGCTTCATTTGCTCCAGTCCCATGGCTGAATGGGCGGAACTGATTTCTTCGTGTGTAATTATGGTCAGATATATGTGCTGTTGCTCTCCATCTGCCTGCGCGCATCCGGCTTTTGCAAGGGCTCAGCCTCTCTCCTGTTTCCTCTGACCAGAAATTCCAACAGCCTCAAGTTGAGATGCCCTTTAGCAAGAAATTGCTTTAAAATATTGTATTTCCTATAAAAGGCTTCTGTTTCTTTCACAACTGGAATTTTCTGACAAGAAAAAGAGGGGGGGAAGGGGAGACATTGTCAAAAAGCTTCTTCCTGCCCCAGCTTGATTTTTATTTACTTATTTAATTATTTTTAATGAATGAACAGGAGGGTTACTGTGTTCAGGAGGCAGAGAATGGGTAGGGGTCGCCATGAAGACTGAAAGCCATGGATTCCTAGAGGCACTTTGACTTGAACAAGAGCCCTCTTCATGTGGGATGAATGACAATTCCTAAATCCAATCTGTCCTTCCAATTGCTCCTTTATTTCTAGCTGGGGAACACAAGCTATGCTTGGGAGAGGTTCTCCAGGAGGCACATTGGCCACCTTACATGGCATGCTGTGGTCCTGGCTTGAATGGTTGTACTTGCAGAGATGCTGGAGGGAGCAGAGTGGAAGTTGAGGTTGTTTAACACCCCTTGTACACCAAGGTACCGTGAAAATCATCTCCGGTCATGGGGGCTGGAGGTGGAACATGTTTCTGGTGATGTTGACGGCAAGAGACCCATGTGGCGGATGGTGAGGAGATATTCACACTATCTAGTGGAAGGTGTTGAAAGTGAGAAGATGGTTTCAGAGGCTCTTTATATAGCCAGAAAGAGGAACAGCTTCCTCCAGAGCAAATTTAGATCATTAAATCAAAACCTTTGTTTGGAGCAAACCTCTGGTTGAATGCACATGGAGACCACTATGGCCTTAGATATATATGGAGATAATATTCTTGGCCGGGGTAGCTATGGATAAATACAATTCCTGTTTTTAACAGTGTGGAGTGATTCCTTCCTGTGTTTTTTCAGTAACTACTTCTAAGAAACAGGTTTAATGTCTCTGATCTCAGAAACCTCTGACCAGAACGCAGATCCCATCAGCAGGTGAAATGGCGAACCAGCTTTAACTTGTTAGGTTGGATTATTCTGCCCAGTTTTGATTATAATTCAGTGTTAATGTGGAGAAGTGAGTCAGATGTTTTTATTGCTCTGTTTTACACTGACTTGTTCTAAGCATGGGACTGTAGAGCAGTCAGGTTTTGGATTTGGAAAGCTGACTGGTTTAAGAGGTTGAAAGTATAGGTGTTT
Source organism: Ara ararauna (assembly GCA_028858755.1). Lineage (NCBI taxonomy): Eukaryota > Metazoa > Chordata > Aves > Psittaciformes > Psittacidae > Ara > Ara ararauna. The sequence goes on along the minus strand of CM054378.1, from coordinate 131,835,987 downwards.
AAAAGGAGAAATCCCAGACTGGTTTGGGTTGAAGGGACCTTAAAGCTCCTCCAGTTCCAACCCCTGCCACAGGCAGGGACACCTTCCACTGGAGCAGCTTGCTCCAAGCCCCTGGGTCCAACCTGGCCTTCAACACTGCCAGGGATGGGGCAGCCACAGCTTCTCTGGGCACCCTGGGACAGTGCCTCAGCACCCTCACAGGGAACAGCTTCTGCCTAAGAGCTCATCTCAGTCTCCCCTCTGGCAGCTTAAAGCCATTCCCCTTGGCCTGTCCCTCCATCCCGTGTCCAAAGCCCCTCTCCAGCTTTCCTGCAGCCCCTTTAGGCACTGGAGCTGCTCTAAGGTCTCCCCTTCAGGAGCCTTCTCTTCTCCATCTGCCCCAGCCCAGCTCTCAACCTGAAGAAGACGATCTCTGAACTGTTTTGGTAGAATAAACCTTGGTTTTTCTCGAAGTAGCAATGAGTCAAGGAGGGAGTCCAGTCTACCAATAACATCTAATGCTAATCCTGGTGCACCATAAAATAGAAGCTAACAGAATTGTGGAAAACAGAATTAAAGGGAACTTGGTTTCTCCACTGTTCTGAAATAATGAATCAAGCAATAAAAGATTTCTTGGTACAAAGCCAGAGTGCAGGGAAGAGAGCTGGAGTTTTTCCGTTGATTTCAGTGGCTCGTCTGATCCTTTGCCCTTCAGCCTCCCTGCTGTCACACTGCTTTCCGGTCGGTAGGAAATGCTACCTGTCTTTCCTGTCTTTGTTCTTCAAATGAAGGTTGGGTCTTCACATAGTGGTCTGTGGTGAAAAGCTTTTTTTCCCCCTTGCTTTGTGGTTGAGGGTTTTTGGCTTCTCTTTGTAAATGTTAGTGATGTTTCATGATTTAAGGCCCTCTGGGCTAAGGAAGCTTTGAGTCTGAAGGGAATCAATAGTTGTGTAGTTTGCTCTTTCTCTTCTGTTTAACTGTTTGAGTTAAAAACTGTCAAAGTTCAAGTTCCTCTTTTGAAGAACTGTCTTCTGTTACTAAAAGACTCAAGGTACCCATAATCATAGAATCCCGGAGTGATTTGGGTTGGAAAGGACCTTAAGATCATCCACTTCCACCCCGCTGCCATGGGCAGGGACACCTCACACTGGACTGTGTTGCCCAAGGCTCCATCCAACCTGGCCTTGAACCCTGCCAGGGATGGAGCAGCCACAGCTTCTCTGGGCACTCTGTGCCAATGCCTCAGCACCCTCACAGGGAAGAGCTTCTGCCTTATCTCCAACCTGAGCTTCCCCAGTTTCAGTTGAACCCATCACCCCTTGTTCTATCCCTACAGTCCCTGATGAAGAGTCCCTCTCCAGCATCCTGGTAGCCCCTTTCAGACACTGGAGCTGCTCTGAGGTCTCCACGCTGCTTCTCTTCTCTAGGCTGAACAGCCCCAATGTTCTCAGCCTGTCTCCATGCGGGAGGTACTCCAGCCTCTGATCATCCTCATGGCCTCCTCTGGACTTGCTCCAACAGCTCCATGTCTTTCTTATGTTGGGGACCCCCGAACTGCACACAGTGCTGCAAGGGGGGGCTCACATGAACCCATAAAGGTAACTCCCTCAGGCTGTGAATAGAAGTTTGTTCTTGTCTTCTTTTAAGCCCCCTTATGCTCTCTGGAGGGCTTTTATGAGGCATTGTGAAAAAGATCATGGTACCCCTCTTGCTCCACTCATCTGACTTTAACTTCTTCCACGAAACAGTAGGTTGTTGCCTCTGGCTGGTCTCAGTGGTGGCTTAGTGTGAAGTTGTTCCTGTTTTCTGGCTTTTAGCCTTTAAAGGATAATATATTTTAATCAGGAAAAGAAATCTGCTTTTTTTTCCATGCATCTCCATTTCCAATCAAGCACATCCTCACCCTTATATTTAAGGCCCTTGGGGCGATATTTTCCTTGCTGTGGTTTCAGCTGCTTTGGGTACCCAATGCCACAAAGGGTCTGATGTGAACGCTGGCACTATCCTCACAGTTGGATGGGAATTAAAAGGGGGACTGTAAAACCCATCTGTGGGCTGTCATGATTAGCTCTACTGGTATAAACTGGAGTGAGCTTGCAGCAACGTTGCAGCATTGGCACTTGATTTCCTTCCTCAGAAAGCTTCTAGGGATGCATGAGTTGGAAAGGACCCAACTTCACCCACGTCGATTGATTGCTGGAGCGTTGTTTGCTATGAGCTAATCTGGGTAGGAATGGAGCTCTAATCCATCCAGGGCTGGCATTTCCTCTTACCCATTCACAGTTCAAAGCAGGCTTCTCTCTTTCCAGTTCACTTTGAAACTCAACATTGCTTATGGGTGCTAGAGAGGATGCTGGAGGCGGTGGGTTTGCTTTAGTGGGATCTTGCAGTTGTATCCCAAGGCCAGAAGATGTAGATGCATCTCAAGGATGCAAATCCTGCTGTTAGCTTGGGATGAGCTGACAGGTCTCAGCAACCACCACAGGTGGAGGAGGGCATTTCAGGACTAGGGTTGACTGGGGTGACTCCAGCAATATCTATGAGGCAAAATGTTTATGCTCTGCTTCACCCATCTGTAGGCTGCCAGGAAATCAGCTGGCTCCAGCCTTGGCTTGAATGGAGCAGACCTTGAGCCAACAGTGCTCTGTCCCTTCTGAAGATGCAGCCTTCTCCTCCAGCTGGGTGCAAAGAAAGAGTAAGGGGGCAGCTTAGCTCATTGACCAGCATTTCAGTGGCCTTTGGGAATATATATGTTAGGAAATAAGCAATTTAATGTGGTCTCACATGTTGTATCCTTTTGTTTTGCCTCCATGCTCCAGACAGGGCTTGGGACATACTGATAGACCCATCTTAATTATAACAAGGTTTAAACCTCATGAGCAGGGACGTGTGAATGTAGTGATAGCCACTTCTGACCAATGGTGTCTCACCCTGGCCAATCTTGATTTTAAGATCTTAAATGTTCTTTCTCAGTTCTAAGTTTACATCCTGATGCTGTGCTGATCTGCCTTTTTGGGAAGATAATGGGCAATTTGGTGATCTACAGGCTTGATGGGGATTCAAGTAAACCACCAAATGCACATGGTTCTGGCTTCTTTAGAATGGCACAGTGCTGAGTTGAGTTCACCCCAAAATTCAGCAGGGAATGGCTGGGGCAGGCAAACGTGCATTAGCTCTGCATGTGGTGGGTTTTGGTGGAGGTTTGATTTTTCTAGTGACAGCCAGAGAACCTCCTCTAAAGGAACCTATTTAAAAGCATGGATTTGTTGGTTAAAGAACTTCTTTGGTTTACAAATGCTATTGTACAAAGAGATGTCGACCTGGCAGTGTTCAAAGGTCAGGTTGGACAGGGTTTGGAGCAACCTGGTCTAGGAGGAGGTGTCCCTACCCATGGCAGGGGTTGATATTGGATGAGCTTTAAGGTCTCTTCCAACACAAGCCATGCTGTGATTCTATGAGATAGTCCTTGTAGGTGGCAATGTGCATGTACATGAACTCCATCAGCCCTCCTACAGATCCCACAGGAAAGAAAATACTCCTCCTGAGCCTCTCTGTTCTCCTGCCACCAGCGCCAGGTTGTAGATAATGCTGCGACCTCTATCTGGGTTGGGGAGTTGCAGCTAAAGAGGCCGGTGCAGACGTCAGTTAACCAAAACTAATCCCCAGATAGGAGTATTTCTTCCGTGCTCTGTGATGAGACTTTTGTGGCTGTTTCAAACAGATCAGGTTAAAACTTGCAGCACAAGAGCAGGTAAAATGCATGAGCCAACATTACAAATCACAAACTGGGTCATTGTGTGGCAAATTCCTTTAATTTGGGGTGGTTTTTTTTACCATTATCCCTTACTTTGAGAATTGGTTATGCTCTCACCTGACACAGGGGGGGATTGGGAATGCACAAAAGTGGTGGAGAATGTGGATGAAATGCTGATTCTTTGTAATTCTTATTTTTTTAAGGATTCTGTGATTTTAATGAGTCAAGAAATCACTGACAACCTGAAAGTTGGCACCATGTCTCAGTCTTCATTTGCTTCCTTTTGGGGCTCTTCTCATTATGTCTGTAGATAATCTTGGAACCAGAGATCATATTCCATTGCTAGAAGTGGCCCCAAAACAGACCAGAGGTCACAAGCACAGTGGTACATGTAAGATGCCTGGTTTTGATAGCTCTTCTGCAGCACAAAAAACTTCAACTTATGCCTGGTCCTTTTAAATATTCTCACTTCAAGATCGCTTTTCTTACTTTAATTGATATTCTCTCCATCCTTCTTTGGGCTATGGCCATCTCATTGGGTGTGCTCTGCAAAGGCTTCATCCACGCACCAGTTAACTCTTTCTGAGGTTAACTGAGTGCTTGGTACATGTCCTCTCTAGACATTTAGCTGAAGGAAAAAGGTGGCTCTTCATTTATTGTTTTTCCTTTAACGTTAAATGTTGATACAATGAGGTTAACACCATTTAATGCCATTCTGTAAGACATGGCTGCATCTTCATTAGCAAGTGGTATGGCCCAAGAGAAGATGTTTGTGGAAGGAGATTGTTGGTGCTGACATCCTGATGTCCATGGTCCAAACGTTTTGGAGGAGGTGATGTAGTCATTTTGGATTAGCTCCAATCTGGACTGAGTGCCCATTGGTAGTTGAGGTACACTGAGCTCGCTCCTGGAGCACATGTTCTGGTTTTGCTTCACCCAAAGCCCTTTAGTGGTGTGAACCAGAGTATAGAAAACAGGACAAGACATTAAGCTACTTCCAAAATGCATCCTGATAGGAATGAAGGTGCTAATACCCATACTTGGTCAGGTTCATTTGCACAACGATACTGAGTGCAGTGTGAGCTGAGCACGTTTAAGCTTAGTGCAAGTAATTGGTGGCTAGTGAGCACATCCATCATATCCTGGTGTGAAGAGGGATAAACTGAAAGAGAAGGAGGGAAGGTTTTCTGGAACTGCCAAAATGTCAGTGCTGACATTCCTATGAAATCTCATGGAGCTGAATATGGATGTCTTCTGCAAGCACCTTCAAACCTTCTAGTGGTTCTGCTTGAGCTTCCATAGGTGAAGTGGCACCATTTCCTCCTCCTACTTGCAGCTGTGATTGAGCGATGACTTCATTTTTAGCAGTAGAGGCTTGAAGCTGTTGCACAGTGCAGATTTCACCTTGCTTTAAAGCATGTGGGAGCTTGTGAAGTAGGGGCCTGTAAGGCTCTTCTGTTGGGAGGTGGTTGGAGGGAGGTTGTACAAGAGCCAGGCCATATCCAATATGCTGTGTACGTAGGTCAGGTTGATGTAGGTTCAGATTTGGGCTCAGTCTGTGCTGAATAGCATCAGTGGTGCTGGGAAGATATTCCCTGTTCTTGACCTCACTGAAGTATGCCAAACCTTAAAGAATTGGACTGGGTTTACACAAAATCAGCCAGGCAAATGTATCTGGCAAGTGCAGCATCAAGGACAGACCTAAAATAGCTTTTGGAGAGCTTTGACACAAGCTCTGCTACTTGCATGTAAATGAAGGAGAAAACACACAAAAAATAGATATATGAAACGTAAAGCCCAGACCTGTTCTGAAATGTTTTCCCTTGGCTTATCAAATCATTGTCATCCAGTGCATGGAAGCTGGACGAGCTTATCCCATAGTGACCTTTAAAAAGCTGGAGGATAACTATGTTTTATATAGCAATATTGGTCCAGCATTTGAGATGCTTTAAACCTCACTTGCCTTGCAAAACCTGTCCAGTCAACTGATTCAGCAGTGTTGCTGATATGTGCAAGGTGCTAGACCCAAATGGGAAGGAAAAAAGCAGCTAACAATAGGAGAAAGTGAGGCTTGAAAGCTTGGAGAACCATAGACTGGAAGGCACCAGGAGAAAATAGTCATAGTCTACTGAAAGGGTCAGGAATTGCTTCTTCCTGGGGAATTTTGGTGGGATGGAGTGAAGGTGTGAGTGGTTTTATGTTTGGGTATTTATATAATATGGATGTTCCATGGGTGGATTTTAATCTGGAACTCCTGGGTTGGGAAGGGTTGGCTTGGCTGTCCAAGTTGTTGGTTTGGAGGATGTTCATCATGGAGGGATGTTGCAGCCTTGCTGTTGGATTTGGGACTGGCGAAAGCTAGTATTGGGCATGGAGGTAACATAGATGCTGTAGATGGCATCCTGCTACCAAAGGTGGGGTGTTCTGGGGGAAACTCCCCATTCCATTCCAAGCACAGTGCTTTCCTTCCAGGAGGTCACTTACAGAATTGTAACATCCTAGACTGGTTTGGTTTTGAAGGACCTTAAAGCTCATTCAGTTCCAGCCCCCTGCCACGGGCAGGGACACCTTCCACTAGAGCAGCTTGCTCCAAGTCCCTGTGTCCAACCTGGCCTTCAACACTGCCATGAATGGGACACCCACAGCTTCTCTGGGCACCCTGTGCCAGCGCCTCAGCACCCTCACAGCAAAGAGCTTCTGCCTTAGATCTAACCTGAACTTCCCCTCTTCCAGTTTGAACCCATCACCCCTTGTCCTTTCACTCCAGTCCCTGATGAAGAGTCCCTCTCCAGCATCCTTGTAGCCCCCTTCAGACACTGGAAGCTGCTCTGAGGTCTCCACGCAGTCTTCTCTTCTCCAGGCTCAACAGCCCCGACGTTCTCAGCTTGGCTCCATATGGGAGATGCTCCAGTCTCTGATCATCCTCATGGCCTCCTCTGGACTCGCTCCAACAGCTCCATGTGCTTCTTATATTGAGTACACCAGAACTGCACGCAGTGCTGCAAGTGGGGTCTCACCAGAGCAGAGTAGATGGGTTGAATCATCTCCTCTGACCTGCTGGTCACTTGTGCGCATAGGTACAGATCTATGGATGAGGTGGAGAGAGTAGAGTTTTTGCAATTACGGCAGAGCAGTTTGGCCATGTGGTTTTGAATGCACTCAGTAGCTGCCCTGTACAATTCCCATTTTACCTCCTTCTGTTCCATTTTGTCCCATTTATCTGGAACACGAAGACCCTCATGGGACTTAATCACCTGCTGGTATGGAGGTTTGATAGAAGTTGGCTTATAAACTTGAGCTGAGTTGAAAAAGATGTTTTAACCACAACCCCAGCCAAGAATTGGGAATTTCTAGCAGAAAACATCACTTTTGGCACAGCAAAAATGAAATAATTCCAACCCTTTTCATTGCTTTCTTTTTTCTCTTGGCACTTCTTATAAAAAGGAGCATCCAAGGAAGAGCTGTATCACAAGATTGGCATCCAGGGTGATGCATGATGGAAAACAGTCAATATACAGTTAAGCAAATAGCTTCAGCCCTTAGGATGGAAAAGGAAGGCAAAGACTAGTAGTATTTCATATATCACCGAAGCAGTGTTTGTATTGGTTACGTTGTTCTGCATAATTGAAAAGCCATGAGAGTAGAGAAAAGGGCATTTTCAGAAGAGATTAATGTTGTGCTCAGGGTCTGGAAGGAAATTATAGTAGCGGAGTTACTCATTCACTTTGTCGGTTTTCATCCCTTCTTGTTCATTCTGGGAAGAGGAGCTTCATATTTTCCATAAAGAGTGTATTTCAGGGGTTTGTTCCAATCAGACTGGATGCTGGATGGAAACAGAAACACGTGTGGGCTATTTGATGCCTGCAGAGTAAAACCAGCAAGTAGAATGTGGAGATGTGGCTGGTTAGGGACAGTGTGCAACGCAGTTCTCTTCATGGATGTCCTTGTGTTCTGGGATTTCACTCGTACTTTTGGATCAGAACACTGGCCACATGCTTTGGGGGTTTATTGTGTTTTCTTCTTTGTGTGTGTGTAGAGCATTATTTGGAACATTCATCAAAGCTGAATGGTGGTGTAAATCTCCATGAACCAATGCTGGTGTGGTCTCTCCTCCTGGAAAACTCTTGTGTATGTGGTGGCGGTGGGAATGAATAAATGTTGTGGATGGGTGGTTGGCTTTGCAGGATCCAAATGCCCTAGGGAAGGAGTAAAGAAGGGTTTATGTGTGTGTGTAGTAGCAGCATCCATAACCTGCTGTGTAGCCTTTGCCATTCAATAACTACTTGGTCATTTAGGCTGGGAGTAAGATGTCAGGTTGCACCTCTCACATGTGAATGGAAAAGGTAATTCAACAATTGCCTAAAACATACCCCAAATCCAAACAAGCAAAAAACCCTAGCTCTGTATCCAAAATGTTCCCTCGTTCCACATGCCTAAAAAGCTGGAGAAATGCTGAACCAGCGCTACATAACATGGTTCTACATAATGGACCTCTCTGCCCAGGCCTGGGGACCACGGTGGCATTTTCCACTTCCCCCAGGGAAAAAAGGTCCCAAATCTACCCTTGGAAATATCTAGTTAACTCCATCCAACCTCCACAGCTTCTAGATGGAATGTTGGACAATATGGGGGCACTGGCCCTGAAATGGGCAAGTGTTAATGCTGACTTCTCTTTCTGTCCACAGTGGGAGCGCCTCTGGTTCCTCATCCTCACCTCATCCTTCTTCCTGACCCTGGTTTGGTTTTACTTCTGGTGGGAAGTTCACAATGACTACAATGAAATCAACTGGTGAGTAGAGCTTCCCCACTGCAGAGGAGGAAGCCCTTAACAATTTTGGCTGCCATCAGACCCCTTTAAGAGTTGTTTGACGTTGTCTTGGATACAATTGAGTCCTTCAGATGGAGTTGTTAATGACAGTAAGGGGAAGTGAGGTAGGAAGTGAGTCTTCAGGAGAGCGTCTATTGCTTATCTTCACTGGTAGAATCATAGAATGGTTTGGGTTGGAGGGGACCTTAAAGCTCATCCAGTTCCAACCCCTGCCATGGGCAGGGACACCTTCCACTAGAGCAGCTTGCTCCAAGCCCCCGTGTCCAACCTGGCCTTGAGCAGTGCCAGGGATGGGGCAGCCATAGCTTCTCTGGGCACTCTGTGCCAGCGCCTCAGCACCCTCACAGCAAAGAGCTTCTTCCTTATATCCAACCTGAACTTCCCCTCTTTCAGTTTGAACCCATCACCCCTTGTCCTATCACTACAGTCCCTCATGAAGAGTCTCTCTCCACCATATTTGTAGCCCCCTTCAGATACTGGAAGCTGCTCTGAGGTCTCCACGCAGCTTCTCTTCTCCAGGCTGAACAGCCCCAGTGTTCTCAGCCTGTCTCCATGCGGGAGGTGCTCCAGCCCTTGATCATCCTCATGGCCTCCTCTGGACTTGCTCCAACAGCTCCATGTCCTTCTTATGTTCAAGACACCAGAACTGTATAGATGTAATATGTGTATCCTATTGCCTGCCTTCACAGATAGATGCAATGTGTCCTCATGTCTCCACTGTGTGCCTTTAATGGAGTTTGGGGTAGGTGTTCTCCCATAAGAAACCAGAGTTGGGGCTGGAATCGTGTAGAAGCATTTGATTGTGTTCAGCTTGTTTGTTTCTCTGGTTGGCTGTTTTGGGAAGTGCCTGAGCAATTTGGCTGCAACTTTCTGCAGAATATAAACGACAAAAGCTCAGCCTGAAGCAGACATGGGTGTGGAGAACTTGGCAACATTGGAAGGAACTGAAAATGAGCTTTCCAGAGGGACGTGCTGAGGAGTTCGGGTGTTACTAGCTCCCTCCAGTGCTGGAAATGATCCTTCTTTTCACTATCTCAGCAGCATCTTAAAACACTTTGTCTGTACCTTGGCCTCTCTTCTAACCAGGCTGCCTTGACATCATCCTCTTGTGGACGATAACATGTAAACTGGTTTACACCGCTGTCGGTAGTTGATCCCTTAAATACATCACACCCTTTAGATACTGACGTGGGAGGGAGGGTGTTCACCAGCTCAATGACGTGAGCTGGCTCCTCCTAGGAGTGTGGTTTTCCGCTTTGCTCAAACCCACACTCTTAGAACTGAAGCCATCACCATTGCTTTTGGTTATTTGTAATACTAAGAGGAAAAAACCCTTCTTTTAAAGGGTGCTTTGGAACTCCTTTCTCTTCCAGTTTGTACCTTCGATAAAGATGTGAATGCTTCCAGCTGGCTCCAGTGCAAAGCCAAATCTGTCTGAGCCAAAAGTTGAGAGAGGGCTAAATAAAATCATGGAGGGATGAAACAAAGCTCTGGGAATGCTGTGAATGGGCATTGCAGCTGCAGTGCTGCAAAGGTTTGGGTTCCCAAATACTCATGCTGGAAAAGGAGATGTGCAGGTCTGCTCTGGATGCAGGAGGTATTTGGGCTTTGAAATCATGGAATCCCAGACTGGTTTGGGTTGGAAGGGACCTTAAAGCTCCTCCAGCTCCAACCCCTGCCATGGGCAGGGACACCTTCCACTAGAGCAGCTTGCTCCAAGCCCCCGTGTCCAACCTGGCCTTGAGCACTGCCAGGGATGGGGCAGCCACAGCTTCTCTGGGCACCCTGTGCCAGCGCCTCAGCACCCTCACAGGGAAGAACTTGTGCCCTATCTTGGTTTGGTAGTTCTCCATTAGAACCTTTCCACATCATTCCTGAATTGGGAGGCCAGTTTCTTAACCCAGCTCTGCCAGAGGAGACTTAAGAGGCAGCAGAAACTTACAGTTGAACACAGCAGTCACTGCCTGTGATTCAGGCAGCAGGTTCGGTGTCCAACAGTGGATGCAGCTATCTCTATAAAACCAATTTGGCCTAATTAAACTGGGGCAGTGGCAGGATTTACCTACATGAAGATGGAGATTTGGCCTTCCAGCTTATAAAGACTGAAGGGAATATTCTGCGATTGAAATGGGCTTTAGAAAGACAAGGAAAATTATAGCCTGGCATATATTGCTGTAGGCTTTAACCTTTCCCTGTGAAGCTGAACATGCAAAGAGGTTCTTGTGGCTCTGAAATTTAGGTAAATATCTCCTTTTTTTTAATTCATTGCCTCACCTTTTTGATGTCTACATTTAATTGCATTATACTTCAGCTCTCCCGTGTGCAAGTGATGTACTGCAACGGGAAGCTCAGCATTGATTGATTAATGGAGGATGTGGGAGATGCTGCATTTGGGAGCCTGGCTGTGTTCCCTCTGGAGCAGGACTACAAATACAAGTCTCTGTAGCAAATACCTTGTTCCTTAATCATGGAGAAGGCTCATGTGCTTCATAACTGCCATGGAAACAGCGTTTTAAAGCAGTCATTTGCACATCAAGTGAAGACCTGACACATCAGAGGGCCACTTGAAGGGACATCAGAGCAAAAACTTAAATGTACTGAAGCTGAGCTAAGGAAGCTTTTAGTGGTGTCATAAGCAAAGACTTCAGAGGAGCCCTCTTCTCTTTCTTCCCTCTTTTTGAGTTATAGCACATCTGAATCCCTCCAGATCCCTTTTGTTATGGCTCTTTGAGTCCTTAAGCAGAACCTGGATGATGGCCATGTTTGGACCCAAGGATTTGTTCTGTAGATGCTATGTGAGAGCATTACTTCTGGACAGAATAGATGGAGCAGTTGCCAGGCCAGAGTTTGTGGCTGATGAATGATGGTGGATTTGAGTAGTGGGGTGGGGTTTGAGTCTTCAGTATGCTCACACACAGCATTTAGTCTGTTGTAACCAAAGAAAGGCAATGAAAAACCTGGGTGCTCACCTTGGTCTGTTCATTGGGTGAGCTGATGAGTGGGGTTGAAGGAGGCCAGTGGGACCTGAGCCCCACATTTACTGGGAGGGTGCCGAGGTGCTGGCACAGGGTGCCCAGAGAAGCTGTGGCTGCCCCATCCCTGACAGTGTTGAAGGCCAGGTTGGACACAGGGGCTTGGAGCAAGCTGCTCCAGTGGAAGGTGTCCCTGCCCGTGGCAGGCGTTGGGACTGGATGAGCTTTAAGGTCCCTTCCAATCCAAACCAGTCCTGCTGCGTCATCCACCCTGTAACCGTCCTGTCCTTGCTTTACCAGAGGAGTAGCATGGGGGTGAAGTTAACCCCAATCCAAGTCAACCCAGTGATGTTTTCTCTGAAAATCCAGTGGAAAAAGTTTAATCCAGGTCAGGTTTGAACTCTTACAAGTTGCAATAAAGGTTCTTGAGTTTGGCTGCCTCTCTCCTGGTGTGGTGGGGCTTGGGTGTCCTTCTGCATTTCTGGCCAGGGAAGGTAGTTGACTGAGTCTGTCTTGCATCTTGCTGTGGCTTTGCTGTAATCTGGTTAATGTCTTTCTAATCCAACTCCAGAACAGTTTTACTGGGAAGTGTATTGCTATTTAAACGCAGATTTGACATTTGAGACCCAATGCTAGGCACAAAGGACAGTGTTACTGCTGTGGTACCTGGTGCTCCTGTTCGTAAAGCTTTTACTGCCCATTGGCTTCAAGGAAATGATGAGAGGCAGGATGCTGAGCTGAGCCTGCCTTCTGAGTATAGGGTTGGGAAACCTGGTAACTGAGAGTGGGGAGGATAAATAGAGGAGAGGAGGGAAGAAAAACCACCTTCAGCAGGAGGATGAAGCCTATTTCTTTGCCTGTGGGTTGGAGAGGTGTTGGGGGAAGAGGCCTGTGATCCCAAAAGCTAAGGTGGGGAGTGAACGTGGGTTTCCCTGTTCCTAGAGCAGCACTGTGAGCACTAAGCTATAGGAAAAGCATTTGGCTTCTGTGTTTTTCTGCTTGGCAAGCTTTGAGGTGGCAACTGTTCTTACATGTGTGCAGGGAAACTGGGGAACTCACTGGTGAGGGATGGCCTAGAGGCACCAAAGAAGCTGTTTTGGAGATACATGCTTTGAACATAGACATGTAGGATGTCATCTACGCTTCGGTATTGCTTTAACTCTGCCTAAGTTCCTGCTCTGACCCTCCAGTGCATCAGGACATGGCTGCTATCTCTTGCCAAGGTTGGACCACAAAGCCATTGAATGGTCCATCTCTTACTTAAAGCTTTAAGGCAAACACAAGGCCCAGGAGAAGGGAACCCACTGAGAAAAAAAACTCCACAAGCATCCTTCAGGCTGGGCAGATGGACCCTTTTGGTCAGTTCAAAATGTGACCTCCCTACAACTGCCTGAGAGGAGGATGGAGCCAGGAGGGGGCTGCGCTCTGCTCCCAAGGAACAAGGGATGGGCCAAGAGGAACCGGCCTCAAGCTGCACCAGGGCAGGGTTAGATGGAGCTGAGGGACAATTCCTTCCCCAGAGGGTGCTCAGCATTGGAACTGCCCAGGGCAGGGCTGCAGTCACCATCACTGCGAGTGTTCACACACCGTGGAGATGAGGCCTCAGTGCCATGGGTCAGTGGTGGCCTTGGCAGTGCTGGGGAATGGTTGGACTGGATGAGCTTAAAGGGCTTTTCCAACCTGGCTGATTCTATGAAGAAGATGCATTTCCTCCAACCAGCCCCATTTGGGTGAAACCTGAGCCCAATTCCTGACACTCTCCGCTCTTGCAGGATTGGACCTTCTCTACAGCCCGCTGGAATAAGAAACACCATCTCCAATAAGACCAAGAGGCCCAATTTCTTCCATCACTTTGTCTCTCCACAAGGAGCTTTCACCTTGAGGATACGGCACAGCTTTGCACAGCAATATTAACTTTCTTCCCCTGCCCTTGCCACCATCTCTATATTGTATTTATTAGTCTGAAAGCACAGGGGACAGTGGTGGATCTATTGTTTAGGCCATGCATGGGGATGTTTTCCCTCTTGTTTGTAGGGAATATTTGTGGGGAAATATCAAGCCCTGTATGGGGGGTTCTGTATGGGGGTTCTATTGTTGTGTTGCAGTAGTTTTTCCTTTTACCAGCATATCCTTGTTGCTGTGTTTTGACAGATTTGTCCAATTCCTCTTTGCAGAGTTAATTTGCCATGAGGAATCAAAGCACAAACCCTGGCTTTTATTTCAGAGTAACTTAAGCTTTTTGCTGCCTATTTCTCCTCTGTAGAGTGGGAGCAAAAAGAGCCATTTTCTAAAGGTTTACCTAATCCTGGTGGAGTTGCTGTGGTGTTGAATCTCTTCTTAACCTGTCCTTCACACTTCTCCTTCAGGTTTTTATATAACCGAATGGGATATTGGAGTGACTGGTCCATTCCAATACTTGTGACTACTGCTGCTGGCTTTACGTACGTTACAGTGTTACTGGTGAGTAGAAGGCAATGTCATTTCCTAGAGGATTGGGCCTTTGAACATGAACTTCTCAGTCCAACTCCAACTTGAGCAATTCTCCTTTCAGAAGTGATTTCTCTTCCTCTTTAAGTTGCCTAAAATCAATGGAAAGTGAAAAATACACACTTGGACCTCAGATGATCAGGAGCAAAGACAGAGACCCTGATACGAGTGATGCAGTTGGGCTGAGGAGAAATACAGCTCTTGTTCCCTTTAGTATGGTCTAGTTTCCACTTTGGTGTCTGCCAGTCACAAGTGCAAGTTGTTTCCCCTCATCTCTTCATTCCCCTCATCCCAGCATCCAGAGGGTGCTGGGACCTCCAAGGTGATGTCCATTCAGGTAGCATCCTGGTACCTCACCGCATTCAGGCACTGATCTTCAAGGCGATGTCCATTCAAGTACCATGCTGGTACCTGGCCCCATTTGGGCACTGCTCCCTGCAGTACCAGGAGCTGCGGACCCACAGACCAGCATCCCAAATCCCTGCCTCTTGGAAGTCTAAGTCTTTTCCTCCACGTCCTTGGTTTTGTAAAGGATCTGTTTGTGCAACTGAGCTAGATGGTGTCTCCTGGACCATCCTCATGCCAACCCTGCTTTCTGTCCTGGCCTGTTTGGTTATTTTTATGGATGGTGATATGTTCCTACATGCTCAAAGCCTTAAAGGTTGTGATGTGCCAATGTCTAACTCTTAATTTCTTCCTCCTAGATACTAGCGCTATGTCACATAGCTGTGGGACAGCAAATGAACCTGCACTGGCTTCACAAGGTAAATGGGCTCTTCTCAGCTTGGAAGTGAGTGGGATCTCTATAAAACCGGAGTCTCAGGAGTATGTGGCACTAACTCTCATGGTCTGGAGAAGAGCATATATTGTAGATGTCTTTGGTTCATGTATCCTCACCTCAGAGCAAATTGCACAGTTGGATCAGTCAAAGCCTGGAGACAAAGACTTTGGTGAAGTACTGACAGAGGGCTGCTTTTGGAGATAGATACACACTGAGTCATTAGGTCAGCCTGACCTTAGTCTCAGCTCAGTGTGGTTCTCCATTACGAACCTCTCAGGTGCTCCTTTCTGTGCTGAACCCAGCTCTGGAAGAGGGGCTGACCAGATGTGAAGCTGTTGAGGATGTGCTTGGAGGAACTGAGTGGAAAAGCCTTGGGAGAAGAAGTAGGTGTTAAAACTGGGGGTGTGCGATGTGCAGGTTGTGGTTTGGTGGAACCCAAGGAGGTCCTGAGTTGTGTGTAAAGCAGCTTGAAAAGCATGGCTGTGAGGTGTCCCTGCCCATAGCAGGGGGTTGGAACTGGATGACCTTAAGGTCCTTTCCAACTCAGACCATTCTCTGATGCAGATCTGGTGTTAAGAGCACAGAAGGGGAGAGGAAGGGTATGTAGCGAGCTGCAGGGAGACACAGTGCCAAAGAAAACTGCTTGGCAGCATTCCATTGTAACTGGCAATCTGCTGTAAGAAGTAATTAATGGGCCAGTCCTGAATGTGCTGATTACACAGCTCCTCGTGAAACTGCTTGTTCTGCACGTGACAAGGTCTTGCAGGATCAGAGCCGGAACAGATGTACCACCTCTATCCGGTACACAGGGACAGGGAGAGCATAGACATCCCCACCCTCTCCTTTCTTTTGCCTAGAAACAATAGGAATTATGCTTCCTCAGGAGGAGGGGATGCAAAGAGGGAGCAGGGACTGTCTGGAGAAGAAATTGCTGGTTCTTGAGCCTAACATATGTTTCCTCATTGGGAGAAATGGTATTTTTCAGACGCGCTCCAGGTGGCGGGTGGGTTTGGATGAGTAAGTCCCGAAGAGCAATGTGTTGGTGGAGATCGGTTAGTTCTTGCCTACAGAAACCCACCTTTCCTTCCCTTCTTCCAAATAAGTCCACTTTCATCACAGCTCTCTCTTCCCTTCCCCACACTTCCCCCTGCTTTCTAAGGAGGTTGAGATGAGAAACTGGAATAAGTTAATATCCTTCCCTGCAACCCTGCTGAATTACCTTCAAATATAGAATAAAGCCTGTGGGAAAGGCTGCTATGTGCAAACCACACGATTCCTTCCAGTTTTCTCCTGTAATCCTGCAAAAAAAGAGCTGAGGATTGTAAAGCAAGATGGGAGAAGCATGAGCAAAAATAAGAAGCAAATAGGAGCTGATGGGAGGAGGAAATGATGGACTGGAGGCACTTCTGTCCTGACACCTCTGTGCCTCACAAGGCAGTGACATCAAGGAGTAGAGCTGTGCTGAAGAAATCTGGTAGACTGAGTCTTCTGTTGCTGCTGAATTTGGAGTTTGGCTTTGGGGGGGATATAATTCCGGTTTCAATACAGGTTGTGTGCTGGTGCTTATGATCTGGCAGCTCCATGGCCACCTCTGGACTCGCTCCAACCGCTCCACATCCCTCCTGTGCTTTTGCCCCAGAGCTGGATCAGGACTGCAGGGGGGGCTCTCATGAGTAGAGGGGGAGAATAGGATCAGAATGTGATTTGAATGCAGCCTCTTAGCTTGGGGATCCTCTCCTTCCCATTGCAGCTTATCTCTTGGGCCCTTCTGCTGCCCCATGTGCTTTGTTCATGTTCCCCAGAAGCTGGAGGCTCAGGGTAAGCTACTGCTGTCCTTTGGACACCTCTTGTGCTGTTGGCAAGTCTGTTTATGGGCATTTAGGAAAGGAACAGCAGGTATGAACTGATGCTAAACTAGAAAGAGAATTCCTATCCTCATGTACAAAAGTGATTTCTGTAAATGTTGGGGATGGGGGGTGGGTGTTATTTGCTTGCCAAAGGTATTAACTCAATCTGAAATTGAGGTAGAAATGTCCTATGCATCCTAAATGATCAGGTCATTGCTGTGTGTCAGTCAGCCTGTTCTGCCCATCTCCCAAACAGATTTGGCATCTAGACGCTACGTGAGGCAGAGGGGTATAGAGCAGCAGCATCCTTTGAATCCAGCAGGTGTGTGGAACAGCAGAGACCGAGATACCAGACAGTGAACTGTTTCGTGACAGACAGCCCAGATTTTAGGTCTTTACAGTTGGAGCTATTTCGATGGCAGCTCTTGGCAGTTTGAGCTTTTCACCTTCAAAATGGAGATGACGTTTTCTTTTTGACTGCTTTGCTCAGGCTCTGAGTGCTTCCATGTGGAAGGAGAGGGAGGCTGGGAGAAGGAGGCTGATGGACTGGGTCTTGGTTTGCCATCTCAGTTCAGCCACTGTCTCATCCATCACCTCTTCTTAAGCCACAATACCTAATGTAACTGCTCTGTCAACATGGCTTGAATGCTGTCCACACAGATGCAGGTAAAGCCACATCCATGCACAAAGTTGTGCTTGAACCATCTCTAGATGATTGCTTAGTGATGGAGATGCACAGCCTCGCTTAACGCGTATGCTCGCCCTTCACTGATGTGCAGTGTTTGTTGTGTTGGGTGTGTTCAAGCTTTATGTCTGGACAGAAGTGTTGGGCAGTCAAGTTGAGCAAAGTTCGCCAACCTCCCATAGGGCTGGTGCATCAAGGACTGTTACAGCAGGGGCAAGATTGCCCAGCAGAACCCAATCTCTGTTTAAGCTGGTTTTGATGCAGCTTATTGACAAAGGAAATCACCTGATCTTTCCATGCTACTGGCCAAAGTAAGAGATCATCCATGAAACGTGTCCTCCTGGGACTGTTCAGCCCAGTGTTGTATCTCCAATGGTGGAAAAGGGGAGGTTATGCTGGGACAGCGCACATGCTCGACCTCTTTCCTTGTGGGTCTTAAGGCTAGTTGGTTTTAGGCCTTTTATAATTTTTAGATTTTATTTTACTGTTATATTTACTATTTATTTACTATTTTATTTTATTATTATCTGATAACGGTAGGCTACGGGATGTGTAAATACTCTCATTTGTTGCAGATTGGCCTGGTGACAACCTTGATAACTACCGTGGTGACCATGTCATCGATAGCACAGCTGTGGGATGACGAATGGGAGATGGTATTTATATCCCTGCAAGTAAGTTATCTGCAAGGACGCTTCTCTAAGTGGAGAGAGGGGCCTCATGCAACTTTCCACTGTATAAAACAATCTCTTGATGTTTGTCACTTCCAATACTGAAGTCTTGGCAATGAGATAAGTGGCAGCAAAACTCCCAAGGAGTCCTCAAGGCCTCTATCACTTTGTCTTCATCTCCTGGGCTCATAAACTCAAACCAGGGCTTGGCTGCAGACTTTGAGGTGGAAAATACTGAGTGTGACTCATAGCTGCTGGAGAGAGAGGGCAATTCCTCCCCTTGTTTTGGCTGGCAGTGCTTGGGATGTTAGTGTCCAGCCTGGAGCATTATGCTCATCCCGGGCCCATGGGAGGAGTACTCTGGGTTCGTTTTCACATTGCATAGAAGTTTATATATATCTAAAAATGAATGCAACTGCTGTGTTCTTACCCTGTGGGGTTGGGAAGAACAGCACTGACATGAGTGACTAATGCGTCTGAGCAGTGCTTCCCTTCCTTGGTTGGCTTTTGTTCTTGTTTTGAGTTTAAGATGTAGGCAGACAATTGGAGAACAGAAGCATGACTCAGAGGATGCTTCTCAAGCTTTCTCTCGTGGTGATACAATGTGATGATACACAATATAGTGTGTTCATAGAATGGTTTGGGTTGAAGGGACCTTAAAGCTCATCCAGTTCCAACCCCATGCCGTGGGCAGGGGCACCTTCCACTGGAGCAGCTTGCTCCAAGATCTTCCTAAGAAGATCTTTGTTACAGACCCAGCCCAGCTCTCTCAGCCTGGCTCCAGAGCAGACCTACTTCAGCCCTCGCAGCATCTCTTATGGCCTCCTCTGAACTCAATCCAACAGCTCCATATCTCTTCCTGCTTTGACTTCTGGGTAACCTGATCTAGATGAAGATATCTCTGCTTGTTGCATGGGGGTTGGACAGGTGAGCTTTGAAAGTCCCTTCCAACCCAAACCATTCTATGGTTCTTAGAGGCTTGAGTACTAAAGGCAGAGGTACGATTTGGAAGAAGAGATATCCAAAGCAGATGCAGGAGCCTCATGTAGGAATGGTGCAGCATCCAACTGGAAACGGAGTGGTCCGGTTCCCTATGGAGCCTGAGAGATCAGTGGATTTCCAAGATGTTGTTGTGTTTGCAATACCTTCTTTTCCTCTCCTGTTCTTGTGTCCTGCAGGCCACAGCCCCTTTCTTGCATATAGGAGCACTTGCAGCAGTCACGGCCCTGTCATGGTTGATAGCGGGGCAGTTTGCACGGACGGAGAAAGCCAGTGAGTACCACTCGTGTCTCTGCATGGTGGTCAGGGGCTGGTGGGTGGCTGGTGAGGCACTGGGTCCTCTCCTTGGGGGCAGCACTGGTTCCTTCCCAGGACTCAGCATCCTACACCTCAGCCACGATGGGGAGGTGGTTGCTCTGCTAATCTGTGTGATACTGGAGTGGTGCATCTGGTCTGGGAATAGAATCATGGAATGGTTTGGGTTGAAGGGACCTTAAAGCTCATCCAGTCCCAACCCCTGCCACAGGCAGGGACACCTTCCACTAGAGCAGCTTGTTCCAAGGCCCTGTGTCCAACCTGGCCTTGAACACTGTTGGGGATGGAGCACTCACAACTTCCTTGGAATGCACCCAGATCGCATGGCTGTCAGTTTGTAGTCAGAAGCACACCTGGGCTGGAGACAAAAGGGCTATTTTAAATGAAGTGAATTTAAAGCATTGAGATTTCTATCAGTTTGCTTTAGAAAACATAAACGCACCCTCTGCAGCTGACATGCAGTATTCTATCTCATAAGCACCTCTTCTTTCCCCTGGCTTCTTGTTCATCTGCATTTCTGGCTTTTGAAAGTCTTAATGGACTTGTTGCTTGTGATACAGTAGAACCCAGAGAGCTCAGTAGAGATCTGGTCATCTGATGGTTAGGTGCTTCCTTAAATGCATATAAAGACATGGTCAAAGGTCTAAGGGAGCAGAGCGGTGAAGGTCACACTGAACCCAGCTCATCTTGTTGATGGTTCTCTCCACTGAAGCTCTTCTGTGCATCTCCCCTATCCCACCCCATTGCCAGGGGCTTTCCCAAGCCTCAGCTGCTCCTCCAGGTTTTCATGTGAAATAACTTGATCCTCTGTGCCCTCAGAAGTGTTTTTCTTCAGGGCATCCACGGATCTTCCCAGACATCAGTGCCCGCTCCGGAACAATACATTTGAATGGGTATTTAACCCCCACTAAAACACAAGCCCTGGAAGGATTTGGCAGCACTTGCGAGAGACTTCCAAGAAGTGGGAGTGAAGAATGAGGAAACGGTGTCTGAAGATGGAAAGATTTTGCTCACCAGAGAGGCCTTTTAAGCAAGAATTGCTCTGCCTTGATTTATAAATATGCCAATAAAGTTGTACCCCGTTCTTCTTAAGTATGGCCTAGCATGTAATTAGGCTGCCAGTTGAGGGAGGATTTGTGGTTATGCCTACAGCAGAGATTGCATGTGCTCCTTCTGAGTTCTTTATGCTTTTTAACTAAGCCAGGAAGCTGTTTTCCTTCTCTTCTTCTGCTCCTGGCTTTGTGGGTTTGGTTTTTTGAGGAAACCATTTGATCTTGAAGTCATTTTGGGGCCATTTTACTTGTGAAGCGCATCTTACCTGCGGGAGTTCACAGGCTTTTTGGTGCAGATGCACCTGATGTGGTGGTGTTAAAAATGGAAGAGAAGAACTGAAATCTCTGTGAGAACGCACAGTCACTTGTAATGGGAAAATGCGATTTCATTCACTAATAGCAATCCTCTGGAAATAGCTGGTGCAGTTGCATTGGTGCAAGTCTGTTCTTGCATCAAGTCTCGTTTCTTTGAGGCATGTGACAGTCATGAGCAACCATCCTTTCTGAGCAAATTCATCTGTTTTCTTTTAATTTATATTCATTCCCCCTATGCTGCTTTATCCTGAACCTGGAGAACAGATGCTTTAAAAGTCTTTTCAAAGATAGTATGCACTGGGATGGGTTGCCCAGGGAAGTTGTGAGCGCTCCATCCCTGGCGGTGTACAAGGCCAGGTTGGACAGAGCCTTGGGTGCCATGGTTTAGTGGGAGGTGTCCCTGCCCACAGCAGGGGGGTTGGAACTGGATGAGCTTAAGGTCCTTTCCAACCCTAACTATTCTATGATAGTAGCTTGTTTCCAAAAGCTTGCTTCTAAGGTCACATAGAAAACATTGTACTCGAAGCAGCCCTTGAAACCTTGAGTAGCAAACGTGAGTGTGAGAAACCTGCCTTCCTAGGAGCCTGAACTGTGTTGGAATGGTCACTAGGGGCAGGAGGAGTGGGGAAGGAAGGCTTGCATCTAAATATTGGGGTTGTCATGTTGTAGAGAGTGGGAGATTTATCTGCCCAGCTTGCTTGGTGGTCACCAAGAGAGCTTTTTCCATACAGACTATCAAATTGTATATATGTTGCTTGTATTTTATCCAAGTATTTCATTCTGGAGGTTTTCTCTGGATGGTCTCAGTTGCCAGATGTGTGTGGCTGGGTGAGTCTTCAGCTCCATTTTAATCATACAATCCAGACTGGTTTGAGTTGAAGGGACCTTAAAGCCCATCCAGTTCCAACCCCCTGCCATGGGCAGGGACACCTTCCACTAGAGCAGATTGCTCAAAGGCCCCATCCAACTTGGTCATTTTAACATGACCCATGCTGGGGCATCCTTTCCTCATGGGTGCAGTCCAATGATCACAATCTTTGGAAGCCCATGTATTTCACGTGGTGCTTGCCTTTAGTCTGAATCTGAGTCAGGTTGGATGGGGCTTGGAGCAAGCTGCTCTAGTGGAAGGTGTCCCTGCCCATGGCAAGAAGGTTGGAACTCGATGAGCTTTAAGGTTCCTTCCAACCCAAACTATTTTATGATTCTGTGAGCTGTTTAAACCCTTAATTTCAGTACTAGGATGGAAGGAACCCGGGTCTTTGCACAGCTGAGATTTGCTGCCAGTTAGTTTGATACTTTTCAAAGTCTGGTTGGTGTGTGATGTTCTTGGGGTGAGAAGGAATTGGGTCAGGAACACATCCTGTGTCCATCTGGGGGTTTTGATGCTGGTAGAGCACAACTCCAGGGCGCTGTGCCTTTATGGTGCAGGACAACAGCATGAGCTCACTTAGCACTATGCCATTCAGCTCCTTGAGTGCTCTGTGGGTGGTTGACATCTCATCCACAGAGGATAAAAGATTAGCTGACAAAGTTACTAGTGTTACTTTCTGGCTCCTAGGAACATGTTTGTATGAGGCTGTTAGGTGGTGGAAGCAAAAAGCAGCTTATTTATGATGAAACCAGATCAGTTGTGGTCAGGACCAGACCTGGGCTGCTCTGTCCTTCCTTTTTAAAACCCCACCTTCTCCATCATGTGCCCATTGCAAATATTTGTTTTAAAGGATATTTTGGAGGTTTTCCCTCAAGTTCCAAAGCCTGAATGAGTTCTCAAAATAAATCATAATTATTAAAATAAGAATTGAAGTATTTTGCTTTAATATCTGTGGTTTCAAGAGACTCCAAATAGCTCAGGAGTTCAAAGGTGCCTGTTGTTCTTTATTAGGAGCACACGTCTGTTGGGTACAAGGGTGTCTCTGTTGCTCTGTCAGCACCTTTGAGAGATTCCCAGAGACTTTGGACCTTGTGGGAAGTCACTGGTAGTTGGAGGCGGGAGATAGAGCTGTTCATCTAGCCCCAAGCATTGCAGCTGATACCCTCTTTGCTGCATTTGCTGTTGCTGTAATACAGTTGCTTGTGGAGCCCCTGGGTAGAGCCCAACACCATTACAACCCAAGGGTTTATTTAAACCCAATTTATTCAGTAAATTATTATTGAAAATTAAACTCAGTTCTGCTGGTACAGATCTTAATGCAGAAGCAGTTAAAGTGGCTCTGCCCTGCCTGAAATGGGTGGTGAACCACCAATGTAGACACAAGTGGTGTAGACACAAGTGATAAATGCACCAAGATGATGCCATGGCTTATTTATAGGTATATTTATCTGGTGCTCTATTTCTGCTGTCAGGAAGGGCAAAGCTTGCTGCTGTTCCACCCAAAGGGCTGGAAATCAGCAGTGTTTTGGGCTACATTGCAGGGACCACGGGAGGGGGCTTGGAACTGGATGATCTTAAGGTCCTTTCCAACCCAAACCATTCTGTGATTCTATGACTTTAAGCAATTGGCTTAACTTGTTTCTGCAATACAAAATGAAGTGAAAACCTCCCGCAGGACTCGATGAGCAAAAAGGTCTCTTCTGTGGAGGAAGATGAAGGTGCATTGACTTAGCTCCTGTGGTATGAGAAGGTAAGCACCAAGGTTTTCATCAGCTCTCTCTGTTTCCATCTCAGCTTCTCAGATGCTGATGTTCACAACATACCTCGCAGTTGTAGTTGCACTTTACCTCGTCCCCCTCACCATCTCGTCCCCTTGCATAATGGAGAAGAAGGCTCTGGGACCAAAGCCAGCCATCATAGGTCACCGCGGAGCACCAATGGTGAGTAGTCTGATATTAGTACTTGTTGTCTGGTTCTACTGTCCTTTACACAGGCAGAACTGGATCTGATGGTCTCCAAGCTGCTCTCCAGAGAATATATATGACAAATACAACTTTGAGGCACCCTCCTGGCTAGGATTACAGTGGTGGCAATTCAGTGCACGAACCCAGAGTCAAGTCACACTCCAGATGGTCCAGATGCCTTTCAAACCAAAGGGCAATCGTTGCTTTGCTAAGGGTTGTTTGTGCCATTGCATCTTTCTGGCTGCTGGTTCTGCTGGTTTTTGCTCTCCATGCTTGGCCCTTGAGCTGCAGCAGGAGAAGTTCGTGGTATTCGTTATTACTTTAGAGCTTAAGGGCTCAGTCTCCATGTCCTTTGCGGGACCTCACCAGCTGTGGTTAAACTCAGCTCCCAGCAAGATGCCTCGAGTATGTGGCAATGTGCAATAAGAAACAAACAAGCTGTGCTTGACCCTACGTGACTGCATGATGCTCTTACGTTGCAGACCATCCTGAGACAGGGTGAGGTGATGAAACATTCCTGTCATCTGCCTCTGGATAGAGCTTGCAATCGTAATCATAGGGCTCTTCTCTGAAGTTTCTGGACATGTCCAGGCTACATATGGAGTGTATTGGCTTGGTTAAAGCTGTCCTGTAGAGTTTGAGTCTCTAGTTTGGGTGCTTCTGTACCGAGGCATGTTGAATGGTTGCACCTCCATCTCTTTCTGCTGGTTGATTGCCTTCAGGCAAGACAGCATACTCTAGAGTAGGCAATGTACTTTATATATTATATATATGTATTAAGGCATCTAACTAACTTTTTTGCTGACATTCAAAGCAAGAAAAATATCTGTATAGACTGTCAGAAGCTATTTGGCATGTTGGAATGTTCTTGAGCTCCTCTCCAAGCTTAAGAGTGCGTGCAAAGACTTTAATAGGGGACATAAATACCTATCACAACACAAGTATTTTAGTTCTCTTTAATGATTTCTTTCTTTAAGCTGTCCCTTGAAATGCCAGCTTGATTTGTGTCACTCTTTACTACATTGCCTCTGGGTGATGGAATGAAGTTCTAGGTATGATAAATGATTTTTCCATGTTCTGTACCAACCATGAGGACCAGAAGCAGCCAAGTGAGAACCTGGGGTCTGCATGCTTCCTGTGTGTTAAGAAGTAGCAAAAGCTGTTAGATGAGCTTTTAGGCAGAAGCTCTTCCCTGTGAGGGTGCTGAGGCGCTGGCACAGGGTGCCCAGAGAAGCTGTGGCTGCCCCATCCCTGGCAGTGCTCAAGGCCAGGTTGGACACAGGGGCTTGGAGCAAGCTGCTCCAGTGGAAGGTGTCCCTGCCTGTGGCAGGGGGTTGGAATTGGATGAGCTGAAGGTCCCTTCCAATCCAAACCAGTCTGGGATTCTATGGTTCCAGTGGGGTTTCCAGGTTTGTGTGCCCCTCATAGCCTTCTAAAGAAGGAATTCTTCTGCTGTTTAGTTTCTACCTTCCAGCTGGTTTACATAAACCTTATCTGGAGTTAGACTCCCAGCAGAGTCTGGCCCTTTGTTTTGCTTCATGTTCTTTGGAGGCAGCAAGCACTCCTTGCAGGATGGAACAGACCTGTCTGGGAAGATGCTGCCCGCATGTCAGGGTACTGAGTAGCAAAGGATGATCAAGATCAGGGGTGGAGAACAGTAAGTGCTGTGTATGGAGTGGAACTGTGTTGTTCATCAGGGTGCTGACCCTCCCACTCCCTTCACCCCTCCCAATGCACAGAGGTGGTTGTCCATTAGCAGCAGATGGTTTGTTCTGACACCCACAAGAAACAAGATTGGAGACTACCAAGTCCTGTTCCAACCTCCAAGCAATAGTCTGCTGGTCCCATGGGAAGTTGGCAATGGGTTTATCCAACTGCTTTGCCTTTGCTGTAT
This sequence comes from Ara ararauna, assembly GCA_028858755.1. NCBI lineage: Eukaryota > Metazoa > Chordata > Aves > Psittaciformes > Psittacidae > Ara > Ara ararauna. The sequence continues at coordinate 131,810,573 of CM054378.1, read as the reverse complement.
GGGTGGTGAGTGCCCTGGAATGGCAAAGCTGAGGTGGGATGAGAGAGATGAAGCCCAGAGAGAGATGGTCAAAGCTTCCTTCTACTTCCATCTATGCTCAGCTCTTCACTATAGAAAATATCAGCTTGAGTTTGAAGAGCTCCATCTACAGTATAAGTCCTCAGGTGGTACTAAATCGTACTTGCTTGGAAACTAGTGATTTTCAAGCCTTGCCAGAAGGCATTTCTGCTCATTCAGTCTTGTTTCACAGAGCTTCTTGCTTTGCTTTTGCTGTTGAGCCCAACTGTATGTAGATTGTGTTTGGAGAAATGGAGCCAAGTCAAGCTGGAGAGGAGGAAATAGCCTAGAGAAGAGTCTGGAGTCTGGGATGTAGGACACAGACATCCTCCCTTGAGCAATGTTTAGATCAAGTCTGCAGCACCTGGGAGTTTGAGGCCTGAGAGAAGTTAGATCTGGTGGGACTGGAGAGGACCTTGACACGCTTGTAAGGTGAGCTGATGCCAACCTGATAAAGTTTAGCCATGCCAAGTGCAAGGTCCTACACCTGGGTGGGAGCAATCCCAGGCACAGCTCCAGGTTGGGCAGAGAAGAGGTTCAGAGCAGCCCTGCAGAGAAGGACTTGCGGGTTTTGGTTGATGAGAAAATGCACATGAGCCGGCTGCAGTGTGCGCTCGCAGCCCAGAAACCAACTGGATGCTGGGCTGCGTCAACAGGAGTGTGAGCAGCAGGTGGAGGGAGGTGATCCTGCCCCTCTGCTCTGCTCTGTGAGACCTCACTTGGAGTATTGTGTGCAGTTCTGGTGTCCTCAACATCAAAAGGACATGGAACTGTTGGAACAAGTCCAGAGGAGGCCACGAGGATGATCAGGGATGGGAGCAGCTCTCGTATGGAGCCAAGCTGAAAAAGTTGGGGCTGTTGAGCCTGGAGAAGAGAAGGCTGCGTGGAGACCTCAGAGCAGCCTTCCAGTATCTGAAGGGGGCCTTTAGGGATGCTGTGGAGGGACTCTTCATGAGAAACTGTAGTGCTAGGACAAGGGGGAACGGGTTCAAACTGAAACAGGGGAAGTTTAGTTTGGATATAAGGAAGAAGTTCTTTACTGTAAGGGTGGTGAGGCACTGGAATGGGTTGCCCAGGGAAGTTGTGAATGCTCCATCGCTGGTGGTGTTCAAGGCCAGGTTGGACATAGCCTTGGGTGCCATGGTTTAGTGTGAGGTGTCCCTGCAAATGGCAGGGGGTTGGAACTGGATGAGCTTAAGGTCCTTTCCAACCCAAATTATTCTGTGATTCTATGATAAAAAGCAATGCAGTATTTACCTTCAAATCTCCTGAAGCAAGGCAAATGTGCTTTGCTGTGCAGACAGATGTGCTCTGATAGAGCCTGGTAGCTGGTTGCTTCACCCGTCTGGCGCAGGACAGGGTCCGTAATAGAATCATAGAATGGTTTGGGTTGGAAGGGACCTTATGATGCGTTTGTACATCCAATGTTCTTGTACTAGAAAGACACAAGTACAGCTGAGTGCTCTTCTGACAAAAGCCAGTGAAGGAGATCCATGGCATGACTGAAGATGCTTGCTGTCCTGAAATAAAGGGGGTTTGGGGTGCATGGTGCAAAAAGTGGTGAAATGGAGTTTCTCAGGAAAGCTGTGTGCACTACCTGAGGGACAGTGATCCATCAGTGCATGCAGCCTGCTCTTCAAACAAGGGCAAAGACATTCCTCTGTGCTCCTCTCCACTTTCCTCCATGCGTACACACACCCTGTCTCTCTTCTCTTGTCCCTTTAGGGTATTTAAGAGCAGCATTCATGGTGTTTGTGAATGCAACTCAACCGCTGTTCTTGTTCTGTGGAGGAAAGAAGCGAGGAACAGAGGCCATATGGCTCATAGAATTTGTCTTGGAACACTGGAGGAGGGAAAATGCCCTTGCATTCTAAGTAGCAAGAGAAAATTGGAAACCATCCTGGCATCTGTGCCCAGATGAAGTGTGTCTTTGTGGTACAAGAGAGCTGCTGGTCCCACACTGGCTGACTCTTTGTTGTAGCTGTACCGCTCCTCCAAGCCACATCTCTTTGTTATCATCCTGTTCCCCCCTCCTCAGCTTTAATTCTCTGTTAGAAAGACTCTTCTGCTTGACTCCTCCTGCCTTCCCTTGCCTAAAGGTCATCCAGTCCTGGCCACCTTTTGCTATGCTTAATGTCCATTGCCAGCAGGGTGCTAGCTGAAAACCCTTTCTCCTAGCAGGTGCTTAGTTAATCCGTTTCTTTTCAAAGGCTCTTTTAAAATGAATTATTCATCCTCCAGATCCATTTTTGCCCTTCTGGACTCCCATAAGGAGAGCATCAAGGTTGTAGCAGGAATGTGCTTGGAATTGAGGGCTCCGTCAGTCACTTGGTGTGTGTTGGTTGGAAAGGGTCTTGTGCTGTGATGGGTACAGCAATCGTCTGACACCCCAAAAACATGAAATGTCTATTTTGCACATTAATATGTTAAACTTTTCGGGTGATTTCATAAGCAGATATCTGTTGTCTTTGGTCTTCCATCTTTTCTTATTCTTCTTCCAGATATCTAATTCCATTTTGTCTCCAATGGCAAATAGACTTGACTGTGTTCTCCCTTTGCTGGCAAATATTGTCCTTTTGCTGAGAATAAGCCAAAACAAGGGTAGAAGGTAAAAGCTGGGACCAAACCTGAGATGGGAATGAGGAACTGTCATTTGCCATTAAAGTCTTCTCCCAAGCGTCTTTCTTCACATGGTGCTTCAGGTTGAGGCATGTTGTCTTTGCTTTTGCGATCTGAAGAAGGTGATGTCCATAGTGTTGATTCTTACTTGCTTTTAGGTTGTTAGTCCTATATACATTCCATATAAAAATCATTAGGCTCATCATGATGACCTTTGATTTCAAATGGCAGGTAAATCACCTAAAGGATTAATGATAGGAAGGACTTAGTTGAGCAAAAGCTGCATCTATCTCCTCGGAAACCTTCATGAAGTGCGGAAACTCACATCCCATTACTGGGACCAAAAAGATGGTGGTTGGTCCAAAATTAATCTGGAAACCTGTGGAAACCATTCAGACATGTCAGAGGCAAGAACAACTCTTAATTTCAGAGCTGGAGGCTACAAATAGCATCAGAATGAACTCTTTTGGCAAACCACGTGTAAAACTGGGTTTTGGCATGTCTTAAGAGCGACGGATGCGGTGCTAATGCTGTTGAGCTCCTTCCTGCTTGGCAGATGATGCCCATCTCCTTGCTGAGCATGGACACCATGCTGGGAGGAGCATTTTCAGCCATGCTGACTCATTGGCTTTGCACAATTCCAGAGTGGAAAAGTATCCATTTCAATGGGACAAAGTGCGTTGGTGGGAAGCCAGCGTTTAATTGCGCTTAAGGTTGCCTGTTGGGTTATTGCATGGGAATGTTTTGCCTCAAAAGGGAGCGTGTCCTGCTGTTCCTGGGGAAAATTCCAGCAAATATGGCCTTGCACATGTGGAGTTCATAGAATCCCAGACTGGTTTGTGTTGAAAAGGACCTTAAATCTCATTCAGTTCCAACCCCTGCCATGGGCAGGGACACCTTCCACTGGAGCAGCTTGCTCCAAGCCCCTGTGTCCAACCTGGCCTTCAACACTGCCAGGGATGGGGCAGCCACAGCTTCTCTGGGCACCCTGTGCCAGCGCCTCAGCACGCTCCCAGGGAAGAGCTTCTGCCTAAGAGCTCATCTCAGTCTCCCCTCTGGCAGCTTAAAGCCATTCCCCTTGGCCTGTCCCTAAAGGCCCTTGTCCAAAGCCCCTCTCCAGCTTTCCTGCAACCCCTTTAGGCACTGGAGCTGCTCTAAGGTCTCCCCTTCAGGAGCCTTCTCTTCTCCAGGCAAACTTCTTTTGGCTTAGGGACTTTTTTGACACCTGAACCAAAGCCTCCAATATATGTGGGTGTTCTCACAGAGATGCCTTTTTGCCATCTTGTTGTGCCAGCTATCCATAGAAACAGTAATGAAGACTTCTGGTTCAGATTGTGGCTCATTGGAGAGCTTTCTATTGATGAAGAACAGCTGATTTTTTTCTATCATTTGAGGGGGGATTTTCTTGATGATTTTGAGGGCCTTTATTTCATCTTATTTTGGGTGCCAAAACTTTGCCACCACCTCTTTGGGATGGCGTTGTTTAAGGGCTCTGAAGTGCTTTGGTTTGTACATCTTGTGTTGCTGAAATCAAGATGCATTTGCTTTGCTGTACATCTTGTGCGCAACCCCCTGTTAAAAATATGGCCAGTTAACCTGTCTGTTGGTCTAATTGACAGTAACAATCACAATTAGCATCTTCTGTCAGACCTGGAGAAAAGCTTGTGTTCATTGACATACAACTACATAAGGTCAGGAAGTCTTTCATTAAATCAAGCTGCAGCTTTTTGTGTGTGCAGTACAACAATAATGCGTTATCTCCTGTATGTAGGTATACCTGAAGGTGGTTACAAGGGTGCTGGAGAGGGACTCTTTGTCAGGGACTGCTGTGATTGGAGAAGGGGCGATGGGTTCAAACTGAAACAGGGAAGATTTAGGTTGGACCTAAGGCAGAAGCTCTTCCCTGTGAGGATGCTGAGGCGCTGGCACAGGGTGCCCAGAGAAGCTGTGGCTGCCCCATCCCTGGCAGTGTTGAAGGCCAGGTTGGACACAGGGGCTTGGAGCAAGCTGCTCTGGTGGAAGGTGTCCCTGCCCATTGCAGGGGTTTGTAACTGGATGAGCTCAAGGTCCTTTCCAATGCAAACCATTCTATGATTAAATCCCTACTAGATTTCTGCTTATGAATTTATCCTGCTGCCCAAAGCAGTCCTTTTTCATTTTCTCTTTTTGTGTTGTGCTCTTGTCACTTCCTTTTGGTCTAGTTGAGCCGTTCCCAGAAATGGCAGATGAGGATTTCCTCTAAAAGACCTTGGATTCCTGGGGATTAAAGACATATTTCATTTTCTGCTTTAAACAGTATTGTTATTGCCTCATAGTGACCTGATGTGATAGGACACTAATGCTGAAATCCAACGTCCTGGCAGATCCCATACAGGCAACTTCCAAAGGGTGTCTTTTTGTAGAAGGAACATTCAATTTTCCAGGTGTTAACTTGTGTTATCAGTGCAGTTATTGTCTCATGAGGAGATTGAGACTGGAAAGGAGAGATAAAGAACATGAAAACACTGAAAATGGTGCTCATGTTTACAGAAAGATGAGAAAATATCTTTAAAGCCTGTTGATGGAGCAAACGTCAAATCCTGTAGTACAGCTCAGTGCACAATGCAGGGGAATGAATTCGCTTCTCCTGTGCAAGCTTCTTTGTTAGCATCCCCAACATGCAAATGACGCAGTGGTTTGTGATTGTGGTTTCTGAAGGTCTGGCTAATTAAAGGAGAAACGCAGTGTAGTGATGTCCACCTCTGGCAAGGCTACACTGCCCTGACTAGCATGCTGCCATAATCTTCATTATGGAAGGTCCAAAGCTCTTGACTCCATTTCAACACACTTGCAATTGGCTTCTAAGCATAAAAATAGTCAGAATGAGTTAATTCATGGGTAATTCTCTAGAAATCACTGGCTGTGTCTCTGTGAGTGGAAAGAAATAGAATCATAGAAGAGTTGGGGTTGGAAAGGACCTTAAGATCATCCAGTTCCAACCCCCTGCTGTGGCCATTGACCCCTCCCACTAAACCATGGCACCCAGGGCTCCATCCAACCTGGCCTTGAGCACCGCCAGTGATGGAGCATTCACAACTTCCCTGGGCAGCCCATCCCAGTGCCGCAGCACCCTTATAGTAAATGAAAGCAACCTTTTTGCAAGGGATGAGCCTATCAGACCAAGTGCAAACTGCTTCTGGAAACCCTGCACAGGGTCTGTCTGGCTTTCAGTGGATGTTGGTGTGGTGTATATAGGGCAGAGGTTTTGGGGTGAGATCCTCGCATTGTGTCCCAGGGCTTCCTCCAGTTCAACACGGGGTTTCTTAAGAAGCTGGTTGTGTCCAGTGGCACGGCACTGATGCAAACCTGGGTTTAGGTTTTAGACACTAGTATATATCGTATCAAGGAGGAAACCTATAAAACAAACTGGAGGGAGACAGTGAGTAATATGAGCAGAAAAATTATGCATTTATTTATAGTTATTGCAGTTTTTATGTGAAGCCCTTTAACAAAAGCTTAACACTCAGCAAGTAATTCCTGTGCCAGCAACTGTCCCACTTGGCTGCATCTCTACTTAAAACATGCTGATTTGGGGCTTTACTCCCTCTTTCTTGGAGGGAAACAGGCTGGGTTGATGGAAATACATCTCAGATTTTCCCTTTTCACAATAGATTCATATTGCAGGGGATATGAACCCCTGGCACAGAGAAATCCTGCCTCCAAAGTAGTGCCAGGAGAGCCTCTGGGAATAGGGATAGGGTTAAAACTGCTTTCCTTGCTTTCTGCTTGACCTTTACTGGGTTACTCACTCATTGGTGAGTGGTTTGTTCAGTTCCCTCAAGGCTAGGCTTGACCAAGAGGCTTGGAAACCAGGGAGGGCAGCTTTCTGCATCGATGATGGACTCATTTGGAGATGCTATTATTTATATCAAGGTAAATGGCTCTGGCCAGGTTAGGAGCTTACCCGCCACATACTCACAAGAAGATGACATCTTTGCCTGCAAGGCTTATATATAATCTACTTTTCAAAAGCTTCTGAGACACAGGGAATCAGGCTGCCAAGTCATAGCATTGTGGAGGTATGGAGACTGCCCAGCCCACACTGGGCATGGTGTTATGGAGAGCACTTCTGCTGATACCCGTGCTGTTTGCTGATTCAGAGCAGACAGAGATGCTCATCCGTCTGTGATGCTCTTCACTTCTAGTGGTCTTGTGATGAAGATGAGCCAGTCATATGTGGAAGTTTGCAGTTCAAGTGTGATATCTAAACTATCAATACATCAATACTGTGACATCAGCAATGGTTATAGATATGTGCTGAAAGTTTATTCAATTCCTAGTTGAAGTTTTATACATATGATCCTAAAGTGGGAAAAAAGGAAACTTCAAGTACAATATAAACATGTTATATGTTTTTTATATAGCAGCTTTCCAATACTTAAAGGGGCTACAAGAAAGCTGGAGAGGGGCTTTGGACAAGGGTCTATAGGGACAGGCCAAGGGAATGGCTTTAACCTGCCCCAGCGGAGATTGAGATGAGCTCTTAGGCAGAAGCTCTTCCCTGGGAGGGTGCTGAGGCGCTGGCACAGGGTGCCCAGAGAAGCTGTGGCTGCCCCATCCCTGGCAGTGTTCAAGGCCAGGTTGGACACAGGGGCTTGGAGCTGCTCCAGTGGAAGGTGTCCCTGCCCGTGGCAGGGGTTGGAGCTGGAGGAGCTTTAAGGTCCCTTCCAAACCAAACCAATCTGGAATTCTATGATGTTGCAACTTCAAAGTGTGTGTTTCTATAGAACAGTTTCAAATGTTGTTTCCTCTGCACAGCTGCATTTTCAACCCGGGTCTGGCCAGAGTTTTGTAGGTTTATTTATCTTTCATTTAGGGTTGTATTCCTGGGAAAGGAATAGATGTGCCTCATAACTGAGCAACCATACACAGCCCTAAATGGGATCCAGTTAAGTTTCACCCTTACTGAAGAGTGAAGCTTGGTCTGCAAGCTCTGTAGGGGGTAGAGATGAGGCAGGAGCGGAATATTCCACTCCTGGGGCTGAGATCACTGTAACTCCATGGCGTTAAGCTCAGTAGCAACTGACTTGAGTGCTGAGGACGGGACTGCCATAGTGCACTGATTTTTAAAACTCGGTGAGTATCTCAGTTTTTAGCTCGCTGCAGCCTGTATTATAGTGTTAAATGCATGAACATCACTACTATAGAATCCTATAATCGACTAGGCTGGAAAAGACCTGTAAGATCATCAAATCACGTAAGGAAATGGTGCTCAGGCATTGGAACAGGCTGCCCAGGGCAGGGCTGGAGTCACCGTCCCTGCAAGTGTTCACACACCGTGGAGACAAGGTCTCAGTACCATGGGTTAGTGGTGGCCTTGGCAGTGCTGGGCAATGGTTGGACCGGATGAGATTAATAAAGGCCTTTTACAACCGGGCTGATTCTATTATTCTATGGACTTGTGTTGCATCTACCCAGCACCTTCCTGACAGGGTGGTGGTCTTGTGTTGCCTTTCGGTTTCTCTAGCTCAGCTATCTATTGTTTGAAGACTACTCACATTATTTCCCTGTGATTGCTGCAGTCTCTGTTAGCAAACACTGAGCATTACCCTGTGGAGAGGGCATCACCTTGCCGTGTTATCCATAGGAAACCTGAGCTACTTGGGAGGGGAAACACAAGATGCTGAAAGCAACCCAAGGAGGAGATAGAGCAAATCGGATGGCATCTTCGGATCCTTGTGGCTGCTGCTCCCTGCTGACAGCTCTGAGCATCGTGCAGATGCTGGAACAAGCTCTTTTAGCCCGACTTTGTGTGACCCAGCACTGGGTTGTACCAGTGTGTGTGATGGGGGTGTCGACTCTGTCTTCACCTAGGCAAGCCAGGCTTTGATGGGGGGCCTTTTTGGGAAGATAACGTGCCTCTGTGTTGCCTTGGAACGAACAGAAATGAACCAGTATTGATGGTGGATTGAGCCAGAGGAATTGAGGGGAGAGATACCGGAGCTATGCGAAGGTTGTTGCTGACATTTGGTCTGATGATTATACCCTAAAGCTTTGCTGACCCAAGCACTGAAGGTGATCAGCTTATAAAGAGCAGGTGATTTTTGGAGACATCTTAAACTCCTGTGAAGGTTTTTATTGTGCATCTTTCAGGGTGCATTTAGGCCTTAGTTCTAATTATTCCTCTTCTGAACCCCATGAAAGTCATGGCTTGTGAGCATTCCTTGTGTCTTGATGGGAACCTCCTGATGCTGGTGGTGCAGAGACGGGTGGAAAATGGGGTTGGGGGTGCCCTAAACCTGAAAGCAAATTGGAAACCAGAAAAGTTCTAAAACTAGCTTTATTTTGATGTGCTTGTGTTTCAGTGCAGAAAACCAGCCAGTTCTTCTCTCCATAGTTGTGGTGGTTCATATCTGGTGTGCCTGGTATTGGTTAATGGCTATTTTGGGGCTAGCTACTGTATTGGTTTGTAGAAGACCAAAGTGTTTGTGCTCACGCTGTGCTGCTTTTAAACAAACCCAAATCTTGCTACCATCTGCTCCATTCCACAGGATGAAATATGAGCTAAGTTCTGAGTCCTCATCCACGATAGCCATAGGGATACATTTTCAAGGCTTAAAGCTATTTTTCTAGTTGCTGAACTACCTAGAACATTTGTTATTAGAGAAATGATCTGATTCTGAGACTCAGCAATAGACGACTTGATTGAGTAGACATGGGAATAAAACGTGCTACACAACCTTTGTTGTAGTTGTCCTTCATGGTATGGATAATACTCTGGTTTATGGCTCTCTTCTTGCTATAATGGTATTGTAATCACTGTTTGCATAGACAAGTAGGAGAGTGAAGAACTGTTAAAGTATTTTAATAGCTCTAGATATAACCCATGGATACAGAACTGGCATCACATTAACAACCACTTCATGGGGATCTCCAGCGAACCGCTGTTTGGGAGCCACGCTGGTGAGCAAATCTCTCATACACTAATATTGCACCAGACCTTGCGCTAGTGGGTTTTTGGTATTGCAGGTCATAATAGCTCTGCGTTGGACTCTATGTGTGAGAAGACCATCGATGGAGTTAAATGCACTGGTCATCTTCAGACTTCAGTAAGATGTAATCCTGCCTGGGGGATGCTGGTACTCCAGTTTAACTGGCTGCTATGGAGTCTGCAAACCAAGATTGTCTTGGCTCCCCAATCTCTCTAAATCTTCCTCTCAGCATCCACTACTTCATAAACTCTCCACTGACAATTAATCTCTCATTGGTTTTTGTTTCCCCCCATAGCTGGCACCAGAAAACACTCTGATGTCCTTCCAGAAGGCAGTGGAGCAGAAGATGTATGGAGTCCAAGCTGATGTCGTACTGAGGTAAGCCAGTGTGCTCTTCGGACTGAGACTGTCAGTGGATGGCCCAATCCATGCAGATGGGTCTTTGCTATCTGGTGTGTGTCTGGTTGCTACTGCTTTTTCCCACTGAAAAGGGCTCTCATGGTGACCACCTCTGAGAACTCCTAGCTGTGTCTCCATTTGTAATGCACAGAGGATACTAATGGTTTCCTTCAGATGATGATTGAAGGTGAAGGTGTCCAGGTGGAAGAACCTGGATACCTTGTCGTGAAACTCATCTTCGTTTGCAGGAAGACAAGGTCAATTTAGTGAGATTTAGAGAGGGTTATTTCAAGATCTGTTCTTTGTTCCAGGAGTTTGATAATTCTTTAATACTCTCATTCCTTTTCTGAGCTATGTTTTTTGCATGAATTACATAGATGTGCAAGAGGGCATAAGTGGCACGAAGGGAGCTGTAATGCCTTATCCTGGTGAACATAGAATCCCAGGCTGGTTTGGGTTGGAAAGGCCCTTAAGATTATCCAGTCCCGCTTCCCTGCCCATGGCAGGGGGTTCTCACATTAAGCTGTGTTGCCCAAGGCTCTTGTCCAACCTGGCCTTGAACACTGCCAGGCATGGAGCATTCACCAGTTCTCTGGGCACCCTATTCCAGCACTTCTCCACCCTCACAGTAAAGAACTTCTTCCTTATATCCAACTGGAACTTTCCCTGTTTCAGTTTGAACCCATCACCCCTTGATCCCTCAGTTTCTCTCAGTTCCAGTTATAAATACATGAAAGACTCAAAGCTCCTATTTTTCCCTGACCGCTTTAGAGGTTGGTGTTGATGAAAGATCTTTTTGCCTGGTGGAAGATGGACTTCTGAAGGGTAAATGTTATGGGGCTTATTTTTATCTTTGTATAATTGTTTGAGAACAAAAACTAAAGCAATTTCTTCCCACTTGGGAGTGGAAGGTCACTGTGGAAGGATGAAGTGTGAATTGGGATGTATGTGATACAATTCCTGTTCTTTCCAAAGTTAGTTCATTAACAGTTGTGAGAGACCACTGCTTGACTGTCCAGACAAGCACTCGGCTCACGTGGCTCAATCAGTTGCTTCCATGAGCACAGACCAAGGAGAAAAGTGGACTTTTGGGAGGAGGAGAGCTGGAAAAGCTCCAAGAGCTTTCCCTGTTGCCACTCATCGGCTGTCCCAGGGGAGCACTCCAAGCATCCAAAGCTTAATGGCCCAGTTATCTGAGGCCTTCTCAGGGTGAACTCTATAAAAACAGGACTCCATTGACCTTCAGACCAAAAGTTGAGCTATCCATACAGCTAGCAGCAGCTTTGGGAAGGGTTTGTGGCACAAGACCTATTGCTCTCCTTATCCCATTGAAAGATGCTCTTTGCGCCTGTGTCTGGATGGATCCAGGATATCCCTCCTGGGATGTCTCCATGGTCTTCTAGGCATATATTTGCCATGAGTGAGCTGCTTGGACATGCACTCAGACCCATCACATCCTGCTCCTTACCCATTACAGACCCTAAACTGGGTGGCCTGGTTATAAAGCCAACTTTGCTTCAAGCAGCAGCACCGTATACCTGTGTGTTCCTCTCATCCTCTACCTCCCCTCACATCTTTTCTTCTAAAGCTCTGATTTCTGTCTCAGAAGTACTTTTAGCAAATCTGTGCCTGTAATAGGTTGTGCTTAGACTTGAGTAATGCTGAGTGACTCTGCAAAGGGAAGGATTAGAAAGGAAGGGAGCAAATGTGAAGTGCCCCCATAGGGTTTCCACGCTGTGGTTAAGGCTTAACAGTATCTGACGATGCTCTGCTATGAGATGTTAAAACTTGAGCTCCTATCTCCCTTAAACACTCCACACTTTTAATTCTGCAGTTGCTTAGCTTATTTTCTTCTTTTTAGCTGTCTTTATTAAACCCCCTTGTGATTGCAGCAACGCAGTGTGCTGCCGAGCATGGTATTGCTGTGTCAGCGTGGTGCTTTGGGTTTGGGAAGGAAGTAGTTGGCACAGGGCATGCTAGAAATAGCAAACAAAGATGCCAGCGACCTTTGTGATAAGGGGCTTCTGCAGGCAATGGTGAAGCAGAGGCAGCATTTGCTCCATCATCTGGAAGTATGCTCTGTTTTCCCTCTGGCTCTGGGGGTGAGTGCTGTGACTTGGCTCCTCATTCAGATGGGGTTTGTATTTGAACCTCATCTCATTTCCAGACCTTATCTGAGTCTCCCATGATGAAGATGGGCTCCTTGCTTAGGTCATTGTAATCAGGCTGGCTTTATCTTGATTTCTGAGTGCAGACAACAGTCCCCTGGATAGAAACCATCACTGCCCTGTGTGATGTTATCACGGATTCAGTCACAGAAAATGGAGTGGAAGAAAGCTTAAAGAGCTCTTTTGGCTTCCCAGAACCATTTTTAAGCCATCTGCATGGCTTATAAACCACAGGACATGCATTTGGCTCTTTACTTCCATCTGAGAGGTGGGATTTCTTTCAGATGCATGGACTTGTGTGAGCGTGGCTGCTTCCTGCAACCCATTTTCAATGGGGATTAGGCAATTTCAGAACAATTTTGGTAGCTTGGAACCCTTGCATCTTGCTGAAAGCCTGTCACCACTTCGTTCTATAGTCTGAGAGCCTCTGAAGTCTTTCTCGTAATCTACTATTAGCAATTTGGGAATAGTTTGGGGGGGCGTCTGTGCAAACAGGGTATGGAAAACCTCTGATATTGGGAGCCGCAGATCCTGCAGAAAGCTTTGGTTCGTGTCCTTTCCAACCCTAACTATTCTATGATTCTATGTGAGTGTTCAGAGTGGATGTTCTTGTCCAAGCTACCAGAGTTTGGCACTCTAGTAGCCATCTGGAGATGGATGGGGTAAGTCAATATACGAATGACTGCAAACACCTCGCAGGTGTCTATGAGTTTTTTCCCTCTGGGTGCATCAATGGATATTGAGGCTGCTGAGGATGTGTTAAGCTGCTTGAGGTCTTCACAATGATATTGATATGAATTCTGTGCAAGAAGCTGGAGTGGGAACAGACATTTATCGAGTACTGTGTACATGGTTGTGTCTTCTGACCTTGTAATAGGGCCTTCTGCCTGTCTTTGCAGCTATGATGGAGTGCCATTTCTGATGCATGACAAGACACTCAGGAGAACAACTAACGTGGAGGAACTGTTTCCAGAGCGGGCCTACGAGCACTCCTCCATGTTCAACTGGACTGACCTGGAAAAGCTCAATGCTGGAGAGTGGTTCCTGCGGGTGTGTATGGTGATGGAGAGGGTGTCCTGGAGCCAAGCATCATACAATCCCGGACTGGTTTGGGATGGAAGGGACCTTAAAGCTCAGGGGTTGGAACTGGATATGCTTTAAGGTCCCTTCCAACCCAAACCAGTCTGTGATTGTGGTACACTCATGCAAGCTTGAACATGGCTTGCTGAGGCATCGCTGCAGGTACTGGTTTTCTATGCCTGCTTGGACTTGCTTGGGTTCTTGCTTGGTGGAAGTCTGAATCCACCATGGCTTTATTGCCATTCTGATCTGAGCTGATGTGGAGGTGTGATGGGGATGTCTGTATGGTACTTTGCAGAGAAACTTGCACATGTGGTTGTGGGAATGAAGGAAAACTGCTCCTTGTCAAATGAATAGAGCCAAAACACCATCTGGAAGGGTACTTCTTGGGATGTGCTTTGAAGTTGATGTTCCTAAATGTCCTTAAGTCAAGAGCCCATCTCTTCTAACAGCCCTTAGCTGCTCTCTGGTCACTTGGTGATTGTGAACATGGTGTGAGAAAGTACAGTTTTAGTTCCACTACCACGAAAAATGACATTACTTGCCCTATAGCTCTGCTCTTCCCCTGGAAATGGGGTGACCTCTCCAGCACAGCTGGCTTTCAGTAAGGATCCATCACCTCCCCTTAGGTAGGGAAACTACTTGAAACACAGAGAAACACTTGAGCAAGCTGCGATACGATCACCAAGAGTAGCTGTCCATGTGCCCCGGTGTTGCCAAGGTGGGGTAGAAAAGGGTCTTCACCTGTATGGGGGTAGTGTGGAGTTCGTGGCACTAAGACTGGGATGTGCTTCGCTTTCAGAACGACCCTTTCTGGACAGCCGGCTCTCTCTCAAGGTCTGACTACTTGGAAGCTGCCAACCAGTCGGTCTGCAAGCTGGCAGATATGCTGGAGGTGATCAAGGACAACACGTCGCTCATCCTGAACTTCCAGAACCTGCCATCCGCTCATCCCTACTACAGCACTTACATCAACATCACCCTGGAAACCATCCTGGCATCGGGAATTCGGCAGCAGGCTGTGAGTTCTGTGAGGCTGGGAATGGACCCAGAATTGCCCTCCTTATGGGTTTCCTTGAATCCTTGAGTGTCTTCATTTGGGTATCAAATCTGGTGTGATCCATTTTGGAGACTTCATTGGAAATGCCACCCAGTGCTAGGAAGTCATGCTGGAAAAGACTGCTACTCCAGGCTGGTGGCCCTAGAGGCTGGGGTTACCATGGACCTCTGAAAGCTACCCAAGGTAACTGCTGATGCAGCAGTATACCCTGGTAGTGAGAAGTCTTGATAGCGGGTTGTACTCATGTTAGTATAGCTGGTAGATGGAGGGAAGTGATTTTTCCCCTTACTCAACAATCGTGTTCAATGTGGGGCTCACTAATACATGGCAGACAAACTGGGGTGAGACCTGCAGAGGCCACCAACCTGGTTAGGGGGCTGGACAAGTGCTGAGGAAACTAAGTCTCTTCCTCCTGGAGAAGACAAGACTTTGAAGAGCTGCTGTTAGGTCTCTCCAACACCAGCAAGGAGGTTGTTGAGAAGCTTGATCGAAGCTCTTCACTGAGTTGCATGTCAGGGTGGGAGGTAGTGGTCATAAACCGGAATGGGAGGTGTTCCTGCTGTGTATAAGGAAATGAGTTTTCCCTGTGAGGCCAGGCAAGGGTTGAGGGGGGCCCCAAAAGACCCAACTAGACATTAGCTGGATAGTAGAAAGATGTTCCTCAGTGCGAGGGTGCTGAGGCGCTGGCACAGGGTGCCCAGAGAAGCTGTGGCTGCCCCATCCCTGGCAGTGTTGAAGGCCAGGTTGGACACAGGGGCTTGGAGCAAGCTGCTCTAATGGAAGGTGTCCCTGCCCATGGCAGGGGTTGGAACTGGATGAGCTTTAAGGTTCCTTCAACCCAACCCATTCTATGATGATTCTTTGATGAGTGTCACTAGATTGGGCTGATGCCAACCTGATGAAGTTTAACCATGCCAAGTGCAAGGTCCTACACCTGGGTGGGAGCAATCCCAGGCACAGCTCCAGGTTGGGCAGAGAAGAGATTCAGAGCAGCCCAAGGAGAAGGACTTGGGGGTGGTGGTCAATGAGAAAACATGAGCCGGCTGCAGTGTGCACTCGCAGCCCAGAAACCAACCGTATCCTGGGCTGCATCCAAAGGAGCGTGAGCAGCAGGTCGAGGGAGGTGATCCTGCCCCTCTGCTCTGCTCTGTGAGACCTCACTTGGAGTATTGTGTGCAGTTCTGGGGTCCTCAACATCAAAAGGACATGGAACTGTTGGAACAAGTCCAGAGGAGGCCACGAGGATGATCAGGGACTGGAGCAGTTCCTGTATGAAGATAGGCTGAGAAAGTTGGGGCTGTTGAGCCTGGAGAAGAGAAGGCTGCGTGGAGACCTCAGAGCAGCTTCCAGTATCTGAAGGGGGCCTATAGGGATGCTGGGGAGGGACTCTTCATGAGTGACTGTAGTGATAGGACAAGGGGTAATGGGTTCAAACTGAAACAGGGGAAGTTTAGATTGGATATGAGGAAGAAGTTCTTTAATGTGAGGGTGGTGAGGCACTGGAATGGGTTGCCCAGGGAAGTTGTGAATGCTCCATCCGTGGCAGTGTTGAAGGCCAGGTTGGACAGAGCCTTGGGTGCCATGGTTTAGTGTGAGGTGTCCCTGCCCATGGCAGGGGGGTTGGAACTGAATGATCTTAAGGTCCTTTCCAACCCAAAGCATTCTATGATTATTAAACAAGCAATGCAGTGCTCAGTGACTCTGCAGAGATCATCTGGTTGGGCCCAGCCTCTGCATGACACAAGCCATAGAATCATAGAATGGTTTGGGTTGGAAAGGACCTTAAGATCATCCAGATCCAACCCCCCTGCCATGAGCAGGGACACCTCCCACTAAGCTATGTCACCCAAGGCTCTGTCCAGCCTGGCCTTGAACACTGACACTGCCCAGCTTGGTTCTTGCATCCGCTTCACATCCTTCAGCTGAGCATGTGAGCAGTAATTCACTTGACACACTTTCAAAGCATAGTTATGAACTCAGAGAAATCCTTGCCCTGGGCTGCAGTAGACATAGACCCTGATAAAAGAGGGTGAATAAAACTAGTTGTAACCGTGGGGTTATGAAAGGTTTCTCTTGTGCATCCTGTCTACACGGTTGAGTTTAGCCTTTTGTCCTTAGTTCTCTCTGTGCCCTGAACTGGGCAGAAAAAACAGGATTTAAGGATGCACCATGTCTCCTCATGAGCCGTTGGTGTAATCCCTTCGTACCTCAACCCTTTTTACCTCCAAGTGAGTTTTGCACGTCCTTTGTGCTCAAGAATAAACCTGAAATGTATTTGATTAAAGATGTGGGGGCTGTCATCGTCTCCTACACCATTTGTCTGACAAATGAGCAGTCCCTCCTGTGATTTGGCTTCTGGCTTGGTGTAAACTGACTGTCTGAGACGCTGCCTCGGGTGAAAAGCTTTGCGAACCACCTCTACCATGCTCTGTGTTGCAGGTGATGTGGCTGCCGGACGCGGAGAGGCAGCTGGTCAGACACGTAGCACCGGGTTTCCAGCAGACTTCTGGCCTCAAGCTGGATGCAGAGCGCATGAGAGAGAAGGGCATCGTCAAGCTCAACCTACGTTACACCAAGGTCACGAATGAGGATGTCAGGTACAGCCCATATGCTCCACAGTGGGTGTTCACAGCTCTGAGCATCCTCCTGCATCCCTGGCCCAGCAGCATCTTCTCTGCTCCTCTCAGGCTGTTTTATCTGCACAGAGGTATCTTTTCAGATGGATTTGCTGTTGAAAGCTTGAGCTGTGCAAGCTTGGCCCTGCCCATGACCTAGAATGCTCCCAGGAGCTGATTCTAATTCATTAGGCGATGATGCTGTTTGAAATAAAACCTAGGAATGGTCTGGTTCTTATTACACTGTCAGCTTAGGGGAAAAGTGAAGGCTTTTCACACCAAGTACTTCCAAGTGCTGTTTCATCCTCATTAGCTCCTGACCTTTGCTTCTCTTCATCTGCTTCAGAGTTACTATCACAGCATCTTGATTAGTCCAAAGTCTGGAGATGCTTTCAGGAATTTCTTATTGCAGGTTATCCATCCATTTCATCCCTGTCCTGTGGCATCTATTGGGACTGCTTCAGTCTCCTCTTTGAGATTGGCACATTGTGGGGTTCTGCCAAATATCTCCAAAGGAGCTGGTTTATTTGGGAGTA
This sequence comes from Ara ararauna, assembly GCA_028858755.1. Classification (NCBI taxonomy): domain Eukaryota; kingdom Metazoa; phylum Chordata; class Aves; order Psittaciformes; family Psittacidae; genus Ara; species Ara ararauna. The sequence goes on along the minus strand of CM054378.1, from coordinate 131,793,068 downwards.
TGTTTGGGCTGGAAGTAGGGAAGAGCTGAGCCTGCAGCTGTTCGAGAGCGTGGTCCTATTTAATGTAATCCAATGGTGTTTTCCATGGCTGCCAGCAATCAGGCTAGCTTCTCACTCTTAAAATCAATCCATGTACATTACCTGCAGGATAATGCCTGCTGGTTTTCCCCTTGTCTCACAGAGAGGACCATATTGAGGTGCTGGAGCGGGGCCAGAGAAGGGCAATGGAGCTGGAGCAGGGCCTGGAGCACAGTGTGATGGGGAAGGGCTGAGGGACCTGGGGGGTTCAGATGGAGAAGAGAAGGCTCAGGGGGGACCTGATGGCTCCCTACAACTGCCTGAGAGGAGGATGGAGCCAGGAGGGGGCTGCGCTCTGCTCCCAAGGACCAAGGGATGGGCCAAGAGGAAACGGCCTCGAGCTGCACCAGGGCAGGGTTAGATGGAGCTGAGGGACAATTCCTTCCCCAGAGGGTGCTCAGCATTGGAACTGCCCAGGGCAGGGCTGGAGCCACCATCCCTGGAGGTGCTCACACACCATGGAGATGAGGCCTCAGTGCCGTGGGTCAGTGGTGGCCTTGGCAGTGCTGGGGAACGGTTGGACTGAATGAGCTTAAAGGGCTTTTCCAGCCTGGTTGTTTCTAGGATTCTGAAGGCCTTGTGTTGCCCATCAGTGTTGCTGCAGTCCTGCAGCACAAGCCAGGGTGAGTTCAACAAGCCCTGGTTTAATGCAGTTCTTTCAATCCCTCAGAAATCAGCCTCGGGATGTAATATTGCTACAACCACCCTTGAGCATTCCCTAGCCTTTGGAGCAACTTGATCATATTGTGATCATTGGGATGTCCACATCTTGTACAGTGCCCTTCCACCTCAAAGTGCTTTGCTGATATTAAATTGCAAGGATTAATCTCTGCGCTGCCTATGTGAGGGAGATTAGTGATGCTGCTTCTTCATAGAGAAGGAGACAGAGAAATTAATGCAAATTGTATGGGTACAAGGAGTCCACTGTCAGTGCTTGCTTTGCTGGTGACAGCTCCTGTACTGCAGTCTGGGGCTTCAGCTGCTTGAAAAATGACCTGAGGAAGCTGGAAACTCTGCAACTTTCCCCAAAACAAGGGCATGTAAATAGGAGGACTTGATGTTGGAAACACATCCGTCAGTTTTTAATGAAGCAAATTGCCAGTAAAGTGTTTCAGGTATCTGAGCCAGATGTGGATTTTACATCAATGTGATGAGGCGCTTGGTACACAAACATGATGATTCATCATTCATAAGGAAGTATCTGGTGGTTTGTGGCTTGGGTTGGAGGGCATCCAAGCGGTGAAGAAACCTCTCAAGTTCAAACCGTTTGCTTGCAATGCCCTTGGGTTGCTTATAGAATCACAGAATAGTTAGGGTTGGAAAGGACCTTAAGCTCGTCCAGTTCCAACCCCCTGCCATGGGCAGGGACACCTCACACTAAACCATGGCACCCAAGGCTCTGTCCAACCCGGCCTTGAACAGCGCCAGGGATGGAGCATTCTTAAACAGGGGAAGTTTAAATTGGATATGAGGAAGAAGTTCTTTACTGTAAGGGTGGTGAGGCACTGGAATGGGTTGCCCAGGGAAGTTGGGAATCATAGAATAGTTAGGCTCTTCAGCCTGGAGAAGAGAAGCTGCGTGGAGACCTCATAGCAGCCTTCCAATATCTGAAGGGGGGCCTATAAGGATGCTGGGGAGGGACTCTTCATGGGGGACTGTGGTGATAGGACAAGGGGTAATGGGTTCAAACTGAAACAGGGGAAGTTTAGATTGGATATGAGGAAGAAGTTCTTTACTGTGAGGGTGGTGAGGCACTGGAATGGGTTTTCCAGGGAAGTTGTGAATGCTCCATCGCTGGCAGTGTTCAAGGCCGGGCTGGACAGAGCCTTGGGTGGCATGGTTTAGTCGGAGGTGTCCCTGCCCTCGGCAGGGGATTGGAACTGGATGAGCTTAAGGTCCTTTCCAACCCTAATTATTCTATGATTCACAACTTCCCTGGGCGACCCATTCCAGTGCCTCACCACCCTCACAGTAAAGAACTTCTTCCTCATATCCAGTCTAAACTTCCCCTGTTTCAGTTTGAACCCGTTACCCCTTGTCCTATCACTACAGTCCCTCATGAAGAGTCCCTCCCCAGCATCCCTATAGGCCCCCTTCAGATCCTGGAAGGCTGCTCTGAGGTCTCCACGCAGCCTTCTCTTCTCCAGGCTCAACAGCCTCAACCTTCTCATCCTATCTTCATACAGGAGGTGCTCCAGTCCCTGATCATCCTCGTGGCCTCCTCTGGACTTGTTCCAACAGTTCCATGTCCTTTTGATGTTGAGGACACCAGAACTGCACACAATACTCCAAGTGAGGTCTCACAGAGCAGAGCAGAGGGGCAGGATCACCTCCCTTGACCTGCTGGTCACGCTCCTTTTGGTGCAGCCCAGGATACAGTTGGCTTTCACTTTATGAAGTGAATCTGCTCTGTTATAAACCTATTCTATGCAATTCAAACCCAATAAATCTGTGATAACAGCAGCAGCTGATGGCAACAGCTCTACTCTTAGAGATGAGTTTGTGATGTTTGCTCGGGGACTCACATTTCACCATTGTCTGTCTCCTGGCAGGGACTACGCCATGGCTAACCTGAGTGTGAATCTCTACACTGTGAATGAGCCCTGGCTGTACTCCATCCTGTGGTGCGCTGGTGTCCAGTCGGTCACCTCCGACAGCTCCCACATCCTTCGCAAGGTGCCTTTTCCCACCTGGCTGATGGTAAGAATGATGGCACGCAGTGGAGGGGTGTCGAGGTGGTCATTGACCTCTGCAGCCACATCTCCATTGGGTTTGTTCAGAAAGGTTTGGTTGGGTTCAATGTGCTTTTGTACTTGAATGTTCCCCCTCTGTATGCTTGAACCCCAAGGTGGTAACAGATATGCTCCTCTTCCATAGTCCTTTTCATGAGATGGCCTCATACAGCGTTTGGGTGGGATTCTTGGCGATTGTGTTGCATGCCCTATTTAACCCGCGTGAGTTTTCCATTTGCTCCTGATGGACAAGCACCTTTCCAGATGTACTGAGCAGCTGTTAGAGTTGCAGCAGAATCAGACATAGTGGTGAACCAGAAAACCTGGCTTCTATGTCTTGGCCAGGCTGCAAAACTAGCTTTATTACCTGGTTTTAATACCAAATGAGGCCAAGTCTTACCTCTGGCTACCCCACTGCTGGACAAGGAATGACCAGAGACCCAAGGCCCATCACAAAGCCAGTAAATGCTCTGAAAACACCCCTAGCACTTTGGATGCTGAACCAAAACAACTCTTCGTGTTGGACAGGAGAGGGAATGATGGAATAGTTGCATCAAAGCATTTCCAAAACAAGAGCTCAGCTGCAGAGGAGTAAGTGCGTGTGATGGAGGGGATATTTTCTGCTGTCAGATCCTATCAGGGGTAGGACATGAGGCTGCTCGGGCAAAATCTGCTTGGGAAAGAGGAGAATAAGGTGAGTACAAGTCTGATTTAATGTTGATGAGCTATGTGCATCATTAGCTGGAGGGATGATCTCAAGATGGTGAACATCTATGTGTGATGTTCAGCTTAACCTACTGCTTGTGTCTGACTCCGCAAACTCACACTGGTGTGTGCTGAAGCTGGAGATGGGAAATGCTTTTATGAAGACTGAATCTGTTGGCAGCAGAGATTATCATAATCTGAATTGTGCTGCTGCAAACGTCTGTTCTCCCCCACAGCTGGCAGCCTCATTGATGGTACTTGGAGCCCTCCTCTGAGGGTTTTCCCATGTGCTGGATTTCCGGCTCATCCCTTGGCTGCAAGTGCCCACTCTTACATCACCAGCAGCATAAAGATCCCTTGATTTCCTGCATATTGAAGTGCCTGGGTGCTGTAATTTAGCCAATTTTGCCATCTGAAGCACTCCCATCCAGGACATGGCTTGGGAGCTGGAACAGAGCATTGCTCCTGTCAGGCTTTGTATGCCCAGTGCCCTCAGGGGCTTTGTTGGGCCTTATCACCAGCTGAACGGTGCAAAGCTGTTCTGCTCCACTCACCCAAGGGCCATTTGCAATGGCAAAAATACATTTAACTTGTGTTGCAGTTAAACCAAAGGGAAAATTGAAGCAAAAGTATCTCTCTTCTCTCTATTCTTGATGGAAAGCTGCTGGCAAGAAGAGAGCATCAAGCATGTCATAGAGAAGGGCTTTGTGAAGCTTGAGCTGGAGTTCAGCCCCTAGTCTGATGTTCTTAAAGCAAGTACCCAGCATGGGACCCCCTCTGAGAGTCTCTCAAAGCTGGGGTTTGAGTTCTCTCTGCCCATTTACACTGAATTGATGAAGGCTTTGATGGGCTGCAAAGGTGAGGATTACAGAAGTAGGACTTATATTGGGTAAAGCTTATAAAACCCTGACAGTAATCCCCCTGGAACAGCCTTGTTTGAAGAAGAAGAAGTGCAGGAGAAATAGATTCCAGAGTAGGTCTTGCTTTGGATGGAGCAGGACAAGTTGCCTCCTCGATAGATGTTTGCTGACCCGTGCTCCCTCTGCAGGACCAGGGAGGCATCTGCTCACTGAGCACTCTCAATAGCTATGTGAGTGGGGTGAATGTCTTTGGAAAAACGTGGTTTTCCTCTTTTGATCACCTTGAAACTCCATTTTTGCCCCTTATAAAACCTTGATTTGGTACCAAAACCTTCTGGCTCTGAGATTTCTGCAGGATGTTAAAACGTATATATGGAATACCTCTAACCAGATGCTAGGAGTCTGCCCAGCAAACTCATGTCTACCTATTGCTTGGGGTATGTCATAGGAAACCCAACTTCTGCCCCACAGGAAAACCTGCTATTTGGGTTCTTGAGTTGTGAAATACCAATGGTTGCCTAAATGAAAGATGTGGATGAGTAGATCTTGTTCTAACTTCCAACTCTGGAGCTTTCCTTCAAAATGGTTCTGATGGCACTTTCCTGCCTAGAAAATGTCAGGAGACATCAGTTTTGTGTCTGCTGATCTTAACAGATCCAGTAAATGCAACATTTAATGTCACCCTTCTGTAATTCAGCTGGAAAATACAAGTATTAAGTCTCCATCAGCAGCACTGGCTAATTAAACCATTGTCATGCTAATTCCATGGTACACTTCCACAGGACAAATTGAGACACACAAAGATACACTGAGGGGGGGGGAAAAACCACATTGATCTCTGCTGGAAGACAGATGTAGAGGAGTTGATGGCTCCCAACTGGTTTTATCCATATCACACTGCCGCTGTGTGAATTCATCTTTGTGCATTATGTATTCTGTGTCTGTACTGAAATATGACCGTGTGCTGGGCTGCACCCCCAGAGCATGAGCAGCAGCTCAGGGAGGGGATCCTGCCCCTCTGCTGCGTGAAGGGGAGACCCCCCCTGCAGTCCTGATCCAGCTCTGGGGCAGCAGCACAAGAGGGACGTGGAGCTGTTGGAGCGAGGCCAGAGGAGGCCATGGAGCTGCTGCGAGGGCTGGAGCAGCTCTGCTCTGGAGCCAGGCTGAGAGAGCTGGGCTGGGGCAGCCTGGAGAAGAGAAGGCTCCTGAAGGGGAGACCTTAGAGCAGCTCCAGTGCCTAAAGGGGCTGCAGGAAAGCTGGAGAGGGGCTTTGGACAAGGGATGGAGGGACAGGCCAAGGGGAATGGCTTTAAGCTGCCAGAGGGGAGACTGAGATGAGCTCTGAGGCAGAAGCTCTTCCCTGGGAGGGTGCTGAGGCGCTGGCACAGGGTGCCCAGGACAGTGCTGGAGTCACCATCCCTGCAAGTGTTCACACACTGTGGAGACGAGGCCTCAGTGCCATGGGTCAGTGGTGGCCTTGGCAGTGCTGGGGCATGGTTGGAGTGGATGAGCTTAAAGGGCTTTTCCAACCTGGTTGATTCTATGATTCAGTGTGCAACGTCTGTGTGTATCTGTGTTTTCCCCCAGACTTCAATTTCCCAGCAGCATCTTACCCTCACCTCAAGGAACAGCTGAGATAGGAACTTTCAGCCCTCCAAGATCTCTAAGAAAATGTCAGCACAAGAAAGGAGCATTTAAAATTGTTCCCGTTTGTGGTTTTTCCTGAGAGCATCATTTTTAGATGAAAGCATTTTAGAAATATCATAAACACTGTGATTTATATGCGACTCCTGCAGCTCTTTCTGCCCTGGTTGTAACTTTACCATTGTGCTCTGTCTGTCTCTGATTGAACAAACCAGAAGGTTCAAGTTCTGCCTCTGTTCTTTGTCTTCCAGCCTCCAGACGAGTACCGCCTAATCTGGATCACATCTGATCTCCTTTCATTTATCGTCATTGTAGGAGTTTTTATATTCCAGAAGTAAGTAGCATTGTTACGGCTTGATTGTCGTGTTATTTGTGACATGTGCTTTTGTTCAGAGCATAGGGTGGAGGTGGGGGAGAGGAGCAGCGTGCTCCAAAGGTGCTTGGATTGCAACAGCAGGGAAACTCTTTGTTATGACCCCCTACAGTGACTGCAAACTGTAACTCCACTTCTGAGATGCGGCATTGAATTGGATGTAGTTGCTACTTTGTGAGAAGAGAGAGATCTTAAGGTAGCTGTGATAGATACTTTGCTTTACTCATAAATGCTTGTGGGAGAGAAACGAAATGCTTTAGGGTAATAGACATTGAGAAAGAGATTAAAACGTTTTGAAGGAAGAGTCATAGAATCATAGAATGGTTTGGGTTGGGAAGGACCTTAAGGTCATCCAGTTCCAACCCCCCTGCCACAGGCAGGAATGCCTCACCCTAGACCATGTCACTCAAGGCTCTGCCCAACCTGGCCTTGAACACTGCCAGGGATGGAGCGTTTGCCACTTCTCTGGGCACCCTGTGCCAGCACCTCAGTGCCCTCACAGTAAAGAACTTCTTCCTTATATCCAACCGGAACTTCCCCTGTCTCAGTTTGAACCCATCACCCTTTGTCCTATCGATGCAGTCCCTGATGAAGAGGTGATGTTCTGAGATTCCACCATTATAGTCTTCAAAAAGAACATGTTATAATTTTCTTAAGTCAGTTTGTTCCTCTTTGGATGAAGAAATACAAATATGGTTTAGCAAATCAAGTCAATTGCTTCGTTTGATGCCTAGAGAAAGTCTCTCCATTTTCCATAGAAAAGGGACAGCAAGGATTTGATGGGAGCGTTGCAGAAGCCTCTGTGTTAGCCAGGGTCCCTGAAAACAAACGTGGAGTACAAAGCCTAGAGGCAGAACAAGTTCAGACCCTGATAAATCAGGAGGAGGTAAATCAACTTCCTAATAACAGAGGTGGCAAAGCTGCTCTCCTCCTGATTGCACTGGAGGAATCCACAGTGTCCTAGCAGTGATGTGCCTTTTCTCCTAGGAGGCATTTTAGCTGTCAGTGGTGACAGGGTAATAACCCTCCCTGGGAAGAAGCGTGAGCTCAGAGATACAGCCTCTGTCACTCTGAAATTGCATCCCTTATTCCCCTGGCTCTATAATCTCATCTGCTTTGGCATGCACAAACGACTGTCCTGAAGACATCGAGGGACCTACGCTTCCCTTCTGTCTTGAGATCCCAAATGCCTTCATGTTAGGAGCAGCAGTTTAATTTGCTCCAGCCTCCGAGCTAGTGATTTTGCTGCCACATTGTCCCAGATCATCTGCTCTCAGCAATCTCCTTCCTTCCCTGAGTACATAATTACCCAGGTATTTTTTGCTGTGCTACAGCAGGCTATTGCTCCTGCCAGCACCTTCTATGAGTTTGACTTCAGCCCACATGTTGGATCTGTTTATACTGGTGTCTAAATGCAGAGCCCCTTGCTGGTAGACCTGTGCCCAGCAGGTCCCCAGTTGCAGCGTGTGACAGAGTGAGCATCAGATTCGTAACTCAGATTAGATTAGGTTTCCCAGCAGTTAATGAAACCACTGACCAAAATGAGATTAAAGCTTTCCTAAGTGGCCTTGTGATCTGAATTGTGGCCCATTAAACTTCTCCTCTAGAAGTTCACTGTGGCTGTATAGTCTGGAAACTTCCTCCGCTCCCTCAAATACATCAGTTGGTTTAATAAGAGATGTCCCTGTTCTTTAGACCCTGTATTTCTCTGTCAGATGCATAAACGTAGGGAGGAGTCTGGAGGCAGGCAATGACCTCTCTGAAGAATAGGATTTGAGGGCCAAGTTGATATTGGAGCTGTTTCCATCACCTCCCATAGTCAGTTTTAGAAGGGTTTCCTGAACGGGACCCAGGAGAGCACAGCTGAAGGAATTAACCTGATTCAATCTCATGAATGGGAGCTATAGGTTTCAGAGCACAGTGAAATGATGCATGCTCAGAGCGAGGGAGCAGTCACAGCTCTATGGACTTTGCAATAGTTGTTCTCTTCCTCTCTATACATATGTAATTTCTTCCAGTTTGGAAGAGGTTTGGTGGGCTAGGGTAAGGAAGGAAAGCATTCTTGCAGGATTTCTCTTCCACCTTCAGTGTGTGAGAAGTGAGAAGAGCTGGAAACCACCACCAGCTTTCCTCAGGGTCCATCAGAATGGAGCACTGAGCTCCCAGCCTCTGGACCTCACATGGAAAGGCAGTTGTTCAGAGAGGTCCGGCCATGTCCATCGTAGAGGGGCTGAATGTTGTCTTTTGGATCTCTCCCTTAGGACAGCTCATAGAATGAATCTTAGACTGGTTTGTGTTGGAAGGGACCTTAAAGCTCATCCAGCTCCAACCCCTGCCGTGGGCAGGGACACCTTCCATTAGAGCAGCTTGCTCCAAGCCCCATCCAACCTGGCCTTAAAACTCTTGAGGGCTGGACTTAGGTGACCTTTGAAAGGTCCCTTCCAACCCAAACTATTCTATGGATTCACCCTCAGTTATGTAGGAGGAAGAAGGAGAAACTCTAGTACTAGAAGCTGGACTTTCTGCATCAAAGGGCTTGCTCTTCCAAGAGACTTGTGCAGGGCAGACCCATTTCCACGCCATTGCAGTTTCTCCACCACATGAAAGCATTTGTGGCAGTATTGAGGGTATATCAAAAACAAATCACGGAGAGTTGCCCAACTACTACCTGCTGATGTGATTCGGCTCCGGGAAATGGGGTTTGGCATTTGGCCTTCAGTGTTGTGGTTTCTTGTTTGGTTCTGTTATTCCAAGTCAATTTTGGGGCAAACCAGAGCTGCTTCCTTCATGCAAGGATGGAGGAGGTGGGTGGGAACAGAGCCACCGCTTTGATGCGCTCGTCCTCTCTCCTACGCATGGCTTGGCTCTCCTCTGTAGCCATGGGTAGGGATTGCTCCTGCTCTTCTGCTTCAGCTCCGGTGACAGGATTGCGGCAGCCTCTCCGGAGGGGGAATGCCAACTGTGATGACTTCTAACTGATCTCTTTTTGCCTCTTTGCCTTGGTTATTTTCTTACTGCTCTGACTGTTGTGCATGTTCCTCCTCTTTCTCTCTCTGCTGCATTCTGGCATCTCACAGCTATCACATGATCAGGTAATTCTGGTGCTTTCCTCCTCTTTCTCTTTTCCATTCAGCCTTCCTTTCTCTCTTTCTTTCTCCCTCTTTTCTATGGCTTCACTGCAGATGGACACAGCTTTTCACGATGCTTTCAAACATCCACCTTCGCATGGGAGACCATAAGTGTCTGAACATTGCATAGCCCATAGCCATGAAGCTGGTGGATGTTTTGAAGGCAGCCTGCCCTGATGCAGTGATCTAAGTTGCTGCCTTTTAAAACAGCCCTATTCTGAGGTCCTGCAGCGTGTTATGATTGAGAAAATCCCATTGGATGTAATGCTTTCTCCATGGAAATAATCCCATGCAAAATATCCCCTTCATTCCTGCATTTACCAGTGCGTTTTGGCACCAATCTCTTCTAAATTGACCACTTCCAAAGAAAATAATATAACCTGTTCAATGTATAAAGTAGCACTTCTCTAGTCCTGGGAATGAAGTGATAAGGCTAATAGCTGGAAGGGTTTGGCTCATCAACTGCTGCACTTGGGATCTTTGAGTCTCTTTTCAAGTTACACCACTGTGAAACTGGCAATTCAGCGTGAAAATAAGTAAGACAAGGAAGAGAATGAGCCTGGGATGGTGGATTTGGAAGCGTCATCCATTGGAAAACCAGATTTCTCCTTGTATTGGCTGTTTTCTCACCTGATGTTTGAGTTTTTTCTCCTCCCCTTGGAGGGAAGCGCTGTCACTTTCCTGCAGTAAAGCCTTCACCGTGTCCATACTGGGACCAAACTCTTCATATGTTTCCTTCTCCATTCCTTCCGCTGTGTGCCATGGGGTTGGATTCCTGAGGACTTGGCTTCTCCCCGTCTGTGCTTATGTGTCCCTTTCCCTCTGCCCATCCATTGCCGCAGGGGTTGGGGTTGGCCATCTGCATTGCCTGCTCCATGAGGTTCCTTGGACTCAGCGTTATGTCCTTAAAGCATCTCCCCAAAGCAGGACCGGGCTATGGGGCTGAGCTGAGCCCTTCTGTGGGTGCAGGGAGGTTGGGTGTTTTCCCCTTTTCTCCTCCTCTTTGCTCCCTGGCTTGTGGATAAGGAGAAGACAGGCATGTAAGAGTTGGGCAGGCTTTAGGCAAGAGCATTGCAGGCTGGGGACTCTGGTTGCGGCTGGCTTGGCTCTTTGCTCGCTCCATCTTATCACCTTGGTACCAAACAACCCCATTTTCTCCCCTTTCCCACCCCATTTAGCATCTCCCCTCCAAAGCAAGGGTCCAGCCGTGGCCCTAACACAGTGTGTGCTGTCTCTGTGTTGTTGTCCCAGTATTTTTTAGTCTGTTCCCACCCTGTGTCCGTCTGGTCCGCTTTGACGCCAACCTCCCAGAACAAGACCTACCCGCTGTCTGTCTGGCCTTTTTGCACGCTGCTGTCCTAAACGTGGTCGATCACAACAGAGCCCCAAGGGGGTAGGAGAGGTGCTGTTTTCTCTTAAACAAGCTTTCTTGGAGACCCAAAGGCTACTGAGCACAGCAGAGGGTATTTCATATGGTGTTGATTGGAGTTGCATTGTGGTTAAATGTACTGGTGGCTCTTCTAAGATGGTATTTTGAACTACCATGGAGTTACCCTCTCCTAGCTTGATCAATCAGAGCAATAAACCCTTATGAGAAGTCATTGGCCCCTTGTATGTGTTTAACTGCCCTGGGTCTCACTGCAGCCACCATGGGAGAAGGAGGGCAGGAGGAGAAGAAAGCCCTTGGTCCCTGCGCCCCTTTGAGGCTGGGCTGTCTGAGCCTCAAAACGCCCATGTCCTCCATGGGGCATCTAGGACCTGTGGGCAGGAGATCATCACGCCTTTGGGCTATGCAACCCAGCCTGATGCTCAAAACCCTGACGTGGTGGGCAAAGAAAAGACTCATAGCAATAAGTCTCGATCCTGATTATAGTTTAAGGAGGGTCTTATCCTGTGAGGTCCAATGCACTTGCAACCACGTTGATCTTAGGGGGATCTACCTGCATGGGTCACTAAGGGCAAAAATGGTCTTCCAGGTCAGAGTGGCTCAGTTTAGATGATGACAATAGAAGACAAATTTTGGGGTGTTATTTTTAGCTACACTTTAATGTCTTTGCCTCCTTGTGCTTCCTCTGTGTTGCTTCTGTCTGTGGGTCTGTCACTTGTGTTGTGTTGCCATCCCACCCCTTCTTTCCTCTGTATCAGAGCATCTGCCTTCATCTGTACCCCACTCAAAGCCTGATGGTGCAGTGTCACCCCTGGGAGCTGGGAAGGGGATGGAAACCCCATGGAATTGACAGCGGCTAGGTCTTCCTAGGGAAAGTACAGAACCTCTTTGGTGGCTGTTGCTTTGTCAGCCTGATCAGGCTGATGCTGTGGATCCAAACTGGAGATGTGTGGGGTCTCTCAAACCCTCTGCTCCTGGGGGCTGGGGAGGGAGTTAGAACTTTAAGAGAAGGTGGTTGTGACCCTTTAAAATAAATAGAAGCAGTTTGACAAATCACCTCCTTTTATGTGGGGAAGCCACTAGATGGTGCCAGAAGATCAGAAGCCCCATAAACCACCTTAAATCCCTGCTGTTTGTTCGTCAAACCCCCTCGTAGCATCCCTGGCTGCGGCAAGGAGAATGGGATTTACTTGCAAGCCTTCCTCGGTGGAAGTGGGATGAATTGGTGGGGTGTGGGCTATGAAAGGCTGGCTTAAACAGCATCCCTTTGCAATGGGATCTTGGCAATGGCTGCGCTGAGCCCACCAAGCCCTGTTCTCTCTCCCTTATTGCAGCAGCTTATGCTCCCGAGGATCTGCAGCTGAGGGCCTGCTACAGGGGTGCTCTCAGGCTGAAAAACAGCTTTAAAAGCAAAATGCCCCTTAAATTTGCTGTCAGTAATGTCCTTCGTACACGTTCAGTAATGAGAATAAAAGTCCGGCTGATTTTAAGTCAAGCCAAGTTCCCAGCAGCCTCAGATTGTTCATGTGCCAGAAACTTTTGGTGGTGCTGAGTTTCATCAGGGCTTAAAAAGTGGAAGGTTTGTGTAGCAGCATTGAAGTAAAGGCCTAACATTTGGGGAGGGAAGAGTACGTGACCAGCTGCCTGCATTGGGACTGCTTGTACTTCCCTGCAAAGCAGCTCATGACGGTGTCTCTGCTGTGTCTCAGTTTTGAGACCTTAACTTATCTTGGAGCTCTCTTCTGCTTAGAATGGTTTGGGTTGGAAAGGACTTTAAGATCATCCAGTTCCAACCCCTTGCCATGGGCATGTCACTCAGTGAGGAAAAGGTTATGGTTTCTTGGTTTGGTATCCTTGTTCTCTTCCTGTTTTCCAACCCTGAGTCAAAATAGCCCTCCCTCCTTTGGACAGATGGATAGATGATGTGATAGGGGTTTGGGGCATCTGCAGTCCTTGGTGGAATTAGGGTGCTCAAGGAGGTTAAAGATGACCTGCTTGTATGTCTATACCCCTCTGAGATAACATCCTCGTCTCTAAACATCCTCCCACCATGCAGGGTTGTGTAGGTGCGAGGGAGAAAGGGGGCTGGGGGACTTGTTGGTCTCTATGTTGGTGACCACTTGCACTGGGGATGCTTCTCTGGTTGGGGGGACCAGTCTCTGATATCCCCTCTGTCTTGCAGGTGGCGCTTCGGAAGCATCAGGACCTACAACCCAGAGCAGATCATGCTCAGTGCTGCTGTCCGCAGGTCCAGCCGGGACGTCAAGATCATGAAGGAGAAGCTGATCTTCTCGGGTATGGATGGGGCTGGTCAGAGCCCTTTGCTCCATCACTCAGCTGGCACCCTGCTCTCTGCTGGTGGAGGAGGTGGACTTGGTATGGGTGTCATCTCCTGCTGGTGGGTCAGGGGGACTGGACTGATCCTGCTGCACTGAACCACTTGTGGGATATGGTCATGGCCATTCCAAACTAGTTCAGGTCTGAGCACTGATTTGCTCAGAAATCCTGCACTTTACTTTCCAAGTTATGCCGTGCAGCTCTTACAATCTTGCAAGGTCTGAAATCAGAATCAACCAGGCTGGAAAAGACCTTTAAAGATCACCAAGTCCAGCCTTAACCCCAGCACTGTCAAGGCCACCGTTAACCCATGTCACTACGGGCCTCATCTATATGGCTTTTGAACACTTCTAGGGATGGCGATTCCACCACTTCCTTGGGAAGCCTGTTCCAATGCCTGACCACCCTTTTGGTAAAGAAAATGCAGAGGTAGGCTCCAATTTGGAGGCAGACCCTGTTCAGAACTGGTTTTAAATGGGTGCAGTGTAATTAAGCCTGGGGTTAAATCTCTGTAGCATCAGATGGATCCCATGTGCTGGAATAGCATCGCTGCTCGGTGCCTCAGTTTCCCCACCATGGGGTACCTCCTGGTGGTGGTCACTTGGTAACCTGGTGGGATTTGCATCTCTCTGACCATGTCCCTGCTTTCTCATTGCCTCCCCAGAGATCAACAGCGGCGTGGAGACCACGGACGAGCTGTCTCTCTGCTCCGAGAATGGCTACGCCAACGAGATGCTCACCCCCACGGACCACCGGGCCACCAAGCTGCGGATGAACTGAGGGGCTGCGGTCCAGCCCTTGGCACGTGGCATCCCCTGCGCTCACTCGGCAGCGAGAGCCGCGCTCTCCTGCTTGCTGCGGGATGGGAACCTGTGAGGAACTGCTGGTTGGGCAGAGACCCCTTCCCATACCCCGTCACTCGCTGCTCCACCTCTCTGGTTGGGAGGTTGGGGGGCTCCTTTTTGTACATATGTAGAAAATCCGGACATTTTTGTGTCTCTCTTTTGGGTTTTTGAGTGCAAGTTTTCCAGGGCATGAGTGGAAATTCCGTGTTCATTAAATCCTCAACCTTGAATCTTGGCCTGACAGCCTAAATCCTCTTGGGGGGCTCTGGGAAACCCACGTTGGACGTGTCTCTCCTTTCTCCCCCTTGCCCTGCTCCATTCCTTCCCTTGGTGCAGCGACTGTGTAGCTTGAATGTTGTGATGTTCTTGTGAAGTGTCGTTTTGTTATGGGTTTTCTCTTGATTTCCTTCCCTTTCCCCCTTTCCTGGGCAATGAAGTTTTAGCTCTAATGCAACAAGAGGCTGTTTGGAGGAGGGAAGTTTTCCTAGGCGAGGAGATAGCACTCAGAGCCAGGAAAAGGGTTGCACTGGCTCAGTCACTTGGGCACCTTCTCCTTATCCCACCCTCCTTTCCCCAAAGCCTGGATTCTCAGTGATGGCTTGCAATAAGCAATGCCGTGGGCACCATCACCACTCAGATCTGGCTAAAGTGCCTGCCACACCAAGTGGCATCTGCAGTCGCTCCTTGTTTCCCTGTCCTTGCACCCACGGAGGGATAGGAGGTGATGGTGCAGTGTGAGCTTCCCCTTCTCCAGGCCAAGGAGAGGCCCATGGGTGAAGGAGCTGTATATAGTTTGGAAGGTGAAGCAGCCCCAGAGTATAACTTATTCCTGCAAGGAGACCTTTCCTCCTCGCTTTACAAGCAGGATCTTTAGAGCTGCATGTTCTTGTCCTCCAAAGGAGCCGATGGTCTTGCAGCAGATGCTGGCAGGCTCCGGAAGGTGAGAGCTCTCATCAGCGTGTTTCCAATGCAAAAGGCTTTAAACCAAAATCCTAAACTAGAGGATAAAAGAAAAGCTTAGAAACCAAGTAAATGACAACTGAATTTTATCCCCTCCCTGAAACAGCTCAAGGGCCGCTTCAGCTCTTGGAGACCTTCAAGTCCTTATGGAGAAGAGCCTGTTTCCTGTTTTTGGGTCACTTTGCTGTTCACACAGCGCCAGTTCCCAAGGCAGCTGAAGCCAGCCGGAAAGCTGCTGGAGCTGTGAATGGGTCTTGGCTCAGTCCCCATGGCCTTTTGGTCTTGGGTTGCTTCCTTCCTCGCTGGATCTTGGTCGAAGCAACGTGAGAAATCCCATTGAGGTCAAGCTTCCTTTGAAGCTTGGTGTGCTCTGCCTTGAAAGCAATGAGACCATCAAAGCCGTTCACCATGGAGGGAATGGGAGCTGAGCCTTCGGGTGCTGGCCAAGCTGGGAGAAGTCACCTTGCAGAGGAGAAGGTGGTCCTGGGGATGCTGATGTGCATCACGTTTGGTACCCAAAACATGCTTGGAAGGGGCAAGAATAAGCCACAATAAAAGCAGTTTTGGCAGCACTGAACTGCTCTATCTTAAGCTGTACTCAAGTAGCATTTTGAAATCCCAGTCCTGGGCTTAGTCTGTAACTGGGGACAAAAGTGGCCAACTTATTATGTAAAAGAAAAATACCCCTATACATAATGGGTTAATATGGATTGTGATGCTTTAGTAAGCAGTTTAAATCAAGACTTCGATTCTCTTGCATCTCCCCTGGGTTTACGTGAATGTAAGTGGAGTAAGACCCTGGTCCATGCTCTTACTTTCCCCAAATACCTTCCTTCTCTATGGTACTCTGAAAACCAGCGTGGTTTTCTTCTGCAGAGCTGCAAGGTTTTGGTGGCTTTGAAGGTGTTTGAGAACAAAGCTGCTTCTCCCTTTAATGTGGTGCTGTCTGAAACATTCCTGGTGGATTGTCATTGCCAAGTGAGAGGTGTTCAATCTCAGCATCTGTTGATAATCACCTGCATGTTCTGTTTTTATCCTTGGAGATGACGTTATTGAGAAGTGCTTCAAAGCTTGGAAGTGTTAAAAGCAGTCCAGCGAAGAGTTAAATTCGCTGTTTTCTTTCCTTTTTCTAAGGACAAGACCCAAACTTCATGCGCGATGCACTGACCGTTGCCATTATCATCCCCAGTATTTGCTACCTTTTCTATTTTAACAAAGAAGGATGATACTTTTGGGATGAAAATAGAGCTAGGCCAAAATAAACTCTGCGATGCTCTGTGAAATAAACTGTCAGTATTCCCCTGCCAGCCTGTGGTGATGTTTTGTGTTCTGGGATCGCTTGTAACGTGGTGATGCCTTCATCTTCATCCTGTTGGTTCTGCTTTATGAGACCTTCATAAAGGTCTGGCCAGAGGAAGGGGTGGAGATGCATCGTGAGTGGTCCAGTTATATTGCATCTCTTCCTGATGGTACAGAGCTGAGTGGTGCAGTTAACATGCCTGAGGAACGGGATACCATCCAGATGGACCTGGACAAGCTTGAGAAATGGGTACACATGAACCTCATGAGGTTCATCAAGGCCAAATGCAGGGTCCTACACCTGGGAAATTCTGTATCCACACAGGCTGTGGGATGAAGGAATTGAGAGCAGCCCTGAGGAGAAGGACTTGGGGTGTTGGGTGAGGAGAAGCTCCCCATGACCCGGCTTCAGTGTGCGCTTGAGCCCAGAACCCCCCCGTGTGCTGGGCTGCACCCCCAGAGCGGGAGCAGCAGCTCAGGAAGGGGATCCTGAACCTCTGCTGCGCTCTGGGGAGACCCCCCCTGCAGTCCTGATCCAGCTCTGGGGCAGCAGCACAAGAGGGACGTGGAGCTGTTGGAGCGAGGCCAGAGGAGGCCATGGAGCTGCTGCGAGGGCTGGAGCAGCTCTGCTCTGGAGCCAGGCTGAGAGAGCTGGGCTGGGGCAGATGGAGAAGAGAAGGCTCCTGAAGGGGAGACCTTAGAGCAGCTCCAGTGCCTAAAGGGGCTGCAGGAAAGCTGGAGAGGGGCTTTGGACAAGGGATGGAGGGACAGGCCAAGGGGAATGGCTTTAAGCTGCCAGAGGGGAGACTGAGATGAGCTCTTAGGCAGAAGCTCTTCCCTGGGAGGGTGCTGAGGCGCTGGCACAGGGTGCCCAGAGAAGCTGTGGCTGCCCCATCCCTGGCAGTGTTGAAGGCCAGGTTGGACACAGGGGCTTGGAGCAAGCTGCTCTATGGAAGGTGTCCCTGTGCGTGGCAGGGGTTGGAGCTGGATGAGCTTAAGGTTCCTTCAACCCAAGCTGTTCTGTGATTCTCCGGTTCTCTCCCATCCCGCTTCTTTAAGGCAGTAACTGTAAAGCAGCCACGTAGAGAGGAGACAACTGCAGACCTGAGCTGTGAATAGTAAATGTAGAACAGCTTTTCCGTGTCTGCGGCCACATGGGGACAATGATGCACCCACAAAACCCATCAGGCAGCAGTTTTAAACCAAAAACTGGTTTATAAATGGGAAGCAACACACATTATGTAAGTCATGGCCCCAGGGTGCAGTGAGATCCACAAACCATCAGCAAGTTCATGGGGCAATAAATGGCTCATACATCCATTAGCACGTATTAAACACAGGAATCCGGATGCGTGGTCCTGCTTGGGAATTCCCTGAGCAGTTCTTTGCTAAGCATGGGTATTAAGGGAACTTTTGCTCTCTTCGGCTTGGTCTTTCCCCAGGATCTGCTCCCAGCTGCATGCAGAGGATGCTCTGGGTGCGAAGGGGATCATGTCTAGGTCAGTGTGGGGTTGTTCTTTGTTAAGCATCTGTTTTCTCCAGCCCCTCACTGGCTGCATTTGACTGATAGGCTTGGACTTGCCTTAATCTCTTTCAGCTATCTCCCTGGTTGGTGATGGATACTCAGTAGCACGTCAGGAATTTGTCTGGCTTTGGGGCTATCATTTGAGTGTTACATAGAAAAGTGCCCTAGGGGAAGGGGTAAAGCTCCTGATATGGACACTATTGAATAATCCCTAACTGGGGGCTGTGGTTGCTGTGCCCTCGGGAAAGATACTGAGAAGTTGAAAGGAGGGAAATGAGAGGCATGTAAGCTGTGTCTGCTACTCAAATAAAGGAGCTGGGGATTGGCTGCTGGCTTGAAGCCCACACGGCTTGGGACAGCCAACATTGTGCTGTTTAACTCTTTTTCTTCCTTTCTAAACCTGCCTTTATTTGTAAGAGCTTAGTGGTACAGCTGGGATAGTTCTTGTGGGGTCTGGGAACCTTTCCAGCCCTTTACATTTGGCAGTTGCAGTGCTGGGCTCTGAGAGGTGATGCTGATGTGACCCTGCCCTGGGCATACAGTTATCTGCCAACAGAAGGATCTTATGAATATATGTATATATATCTTACGAATATCTTATCCATAGGAAGATGGGTTGAGAACATTGGGGCTGTTGAGCCTGGAGAAGAGAAGCTGCGTGGAGACCTCAGAGCAGCTTCCAGTGTCTGAAGGGGCTACAGGGATGCTGGAGAGGGACTCTTCATGAGGGACTGGAGTGAAAGGACAAGGGGTGATGGGCTCAAACTGAAACAGGGGAAGTTTAGATTGGAGATAAGGAAGAAGCTCTTCCCTGTGAGGGTGCTGAGGCGCTGGCCCAGGGTGCCCAGAGAAGCTGCGGCTGCCCCATTGCTGGCAGTGTTGAAGGCCAGGTTGGACGCAGGGGCTTGGAGCAAGCTGCTGTAATGGAAGGTGTCTCTGCCCATGGCAGGGGTTGGAGCTGGATGGGCTTTAAGGTCCTTTCCAGCCCAAACCATTCTATTTCTGTGCTAATCATTCTATGATTCTATCTCTGCGAAAGCCTTGGTATGATGCAGCGGGTAGGAGCTTTCAAAGTTCAAAAGCAGTGTGAAAAGCCAAGTCATGATGTAAGCAGCAGCATGAGGCTGGAGGCAGGCTCCTCTTCTGGACTCTTGGTTCAAGCAACCTCTTCTTGGCTGAAGCTCCTGACCATTTTTCAACCTCAGTGTGAGTATTAACTGCAGGTGAAATAGGAAACTAAGTTGGGCTTTTTTGTCCTCTTAAACCTCTTCCTTCTGGACCCTGTCTCTGTTCTAGTTCCTTCTCTGCCCTCACTCATCTACTTGGCTGTCCTGCTTCACTATCTTCTCCAGGAGACTGGTGCCTGCCTTTCACTTCTGCTGCCTGGCTGATGGTGAGAAGAGGGTCTCCTGACTCTCTCCATGGCAAGGTGGAGCCTTGGGTGGGGGGTGCCAGGAGTGCACAGACCGCTGTCCTGGATAGGATGTGTTTCCTTCTCTTGGGTGTGTGGTGTGGAGGTACAGACCACAGTGTGACCATCTCTATCAAGATATTTGCATAGCATCCTTTACTTGATTTACCCTAAAATCTATTCTACACCTCTTATCTTTGCCATTCTTTTTTCCCTGTTTTCTCTTCAGCTTAGCCACATCCTTCTCCTTCCTATTGCTTTCTCCTCATACATGCACACTGCTCCTTTGGGCAGCTTCGGTCCTACATTCACACAGAGCTTTCCCCAGCAGATGCCTGGAGCTCCTGGTGTTGCATGCTTGCAATTCCCATTTTGCATCTTTTTAGTTCTCATGGCTTTTTGCCTATTGGCTTCTATGGGCCAGGGGCTGAGGTTTTTTAATGTGAAGAAAGGATTTCAGAGTCCTAATTCACTGCAATATCACTGCTTCTGATGTCTGTGTCTACCTTGAGAGAAGACCCAGAGCACTGGGAGGAAAGGAGAGGTCGAGCCCTGCCCCTGTATAAGGTGTCCTTCCTCTGATGTTGACCAGCATCCCTTTCGTCCCTAGCATCCTTTTATCCCTCCAATGTCCTGCAGCTATGGGATATTTAATGCTTTTCGTTTCATGTCAAAAGGCCACAAATGTGGGTTGCAGCGCAGCCTTTGCACAGTGACAACCACTTTGGGCACACATGGTTATCCAGGGCCAGCTGCAGTGCAATCTGGCTGTAGAAATCTCCTCCATAAGCAGCTTGGTACGGTCGTGGGGCCATCTGCACCCTGCAAAGCCCTCTTATTGTGGTTTGTGTGTTTGCAGCTCTTAGCAGCTGGTTCCCCCCACCCTTGGGGTGTAGACACTGCTCGAAGCTGGGGTTGGTAGCCCATGCTTTATGGCTGCAAGGAGATGACAGCTTTTCAACCTTGCTGAAGAGATTCCAACCCTCTGGACACCTTTCTGTTGTGCCCCACAGGGCAGGATCAGTGCTGTGCTGCCCCACTGGGTCCTGGACATTCTATCTCCATCCAAGCACAGACATGGTCCCAGTGCCAGCTCTATCAGGGTGGAAGGTGCTAAGAACAAATGCCCCAATCCTTCCAGCACTCTGCACAGGCTGGGAAACCAGAGTCCCTTCCAGGTTGCCAGTGATTCATATGCAAATGCTGGGAGCAAGCAGGATGCCAGCTTGTGCCCTGCATCCCAGTGATGGGAGAAGAGCAGAAAGGAGCCAGCAACGCAAATGTGATGGTGGTGCCCTGCAGAAAAGTGACTTCAGTGGGCTGACAACCTGCAGGGGCTGGTTACTGTTAGTATTTCTCTCCTATCTAGTGAGAAATAACCCAAGTTGTTCCAAGTGATGCTGAGCAGGGGGGGGAAGGCTGGCTGCAGCGCGTTAGAGCTGACAACCTTCAGCACAAGGGTTACTGCATGGAGCTTCCCCAGGGCTGCTTTGATCCCTGGTATGGGCACTTCAAAATGGGATGGAGTTAAAGGGGAGAGTGCAGAAAACCACACGGGACCAACCTCCCCTTCTGCTCTCATCATCCTCAAGGACCTAATTATACCACATTAATGAGGGGCACTGCAGCTCCTCCCTGAGCCGCTCCGTTCATGCTCCAGGAGCCTTTTTGCTCATAGAGCCATATTTTATCATCTTTAGTGCGGTTTCCAAGTGAGACGGAGCCTCTGTCCAATGAATCGCCCCACCTGGACCTCAATGTGCTCTCCAGATGGCTCAGCCCCTCTTAAGCTGCCCTGGTGTGATGTATTTTCCCTGCGCTGGGATGGGTTTTCCCTGCATCCTGGCTCCTCCCTGCTTGGCTGTTACTGACAGATGCATGGCTAATGCCCTGTAGCTCTCTGGCATGTCATTCAGGAGAAACAAAAGCAGATTCCCCCCCCCAGCTCTCAGCAGTGAGGATAAAGGGGATGCTTTTGTGCTTCCCCTGCAGAAGGGCTCGGTGTGCTTTGCAGAGGGGACCTGGCTCTGTTCAGAGACCTAATGTGAATGGGAGCGCTCCAAGAGTGAAGCTGAGTCTTCGCTAGGTCCCATCTGGAGAACACAACTTGTGAGCAAGGTAATGTTGGACTTCTTGCACTGGGGAGGCTTGCAAAGTGTGTGTGTATATATATATATATATGTGTGTGTGAGTAATGCAGGGTTTGCTTCTGTGTGTTACTTGGATGGAGAGGGTGACCTAAAGAGGAGTATGGGTGATGGTGAAGGGGTAAACCCACTCTTTCTTTGGCATTGGCATCATCCCTCCCACGGGTAGGCTGGAGGGATGTGAGCTGGGGAAAGGCATTTGGATTAACTGGGGAGGGAAGGGGGCAATGTCTCCTTGTGAACTTAAGCTGCTTCTTCCCAGCATGGAGCTATGCGTGACCGGATGGGTCGGAATGTGTGCGGATCAGGGAGAGAAGTGGGGATAACAATGTTTGTTTCTTTCCCGGTTGGAGCTGCATGTGTTAGGAAATGTGGAGTCCATCCCACTGTTT
The DNA here is from genome assembly GCA_028858755.1 of Ara ararauna. Taxonomy (NCBI): domain Eukaryota; kingdom Metazoa; phylum Chordata; class Aves; order Psittaciformes; family Psittacidae; genus Ara; species Ara ararauna. The sequence goes on along the minus strand of CM054378.1, from coordinate 131,771,245 downwards.
GCAAAGGCACTCTAGAGACCTACCTTTGTTGCAACTTCTCTAAAGCACTTTGATCCAACCAACAGCTGGTGCCTTCTTGACGCAGGCCTGGGCATCCAGAGCATGACTTAAGGGGTCCTGAAGAGCAGAGCCTGAGCACCCCCCAAATGGCTCTTTGCTGTTACAGAGCCTCAGAAAAGCAATCCAAAACCTACATGGCCGTGGTAGAAGCTGTGGTCAGGTGTGCTCTGATGGTCCTCACTGGCACCCCCACTTAATGAGGGGTGCTGACTCTGTCACAGCTGCGGCACTGCTGTGCTCCTTCAACATAAATAAATGCTGGAGCACCTCCCATATGGAGACAGGCTGAGAACATTGGAGCTGTTCAGCCTGGAGAAGAGAAGCTGCGTGGAGACATCAGAGCAGCTTCCAAGGGCTGAAGGGGGCTACAAGGATGCTGGAGAGGGACCCTTCATCAGGAGTGGAGTGATAGGACAAGGGGTAATGGATTCCAACTGAAACAGGGGAAGTTCAGGTTGGAGATAAGGAAGCAGCTCTTCCCTGTGAGGGTGGCGAGGCACTGGAACAGGTTGCTCAGAGAAGTGGTAAATGCCCCATCTCTGGCAGTGTTGAAGGCCAGGATGGACACAGGGGCTTGGAGCAAGCTGCTCTAGTGGAAGATGTTCCTGCCCATGGCAGGGGTTGGAACTGGATGAGCTTTAAGGTCCCTTCCAACACAAACCAGCTTGGGATTCTGGTGTTGAACATGATAGAATCATGGAACGGTTTGGGTTGAAGAGATCTTAAAGCTCTTCCAGTTCCAACCACCTGCCACAGGCAGGGACAGCTTCCACTAGAGCAGGTTGTTCAAACCCCATCCAACGTTTTACTGGACCGGGTTGACCTGACATCTCAGTCAGGTGTTTTAATAGTGCCCTGTTCTTGTGTCTCCTTCACTACTTCCCCATCAGGATGCATCGAATGATGAAAGAAGAATCAAGTTTCAGGACAAGCAGCCTGGAGAAAGTGACGCGGGACCCGAGCAAAGAAAAGCTGCACATGAAGCTCTGCAGTGGGTCCTGCCATGCCGAGCAGATCCTCCAGACGCTCAACTCCTACAGGCAGAGCGGCATCTTCACCGACGTGGTGCTATTAATTGACGGACAAGAGTTCCCTTGTCACCGTGCCACTTTGTCAGCCAACAGCACCTATTTCAGGGCCATGTTTGGTGGCAACCTCAAGGAAGGCCATCAGGATATCATTAATATCCAGAAGATATCTGCTTCCACTATGTCTCTCCTTCTTGATTATATGTATGGGGGGAACATCACCATTCAGGAGGACAATGTTGAAAGCATCTTGGAACTGTCTGACTTGCTGCAGATCTCCAAGCTCAGAGATGCCTGTGTCACCTTCCTCGAAGGCCAGCTTCACCCATGCAATTGCTTGGGCATTATGAAGTTTGCTGATTCATTCTCCATTGCTTCTCTGACAGAGAAGAGCAAGAGGTTCATGCTGGAGTGTTTTGTGGAGGTGTCGTGCCATGAGGAGTTCCTGGAGATGGATGTGAAGGAGCTTGTTGAGTATCTGTCTGATGAGGAGCTGGTGGTCCCCAAGGAGGAAGTGGTCTTTGAGGCAGTCATGCGCTGGGTACGGCATGATGTACGTGCCAGGAAGGGAGCCTTGAAGGACCTCCTTGAGCATGTACGTCTGCCCCTGCTCAACCCCACCTACTTCCTGGAGAAGGTGGAAATGGATGGGCTCATCCAGGACTCTAAGGAGTGCATTCCTTTGCTGCATGAGGCCCGCAAGTACTACATCCTGGGGAACGAGGTCAGCTCGGTGCGATCAAGACCCAGAAGGTAAAGCTCAGCATCATCTTCCCTAAACCAGCATGGCCTCAGCTGATGGATCTTAAAGTCTGAGGGGAGTTCTTGGGTCGTGTTATTGTATTTTTCCTCTGCTTCTTGTTTGGTCTCCCTGCTTCCAAAATGAAGGCATTGGAGATGTTTGCCTGGCTTTAAAGATTCCTATGAATTATAATAATGAATGTGACACTTCTTGGGGGACAAGAAGTGTTCTAGGTACACTGCTCTGGGTGTGCAATGATGTTCTGCAGGTATCTGCTCAGACTATGGGCAGGAAGGGGTGTTTTTAACTCTTGATCTGCTGCCACCAATGGGTGGAGCACTGAGTTGAGACCTGTTTTCCATTCCCAGCTCTCCTCTTATTTCACCTCTTTTGGTTTCTCTCCCACCTTATCCATGCTGCAGGAAGGCTCGGACCACGTCAGTCCTCCTGGCTATCAGCATGGTGCCTCGCTCAAAGGCATTGCTGCAGGGTCAGGAATTAACGTCCAGGGATCAAAAGCAGTTAGTGTCCTAGACGTTCCCAAACTATTGTTCTTTGCTTTGATTGATCGATGAGCAGAAAGAAGTTAAAGAGATGCTGACCCAGGCAGCTGCCAGTGTAAAGTGGAGGAGACGGAGATATAGTGATTTCTAGCATTGGGTGTGTGTAGAAATATGTACCTTCTAGTGACTGTTTAGTTTGGACTTGACCAGCCACATTTTAGGTCTCTGTTGTTTCTTCATGGTGCTGCAGGTTCCTTATGGTGTGCTTGATAAGAGTGCTGATGGATACCTCTGCTCTGGGGTGGGTTGTCATATCAAACGAAGTTGGTTTGTGATGCTTCCTATGCTTTTCCAGAGGACACCCATGACCACGGGGCTGCAGAGCCAGGTCCTTGTGCTCTCCTACTCTTCAGCCCAAGGAGTGCAGGTTTTTATGTCACTCAGTGAAGCATCCTGGGCAGAAGGATGGAGGTTGCCCCAGTGCACCTCAGAAGTCCCAGCCTGGCATTTAGATCATGTTTCTGTCCGGTGGAAAAGGTGGTTTAACACATGCTCCCTTTGCCTAATAGCAGAACAAGCTCCAGCCCAGGTTGGATGGGGCTTGGAGCAAGCTGCTCCAGTGGAAGGTGTCCCTGCCTGTGGCAGGGGGTTGGAACTGGATGAGCTTTAAGGTCCCTCCCAACACAAACCGGTCTGGGATTCTATTATATTCAGAACTGCTCAACAACAGGATGCAAACAGCTAAAATCCTCTGTGGATAAATCCTACCCCTCAGCATCCACATTTTACCTCCCTCCTTTCACAGCTTTAGTCTCAAGGGAATTGCCTCAACCTGCACAAACCAGGGCAGAGCTGGGGATTGGTCCAAGTCTTTCAAATCCTCTCTCACCCTCTTCCTTCCTCTCCCTCCTCTCCTGCAGAACCATTCCTCTCTTGCCACCTACTACTTGGCAGGATTTCCCTTCCCCTCACGTCTGCCTTCTCTGCTCGCTGCTGCTAGAGCTGGGGAGAGATTAAGATTTCTTGGAAGCACTTCTCTCTGTGGGCAGAGAGCTTGTTCAGGCAGGAGGCCAGGAATGGCTTTCCATGCCTGTGGCTGTGCCTTGAGGATTACTAGGTTGGATTCTGCTGGAAGGGGGAGGGATTGCAGGAGGCAATCTCATGAGGGCCTTTTAAAGGTCATTCCCCTTTTCTTTCCCTATGCAGTTTGGACCTCTTCCTACCTAAGTGTTTGGGAGGTACCTTTGATTTCATCACGTAGATAAAAGGGAAGATGCAGTGGTGAAATGATTTGCCCAGAAAATCAGTAGTTGATACAGGAGAGGATCTTGCTCTATCTGTGCTGCCCGTGTCCTGGATAAGATGAGAGGGATGATGGAAAGATCTGGTCCAGAAACTTACCCATGCCTTTCATGGTCTAGGTTCATGGAGCTGTCAGAAGTCATCATTATCATTGGGGGCTGTGATAAGAAAGGGCTTCTCAAGCTGCCCTTCACAGACCTCTACCACCCAAAAAGCAGGCAGTGGACAGCCCTCTCCAGCGTGCCTGGCTACACCAAGTCAGAGTTTGCTGCCTGCACACTGAAGAATGATGTTTACATATCAGGTGAGACACCCTGGACCAAATGGTCCTTTCCTGGTTGCACCTTTGCTTGGACCGCTACTCCTTAGGTGTATTCAGTAGGAATTATTCACATGCATCTGACTTTGGAGCAAAGCCACTTCTTGGTGAAGTTTTTCCTTAGGTGGTTTGGATTATATCCAAAGGAACAATATCACTTTTGAGTTGGAGGATGGCAGTATGAACAAAACCTTTCCCTCCTGTTGGGGATCCATCAAAAGTGTTTTGCCATGGAATGAGCTGGTTTTGGTGCGTGCCATCAAGACAGAGCTTCCTAAAACATCAGTCTCCTGCCTCAGTTAAGTACAATGCCTATCAGATGAGCTCTATGTAAAGGATGGAACAGTATAACAAATGCCTTGAAGTCCATAAAGTATCTCCCTTTGGAAGCTGAGTTTACATGGCCATAACCCAACAACCATATTCTGGCCCGAGTTGTTTGATTGCATGGAGGACTTATACTATATTGTGGTGTAGTGAGGTGATGGGGTTGTCCTTGGGTTCATACCAACCCTCTGTCCCTCTGTTTTCAGGAGGACACATCAGCAGCAACGATGTCTGGGTGCTGAGCTCCCAGTTGAACGTCTGGATCAAGGTTGCTTGTTTACAGAAAGGCCGATGGAGGCACAAAATGGCAACTCTTCAGGGCAAGGTAAGCGATGGCCTGAATCTGGAGAGAAACCACATGGAGCACCCCAATTCCTCCTGCTGCCCAGTACAATGAGAAACTGTCATTGTGTGTTTGTCTTCCAGGTCATTTAGAGTCAGATTTAGAATCATAGAAGCATAGAATAGTTAGGGCTGGAAAGGACCTTAAGATCATCCACTTCCAACCCCCTGCCATGGGCACGGACACCTCACACTAACCCATGGCACCCAAGGCTCTGTCCAACCTGGCCTTGAACACCGCCAGCGATGGAGCATTCACAACTTCCCTGGGCAACCCATTCCAGTGCCTCACCACCCTCACATTAAAGAACTTCTTCCTCATATCCAATCTAAACTTCCCCTGTTTCACTTTGAGCCTGTTACCCCTTGTCCTGTCACTACAGTCCCTCATGAAGAGTCCCTCCCCAGCATCCCTATAGGCCCCCTTCAGATACTGAAAGCTGCTCTGCGGTCTCCACACAGCCTTCTCTTCTCCAGGCTGAACAGCCCCAACTTTCTCAGCCTATCTTCATACAGGAGGTGCTCCAGTCCCCTGATCATCCTCGTGGCCTCCTCTGGACTTGTTCCAACAGTTCCATGTCCTTTTGATGTTGAGGACACCAGAACTGCACACAATACTCCAAGTGAGGTCTCACAGAGCAGAGCAGAGGGGCAGGATCACCTCCCTCCACCTGCTGCTCACGCTCCTTTGGATGCAGCCCAGGATCCAGTTGGTTTCTGGGCTGCGAGCGCACACTGCAGCCGGCTCATGGTCATTTTCTCATCAACCAACACCCCCAAGTCCTTCTCCTTGGGCTGCTCTGAATCTCTTCTCTGCCCAACCTGGAGCTGTGCCTGGGATTGCTCCCACCCAGGTGTAGGACCTTGCACTTGGCATGGTTAAACTTCATCAGGTTGGCATCAGCCCACCTCACAAGCGTGTCAAGGTCCCTCTGGATGGCATTCCTTCCCTCCACCATATCAACCGAACCACACAGCTTGGTGTCATCGGCAAACTTGCCGAGGGAGCACTCAATCCCACTGTCCATGTCACCGATGATTTGATGGGAGGACAACTAGGATGTAATGAAGATGTCACTCTGTGTGTGTTGTCACCTGATGTAGCCACAAAGGAAGGTGTAGCATTAGTATCTATCACGGTACAGACAGCTGTGTTAAGTCTTTGGGTGAAAGCTATACACTTTGGGGTAATTCATAGAACCGTAGAATGGTTTGGGTTGGGGAGAACCTTTAAAGGTCATTTAATCCAAACCCAAGGTTTTACCATGGCTTGATGTCCATCTTTCTGGCCAAGTCCTGGTCTCTCCTCCCATACACCATGACAGCAAAGCCCCGTAGGTGAGACCAGGAGTTTCTAATCCATTTGCTTTGCTCCTCTTGTGGTAGATCTACGCTGTGGGAGGCTTTGACGGCTTTTACCGCCTCTCCAGCCTGGAGTGCTATGACCCCTTCTCCAACACTTGGTCAACCTTGACCCCGCTGCCTCAGGCCGTGAGCTCGGCGGCTGTGGTTTCCTGCCTCAACAAGCTCTATGTGCTGGGAGGTGCTGTGGATGACACCGCTAACACCGACAAGGTACTGCTGGGGCATCAAGGATGGATGGGGACATGAAAAAGAAGATTTGCCAGGGAATGTGGAGGGAATGGGGTTGTCCTTGACCCACAAGAGCACCTTGTTTGGAAGAGTAATGAAGTCTCCCTTATAATAAGATGGGAAGTCACGCATTTAAATGGAAGCCAATGAGACTTATGGACCAGAAGGGAAGGTGTCAGGAGTTAGAATATATTAGGCATGGTTTCAGTAGAGCCTGGTCAGCCCTGAGTCACCATAGAACAAACCTCCAACAGTGTGGACATCCATTCACGTAAGCAGCAGCAACAGTAACTTCCTGGAGGAGACCTCTGCAAGCCAAACATGATGTTTCTGGTCTCCTGAGCTTCAGGAAGAGCCATCAATGCCTCTCAGCTCCATCTCTGAACACTTCACCATGTGCAGTCTGGGTTGAGAACAGCCGCTCTGGGGGCTTATATTTGTCTGGGAGACTTGAATGCAAGAAGCAATGCTAGAACCCCTCATCCCTTTGCTCTCTGGGTGCTGAAGCCCCCATCCATGCTTCTGTCCCTATGCCCTGTTGTTCTAGTGAATAGCAGCTTCATGCAAGCAGGGAGATGTGGTAAATCCATGTTCCCATAGCTGTGTTTCTCCTTCCAGGTCCAGTGTTACGACCCAGAGGACAACAAGTGGAGGCTTTTGTCTCCCACTCCTTTCTACCAGAGGTGCATCAGCGCTGTCTGCTTGGACAACATCATTTATGTTGTGGGTGGACTCCTCAGTAAAATCTTCAGCTATGACCCAAGGAAAGACAGTTGGAGAGAAGTGGCCACTCTCCCTGGGCCTCTGGTAAGGAAGAAGATCAGGAAAGAAGCTCTAAACCTTCCTTCTCTATACACAACAGCAGTCATTGGGTTTTGCTGAGATTGAAGGCAAGGAAAATACATTATGGGTTTGGCTCTGAGCATGTGAATGTGCAGAGCAATTCAAACCTATTTGAATATGTATTCATGATGTATTCACCATCAGTGTCCATACTGCTTGGAGGAGGTCTCTTCCATGGCAAACCCAGGTTTTCTTGCTCAGGCTGGGTCTACACTAGCTATTAATTCTAGATGAGTGTATCTGTAGGGTGAAACTACTGGTGTTGAGTACCATGCTATGTGTTTCAGGGTGAGGGTTATACTGGCTTTAGTCTGGTCCATGGACTGAACACACACTCATGGTGGCTGTGTATCTTGCTTTAGTGTCATCATGGTTGACACTAAACATGGATCTCCAAGGCCATGCTGCAATGTGAACTGTGGCGCAGTGAAGAGCAATGATGGGGTGCACCCTTTTAAGTGGCTTAGACGTGGAGGTGATGGATGGTTCTCTGGGCTTTTGCTGTGCTTGTCAGTCTGTGCTGTTCCTGGGGGGCTGCCAGAAACAGCAGTGGTCCCATCACTGTCTAGAGGCATGTCAAATACCTGAACTCTAATTGAAACAGTAGGATTGCAGCACCCCAAAAGACAAACATCATTTATCCTACCCCCTTCCCATTCCCCTTCCCCTTCTTTTTCCTCTTCCCCTTCCCTTTCCCTCTTCTGGGCAGGTGAGATTTGAGCCCATTGCAATGACTTAACCCCATCACCTAAAGCTTGAGGCTTACTCCTTAACTCTAGGGCTTTCCTTCTGCTTTCCAGGAGAGCTGTGGCCTGACGGTGTGTGGAGGGAAGATCTACATCCTGGGTGGCCGGGATGAGAATGGGGAGGGCACGGACAAGGCGTTCACTTTTGACCCGGTGACGGGTAGCGTGGAGCAGCAGCCACCGCTGCAGCGCTGTACCAGTTACCACGGCTGTGTGACCATCCTGCAGCACACCAACAGATGACCACAGGGCTTCAACTGCATCCACTTCCCACCCAGAGCTTCCCCTTGAGGCAGTGGCCATGCAGCACGTGGACAGACCCCTCATTTTTCATGGAGAAGGGCAATAGAAGCCATTGAAGATGCTCCAACCAGCCCCTGATGACGGACTGATGATACCAATGGCTTTGATGCTGATCTGGAAGAGAAGATGAAAAGGTGCTGGGCTGTGTGAAGCTGCATTTAAGACCTCGCCACAGCAGGATTCAAGTATCCTTGCAGCCCCTGGGACTGCTGAATTTGACCTTTACTTAGGTTTTTGTGGCTATAGATTACAGTTTTCCTTTACGTTGGCAGCAGAGGCTCATAGGCCTACAAGGACATGTAATTGCTGCTTTCTGATACCCAAGACTGTTGCAGTAACAAATTATAGTTATAGGATCCAATCCTTTAGCTAAAGCTATCAGGTATTTGTCTCTGTAGAAGCCTGGTTCAAACCATGGTGGCGATCTAAATGGTCATCAATGTCTATGAGGAATTAGACCCATTACAGTGGAAAGCTGAGATTGAGACTTCAATACTGATATTCCAAGAAAATCTCTGCGGTGAGTCCCCAAAACCTGGTTAAACAGCCCAAGATCTGGCTTCATTCTGCATGTTCTGTATGAGGGTCTATTCTCTTAAAGCCTAGATTTCTGTCTCTTTTCATATGTTTTGTGGTTGGGTTGCTGTCTCACTGTGTGCTTGTCATTGAGAGGACAAGTGAATGGTGTAGCCTAGAGTTCCTTCTTCAGAAAGCAGTAGGGGGAATATTAACATGTAGGAATGAAGCATGAAGGCCTGAAGCATGGTAGCCACAGAATCGCATCTGGCTCATTTTGGCTCTGCACTATGCTAGCAAGTATTAAACTAAACTCAGCATTTAACAAATTTGATACAGAATCCCTTGGAGCCAGAACGTGCAGCTCATTTGAAGGGTGAGATTTTAATTACACACACTGTGTTGCTCCAAGCCAGTTGGTCTCGGGTCTAGAAATGATCCTGAGTACATCTGATTAGGTAGAACAACCACAGATTTTGGTGTCAGTGTCTTTACTCCTAGACTGGATGCGATAAATTCGGATGGCTCCATGTAAATGTTCCTGTTGTTCGAGTTGCAGCTAATTGTTGAGTGGGCTCTCTTAAACTTCCATTACTTGTACATTGTGGGGTGTACCCCTATAGCAGGCTGCTGCCTGGCTGCTGGCTTCTCTGCACCTTCCTTTCCTCACCCCAACGATGACTTCTTCCTGAAGTAGAGGAAATGACTTTGTCCCCTGGTCCAGATGCTCCACCTTCAGGGCATTTAGTCGTCTTAAATCAGGTTTTGACTGTTTCTCCCGTATCGCTGGTTTCTATGAGGTCCTCTTTAGTACTTCTGTCAACTCTGAGAAGTTCACCTCTTCTTCATGATGACATGAGGCTTACCTGTACAACATGGCAAACAGAAGTCCCTGCTGAAGAGCCAAAGCTAGTTGTACTAGGACACACTGATCTCTTCCCTTTAGGAAGTGTATGCTCTTCCATTGCTGAAGAGGCAAGCACAGTGTTTCACTGCATAAAATGTCCCTTATGCTCTTCATAGTCACATCTAGGAGGTCTCAGGGCTATCAGAGTCATCCTGATCGTCAAGGTGCACTATTTGGATGTTTTCAGCCTCAAATTCTCCTTAAGGCCTTTGCATGTGGGTTAGCCCTTTATCAGATCATGAGCAGCATAGTGTGTTCTTTAAGCAATATGAAGGAGAATCAGTACTCATATAGGTTATTCCCATGAGGGCAGAAAAGGAAATTCATGCTGGAAAAAGGCAATTTTACTGCAGTCAAATTGCGTCCACAGTGGAGTGTTTAATGGAAGGGAGATATGGGAAGAAACTGGCAGCTTTCCTTCAGCTGGTTAAATTGGCGCAAAAGAAAGCACAAGCACATCAACCTATGCTGTGATAGCCCTCAGGGCCAAAGGCCTCTATCCTTCTATAGCCTGATCTCCTGAGGATAAAGTTCACCTTTCCTCCCCGTTTTTGCCTCTCTTACTGTTCCCCTGTGCCTTAAGCAATTCACCGCTTTGGTATGGGCACCCTGTCAAAGTCTGTGGCTTGGGACCCCCTATCGCCACCTTGACCCATGATTCGTATTGTAGAACATTTTATGTTGTAAGGGACCTTAAAGCTCATCCAGTTCCAACCCCTGCCATGGGCAGGGACACCTTCCACTAGAGCAGCTTGCTCCAAGCCCCTGTGTCCAACCTGGCCTTCAACACTGCCAGGGATGGGGCACTTACCACTTTGGTCAACCTGTGCCAGCGCCTCAGCACCCTCACAGTAAAGAACTTCTGCCTTATCTCCAACCTGAACTTCCCCTGTTTCAATTTGAACCCATCACCCCTTGTCCTATCCCTACAGTCCCTCATGAAGAGTCCCTCCCCAGCATCCCTGTAGCCCCCTTCAGACGCTGGAGCTGCTCTGAGGTCTCCACGCAGCCTTATCTTCTCCAGGCTGAACAGCCCCAACTTTCTCAGCCTATTTTCATACGGGAGGTGCTCCAGCCCCTGATCATCCTCGCAGCCTCCCCTGTACTTGCTCCAACAGCTCCATGTCCTTCTGATGCTGAGGACACCAGAACTGCACACAGTGCTGCAAGTGGGGTCTCACCAGAAAAGAGAAGAACCTTGGATCATTCCATTTAGCTGAAGGATAGGGAAACTCTTGCTCCTATTTTGGCATGATAGAAAGAGTATTTCCAGAGAAAATGAGAAGTGATTTGTCTTGGCTGATTCTTGCTTTCCTTGTGACAGAAGTACACAAATCATGAACTTATCTGCCCCTACAATCTTCTTCTGTGTGAGACAGCATTCCTCAGACCACATGTAAAGCACTTCCTTGCTCTGTTTACAGCAATGCACATTCTTGCTGTGGGTGCTCTGTATAGCAAAAGACGTAGAAGGAAGTATTGATCATCTGCAAAGCATGTGCAGGAGTTCCAGCTTTGTGTATTTAAGCTTCTAAAAACAAAATAAATGACTCCTTTTGCACTCCAAAGCAGTGACTGTCGATCACTTCCAAGCAGCATTTAAACCATCCCTTCCTCTCCCCATTCCTTTGGGTTTTCCTGCTGCCTGTCTCAGCAGTTGCATTATTTTGGGTACGTTTGCATTTTGAATAGGAGCCAGAGGGAAGAAGAAGCTGTCTGTGCACAAATCACATGGATGGTGCAGACAGCAAGATCCTCAGGGACTGATAACATTTATCCATGACAGACAAACTAGAAGAGTTATAAATAACCTGGCAGACAGGGCTGCTGTGGAAAACAAGCTGAAACGCTTCATAGACTTTGCTGCCTCATAAAGAAATGCCCTTTTCATGATGGCAAATGAGATGTCATGCAACTGGGCAAGAAATAAGTGCCACCCAGAGCTAAAGGAGGGTCCTGTGAAGCCGTGTCCAGAGGGGGTTTGGTGGCTACAGTGGAGAAACAGCTAAAGCAGATTCCAGTGTGACACTTGGAAGAGATGTGATACTCGGACGTGTGAGCAAATGGGTGGTGCAGAGGGTTGCACTGGGTCACTGCTATCATTGAAGAGGAGAAGGGACCATGGGAGCAGATCATAGAATCATAGAATGTTTTTTGTTGGAAGGGACCTTAAAGCTCATCCAGTTCCAACCCCGTGCCATGGGCAGGGACACCTTCTACTAGAGCAGCTTGCTCCAAGCCCCATTCAACCTGGCCTTGAACACTGCCACATCCACTTGCTGGAGCATATGAGGACTGGGAGGAGCAGAGCAGAGCCATAAGAATTGTTCAGGAGTGGGGTTACATCATGCTCAGGCTGTGACATTTAGCAGAAAGAAGGCACAGCCACATTTGATAGCCAGTCTGACCATGAGTGTCATGACCATGAGTACCTTCAGAGACACTGCAGGGCTATTTAGCTCCCCAGCAAGCAAAATCCAATCATGGGAAGAGCAAGACATGTAAATCTAAATAGGTGTTTGTATGCCTGAAGTGAGGTTCCTAAGCTTCAGCTTTCAGCCATTGGGAAGTTCAGTGGACTCCAGAAAGAATCTGGAGCTTCCTCCGAAGTCACTATGGAAAAGGGATCCCTCTAAAGAGCGAGTCAAACCCTTTGCTTTAGATATGTCTCTTGGAGCAAAATGGACTGGAGAGAGACCTTAATGACTCCTTGAAGTACCTACCTTTAGTTGGAAAAGGTTTCCTTTTGGATGAAGCCTCTTTTGTACCCTGCAAGTCCTTCCCATCAAGGCTAGAGGCATTTTTGTAGGAGATGCTTTAGTTCTACCCAAATTATCACGCTCTTGGGAACTGTGAGAAACGAAGCACTTGTCTTAAATTATTTTATTACAATTCTTTTTTAATTTTGTGGTAATTTTAGCATTTGTCTTACAGAAAGTTTGAGCCTGCTGTTGTGTGGAGTGAAACCATCTGCCTCCAGCTCGGGTCTGCTGAGGCACCATGGAGCAGCCTCTAGTATGTGCTTTGGCAGGAGGTGAGAGCCATCAGTGCTTCACTGTGGGCACCTTAGGGAACATTTCTCACCACCCACTTCTCTCTACCTAGTGCAGGCTGAGATGGCTGCATTCAAGCAGGAGGCTTACTCCAGGCTTACTCATTGGAGATAACAACAGTTCCACACTGTTTTACCATGGACTTGCTTGGGCTAAGCCCACCAGTGACTTCCACAGACCCAGATGGAGACCAGTTCTAAGACCACCGTTGACTTGCCATCTACTTGGTCATAGAAACTATTTCATCTGCTCACTCATGCTGCGTTTTCACCTCTCTTAACCCCAAACTTCCTTCTCTAGTTTTATCTTGTCACATACAGGCTTGAGCTCCAGAGGTACATCCCTTGCCCCATGCCATCCCCCTGGCCTTTGCTGTTTCATCTATTCCTTTTCCTTCTTGCCCAACCCCTTAAATCCCAACGCATGTGCTGTCTCTAATGAATCTATTTACTCATATGGTAATCATTGTTTTTAATGCATAGATCTGAAAAAACACCTCCCCAGCGTGAATGTGGCAGCACATCACTATTCTCCAGCCCCTGGAGGTGCTGAAGCTGTCTTTGCATTTAGCTGTCCAGCTGGCAGGAGATGATAGCGTCATGGGGCAGGAGCAGGGATTCAAGTCCCATCTGAAAGGATGAGGTAGTGCTGATTAGGTCAGATTAAGGGTCACATCAGCCAGCTGGGAACTGCTGAGCAGAGATAACAGCAGCTTCAGTGGCTGTCTGGCTGGCTTTAAATATCCCTGCAAGAAGGAACGGGAGGCCGAACTGTGTCAGATTTATTGTGACCAGATTTACTTCCTATTAAATGTAAATAATGGTAGGACCAGCAGGGTCAGTCAGATTCCCACTTTATGTGGAATAAGATGTTTGTAATGATAAGGATTGAATCCTTCTTTTAGGACTCATACACACACTACAGCTGTTCATGGGAGCGAGCCCTGGTTTGTGTGTATAGACTCAACAGGGGTTGTCCAGCTGTTGGGCTTTGTGTGTCGGTTCTCAAACGCTTCATCTCAGATGTGCAACTGAAAGGTGGAGCAATTGCACCTGGGTCAGCTTGTGTTTGAATGCAAGGAGACCATTTCAGGGATGGTGATTCCACCACTGCCCTGGTGCAGCTCGAGGCCGGTTCCTCTTGGCCTATCCCTTGTTCCTTGGGAGCAGAGCGCAGCCCCCTCCTGGCTCCATCCTCCTCTCAGGCAGTTGTAGGGAGCCATCAGGTCCCCCCTGAGCCTTCACTTCTCCAGACTGACCCCTCCTCGTGGCCCTCAGATGCTCCAACTTAACCCAGAACAGCACTACAGAACAGAAGGGGTGGATGGAGTTGAGATTGTCCTTAAGGACTGCACTGGGACAGGAAGGCAGAGGTGTAACATCTCTGAGAAAGGTAATTCTTGTCTCACAGAGCCAACTAAGGGTACCCACTGCTCTGCATGGGAAGGTTGCTTGGGATCCCATCCAGCCTAGGCTTGGCAAACACTGGTCATTGACAGTCTGTGCGGGGTCTCTCTGTTTGGTTCCCATTAATCTCTGCAGAAAGGGGATTCAGAGGCATGCCTGGGCTGTGGCCAAAAGCCTTTGTGCCCCTGCTTTGGTGACAGAGCCTGCTTGCAGTGAGCTGCCAAGACACCAAAGGAGACTGAAAGCCTGTGTGCAACAAGCCCCACAAGCAGCAGGAAGCAGGGGCTGCTCTGCATGGAGGAGCCACCACAGCTCCAGAAGGTTATTCCATCCACGTAAGCTGCTTGGGCAGCTCTGTCCTCCATGAAGGACAGAGATGCTCAAAGGAGCCGCAGGAGCTGGATGCAAAGGCTGAAGAGGAGGGGAAAATCCAGGATGTGGAGCTAAATGAAGGTAATTCTTTGTGGTAAAGTACAATGAGGTGTATAAGAGCTAAACTGTGGTTGCTTCAGCAATGAAGGAGGTCTACCTAGCATTACAAGTGGTTTCCACTGTCAAAATATGCTTTGCTCCTCTTAATACTCTTGTGGGATAGGGAAATACCCCAGTCAGAGGTGGTATTGGAAGCATAAAAGATAGGTGAAGACCCAGCTCTACAAAGCTTTTGGGTGCCCTGAAGTATTTCTCCAGTCACTAAGGCCAGATAAAGGCCACGGTGGCTTGTCCAAGGACTCAGGTGGGAAGCAGAGATGCGACAAGTTTCCCCACCTGAGTTAAGCTGCTTTATAGAGGTACTAGTATGAAAACCCCACAGTAAATAAAGAGATCTGGTTCACTTTCTGGTGGCACTTTTGTCTCTTCACTGAATGTAAAAGTGTGAGTATCAGATAGGGTGATGATTTAGAATTTCTCCACTGCTTACAGCTGCATCTGTCAGGGTCTGTAGTGATAGGACAAGGGGTGATGGGTTCAGACTGAAACAGGAGAAGTTCAGGTTGGAGATAAGGAAGAAGTTCTTCCCTGTGAGGGTGCTGAGGCGCTGGCACAGGGTGCCCAGAGAAGCTGTGGCTGCCCCATCCCTGGCAGTGTTGAAGGCCATGTTGGACACAGGGGCTTGGAGCAAGCTGCTCCAGTGGAAGGTGTCCCTGCCCATAGCAGGGAGTTGGAACTGGACGAGCTTTAGGGTCATTTCCAACACAAACCAGTCTGGGGCTCTATGATCCCAAATCTGATGTTTAGTGTTACTACATTTGACCATCTATCCTGCTCCCAGGAACCGTTTCTCTTCATAGGAAGGACCATTTTTAGTACATCATTGCACACATACATAGATTAAAGCTGCTAGGAAAATTGGATGCCATACACTTTGGGCCCATCCCCTTAGCCCTGGAAGAGCAGAAATCTGCAATACATGATCTGGGTATATTGTGAAGTCTGTGGCTTGAGCCCAAGCAAACCAGGCTGCATCATATTCAGCTCTAAGTAAAAAACAACAACCGAGAGAAGTTTCTCATAGAACAACTACATAGTCGCTATTTCACCCCCTTTCTTTCCTTTTAGGAAGACTATTTCAAGGCTAGGTTGGATGGAGTCTTGGATGACATGGTCTAGTGTGAGTCATCCCTGCCCATGGCAGGGGGTTGGAGCTGCATGAGCTTTAAGCTTCCTTCCAACCCAAACTGTTCTATGATCCTATGATAACTGAGACCCTTTTAAGTAAGAAGCCAGGGTTGAACCAAGAACCTCTAAAGAAACATAAAACAAGCAAAACGAAGCCAACTTTCTCAGGGGAAGAGGTTTCCTCCTCCTTCCATTCCAGTCAGTGCGCTCCAGAGCCCCAGTTTCAAGAAGAAACTACGAACACTAGAGGAGATTTATGCTTTCGGGAGGCACTATGCTCATTCCTTCCCTTTTCCTCTAATTAAGGCATTCCAGGAGTTATTACTGGAGGTGTTAGCAATGGTATCAAAGCTCTTCATAGCGACCAACTCAACCCCCTCAACAACACTTAAGGCCTAATGAAGAATATAGGAAAGTTATTAAAAAGCCTTTTACTGACTCTTGTTTTCATAATAACACAAGAGGGAAGCAGAAAAAACCCTGTCAATGTACATGGATAGATTCATATTCAGACCATGCCACAGTAGATGATGGGGACAGTATGGTGAGCCCTTGGGGTTGCCTTAACCCCTCTGCACCAGGCCCATCAATCATGCTAAAATAGGCACACACTGCCCCACATCTATAATGCCTTTAACATCTCTATGCCCCTCTTTTAGTGGAATTTGCTCAACTTCCATGCACTAAGAGTATGATACCAAGGTCCTTTCCAACCCTAACTATTCTATGGTTCTATGATACCGCCAAAGTAGGAAATACCTATCTCCCATTGAACCTGATGGGATATAGGTGCCCAAGGGATGCTGTTCTGCTTTGTTTGCTCCGGGTTGCCCAGCAAGTCAGTGGCAGAACATGGATTTCAATGCACATCTCCCATAGCCTGTGCCAGGGCTTGTGCGGTCTCAATTGTTTCAGCTCCTATAGTCTGCTGCTTGCATTCAAACATGAGCTTGCCTGGTTACAATCCCCCACGCTCTCTGCAATGCCTTGGCAAAGGAGAACTGAAATGGGCTTTGCATAACTCCAATGCAAAACCACAGGCTGGCTGGGGGAGCTGGAAAAGTCACCACTAAACAGACAAAGGCATTTTAGCTTTAGAAAGAGAAATGTGGTGGTTGAAAGTGGTTAATAAACCAGCCAGAAGTGGTTTAAAGGCAGTAAATAAGGAATATTTGGTCATTTTCATAATGCACACACTAGAGGTCATGTAATTAATTGCCAGGTTGAAGCTACAGACATACTTGATGATCTTAAAGGTCTCTTCAAACCTAGCTGGTTCTAGGATTCTGTGCTGAAGTGGCTGTTTCCCTTCATGTCATTAACATGAAGCTGTTGCCACAAGACACTGAATGTCAAAACTTCACATGGGCTCAGTAAAGCAAATGGACAAAGTTCACGAAAGGAGAATTCTATAGGGAGCATTAACACCGAGATACCATTTCCAGCTCAAGAAACCCATGAGCTGCAAAGTGCTGGGGGAATACACAGTGAAAGCTCTGGGGAGACCCCCCCTGCAGTCCTGATCCCGCTCTGGGGCAGCAGCACAAGAGGGACGTGGAGCTGTTGGAGCGAGGCCAGAGGAGGCCATGGAGCTGCTGCGAGGGCTGGAGCAGCTCTGCTCTGGAGCCAGGCTGAGAGAGCTGGGCTGGGGCAGCCTGGAGAAGAGAAGGCTCCTGAAGGGGAGACCTTAGAGCAGCTCCAGTGCCTGAAGGGGCTGCAGGAAAGCTGGAGAGGGGCTTTGGACAAGGGATGGAGGGATAGGCCAAGGGAATGGCTTTAAGCTGCCAGAGGGGAGACTGAGATGAGCTCTTAGGCAGAAGCTCTTCCCTGTGAGGGTGCTGAGGCGCTGGCACAGGGTGCCCAGAGAAGCTGTGGCTGCCCCATCCCTGGCAGTGCTCAAGGCCAGGTTGGACCCAGGGGCTTGGAGCAAGCTGCTCCAGTGGAAGGTGTCCCTGCCCGTGGCAGGGGTTGGGACTGGATGAGATTTAAGGTCTCTTCAACCCAAAGCAGTCTGGGACTCTATGATTCTGTATTTACTCGCATCTTCTAATCACCTTGAAATACTGCACTAGAAAGGTGTTTAACCTGAGCCCAAAGAGCTGGTTTTGTGCTCTGAAGACTGAGATTTCCAAGGGCCTGTGTAACTGCTGCTCCAAAGACCCAGAGCAGCCTTTGTTTCAGCTGCTGAGCAGCACCAACCTTCACTTTACATGCAATATGAATCACTGTAACGTCCTGCTGGGCTGAGCTGAATTTACCTCGAAGAGATGATTTGCCCTTAAACAGCTTTTCTGCCAGAGATAGAGGGATGGGGGGTGTACAATGCGATATAAATCAGTTGTCTCCACTGTGCCCCTCAGACAGATGAAGTGAGGGCAGTGATCCTGCTTATGGCCCTTTGATTAGAATGCAGCATAAACAACACAGATTTATTCAGGCCGGGGGAATACTGAGCAGCTGATCGCATGCTAAATATTAATGCCCAGCTGGGGGATTCCTCGGAATGATATTGTTCCACCCCTCTGTAATGAAGCTGGCAGTAGACGCTCTCCAGAGCTCATTAATGGAGTGGGAACCGTGTCTATAAATTCAGACTCACATGGGAAGAGGATGGGGCTGGATTTGCTTTGGCTGCAGATGAGGGGTCTGATAGTGGAGAAGAAGCTTTTCCAGCTCTGAACTGGTAAGGCTATCCCCCTTGCTCTGTGACCAAGGTTCCTTGGCTAGAAACACTTTGCTTTCGAATGGGGGGGCAGAGAGGAGAGCTGATGGATTTGACTGCAAGTCAACAGTAGATAAAACAGATAATGGAGGCTCAGGGCATCCCTCCCTCCTCTTTCCCTGTCGTCTGCTCTGTCCCCAGTACCACTCCTTGATGCAGTGTTTCTGTTTCCAAGAAGAATGCCCTCTCCATCAACCTGGGATGATGGTGACCTCCGAGAGAAGCACTGATGTTGCCTTGGTCAGCATCCAACCACCCTTCTTAGACAGGGGGGAATGTGATCAGCACACGGTGTATTATATGAAACACCTTTCTTTAGGGCTTTCATACAACCTCACTCCTTTCCTGGAGTGGTTTTGACCTCAGCCTGCTCCCCCCTGATGAGGGACAATAGTTCTTGGCTTGTCTTTGGTTTAGCTGTTGGCACATGGGTGTGCTTAAACCTGGCTATGTTACAATCAGTTGTAGTAAGAGCACAGCACAGCACCTTCGGAACTGCTCTGTCCAGGGCTGACTCTTTCAAGAGGCTTCAGCCCATCTACTGAGACACTGGCAGGGACCACAGGATGCTTTTGTCTCAGCAGAGGTGGGTTTGGAAGAGAATTAGTGGAAGGGTTTGGCCAAGCTCCATCCTTGGAGGTTTTCAAGCCACAACTGGATAAATCCCTCAATCCAAACCCCAGAGCTGTGAGCAGGAGGCTGCACCAAATGTCCCTTCCAGCCTACGTTGACTGTGATCCTAAGGGTCAGCCATTGGAGTTTGTGAGAAGTAGCTATTAAACAACAGGAAGAGCATCTCTCCTGCCCCAGGTAATGTAAATGTGCAAAAGGAGTCCATCTATCCACTGCAGACCAAGGAGTGACCTACAGGTACAACTTGGGGTTAAAATGCCCCCAAATACGTATGGATCTCACACTGGCATTCCCACTTTCTAGCCTTTGTTCTGCTGCATTAGTCACGCTGTCTCAACACGTTCCACTCCAATGCAGATGCATTTTTACTTCTTTTAAAGGCCTTTCTTCTACAGGAGGTTTAATCTTCCCCCACCTCCATGTATCCATGTCCCCAGCCTTTATCCACCCCTGTAATTGCATAGATACTATGGAGAAATGTCGCTTCCATAAAGGCCAGCGAGGTCAAAATGGAAATGCGGGCATCTCAGCATGACATTTAATTGTCCATCAGCTGATACACATGGAAAGTGTCAGAATAGGTGATTGATGGGCTGAGCATTACCCAGCCATGTACAGTCAGAGGCAACAGCCTGGGGACTGCTCTTTATGTGCAGACCAGTCCCCAGATAGCTGCTAAATAAAGGCACATGCAAGTAAACAAGAGAATTTCCTGTGTGTGTATTCCAGATGAGGAGGAATAGATGTATTTATTCCTTCCTTTGTCCGTCTTTAACCAATTTATTCCAAGAAATACGGAGCGAGTGAGGAAAATGAAGGGAATAATAAGACGGGAATGGAGCTACCCCACTGGGAATTCATCCAAACAGATGGATCTCCTACTGTATGAATATCTGATCGTGTTTCCTGCAGGGAATGAGGAGGGAAGAAGCAGGAATTGCAGCAGATCAATACCTGGCATCAAGCATGGTGGCACCAGCAGAATTGATCGTGGTTTGGTTTATATGACACCAGGCCTGTTGGTAGCAGGCAGGATACACGTCTCAATGGGGAAAAAGGAGCTTTGTGCAGGAGTTTAGCTGGGTTCATTAGAAGAGATGTGAACTAGATTTGAAGGGCGAAAGGGATAAACCCATGCTTAATAGAGAGAAGCCTGGGGACAGCATGCCAATGTCTGATGGTGTGCTTCGGAGGTCCTTTGATCTGCTGTCTCGATGGAGGCAGGGGATGGAGATCCATGCAGCCGCAAAGGGTTATTATGTGTTAAACACCACAGAACTGCCTGAGAATGGTCACATAGGCATTACGGCTTCTCCTCCCAAAAAGGTGGTGGGATCAATGGCTTAACTAAAGCGCATCTACATGGATGCAGGCAGCAAGGCCAATGAACAGGAGGAGCTGGAAGCCACTGAGCAGCAGGAAAACTGGTGCAGTTGCCAAAGGGATCTGGACAAGCTGGATCAATGGGCCGAGGCTAATGGCATGAGCTTCACCAAGGCTCGGTGCTGGGTCCTGCACTTAGGTCACAACAACCCCCTGCAATGTTTCAGGCTTGTAGAATTGTGGCTGGAAACTGCTCATGGAACAGGACCTGGGGGTGCTGATTGATGGGGCTGAGCATGAGCAGCTGTGCCCAGGCAGCTGGGGAGCCCCCAGCATCCTGGCCTGGATCAGCACCAGTGCGGCAGCAGGGCCAGGGCAGGGATTGTGCCCCTGCACTGCGCACTGGGGAGGCTGCACCTCGGATCCTGTGTTCAGCTCTGGGCCCCTCACTACAGGAGAGACATTGAGGTGCTGGAGCGGGGCCAGAGAAGGGCGATGGAGCTGGAGCAGGGCCTGGAGCACAGTGTGATGGGGAAGGGCTGAGGGACCTGGGGGGTTCAGATGGAGAAGAGAAGGCTCAGGGGGGACCTGATGGCTCCCTGCAACTGCCTGAGAGGAGGATGGAGCCAGGAGGGGGCTGCGCTCTGCTCCCAAGGAACCAGGGATGGGCCAAGAGGAAACGGCCTCGAGCTGCACCAGGGCAGGGTTAGATGGAGCTGAGGGACAATTCCTTCCCCAGAGGGTGCTCAGCATTGGAACTGCCCAGGGCAGTCACCGTCCCTGCAAGTGCTCACACACCATGGAGACGAGGCCACAGTGCCGTGGGACAGCGGTGGCCTAAGCAGAGCTGGGGAACGGTTGGAGGGGATGGGATTGAGGGGCTCTCCAAACTGGTTGATTCCATGATTCTGTGATTCTATGAAAGTCACTTGTGTCCAAGCAGGACAAGAGAAAAGCCGTTCAACACAAATCTTGCCTCTCTTAAAGAACAGCAATTAAAAGAGAAACCCCCCACAATTATAATACAAAAGTGTTCAAGGAAGAGCAGAAGTGTGCCAGAAAACAGCATTTTTATGAGTCACTTGCAGGCAGCAGCAGTTTATTTGCCAGGGCACATCTGTTCATACCCATCCTGATCTGCCAACAGCGCTGGTCTTAGCTCGGGTACAGTTGCCGCTGTGCAAACAGATGCTTATTTGGATGGCCCCTAGCTCCATCTTGTGCCTGACTTTACCCTCTCCTCCTTAAGGAGAAAATCCTTATTATGCACAAGTCATCCTGGGAGCAACCCTGGAATTCTGCACATCCCCCCAGCACACAGCACTGAGTTTTTTCTTCCTCTCTCCAAGCAATTACTATCAGTTGTCTAAGTCAGGTAATGAGCTTGCCATCTGATGCACCCTCAGTACATTATTTCACAGTGCCCTTGAGAATCAATGTAGGGTTTATGTGTGCGTGCATATAAATCATAGAATCATAGAATGGATTGGGTTGGAAAGGACCTTAAGATCATCCAGTTCCAACCCCTTGCCAGGGGCAGGGACACCTCCCACTAAACCATGGCACCCAAGGCTATGTCCAACCTGGCCTTGAACACCACCAGCGATGGAGCATTCACAGCTTCCCTGGGCAACCCATTCCAGTGCCTCACCACCCTTACAGTAAAGAACTTCTTCCTTATATCCAATCTAAACTTCCCTTGTGTAAGTTTTAACCGGTTACCCCTTGTCCTATCAACTACAGTCCCTCATGAAGAGTCTCTCCCCAGCATCCTTATAGGCCCCCTGAATATATATAGATTTTGCTGTTGCTTTTGACCTGTGTTTTTATTGGACAAGACCAATAAAAGGCCTTAAAAAGTGTAAAAAATGGTCTTAATGAAAGATCATTTAGTTTTTCAGGGAGATGCAAATATTTTGCAGTATTTTTCATGCAAATATTTTATTAATCAATTAATAATTCAATCCAAACTGATTTGCCTTAGAATTTTGAAAACACTACTTCCAGCTCTAATAGGAGAATGTGATAGTCTGATTTCATTGGAAGCTTCCCCTTCCTCTTCCCCTTCCTCTTCCTCTTCCCCTTCCTATTCCCTTTCCCCTTTCTCTTCCCTTTCCTCTTCTCTTTCTCTTTCCTCTTCCCCTTCCCCTTCCTCTTCCCTTTCCCCTTTCTCTTCCCTTCTTCCCTTTCCTCTTCCGTTTTTCCTTCCATCTTTCCTGGCCAGCAAGCCTGAATTGGGGGTATTTGCAAGGTACACTTGCCATGTCCAATGATTAATGCTTGGGAGCCATCACCTTGCTCCACTCGCTGCCCATCGGACCAAGAAGCCTATTCCCAGCCTATTTCCTAGGCAGAAGCGCCATCTGCTGCAAGATCAACACTTCTCCAGCCAAAAAGTCCAACGTTTTCTTCGACGCCATCAGGTTTGGAAAACACTGGGAAAGGAGAAGGTGTTTTCCTGTCCCCTGGATGAAATGGGGACTCAGGACCTGGCTATGAGGCACCTCTGCAAAATAACCTTTGCTTCTAGGGAACAGCCTGGAGAAGAGAAGGCTCCTGAAGGGGGGACCTTAGAGCAGCTCCAGTGCCTAAAGGGGCTGCAGGAAAGCTGGAGAGGGGCTTTGGCCAAGGGATGGAGGGACAGGCCAAGGGGAATGGCTTTAAGCTGCCAGAGGGGAGACTGAGATGAGCTCTGAGGCAGAAGCTGTTCCCTGTGAGGGTGCTGAGGCGCTGGCCCAGGGTGCCCAGAGAAGCTGTGGCTGCCCCATCCCTGGCAGTGCTCAAGGCCAGGTTGGCCACAGGGGCTTGGAGCAAGCTGCTCTAGTGGAAGGTGTCCCTGCCCATGGCAGGGGCTGGAACTGGGTGAGCTTTAGGGTCCCTTCCAACCCAAACCAGTCTAGGATCCTATGACAATCTTCCCTGGACTCACGGATTATGGCTGCTCCTGCTGGAGCTATTGTCCCTATTAATGTTTTTCAATGGTTTATCCTTTTTTCCTCCCCTTTTTTCCCATGTGCAATCAGTTAATTGTTCTCTTCTTCATTATAAGCTTTCTGGGGCAGGAACCCATGTACTATGCTGTCTGTGGGAGGAGTATATATGACCACCTAGCACAACTGGGCATTAGCGGGACTCTTGCCTATGCCTGAGCCTGTTAAATGCTCTACTGGTACACATTATAGTCAACACTTCTTAGTCAGAAATGGACATTTATGAAGGTGGGAGGGACCCTCAGTCCCAGACCACCCATAAGCTGCAGTTCAACGTGCACTCACTTCTTGGGCTATATCTTTTGGTGTTCTAGCTAAATCTGGTCTCATAAGGACAGTTTGCAAGACTGAAGACCCACCTCAAGGTTCTTCCAATGCAGTGCGGCCAGGACACCTCATCCCTCTTGCAGTGTTGATCCTCACCAGTGGGTGTCATCTCAGAACCACCAGTCCTGGACTTTATAGTTGTATCCAGGTTGCATTTCAGCCCACCCCTGCTGTGCTATCCAGTAGGATTTTCTCAACCTGGAAATGGTGTTGTCCTCTTCTCCCTGTCCATACATCAGATTACAAGTGCAGGCAGAGCTACTGCCGTCTGGGTTTGCACAGCAGGGAGCGTGGGGACGAGTCCTGGCTTAGTTGTCACTGTCTGGGGCTCTGGTTGGATCAGTAGCAGTCAACAAGAAGACAACATGGCCCATGCACACACCAGGTTTTACTCATCTTCTCTTTGCAGCCTCCTCTTTTTCCCTGCCCTGCAGCCCTGGGTGCTGCTGGACCTGGGTGCTGCTTCCAGAGGGAAGGAGCTAGCACCATATGGCTTTGCAAACGAAGAACAATGGGGTTTGGGTACATGAAGAAGCGAATATGTGATTCTTTAGGTCCAGCATATCTAAATGTGGTGAGGAGATGGGTAAAACATGCGCAGAAGGCTCTGGGAACACCTTATTGCAGCCTTTCAGTACTTAAAAGGGGCTTACAAGAACAATGGGGAGAGACATTTAGTAGGGCCTGTAGTGATGGGATAAGGAGCAATGGTTTTAAACCACAAGAGAAGAGATTGAGATGAGCTCTTAGGCAGAAGCTCTTCCCTGGGAGGGTGCTGAGGCGCTGGCACAGGGTGCCCAGAGAAGCTGTGGCTGCCCCATCCCTGGCAGTGTTGAAGGCCAGGTTGGCCACAGGGGCTTGGAGCAAGCTGCTCCAGTGGAAGGTGTCCCTGCCCATGGCAGGGGTTGGGACTGGATGAGTTCTGGGCTCTGTACTGCATTTTATGACCTTGAGCAGACAAATCTGGAGTTGAATTACATCCCTGCTCTGCGGCACGTATGGGTGCAATGACATCATGGATGTGCTGCAGAGAAAAGGAATCAGAGCTGGAGTTCGGTTACAGACCAGGATTCCTTCCCCAAACCAGTTCAAGCTCACCTCTGGTCACAGCTGCCTAAAGGTACATGGGGAATCAGGATGGCTTATAGGCTCCTAAGAGAAGCACTGAGAGTTAGCATCCAGCTCCACTACAAACCATCTACCTCTCTTTAGCCAAAGCCCTTAGCATCTCTGTTGGTTGGTCCTCCCCACCTTCAAAATGGATACTGCCAAAACAGCACATAGGCACCTTGAAAAAGAGAAGCCATCTATTGCTTAACAGAGCTTCTTTCCAGGAAAACCCTCAATTTTGCTCAGGAGAGGGGTTTTATCGGGATAAATCCCCTAAGGATCGAGACAGGACAGGTTGCACATTGGGGAGGCATCTCAGGACATGGCATCTGCTTCTCAGTTTGTTTTCAGCAGCATCCCACTGCCTCAGGAAGCAGGAGCTCCAACAGCATCCCACAGTCTCTCGCCATGGAAACAGCAGAGCAAGTCCCAGCATCAGGTGGGTTAAGCTGTGTGTGATGCTCATACACAGCCGTGGGTGACCAGGTTTGGAAATGACAATGGAGGTGAGCTTGCTGGGCAGGTTGGGGCTGTAGCTGTTAGGTTGCTGTTTCCGATAAGGACCAAATGGTTGGAAACCTCTAAATACATAGGCAATTCCTCCCTTTTTCATTTTCCTGGGAAAAATGGGCTGGGATGAGGACACAGTAAAATACTGTTGTTTCTAACCACACACTGCTCACAGGGTCAGCAGACCACGGATCATCCAGACCGGCTGACACAGAGCAGACCATGGATCATCCAGAACCATCCCTTAAACAGAGAAGATGCTCTGAGCACCTCTTCCTAGAAACAGTGGTAAGAAATAGAGTCCTTCAGGAAGATGAACTTGTGGAACACCTCTATGTCTCCAAGTATTGCTAGCAAACCACTAGGCCAGCCCAAGGGTGTCTATGTTTAGGAGCCTTAGACCAATGAATCTCCTTGACTTGCTGTTTTCCTTCCCCTTCCTTCTCTTATTCCATAACATTTAATGGTACCCCGGATCTCCTGGATTTTATAATGAGGATTTGTGGGGATGTTTGCACCATAGAAAGGCTGAGCCTTTGTCCTTGTGTCTGTTGTGTCTGAGGGCCCATCCATCCCCACGATGGGACACTTTTTGCCTGGTCCTCTTTTCCAGCCACGCCAATGACAGAGCATGCTCTGGGCAAGCACTAAACCATGCAGCTGGGTTGGGTGAAGAGCAGGTCATTGTTTTGTATAGGGTAAAATGCAGTGGGGATCCCTTCTGGCTGGGGGACAAAGCTGCATCATGGTCTTTCCTTTGTGTTGGCCCAGGCTCCAGCTCAGACCATGTTTGGGTCAACTCCAGCAGATCTTTGTCTCGTAAAGACCCAAAGCTGTAGATCATGGGCACTGATTCACCTCCTCATCCACAGCAAAGCTCAGCAGCCACCAAACCCACAAGTACAGCAAAGGTGATGCCCAGGTCCCTCCTCCAGTAACTGAGATGCCCTGGCAAGATGTGGTGGATCTGGCAAGGAAGCAAAGCACATGTTGGTCCCTTGCAGCCAAGAAGTGATACCTGAAGCAAATACAGGACCTAAATTGGCAGCAGGGTGTTAGACCAATGGCTTTTTTCCACAAGGATGCCAGGGGATCTCAGCTTATCCTGCTCAGAGCTGTGTCAGTCTGGCTGTCCCCAACCCATCACTAGAGATAAAGATGGGGTTGTGGTGTCCTCAGAAGCTTCCCCAAGCCATCAGGAAGGGAGGGATTTGCTTCATCCACGTATTATTTCACAATGATGAGGTGAAGGCACGTGCATTAAGCCTTTGCATCCCTCACCTCTCAATTACACTTCAACTGATTGGCTCCTCTGTGCTTTCCTTTCTAAAGCATTGCCATTAATGAGCAAGAGGCTGATTGCAATTCACATTAATTCAGTTGGCTGGGGCAGAGAGTAGAATGAACATCATCTGAGCTAGATTTACTCCCCCTAGAGACCCTTCTCCCCCTTCCTCCTCTCCTTTTGCCATCTGCTTATGACGAGCGCTCGCTGCTCTCCTCCCATCCACCAGCACGCATCCATCCATCTCCATCAGCTCAGCTAGGCATGCTGAGCATGGTGCATAATGAGCTCTCTGCTCTAATTAGCTCTGTGCATAGTGGTTGGAAGGGGCTTTGGCCAAGGGCCTGTCAGGACAGGCCAAGGGGCATGGCTTTAAGCTGCCAGAGGGGAGACTGAGATGAGCTCTTAGGCAGAAGCTGTTCCCTGGGAGGGTGCTGAGGTGCTGTCCCAGGGTGCCCAGAGAAGCTGTGGCTGCCCCATCCCTGGCAGTGTTGAAGGCCAGGTTGGACACAGGGGCTTGGAGCAAGCTGCTCCAGTGGAAGGTGCCCCTGCCAGTGGCAGGGGTTGGGACTGGATGAGCTTTAGGGTCCCTTCCAACACAAACCAGCCTGGGATTCTATGATTATCACCTGCTTCATGGGGGATGATTGTTATCCATTCATCTAATGGTTGCTCTCCCTCTCTTCAAGCTCCCTATCTTCTCCTGTGTATATATTTTTTGTGGAGTGCTAAATACAGAATAAGGGAGAAGAGTATGGTAAGAGGTTGTAGTTAGGGCATGAGCTACATGTGAAGTACCAAACACATAATGGGTATGGCTGAGAACATCAACATGGCCTAGGGAATTAGAAGCATGTTTTGGGAATAGGTAGGGTGAGACAGAGAGATTAAAAGGCTCCTTCCTAGTGGCTACCAAACCACAGGTATGTAAGGAGAGGGAAGAGCCCAAAGGGGAGGCTGCGGTTGGTGGCTTCTGATGTAGAGGCAACAGCAAGGACATCCTCATCCCTTATGGCATATGGGTGGCTCTGTTCCACCAAGGCTTTCCAGCTCATCTCCCAGGCCTTTCCTGGGGCAGTGCCTGCAGAAGTCAGGAGCACTGGGCAGAAACCAAGCCACATCTCTGCTGGTTTTTATACAGATGATGGGAAAATAGAGCCACCGAGTTGGTGAGATGTCCAAGATGCATGGGAGAACACACGGCCTCCTCCTTGCACTGTGGGAATGTGTGCAGTTTTGGGACCATCTCTACACAGAGGCCACCAGATCCCTGCATTACATGTTTTTAATGTACCTTGGAGCTTACACAAGCACTTTAAATTCAACCAGGTCACAAGCACAGGTATCTCATCTGTGAAAATGAGTTCAGAGAGGAAAGAGGGAGCAGACCATGGCCTCCAACACTGATTTAACCAAGTTCATACCACATTTCAGGTACAGGTTGCTGTTAGTTTTCCTGAGATGGGGCAGATAAACGCCTGGAGTGGTGCTTTGGTCTCAAATCCATCCTGGAATCCTGAAGCAACTGAGGGGGATTCCCTTTGAGGAGGAGACGTTTGTGAGCAGCTGTTTGGTACTGAGGGTATGTTGAGGAATGCCAGATGGACTGACAGATGGGAAAGTGACTAACAGCATGTTTTCATCGTGTTTGCTTTAACTTTGTTTGTTATACTTGTTGTTGTCTGTGTATTTATCGTGGAGGAGCCAAAGTCCTCTCCTCAGATGGGGGTATATTCTCTGCAAGCAAACTGGGGTTAAAGCAAAGGAGGGTTTGGCTTCTCCTGCTGGGATTCGGTCTTGCTGTAATAGAGCTGGAGATGCTGCTAAGAGCAGTCTGAAGAGTGGGTTGCTGAGGAGGAAATGATGGGGCTCTAAATGCACAGAGGAAGTCTGCTGAGGGCTGAATGGGCTTTGTTGTGCAACCATCAGAACTCATGGGATCACTGGAAGAGCTGGAAGGGACATCAGAAGAACAACCAACCACCTCCTCCTGGTACAGTGAACACTGTGGCCAGATGTGTGGTTTTGTGGTATCATTACAGTGCCTGAAATGGTTTTGTGGAGGGAATGACCATAGCTAAAAGGGGCTACAAGAAACCTGGAGGGGGATTTGGACAAGGGCCTGCAGGGACAGGACAAGAGAATGGCTTTAAGCTGCCAGAGGGGAGACTGAGATGAGCTCTTAGGCAGAAGCTCTTCCCTGGGAGGGTGCTGAGGCACTGGCACAGGGTGCCCAGAGAAGCTGTGGCTGCCCCATCCCTGGCAGTGCTCAAGGCCAGGTTGGCCACAGGGGCTTGGAGCAAGCTGCTCCAGTGGAAGGTGTCCCTGCCCGTGGCAGGGGTTGGAACTGGATGAGCTTTAAGGTCCCTTCAACCCAGACCACTCTGTGATTCTGTGATTACCAAAGTCTTTACGCAGAGTTTCCACTACAGCCACGAGGAGGTCACCAAAACTTGCTATCCTTCAGCTTATCCACTTAAGCAGGGCTGGCCCCAGGCTCTTCTGTACCTAATAATACCGAAAGGATGCCTGTTCTTACCTCACATCCCTGAAAAACCGCCTCATCAGGATGTGGCATGGTTTGGGGGCTGTTAATTTCTGAGACATATCCTGCCATCTGGTTGTTCACTTTCCCCACTGACTTGTGCAGAGCAGAACAAGGCCACCCTTGTTCGAGCACCTTGACTCCAGTTTCCAGCCCGTGGATATATGTTTCTCCATGGTTTTCCCTGAAAAGCCTCCTGATTTCTGCATCCATAAATTGTGGCTGATATCTTAAGCTTGGTCCTTTACTAAAATGGTCTGAAATGTGCCTTGTGTCTGCTCCACCAGTCAGCCTGGAGGTCCAGTGCATGTGCTGGTTTGATACATCACCTCTCTTCCTGGCTTCCGTGATTGTTTTTCCATAGTGATTGGCTTCCATAAAAGCCATTTCCAGTTTCCCCATGTACAAAATGGGAATTTGAAGAGCTTTCACTCTTGGAATATTACCCAGTCCTTCAGCTGCTGTGCAGACATTCAGTACTATGTCTATGGGGTGAAGACCATGTTGAGGTGAAGTTACAGGATTAGAAAGCGAAGAGAGTGGTGCAATCCTGACATCCCAAATAATTATGGGTTGTCAGCTTTGGGATGACCAGCTCAGGAGCTCCATTGATGTTTGAGGCTGGGTGAGAAGAATCACAGCAAAGGTCTGCTCTTAGGAGAGGACCACATATACGACCAGAGATGTCCAAGCAGGTCCTTTGCTCTAGGAAATGTCTTTTTACTTATGGTAGGTGTTCATGGTTTTGAGGCCATTTGGAGAACCTCCACATGTCCCCCAGGGCTTTTATGAGCCAGCTGCAAGCAGAACATCTGGAACAGTTGGGAAAACCCTTTCTGAGAACACTCAAAAGGTGCTTGCCCAAAGAAGTGGTAAATGCTCTATCCCTGGCAGCGTTCAAGGCCAGGTTGGACAGAGCCTTGGGTGCCATGGTTTAGTGTGAGGTGTCTCTGCCCATGGCAGGGGGTTGGAACTGGATGAGCTTAAGGTCCTTTCCAATCCTAACTATTCTATGATTCTATGCCTAGGGCCAGCCCTAAGGGATGGAGGGGACGTCGCATGATAACACACTTGGCTTCTGTGCATTTCCCAGCCCATCTATAACAAGCAGCTCAGTGTTAACCATGTTTGATCCATTTGTTAAAATGGACAATTCAGGGAAAACCCACACCTACAACCCAGAGATCTGGTCCTTGAGGATTCTGATCCAACTGTGCTCCAGGTAGGCTGATTCTTAGGGCATTAGGATTGTGACTCATTTCCTTTCGATTGCTGTGATTTACTCATATCTGTGGTCTGAGATCTGCCTGCTTTTGCGTCCAGGTTTCCTTTTTGCTTCCCTGCAGCCTTATTTTCAATCTGACTCCAGCTCAGCAGAAAAAGAATCAAATCTGAAAAGCTGGCAAATGGCTTCAACTCAATTAAAGCCGTGATTTATGTGGTGCTTCTGCTACCTCGAGAAAGGCCATCTATTTTCCTGGTATTAAGGGGAAATTACTTTGATCTTATGAGGAAGCCAAGTTCTAGTTATTGTTATTGCATATTTCTATTAGCAAAGCTCTCTGCAGTCAGATTTGTCTTCTCCTTTGCTTAAAGAGATGGAAACACTGGGATGTTCAGATCATGACACAAAGTTCGGTGCCCCCTGGCCCCCCAGTGTTTTCATACACTCACCTACCTTCAATCCTGCAGGAGCTGTGTGTTGCTCCCCTCCAAACCTGCTATTTATTTATTGCCTTTAACCCTTTAGCTGAGATTTCCAGGACCTTTGATTGTCTTTATTTTTGAGGGTCAGCCTGTTTCACCCATTTCTGACGAAGAGATTGTCTTAAAGATGCTGTCTCAATGCCTACAGCTCCAACCACCATCTCTTGAGCTGCTTTCCTCTCCCTTGCACACCAAGATATCAATGTGCACCTAAATCCCAGCTCTCAGATCTCACAGCTGAAATCTCTGCTCTTCACAGAATCATGTACTGGTTTGGGTTGAAGGGACCTTAAAGCTCATTCAGTTCCAACCCCCTGCCATGGGCAGGGAAAAACCATGGGAGATGGGCTAAATCTGGGGCAAACCCACAGGATTTGCTTCACACATTTGGCTCAGTGGGAAAATTTGGCTGCTAAATTCTTCCAAGATGCCGTCTTTGAAGGGCATGTCCCACTCACCTCGTGATTCCATGTGCGTGGCTCATTCCCCGCTGGATGTAACAACCAAATCCCTTGGGTACTTCATGGCATTGATTCCATCTCTCCCCTCTTCACCCCTCTTTTAACTCCTCCCCGTGACAATCAGACAGGGTGGAAGAATCATAGAATCATAGAATAGTTTGGGTTGGAAAGGACCTTAAGACCATCCAGTTCCAACCCCCCTGCCAGGGGCAGGGACACCTCACACTAAACCATGGCACCCAAGGCTCTGTCCAATCCAGCTTTGAACACCGCCAGCGATGGAGCATTCACAACTTCCCTGGGCAACCCATTCCAGTGCTTCACCACCCTCACAGTAAAGAACTTCTTCCTCATATCCAATCTAAACTTCCCCTGTTTCGGTTTGAACCCGTTACCCCTTGTGCTATCACTACAGTCCCTCATGAAGAGTCCCTCCCCAACATCCCTATAGGCCCCCTTCAGATATTGGAAGAAGATGCTTTCTCCATTTAAAGGTCATGTATGAGTAGGGCATTAGAGATTTCCCAGACACCTAAAGAGCATCCAAGCTACATGAAATACACTGCACTTTGTACCTGCTGTTCGGCAGTCAATGAAGGATTGTGCATGACTGTGGGAGGAATAAGCAGAATACTCTTCCTTTGCAGAAATCAGTTTGTTTCTGTAGAAAAGCACAATTTTACAGTGATGACTATAAAAACATAGCTAAAAATTCAATCATAACAATAACTGGTACAATTCCACATCAGCTTCCAGACACTGATGGTACTCAGGTCCCGTCTTTGATGATGTCTCTAGATCTTCAGCAATGGGGTTGTATTAATGCACAATACACTTGGTTTGTGCTCTGTGAAACACCTTCTCACTGCCTTATAGCTCATGAGTGGTCCATGAACCACAGGTCAGCACTGAATCAGTGCAGCAGAGCCTGTGCTTTACCACACGAGCCACTTCTGGTCAGATCTGTTCATTTCTGGGGGTAATTTCTTTGCTGATGTCTCAGAACAGAGCCATAAATCACCTCAGAATGCTATTAAACAGAGCTGACATCTTCACAAGGCCTTTTGCGAGTTGACTGCTTGCAGCTTTAAGGACTGAAATGGTCATTGCTTTTACAGCCAGGATTTCCCTTCCCTTTGAAGGAGTCTAAAATTCAGCCTAGGAATTGCATCTCTTGACAGCACAACAGAAGTCAAAGGGGAAGCCTTGACCCAGCAGAGGCTTAGTGAAAACCGGGAATCTAATACCTAAATCTTTCCAGAGGAAGCATGTTTATTATATGAGAAAGCACTGTGGGATTTGCCAATAGCAGTGGAGCAGGGATACCCAAAAAGGGATACCTCTGGGAAACCCCAGGTTGGTGGGAGCTGACGATGACCAGTCAGTGCAATCAGCATCTTACAAGCATCAAACCATGGAGTAAATAGAGTAATGGAGTGACCAGCAGGTCGAAGGAGGTGATCCTGCCCCTCTATTCTGCTCTCATGAGACCTCACTTGGGGTATTGTGCGCAGTTCTGGTGTCCTCAACATCAAAAGGACATGGAACTGTTGGAACAAGTCCAGAGGAGGCCACGAGGATGATCAGGGACTGGAGCACCTCCTGTATGGAGATAGGCTGAGAAAATTGGGGCTGTTCAGCCTGGAGAAGAGAAGGCTGCGTGGAGACCTCAGAGCAGCTTCCAGTATCTGAAGGGGGCTACAAGGATGCTGGAGAGGGACTCTTCGTTAGGGACTGTAGTGATAGGACAAGGGGTGATGGGTTCAAACTGAAACAGGGGAAGCTCAGGTTGGAGATAAGGCAGAAGCTCTTCCCTGTGAGAGTGCTGAGGCGCTGGCCCAGGGTGCCCAGAGAAGCTGTGGCTGCCCCATCCCTGGCAGTGTTGAAGGCCAGGTTGGACACAGGGGCTTGGAGCAAGCTGCTCCAGTGGAAGGTGTCCCTGCCCATGCAGGAGCTGGAGCTGGATGAGCTTTAAGGTCCTTTCCAACCCAAACCATTCTATCTATGATTCTATGGTTCTAAATGAACAAGGGTTGCCAGCACACACCCTGCAAATCCCCAACAGCTACAAACCCAGGGTAAAACCCGATCACGCTGAGCACTTTCCCCAAAAGCCATTATTTACAAGGTTTTCCTCTTTACAGACACAGCCAGGAGTGCCCCTGCCCATTCCAAGGGGCAACTCGCATAACAAATCCTCTGTTTCGATTGTGCACCATATGGCCTTTCCATCCCCATTCCCTGACACAAATCTGTTCAGATTGTCTCAGCTGCTCAAGTATTTGGTCATTTGTGCTGGCACAACCACCTAATTGTCCCTCTTTGTCACGGCTCTTCGGGCCGGGATTGGGTCTTGTCAGCAGCGTTGAGTGAATTTATACATCAGAGCATCTGTCAGAGGCTGGAGGGAGATGTGTGTCAGATGGGGGATGGACAGATGTTTGCTCATCCCTAAACCCGTGATTGGCTGTCAAACTAAGTCGCAATTCATTCACATTACAGCATCCCAGCTCCATCCAAGCTGGGAATATAAGGAGGCAAATACAAAGCTCTGGCCTCTAACAAATCCTGCCACCCCTCATCAGACAATTCACCTCAGTGGCTCTAGCAATTGAAATTGCAGCTATTTTATATGGGCTTTAACAAAGAAAGAGCCTATTTCTTGACTCTCCATTGCTCTCTTTTGATCATCTGCACAGCTCCTCTCAAAGAGCCACTTCGTTCCTACAGTTTTCCACACTGTTAATTTAAATCACAGTATTTCTCTGAAAGCAGCCATGCAGAAACACTGATGGGAGGTACAGCACCTGCAGGTGAACTCCCCCCCCCCCCCCCCGGCTGATACTGGCTGTGCCTGCCCTCTATTTACCCAAATTAAATGGAAGCAAGTTAATATCCCTCATCCCTAGACAGTCATCAGCTTCCAATCGGTAATTCCTCTTCACCGTCTGTTCCAGGGAGCACAAAAGGGAAAGACCATTAACTCTCATTTCATAAACTCTTACTGGTGGGTTCTTACCTGCTCTGTGAGCTCACATGGGTATGGCTTTCTCTGAGCTTCACACAACTGTGATTTGCACCATTTAATTAATCCTTCTTCACACAAAAGACTGAGAGGACTTCAGAAATCACTTGGACCTCGACATGAGCACATCCCATATGGAAACAGGCTGAGGACATTGGGGCTGTTGAGCCTGGAGAAGAGAAGCTGCGTGGAGACCTCAGAGCAGCTTTCAGAGTCTGAAGGGGGTTACAAGGATGAGAGAGGGACTGGAGCGGTAGGACAAGGGGTGATGGGTTCAAACCGAAACAGGGGGAGTTCAGGTTGGAGATAAGGCAGAAGCTCTTCCCTGTGAGGGTGCTGAGGCGCTGGCACAGGGTGCCCAGAGAAGCTGTGGCTGCCCCATCCCTGGCAGTGCTCAAGGCCAGGTTGGACACAGGGGCTTGGAGCAAGCTGCTCTACTGGAAGGTGTCCCTGCCCGTGGCAGGGGTTGGACCGGAAGGAGCTTTAAGGTCCCTTCCAACACAAACCAGGCTGGGATTCTGTGATTCTATGGATGGATGGATGTTAGGTTGTGATAAACTCATGGCAAATCCCACTGTACACTTCTGCAGCTTCTCGGGTCCTTAATGTCTCTTCCCTCCCAGCCTCCCTAAACCTTCCATCTCCTCTCCAGTCCTGCCCTCTGAAAGGCACAAGCAGTTCTGCTGTGATTAACCCAGCCTGGTCCAGGGAACTGGAAGAAGAAAGGCACCAGTGCTGGCAGAGGGCAACAGTGGGGTCTGTGCATGTGAAGCATCTCTATTAGGGATTGAGCTGTTCTCCGGAGTCTTCTGCGTGGCTGGAAGGGATGAGTAGTGGGTAGAATGGCTTTACAATGTAGACATCCTCCAGCTACTGCATGGAGCATCTACTCCAACCCCCCTCCACAGCCCCAGCCTTCAGCAGTAGCAATGCTCAATGAATTGCAAGCACTCTGTGTGCAAACATCCATGTGTGGAGCACAAAAGAGGTTTGCAAATGCTTCTGCACCAAAGACGCGTGCAAATTGGTGCCAGAGAGATGAATGTGCTCATCTGGGAAGCCAAGTTCAAGCTTTCTCCTATAGTGCTGAGTGGTAGATACCTCTACCAGAGGTTGATAAATCTTGGAAATGAATAGACTGCATGACCTAATAGCTCCTCTTTCATTTTGAGTTCTACAGTTTCAGAGGCTGTTTAATGGCTTTGAATAATAAACAACAGCTCTCCAAAAGGAAAATATAGATGAAAACCATTGATGTGATTCATAGAGGGAAAAAAAAGAGAGCAGAAAGAGAAAATGAGCTTGTTCTCTCTATTTTTCCTCCCCAGAAACAGCTACTTTCTACTGCATATCCAAGATGGGTTCACATTTATGTTGGACTCAGTAACCTGAATGAGGAACTGATTGCACCCATCAGTATGGGTCTGAGTGGTTTCAAGGCTGCATGGTCTTGTGTGCACAATGCTGGGCTCTGTAAAGGTGCTTTGGGGATGATTTTGGGTGCCTCTGAACTCTGTTTTGGGTGGAAAAAAATGGGGATTTGGATGCTGGAGTGGCTCCCTCTCCTGAATGGTGTGAGTTGCTGTGACCCCAAGGGCTGTCCTGAGCATTCACACAATCCCAGACTCGTTTGGGTTGAAGGGACCCTAAAGCTCATCCAGTTCCAACCCCTGCCATGGACAGGGACACCTTCCACTGGAGCAGCTTGCTCCAAGCCCCTGTGTCCAACCTGGCCTTGAGCACTGCCAGGGATGGGGCAGCCACAGCTTCTCTGGGCACCCTGTGCCAGCACCTCAGCACCCTCCCAGGGAACAGCTTCTGCCTAAGAGCTCATCTCAGTCTCCCCTCTGGCAGCTTAAAGCCATTCCCCTTGGCCTGTCCCTCCATCCCTTGTCCAAAGCCCCTCTCCAGCTTTCCTGCAGCCCCTTTAGGCCCTGGAGCTGCTCTAAGGTCCCCCCTTTAGGAGCCTTCTCTTCTCCAGGCTGACCTGTCATCGTTGTGTCAGTCACACAACTGTGCCTGCAGCTCATGGGCATGGTGTACAAGGGACAAAACAGGGTGTAGGTGGGCAAAGCTGTCCCCTATAAATACATATATATATACGTATGTATTTATGTATATGCATACACATAAATATATAAGGACATGTCCATCATCCACATACCAGCTTTTCCCCGCAGGAAGAGCCACCAGCTCTCTCTTGCTTCCAGATGGGAATTGAAAGGGAGGAAAGAGTTAAGAGCCGAGCACTTGCTGCAGCAGATCTTCTGCCTGCTGTGAATCAGTGAAACCTTCATCTCCATTCATCACAGCCAGAACAGCCTGTGTCTGTCTGGCTCCAGCAGCAACAGCCAACAGGCTGAGCAGCCCGTTCTGCTTTATAGACAGGCTGGGTGATTCTTCTGCTTGCTTCATGCTCTCATTTCTGTCAATAGTTGCAGGGTCCATCTCTGTCTCATTTGTGTCTCACCACTGAAGTGTCATTTAGAGACCTTGTTTCCTAAAGAAGGATGGATGAGAGTGGACTCCACAAAAGGCTCATGGGACAAGGGACCTCTGAACACCTTCAGCCCAGCTGAGAGCAGGATTAGCCCCAACCCGAGGTGAGCGTGGGCATGTCTTAGTCTTGCCATGTTTCTTGGTCACAGAGCCAAGAGCAATACGGTGGCATGGTCATCTTATCACTCCCTACAACTGCCTGAGAGGAGGATGGAGCCAGCTGCTCCTAAGGAACAAGGGATGGGACAAGAGGAAACGGCCTCAAGCTGCACCAGGGCAGGGTTAGATGGAGCTGAGGAACAATTCCTTCCCCAGAGGGTGCTCAGCATTGGAACTGCCCAGGGCAGAGCTGCAGTCACCATCCCTGCGAGTGTTCACACCCCGTGGAGATGAGGCATCAGTGCCATGGGTTAGTGGTGGGTCCTATGGGTTTCATCCATCTCAGACTGATGCATGCAACTACCTAAACTTCCTAAAGAGAAATACAGGCTCTTGCAACGGTAAACATGAATCTCCCATGTCTGTGCTTTTACATTGCCCACTTTCCACCAGCCATATTCCTTAAGTTCACCCCTTCTTTCTCTCCCAGTTGAAAAGAAGACAAATAGAGGCCATCCATTTGCGTAAGCTGATAGGGACAGTGAACTGGTAGAGTTAAGGGATAGGGACAATATTGCCACCAAAGACTTTGTGTAGTGGGACCAAGTCTTAAAGTAAGCTCAAAACTAGTTTTCTACCATAGGAACCTGTATTGCTTTGGGAGAGTGTATAGGATACATGCCTGAGTTTTGGACTTGATCCTTTTAGGTCCCTTTCCATTAAGATATTCAATGATTCCCTGATCCATGGCAGGGAAAACAGGGCAGACAGAGCTGTTTGTCAGCACCATAGAATCATAGAATCGTTAGGGTTGGAAAGGACCTTAAGATCATCCAGTTCCAACCCCCTGCCATGGACAGGGACACCTCACACCAAACCATGCCACCCAAAGCACTGTCCAACTGGCCTTCAATGCCGCCAGCGATGGAGCATTCCCAGCTTCCCTGGGCAACCCATTCCAGTGCCTCACCACCCTCACAGTAAAGAACTTCTTCCTCATATCCAATCTAAACTTCCCCTGTTGAAGTTTGAACCCATTACCCCTTGTTCTCTCACTTCAGTCCCTAATGAAGAGTCCCTCCCCAGCATCCCTATAGGTTCCCTTCAGATACTGGAAGCTGCTATGAGGTCTCCACACAGCCTTCTCTTCTCCAGGCTGAACAGCCCCAACTTTCTCATCCTATCTTCATACAGGAGGTGCTCCAGTCCCTGATCATCCTCGTGGCCTCCTCTGGACTTGTTCCAACAGTTCCATGTCCTTTTTATGTTGAGGACACCAGAACTGCATGATGAGGGCTGCTGCTGCTGCCTGATTGCTGCAGCTGTAGGCAGTGATTTTTGTCATCACTGTAAATGCAATCTTGTCACAGACTCCAGCGGCCAATGCTGTGCTTTTCTCATGGATAACTCTGAATAATTATCAGTCTTGAACAGTGACTCCTCATAACAGCATCTCACAATAGAGAGGAACAAAGGAATAATGTCTGCTTTATATATGTGACTACTGAAGCAAAGAGATCCAGTAACACTGTCAAGACAAGGCAGAAAATGAATGGCAAAATAAGGAACAGATTTAGGGGGTTTCTGGCTTCCAGGTCAGACTTTGCATCGTGTTTATGGCATTGGTGTTTCTTCAGAGTTAGAAAGAAAAAGTACATTAATATGGGAGAAACAGAACTGCAAGAACAAGTGGGTTTAAGCTGAAACATTGGAAGCTGGATATGAATGAATAACTGAGTCTTTCTTCAGCCATGATGCTCATACCTCCCAGACAATCACTGCTATCATCACTGCCCTGTGCAGTGCACTTATCCTTAACAGAAAACCAGCTCAATGTTTGCAACCTGGGAGTTTTGGTTGTGTAGTTCCTTAAATACACATTCATCATTCTTGCTGAGGAAATACAAGCAAGGAATAGTTCATCAGGAATGAGCTGCACAGAGGAAAATCAATTATGTTCTCCTGAGCTGCTTTATTTAATCTAAGAAGATTTACATATTCACATGGTAAATGATGAGGAACCAGGTAAAAAAGAATCATTCCTTTCATGTTTACCTCTATGCAAAATTACTTCTCTGTGGTTTTCTCCTAGGGGTAAATATCGCTGCTTGCATTGGTTTCAAAGTGTGATTAAGGAGAAAAGCTTAAAGAGGTGGCTGGAGAATAAAGGATGAAAACACAGAAAATAATCCAACATCAGCTTTAATTTGTTTTTAATTGTGAACTCTGGGTGCGTGAGATGAGATGTTTAAATATTTAGGGGTTTGGTGCTTTGAATAAGAGAAGGACTCTTCATCAGGGCCTGTAGGGACAGGCCAAGGGGAATGGCTTTAACCTGACAGAGGGGAGATTGAGATGAGCTCTTAGGCAGAAGCTGTTCCCTGGGAGGGTGCTGAGGCGCTGGCACAGGGTGCCCAGAGAAGCTGTGGCTGCCCCATCCCTGGCAGTGCTCAAGGCCAGGTTGGACACAGGGGCTTGGAGCAAGCTGCTCCAGTGGAAGGTGTCCCTGCCCGTGGCAGGGGTTGGGACTGGATGAGCTTTAAGGTCCCTTCAACACAAACGAGTCTGAGATTCTATGGTTCTAAGACCTTCCTGAGGGATGAGCTCCAGCTGCCAAGCCTGGATCAAAAGCTACATTATTGCATTGGTTGGGATCATTGGGATGTAGCAGTTGGGTTTTGCTGAATGTCAGGAAGAGACAAGCTGCAACTTTTGGATCCTTGGTTTCATAGCCCCAGATCTTTCGCTGTGTTAAGCCATCCGCATTCCAAACAATAGCATCTTCTCAGTTATGAGCTTTCTCCTTCCACTGAAACTTATGTCTGATCTTGTACCAAAACACCATTTGGGGATAGGACCTTCCAGCCCATCTCTGTTCCATTACCTCAACATGGAAAAGCCATTTCAGGCTGGTGATTTTATTATCCATCATTGATGATGGGGGATAAATAATTAAAGCAGACTCATAAAAAATGAAATCCATTTTACACAGAGAAGGAGTCCTGACAATAACCTAGATCTGTCACAGAAGCTGATTGCCACCAAATGGGAAACCTGCCCCTTGCCAGAGCACAGGGGGGTAAACTATGAAAGATGCATGAGATAGAAGAAGAAATTAAGTTACTCAAGTGACAGAGTGGGAGATAAACACATCAAGGTAAAGGAAACAAAGGAGCAAAGACAATGGAAGGAAGGGGGTGTGAATAGAGGTTAAATAATTCAGGTCAGGAAGAGCCTTGAAGGAAAAAGGGAGCATAAGTCATCTAGGGATCACTGGCGAGGGAAGCAGCCAAACCCAATGTGTTATTCACAGCATCAAGAAGAGCTGTTGGATGCCATTTGGACAGGCCTTGGCTGATGTAAATGAGTAAGGAATCAAACCAGTTGGGGTATTTACACTCTTCTGAGAAGCTGTGGCTTCTCCATCCCTGGAAGTGTTCAAGGCCAGGTTGGATGTGGCTTGAAGCAATCTTGTCTAGTGGAAGGTGTCCCTTCCCAAGGTTGGGACTGGATTAGCTTCAAGGTCCCTTCCAATGCAAACCAGTCTGGGATTCTATGATAAGTAGCCCATAAATCAGAAGGGTAAATCCAACAGACGCAGCAGTTTTGGCCACTTTACACTAGGGATGCTGTTGGCCTCAAATCCTGTTCTGCCCTGGTCCCTGATGGATCAGTTCTGGAGCTCTCCCCCACCACCAAGCTCCTTCAGTTACTGCTTTATTAAATGGAGATAACCCATCAGATAGGGAGTTTTGCAGCATTAATCCATGCCCACCATGATCCCACTGGTGGGCAAACTTCTCCCGGGAACTCTATACTTTATTTCAGCCCTAGGCAATGCTTTTCCTTGAAAATCAGATATGCTTCTCAAAGACCAGGACCCACAAAGGGTGAAATCCAGTCTGAAACCCTCTCCTGAACACGAACACCCTACTCTTTTCTAGCACTGCTGCTCCTCTTTTCCAAGGGATAGATCCTTCCTGGACCAGTTTTATTACCCAGCTCTGGGAAACAGGGAAGCAGAAAACTTTGCCTCCTGCCTCCAAATCCCTCCATTACATTTAATTGCTGATCTGGAAATATTCCTTTTCTTTCTTTGCTCTAATTTCTGGTCTCTTGTGTTCTCCTATTTTAACCTTAGCTTTGTTTGCTTGGGGGGATTCCCTTCTCTTCCTCAGCCTTACAGCTGTACCGCTGCTGATACAGAGCACACCCAAGGCCATAAGGATGTACCAAGCACGCTACAGGTAGAGGCAGTCACGCAGAATTCAGCTGCACTGATTTAAGCTTGCTGGTGGGAGGATAATTCCTGTTAATCGCTTCTACTTCACTAATACCTCAGGATAAGCACAAGATGAGCAGAACAGAATAAGGGAAACTCCCAGCCACAAATGCTTTGCAAACTAAAAAGAGAAGCATGGTAGGAAATTATATACAGTACAATGGGTGGGCAATACAACAGTAACTTGATTAACTTTGAGAGTGGGAGGTACAAGAAAGCTGGAGAGGGGCTTTGGACAAGGGATGGAGGGACAGGCCAAGGGGAATGGCTTTAAGCTGCCAGAGGGGAGACTGAGATGAGCTCTTAGGCAGAAGCTGTTCCCTGGGAGGGTGCTGAGGCACTGGCCCAGGGTGCCCAGAGAAGCTGTGGCTGCCCCATCCCTGGCAGTGTTGAAGGCCAGGTTGGACACAGGGGCTTGGAGCAAGCTGCTCCAGTGGAAGGTGTCCCTGCCCGTGGCAGGGGTTGGAGCTGGATGAGCTTTAGGGTCATTTCCAACCCAAACCAGTCTGGGATCCTATGATCCTATGAAAATGAAAACGTTAAGGTGAGAAGCAGGAGATGATGGATGAAATCAGAACACTGCAGTTCTATACACAATTAAATAGGAATCTTTTCTTTCTTGGTCTGAAATATCATTCCCAGTTTGGTGGGAAAATATATGGTTATTTATGAGCTGCACAAATGTTCTCTAAACTTCTTCTATCTCAATTTGGGTCAACATTTGGTGGTTTCAAAACCCATCTCTGTGAAATTTCACCTTCCTGCTTCAGGCACATTCCCTCTCAGTTCCCACTGGTGAAAGGCAAGCTGGTGGCTGCTTGTTCCTGCTTTCACCTTGCGCTGAGCTGCTTCAGAAAGCTAAAGAGGCAGAAGTGTCTGTATTTTGGTGCACGTTAGGGTTGGCTTTTCTGCCCTCCCTGAAGATCAGCTACTGATGGGAGAACAAGCCCTTTTCCTCATGTTTTCCACCATGGATATCTGGTTTACCACAAATAATGGCATATAGACAAGATCCTTGGCTGACTGCATCTATGGTGGCTTTTTGCTACGGGTGCTTCTGATACAGACACAAGTGATGGGCCACCAACGTCTGCCACTGGAGCTTTAGACTGGGCTCCTCTCTAATAATGGTGCAATCATTGTAATTATACACAAAATCAAAGTTAATTACTTAATTATGTGTAATAAGGACCCTTTAGCTACTGAGTGAGACACGCACTCGGTGTAATTACTCAGAGCCATGTAATCTACTTGCCTTTGTACTGAATACTCCATTAGTTACTATTCACATCTCTTCGGAGGTGCTTTGCAGTGGTTCAGTGATTGGATTTATTCGAATTTTCCCTTTGCTTGCACAAACTGACAGCAAATATTCCCCTGTATTGGATCACTTTAACAAGATTCTTTCCAACCTTCCTCTTGCCAAAGAGAACTCAGCACAATTGGAATATCAAAGAATCATAGAATCATTAGGGCTGGAAAGGACCTTAAGATCATCCAGTTCCAAGCCCCTGCCATGGGCAGGGGCACCTCGCATTAGACCGTGTCACCCAAGGCTCTGGAGCTTGAGGCAATTTGAGGCTCCTGCTTTGCCTTCAAGGTCCTCTGGATGGGTCCCTGTGTTTTGTCCCATGTCTGTACAGCATGGGATTTTGGCCACCACAGGGTGCCTTAGCAATGGAGTGATGGGACAAGGGGTAATGGTTTAAACAGGGGAAGTTCAGGTTAGATATAAGGAAGAAGTGTATTTTTATGTTACATAGGAATATATATGAATATACAGAATACATATGCTCCATCCCTGGCAGTGTTCAAGGCCAGGTTGGACACAGGGGCTTGGAGCAACCTGCTCTAATGGAAGGTGTCCCAGCCCGTGGCAGGGGTTGAAACTGGATGATCTTAAGGTCCTTTCCACTCAAACCATTCTATTATCCTATGATGCTATGGTTCTTCCCCTGAGAGATGCATCTGCTGGGATTTCCACTGACACTTCTGCCCACTGCTCTCTGTGTTGCATTGAGAAATGCAGGTCCTTCACCATCAGCTGCTTCTGCTCTGGGCTGCAAAGTTTCTCCTTTATTCTCCTCAATTGCTGCATTTAATGAGCCAGCCCAGGATGTCTCTGCATGAAGCTGGAGAAAGGCCAACCTCTGTATCAGATGCACCAGAACAGCAGAGGACAGAAGGTCATGGAGGGCTCCTACATAGACAACAAAGCTTGACTCTGTGGCTGTAATAAAGGATAGTACCAGGGAACAAGAACACAAGCACAGTCATCCCAAAAGACCATGGACAGAGCTGTGGCAACAAGAACGACTGCTCAAGTGGCCACCAGGACAGACACACAGTGCACTTGCAGACACATCTACTTGAAGCCACACTAAGAAAGGACAGAGATAAAGGGCAGCTGAGAGGTGAGGTATTATTTATTCTAAGCAGTGATTGTTACCACACAGTACAGGCAAAGAAAGTGGTTTATAGTCCAAGAGAGACAGACACAAGACAGAGACTTGGGGAGGATGGGGAGAAGGTCCCTGGTAGAGATGTGGATTTAGGATGATGTCGAGGGGGAGAGGTGGGAGAAAGGAAAGGGTTGGAGAAGTTGGGATGGACATGGGAAAGCTGGCAGGGAAGATGGTGAATGACTCAGAAGGCAATAGAATGTATAGCACCGTGGTGGGTGGATGGGGTTTGAGGGGGCACTGAGGACAGCATGGGGAGGAGCCAACAGGGACTGAGAAGCCTGGTCAGCAATAGAGAGCGGAGGGAGCAGGGCAATGGGGAC
This sequence comes from Ara ararauna, assembly GCA_028858755.1. Classification (NCBI taxonomy): domain Eukaryota; kingdom Metazoa; phylum Chordata; class Aves; order Psittaciformes; family Psittacidae; genus Ara; species Ara ararauna. Next base: position 131,727,332 of record CM054378.1, on the reverse strand, counting down.
AAGGACACCCACTGCCCTGCGACTCCAAAGCACTGTTTCATTGAAGGTGTCTTGCTGGTTCATGTCCCTGATGTTAAATCTCTTGGCTTCAAAGGTGGCCACAGCTGAACTGGTCCTCACTTGGGTACTAACTCCTGAACCAGGCCAAGGAGCAGGTCAGGTCAATGCCCAGGGATACTCTAAGGATTTCTCTACCTTGACCATTGGGTACTGGCACCACCAAGTGCTCCTGGGTGCTGTTAACTGATGAGGGCAGACCCATCATCCACAGCCATGGTGTGGTGAGATCCTCTCCACCATGTACCATGCAGGGTGCTCCTCACCCTGTGCTGTGACCCAGCTCTCCAGACTTCTCTCAGAGCCAGGCAGGGAATGCAGGTCTATAGACCCCCAAGAAGACTTGGGAAGACCCAGCTTTGCTTGGGAGCTTGAGGTGGGTGCATGTCTCAGGCTAGGTTGGGGTGGGAGGTGGGCAGATGACAACAAGAGGGGTTCAGAAACATTCCCCCCTTTCCATCTCTCATGCTGATGAACTGCCAGTGTTAAGGGTTATCATTCCTCTGTGCTAAGAGCTGTCACTGCTCCTCATCCATAAGTTTCTGGTGGCTGGTCCTTGCTGTTGGTGTCCATGGAGCAGACTCCCTGCAGGGAAAGCTGGTGGTTTAGAAAGCATAAAGATGCCTTCAATCCATTAGCAGGCTTTTCTTTTAACTCTTGGGCTCCCTTCTCCTCCACATGGTTAGGGACCATGGTTAGGGACCTCCACAATCGTGGTCAGGGAACTGCAAGGCACCCTGCAATAGAAATGAACACTGTTTACAAGCAAACCCATAGTTCATGACAAATCACCATCCTGAAGTACTCAGAGTACCTTTCATCACAGACCCAGTAGGATTAGTGGAACTGCTCCCAACCCCGCAGCTCATGTGAATAAGGGTAAATGGAAGTGGAATGTCAAACCTCCAACTGGATCAAACTTACCATGACACTGCTGGAAGCAGAGGGAGCTGAAGCCCATGATGTTCCATGTTGGAACATCACAGTTATTTCCAGCTGTGCAAAAGACACTGTTCTTAGTGCTGAACATGCCCATGTCATCATGTTCCTATGATGTATTTCTTCTTCCTATAAGCTCCTCTTCTGTGTTTGCTCTTGCTGCTGGGGATGGCGGTTATTCCTTGGGCGCTGGGAGGTCCCAGCTATGACAGAGACATCTTAAAAAGTCCCTTTTTCTCCTGCACTGGCATGTCCCTAAATAAACCCTAGATCCAAAGGATATTGTGACACAAGAAGCTGCACTTGCATGAGGGCTGACATGTCAGCTGATGGAGTATCAGCACTCACCTGGCCTGGCTTTACCAGTGAGGGATGTGATAATGGCAACTGAGGCTTCCAAAGGAAGCTCAGAGGTTTGGAAGTGGCAAAACTGGTAAATCTCAGTCCTGTGGCCAAGCCACTTCAGCTCCCATCTGATGCAGGGAATAAGATGGAGAACATCATAAAAGCATAGAATAGAATCATGGGATCAGCCAGGTTGGAAAAGCCCTTTAAGCCCATCCAGCCCAACCATTGCCCAGCACTGCCAAGGCCACCACTGACCCATGGCACTGAGGCCTCATCTCCATGGTGTGTGAACACTCACAGGGACAGTGACTGCAGCCCTGCCCTGGGCAGTTCCAATGCCTGAGCACCCTGTGGGGAAGGAATTGTCCCTCAGCTCCATCTAACCCTGCCCTGGTGCAGCTTGAGGCCGCTTCCTCTTGGCCCATCCCTTGGTCCTTGGGAGCAGAGCGCAGCCCCCTCCTGGCTCCATCCTCCTCTCAGGCAGTTGTAGGGAGCCATCAGGTCCCCCCTGAGCCTTCTCTCCTCCATCAGGCAAGAACCTCTTCATCCACCCATGCACAAGGCTCCCGGGGTGTGTTGCTGAAGCCCTCGAGCTCGATGTATTCCAAAACAACTGATCGAAATCAGGATCTCCTCATGGGCTGCTCACACTGTGCAGTCAAAGCAACACCTCACTGAGATGCTCTGTTATCAAGAGTTTGAGATGCAGACTTGACTCTTTACATTCAACACGCCAGTATTTTCTCTCCTCTCCTTGTCCCGTCACCCAGGCACCAACACTGACAATCAGGAGCTAGCACCTCCACACTAAATGCTCTTATGAGACAAAGCATTTCATGTTTAGTAACCCACCTCCAGTGCTTTGCATGGATATGATTCTCACAACAGCCCTTGGAATTAGGTGGGCAGTGCCGGTTACTATAAAGGAGTCAGGAGCAGCAGGGTCAGACAGTGACGGTTAAAGCCTAGTGGATTTAGGTCCCCATGCCTATCACCAGGTCCCATCCTTCCCCTTTGGGTGTTTAGGCTTTGTGATGCTGAGCAACCTCAGAGAGCAACAGGAAAGCACAGGCATGTTCTCCAGCTCTGAGTGTGGGCAGCTGGATCACCCATCCATGCTGAAAAGACCTTTGTGTCATGGGAAGAAACATTGTTGGCCAACCTGGATTGTCACAGATAAGCCCCATCAAGGACCCGTCTATTAAAAATGAACATTTTCTCCAATATCAAGTTGTGGAGGGGTGAAATGATAAATCCCTGCACCTACAACTCAGCTGAAACACCTTAAGCATCATACAGTGATGTGCGATCATTGAATGGATGGGAGCTGCTAGGAAGAGGAGAGGGAAGGCAGAGAGGTACAGCAGGACATGAAGAAGCAGCACTTGTCATCACCATGTAGCCAGAGGTGGAATAAATCTAGGAAGTGATCTATAAACCAGGCAGGGATGAGAAATAACACTCAGAAATGGTGAGGCAGAAAAGGGTTGGTGCTGCATGGAATCAACAGAGCTGTATTGGAGGAGAGGCTTCAAAATACAAGCCCAATGCAGACAGTTCTCCCCAAGGCTGGTGGGGATGTTATTGGAATGTCCATTAGAAGAGAAAAAACATGATTGAAAATAAGCATTACAGGGTAGTTAAAACAGAGATTAAGCTAAGATCAGGGCTCACCATTTAAAAGGAAATGACACCCTCAGCCCTGCTGTTTTCTGCACCATCATTTATCCACATAGCCTCCATCTTCATTAATACATTCATTAGCCTCCACTTTCATTAGTACATTCACTACACTACACCTTCATTAATATAAAATCAGTGCTTTGCACTTCCACAGTCACTGTCAAGCACCCCAACAGTGCTCAACCCAAAAGCTTGCAACCTCCTGTCAATGAGTTATAGCCCTTTGATCCCTCTTATTGGGCCTTTCAGGTGGCTTGGGACCAAGCAAGTAGGGAAAGAGTGATTAAGTAACCTCATCCACATCCCCTCCCTCCAGCTCTTCATAGAATCATAGAACAGTTAGGGTTGGAAAGGACCTTAAGATCATTCAGTTCCAACACGGGGCTTATCTTCTGCTCCCTGACCTAGTGCAACATGGACACAAGGTCCTCATGTCCATCATGAGGCGCAGCAGCATCCTGCACGTAGAGCACTCACCCTCTGTTCATGACACCTGTAGACAGAGGATATAAAAGCAAACTCTGCTCCATCCACATGGCTTCTTGTCCATCTTCACCTTTGCAAGCACTTGGCTCTCAGGCTAGCCTGGGGTAAGCAGCCATCTAAAGGGATTGAGGCTTGACAGCTCAGTTGTCCCTATGGCAGGCAGGGAAGTGGTGGCTTTAAGCATCACAAACCTGATCATGGTTGGAAGGGTGCTTCTTACAGAGAAAACAAGCTCGAGGAGGTGGCTATTCGTCTTTAGCATTTATTTATCATTGGAAAAAAAAGACCCTTTGAGCAAGCAAAGATCACAAGCACATCACAATCCATTGGCTATACATTAATCCGTGTGTGTGTGTGTGTGTGTGTGTGTGTCTGTGTGTCACTCTCATCAGAACAGCAAGAATGGAAAGAAAAGAGCACCACGGGGGAGGTGTGTGTGCTTAAACACGTTACAAGAGACACGTTGGTGATATGCAACCAAACCCAGGCCACAAAAGATTAATTAGACACTTCTGATCTGCCCCCAAGAGGCAAGAGGTTGTGGAACTGATGGGAGCCATACACAGTGGCTGCGTTGCGAATGAAGAAGCAGGTGATCGGTGTGCGAAGCAGTCAGGAAACAGGAGCATCAGTCAGCAAATAGCACCATTTTGCAGAAAGGAGAAACAGTGAAATACAGTGAAAATGCAAAAAGCAAGCAGTAGACAGCATAGGAACGGTCACAGGGTAAAAAGCAAACCATTTCTTCTGTTCTTTTTACAAGGAAAGCAAAACGTATTACAGATCAGCAGTGAAACAGAATCAGCATCGTGGTAGCTGAACACAGAACAGCAGAGCACTCTTTCCCAATGGGATCGACAAGCTCAGAGTCCAAAGTGAACTTGAAACAGCAGGGATTTGGTCTCCTTTCTGATAAACCTGAGTGGATGGGTATAAAGTCTGTGGAAGGTAAGAGCAATGCAGGATTTCACCCTGAGGCTTGGCTCTGCTGCAGTTCCTGGCATTCGATGCAATGCTAAACTGTGCTTGGATGTGTGCTGAGCACTTGGTGCACGTGGAGCAAAGGCCAGGATTTAGATCCCTATGCTCTTGCTGTTTGAGAGGGCTCTACCAGTCTCCTAGGCTCTTTATGCAGATCGAAAGCTTCCAAGGATCATTCATCCCACTCAAAGAGAGGTGTCCGAAATAGGCAGCTCAATGGCCCTTGGAAGTTCCTTCACTAAAGATGGAATTTAGACCACTTCATATCTAGCTTTGTAGTGAGATGCCACCAAAACCTTCATGTATCAAGGACACGTAAGGCCATATTCTGAGCACTCACTGTGCATGTTTCATTCCAAGATAGTGATTGATGCTCTTCATTGGGAAGAAGCAATCCTGAAGCCCTGGATGAGGAGCAGTTGATCCAAAGGCATAGAGATGTTTGGATTAGGTGGTCTGTCTGAGCATCTTAATCAGAGAATCAAAATCATAGAATGATTTGTGTTGGAAGGAATCTCAAAGCTCATCCAGTTCCAACCCCCTGCCATGGATAGGTACACCTTCCACTAAGTAAGGCTGCTCCAAGCCCCATGCAACCTGGCCTTGAACACTGAATGATGTTCCTTGGGCAAAATTTGGTTACCCTTGAAGTCAAGGGCTAAACTCCCATTGACTTCAAGGTGAAGTGGTGGCAAGTGTGGTGTCTCTTTCAATGTGAAACTTAGGGCCAAAAACCCAATAGGGAGAATTATTTGGCATGGTATCTCCTTAAGTGCAGTGAGATCGGTGTGTTGGGCTATTGGCATCTGTCTACATGCCTTCCTGACACGTTCTGCCTGCTGTGACACGTCATCTTCACGCTGTTTCTATATCCTGTGACATGAAAGGATGTTACTGAGGAGTGTGAAGACACATGAAGCATCTAAATGCCAAGGAATCACACCAAGTCTTGGAAGCTCAGGCTTCTCTGGCCACTTGTCCCTTGTGTGATTGGGTAGGAAGAGCACCCAGCTCAACCACAAACCTTTCATTGAGCTGCTCTGAAGGCAGAGCTGAGCTTTGCTGCAGGGGCTTCTGAGCACTCAGAAAAGCAATGGTCAATATGGACAGGTCAGCGTCTCCATGGAGCATGCACATCCAAGAGAAAATGCACTACATTGGCAAAGAGTTCCACAGTTTTACTTCCTGGAGGATTTCCCTGGTTTCCTCCAAAACATTGGAGGTTTTTAATATATATATTTCTAGATATGAATATATATTTTTCCACATACACAACCTGACTAGCTCATAGCACACAGTTCTAACACAGCTAAGCTCGGAAATACACCACGGAATTCAGAACACTACACCTACTCTATACTCAAAGGTTTAGGCCGTTAGCGCAAGGCAAACAGGACACATCACACGACACACTGAACTTGGCATTTATTCATTACTAAGGCCAGCAAATGTCACTATCTGTGTACCACAGAGCTTTCCTCCTCTTTGGAAACTTCCTCACAGCCTCGTAGTCCACTAGTCCTTTACGTTTCCAAAAGACCCAATTCTAATGGGGTGAGACACCTAAAATGGGACTCCTCACCCTCATGGCCCATCACTTCTTCTGTTAGTTTCGCATCTCTACAATACCTTAGCAGAAAGACTTCCCTCATTCAAACTCCTCTACAACAACACAGTTCTGATACTTTACTCCTTCACCACCATCTTCCTACCCTAATTCCCATCTCTCTCTTCCTTATTCCCAATTGTCTGTTCTCTGAAAGCTTCAAGCGGGGCTGTATGTTAGGATAGAAATACTGAGCCGCATAAATGAAGAACCCTTCATCTTCACTTGCAGCTACTCCACTAAAGGAGACTTCAACACCTCAGTTTGGTAGGACCAAGACTGATCCGTAGGTATTTAGGTCCCAATCCAGAAGTTAGGCACATAAATTTGGTTTGGGACCATATCTCTTCCAGCTCCCACTGATGCAACAACCCAGTCTCTGGGGGATGCAATGCCAGCCTGTTGGCCCAGCTCATACTCATTGACAAATGGTCCCGCTGTTTTGACAGCTTCCAAACTGGTCTTGTTGGGCATGGGGATTTCCTAGAGGAAAAGCACAGTAAATAGGATTGAAACCCTGAGATCTTGCCTGGGGGGAGTCTAGGGATCCCAGCAACTGGTTTATGGCCCTCTTAGGATGCTCACAAGCCAACATGAACTCCAACAAATGGTAGAGTCAACACAACGGGCGCTGACAGCTCTTTGCCAGCCTTCTTGACTCATTTCTTCCTACCCTTTGAAAGGTCACCTCTGCAAACGAAACCTCTTTCTGAAACCTAGCTCTGTCTACTGGCACCCCAGAAGTGAAGAAAGCAGACCAAGATTCAAACCAAACGAGGAATAACTAAAAAGATCCATAACCTAGGGGAAGCAATAGGGAAGAACAGCCTGCTGATAACCTAGCCTGACCTGCCACATGCTAGGGAAGTCTTCACTGCTCTCTGAGCCTTTCCTCAACTCCCTTTTTGATTAAATCAAGGACTTCAAGAGGTGTTGATGGGTGAAGCTGCCTTGATGCAGCTAGACCTACCCCCAGCTACTCTGGAGGGGGGGTTGGCCCTTTATCTGCACTGGATCTCCTTTCCTGTTGCTTCTTGGAGCAAAAGTCCCACCAGCGTCACCAGGAGAAGTCACTCTTGGCCACACCACTAGTGGATCTAGATTGGTAGATTCTAGTGGATCCGCAGGCACCATGAATGAACCTCTGATCCTCTCTCTGCCTCCAAAATCTTCCACCTGTTGACACCAGTGGGAGATGACCGAATAAAGGCCAACCCCAAAAGGACCTCATGGGATGACAGCACAGCCCCTCCATGGCTCAACAGGCACTTCCACACCACCAAAGCATTGAAGGACCAAGCCAAGGCTGTGCACAACCATGGCTGATCCATCACCTTCATCTCCTATGACCCCACTTGTGCATTCCCACGTCCCTCACTCTGTGCAGAGCCGTGTTGTGCAGGCAAAGCAGAACAACCTGACCTCAGAAACAAGGATTCCCTAATCCTCCTTGGAAATAAAACAGAACAGCTTCTAATACAGTCAGAACAAAAAGCAGATTAGAAGCCTCTAATTAATTTTGTGGCCTTTATTTAATCAAAGAAAGGAAAAAAAAGGGGGGGGAAGAAAGAAAGGAAAAGAAACTAAAATGAGAAAGAAAGGAAAGTGCAGTGACATTTACTCTTTTGCCTCAGCCAGTTTATTGTTCATCTCTTTGCTTTTCTCCTTGTCCTCTGGCTTTGCTGTGTTGGACGTCTCGGCGCTCTTTTTCTTGGCAGCCCGGCCAGATGCAATCTGCTTGTCTTTGGCCTTTTTCAGGGGTTTATGGCTTGTTGTGGTCTTTTTTGGTTTGGAAGGCTTTACGCTAGGCTTTTCCACCTGCATGGAGGGCGACACGCAAAACAACAACACAGAGATGGAAAGACAGAGAAAGAGAGACACAAGGACAGGTGGAAAACAGGATTTAGATCAGAAATAGCACGAAAATCACTTATTTCCTCAACTATGCCTTGCTACAAAGGGAGGGGAGCAGCTGGGGTCATGCTGAGTTGCAAATGGCCAACTCGTTTCCTGGTGTGGATGCCCTGAAGGCACAACGCCCCTGAAGCCAGCAAAGCGCACTGCATCCACATCAGGACACAGCAGGAGAGGGAATATCATCGGTCATTTTATCCATTCATAGAATCACAGAATCATGGACTGGTTTGGGTTGGAAAAGACCTTAAGAACATCCAGTTCCAACCCCTGCCATGGGCAGGGACACCTCCCACTAGACCGTGTCACCCAAGGCTCTGTCCAACCTGGCCTTGAACGCCGCCAGGGATGGAGCGTTCATCACTTCTTTGGGCCCCCTGTGCCAGCGCCTCAGCACCCTCACAGTAAAGAACTTCTTCCTTGTATCTAACCTGAACTTCCCCTGTTTCAGTTTGAACCCATCACCCCTTGTCCTATCACTACAGTCCCTTTCTCTGACTTCGTGAGGGGCTTTGCAAGCCCACAGGGGATTGCCCCTGTCTGGATTCGAAGCAGAGAAATGATGCTCAGGACAAAGAGGCTGCTACAAACCCCCACCTCTCTTTCAGGACTTGACTCCTCATGTTTGTCCCTTAATAAATGCCACAGTGGAGTAAAATTACTTGGGGCTAGCTGGGCTGCAGGACACTAATTGGCACTCGAGCAAAGTCCACAGCAGTGTCTAGCACCAACAGGTTTCTACAGGCTCCAAAGTAGGGAGGACAGCTTCAAAATTAAGGAGGAACAGAAGCATTCAGCTCCTCCATGCTGACACTGGCATCCTTCTGACACCTCACAAAGATAAACACCTAGGGAAGGACTGGGTTTAAACCTGCACAGACTGACTCCTTTTATATGCAGATCCTCCCCTGTTCCTAGGAAATAAGGCTGGAACATACTTCAGCTCAGGTCCATCATCATCAATCTGATCAAAGCCAGAAGCATTTACTGTCAAAATCTGTGGAAAGCTCTGAATTAACTACAGATGGAGATCTGGCTCTTAGCACGTTGCTCCTCGGATAAAGTGTAATGTGGGGTGCCCACAGTCTTGGAGGGAGAAAGAGAAAGCTGTCCAGATAACCACCTGGGAAATGACAATGCAGAAACCTACCCTCGCTTCTTTACAGATTGACACAGTGCACTACCATCTTCAACGCGCATTAACCTGTACTAGAGCCCAGAGAATCACAGCATGGTTTGGGTTGGAAGGGAGCTTCAAGCTCATCCAGTTCCAACCCCTGCCACGGGCAGGGACACCTTCCACTAGAGCAGCTTGCTCCAAGCCCCTGTGTCCAACCTGGCCTTCAACACTGCCAGGGATGGGGCAGCCACAGCTTCTCTGGGCACCCTGGGCCAGCGCCTCAGCACCCTCCCAGGGAACAGCTTCTGCCTAAGAGCTCATCTCAGTCTCCCCTCTGGCAGCTCAAAGCCATTCCCCTTGGCCTGTCCCTCCATCCCTTGCCCAAAGCCCCTCTCCAGCTTTCCTGCAGCCCCTTTAGGCGCTGGAGCTGCTCTCAGGTCTCCCCTTCAGGAGCCTTCTCTTCTCCAGGCTGCCCCAGCCCAGCTCTCTCAGCCTGGCTCCAGAGCAGAGCTGCTCCAGCCCTCGCAGCAGCTCCATGGCCTCCTCTGGCCTCGCTCCAACAGCTCCACGTCCCTCTTGTGCTGCTGCCCCAGAGCTGGATCAGGACTGCAGGGGGGGTCTCCCCAGAGCGCAGCAGAGGGGCAGGATCCCCTCCCTGAGCTGTTGCTCACACTCTGAGGGTGCAGCCCAGCAGACAGGGGGGTTCTGGGCTGCCTGTGCATGTTGCTGGCTCATATTCAGTTTTCCATCCACCACCATCTCCCTGGTGGATCCTCAGATGCACCCACTGGTTAGAAATGAAGATGCCACACAAGTGGAGTGACAACAGGCAGCATTCACACGAGCTTTACTCTATCGGACAGTGATGCAATGATGGTCCTGGGTCCCTTCCACCATGCCTCTCACCTTTGGAGGTTCCTTATAGGGCTCACTGTAGAGAGTGCGTATCCTTCGGCGTTCCAGGTATTTGTTATCAGCTGGAGCAGGCTTACTGGTTTCCCCCTTGAACTGAGCGCTGTAACTGGTTTCATGGGTCATTTTCTCCTCTGGTGGCTTGTACTGGGGCTTTGCTTTGATAGCTTTCACAGGCTTGATGTCTACCCAGGGTCTGAACTCGTTTCTGAGGATCAAAAGAGAAAGAGGTTCAGGAGTTAAGTCAACAGGAGAGTAGTAGAATGTGGGAATGGCATCCCCCATTGCTCAACAAGGAAGAGCTTTTGCCTCCATCCACTCAGGTTTAAGAAACTGGCTCCCAACAGCTCATTTTCTACTTCACCCACAACCCATTGACACACTAAAAGTTCAAATGAAATTGGGTCTGTTAAATCCGCCAGTGCTGGGCACCAGACAGCCTGCCTGTTGTGTGACAATGGCCAAGTGCCCTCTATAAATCTAGGCTCAGGTGTGACTGAGATGCTCTTTTGAAAACCTAGATGCTTTTTTGTCTCCACAGCTTCACCTCTGCACTGAAGTTACATACAACCAGTTCCTGACTCTTGCAATTAGGTTGGAAGAGAACAATTGGAGGGAATATCAACATTCATCTTCTGCAGCTCAACACAGGACACACTTCTCATCAACCTTCCCTGCAGGCAAGAGAGCTGGGTGATTCAGAAATGTAAGGAACCAAGACTCCTTTACCCATGCCTTTAAATAGTGAATGGCATCATTCCGCCTATATTACGCACAGTGATTTTGTTAATGCCATGAAGGAACAGTTTAAGATAAAACTGTCTTATCTGTAAACTCCAGCAGAGCAGAGAATTCAGTTTATCAGGTATTTGAGCTCTGGCTTCTCTTTATTATTGAGTTAATGAAAAAATAACACCATCTTTCAACTCTTTTGGACAGAGCTGCAACTTTATGCAGTTAAAAAAACCCAAAGACATCTCAAAGGTTTTTAGCATCTGGACACATTCTGGTTCCCATTCACAGACCCCTTCTCTTGCATTTTGTAGCTCTTCCCCCAAAACCACTGACTTCTTACCAGTTCTGAAGCAAACCATTCAATTTTCTCTCTAAGGATTGCCATTCACCCTAGAATGGGGAAGGAGAAACCCCAGGCGTGTTGCTACCTTAAACAGGTTGTGCTCAGACATGGTCCCAGGCAGTGTTTAGATCTTTAAAGACTCCAATGCAAGCCAGTGTCTATCCTAACAGTGGTGATACAAGCCCTCCTCAAAGGGCTGAATTCTCATTGAAAATCAAAGCCCTTCTTTTAATTTTGGGACCATGAAGCAATGGGACCTTGAAGTTGCAGACCCTTGTCCCTCCTGCCCCATTCCATCAACCCCTTTGGGTTGTGCTGTTCATTCTCAGCCTGGTTTCTGAGGGAAATGACCTCTGTGTGAGGCTACTGCCAGTCAATCCCTTCCCATAATAGCTTTGAACATCTTAATCAACTTCTATGAAATTGGACAAATGCGTATGGAGATACTCAGCTTTTACTGATAAGAAGATAAGCAGTTGGACTGAGCCCAGGGGCTCAGGAACGCTTCACATGGACACGCACCCTTCATTCATCATCAGAGCACCCTCTCAGATGGGGAGGCTGCAGAAGTTCATCTGCTGTCCTCAAGGACCAGTAATAACCGATCCCTTCACGTGCAGGATCAGGGCAGCTTCCTGACCACCCAACACCACATTACCCATCCACATAGATGTTAAAGACCTTTCCCTTCCAAGATAACTGCTGCTTGCAACAGTCTCCTGGGTGTTTCTCCTCCTAAGACACTTCCATTAAGGTCTCCCCACATCTGCAGAGCGTCTGCGCCCTTGTTGTTGTCAATGTGGAGTCAGTGGGGCTTGGAGAGCCCTTCCCTATGGCAGAGATGGGTGACTGCTTTATGATGAGCTGAATGCCTCTTTGGGCTTCGTTATCTGATAAGATGTTCACTGATGGGAATACAAACATCTAGCACACGTGAAGACACACATATATCCCTCATTGTAGGTATCCCAATCTATGAGCCAAATCCCATCTCCAACTCTCCATTCTTCCTTCATACTGACTCTACCTACATCTACTTCTTATTTTCACTGTATTTCTTCATTTCTCCTCCTTCTTTTACTATTCAGCCCTTACTGGCCTTGGATAACACTGTCTAACCCCAGGGATACTGCCTGTTTGAAGGATGCTATCCTTTATCCTTCATGAAACTTGTACTGAACGAGCAATATGTGAATGGGCTCATTTGTGTCCCCTTCTTTCCTGTTCAGTGAATGTCTCCCACTTGCCTCTGCAGTCCATGGTTAAAACACCCCTCCTGCATGAAGAGATGAGAGAAAGGAAGAGGAAACATCTTTAAAGAACTGAATTAAAGATTGGAATACCTCACTGACTAAATCAAAGCTCATTCTAAGTTACTCAGAAGGTAAGAGGCTTCTTCCTAGGCTCCACATCCACAAAACAGACTATGTATTTCCAACTGCTTTCCAAAAGGCAAGAAAATCATGCCCTAATTCTCTTTGCCCATGTCTGTCTGTCACTCAGATTCCTTCCTAGCAACTTCTGAACCCGTTAGCTATTCTCCATTGTATTTGTAGCCGAGGTAGAAATCTCAAAAGTGAGAACCACAACCTTTCCTCAAAATCAGTGAGCGGGCACTCACATCATGCAGTGGAGCTGGGCTGTTGATGCAATAACCAGCCTCATTTGACTATTAATGAGCACAAATTCCTCTGCTTCTCTCCATCCTTGCTTTGCTGCTCTTATTGCAGATACAAGAATTCCGTGACCACTCAGGTCCACTGTACTTTGGCAACAGGACCCTTGACTACTTTGTGCCTCCCAGGATGAGCCTGGCTTTGCAGGCGAAGCATAGACTAACAGCCATTCATAGGTGGACCCATGCTGCTGTGCCTGCCCCATCCCGGGCAGTGGTCAAGGCCGGACTGGATGGGGCTTGGAGCAAGCTGCTCTAGTGGAAGCGTCCCTGCCTGTGGCAGGGGTTGGAACTGGATGAGTTTTAAGCTCCCTTCCAACACATAACAGTCTGGGATTCCATTCTAAACCCCTTTCAGGCACATATGCATTTCACATCACATGTTAAACGTCATTTAGTTCCAACCCCTTGCCATGGGCTACCTGCTATCCAGAGCAATGGAAGGAGGAGAGAAACTCAGACCATTTACGACATCTATGTCTGGTGCAGCAGCTGATCTTAGTGCCTGGTTTTGATAGTCAGTCAGCACATAAACTGCAGAAGCGTTACTAGAATAGACACAGCCTGTTCTGTGCTGGTTGTGTCCGTGCCCAGAAACTCAACTTGCCATGGTTAAATAACACAAAAGTTAATTCCTAAACCTCTCATCTCCACCACAGATGAGTGAGGGAAAACAGCCCATTGGGAACTGCCCTTGGAATGTGCCAGCTCCTAAACCCAGCCCAATTGCTTGGAGAAGTACTAGTTACCCTGAGCCACAGTGTAGGCAGGAGTGTGCTAGCACCTTCACAGCCTGGATCCCCACATCTGAGTGCCAGGCACACTGAGTTTACTAATGCAAAGTGGGACTGAGGAGGCAGGTGCCCTGCTTGAGGTCTGCACCAATATTGACTGTAGGGATGAGAGGGAAGCCTCGGGAAGGTGACCTAAATCCCCCTTCCAGATCTGGTGAATGTCTGTCACTTGTCTATCTCCTGCTTTGGAGAAAGGCCCTGCAGTTCTGAGACCTCCCTTATCTCAACGCTGAGAGAGTTGTGCTTGTTCAGCCTGGAGAAGAGAAGACTCCAAGGAGACCTTATTGTAGCCTTTCAGTTCTTAAAAGGGGGCCATAAGAAAGATGGGGAGAGACTTTTTAGCAGAGTCTGTTGTGATAGGATGAGGGGTGATGGGTTTAAACTAAAAGAGGGAGATTCAGGCTGGATGTGAAGAAGAAATCTTCACCGTTCATTCCGCCTTTACAATGAGGGTGGTAGAACACCGCACAGGTTGCCCAGAGAGGTGGTGGATGCCCCATCCCTGGAAACATTGAAGGCCAGGCTGGATGTGGCTCTGGGCAACCTGATCTAGTTGAAGATGTCCCTGCTCATTGCAGGGGGTTGGAATAGATGAGCTCTGAAGGTTCCTTCCAACCCAAACCGTTCTATGATTACCCTTTAACATCCCAAGGCCAACTTGCACGGAAGGCGCTCAAAAGCTACAAATTCTGGCTGCAATCTGAAATAAGCCCTGAAAATCTTATTTTCCCCCTGTTTTGAGAACAACAGCTCATAGAATGTAAAATATAAAATGAGCTCTGAATGTATTTCAGGAGCTTGGCAGACCCCATCCTAAAAGAGCTTGGCCTCAAGCTCACCTAACACCTAAGCAAAAGCCTTTGCTCACGCTGCAAAGATGAGTCACAAGCACAGACTAGAACCAGTACTGATGTACCCAACAGGCAGAGCTTAGGTCCTCTCTTTAATTCTTTATCTAAGGGATTTTCATTGCTCTTCATTTTGCTGAGGAAGTTGTTAAGAATTGCTATCTTGGCACGAAACACAGGGCTTGAACTGAAATAGCAGCAACTCTCCTCATTTTCTGCCTACCTCTGGTCCCAGCCTTACAAAGAATAATTAGAATCCATCCTGAACCCAGCACTGACCTGAAATGGAAACTGAAATGAAACTCATCAAAAAGGAGTCTATGGGGCATGAGATGACCTTTTGTAAGCCCAACAGGGAAAATACACAGTGAAGATAAAGGGATTTTAGCCATCTATAGACCTCCATAGGGCTGCAGAGGATGGGGCAGATGCCTTGCAAATGAACAGGTCTTTATCATCTTATATATCTCTTCATCAGGGATTGTAGTGATAGGACAAGGGGTGATGGGCTCAAACTGAAACAGGGGAAGTTCAGGTTAGATATAAGGAAGAAGTTCTTTACTGTGAGGGTGGTGAGGCACTGGAATGGGTTGCCCAGGGAAGTGGTGAATGCCCCATCCCTGGCAGTGTTCAAGGCCAGGTTGGACAGAGCCTTGGGTGGCATGGTTTAGTGGGAGGTGTCCCTGCCCATGGCAGGGGGGTTGGAACTGGATGAGCTTAAGGTCTTTTCCAACCCAAACCATTCTGTGATTCTATGACAGTAGCCTCAGGAGGTGGTGGCCTGATCTATATTCATTAAAGCCAAGAGCTGCTCTCTACATGCATCAGTGGATACCACACACAGCTCTTGCATACGGCTTCATCCACTCTGGTTGTTTAATTGCATCTTCCCCATGGCTGAAGACTGCTAAAGGTGGAAGGTGACCTGAATACCCTCCTCCACCCCAGCCACGCGACATGGGGTTGATGTGAGCTCCGGGCTATGGCATGCAGCCATCTCTGGAGATGCTCACCAGCACTTCTGTAGGCACTGATTGCCTTCATCTACTGGTGCCACAGGAAAGCCAAGAAGGGGAAGCAACAGGAGACAGGGCCTGGTCTTCTACCTACTTTGAAGACTTTAAGGAGAGGTTATGTTTGTTCAGAATCAGCACAGGATGCTAAATGCATTCTGCTGACAGCAGTGGTACAGGCTCTGAGCCCAACTCCCTCATCCCAATGTGCATGTCCGAGTGGTACAGAAAAGGGAGACCAGGAACTTCACGAAGGAGTCCTGCACAGAAGGAATATTTCCAGCTTAGCCTGGAAAATTATGGCTTAACTTAAAATTCAAACTATTCAGATTTTTCACTGGGGGAAAAAAAGGCTTTCCAGAATGTTTGGTCTGAAATGTTTCATTCGTTCTAAAATTGCTGCTTCTGACAGCCTGACATGCTGCTGCAACACAGAATCATAGAATCCCACACTGGTTTGGGTTGGAAGGGACTTTAAGGCTCATCCAGTTCCAGCCCCATGCCACAGGCAGGAACACCTTCCACTAGAGCAGGTTGCTCCAAGCCCCATCCAACCTTGCCTTGCTATGCCTCCTGTACCCCAAGACACCAGCTTCAACCACTTCATCCCACAGAATAACAGAATAGTTTGGATTGGAAGTGATCTTCAAAGCTCATCCAGTTCCAACCCCCCTGCAATAAGCAGGAGCATCTTCAGCTAGATCAGGTTGCCCAGAATCACATCTCAACCCAGCCCCTTTGGTTAAAAGGTCAATTCCAGCCAACTCCTATTGCAATCTCCTTCTCAACATATAATATTTGCCACCACAAGAGCAAGAAGCACCCTCTCATTGTCTGCTGCATCAAGTGTTCTGTCTCTAACTCCTACGTGGATGCTTAATGACAGCTTTATCCTCTAGTGCCCATGCTATTATCTTGTACACAATAATTTACTGTAAGTCTGCACTATGAATGGTATAATGAAGCTCCTGGTGCCCAAGATTATTTTGTTCCCCAGCATTATGAATCCACCTCTAAGCCATGCACACACATATATATACATACACAGAACAAGTCAGTTTGGACAAAGCCAACATCTAATTGTGTGTAAAGACTGTAACGATGTCATATATTAATGCCTGGATTTGAAACCTGGACAATGCACAAAGGAGTAAGTATGAGCAGGATGGGAGGGATCAGTATGTGTGGATATCCCTGGTTAGAGCCCATCACGTACAGCACTGGCATAGGAGAGGAGGAAAGTGCTGAGCCTTCAGCAAGGCGACTTTAGCACTCCCTGCAGCAAGCTATGAGAAAGGTATGATTAATGTACTGAAAAGGATGAAGTCAACTCATTTGGCAGAGCAGAACCATGCTGTGCTCCATTTATTAAAGTTGCTTGAATCAGCAGCCCACAAATCATGGATTTGCATTGCCTGAGGACTATGGAGTACGGCCTTCCAAGGAGGCAGAGCTATTCCACATGCCGTCACACCTCAAATGTCATAAATACATGACTGAAGGTGATGCTGAACACTGCAGAGGGCCAAATTGCTGAACAAGCAAGGTAGCTGTGGGAGAGCAACCCCAAGAGTAACAGCCCTGCCGCTGCTCATGTCTCAGCACAGAGGAATAGGAGAGTTGGGGACCATCCGTGCTCCATCCCTGGCAGTGTCAAGGCCAGGCTGCACAGAGCTTTGGGTGACATGGTCTAGTGTGAGGTGTCCCTGCCCGTGGCAGGGGATTGGAACTGCATGGTCTTAAGGTCCTTTCCAACCCAAACCATTCTATGATTCAATGAATATCCAGCCACTGGGATACTGAGCAGCATGGAAAGCTCCAGGTATGACAAGAAAGGGTGAGCTAAATCCCCACACTCAGACTAGGCGGCAAATCTGGGCACCTCTGCCACACAAAGTCCACTTTGTGGATCTCAGGGTGAAGACCAGACACCCCCCCACTGCCCCCCCCGCCCAATGCAAAAGCTGTATGTGAATCCCTGGAAGTGCTCAAGGCCAGGTTGGATGTGGCTTGGAGCAAGCTGCTCCAGTGGAAGGTGTCCCTGCTCATGGCAGGGGGCTGGAACTGGATGAGCTTTCAGCTCCCTTCAACCCAAACCAGTCTGATTCTATGAATCCATGGGAAGAGGGGAATCTGGTGCAGCAAGAAGCGCTGCCTAAGGCTGTGGACAATGAAGCTTTTTAGGTCAAATGAAGCAATTGCGTGTCACAAACTCACAGTGTGATCAGACCAGCAGCAGCAGGGTGGGAAGGGAACATAAAAGCATCACCTCTCATCAACGGCAGGCCAGATGGTTACAGAACTGAAGAGCTGCTGCCCAAGGGGATGAAGGATAGGAGATCTCACTGACCTGCTCTGATTTACAACAGCTCTGATCCAAACTGCTCCATTCACACTGCTGGGGGGATTCATGAAGACCATTCACCTTTGTAGTGTTGGGCAGAGACCTGACATTCCTGGAAGCTGTTGGAACTCATGGTCAGCTCCTGTTCCCTACATCCTGGTCCTTCTCCAAGCAGGGGATGTTTTAGTGATGCTGCAGTTCAGCTGCATTGGAACTGCAAGGTTTGTCCTTGAGGCAAATGATGGAGATGGGTGGTGCTGGGGGTAACAGGTAAGATTTTGCCTTAATGTGGTCAATGATCATCCAAATCAGGGATGCAGAAGGATGGGTGTCCAAGAAGGAAGGTCAGGCTATAGCTGCTTGACATGAAATAGCTTTTCTGTTGCAGCAATGTTATTTGACTGGCTGTATTTTCTCCTCCTTTCAGGGAATCATCACTTCCCTTCTTCCTGTGTTTCTAATGCGGCTCATAATCAGCGTGGCTCTTTGCTTTCATTTCTAGTCTGTGTGACAGTGTAATTGCTCATCCTGGCACAGGAGGAGGAATAGATGCAGCAGTAAAGGAGGTAAAGGAGGAAGATGGTGACATTTAAATAGCGGCTATTGTTTTGCCACTGTCTTTGTGACTTTGGGCATTATTTGCTCCTTGCTGTCAGTAGTTACGACTACATCTGAATATCTTCCCTATGCTGATTGGGCACCAGCTGTCCTGAAACTTTATTGTACACATGAAAAATGAAGGAATGCGCTAGTCACGGTGAGTTTCAGTTAATACATGAAAGCAATTCTGCTGTGGGCTTTAATAGGAGATGTAGCAACCTGATTTCAGAAGGTTTCTATGTCTGAAATGGCAACAAAGCGAATGCTAGGAAATCACGGAGCAGGATCCCCATGACCATTCATGGTAGAAGCACTGAAGATCAAATATGTTGACCACTAAGTATAAGAGCAGGAAACCCAGCCCCAGGGCAAAGTCAGTGCCCAGATATGTGGCATGCATGTTTCCCCTTGCAACATGCTCCTGAAAACCCCTGCAAAGAAGCTCCTGAATACCACGTGTCTTTTCATGAGGGCATCACCAGCAGAGACAAAGGTGTCATCGTCCCACTCTGCTCGGTGCCTGTCAGGCCACCCCTGGAATACTGCGCTCAGATTTGGTCCTGCTGCAAAAAACAGATGTGGCCGGGCTGGAGAGGGGCCAGAGAGGGCCACAGAGATGGTCCAAGGGCTGGGGAGCAGTGAGGAAAGGCTGAGAGAGCCGGGACTGTTCAGCTGGGGAAGAGGAGGCTCAGGGAGACCTGACCCATGTGCCAGGAGTTAAGGGCTGGCTGCAGAGAAGATGAAGGCTCCCTTTAGACAAGGAGTCCCATGGGAAAGCAGAGGGGTGATGGGCGCAAGATACTGCTGGGGAGATTCCCAATGGACACAAGAGGAAAACTTTTCCCAGCGCGAACAAGCAGCCCCTGGAATAATGTCCCCATGGAAGTGGTGTCTCCCCAGTGTTGGACACTGATAAAATTGGACTTCACAGGGTGCTGGGCATCCAGGCTGGGTCATGCTGTGCCTGGAAAGGTCGGAGCAGATGATCCCTGATGCCCCTTCAATCTGGGATTCTGGGATTCTATGATTCTATGGTTTCTTGTGTACATACTGCCCATGCAAGTGAATACATGATTTAACCCCATGGTCTCCTAGCAGCATCCCCCCTCCACCTTCAATGATCCTACAGAGCTGACGGAGATACTGATGTAAGGTCACAGCCTCAATGGCTGCTCACACCAATGGATATGTCTCCCAGATGCCTGCAGGATAGAGAAGCCTTCAGCTCACCTTAGAGACGCAGCAATGAGGATGGCCTCTCATTTCCTGTTAGACCACTGTAAGCAGGGTATTGTAACGACCAGGTATCTCCCAAGTGACTTTACACATCAACAGCTCAGACAAAATATTGCCTGAGAAAGCAAAGCACACACATATGCTCAGGCTCCAGGGACATTCGAGTTTATCCTATTGTGGTACACAGAGTAAACCATAGAAAATAGCATAAAACCAAATGTCTTTTATATATATATATATATGTATACACATGCATACGCTTTGGATGCATCTTCTTTTCAGAAAAGGAAAGATAATTCAAATCCACAACAGTTTACACATCACAAGGCCTGTCTGTGAGTGGCATCCCCCCTGCACACTGCTCTGTGCTTTCCCATGGATGGGTGCAGCTATTTCTTACAAGAACCACTCTCTCAGAATCCATCAGCTGGGTACCAGCTCCAGCAGGATGAACAGCTCACAGCAAACAGCTTCATGCGTTGCGTTTCTTCTGTACCCCAAGAGTAACAACCACGCGGCCTCCAATAACGCAATACAGAACACGGATGAATATGGATTAACCCACATTTAGTCCCATCACCTCTGCTGTGCCTTTGTGTGTGTATTTGAGTTCGTGCTATTTCCTTACAAGATTTTATATACATAATGAAGATAAAGTGTTCTTTTAGCATACAAAAGTGACAAAGCAGTTGCTGGCTTTGACAGTAGGCTGAATCCTGCTTTCCATTATACACCTTCCCATGCAATGTACCCATTGAATGCTTCTTTAGTCAAAGAAACATTAATTTAGTCAAAATTAAGAGGTTGCAATGCTTTTCTAACTGAAAGAACCACAACAGAGCTGGGTGGGAACTAAGGAGATGAAAGGAAAGAGTATGGATTATAAGATAAAGGATTACTGAGCAATGAAAGGCGGAGTCGGATTCTCCGCTTTACCCTTAATACTGTCCTATTTCAAGGGCTGCAGAATCAAGACGTAGATTTGATTTGTGCAGTGGATGGAAAAGTGCAGAGAATCCTGCTCCAAATCTATGTAGAATTACTGGGGAGGAAATGACACTGAAATTGCCCTGGGTGCTGCGGGAAGGATGCTTTAAAAGCACCATGGACAAAACTGGGCTGAGCTGATGGGCACACAGTTTAGGGGGGGAACTGGGAGGTAGAAAGGCTTCTTTGGGAAGACGACAAAGCTTAATACACCCATACATCCTTATAGGAAACCATAAAACACACAAGTGACATGGCTGTAACAGAAGCAGAATGAGGTCCATTCAAGTGCATTGCTAACAGCGTGATACTCAAACCCAGGACGCTGCCAGTTAGCCCATCTTCCTTTAGAAGATATCCTGGCCTGCAGGAGGCACAAAAATAGATTTAATTGCTGGGAATGAGAAAAACAGCATAGGCAACTCTCTCCATTTCCCCATCCCATCTCTGTGAGCTTGGGAAATGATGAGCATCACTTGTGCATCCTTAACAGTGTAATGGGGAATGCTGACTCTGGCTCCCCAACAACTGGAGTGATCCCATGGTACTGAATCAGTAAATCCTGGGCCCATCAAAGCTGTCTCAAGGGAGTCTGGGAAAGAGACAGCACAAGGCAGTGGAGCAGATGGCTGCATTGTGAAATCTCCTTCTAATTAGGTAAAATGGGGACTGATGGGAGTGAATGCAGCAATTACTGGTCACTGCTGGTACCATGCTGTCCACACGAAAGCCATCGTGGAATAAAGGAGGATAAGGAGAATCTGTCAGAAAGCTTTGTATGGGAAATAGTGAGAAAGCAGGTTCTGAAAGGTCACTTTATGATTAATTGGTTGTTTTTCAGGGGTTCCTCCAATGCTTTTAAGGAGTGGAAAGCCCTGAAAGCAACACACAGACCAAATGGGCTGTGGCTTCACATCAAAGGTGCTCGTGTTCAGAGGCTTCACAGTGTGTTTGATCCAAACCATCACCCCAAGCACACTGAAATGAGCAGGGAAACACACCCTGCACTCAGCCCTGTGCTACCAAGGCTGTGCTCTGCTCCAAAGGAGAGGTGTGAAACTGAAAGAAGCTCCAAAAGTGAGGCATCTGCAACATAAAGGCACGGCACGTGGCAATAAGCAGCTTGCAAAGGGTAGGATTTACTCCCTTTGGAGGAGAAAGCTGAGTAGAGACGTGGTTTTCTGTCTCCAGATGCAAGCAGCCTGTGTGTAACGTGCTCTGGGGAGCTCAAACCAAGAAGAGATAGAAGAGAACCCCAGGGTATGTGCATGGTTGCCTGGGCCAGCAAAGGAGATTTAGAAATGCTGTGTGCAGGCAACAAAGCCTGAAGAGCTGAGACCATTCCCATTTTCAGGAGCCTCTTGCATTGATGTGGTTTTGGAAGCCAATAGGATGTTGCCATCCAGGGGTCTGATGTCCTGGGATCTTTTGGTACCTCTAGAGCATCAGGAGGAGGTTGCAAAAGGACCGCTCGCTTTGACACAGCACTGCATGGATGCCCACGGGTCCAGAGACGCACAATCTAGAGGAAAATGTGGCCATAACAGCCCTAAAAATACATCTGATCATGGAAACCCACTTCCCAAGCAGGATATTGTTAATGCACGACTGAATAAAAGCATCCCTCCACTGCACAATCACTGCAAGCATCTGCAATCACAGCCCTACCTTCAATCACAGGGCTGCAATCGCAGCCCTACCTGCAATCACAGGGCTGCAATCACAGCCCTACCTGCCAAACCCCAACCTCAGCTGCCAGCACACAGAAATGCGCTCTGCAATCCCTTTCCTAAAGCCAAACCAAAAGCTCCCAGGCAATAAATCAGGGGCCTGGAAATTAAAAGCACTGGTTTTATAAGTGTCCTGCAAAGCACTGAAAGGAGGATTTGTTAGATTTGTTATTCCTAAGCACTTTTGTGTGCGGAGCAAACATCTACAGCCTCCCTGAGCCATTTGTATCCAGCGGAGAAGTAATATGTATTTAGAAAGGAGACAATCTGCAAATACTTCTTCTTTTGGAGCTGTTCCAAGCTTAATGAAGAAAGAAGACATGCTAGGGACATATGTATTAAAGTATTTAATTGAGAGAGATGAGAGAAGGAGGCACTGCGCTTGTCTCCCAGGCATAGCATGTTTTAAGCACACTCCTAGATGGGTATTTATGGCAGCTGACAGAGCAGAAAGGCTCAGAGAAAGCATTCCTTCCCCTCCCATCAATAATTCAACCCTTGTAGCAGCTCATAAAATGTTTATATTAAGTAATAATTAAATATTGCGTTACAAAAAGAATAACTCACGTTCCAGCCAAGAGGAAAATCAACCTGAAGGGGGGGGGGGGGAAATGACTGCCTTGAAGCTGGCATGTTGGGGTTTGCCTGCTGAGAGCGAAGCTAAAGCAGTGGAAAGGGGCTGCGCTCAGTGCTCTGTTGGATCAAATCCTGATCCTGCCCCAATGACAGGGCTTTTTCCATCAATATCCACATGGAACCTGCTCTCGTGTCCATGCACGTTCTCCCCATGCCACGGTTTTCAGCCAGGCAGGGCAGGGTCAGCAGTCCCATATTAACCTCTGGCATCAAGCAGTGATGCTGCTTTTCATTCCAAATCACCAGCTATGTCGGACTTGTTGGAGCAAATCCAGGAGGCCATGGAGCTGCTGCGAGGGCTGGAGCAGCTCTGCTCTGGAGCCAGGCTGAGAGAGCTGGGCTGGGGCAGCCTGGAGAAGAGAAGGCTCCTGAAGGGGAGACCTTAGAGCAGCTCCAGTGCCTAAAGGGGCTGCAGGAAAGCTGGAGAGGGGCTTTGGACAAGGGATGGAGGGACAGGCCAAGGGGAATGGCTTTAAGCTGCCAGAGGGGAGACTGAGATGGGCTCTTAGGCAGAAGCTGTTCCCTGGGAGGGTGCTGAGGCGCTGGCCCAGGGTGCCCAGAGAAGCTGTGGCTGCCTCATCCGTGGCAGTGTTGAAGGCCAGGTTGGACACAGGGGCTTGGAGCAAGCTGCTCCAGTGGAAGGTGTCCCTGCCCATGGCAGGGGTTGGAAATGGAGGAGCTTGAAGCTCCCTTCAACCCAAACCAGGCTGTGGTTCTATGTTAGGAGGCTTTGAGCCCACTAAAAGGTTATTGGGTCTCAGTCACAACGCCACACAAGGTCCAACATGGGATAAGACTCGAAGAGTTGGACCTCAACAGGGGATAAAGGATCAGGAGCACAGTGGGGAGGAGAGGGAGTAGCAGGGTAATGACTGAAGATCAGAAGCCGTCAAGATGATATAAATCAAATAGCATCCCAGATACACCCAGGCACCTTTTATTAAAACTGTAATTGCTTGATCCAACCTGTGCCCTGCTGAGCATAAAGAAAAGCAGCAGCACCAAGGTCATTGCAGACAGAAAATCAATGCACGGAATGAATGGTAATGACTTTTTTTATCCCCTTACTGTGGAGAATTCCTGCTGCCATCTCCAGAGATGCACAGATCCCTCGGATCTGCTCCAGCAAAGCACTTTGTACCATTTTAGTTTGCACCATCCAAGTCTTGCTCCTCTTGACTGTGACTACAGCAGCTCCGAGCATCCCAATGGACCATTAGATCTCATACATGCAAAGACAGTTATGCATTTCTCCGTGTCATTCTGTTCCCTATCCAAAACCATTCAATGCTTCCCAGCTTCCTGCAACAACCCCATCTCCTGCACTCCAGACCTCTCTAATGGGCATCCTCAGGACTTTCTCTGCTCCATAGATGAAAGCCAAAACCTGAACAACAGTCTACCTAAGGCTTTACTAATGTGGAAGGATGTCACATCTTACATGTCCCATTCCTCTCAGCACATTACTTGCCCAAAAGTACTTTTCTAATGGGTTTGTTGGTTAATTTTTACTTTCAGGGAACTAACATTGCTGACATGTGATTTATGCTTCACTGCAGAATCGCTGCTGCACCAGCTGCTCCCATCTGTGCCGCTACTGCTGCTGATTCCTACCTCTATGTCATACCCTGTCCTCAGCTCTCCTGAACTGCTGCTTCTTTATTTCAGGCTGTTCCTCCAATATCTCAAGCTCCCTTTGGATTCAAATTCCAGCATCCAGAAGGATTTAGCCATACACAAATGGAAGACTGGGCACAAGATTACATGGATGAAATACGGCGCTGTACAGGCACTCAGATGGGGTGGTCCTAAAGCCGCTTACAAATCTCTTACCTGCAATAAGGTTTCAGTTCCAACCATGAGATAAAGCACTGCTGCACATTTAAATTGCCTATGGGGTATTTAAGGCAGGTTGCAACCTATACAGGAGGGATGAAACAGCTTCTTCTCCGTGCTGTGAGCTTGAGCAGGCCTGCTCTAGAGGAAGGTGTCCCTGCACATGGCAGGGGGTTGCAGTTGGATGAGCTTTAAGGTCCCTTTAACCCAAACCATTCCATGATTATTCCTCCATAGGTAAAAGGCCCTGGCAGCGCTATGGCACTGCAGCAGTGTCGGACCAGGTTGCTCCAAGCACCACAGCTTTCAATAACAGCATCTCCCCACTCTCTGCATGATGATGCTGCCGAAACCCATCCCATCTCCCCAGAGGGAACACGTGGTTTTCTTCATGTCCTCCCTTCCCCAGGCTGCTTGCCAACACATCCCTCTCCAGGCATCCTCTATGCAAGTTGCCATAGCTACTGGCCAACACTACAACAACCTTATGAGGAACGGCTGAGGGAACTGGGGTTGTTTAGTCTGAAAAAGGCTCAGGGGGGACCTGATGGCTCCCTACAACTGCCTGAGAGGAGGATGGAGCCAGGAGTGGGCTGCGCTCTGCTCCCAAGGAACAAGGGATGGGCCAAGAGGAACCGGCCTCAAGCTGCACCAGGGCAGGGTTAGATGGAGCTGAGGGACAATTCCTTCCCCACAGGGTGCTCAGCATTGGAACTGCCCAGGGCAGGGCTGGAGCCACCGTCCCTGCGAGTGCTCACACACCGTGGAGATGAGGCCCTCAGTGCCATGGTCAGTGGTGGCCTTGGCAGTGCTGGGAATGGTTGGAGTGGATGAGCTTAAAGGGCTTTTCCAACCTGGTTCATTCCGTGATTCTAAGCTCTGCTGTTTGGCTAAGCCTGCTGCTGTGTTCACCCCCTGATGCGCAGGGCACCTGGTGGGAGGCTGTCACTCAGCCGTGGCACATTAGCCCCATGCAAACCAAACCCAGGAATTTCTATACCTTCATAGGTTGCTGCATGGGCTACCTCCAATCCCCCCTTTCTTTCCCATCTCAGACCCTTTGCACATCCATTTTATATGCAGCCAACGAGAGTGCAAAGCATGGTCATAGCCCTGATCCACAACCCAGCGTGCTGGCCTCTGAAACTCCAGCAAAGTGGAAAAATTAGAGCTCTTAAACCAATTCCCCCTTTAGTTTTAGGAACTTCACCAATAGAGTTTGTTCCGTTGCACTGATAGTCAAGTGTGACCCAGGCTGCAAGAGTTTGCAAGGTATCGAGCATCATTTCAACCTCCCATTGGGTCTCTGGTTGATGGAGCTCCATAGTCAAATTGGAGAGGAGATGGGAAAGCGATCCCCTTTGCAGTGAAATGGCACCTGCAGCTTCTCCTTGAACATCTCAGCCAATAAACCAACCGTTAGTGCCCAAACCTGGGAATGGGATCAGTCAGGGTTCACATCCCTGCCTGGTTTTCCAGCCCATTGGAGCCTGATGCACTGATTTCTTTCCGGCCAAGTTGCCTGCCCAAGAGCTGATGCACAGCCTCCTTCAAGGTGAAAGGCAAAGTGAAATGCAGGAGGAAGCCTGAGGCTCAGAAACAGGGCTGATCCTGAAGAACATCCCTCTCTTCGGTCTGATAACCCCTCCTTTTGCCATTCACCCAGCACCCAGACACAGCACTGAGGCTTCTTCACCAGCCCCAACTTTCCCAAAGCCAAGCTTTTAGCTGGTCTGCCTGGATTTATGGAAAACCCAAACTGTCCAGCTCCCCATAAATGTGTGCTTTCAAAGGTGCCTGCTCATCTTTGCTTTGGAAGAAATAGACCGAATTCCCTACTTTAGGAGATAACCTCTCTTCCCCTCCATCTATGTGGCCATGGATCTTCTAAAGATGGTTTAATGGGAAGGAATCAGGAGAAAAAGGACAGAGTGAAGGAAAATATTAACTAACTAATCTAATAACTCATTTCACATAATCATAATAATGATCAACTGGATCTTACACACAGGAATCCCACAAGGAGAGTATTGTCCATATCTTGCACAAGGTGAGCAAGACTGGGATGAGCATGGAGGAGATCTGAGATATCTACACTAGGGCATGAGTTTTTTCCTATGGGAAGGCAGAGATTCCTGCAAGAGGACATGCTGATCCTGAAGGGCTTTGGGGAGGGAAAGGAGATTGGATCTGGGCTTTGGGCTAGGTTAGTGCCAACACTGTCACTCTTGGGAATCAGAATCCCAGGCTGGTTTGGGATGGAAAGGACCTTAAAGCTCACACAATTCCAACCCCCTGCCATGGGCAGAGACACCTTCCACTAGAGCAGGTTGCTCCAAGCCCTGTCCAACCTGCCCTTGAACCCTTCCAGGGAATAGTCCTATTGGGCAACCTTGCCACTTGCAATTAATATATAGCTCCACTCCAGAAGACCACTGTTTTCTTTAAACACCATTTCCTATCCCCTTTCTGAGCCAGATAAAGCAGCAAAACACTTGCACAGCCCCACACACCTCCGTGCCTTTTAAAGAACAAGAAAAGCAGCAGCCAAGCAACGCTGACAGAGCACCAGTGACCTTGCAAAGTATTTCAGTGAAGAATCTGGCTGCTTCCCAAGCAGACACCTGCAAGGCTGGGCACATAAACACCGTGCAAGAGCTAATTGAGATGGGGAGGATGTTGCCATGCAGGAGGAAGCTGCCTGCAGTCCGTAGGAGTCCTGTGGATGGATGCGGAGCTGCCAGGAGCCAGCCCACAGCTCCCAACAGCCTGGCTTTCCTTGCCTGCTCAGTGGAGGTGGAACAAGTGATGCTGAAATGGTTCATTTATGGCTCTGTGGTGGTATTTTTAGAGTTAAAACCAGCTGAATGTAAAGCTTGGTGTTAAGCAACCAGGCAGCAGCCAAACGTCAGGGTTTTACAAATCTGCTGGCAGCAAGGAGATGCTTTCATGATCATAAACCAATAAAGATCCCTGATGGGGATATTACTTTGTGCTCCTGAATTGCAGCCTGAAAGAGAGTCCCTGGTGAACCCCTGCAGATGGGGATGCTGGGTCCTTGAGCGGTACCCCAATTCCAGCCCCTCTCCGCATCATCACCACATCTTGCACCACGCAGCGCTGTTCCCAGCCATGCATCCCAGGATGCAAAGCAGGAATATCTACCCTCCAGCACAGCACAAGTGTGAAGTGCTTCATGGAAACAAGCTGCTCCCCCAGGACCACTGGGTGAATTCTCCATTTCAAGGTAGGTTTGTGCAGTGGGACGCCCATGGGCTATGTCCTCACCTACAGGTAGATCTACTGGTGTCATAGGGGCTGCAGTGGCAGTGAAGCCAGCCCCCTGCTTTCCTGCAATGAGGTCCATTATTTACATCACCTACTCTACTAATTTTTGCATTATTATTACAATTACTATTTTATTCTATTATATATTATTTTATTATAATTACTATTTATTATTACTGTAATTACTATAACTACTACTAAAACAGCTTCCCCACCTTCCCAGCACCAAACCCGCCTGTTTCGGTTGATATGTTGGAGGGAAGGAATGCCATCCAGAGGGACCTTGACACGCTTGTGAGGTGGGCTGATGCCAACCTGATGAAGTTTAACCATGCCAAGTGCAAGGTCCCACACCTGGACTGGAGCACCTCCTGCATGAAGATAGGATGAGAAAGTTGGGGCTGTTCAGCCTGGAGAAGAGAAGGCTGCGTGGAGACCTCAGAGCAGCTTCCAGTATCTGAAGGGGCCTATAGGGATGCTGGGGAGAGACTCTTCATCAGGGATTGTAGCAATAGGACAAGGGGTAACGGGTTCAAACTTAACCAGGGGAAGTTTAGATTGGATGTGAGGAAGAAGTTCTTTACTGTAAGGGTGGTGAGGCACTGGAATGGGTTGCCCAGGGAAGCTGGGAATGCTCCATCCCTGGCGGTGTTCAGGGCCAGGTTGGACAGAGCCTTGGGTGCCATGGTTTAGTGGGAGGTGCCCCTGCCCCTGGCAGGGGGTTGGAACTGGATGAGCTTAAGGTCCTTTCCAACCCTGACTATTCTATGATTCTATGATTCATACTCAACAGCCCAGCTCACAGCCAGGACCCCAAAGCAGCAGGACTCTCTCCATACACACACAGTGTTTGCAACGTGCTGCAGGGTCCCCTCAGATGAAGGCTCCGCTGGAGCGAAAGGAGTTTATTAATAGAAGGCAAAATGCATTTGCTATATAACACCGATGATGTTTGACTTGGGGAGGAGACATAGAATCATAGAACAGTTGGGGTTGGAAAGGGCAGCTGGAGTTTAAAGCAGTAACTTCCTGAACAACCCAGTTTATGCATATATTAATATATAAAAATATAATAGCAGTCCTTATGACAGTCTTCCAGTAACTAAAGGGGCTACAGGAAAGCTGGAGAGGGGCTTTGGACAAGGGATGGAGGGATAAGAAAAGGGGGAATGGCTTTAAGCTGCCAGAGGGGAGACTGAGATGAGCTCTGAGGCAGAAGCTCTTCCCTGTGAGGGTGCTGAGGCGCTGGCACAGGGTGCCCAGAGAAGCTGTGGCTGCCCCATCCCTGGCAGTGCTCAAGGCCAGGTTGGACGCAGGGGCTTGGAGCAAGCTGCTCCAGTGGAAGGTGTCCCTGCCCGTGGCAGGGGTTGGAACTGGATGGGCTTTAATGTGCCTTCCAGCCCAAACCAGCCTGGGATTCTGTGATTCTATCATAGATATACATATATATGATACATATGATATATGATATATATGATATATATATGACAGAATCATACGTATGTCCTTTTATATGTATCTAGAAAGGACATCAGAAACATATCCAGAATGCCAAGATATAAATAATGAGAAATACAACTTCCATCCTATAAAACTTCCCCTAAAACTCCCTTTCCCCTCCTGGCTGGTGATGCTCCTGCTAACAGGAAAGCATCCATGCCCTTGCCCCGATGTGACTTAGCTGAAGATACCAGCATTAGTGTTGTGAAGACATTCAGCTAAGAGCAAAGAGAAGCAAGATTGATGTAGGATAGAGTGCAGAAGTACTTAGAAAGTGAAGGCTTGTTCAGGCAGCGGGAGACAGGAAAAGCAAAGGTCATGCTCTAAATGTGAGAGAAGGCAAATTTACAATGGCTGTTGGTGATTTATTTGGCAAAGGAAGGACAGTGCAAGTCCTGTTGTCTGAATTAGCTGATCCCTCTCCTCTTTATTTATTGTTTGGTACAACAAGCGCTTGAAGTCACCACATTAAAGTGGAGTCTGACCTACAGCATCTCCTCTGGCATCCAGGAGAAGCTGTGGTCTCAACAGGCACAGCAGTATCCAGAAGGGGAGAAGAAGAGATGTTTGACATGTCCTTTGATACGATAACAGACTTAGCAGACAAAAGAAATGTGAAAATCCATCTGCTTTCAGTAAAGCATTTAATACAGAGCCACGTGGGACATTATTAATTAACCCAGTGAACAGAAACATCAGCAGAACGGGAAACTGGGCAAGGGAGATGACATGGATGAGGGCTGGAGGGCTGAGCTGCAGACTGGAAGGAGGTTAGCAGTGCTCACCATCTTTAAGGTTGACTTTGGCACAAATAAGTAGGGCAATGTTCTAATGACATGTTGCTGGCAGCGCCAATATAGAGGAGGAGCGGGGATATCACAGAGGAGGAAAAGGATTGACCTTGATGCCATGGGATGAAAATTATTAGTATTAAATTCTAGGCTTGGTATTAATCGCTAGGATTTTTTGCTATGGGATGGGAGCTCCAAGGCTGTAACAACCTAAGGAGGACAATGACATGGAGGTTCTGGTTATCAAAGGGTGAGGGATTCATAAAGCACCTGTGATGCCCAAACGTGACATGAATGTCTCAGCAGAAATGGGGACCTGATCGCCGAAGAGCAACAGCCTGCATCTGTGTGAGAAACATCTGGGAAGAGCTGGAGAGAAACGGTTGATCCAGGGAGTAAAAACGGAGACCAAACCACTTTGCCTTGCTAGCTACAGAGCCAAAGGATGTGGATGCTGGACTTGGAGACACTGAGCAGTGACCTCCAGGTAGAAGTGCACTGAGTACCAACAGAAGACCAAACCATAACTCATCCACTGACTCAGACTGAATATGAGATGATGGCTGCAAACCATCAGAGGCTAAGGACTTGATACACCCTTCCCACTGGCATCATGGAACTGAAAATTCCCTATTTCCAAGACAGCCTCAGGTGTTACTCATAGAGACAAACTGGACTTACTGGTTCAGATGGTCCCATCCAGTCTTGTGCCTAAAGGCCCCTGCTGAGGTAACACAGCAGAGCAGGAGCAGAGGAAAAACTGCTCAAGTACATTGACTCCATCACCTGAATGCCACCTCCATCTCTTCCTCCTGTTCAGTCCTATCCTGAGCACATAGAATCATAGAACAGTTTGGGTTGGAAAGGACCTTAAGATCATTCAGTTCCAACTCCCTGCCACTGGCAGGGACACCTCACACTAAACCATGGCACCCAAGGCTATGTCCAACCTGGCCTTCAACACTGCTAGGGATGGAAGTTCACCACTTCTTTGGGACCCCTGTGCCAGCGCCTCAGCACCCTCACAGTAAAGAACTTCTTCCTTGTATCTAACCTGAACTTCCCCTGTTTCAGTTTGAACCCATCACCCCTTGTCCTATCACTACAGTCCCTAATGAAGAGTCTCTCCCCAGCATCCCTATAGGCCCCCTTCAGATACTGGAAGGCTGCTCCAAGGTCTCCAGCACATACACAGCTCAGCTCCAGCTTGCAGACAGTTGAAGCAGCAAATGTAGTGTTGCTTACACTGCTGAGCAGTCAGCTCAACCCCCAGTTGACTTTTGGAGCTGGATATTGTCCACCTTAATGTGACTGCAGCAAATATGCAGGCAAATACTGCAACTTGGAGATACTACCGAGTAGTTGGAGTACAACTACTCCAACTTGGAGATACTGCCAGCCTTTCTCAGCCTGGTGGACTATATCCAGAGAAGATCAAGATGCAGATGAGGGCAGGATAGGTGCCTGTCTGCAAACCCCCCCCTCCATCCTCTCCATGTCTTAGCAAATACAAGGCTTTTCCCCACACATGGTTATTACATACTCATACGACGGGTCCTTGTGGTATCAGCAGACATAGCGCCTCCTCCTGCTGCTAAAGGCAGGTATCAAGTAACTGCTGAGCCAGAGCTCAGCCAAAGCCACCAAAGAGCTCTTTGAACAGCCCTTTCTGGGTGGAAGAAAACAACCTGCCCCTTCCCTTCCAGCTGAGAGCAAAACTGGATCCATTTGCCTACATGGGTCACTTCAATGACACTCTCACCCAAACTGGGAGTTTGGAGCTGAAACACTGGGAAATGGTACCTACCCAGGAATGATCTCTGGTACTGAAGTATGGGATACCCTTCACTCACACTGTTAAAGTCCTTTAGCTCCCTAATCAAGGTGGTTGCACCCAAACTGCTTGTTGGGATAAGTTCTTGGCTCATACCCATTCCCAAACTCAGCTTGGGAAGTGGGCTAGGGACTGTCTGAACAACTGAAGAGTGTAGATGATCATGTTCCCATGCCCAGGAACGCGTCCTGACCCGTTTCGTTCACTAATACAGACCCAGCCTATGGATGTGATTGGAAATTTCAGGAAGCATTGGAAAAATCCCCACCAAATCTGACACAACTGCCAACATAAGCAAAGTTCCAAGTACCGCACCAAGATGGGACACGTCCTCCACTGGAGATCTGCAGCAATAGGTTAGATAAAACCAACCTGGTGTGGTGTAGATACATGATTCCCTTCCCGAGAAATGGGATGTGGATCACAGGAATTCCTTCCATCCCTATATTTTCAGTTATAATGGTGGAGAATGAACTCCCTGCCCTCCTGCAGCTTGCTCCAGCCTTCCTTTATAGACATCCCTCCCTAAATTCACTCCTCTGTATCTCAGGAAACCACACAGCAAGTCCCCAGCACTGACTCATTCATCTCTATAGCTACTACAAGTTCTCATTTGCTCCACGTCTTTAGTACCTCCAGGGCTTGAGATGAATGACAAGAACATTAACAACAGGCAACTAACGCTAGAGGCAGGCCCAAGTTTTCCATTGAAGCCTTTCTTGGTTTGTTTCCTCTGGTAGGAAAGGAGATTGGTGGGGGAAAATAATTGCTTTGGTTAAAAGAAAGCCCATAAAAGACCTTTTCTTGGGTGAAGAACATGGAATCTTGGCTTTGCAATATTACTTCTCGGGGGGAAATTCATCACCTCCCTACTCACTTTGACACTGCAAAGGGGGTGAAGTTCCCCCTTTCCCTTGTATATCTTTTTTCTTCAGGGAATAATATAACAAAAGGAGAAGAGTGCAAGACAAAGAAGGAGGAGGGGAAAAAAACACCCAGAAACCACCTAATTCTACCATTTTTTCCATCATTTTCAAAGAAAAATGGGAAATATTCATTCCTTCTTGCATTCTTTGCCACTTCCAGCAGCAGACACCACTGTCTGTCCATTTTATCATGGATTCCCTCTGGTCCCAGACCCTCAGGATGGCTTCATCCCCCCTCCATCCTTGGGTGTAACAGGGAGAAGAGCCCTGCCCTTCCAGGAGTTCTATCCCAATCACTTGGGAACTGGGGTCACCAGGGCCACCTCTGTGCCCAGTACAGATAAAACCCTCGATGACGCCATCAGATCCTCCTATGAGACATCAAAGAACTGAACAAGAAAAGGCTTCATCCAGCAGCAACAGCTTTCCAAGGAGCCGAAAAACCTCTAGGTCGGGTCCTGAGCCTTATCTAGAGGTCAGGTCAGCCACATAGACCCAGTGCTCCCACTCAACTTCGTCATTACTTGGTCCACAGGTCGCCATGAGAAGCAGGACTGCAGAGAAGATAGGGGTGAAGAGAGATGCAACCTGTTCCATAGCAGTGCTTGAGCAGCACATGCTTTAGGAAGGGAAACGGAGGCAAGAAGCACCATGGTGCTGGAACCTGCATCACACCAAAGCACACCCAGTTACAGTGGTGGCTTCCAGAACCTCAACCCCAGAAGAACAACAACAAACTGGAGAATGATGCCCCAGAGCTTCACCCTGACCTCAAGTCTGACACATTGTGGGGGCTCAGGTGGGTCAGGCAGCACCCCTGGTGCTGAGGCCCTGGCACAGGGTGCCCAGGGAAGCTGTGGCTGCCCCATCCCTGGCAGTGCTCAAGGCCAGGTTGGACACAGCCTTGGGTGACAGAGAGTCATTCCATGATACAAAGAGGCTGGAAAAGGGGATCCCTCCGTTTCACATGGATTTCCCTGATGACCTTGGGCTAGGTGCTTGCTCTATCCCAATCTCTGTTCCCTCACCTGGAAACAATACTCATGGGGATAAAGGACTTCAAAAACCATTACTGGTGTGCTCTTTGGTTTCACCAAGGAATTGCTTCCCAGCCTTGGAGCATCACATTACACTGATGCGCAGTGGTAACAAAGGACTGTAAGGAAATCCCCCCCCTCTCTTCTGTTGGGGTGCCTTCATCCATGCAAAACCCAGTGAAGGCAATGGAGGACAAGCCCCATATGAGCCATAGAATCACAGTGCTTTGGTTTAAAGGGTCCTTAAAGCCCATCCAGTTCCAACCCCCTACCATGGGCAGGGACACCCTCCACTGGAGCAGCTTGCTCCAAGCCCCTGTGTCCAACCTGGCCTTGAGCACTGCCAGGGATGGGGCATTTACACTGAATGAAACCACTTCCTAAGAGCTCATCTCAGTCTCCCCTCTGGCAGCTTAAAGCCATTCCCCTTGGCCTGTCCCTACTTGTCCAAAGCCCCTCCCCAGGTTTCCTATAGGACCCTCCAAGTATTGGAGCCATCCTACATCACCAGGAGATGATTTTGGCTGCTGTTTAGCCTCAAAGGTTGCCCGCATAAGCCATGGAGTCTCCCATCCTTGGAGATGGTGGAAATCCATCCAGGAGGGACTCCTGTGTGCAGCGAGGCTCTTGACAGCAATAAGGATGTGGAGAATTTGGCTTTTAAGAAGAACCCAAACAACAAACAGCACTTAAAAGATGCCTCATTTGAACAGAAAATGAGAACAATTAAGTACAACATCACTTATACATTAATGAAGAGGCGCTCATG
Source organism: Ara ararauna (assembly GCA_028858755.1). Lineage (NCBI taxonomy): Eukaryota > Metazoa > Chordata > Aves > Psittaciformes > Psittacidae > Ara > Ara ararauna. The sequence continues at coordinate 131,692,364 of CM054378.1, read as the reverse complement.
CTCCGGGGCTGAGCGTCAGAGCAAACACTTCTCCTGCAATACGCCGCAAGAAAGAACAAGTGGGAGCACCCAAAGGGGAAAGAGAAGCCTCAAGGGTGTCCTGACAACCAAGGGGCAACACAAGGAGGGCTGAATCCTTCTTAGATTCAAGATCTTTGCTGACTCGACTGCTCTGCTTGGGAACAGCAGCCACATGAATAGACGGGAGCAGGTTGGAGGGATGGGAAGGTGAGAAATCCATGTTTAAATCCGCAAGGAAATAAGTGTAATTATCCCTTGCCCCAGTATAAGAGAGCAACACAACAGCTCTGCAGCACTAGGGCAGCTTTCTGCCTTAGTCCTGCCATCACCAGCTCTGAGCCCACACCTTGCAAGGTGACAAGGAGCTGAGATCCCAACGAAAGGACTGTGTCACTGCTGGAAAAGCCTTTCCTTACACCTTCTACCCCTGAAAAAGGCAGATCCCGAAAATCCCTGGCTGCTTTCTCACATCCCAGTCACCGCCATCACACCTGGATGCACCTGAGCCGGCAGCAGCACTCACATCCCCAGTAAAAGCCAGAACTGATGCCAAAATGCAGCAAGAAAAGGGCAAAATCTCCCTGCTTAAACCATTTCCCACCCAGCAGGAACCATGTCCAGTGGGACAGAGGAGTCAAATCCCAGCTTCATTTTAGATCCACATGAATTTACTCCCTGTTTGAGGGCAGGGTGTCACCTCTCCATCTCCCTAGGGAAGAAAAGAAACCATTCCAAGGCATAAAAACCCCCTTGGCATTCACAGGGAAGCAGGGGGTAAAGGCTGTGATTCCACTTTTGTCACCACAAACCCCAGCTCTGCTTTCTGCCACCTCCACGGCAGTGGTGTGATCTGCCAAGGAAAGCTCTGGAAAACACAATCACTGCAAACCCTCCTCACACACGTACGTGCAGAGCAGCCCCCCCCCAACCCCCATCACTTTTGTTTCGCATTCCCGACACATCCAACCCCTTCAGAAACAACAGCATCTCCCAGCGAGGAGTTTCCCGCTCCGAATCCCAAACGGGGTCTTGTCCTGGGGTGATATAAGGACACCCCTTTTCTAGCCCCGGATGGGGATGATGGGGGGGGGCAGAGGAATGTGCCACCCCCTGCCGCGCTGCGTTAAACATGGCAGCATCCAAAGGCTGCCCCACCCAAGCGGCCTAGGACTTGTGTCAACCGCATCCCGCTGCATCCCTGGGATGCTTTGTCTCGGGAATAACACCAGCCTGGGGGGATGCGTGAGACCCTCCCATGTGTGGGGCACCCCACCAGTGTGTGGGACCCCTGTCTGCCTGTGGGACCCCTGGGATGCAGGGATGCTGGTCCCAAGGACCCTCGGGATGCAGAGATACTGGTCCTTGGGACCCCTGGGATGCAGGTATACTAGTCCTTGGGACCCTTGAGCTGCTGATACAAGGACCCTCAGGATGCAGTGATGCTGGCCCTTGGGACCCCCTGGATGCAGGGATGCTGGGTCTTGGAACCCTCAGGATGCAGGGATGCTGGTCCTTGAGACCCTTGAGATGCAGTAATGCTGGCCCTTGGGATGCTGGTCCTTCAGATCAGCCTCCCCACAACAGCCAGGGATACACTTGGAAAGGACCAGGGTTGACTCGCACACCCCAGAGAGGTGACCCAAACATCTCCTGCTGAAAGCCAAGCTGCGGGGTGCATCTGAATTTTGGGATATGAGAGGGATGGGTGATGGGAACCTGCTGCAAGCACCCCCCGACATAAAGAGCCCGTATATTCACTACCTGAATAGCAAATAGCACAGCACACACCACCGACACCCAGAGAGGTGGGGAATTTTAAGGACATCCCCTGGGTGGGAGATGAGCAAATCCCCCAAAACAGTGTTTGTAAACTGCATTCACCCAGCTCCCAAGGTGGGATGTCCCTGCTGAAGGCGGGCAAGGGGGACTGAAGAAGGGATGCGGTTGGGGATAAGGACGGAGATGGGGATCAGGATGGGCATAAGGATGGGGATGGGGGTCTCACCTGTATGACGAGCTGACCCCCGCCGCCACCTCCTCCTTGATCTGCCTGTTGAGGGCATCAGCAGCCGCCCTGCCCCTGCCCACCTCCGTCTCCTCCACCTTCTTCCGAGCCTTGTCCCTGCCATCCCCGGCCCGCACTGCCTTGGGATGCTCATCCTCCGCTTCGCCATCCTCCTCCTTCTTCTCGGCGCCGGGCAGCACCTTCCTCCGCTTCTCCTGAGCCGGTTTCTCTGGGGACCCACGGTCCAGGGCGAGCACGGGGGAAGGTCCCGGTTTAGGGATCCACGGATGATCTCCCCGCTTGGGAATGGGCCAAGCGCGGAAATCCTTCTGGTACTGCGTCTCCTTCTCGAAGGGCGTATCCGAGGGCTGGTACTCGCTCTTGGGCTTGCAGCTCGGCTCCGGCCGCTGCACCTTCCACGGCTTGTAGTCGTGCCGCATCACCGAGTCAGCCGGGGGGGACCCGTGAGGGGCCGGGCCGGGCCGAGCCGCGCCGGGGGCCGCTTCCCCACCACCAGCACCGGCACCGGCACCTCCAGCCGCCGCCTCAGCGCCGGGCTGGGTGTCGATGGGGGCAGCGGGGACGGGGCGCGCCGCGGGGTGCTCGGTGGCCTCGGAGTACTTGGTGAAGACGAGCGGGACGGCGATGTCCGCCTTGTCCAGCTGGCTCCAGAAGCGGGCGATGCAGCAGGCGCGGCTGATGCAGGGCCACGCCATGGCGGCCCCGCGCCGCCGCCTCCCTGCACGGCAGCCGAGAACCGGGATCGGGATCGGGATGCGGGATGAGGGATGAGGGATGAGGGATGAGGGATGAGGGGGGACGGCACACGGCACGCACGGAGCCCGCCCGCGACGTAAGGGGAGAGGGGCGGGGCTTAACCGGAGTGGGCGGGGCTTGGGGGGGCGGGCGGAGGCGTACACGTGTGTGCATGCGTGTGCAAGGCGTGTTTGTGTGTGTGTATGTGCAAGACGTGTTCACGAACACGTGCATGTGCGTACACGTGTGTGCATACGTGTGCAAGGCGTGTTTGTGTGTGTGTGTATGTGCAAGGCGTGTTCACGAGCACGTGCATGTGCGTACACGTGTGTGCATGCGCGTGCAAGGCATGTTTGTGTGTGTATGTGCGTGTTCACGAGCACGTGCATGTGCGTACACGTGTGTGCACGCGTGTGCAAGGCGTGTTTGTGTGTGTGTGTATGTGCAAGGCGTGTTTGTGTGTGTGTGTATGTGCAAGGCGTGTTCACGAACACGTGCCTGTGCATACACGTGTGTGCACGCGTGTGCAAGGTGTGTTTGTGTGTGTGTGTACGTGCAAGGCGTGTTCACGAGCACGTGCATGTGCGTATACGTGTGTGCACGCGTGTGCAAGGCGTGTTTGTGTGTGTGTGTATGTGCAAGGCGTGTTCACGAGCACGTGCATGTGTGTGCACGTGTGTGCACGCGTGTGCAAGGCGTGTTTGTGTGTGTGTATGTGCAAGGCGTGTTTGTGCGTGTATGTGCAAGGCGTGTTCACGAACACGTACATGTGCGTACACGTGTGTGCATGCGTGTGCAAGGCGTGTTTGTGTGTGTGTATGTGCAAGACGTGTTCACGAACACGTGCATGTGCGTACACGTGTGTGCATGCGTGTGCAAGGCGTGTTTGTGTGTGTGTATGTGCAAGGCGTGTTCACGAGCACGTGCATGTGCATACACGTGTGTGCATGCATGTGCAAGGCGTTTGTGTGTGTATGTGCAAGGCGTGTTCACGAGCACGTGCATGTGCGTACACGTGTGTGCACGCGTGTGCAAGGCGTGTTTGTGTGTGTGTATGTGCAAGGCGTGTTTGTGTGTGTGTGTATGTGCAAGGCGTGTTCACGAACACGTGCATGTGCGTACGCGTGTGTGCATACGTGTGCAAGGCGTGTTTGTGTGTGTGTGCATGTGCAAGGCGTGTTCACGAGCACGTGCATGTGCGTACACGTGTGTGCACGCGTGTGCACGCATGTTTAAGGCGTGTTTGTGTGTGTGTATGTGCAAGGCGTGTTTGTGTGTATGTGCAAGGCGTGTTCACGAACACGTGCATGTGCGTACACGTGTATGCATGCGTGTGCAAGGCGTGTTTGTGTGTGTATGTGCAAGGCGTGTTCACGAACACGTGCATGTGCGTATGCGTGTGTGCACGCGTGTGCAAGGCGTGTTTGTGTGTGTGTGTATGTGCAAGGCGTGTTCACGAACACGTGCATGTGCGTATGCGTGTGTGCACGCGTGTGCAAGGCGTGTTTGTGTGTGTGTGTATGTGCAAGGCGTGTTCACGAACACGTGCATGTGCGTACACGTGTGTGCATGCGTGTGCAAGGCGTGTTTGTGTGTGTGTGTATGTGCAAGGCGTGTTTGTGTGTGTATGTGCAAGGCATGTTCACGAGCACGTGCATGTGTGTACATGTGTGTGCATGCGTGTGCAAGGCGTGTTTGTGTGTGTGTATGTGCAAGGCGTGTTCACGAGCACGTGCATGTGCGTACGCGTGTGTGCACACCTGTGCAAGGCGTGTTTGTGTGTGTGTATGTGCAAGGCGTGTTCACGAGTACGTGCATGTGCGTACGCGTGTGTGCACGCGTGTGCAAGGCGTGTTTGTGTGTGTGTATGTGCAAGGCGTGTTCACGAACACGTGCCTGTGCATACACGTGTACAAGGCGCGCACACCTGTGAGACGCGCATGCACATGTGAACGCGGTCACATGGCTGCACATGCATGTTCAAGGCATGCCCATGCATGCACACGCACATGCACAAGCACACCCCTGCGTGCACACTTGCGTGCATAAGCACAGGCACAGTCACACATGCATGTAAGACACGCCCTTGCATGCAAACACACATGAACAAGCACACATGCAAGGCATGCCCATGCGTGCATGAACGCATGCAGTCACACATACATGTAAGACACAGCCATGTATGTACACCCACATATGCATGCAGACACAGCTGCATGCATGCGTACAAGGCACATTCATGCTCGTCTGCACATGCGCTAACATGCACACACGCATCTATATGTACGCATGTATTCACAATCACACACCTGCACACACACAGGCATAACATGCCCATGCACATATGTGCAGTGTCACACACCTGCATATACATGTTCAAGACACACACGTACATGCATGCACACACATGCACAGTTACACCCCTGCACAAATGTGAGATGCACCCATGCATGCATGAACACATGCACAATCACACACAGTGACACATACATGTAAACCATGCATATGTATGCACACATGTATAGACACACATACATGGGCAAAACATGCCATGCACATGTGTGAATGGTAGCACACTAAGGCACAAACCCATGCAAGGTGGCCATGAATGAATGCTGACACACACGCATACACATGCAAGACATGCCCATGCAATATGCACAGTCACACACATCCACCCACATGCAATATGCACACGCATGTACAATTGCATACATGTACCAATGTGCACACAGATATGTGCACACTTACATGCACATACATGGATGCCCACATGCAGACCTACACACATGCATGCAGCACACATGGACACATGTGGGCAACACATACACATGCGTATACATTGCTGTGCACACATGCATGCATACATACCTGCACAAATATGCATGTACATGGTCACACACATACCTGCACACAGATATGCGGTACCCATGCAGACATATGTGAACATACACGCATGCATGTATGTGCACAGCACACAGACATGCATGCACACTGTCATCTGCACATACATGTGCATACACATGAATGCAAACACATATGCAAGACACATCTGTGTGCAAATATCTACACGCATATACATGCACATGAACACACGTGTACTCACAGAGGACACATACCATACATGCATGCACACACACTTGCACATACACATGCACATACACACACAAACTCATGTTCACACAGGTATGCACTTACAGAACTGTACACACATTCACATTCGCACACACCTGCACACAGATATGCACACATTTGCATGCACACCCATCCATGCACATGCAAACGCATGCATGCACACTCACACCTGTACACACATGCACAAATGCGTGCACATGGACAACCGTAAAAACGCACCACATCACATGCATGCACACGTGCAAGAACACACATTGTCATGGGTTCAGCTGAGCGCCCTTAGCTGCACATACATACACGTGAACGCACATAGGATCATAGAAACACAGACGTGTTTGGGTTGGAAGCTCATCTGCCACGCACAGATACACATGCCTGTGTACACACGTGTGCACACGTTCTTCCATGCACTTTTATGCCTACACATACACACATGCACACAGCTGTTTGCACACATACATGTGCACAGACACACACATACACACAAATACTCTATGCCAACACACACAGACCCAGGCACTCCAAAACACACATGCATGCACAAACGCACATGGACACCTTTAGTGAGCAGTTGCAGTGCTGAACTCATTTTCTCTCCCTATTGGGTATTTAGGGATAACGCCACGCACATGTTTTAGGGATAAAGCCACACACATGCCATCATTTGATTCATTATTAATAGTTTATTATTCTATTTTCCTGTTTTCCCCCTATTTCACGTTTTAACAGACAATTTTATTGCCCTTTTTGATAAGAAAAGCCATGGATGAAGCTGCTCCAGGAGGTTTTGCAGCGTCAGGAGCCTCCTCACTGCAGACCTGGATGGAGTTAGAAGCTGCGGAATGGGAGATCAATTGCTGAGTGTTGACATCGGGTGATACATGAACCTGACATTTGTTCACTTTCAGGAATTGGCTATGGAATAGTCAAGACAAGTGAAATCCGTCAGTTCCCATCACTAAAATTGATTCGTTGGCTGCAAACCTCTGAAAGAGGATGGGAGGGGAATGAATGCCAGTATTTAAATAACCACTATGGTGGAAAGCAGGAAGAGATTCTTCCTTCTCCAGCTTCTTCTGGGAAAAGGCCACAGCTGAGCATGGTGCTGCATGGTGAAGGGTCTGGAGTCTGAGAAATGGCTGCGGGACCTGGGGGGTTCAGATGGAGAAGAGAAGGCTCAGGGGGGACCTGATGGCTCCCTACAACTGCCTGAGAGGAGGATGGAGCCAGGAGGGGGCTGCGCTCTGCTCCCAAGGAACAAGGGATGGGCCAAGAGGAACCGGCCTCAAGCTGCACCAGGGCAGGGTTAGATGGAGCTGAGGGACAATTCCTTCCCCACAGGGTGCTCAGCTTTGGAACTGCCCAGGGCAGGGCTGGAGCCATCGTCCCTGCGAGTGTTCACGCACAGTGGAGACAAGGCCTCAGTGCCATGGGTCAGTGGTGGCCTTGGCAGCGCTGGGAATGGTTGGACTGGATGAGCATGAAGGTCTTTTCCAACCTAAATGAGTCTATGATTTCCGTGGCGGGACGTTGGTCTTGGGGATGGCCAAGGACATGGGTGTCACTCATATCAGACTGTACCATCCTGAAGTACAGCCCTACCCGAAAGGTTCATGATGCCAAGGGCACCATGGTGGGGTGCAAGAAAGAGCCAGCCCCATATTTCACAGCCCCCAAAATCAACACTGACTTTGGGGACACCCCCAGGCAGCGGTTCCATGCTGCGTCTGTGCTGGGATCTGGAATAGCTCCAAGCATCCCTCATGCAATGACAACCAGGATGCTTCAGGAGTTGATTAACAAGGGACCTGGTGAATCTGCTTCTGACATCCTCAGCTGAAGCCAGGATGCTTTGCAGTCAAACCTAAACTGCTGGAGACCATCCTGAGGCAGGTTTAATGGTCTCTCCTGCATTTCATGGCAGCATGAAGAGCACGCTCACCAGCTAAGCAATGAGAACTGATGCTGATGCCGTAACGACTTGCCCAGATTTATGTCTTTCTCTGCTGGATCTTGGACAACACGAAGGATCAGCCTGTTTTCTCTGACTGCCAAATGACATCTCATCATATGCTGTCATTGCATATTCTCCCCCTTGCCCTGTATACATGTAACCACCAACTGTTGCAGGAAATGCTGCTATGGTCTTGTAGGAACCAAGTGGCAAATCTCAGTGCAAGACCCTACAGGAGGGGAAGGTGGCTTGGAGCAACCTGGTCTAGTGGAAGTTGTCCCTACCCATGGCAGAGGGTTGGAACTGGATAAGCTTTAAGTTCCCTTCCAATCCAAACCAGTCTGGGATTCTATGGTTCTATGATACTATGTATGACTGAAAGGCTTTAGGGGAAAAAAAGTGGGTTATCTATAATTAGAAGAGAGAAACAGTGATTTTGAGAGAGCTTATATCTCTTCTGCTGGGGCGTCAAGTCCATAGAGTCTACGTATGGTGGGACTTCAACGAGGAGCCACGACCAGCTTCCTCTGGCAAGGAAAGCCAGACAGCTATGCCTTGTCCTGGCTTCCTGTACATGCCATTGCATTGCCCCTTACATGTGTCCCTTCAGGTCCTCTGCGTTAGGCTTTCTTAACCCCTATCCTGGAGCACGGCCAGGTCTCCATGTGCATCCTGCTCCACTCATGAAGTCTCATGGGCACATCCCACTGTGCTGCATTGCAAAGCTCAGTGACTTGCAGAAGCCAAGAGCTGGGTGACTCAGGGCTTTATGGGTTCCTCCTTCTACTCAGAGACGGACATTGATCCATTGGTCCAAAGGCCAGTGATAAAGGGATTACAGAGAACGATCTATTGAGGGATTAAAGGAACTTTATGTTCCAGGCTAAATGCAAGCAAAAGAAATTGGATAAATGACTATAAATACCTGCAAAGGGAAAAGCCAAGGAGGATGGAGTTGGAGCCACAGCAGGGGCCACGCGTATGTGAGTGGATGTTAGGAAATACAGAGAAATGGTGAGAAAGTTACAAATAATGAGGTTTAAAAGCCATGGAGGTGAGAATTAAGCAATGGGGGTAAATTAAACAGCAGCAGAGTTTCCCAGGAGGTGCTAACATGGGACTGTAGGGATTACTAGTGATCATGGCTGGTCCCAGGGGTCCCTTCCATCCCTGCAATCACAGCTCAGTGATGATCTACTGGGCACTGTTAAGATTGGGCTGTACAGGGTGCTGGGCCATATGGGTCATGCTTTGCCTAGAAAGGTTGGAGCAGATGATCCTTGCGGTCCCTTCCAACCCAGGATTCCAGGATTCTGTGATCTGTCTCTGATGCTGCCATGGGGACCATCCACCCTCACCCTATCCACAACTGAAACCCAAGTTGGCAAAGAGAACAAGAAAAGGAGAATAAGTGACCAGAGAAACGTGGCTATAGGAGAAGCTGGATGGGCCTTTTGGTGGCTAGGTCCTATCACGGAGAGGTTCATCTAAGTGAGATTTTCTCCGCTGTTATCATTGCTGTCAAACTGTAAATCATCATCCATGTCCAGACAGGGACTTGCTGAAAATTACACAGAAAGCCTGGGAATAAATCCTTACCTTCTCATTTCCCAGTAGAAACCCTTCTCATCCCATATAATCACTTCCCCCAGAGCAGGGAAGATGGGAATTGGGGTATTACACGGACAGATGTAATATAAGGTTATACCATTGCATGGCTCCTTTCTAGGACACTCTGAAGTGTGGTGGTCCCCACAGACACAGCAGACTACTCTTCACCTCTCCATTTCCAGGCCAGACCCTTATGAAGTCACTGTAAAGCTAAACTGAAGTCACTGTAAAGCTCAACTCCTTCCTATTTTGACCTGATGGGTTTACACTTGTCTATTCCATTATAAGGTTGTTTTTGGGGTTTGCTTCTATTGCCTTCCAGTCCTCTAAGATGATCCTATGACTACTGAGCTGTGAAGAATGTTCCAACAGTAGAAACACCCTTTAGTAAGGATGGGGTTGATGACGATGAGAACAGGACCTATCCGCAAAGCAGTGCCAGAGCTGATAGCACCTTTTTTGCCTGTCACCCACATCTGCAGTTCCCCTGCCAGAATCTGGGCAGTGACAGGAGGAGAAAGCAAGAGGAAAGGAGCAGAGCAGGACAATGTGACTGGCAAAGAGCAAGGTGAGGCCTTCAGAGATGGGTCCCTGCAGAGAAATGAGTGTCTGAGGCTTGGCTGTAGTCTGAGGTGCTAAACCGGGCCAGAGCTCCCAGAGCTCAGGTATGACCATTTACACTAGAATAAACCAGAAGAGCTCCCTGGCAAGCTTGGTACCAACCAGGACTTCAGGATGGAAAACATCTTGAAGCATCACCTCTAGAACAGGGATGTCTGCAAGGGTTTTCCCCTCCTTGGATGCACCATGAACCCCCTTGACCTGCTTTAGTGTGAGGTGTCCCTGCCCATGGCAGGGGATTGGAACTGGATGAGCCTTAAGGTCCTTTCCAACCCAAACCATTCTGTGATTCTATGATTCTATGTCTGTACTGGGGGTTGCACAGGTCAGGAAGATGAAGAGCTCTGGTCCTGCAGATCTCCCCACAGCATTGCTGGGGGTTTCTCATAGGAAACATCTCATCTCCAAGCAACAGAGCTGAAAGAGTTAAAAGCCTCTTTGCTTTCAGAGCAGAGGGGTCCTGACATTTGCAGCAGAAGGCAAAGGATGGGGAGAGGCTCACACAAAACCTAAGCCACTTTCAGCTCAGTTAAAGCAATTGGTGTCTTTAGGAAGAGAGCCTTTGTGGTTGCACCAGAGCCCTGTTGTTTGCAGTGACTCCAGAAATGAAGTCTCGCAGATGTAAAGTCCTCATATGCCGACAAAACCAAGGGGTTATTTTCCACCTAACACCTCTGCTTTGCTTTCGCCAAGGGTCGTGTTCCGTTTTGGTCTGTAATTCCTGGTGGTGGGGAGCTTGGGGGTTTGAAATGCCCCTTGGCCCAGGGAATGATGCCTTTGTATGTGTGACGCTGCTCAAGCAGTGGGCTGGCTCTTTGTTCGGTTCAGCCTGTTAGCAGTGTTATGCTGTATCCTGGTTACCACCAGACCCTTGCTTTTCCCAGGCCTCGCACAAGATGGTTTCTGTGTTTACCTGAGCAGTTTCTCTGTTCCATGAGGATTTTTTCCCCCCAAATTTCTGAATTACAGTTTTTCCATTCAGTAAATCCCAGCTCTTTGTATGTGTTTGGGCTGAGGCTCAGATTGAGGTTGGAGGCAGTATTCCCTTCCTCATACACCACATAAACATGTGCATGGACACTTGTCTGCCCCATCCATTCATTCATCCGTCCACGTCTTGTCAGAGGCGTGACGTTGCTCTTTTATCCCTGCCCTCAGTGAAACCCCTTTGTGCTGTTTCCCCGCCTCCTTGGCTGAGATTGAAATCAGTTCACCCCATATCACTTGCAAATACACTTGAACTGCCCATGCTTGTCCCTTCCTGCCCTGCACAGGGTGGTTTGTAGGGGGATGGGGGAAACAAAGCCTGGTTCACACACAGATCATAGAATCCCAGACTGGTTTGGGTTGAAGGGACCTTAAAGCTCATCCAGGTCCAATCCCTGCCACAGGCAGGGACACCTTCCACTGGAGCAGCTTGCTCCAAGCCCATGTGTCCAACCTGGCCTTCAACACTGACAGCGATGGGGCAGCCACAGCTTCTCTGGGCACCCTGTGCCAGTGCCTCAGCACCCTCACAGGGAACAGCTTCAGCCTAATATTTAACCTGAACTTCCCCTGTTTCAGTTTGAACCCATCACCCCTTATCCTATCACTGCAGTCCCTGATGAAGAGTCTCTCTCCACCATCCCTGTAGCCCTCTTCAGACGCTGGAAACTGCTCTGAGGTCTCCACACAGCTTCTCTTCTCCAGGCTCAACAGCCCCAACTTTTTCAGCCTGTCTCCATACAGGAGCTGCTCCAGCCCCTGCTTATCCTCATGGCCTCCTCTGGACTTGCTCCGAATGCTTCATCCTCTCCGTGGACATCCAAATATTGAAGAATTTGGACATTTGAAGACAAAATTGGGTCCAGAAAGGAGCTTATTTGTCATGTTTGGGTGGTAAAGCAGGAGCTCCTCACCATCTAACCCCATGCTGAGTCACATTGGCATAAAGGAGGTTACACCTCCCGGCAGCCTCCTTCTCCTCCCCGTACGGGAGGGCGGCTGCAGGCAGCCACCACCACCAGCACTGTACATTGCCCAATCCCCTCTCCTGTAAGGCTGGGTAAATATTGACTTTGCACTTTGCATTCACCAATTGTGGAGCTTCCTTCTCCTCCTGAGAGGCAGGTGCAGAGCCCAAGATGAAGATTGAGTTTGCTCCTCTCTCCGTGCCACTGCGGAGGAGGCTTCAGACAGCATCGGTGGTTCAATGGGTCTTCAGCTTCCTAGCCCTAGGTAAGAGAAACCTTCTCCTCTGAGGAGCCAGAATAGCTTTACCCCAACTCCTTCTCTTCCTGGCCCCAGGTGCATATCGGTACAAAGGTCTGGAATGGAAGGAAAGTGGCATTAAAGGCGTCTTCTGGGAGCCTGCAGTGAATCCCAGGCCATGTTAGGACAAGGGATTAGGAGCAGACATTGCGCTTACACATCTCTGTCTCGCTGTATGAGGAGGAGGATGGGAGGCTCGTTCTCATTGAGTTGGTTATTTTTTGCCCCCTTTTCTGGGTTGTTTTGTTATTTCTGAGCACGGTGGCCCTAGGGAAGTGCATGGGAACACCTACGTGTCTTACACAGCACCTAAACCATGTAGTTTCAGCTTCTCTGGCTCTATAAGTTCAGTTTTCCTGGTCTAAAGTGCTGCCCTGCTCAGGGTCTGTCCTCAGGAATGGCATTCCCATGCTTGAGGGTGGGACAATGGGAGGAGCATGGAGAACTCTGCTTTGCAACCCTGGGAACAGACACTTTGCTTTATGCACATGTCCCTGCTCACCCCAAAAGGGAATTGTTCCAGGTAAACCAAGCAGGCTGGGGAAGAGTCACGTTAGCAAACTGGGACCCAGACAAACTACAGTGAGGAAGGCATCAGGTGCTGATGGAAAGGAGAGAGAGACAGTTTTGGATAGGACTCACTGGGGAATAAGGAGATGGGAGATCCAGAGGTAAGCTCTCCCAATGCAAACAGTCTGAGGCCATTTACAGCCCATCAGGAGCCCAGCTGGAAGGTGACATCCCAGAGTTTCCCATTGTCATGTAAATCCTTAATCTCAGATGGGATCTGTGGGAAGCTTTTGCTTTATTGTGGCAGGAGAGTTTTTGGATATCCCAATAACCAGAGGCAGCAGATCTTTGTCTATGCATGGGCCCAAATCAATACCTGCAAAGATGCATAGGCTCTGCTTCAGAGCCTCGATAAGGTTCTGTGATGGCTCCATCCAAAGTCTGCTACACATGTGCAGCTGAATGGCCAGCTTTGCACCAGTATCTGATGGACTGGAGCACTGGGCCACACTGGTCCTGATGGTGTAGGTGTTTGAATGCTTCATGGTGCAGGTTTAGCCCATGCTAAGTAAAGCTTTCCAAACTATATGTGATTCTATGTTGGCGCACTTTGGGCAATGCCAGAGGGCAGGGACCATTGCTGGTACCTGGGATGGATGAGGCTGCCCCTATTGGAAGAGAATTAGCAGCACGGGCATGACTGTGCAGTGCTGTTCACCCACTGGGTCAGCAAGACATAGAATCCCAGCCTGGTTTGGGTTGAAGGGACCTTAAAGCTCCTCCAGGTCCAATCCCTGCCACGGGCAGGAACACCTTCCATAGAACAGCTTGCTCCAGGCCCCTGTGTCCAACCTGGCCTTCAACACTGCCAGGGATGGGGCAGCCACAGCTTCTCTGGGCACCCTGTGCCAGCGCCTCAGCACCCTCACAGCGAAGAACTTCCTATGGCTCTGCTGAGGTGCTTTGGAGAGGCATAACCAGAGTGTCCCCTTGGGCTGCTCTGGGATAACGCCGGCAGCATCCCTCTCTAGGTGGAGAGGAAACCCCAGCCTTGCAGCAGTGGCACAGCCAGCTGAGCTGCCCCAAAGGAGCTATGGCATGGCAGAGTGCAGGGCAGTTGGTGTCATCCTGGACTTGCATTATAGACCCTGGGGCTCTTCTAGTGCAGAACTGATCCCAGATGTCCTCAACGCACTGGACAGCACCTTGCAGTAGGAGACATGGGTGCTGTTAACAGCGCAGGTGAGATCTGGCCAAAGCCATGCAGCCTTGGATCCAACCCTCCGTACTGGGACATTCTGGGGTGCTCTGAAGCTCCCTCTCTGCCCTTGCACCCAGATCTCCTTCCGTGGTACCTGGATGGGATGCAGTAGAGATGTGGCTGCAGTGTTAACAAGGGATACAGCAGAGCATCCCCATTCCCAACACAGATGCAGCTGGGCCTTACAGAGCTTTTGCAGTGTTTTCCAGCAAAACAACTTGTACTTCAGGTTTTTCCCTTGTTGGTGTTGCAAACAAGCTGTCACTCGGGTTTTCAGTGATAGAAATCGCTTCTGAGCCAGCAGAAATACAGGAAATGATCAGGAGGGAGGAATGAAAAGGTAACACGGAGATGCTCGAAACACAGGCTCTGCCTCCTGCAGGGAAATGCAGCTTGCTGTGAATGAGGATGTGTCCCAGACCCACAGCTCCTCCGTGGCTGCACTTCCAGACCTTACTATCTATCTCTGGAACAGTTTTACTTTGATTTTGGGTGGGTTTTGTGATACCGAAGCCAAAGCAGTTAAGAAATGCCATCAGAAACGCATTAGAGGTGTGATAACCAAACCCTACTGAGCGATTCCAGCTGGTTTGATCCATTTCACGAAGTTTCTTTAAGCCTGGAGCTTTTCACCCAAAAGCTCCCAGTTTAACAACAGTAAAAGCTCGATCCTATGGGATACCCTTAATGCCATCCCATGAGCTGCCAAACCCCATGTTATAACCCTCAGGCACAGAGATCAGACCTTCCTTGGTCAGGATTTGGCCTCTGGCTTCTCCTATATCCTCATACAGGCTCGTGGCATCTGCTGCTAGAAAAGGGCTCCTGAAAGCACGCATTAGAGTGGAGGCAGAGCTTTGCACAGCCCTTTGGCTGGGGATCCAGCAGCACTGCTTGCAGGCTGCTGTTGCTATGGTTGTGCTAATGAAGTCCCTGAGAAGCCAAGCGCAGAGCAAGGGGCTCATTCATTATCCACAGGGTGCTGGATGACTGGAGCAGCTTGACCCCGGTGCTGGCAGGGAGCAGCAGCTCACAACAGGCAACAGGCATTGTCCCTGCAGCTGGTTTTCTTGAGGATGCTCCTAGTAAAGGGCACAGAGACAAAAGGAGACGCTCGCTTCAGATGCTGGCAGCTAATGGGAGGAGAGTGCACTGTGAAAGAATGGGACGCAGGGCACGGAGTGGGGACCACGTTGCCTTCCCACTGCAGGATCCTAGTGCTGACAAGTGCCCCCTCCTAATGCAGTGGAGCCAGGCTTCTAGCACCTAAAGGATTCCAGCATCTAAAGGGATCCACAAGAAAGCTGGAGAAGGACTTTGGACAAGGGATGTAGGGACAGGCCAAGGGGAATGGCTTTAAGCTGCCATAGGGGAGATTGAGATGAGCTCTTAGGCAGAAGCTCTTCCCTGGGAGGGTGCTGAGGCGCTGGCACAGGGTGCCCAGAGAAGCTGTGGCTGCCCCATCCCTGGCAGTGTTGAAGGCCAGGTTGGACACAGGGGCTTGGAGCAAGCTGCTCTATGGAAGGTGTCCCTGTGCGTGGCAGGGGTTGCAACTGGAGGAGCTTTAAGGTCCTTCCAACCCAAACCAGTCTGGAATTCTATGATTCTATTAATCTGCAGGGCACCAAGATCAGCAGGCAATGCCCAGACCTCCTACGCCGCTTCCCATTGCCTCTCATTCCTGGTCTCCATGGGCTTGGGCCAGAGCATCCATCCAGACGCACCATGCAGAAGCATTAGTGTGCTGCTGAACCCATGCAGACAAACCCAGTGCAGAGGCAGGAGACCTGTTCATGTCGCCTCTGCAGAGCCAGTGTACAGCACCCAGCCTTTGGACCCTTTCAATCAGCAGGGGTGGCTCAAAGGGCACATGATGCCAGCACGAGACAGGCCCCTTGGAGGCTGAGTGTAGTCCATAGCCTGGGAGAGCCTCTGTGCAGGCTGTCACTATCAGGGCTGGCACTGGGGACCTCAGCAATGTGCATCTTGGAAACCCTCCTGACAAGTGCAATAAGGACCTGACTCACTCTGGGGCTGCTGTGATGCCATGAAAAAGCTCTCTCCAGAGGCTGCTGTTTTCCATGTTTCATGCTGAATGAGCAAATGCTGGGTTAGCAGCAACGCTGGGCCCAGCCGCAGTTGGATGGGACATGCATCCTGTTTGGATTTGGCCAGGGAATTCCTCCACGTGCTTTGTAGCCTGTGACTCACTTGGAGCTCATGGCATATATGTAAAATCCCAGAATCCCAGACTGATTTGGGATGAAGGGACCTCAAGGCCCATCCAGTTCCAACCCTTGCTATGGGCAGGGACACATCACTAGAGCAGCTTGCTCCAAGCCCCTGTGTCCAACCTGGCCTTGAACATTTCCAATGGCAGGGGATTGGAAATGGATGATCTTAAGGTCCTTTCCAACCCAAACCATTCCATGATTCTATGATTAGGGGGGCAGAAAAGAGGAAGGTAGACACTATACTGATGCTATGGCTGAATTCCAAAGGTTATTCTCCCTCTTTTCCCCTAAAGAATACTGCAAAGGCAGAGAGCCAGAGCCATGTCTATCATCACATCTCATTGCCATTTTTGTGCCTGATATTCCCATCCTCACCAAAGAACTTGTTCCCACGACCAGACTGGGGTTGGAGCTGGATGATCTTTAAAGTCCCTTCCAACCCAAAGTATTCCATGATGCTGGCAAATGCTGGAGCATTTACCTGGCTCTGCAGAGCCCTGGCAGCTGATGGGCTTCAAGTATGGGCTCGTCGTGAATGACTTGCAGACTTCCCCCATCCCCATCCTGACACAGGCTGCCATCCCTTCCAGTGTCATTTCCGAGATCCAACAGCCTTTTGTGGGCACACAGGCTGGGCTTTGCCCCCAGGGGGGAGATGTCTGCTGAGGTTGCCTGGCCAGCAGCTTAATGCCATGCTCAAGATATCCCTTAAAGTGTTTGCCTGGCAGCCAGCCCACAAAATGACGAGTTGTGTGCAGGAAAGGAGATGCTGAGGGAACGTGGCTCTCATCCAGGCAGCTCTGAATGGTCCTCAGCCATGGAGAGACAGGCAAGAAACCCTCATTATTCCTCATTTGCCTCTTGGGGTTACACTCAAAGGGAAGAAAGCAACGATCATGGAGAACATAGAATCATGGAATGGTTTGTGTTGGAAGGGACCTTAAAGCTCCTCCAGGTCCAACCCCTGCCACGGGCAGGGACACCTTCCACTGGAGCAGCTTGCTCCAAGCCCCTGTGTCCAACCTGGCCTTGAGCACTGCCAGGGATGGTGCAGCCACAGCTTCTCTGGGCACCCTGTGCCAGCGCCTCAGCACCCTCCCAGGGAAGAACTTCTTCCTTATCTCCAACCTGAACTTCCCCTGTTCCAGTTTGAACCCATCGCCCCTTATCCTATCACTGCAGTCCCTCTCCAGCACCCTTTTAGTGTTTTATAAGCCTAGAAAGGAAAATAAACGGAATATAGAGTGAAGGTCTCTGTGTGCAAATTCTGCCCTGAAATAAGACAGAAGTTGAATTGCGAATGAATAGAGGGAGAAATGAATAATTCTATCATTGCAAGATGAAGCTTCACTTGGATGATAAGTGCTTCATTCTGCAGAGCGCTCTTTGAGCTTTGCATGGTACAATAAAGAGGGAATAGCATATTAGCCACTTTAGCAGCAAACCTGATGACCCTGCCCCATGTGCAGTAAAACTGCAACCTCTGCGTTGTTCCTCAAGCAGAGTTCATGTCTCATGTGGACCCTGGAGCTCGGTTTCCTGCTCTGGGCTGTTTTCCTCATGAGTTATAAAGATGGTGTCTGCGGCATTTGAAAGGAGTGCACCAGGCATGAGCAGTGATTCATTCTGACCTGGAAGGTGCGTTGTGGGCTGGGCTTGTTCTGTTGCACAGGGTGCTGAGGCGCTGGCACAGGGTGCCCAGAGAAGCTGTGGCTGCCCCATCCCTGGCAGTGTTGAAGGCCAGGTTGGACACAGGGGCTTGGAGCAAGCTGCTCTAGTGGAAGGTGTCCCTGCCCGTGGCAGGGGTTGGAACTGGAGGAGCTTTAAGGTCCCTTCCATTAAAAACCAGTCTGGGATTCTACGTTCACCATGATCATGCCGGGGTTTTAGAAAGGGGCAGGGATTTATTTTTACATGCAAAGCTCTGGGATAAGGGGGACTTGTCACCAAAACCAAGACTAAAAAATAGACCCAATAATTTATCCTAAGTAAACAGGAGGTACAAGGATGTCTTACATGAGAGCATCATATACCTTTTCCCTCATAGGCCTGAGCTTAGATGAACTGGAGAGGGCAGGAGTCAGGTGGTTCCCAAAGATGACTATCCAGGTCTCAGAGGTTGAGGGCATGGATGCATCTACCTGAACTGGAAGCTGAACAGGGCATCTCCATCCTCACATCCTTCAGCACTGAGTGCTGGATCTGTGATGAAGACCCAGAGAAGAACATTACGTATAACCCAGTACACATGATACGACCCATGAGCTGGGGAAGGCAAAGGGCTTGGGTCAATGGGGTATTTTAGTCTCCCCATTCCCCAGACAGCACCAGGTCTTCCAGAGGAGCAGATGGAGAGGACACAGCTCTTCCCAGGCACTTCTTAGGGTATCCGCTTTACTAATTCCCAATCACTGCAGACTTTGGTGGGATTTGATGTACCAAGTGATTCCTGTTTGCACACACTTTTCTTCTCTTGTTCCCATGCCAAAACAGGGCATGAAGGAGACGAAAGGTGGAGGGAAAAGCTGAGCACTGACTGGAAGCAGCTCAGAAAAGTCTTTAATGGCTTGGGAAGGTCCCAAATCATTAATGTCTTAAAGAATGAAATAAATCATTCTTCTAAAATCAGTGATGACACAGAACTGAAAAGGCTGAAAATCCTCTAGAGGCCAGGATTAGAGCTGAGAGTGAACCCAAGGAGTGGAGGAAAAGGTCCAAAATCAATAAGAAATAACTCAATAAAGAGTAAAATCTTATAAATGGGCAGATAAGACATTAAAACTCAAGGACAATTGAAATGGTGACTCATTAGCTCAGGACAAAGCTGTTTGGGACTGTATGGACAGGGCACAGCGCCCTGTTCTGCTGCCACTGCAAGGTGCCGGGTGTCATCAGAGTGTATTAACAGGAAGTTTGGGGTAAAACAGGGACATTGGCGTTGCAGGGATCAGTCTGACTCCAGAGAAAAGCCAGACAGCAAAGGGGTAGAGCTCTGATCCACAAGGAAAAGTGAGGTTCTTGTGGGGAAAGGAAGACATGGTGGGCTTTGAGAAATAGGTGGTCGCAGCAAGGATGGTGCTTGTTGCCTCTCCAGGGTGTAGATAGGAAAGTAACCTTCTCTGCATCAAAGATGCCTTCACACTGATAAAGCAATCCAGCAGCAAGCCCAGTGACGGGCTCCGTCCCAACACTAGAGTCCCTCCAAGTGCGTCATTAGAGAGTGACTCTTCATCAGGGACTGGAGTGATAGGACAAGGGGTGATGGGTTCAAACTGAAACAGGGGAAGTTCAGGTTGGAGATAAGGAAGAAGCTCTTCCTGTGAGGGTGCTGAGGTGCTGGCACAGGGTGCCCAGAGAAGCTGTGGCTGCTCCATCCCTGGCAGTGCTCAAGGCCAGGTTGGACACAGGGACTTGGAGCAAGCTGCTCTAGTGGAAGGCGTCCCTGCCTGTGGCCGGGGATTGGACCTGGATGAGCTTTAAGGTCCCTTCCAACCCAAACCAGTCTGGGATTCAATGACTGTTCCTCTCCTAAAGCCCACCTGATCCAACTGCCACCTCACCGCTGGCTTTTCCCTCAGCTCAGTGTTGCACAGCTGCCTTCATCGCCCTCTTCTTCACCCGTTTTTGGCTGCTCTGTGTCCTCTATGCCGTGTGGTGGCTCAAAGACAGGGAGAAACCCAGCAAGGGTGGGAGGCGGATCCATGCTGTCCGGAACAGCGTCGTCTGGAGGTACATGAGGGACTATTTCCCCATCACGGTAAGTGCTGCTGATTCCATAAGCACTGATTCCATAAGGACCACCTGTGTCCTTGGTGTTTGGAGGCAGTTTGGGGCAAGGGCTTCTGGCATGAGGTTCTGGGAGGCCAGTGTTGAAGGATCATCTATTCATCATTTTCTCTCCAGTATCTGAAGAGTGCTAGAAGGATGCTGGAGAGGGGCTCTTCATCAGGGACTGGAGCAACAGGACAAGCGGTGATGGGTTCAAACTGAAACAGGGAAACTTCAGGTTGGAGATAAGAGGGAATTCTTTACTGTGAGGGTGGTGAGGCACTGGAATGAGTTGCCCAAGGAAGCTGTGAATGTTCCGTCCCTGGCTGTGTTCATGGCCAGGTTGGACAGAGCCTTGGGTGACATGGTCTAGTGGAAGCTGTCCCTGCCCATGGCAAGGGATTGGAGCTGGATGAATTTTAAGGTCCTTTCCAACCCAAACCATTCTGCAATGCTATGATTCTATGATTCTATCATCTTCCCAGGTCCCAGATTACCGCAAGACCCAGTATAAAAGAAGACCACCATTTTCACAATCACATCCCTTAATCGTCTGCCATCGAATTTCTTTGCTCTTTGCATGGCAGAAAGTGATTCTGAGGATCTTCTGTGGGTTACATATGGCAAATCTCTGAGGTTAACTTTAAATATGATTTGAGGAATGGCTGAGGGACCTGGGGGGTTCAGATGGAGAAGAGAAGGCTCAGGGGGGACCTGATGGCTCCCTACAACTGCCTGAGAGGAGGATGGAGCCAGGAGGGGGCTGCGCTCTGCTCCCAAGGACCAAGGTGATGGGCCAAGAGGAAGTGGCCTCAAGCTGCACCAGGGCAGGGTTAGATGGAGCTGAGGGACAATTCCTTCCCCAAAGGTGCTCAGGCATTGGAAGAGGCTGCCCAGCAGGGCTGCAGTCACCGTCCCTGGAGGTGTTCACACACCATGAAGATGAGGCCTCAGTGCCATGGGTCAGTGGTGGCCTTGGCAGTGATGGGAATGGTTGGACTGGATGGGATTAAGGGGCTCTCCAAGTTGGTTGAATCCATGATTCTATGATTTTAGAGCTTCTGGATGAGCTTCAAAGCGAGGCCCCCACAGGTTATATCATAACCTTATGGGGAGGAATGGGAACACGTCCCAGGAAAGCTTGTGAGGAGTTTTGTCATCAGGGACAGGTTATATTTTATGACATTTAATAGGAAACACAAAAGAGGCTCCTAATAAATTATTCTCAAGCTTGCCTTAGAAGATGCTAGAATCCATGAGCTATTTACGTGGCTGAAATGATTATATGCAATACAGACTCTCTAAATTATTCCTGGCCCTAAGCTGCTGCTTGGGCAGTGTCCAACCAACCTCTCTGTTAAATCTTGGCTGCCTCCTCAGCCCAACAACAATTCTTCTCCCATCCCTCTGTAAGGACATGGAACCCCCTTCTGAACTCTATGGTTCAGTGTCTGCCTATCCTTCCTTTCCTGGGTGCAGGACCGTAAGGCCATAAGACCTTTACCGGTATGACCAATAGAGGGAGCGTGGCTACTGGGTTTGAAGGCTGGGAAGGTCCCCTGGAGCCTTTCTTAAGGCTGGTATAGAAGTAGTCAGAGGAGGCTGCACAGAAAGTCATCAGAAACCAAACTATAATGACAAGAGTATTATAACCAAGCAGTCACATAATGCTATTTTCCAAAGGCAGTTTCTCAGTCTTCTGCACTTTCTAAGCCAGAAAATAAGGAGATTGGAGCACCTCCCGTATGAAGATAGGATGAGAAAGTTGGGGCTGTTCAGCCTGGAGAAGAGAAGGCTGCGTGGAGACCTCAGAGCAGCCTTCCAGTATCTGAAGGGGGCTATAAGGATGCTGGAGAGCAACTCTTCATCGGGGACTGTAGTGCTAGGACAAGGGGTAATGGGTTCAAACTGAAACAGGGGAAGTTCAGATTGGATATGAGGAAGAAGTTCTTTACTGTAAGGGTGGTGAGGCACTGGAATGGGTTGCCCAGGGAAGTTGTGAATGCTCCATCGCTGGTGGTGTTCAAGGCCGGGTTGGACAGAGCCTTGGGTGCCATGGTTTAGTGGGAGGTGTCCCTGCCCATGGCAGGGGGTTGGAACTGGATGATCTTCAGGTCCTTTCCAGCCCTGACTGTTCTATGATTCTATGATTTAGCAGCCCTTTCTGAATGCATTTGCCACTATATCATTGAAAAACATTTGGCATCCCCAGCATCCTGCAGCAAGGAGTTCCCCGAGTGAACCATACAATGTGAAGACCTCCCTGCTCCCTGCTTGTTTCACTAGAAACTCCCTGGTTAGCCCGTGCAAATCCTGCCCCACATACCCAGGCCGTTCCTGGTTTTATACTCTGTTACATCCCACATGTGCCAGCTTTTTTCCCAGTTAAAACCCCAAATGTGTTTGCTTCCTTGCATGGAAAGGATTTCATTTCCTGCCACTGAGCATGAGCAGATTTGTGCCTAGCGGAGTGGAAGTTAAGTGTTTGAAATACTGCTTTAACCATCCTGTACACTGCCGTCATGGCGAACTAAACTGAGCTTTTGGTCTGAACATGCACAGCCGGACCTCTCCTTTAGAATCAGAGACTCCCAGAATGGTTTGGGTTGGAAGGGACCTTAAAGCTCATCCAGCTCCAACCCCCTGCCATGGGCAGGGAGACCTTCCACTAGAGCAGCTTGCTCCAAGCCCCTGTGTCCAACCTGGCCTTGAGCACTGCCAGGGATGGGGCATTTACCCTGAATGAAACCATTTCCTAAGAGCTCATCTCAGTCTCCCCTCTGGCAGCTTAAAGCCATTCCCTTGGCCTGTCCCTCCATCCCTTGTCCAAAGCCCCTCTCCAGCTTTCCTGCAGCCCCTTTAGGCACTGGAGCTGCTCTAAGGTCTCCCCTTCAGGAGCCTTCTCTTCTCCAGGCTGAACAACCCCATTTCCCAAATCCCCATCCAGCACAGGGGCACAAGGGGAGTGGGATTTGGGGACATGGTCCAGGGTAGGCACCCACCTCCCTGGGTTGTATTTGTGCATAGACTGAGTTTGTTCAGCGCAGGGGAATCAGCCATCAGGGAAGATTAAACGTGTCTCTTAATCCTTCAGATCCCAGCAGCGCCCTCCGCCTGGCCTAGCACCAGGGATGGGAAGCAGGAAAAGCTGCTTATTTTATTGTAGGAAATGGCTTTAAATGCTGCCTGTAAATAATCCCTGGGCATGTTTGCAGTCATGGAAGCAGGGAGATGTTGGGATGAGCATCTGTTTTCTGGGGGTCTGAGCAGCATGGATTTGCACATTCCTGCAGTGTCTGGCACATGGGATTGTGCAGGCTCTGAGCACAGCGTGTGCAAGCAGCACCCTCTGCTGATGCCACCCTTGCACAAAGTACAGCTGCTGCTCGGGTTATTCCTATTGGAGATGGATGGCTTTTAGTTAAGGGGTTGCTATAGGGTCAGGCAGGATCTGAATAAGGTTGTGTGGTTTTAAAAGGTAAATGACGAGAAAGCAGTGAGAATTCCAGGTGAAGTCCAACGCATTGCCCAGGAATGTTATCCTTGCTTCATCCCCCGATGTTTTTAATAGAATCATGGAATGGTTTGGGTTGAAGGGACCTTAAAGCTCATCCAGTCCAACCCCCTTCTGTTTATTCACATGGTTCCTTCATGATAATTTATCAGCACATCTTTATTAGGAAGGATGCACTCAGCATTACAGTAAAAACAAACTTCTCCATCTCGTGGCCATGAGAATGCACATCTTCACTGCTCCTTCTTCCCAGCCCCGTCATCTCCTGATACTATAAAACCACTGTCACCAACCTCCCTCATACAGCCAGGCTGTTTTGGTACCCTCAGCTGAGGAGAGCCATGGATGTGCAGAAGATGAGGACAAGGGTGAAACGGGGAAAGCGTAAGCTTGACAAGATCCATCTCTGCTGTAGACCCCAAGCAGAAGTCACCATCCTTCTTGCTGACTATAAGGTGGGGTTGGATGCTTGGTTTAGACAAGACATTTCACCTTAACATCACACAACCTGGATTACAAGTTAAATCTATCAGTGGGAAGCAAAAATTAAGGTCTTAAAGGGACAAATTCTGTCTTTGGGTGCTGTCAGCATTCAGAGCAACCCCAGCAGGCACTATCTTAGCAGCTTTATTCAGTGCAGCCTGAAAAGTGCCTTTTATGTGGACAAGGTCCCTGTGGCCTTCACTGCACTGTTTGTCCCCTTCTGAAGAGCCACAGGACATATTTCACCAGCCTTGGGGTTATCTGAGTGTCAGTTGGACCTTAGTATCTATAGCAACTGGCAGAGTCCCAACCTGTGTCATTGTGCTTGGGGATAGGCTACATTGGGCTTCTTTGTTAGCATAACTAAAATGAGTTATTAGAGAACTAGTTGAACCCTAGGAGCTGTGATTTGCGATGGCCCCATCCCATAACTCATTCATTCTCATAACTGCATAAACCATGACGGGGCTTATTTGAGGGTATATTGTGCTTCTGGGGAGGCACAAGGCATTGCAGAGGGGAAGAGCTCCACTTCATGTGAACCCAGCCCAACCAGGAACGTTTTCCTTCTTTTCATAGAAGAATGGTGTTATTTGTGACAGGGGGTTTTGTGTCACGGCCCATGATGTTCAATAGCACTGCTGGCCTTTGCTTCCTTCTGTTGGCTGAAGGAGAGATGAGGGGTTCTTAGGGCAAAAGCCAAATGGCCCAAAGCCACTTCTCCGTCCTTTGCTAAGGAACTCCTCTGTCCCGCTCTTGACCCTCTCTTCTCTGACCTTAAATAAAGAGAGGCCATGGCTGAGGTCAGGTCCACCAGAGGACTGTGTCCTACCATAAGGGTAAGGCTAAAAGAGATGCTGCAAGACCGCCAAAAGCAGCATCGCACAAGAGCAAGAGAACACTTGGGGTTTTTGCAGCTGCCATCCTTACCCAGAACCGGGAATGAGGGTGCTGAAGTCCCATCCAAACTGGACACCTTCCACTAGAGCAGCTTGCTCCAAGCCCCTGGGTCCAACCTGGCCTTCAACACTGCCATGGATGGGGCACCCTGTGCCAGCGCCTCAGCACCCTCCCAGGGAACAGCTTCTGCCTAAGAGCTCATCTCCATCTCCCCTCTGGCAGCTTAAAGCCATTCCCCTTGGCCTGTCCTTACATCCCTTGTCCAAAGCCCCTCTCCAGCTTTCCTGCAGCCCCTTTAGGCACTGGAGCTGCTCTAAGGTCTCCCCTTCAGGAGTCTTCTCTTCTCAGCCTGGCTCCAGAGCAGAGGTGCACATTAATGTGGCATCCTGAGATGAGAAACTGGCCTCGACTCACCAAGGAACCTTTGGCTCAACCACTTGTTTACTCACAGACCAGCCTGGCTGGACCCTTGAATCCTTTGACAATGATTAAAGCTTCAACTCACCCAGAAAGCCTAAAGCAGCAAATGCCATCTGGTGGGTGAGGAGATGCCAACCCAGCCAAGGCAGGAGGGAGGAGATTCCCACCCCTCTGCACCTCAACCCCAGCCTCATTGAGCTCTTCAGTGGAGGAGAGTTGGACTGCCTGGTGTCGAGCATTAACTTTCCTGGCATTCTGAGAACGGAGGTTGACCTCTGGCAGGAAGAGGGGGAAGAAGTGAACCAACACTGGGAACAATAGAGGTTGGAGGATGGAGCTTCCGTGTTAAACAGTTTCCAGAGGGAGATTTTCCAGGCTTAGAGTCCAGAGGCTTGACCTACAGCATAGGAGACTTTGCCAAAGCCTCTCCTCTGCTACAGATCATAGAATCATAGAATGGTTTGGGTCAAAGGGACCTTTAAAGCTCATCTAGTCCAACCCCCCCGCAATGAGCAGGGACAGCTTCAAGTAGGTCAGATTTCCTTGTACAAGCTCTTTGGTTTCTTTTTAAGTCCTACCCATGTCATCCAAATGGGCGCAGACACTACGACAAAATGAGGACCTTCTCTCCCATCCTTTCCTTCTGCCTAGAAGGAGCCCAGTTTACAAACCTAATAGAGGCAAATAATTCAACTGGGTCACTAAGATGTGGTCAGAGCTATTGCAGAGACAACTCTTGCATTATAATGCAGGAAACATTAACCAGAGCACCAGCACATTGGGATGTCTCCTAGGGAGGGTTTTTAAGGTGTCTTACCACAGGTGAACTCCCATTGAAGCAGTCCACACAGCTCAGTGGGTACCTGAGTTCAACTCTTCATTATCAAGGGGGATGCTGCGACCTTGGGTTACAACCAGGCACTGAGCCTGCTCTCATCCCCTCTTCTATGCTGCACCCATACAGCATGTTTCCAACACACCCGAGCATCTCACCTCCCCCCTATAAATCACACAGAGATGAAAGGCTGCTTGGAAGAAGAAGATGGATGCACAAAACATTGATGTAAGCTGAAATGACTCAAAAAGGAGCACAAGGTGGCAGGGGCCCCAGGCACTCAGTACCTCAGCCATCTGCCCCTCTTCCTGCTTAGGTACCTCTACACTGAGCAGCAGTGGAACTCTTGTTTGTCCATTCCTCTCATTAGGAGCAGGCGCTTGAATGGGCACATGTGTACGGTCAACAGAGCCTTAGGGCAGAGGGGAAATTAGCCATGATGTAAGAAAGTAAAATGCACCCTCGTGATTAACCTGTGGTTCTGGCTGCTTCTAGGAAAACACACGCACCATTAGCTGCTCCAGAGGGAGGGTGGGACCAGGGTGCTGGAGGGGCGACATGGTAAAAGGCACTGGGCTTTGGTTCTTCTTGAGCACAGGGGCTGTTGAGTTGAATGGAAATTCATGGTGGCTCCGTTAGGGTTAACACTGGGAGGGTTCATCCTTCTCTGGTGCTGTGGGCATGCTCTGCACCCACAGGAGTCATTCAGTTTTGATCACTTCTGTTGGGTTATACACATGCTGGCTGATGTTGGCATGGCAGGGTCTTCTCAGGGGCGTAGCTGGAGGGTGGGTTTGTCAGAGCAGCTCATATCCTCTGGGAAGTCCACAGCAAGTGTAACCCACAGAGTCCAAATCCTGATTGTGCCTTATCTCCCTTTAATCATCCCCTCCTCTGCTGTGGTGCCCGTTGTCCCATGTAGGATCTCCCAGGCTTCAAACCCAGCGGCAGATTGGCCGAGTATTTCATCTCGCTGCTTAGCTAGCCTTCAAGGGCTGTGTCTGCAATCCATGCTGTCCATCCCTGTACACTGGACACAGGCATTTCCCATTCCCTCTTCCCCGTAAAACAGCAGCAACCTTGGGCAGACATCCAATCGTAGAATCCCAGAATCTCAGGTTGGAAGGGCCCTCAAGGATCATCCGGTCCAACCTTTCCAGGCAAGGCATGACCTAGAGTGGATGCCCAGCACCCTGTGCAGCCCAATCTTAACAGTGCTCAACACTGGGGAATCACCACTTCCCTGGGGATATAATTCCAGTAGTGGTTGCTCTCACTGGAAAAATTTCCCTCTTGTGTCCGGTGGGAATCTCCCCAGCAGTAACTTGTGCCCATCACCTGCTGGTTTTTCCGTGGGACTCTCTGTCAAAAGAGAGTTGCATCTTCTCTGTAGCCACCCTGGCACATGGATCAGGTCTCCCTGAGCCTTCTCTTCTGCAGGCTGAACAGTCCCAGCGCTCTCAGCCTTTCCTCACACACTGCCCAGCCCTTGGATCATCTTCATGGCCCTTCTCTGGCCCCTCTCCAGCCTGGCCACATCTTATTTGTACAGCAGGAACAAAGCTATTCTATGGACCCACCTCCAAGAATCCCCCATCTGCTCTCCATAGACAATGCTCTATCCCTATAAGGTGACAGCACTAACTCATGGCCCCTTTTTGCTTCCATCTGGTGTGCAGCTGGTGAAGACGGCGGAGCTGGATCCTAGGCAGAACTACCTGCTGGGACTTCATCCTCATGGGGTCCTGGCAGTGGGAGCCTTTCTCAATTTCTGCACGGAGGCATCGGGCTTTTCCATGCTCTTCCCGGGCATCACCCCACACCTGATGATGCTCTCCATGTGGTTTCGCGTCCCCTTCTTCAGGGACTACCTGATGAGTGGAGGTGAGCAGGGAAACAGCACAAGCCAAGCCTTCTGGCAAGTGGTGGGATGGGTGGGTGCTTTTGAGGGAACAGGGGATGAAGACACAAGGGGAAGATGGGTCAAGGGTCTGTTTGTCCTTATCTGTTGCCGATGGATCCCATGTACCTTATGGATTCCATTGGGAAGAATGTGGGAAGACACTATTTTTCCGTGTCTGCTAAAAACCTAGTGCAGCATTTATTGATGTAGTTGAAAAGGTAAATACACCGTCAGAAAAGTCCTGTATTCTAAGCAACACTTGTTCACGGTAAAATCACAGAATCCCAGACTGGTTTGGGTTGGAAGGGACCTTAAAGCTCATCCAGTTCCAACCCCCTGCCACAGGCAGGGACACCTCCAGCAGCTTGCTCCAAGCCCTGTCCAACCTTCAACAAATTTGAATTCTTGGCTTATTTTTAAGATACTAAACAGTCTTTGTGCCACAAATAGGCTGAAAATGGGTTTCTTGTGGATTTCATCTGAGCACCCTGCTCTAGTGGAAGGTGTCCCTGCCCATAGCAGCAAGTTGGATGCAGAGCTTCTCTCTCCTGTAGTTAGATTTGTCTGATTTGCTCAATACGTGATGTGCAAAGTGAGTGCTTAAGCTGTGGGGAGTGAAAGCCACTGATTCGGTGCTGGTGGTCTGTGGTTTGATAAACGTTGGGGGGGGGAGAGGTCTCGGACTGTATTGCTGTATTTCATACAAATATGTGTTTGGGTTTCATTCAGCATTGGGAATTGCTGCCATACCTTTTCATTTTTTGCTCTGAACAAGAGGCAACAGGCATAAACCATAGAAAGGTCCACCTGAACATGAGAAAGAACTTCACTGTGAGAGCGACTGAGCATTGGAATAGAATCACAGAATCATAGAATCAATGAGGTTGGAAAAGCCCTTTAAGCTCATCCAGTCCAACCGTTCCCCAGCACTGCCACGGCCACCACTGACCCATGGCACTGAGGCCTCGTCTCCACGCTGTGTGAACACTCGCAGGGACGGTGGCTCCAGCCCTGCCCTGGGCAGTTCCAATGCTGAGCACCCTCTGGGGAAGGAATTGTTCCTCAGCTCCATCTAACCCTGCCCTGGTGCAGCTTGAGGCCGCTTCCTCTTGGCCCATCCCTTGGTCCTTGGGAGCAGAGCGCAGCCCCCTCCTGGCTCCATCCTCCTCTCAGGCAGTTGCAGGGAGCCATCAGGTCCCCCCTGAGCCTTCTCTCCTCCATCTGAACCCCCCAGGTCCCTCAGCCCTTCCCCATCACACTGTGCTCCAGGCCCCGCACCAGCTCCGGTGCCCTTCTCTGAACCTCCTCCAACACCTCACATAGGTTGCTCAGAAAGGTTGTGGAGTCTCCTTCCTTGGAGATATTTAGGAGCTCTATGGACACAATCCTGAGCAATGTGCTCTGGGTGACTCTGATTGAGGTTAGACAACATTCAGTGGTCCCTTCCAATCTCAGCCATTCTGCAAGTCTATAAGAGAGGATGCAAATAGCAGCTCAAACTGTTGCAAAACCCCATGGCAGGAAAGGAAGCAGAAATGAAAAGGAATAGGTAAAAAATAAATGGAGAGAAGGGAAAAGGAGCATGGAGATATTCATGGACACCAGGAAGAGGTGACCTCCTCCTCTCACCTGTGAGCTTGGGAAACAGCCCCTTCTGCAGCTCAATAGGCTCATCCTGTGTGTGGGATTCAATAGACTAAACACAGGCATCCACCTCCTCCTGAGATACCCCGGGGCTGTCATCACCCTGTTTTCCACATAAACTCTGGCTCCTGCTGTTGGAAAAATATTTACATGGACAGCAAGGAATCATAACAGTGAGATATGGGAGAGATCTGGCCCAGGCGAGGGAAGGTTTAATCACTGTAATGTGGGAGCTGGGTGCAGAGCTCATTTTCAGGTCCATTGAATCCTTTGAAACCTCTTTGACAAAGAGGTTTAAAATTGCCCCTGAAACAAGGGTTTGTTTAAAGAATCAAACCCGTGTTGCTTTGTCATTTCTGAATGAAAGATTTGAGTTTTTGCAAGGAAATAATATCCGGGGATCAAATTCTGCATTAAATTCCACTTAAAATTCATAGACTCATGGAATGGTTTGGGTTGGAAGGGACCTTAAAGCTCATCCAGTTCCAGCCCCCTGCCATGGGCAGGACACCTTCCACTAGAGCGGGTTTCTCCAAGCCCCATCCAGCAGCATCCACTGAACTCTGAGCATCTTCTGACATAAAGCAAATGTTTCACTGACTTTAGACCTGGTCAGGATTGGACTCGGTTTCATTTGACAACAAACTGAAACAGATTTTCCATGGGGATTGTGAGCACTTAGTTCTTGGTTTACTTTTTCCCAGATTTTTCCCTGTTTCTCACTCCTGGGCCAGACAGCAAAGGGATAATTCCATGTTCATGCCAGTCTTGGATGACGTGGTCTAGTGTGAGTTGTCCCTGCCCATGGCAGGGGGTTAGAGCTGGGTGGTCCTTTCCAATGGAAACCGTTCTATCATTCCATGAATCCAGCATCTTTGAAGGCAGCTGGGCTGAGATTGCCAAAGCGTAGGAAAACTCTGACAATAAAGCGTCTAGCATCCCTTTGGAGCTGGATAATGGGGAAAAAAGGTACAGAGCAAACCACAGTCGTGTGGTTTTTGCAGATATTGATGCGTTCTTCCTCTCTGCCCCGCAGGCCTTGTCTCCTCGGACAAGGAGAGCGCATCCTATGTGCTGAAGAACCCAGAGGGTGGGAATGTGCTGGCCATCATCATCGGTGGAGCACAGGAGGCACTGGATGCTCGGCCGGGATCCTGCACCTTGCTGCTGAAGAACAGGAAGGGGTTTATCCGCCTGGCCATTGAGCATGGGTGATGCAGGGGATGGGCTCAAGGGGCCCTTAGGGAGGGATGTGGCTGCTTCATGGGCTGTTCCTGCTGGTTTTAGAATCATAGAATCATGGAATGGTTTGGGTTGGAAAGGACCTTGAGATCATTTAGTACCAACCCCCTGCAGAAGAACTTTTGGAGAGGGGGAAAGGTGTTTTGGGGTGGGCTTTGCTAATCTTCATGCCCTCACACTGGGTTCAACTCCTCACAGCACCCCCCTGGTCCCTGTCTTTTCCTTCGGGGAGAATGACCTCTTTGAGCAAGTGAGAAACCCCCAGGGCTCCTGGCTGCGGAGAGTCCAGCACCGGCTCCAGAAGATCATGGGCATCTCCCTTCCCCTCTTCCATGCAAGGGGCATCTTCCAGTACAGCTTCGGGCTGGTACCCTACCGTAGGCCCGTCTACACTGTGGGTAAGTCTTTCCTTGGCACACAGGCATGATGCTGGCCACACTCAGCTTGGCCAAAGTAGGGATGGGTAACATTCCCTTGGTTGTACAATTCTGCTGGCTGGAGATGCCAGGTTGGACCGTCATGCTCTGTGGGCTAGAAACATGCTGCCAAAGAAGCATCCTCAACTGCTCATGTGTCACACTGATTTGGATCTCTGGCTTGGTCTGAAGACAAAGCCCACATCATCTGCATCAAAGCAAAGCCCCAGAGTGTACACATCCATCCCATTATCTGTGTGGGATGCAGCCAAACCCAGCACAACCCAGTAATAAAAACCACTGCAATAACATTGGGTTAAACTTCTTCCAAGCCAATTTTACGAGCACAAATAGGGCAACACCTAAGCAGTTTGCAGGTTTGCTCAGCATCCTGTGCAGACACAGCTGCAACCTATTTGCATGGCAAGATGTTTCCAGCAGAGATCATGCCCATAGGAGACCAAATTCAAAGCAAGTCTTTGGTTTTGAAGCACTTCTGCCTGGTTTGGTCAACTCTATCCTTGCCCCATGGAGCTGTTGAAACCTATCAGGGTGGCTGATGCTGTGTGAAGTAGTCTAATGAAAGAGGCGGTTTGCAAAGGTCAGATCTCACCCCACTGATGAGGTTTGACAGCCAGCAATTACTTCTAATTGCTTTACAACCTGTTTGGATTGTCTCAAGGGGTTTATGAGCTGTGCAGCATCACAAGGGCTCTTCATTAACCTGAGGAGGAGCAGCCTTACACAACAGTGAAACCCTCCTGCGCTTCACAAACACAGTTTGAGTAAGAGACCAGAGCAAGAGAGGCATCACATGGACTTCATGTCCCTTGCAGGTGCCTGGTCCTGCTACTGGTGGCTCTGGGAGATGGGAAGGAGCTTCTTCTATTGATAGCAATCAAATTAATTAGATTTACCCTTGAGAAAAGGATGATTTCATAGAGATATATGGGCACTAATAAAACCCAGCTGTTTCACAGAAGCTTTCATCAGAGTTAAGTGGAAGCATCCCAATCACTAGTGTATTTAAGTGATCTTGGCCTCCCCCGTGCCTCAGTGTCCCCATTTGCCATGCAGATTCCCAGGGCCACATGGGAACAGCTTGGAAATCACTATATCATTAGGATGATGTTGTCTTTATGTGCAGCACATCTGAAATGTTAGGCTGGAGGGACCGCGTTGGGATGCAGTACTTTCTACTTCATAGAGCTACGCAGAGGGTCTTTGGCATTAAGCAGCTTTGCAGATGGGGAAACTGAGGCAAGGATAGATGTGACCTTTGAGACCAGCGTCAGAGCCAGTATCTGAACCTCCATCTCCTTACCTCCTTGGCTGTGCTACCCCCCAAACTCCAGGATATGCCTGGTCATATCAATCCATCCAGTGCATCCTTGGAGACCCCAGCTCTGTGCTAAGATGTGCAAACTGTTCAGAGGGACCTGGCACTGTCTCCTCCTAATGCCTGTGTTTGTTTTCCAGTTGGGAAACCAATTCCAGTGCAGAGGAACCACAAACCCTCTGAGGAAGAGGTGGATCGAGTCCATGAGAAATACCTAAAAGAATTGAGCAAGCTCTTTGAGGAGCACAAAGCTAAATATAACATCCCAGAGGACAGACACCTGGAATTCATATAGAGCTCCTAAAGCAAGGTGAAACCATGGAGATCAAGCTCCAAGTTTTCCCTTACCTCTGGAACAACCTCAGCTTAGTCACAGTCAACAGATGGTCTGTACAGTGCAGGGAGAAAGACTTGATTTTCCTGTCACTTGCATGAGTGTAGGGAAAGAGTTTCCATCTTTTCTCTCTATAGGCCACATAAAAGACATAAAGAAGAAAGGATCCTACCTGTGGCCAGCGCTGCCCAAACACCGCAGCAAAAAACTCCCACTTCCAGTATAGCTTGGATGCCAGCTTCTCAAGAGATTTCCATGGAAATGGGAATTCCCGAAGGTTTCCTTTGCATTATTTTCAGTTGGAAATGGAATGATGAGCCATAATTTCTGCTGAGTACATCTGTCTTTTTAAATACAATTTGTCCACATCAACAAATGCTTACTGTTTGCTTGTGTTCTTCACATCTTTAGTTGCTCTGGACTCTTTTCCCATCACCTAAAGCACAGTTCTCACAAAGCTCATACTTGTAGCATGGTGCTGGGCACGCTCAAGCAGCATCACGATGCTATACCCCACCAGGCAAAAGAAATAAAGCATTTATAAAGGGCAAAGGCTCATCCAGAAGGATTTTCCTACCTGGGCTCCACTATTCCTGCTTATCATTTGACCCCAGACTCCTCTTCATGGGAACACCTTGGACTAGTCACCAGCTATGGAAGCGCCATCTCTCTTAGCTCCTAAGGAGGGAGCATGGCCAGGAGATGGGAGAAGGGAGAAGTGATTTGGGGTAGGAAATATGGCTCATACAGCCATGTTTGACAGAGGATCGAGGCTTTAAGCAGCTGCTGCTTCTTGATATCCAGAACTTTACTAAACTCTGTGCTCAATGGGATTTCACAACATGGAAGTTTTAGAGCCTTTATACCATCATCTTTCCCCTCTCCATTCCTTTATTTTTCTCTTCCCAAATCCCATTCTCCACCTGAAAGGAGCCCCAAAAAATCCTGCAGAACACGTGCTCTTCCTTGGATTTGTTTACTGCAAGAATTGCATTTAACAAGGGAACCTCACAGAGCTGTTTCTCCATTGACAATACCCCTTTGTGACAATACTCCCTCACTGTGTTTCATTTCCTTCCTCTTTCCTCCTGCCTTCATCAAATCACTCCACTGGATTCTTAATCTGAATGACCTGCTGCAAATCCCTCCTATTCCCAGAAAACAAGGGAACAGCAGGGAGGAATTTGATGGAGCCCTTATTGACAGTTCTAAACGCTGCTGTAATCCCACACTTAATCCAGTCAAATAAAGCAGGTCACCTGCTATCATTTCATCCTGCTTTCTATTAATAGACTTATTCTTTTGCCCTTAAAGATGGAGGTGTCTAAACAGGAGGAAGATTTATTCACCAGGAGTATAATTCTCTCATACCCTTTTTATTTTGCTGTTCATCACATTCCAAGCTTTATCCTGATGCCAGTTGCTTTTTCCTATCCTTTCCTCTGCCTTGCCTGCTATTTGCCACCCACAGATCCCAGGAATTCTGCCGTGACCTACAAACATCCTGATAGGAGTCAGTGCTGGAGGGGAGTGATGGGGATGTCCCCAGGGATGCAGTGCGGGGTGTTCTGGGGATGGGGGTGAGGAAAAGGAGCTGAGATTTTGATGCAATGGGAAACAGAGCGAAGGTGCTGCTGTTGGGGTGGAAATCAGCAGTGCAAGTGGGACATGATTTGGGGAGACATCAGATAGGTGGATGGGTGCAGTGATATTGTGGGGATGTAGAAAGTGGGGAGGGAGAAGGGTGCAGGGTCCAGAGCATAGAATGGACAAGGGTAGCAAGCATTGGAACCAGAGGAGTTGCATCAGTAGGAGTGATAACACTGTCCCAGCCACATGGAGAAGCTGCATTTGAGCACCCTGCTCTAGTGGAAAGTGGGCCTGTCCATGGCAGGAGTTGGAACTGGATGAGCTTTAAGGTCCCTTCAACTCAAACCAGTCTGGGATTCCATGATTAGAAGATGTGTTCCTCAATTGCCCACAGAGGCCAAGGGAGAGACCCAAAGCAAAAGAAGACCACAGCGATGGAGAAGAGGGGTCAGGGGAGAGTGTTGTCTATATATAACAGGCTTCATTCAAGGTCATTTTTGTCTCTCAGGCTGGAATATGTCCCTGATCCCTCAGGGACCTCTATAAATCAGGACAGGTCAGTGCCTGGGTTTGTGTTCAATATAACATTACCTATAATAATTCATAGGCGTCCTTGCAGCTATTCAGGGGGCTCAGTGCAATGAGAGGTCTCATCTTCTCGAGAGGCCAGAGCTGAAACACCATAAGACAAGAAGCTTTTGTGCTATTTCAGCCTCACACCGAGCTTTCCAGAGGATTAAAACTCCTCCAATGCAACACAGGGCAGGAGAAACCTTAAGAAAGGGGGAGTGCACTGATCCAAGTTACATTTAGATTCGGACTCTCCAGCTTGGAATCGGTCCACTTGGAGGCAACAGTGACAGGAGCGGAGGGCATCCAAGCTTTTGCCTCAAATAAGGACCATTTAAAGCTAACACAACACAGTACGTGGTCTTCCAGCATGGCCACTGTGACTGGCTTGGATTTAAGAAACAAGCCCAAGGAGAAAAGGTAAATTCATTGCATCTCTTGCAGAAATTCCAAACTTCAGGCTTTTTTTGGGGACTTCAGTGGAAATTCCAAATGGGAAAATACAGTAAACCCTGCCTGTCTCTTCCTCCAACTGCTCCCCTCATGATCTCTCCTGTATTTCTGGTGTGAGAGCCTCTAATCTGGATTTGCCTTACTTAGCGGGTGCAGATCATGAGGCTCAGAAGGAAACCTCCATTGACTGATGAATACAAAGTCCTAATTCCCCAAGAGGAGGAAAGCCAAGCAAAACGCCTTATTTTTGCCTTTCTGTAGCTCTAGTCCTGCAGGATTGTTTTCCTGCCCTGGGAATGAGGTTAAAAGGTTGTTTGCAACTAGAAAAATGTGTGGTTTTTCTATTCAGGGAAGTATTTGCTCCTTCTAATTCAATAAAGGCCCCAAATGTGGTATGTTAAACACCCCTCCCTCGCACCGCAGAGCCTTTGCCTTTTCAAGAAGGGATATGGAATTGCGGATGCATCTGAAACCCATCACTTGGATTTCAAAAGCATGGAAAGCATTTAAAAACCACAGATTTGCCCCAGGAATATGGACAGTTATTTATGGTGATCTTTTAGTTCTGTGCGGTTCAAGCCCAATGAGCTGCTTCCCTGCATCTCCCATCATCTCTTCACGCAGTCTTTCTGTGAGGAACTGTCTGATACAGGGTTTTGGCAGCAAATCCCACCAGCAGAGAAATAACCTGCAGTGCGAAGGTGCTGCATGAGGCAGGAGGGCATATACTGGGTTTAAGGAAATATGTGGTACGGTTGGGCACATCAACCCTCTAAGTCACCACATCGCTGGTGTAAGGGGGCTTCATGGGTTTCAGATAGCACAAGACCTTCAACACGCAGCATGATTTATAAGGAGGGGAAATGTCTGCAAAGCTGGGTGGTCACGAGGCAGCATTTTAAATGTCAGGGTACAAAACAATGCCTGCGAGCTAAATGGATTCACGGTTTATTAGATTGTAAGAGGCCAACAAAAAGCAGCCCAAATATACGTTCAGTGAGCAACTCAAGATGCCCTGAAAATTGCATACAGCACTATGGAAATGATCTGAAACCACTTGGGTTTATTAAATGCTTGCAGAAAATGCATGTGCAGGAAAAGACACAGGATCAGAAACACAGAATCCCAGAATCCCAGCCTGGTTTGGTTGAAGGAAGCTTAAAGCTCCTCCAGCTCCAACCCCTGCCACGGGCAGGGACACCTTCCACTGGAGCAGCTTGCTCCAAGCCCCTGTGTCCAACCTGGCCTTCAACACTGACAGCGATGGGGCAGCCACAGCTTCTCTGGGCACCCTGTGCCAGCGCCTCAGCACCCTCCCAGGGAAGAGCTTCTGCCTAAGAGCTCATCTCAGTCTCCCCTCTGGCAGCTTAAAGCCATTCTCCTTGGCCTGTCCCTACATCCCTTGTCCAAAGCCCCTCTCCAGGTTTCCTGGAGCCCCTGTAGGCACTGGAAGGACATATGGACATATGCATTCTATACATATGCACAGAGAAAATAATGCACAGAAGAAAAAGCAAGCCTGATTATTCTGGAAGACAGCTCATGTGCTACTGATCTCTTCTGATCACCTAAAATTGAAGGGGAATGAATGCAAGCCATGCCTTTATCTTCACCACTATTAGCAAGCCCACAGCTCGGTTCCTTATTGCAGACACATGATTCATGGCCAAGGGTACATGTGGATGCAGGAGGATTTCACTTCCACATCACAGAGTACTTTGAACAGGGAGAATAACACTGTACTGCCAGAACATGTAATCACTGGTATAGGATTCTTACACCAAGGGGATACCACAAGGTCAGGGTTTTCAGAGCTGTTTACAGAGTCTTTAGCTTCTGCCTTCTGAAAGTAGATCCTTTAAGCTGCTGCCGGTTGGGATCTCCTGGCAAATGTAAGCACCTCCTTTTATTCATCAGCAACCCAAAATCATGACCTGAGAGCCTCAGCATCACTCTCAGAGTCGCAGCATGTCCCTCAGGTGAGGGAATGAGCTGGGTTATGGGGTTTTCTGTACTGTGTTTTATATCAGAGCCATGACATTACCTACAAATCACGCTTCATGCCTTGCTTCCAAGAACTTCCAAGCACTCGGTAGGTAAATACGATCCATTATCCCTGGAGAGATGGAGCAGGAGCTCCTTTAACCCCTCTATTGATGCTGGGATGTTGTCAGCCTGAGTCCATGAGCGTCACAGGGACCCAGACCAAGAATAAGCATGCTCCTGTGTCCCAAATGCCCAGTGCATCCAGAACCAACTGATTTGCTGCAGGTCAGAGGTCTATAACAAATCTGAGACCTGAATCCCCCATCCCGTGTCCCTGGGTCTTAACCATTGCACTGCCTTTAAGTTAAGCCCTGAAGATAAGACTGGGGGCAGATATCTGACCCAATTCAACCATCATCTGCAACCAATGCATCCTTTTAAATGTCCTGTGCTCGATGCTGCTCCTGCCCAAACTCTGTGTTAAGGTCTCATCCCAGCCGGACAGCCTGGATCCCATCATGGACGGGAAGGGTACCCAGCTGCAAAGCCTGGATGAATAAACCAGAGGGGTGGGACAAACACTTTTCCAGATCCTGTGCATCTCTGAATCTAAGGAGCCATGAAAGAGACAGAGAGGGGTTTTCTCTTCCGAGCACTCAAGCAAGTGATGCTGTGCCCTAGCACCAGTCACACCAGCTCCACCTCCTCCTCCTCCAGCTATTAATTACCCATGACCAGTGCCAGTTAACATCCTACATATCTGTAGATGAGTAACCCCTAATGGCAGCGTTAGCTGATTGAATCAGAGGAGCTTCTCACTCTGTACTTGCCCTCAGGACCAAAGTGCGCAACACACGCTTTTGCTCTATCTCCGAACAGTTGATTGTGTCAGCAAGAAGGAGCCTCTGCATAACACAGACCAAACATGGATCATTTTATATGGGAACACAGAAAATGTCTTGTGTCTTCTTAAGTTATTATCCTGTGGCTCTACAGGCCACACAATGTGGGTAAAGATGGGATGGACATTAAGACCTAATGCCTAGAGGCATCTATGCAAGTCCTATATAAAGGCAAGCTCCTGGGTGTAAAGCTGAGTAGAGCAGGATCAGCAAATCCCCCTTTTCCCATAGGAACAACCCTGTCCTTTGAAGATGCCTTTGCTCTGCATGTGGGGATGGCTATTCTGGCCCAGCTGCACTTGGCTGATCCAAGGACATGCCCTTAGAGGCAGGGCTGGAGGCAGGGAATATGCAGAGTGCTTCATTGCAGTCTGCAGCATGTGGAATCTGATGTTCTTCCTGGGTCACTTTGGTGCTTCAGGGCTTGATGTTCTCTCCTGGTCCTTTTTACTGCCTCATTTTATCACTGATGTCAGCTTTCTCCTGCTTTAGATTCCCATTTCTAGTCTTAGCTTGAGCCATGCTTCAAGTCTTGGCTATAGGGTTCTAACCATTGAGCCAGATGGCCATCCAGCCCCAAGATAGTAAGAAATCATCTCTTCAGCGCAAGATGAGCTCCTTCCATAAGCACAACAGAGTGTTGTGTTCAGACAGAGCTTGTTCAGCACTGGAAAGTCTGGGTTAACTCATCACCTCTCATCTACAGACAGACCCAAAGGATGCTCCTGATACTGCCCTATAAATCCTCCAAGGACAGAGATCATCCTATTAGAAAATTGAGGGGCTGCACATATATTATTGACTAAATGTGACCATAATCACAGGATCCCAGCCTAGTTTGGGTTGGAAGGCACCTTAAAGCTCATCCAGTTCCACCCCTTGCCACAGGCAGGGACACCTTCCACTAGACCAGGTTGCTTCAAGCCGCGTCCAACCTGGGCTGCCACTCCAAGGGAGCCAGGATGAGGAGTAGTTCATGGTTATCTGATGAATAATCATAGAATCATAGAACGGTTTGGGTTGGAAAGGACCTTAAGCTCATCCAGTTCCAACCCCCTGCCATGGGCAGGGACACCTCACTCTAAACCACGCCACCCAAGGCTCTGTCCAACCTGGCCTTGAACACCACCAGCGATGGAGCATTCACAACTTCCCTGGACAACCCATTCCAGTGCCTCACCACCCTTACAGTAAAGAACTTCTTCCTCATATCCAATCTAAACTTCCTGTTTCAGTTTGAACCCATTACCCCTTGTCCTATCACTACAGTCCCTAATGAAATGGGTCTCTACTTGTAGCAGATGGTCCCTGAGGTGGCAAACACAGCGGGAGCATCCTGTGCTCCAGTGCTTCTCTTCTCCAGCCCTGGAGGAGACACTGGGAGAACAGGATGGAAATTAGAGCAACTTCAGGGCTGCTTTAAGTGAGGAGGGGGACGGATTTGGCTCAGAAACACACATGAAGGTGTCCTGGGTTCAGCAGTAGCAGACATTTTTCTCCTTCTTAGTAGCTGGTGCAGTGCTGTGGTTTTGACTTTCAGCCTGGGAACAGCACTGATAACACCAGTGTTTTCAGTTACTGCTTGGTAATGTTTTGCTCTGACCAAGGACTTTCTGAGCCTCATGCTCTGCCAGGGAGGAGGGGGAGCCGGGAGGAAGCAGAGACAGGACACCTGACCCAAACTGACCAAAGAGCTATTCCATGCCACAGCACATCATGCCCAGGATGTGAAAAGTGGGGGCAGAGACCCAGAAGGGTGGGGGTTCGTTGCTGGATCTGGCTTGGTATCTGGTGGTGAGCGGTTGTATTCTCTTTCCTTGTATTTCTCTTGTCATTATTATTATTGGTGGTAGCAGCAGTGGTTTGCGTTATACCTTAGTTACTAAACTGTTCTTATCTCAGCCCATGGGAGTTGCGTTCTTTCCCTTCTCCTCCCCATCCCTCCAGGAGCTGGGTGGAAGAAAGAGCGGAGAGTGAGTGAGCAAACTGCGTGGCTAACTGGGTGAGTTATAGTGGCTTAAACCACGACAGAAGGAAAGAAGCTGAAGGATACCTCATGTGTGTGCCCTGATGACCTTTTCCCCATCACTTCCTGAATCTGCCATCTCCGTTTTCATGCTGCATATCTTTTCAGTGCCGCATGAGACATTTCTTGGACAAAATGGACCAGTGTTTTGGGGATGCCTAAGAACAGACCAACAGCTTTGGGTATAAATGGGAAGAGGGGAGATATCCCTTTTACTGTCCAATTTT
Source organism: Ara ararauna (assembly GCA_028858755.1). Lineage (NCBI taxonomy): Eukaryota > Metazoa > Chordata > Aves > Psittaciformes > Psittacidae > Ara > Ara ararauna. The sequence continues at coordinate 131,651,451 of CM054378.1, read as the reverse complement.
CAACAGCTTTTTTATGTTGGAAGTACTTTCAGGCTTGTGGCAGCCCTGATAACCCTGTGTTGTCCAAGTCTAGAAGTTGAGATGACCAAAATATACATAGATAGACACACAGAGGTATGTATATATGAACATACAAGCACATGTGTGTTCATACATAATGATAATATATAATAATATGCTATTATATATCATTATATAGATGGTTGTGGAGGTTTTGCTGGATCCACCTAAAGAAACTAACATGGAATTGCCTGCAGAACTACGGATTGAGAAGACACGATACATGAAGACATAAAGACAGATACAAAGACGGGAATAATCTTGTTTCATGCCCATACTCCAGTTATTCCAGCATGGGAAAAAAATCAATGGGCTAAACTGCAGCCAGGATTTGGGCTAGGAATAGATTGTCTGGAAAGGTTGTGCCATCCTCATCATAGACAGTCTTGAAGAGCACGTTAATACTGTGTCTGCCCAGCGACATATGACATGGATGGACTTGGTCCTCCCTTGACATAAAGGGCATGGCCTTGCTGACCTCTTAATAGCCCTTTCCCAGCCCTGTTTCTCTCTGACTGCACTGCTGGGAATGGTAATATCATCTGCATTCTCACCTCCACTGCTCTAAGAGGATTTCCCACAGGATGTGCCTTAGCTAATAGGCTTCTGTAGACCTTTTGCGAGGCCAGCTTCAGCATGACCTGCTAGGAAGTGATCAATACTTCTTCCTTCTTACTGACACCAGTGTCCAATGGTTTTTGTCCTTACTGGGTTCCATTGCTTCTACTGCTCTGCGCTGGTCGATAGAAAGGGAAGTGATGTGGTAGGAGGCCTTCTTACAAAATAAACCTTTCAATGAACGTTAAAAGCTTATTTGTGGACTGAAGACCAGAATCCAGGCCTTCAGTGTAGGAGGTGAAGGCAGCTGGCTTTGAGGACTTACTGCTCTCTTAATTTCTCCATAGAATCATAGAATGGTTTGGGTTGGAAAGGACCTTGAGATCATCCAGTTCCAACCCCCATTCCATAAGCAGGGACATCTCACACTAACCCATGTCACCCAAGGCTCTGTCCAACCTGGCCTTGAACACTGTGCTTGACTCTTGAACTCCATGCTTCTCTCTTAGGGCTTTCAAACTTATGTAATGGCCTTTATCTCTCTGATGACTACAGAGCATGTGTCTGGAGTCCAAATCTCTTTTCTCCAGACACTGATTAGGTTTGGGTAGGACACATTGATTCAGATGCTATTTCTCCAGCACATGCAAAGCATTTCCAGCTTCAACTCTGTCCTTGCGTATCTCCTCCCAACCACATGTTAAGAAGATAGAACAGTTTTACTGGTTCAGAGCAAAGGTCCAGCTACTTCAGTCATAATCAGTAGAAAAGGGAAGAGTGATTGACGTCATCTACCCGGACTTGAACAAAGCATTTGACACTGTTCTGTGTGATATCCTTGTCTCCACACTGGAGAGATACGGGTCTGATGGATGGACCACCTGCTGGATAAGGAATGGGCTGAATGGCTACACTCAGAGAGCTACAGTCAAAGGCTCAATGACTAGCTGGAGACTAGTGATGAGTGGTGTCCTTCAGGTGTTGGTATTGGGACAAGGGGGAATGGCTTTAAATTGCAAGAGAGGAGATTGAGATTAAATGCCACAGATGTAGATGAGCTCTTAGGCAGATGCTCTTCCCTGTGAGGGTGCTAAGGCGCTGGCACAGGGTGCCCAGAGAAGCTGTGGCTGCCCCATCCCTGGCAGTGTTGAAGGCCAGGTTGGACACAGGGGCTTGGAGCAAGCTGCTCCAGTGGAAGGTGCCCCTGCCCGTGGCAGGGGGTTGGGACTGGATGAGCTTTAAGGTCCCTTCAACCCAAAGCAGGCTGGGATTCATTGAGTCTATGATTCTATGATTCATATAAACCTCTTTTAGACACTCCAACATCACAGGATGAGATAAAGAGCCATTTAGAGGCTCTGTAGAGAGCAAAGACAACCTAAGTTGTCCAGATCAGGCTTTGTCCCTCAGTTTGCAGGTACCACCACCAAGTACCACTCTCATACTACATTTCCTGGCCTGATCCTGGTGTGGGGTGCACAGAGAGCACTTGCAGAAGCAGCCAACGTGACTCCCATGGTGAGTAAAGGGTTGCAAGATTGGGTCTAGCCAGTGCCAACTGCTTGCAGGCATCTGTGCAACCACTCCACTGGGAGCCATAGGAGTGGTGAAACAAGGCTTTTACCTTTCCCCTGCACTCTTTGTTCATTCTGAGTTGTTCTATATTTGGCTATGATGCCAAAAATAACATGAGCTCCCCTAAATTTAACACCGTGGTGACCTCTAGTCCATTGATCCCACTGGGAGTTGGACTAAATGACCTTTAAAGATCCCTTCCAACCCAAACTGTTTCATGATTCAATGACCCATCATACGTGATTTCTACATAGAGCTCTGTAATTGCACGACTGTAAAAGATATTGCAGAAATGGTGTGCTTTTCATAGCACATACATTGCAAGCTATTCTAACACTGTGGCAAGGCTCAGGTTATCTCTCAGGTTGGCCAGGCCAGGAGCAATCAAAAGACAACCTTATGTGGGATGTCCACCAGCCCTTTTTGCTGTACAACCTGCAGAGTGCTGTCGGGATGGCTTGCCAACTGATTTCCAAAGGGAATTTCTATTCTATTCTTTGCTCCATCCCTAGCAGTGTTCAAGGACAGGTTGGATGGAGTCTTGGGTGACATGGTCTAGTGTGTGGTGTCACTGCCCATGGCAGAGAGTTGGAACTGCATGATTTTAAAGCCCTTTCCAACCCAAACCATTCTATGATTCTATTCCCAGCTCTTTCTTCATTCATCAGGGAGAGGCACTCCCAACCCTGCATGGATTCTGGAGATGGGCTTTGAAATTTAAGAGCCAACATAAAATGTCAAAGCACACAGGAGAGACAAAGTCACATAGACACTCAACAGCAGAGCCCTACCAAGCAGGGTCTTCTGCTTGCTTAATAGCTGATGCCCCAAGTAGAAACTTCTTTCAAGTAGAAACCCCAGTAGCAGGTAGAGCATGAGGAGGAATGTCAGGTAGGTCCCAGGTCTCTGCTTTGGTGGTTTTATGCTTCTTTCTTTGCAAATGCACTTCCAGTTTTGTTATTGAGAACTGAACTCTTTTCCTTGCTGCAGTAATCCTCAATTTAGTGGGTGTTACTCCCATAAAGCTGGTGGCTGGTGAGCACACTTTGGAGCTGAAGCAATAACAAGTGCCTGTTGGGATAAGAAAAGGGGGGAATGGCTTTAACCTGCCACAGGGGAGATTGAGATGAGCTCTTAGGCAGAAGCTCTTCCCTAGCAGGGTGCTGAGGCGCTGGCACAGGGTGCCCAGAGAAGCTGTGGCTGCCCCATCCCTGGCGGTGTTGAAGGCCAGGTTGGACACAGGGGCTTGGAGCAAGCTGCTCTAGTGGAAGGTGTCCCTGCCCATGGCAGGGGTTGAAACTGGAGGAACTTTAAGGATCCTTCAACCCAAACCAGGCTGGGATTCTATGAAATGACCCCTAAAACTTCCCTTCCGCTATTTCTGTAGCATAGAGAAGCAAAACCTTCATCCATGGATTCATTGAGTGTGAGAGCTGGGATGCAGGCAGGAGGTGAGGAGGAGCTTTGGTTTCATCCCAAATGCATGGTCACAATTCCAAGCTTCGTGCCCCAGTTTCCCCACTGTGGTTGGAGGTTGGTGCTGTCTCAGGGCTGTCTGGTTGCAAATACAGAGGTTTGAAGAGCTCAAATGAGGAAAAGGCACTGTCATGGTTTAAGCCTAGCCATAACTCAGAACCACACGGCCGCTCTCTCACTCCCCCCCCCTTCCTCAGTCCCCCTCCCAGAGGAATGGGGAGGAGGATCAAAGGAATGTAACTCCCACAGGCTGAGATAAGAACAGTCCAGTAACTGAGGTATAACACAAACCACTGCTGCTGCCACCAATAATGATAATGATAAGGGAAATAACAAGGGAAGAGGATACAACCGCTCACCACCCACCGACCGATACCCAGCCTGACCCAGCAGTGATCTGACCCTTCCGGGTAACTGCCCCCAGTTTTTGCATCCTGGGCATGACGTGCTGTGGTATGGAATACCCCTTTGGTCAGTTTGGGTCAGGTGTCCTGTCTCTGCTTTCTCCCGGCTTCCCCTCCTCCCTGGCAGAGCACGAGGCTCAGGAAGTCCTTGCTCAGACCAAACATTACTGAGCAGCAACTGAAACCATCGGTGTTATCAGCGCTGTTCCCAGGCTGAAAGTCAGAAACACAGCACCGCACCAGCTGCTGAGAAGGAGAAAAATGACTGCCACTGCTGAACCCGGGATAGGCACTCTTCATCATGGGGCTGAAAATGCTCCTTTTTGAGAAGTATAATGAGATTAACACGACGCTTCCTAAAAGAAGGTGGAAGTTTCACACCTTCCAATAAGGAAAAGCTTTTTTGTCCCTAGTATATGTATCCAGTTTCCCACGTCTCATCCTCCACACCCTTATGAAGGAATTGAGGAAACCCCTCCAACCACCTCTTTTCCCCCTTTTCCTACCCTTGTTTTGCAAACAACTTGCTACTGCAATACAAGAGGAGCTGGTTAACTGTCTCTTACTGATTCCCCAGTGCTCATTCAGCACAGGGACCAAAGTTCTTGAGCCTTACAGTTAATTTTTAGGCACTCTAATTTTAGCCTGTAGCTAGGCAGCTATACCCTGCCTTGCTGCCAGCAGCCAAAATCTGGCTCGGCTCAGTGCCTTGCTTAAATCTTCCTATCTGTGGGGTGGGTGAAAGTGAGGATGGAGGTTTTTCTTGGTAAAATTCATTTAAAATGTTGTATTTGGGGTTTCATGCCCTCAGCACAAAGCTCGCTCTGAAGCTTCTCTTGCACTCTTGGCCTGAACTTTGCTTCCCCTTGGGAAGAAAGGAGGTGTAAGTGCAGCTGAAAAGGAGGAGAAATGGCTTAATTTCAAAACCTCTGCAATGTGAAATAACTTTTAACTCCAGGAACAAAAAAGCAAGTGTTGTGTAAATAGCTGAGTCAGGCTTTGTGCTCCATAGTGGTAGTACTGTTAACCAGTGTGTTGCAGGAGATGTATACTCTTTGCCCCAGTGCTACCAAAAGTAGCGGTTGTGTCTACATTGAACATCAGATAGGGCTTTGCGACGTAGGTTTTCCTACCCCAGAGTGCACCTGTGCTATGATGAGCCGTCGGAAAGCATACAGGACCAGCATCCTACAGGTAGGCGGAAGATGCCCATTGGGGTTTGGCCCTGTGCTCTTCCCTTCCCTGCACCTATAGGCTGCTCTTCAAACAGCTTTGCTTTTACCATGTTCAGGCTGAATGCAGGCTGAATGCTTGCTTTTCCTTAGCTTATTTCCTGGGGATATCCAGATGGAAAAGCCCCAGGGATGTGCTGATGCGTGCCTGAGGTGCTCATGCTACCTGCAGAAATCCCTCTGGACAAAAGACTTTGTGAGGCTCTGCCTCGCAAACATCCCCTTCCTAAGAAAATCCCTTGAAGGATAAATGTGATAAATACCTGTGAGATTACAGCCTGGTGTGACAAGGTCTGGAGAGGGTGAAAAGCACGTTTTGGCTGTAAATCAAAGCATGGGATAAGGGCCTGGCAAGTCTTTGGCCATCTGAGGTGGATCCATCTCTAGATGCAAAAGCCAACCAGTGCTCCCTGCTCACTCAGTTCTTTCTGGCTCTGCACATGGTGCTGGTTGTCTTTACACATTGGGGAAACAGTGTCACTGGGCCATGCAGATGGCCTTGCCCAGAGTGACTTTATGCATCGGTAACACATTGTCCTGTTATGCTTCAGTTAGGAAACATACAGGCTGTGGTTGTTGTTTATGCAAAGAGGGAAGGGCCATGAAGAGAGTTTGTTGATGGGTTCAGAGATGTCCTGGTCAACACTTACTCTGCAGGTCTGAAAGGCGGCTGGTTCGTGCCCATAAGGAACTTCTCCAGGGATGGAGCACTGGAAAAGACCAATGAAATCAAAACACCTCACTCAAAAGCATGGGCTCAAAAGAGAGTCCAGGCACTGCTGCGCTGGCGTGACAAAACATTTCCCCCCGCTCCATTAAGGAACAGGACCTGCAGGATTCCACCAGAAGCCACAGCCAGGAAGCAGGAGACACCAAGGGGAGCTTTGAAGCTGATGAATTAAAGACTAAGGAAAGGGGTGAAGGACCAAGCATGAAATTCCTACAACCACCTAAACCCACAATGCTGCTTCAGAAGGATACAGAAGCTTAGCTCATAGCAAGCTTGTGCCTCAGCTCCCCTCTCTATACCTAGGGTTTACACAGCTTTTGGGCTTATTTGAAGCTCTGTGGAGAAGCGGGTGATGCGTGGGGATGTGGAAACACACCTCTTCTGCCTTAGCATTCAGGTCCATCGCTCGGGTGATGCGTGAGCCAACGGCACATTTCCATAAATATTGCCTGGAATGTGAAATGTTCCCATCAAGGCAGGAAAAAAGATGGAAGGACAGATGACTTTCCATTACCCCTGTACCAAATGCTAAAAATACCCCTGGGGAGGTGATGGATGGGGACGTGATGGGTGGGGAGGTGATGAATGGACCTTCATCAAAGCAGGCACAGATGACCAAGCAAGATTTTGCCAACATCACTGCTTGTGAGTGCCTCTAAATGGCACTTTGAGACTCAGGTTACCATTTTGGCCTATGCGAGCAGTTCCTGGGCTTCCATGGCTGAATTCACTGGCAAAGGAAGAGGACACGAGGCCTTGGAGGGAGAGCAGAGAGTACCATAGACGATGTGCAATGCAACATAAGCACAAAGTCAGGTAGCAAAGTGACCACAGCAGGAGTAGGAAAGTGTCTTGTTGCTGCGTTCTGCCTTTTGGCAGTTTCACAAAGCAAACCTTGCTGGTTGGCTGACTCGAGTTCAAACTCCTCATTCAATCACAGCCCTTATCATCTGGTTGGTCACTTACATCACTGATGATAAGGCTTCCACCCCTCCCAGCCTGAGGATGATTGCAGCTCCGAGGGATGACGCAGGAATGAGAGCAGAAGTGATGTGGATGGATGTCCCTGTGGTCTGGTGGGAGCTCTTCAGTGGAGCACCGTTTGGCAGCACCAGCTTTGTGTCTTTCCAAAATCCTCCTGCTCAACACAGGGCTTTCCCTTTCCATGAGGATGCTTCTCATGCACCATGAGTGGTCTGCAATGATAGAAGACCTTATTCACAGACTGAATTCATCACACTGCAGACAGCAGAATAAATACACTGTAGACCTGATCGTGGTACCCAAGCTACGGTCTCCACCATAGAGATGGACCCATCATGTTTGCAGTGATCTCAGGAGAAATAGGGGAGAAAATGGCCTTTTCAGATGCTGTGGTTTGTATAGGTGACTGGATTAATGGGCAACCCTTCTAGCTGTAAAACCTCTGTTTTTAACACTTATAGCAGCCCTAGAAACAAAAAGCTACTAAAAATACTGCTGCCTGGAATAAAGAGACTTAAAAATCCATAGAGGGTTAACCACAGGCAAGGAAATGACTCTGTGTTTTTAAGTCAAAGAAGGAGAAATGAAGGCAGATAAGACCAACTTAAGTACATGCATCCTAACGTGCTAAATACAGGCAGATTCATACATGCATCCAAACACCTACCTCTGGTTGCAGACACTGAACATTGATGCTTTGAAAATAGGGTATTTTCTGATGCTATATCACAGAATCATGGTTTGGGTTAGAAAGGACCTTGAAGATTATCTGGTTCCAACAATGAACAACCATAGAGGAACAAAGCTACAGAGCTGCTCACCAGCAGCTGTCTCAAAGCACTGCAGACCTGCTCCACATCTTACAAACAGTTCTCAAGTCCCTGAATAGGAGCAGGAAGAGGAAAAGAAATGTCTCTTTAAGAGCTTTATTTAATAGGGTTTGCCTTAAAAGTTCATTATATGCATTAAAAACCCCAATGTAACTGTGTAAGGGCACGTTACTGCTTTGCTGTAGATTCGGTTACTGCTAAAGAGCAGAAATAAAGGGTAAAACTATTGTGCATCGCTCGTGGCTGCAAAGAGCTGCATGACTTCCTCCTGCCCATGTTCCTCTGTCCACAGTCTCTGCTTTTGAGGCCCAGGTGAAGTAATAGTAGGGTATTTGGAAGGACGCTGTTGTTCAGGGATAATCGCGCCAGAGACGGGTTAATAATAGACAGGGCTGTGTATCTCTTGCGTCAATGCAAGCACCGAGGAAAACAAACCATTTCCAAACCTATCTATCAATGCGTGCCTTTTAGGTGGGCAGAAACGTCCTTGTGAGGAGCAGAGCCAGGATAGTGCTGATCTGTTCTTTGGGGTTGTTTTCTCATTTTCGGAGAGCTGAATGGGAGAAGGAAACAAAAATGCTGCAGGACAAGTACTGGTAGAACAAGTGAGATGGGAGCTGGGTTGCAGCCAGATCCCTGGTGTTGTGCGATGGGGGGAAGGCAAACGCTGTCCCAGGGCTCTGTGTGTTGTCACGGATCCAGGCTTGACTTTACCTTCCTCCCAAGAAAGGGGGTGTCATGATTGGAACCTGCAGGTCATGCGCTGAAGCTGCTGCTCAGGCTGGGGCTGTGGTGGTTGTGTTGTTACCCCTGCAAGGTGTAGAATCACACAATCACAGACTGGTTTGACCAAGCCAAATATCATCCTTTGTGCCTATTGCCATTGCATAGCATCCCTAAACCGTTCTTAGCGTGGATTCCTTAATGCAAACATTGGTGTCTGATAACCTTCATCATAGATTCACAGACTGGTTTGAGCTGGAAGGGACTTTAAAGCTCATCCAGTTCCAACCCCCTGCCATGGGCAAGGATGCTTTCCACTAGACCCTTGTCAAAAGGCCTCTCCTTTAGATATTGTAATACTCCAGTAAGCACTGAGGGGTTTCTATTATCATTATTGCAGTAATAATATCAAATACAATAAAAAGAAAACAAAATGTATTTATTATTAATAATACAAAACTCATTTTATTACCATATCCTTCAAGGCTGGGCCCTTCTGCAGCATGTGGAGCAAGAGGGTGATCAGGATTCAGAGACTTTGAGTCATAAAATCATAGAGTAACAGAATAGTATGGGTCAGAAAGAACCTTCAAACCTCATCTAGTGCAGTTGCACCCAAAATACATGAGGAGGTGGGTATGCATCAATAGACAGATGATGGATCTGGCCAGACGATGGTCTCAGCGCACTAAAATCTTTCTATCTGTTATCTCATGCTGTCACAACCTGGCAGTATAAATTTATTCAAGTTTTTATTCTGCTTATGGTAAAAGCTACTTGAGGCCTTCCTTTGCCTTGCAGATACTTATGCTAACCGCAGACACAGGCAGGCAGGAGCCCATTCCCCTTTTACTTAGTGCTGTAGCAGTGATTTATCTCTGTTCTAAGCTCCCTTTTGGAGGTCTCATCCAAGAGCTGTTGGGCAAGACCCTTCCTTCAGACAGGCTCTTGCAATTTTCCACTGCCATACCTATTTCAACAGGCCACTACAACAGTTGGAACACAGCCCTGGGGCTAAATGGGGAGTGAACAAGTCCTGGTGCCAGTTTGACTCAAAAAGATGGCGATGGGAATGCCTCAGGGGAGTGGGAAGGAAAACAAATCCCTCTTTCACCTCTGAATCCCGGATTTAAGCTCTCCCCAGCAGGAAATACAACTTTTCTTTGCATAACGCACTGGTAGACACGTGTCCCTGTGCCAAAAAGTGGATGCAGCAGCAGCAGCCTCAGGAGCACCAGGGGAAAATGCTGGTTCAGCAAGTTCGGATCCTGCTCCCACCTGGAGAAACAGCTGAAAGTTGACCCAGTTTTGGGGGTGGTTTGGTTTGATTGCTACCTATATTCCTCATCTGGGAAGTACACGCTTGGTGCTTTCAATGGGCTTTGCCTTGAGGGGTGTCAAAGTGCTTCTGAAAGGCAGATTCCTGTTGCTTTCTCCAAATTCCAACAGATTAAACTGAGATCAGGAAAGGGACAGAGCCCTGATCCTTTGCCCAGGAGTGTAGCAAAATCCTCCCTTAAACAGAGCCAGACATGAGCCTGTTATGAAGAATCTGGTTTAATGGCATGGAAGCTGGGACAGATTCATCTGCCCCATCTGTAAGAATCTATAGAAATCCCTTAAGTACATTAAAACCTTGATGCAAATCTAAATAACATGTCATTTCTAAGGGATCTCTTGAGCAGATCCTTAAACATCTTGTCAGGAGAAGAAAATGAGGCTTGATCAGTGCTTTGGCCATAACTGCAGGTCGACTTCATGAAAATGAAGCTTAATGAAACCATCAAAGCTTCTGTTAATGAAGTCATAGAATCATAGATTTGAGTTGGAAGTGACCTTAAAGCTCATTCAGCTCCAACCCCTGCCACGGGCAGGGACACCTTCCACTGGAGCAGCTTGCTCCAAGCCCCTGTGTCCAACCTGGCCTTCAACACTGACAGCGATGGGGCAGCCACAGCTTCTCTGGGCACCCTGTGCCAGCGCCTCAGCACCCTCCCAGGGAAGAGCTTCTGCCTAAGAGCTCATCTCAGTCTCCCCTCTGGCAGCTTAAAGCCATTCCCCTTGGCCTGTCCCTCCATCCCTTGTCCAAAGCCCCTCTCCAGCTTTCCTGCAGCCCCTTTAGGCACTGGAGCTGCTCTCAGGTCTCCCCTTCAGGAGCCTTCTCTTCTCCAGGCTGAACCAGTCCAGCACTCCCAGTTTAAACTTTTGTCTTTGCTATATTTTGTCTTGATTTCACGATTCCTTTAGGTACCCAAATCCCCCAAATCCCATTGGGGATGCTCAAGAGTGGGGCGGGAGAGCATTTGAGCAAGAAGGGCACCGCAGTGCCTTAAAACTCCCATTGCTAGCGTGAGGACTGGGAGGATTCTTCCCCCCACCCTGCGATGGGAAGAAGGAAAACAGGGGTGGAAACACCTTGCAGATGATGGAGGGATCCCCCTACCTGGTCCTCCCATCCCAAATCCCCATCCCAAACTGCAAGCAGCATCACTGAAGCCGAGATCTTCCTCCCCGCCCTCTCCATCCCTTAGGTTGTGGAACCCATGCGCCCTGCCGGGGCCCGCCCCTGCCCGCCCTCCTCCTCCTCCTCCTCCCCCTCCCCCGGGGCTATATAGGGATGCGCTGCCGGTCCTTCTCTCACTCGCCGCTGCACCGGCGCTGCGGAGCTGCGTCCCCTTTTCCATCACATGGCCTTGGCCGGGACCTGAGCCCTCCCTCCGCAATGAAGACCATTATCGCTGCCTACTCCGGCGTCCTGCGAGGTACGAGGGGGGTCCAGAGCCAGGGAGGATGCTGCAGTGGGGGAGCCGCATCCCGGCGATGCAAGATACGGGGTGGGAGCAACAGCGAGACGCTCGGCTTTATTATATATATCCCCCCTCTTCCTGCTTGCAGGAATGGGTGTTTAAGGGGGGGGGGGAGCGATGTGCAATGGCGGGGAGGCTGCTGCAGCTTGTTTTAAGGGTGAGGATTACAGCTCTTTGCGTGAGCTCGGAGGGTTGGAGCCGCTCTCCCTAAGCTGTTGCAAAACGGGTCTGGCTTATCTGAAGTGAGTTTGCACCTCGGTGTAGTGTGGGCGTGTGGCACTTGCTTTAAAATGAGCCTTTCTTTTATCTCCTTGCGGAGGCAGGAAGGAAATAGTAGTAGTCTGCGCGTGAAATTCAGTGTTGCAGCAGCCTTTTGTAACGCGGTGTTTCCCCCCATCTGCATCGACGGAGGGGGGGGGGGGGGGAATCACTGCTGGTTCTTGTTGGTTTGCAATGGGGAGTTGGAGATTCGGTGTGAAAGGAAGGTTTTATGTGAAGAGAAACAGTCGAGTCTGTATTGACAGCCCTATGCTCTGGTAAAGTCACCGCCTTTACCCGGCGGAGCAGGTTGGGTGTCAGTGGTTGACACCACCATGGGCAGAGCTGCTCAGATACTGAACCCTTCCTGCTGCAGGCTGAAACTTGTAGGTTAAAGGTCTTGGAGAGACAATATGGGAAAGCCCAAACTGCTCCATTGTGTGCATGTAAAGGCAGCTCCAGGGATCATGCATAGAGTCATGGATTGGTTTGTGTTGAAGGGACTTTAAAGCTCACCCAGTTCCAAGCCCCTACCGTGGGCAGGGACACTTTCCACTAGAGCAGCTTGCTCCAAGCCTCATCCAGCCTGGACTTGAACACTGCCAGGGTTCTTGTGCAAGTTCTGGAAGTCTAAAGCTTGTCTGGGAAGTGTTGCGACTTGCAAATAGCGGTGGCTCCTGCAGGACAATGCTCTTGAATCTTTACCGTGTGATCTGTGGAGGGTTCTGCAGTGATTGCTCCCAGGGCCTCGTTGAAAGCTTTCTGCCTTGACAAAGGAAGTTGTGAATTCCTCCTGGGATGAAGAGACCTGTGAAATGGCTCTTGATTAAGCAAGTCGTTAGCAGAGCTGAGAGGACCTCAAGTGAATTAACCCCTGAGCTCTTGCTTTCACACAGTGTTCTGCCCAGGTGTGTAGAGCTGTTGGTGCTCATATCTCAGCTATTAGAGATGCACTGATTAATTAGATATTGGCACTAATATTAGAGGTTGACCTGTGGGATCAATTGTGAACCAAGTGGGGGAAACGATCTACATGTTTTTATCCATGCTTGCATCTGGTCCTTAACTTGCTTATGCGACTAGCAGAAAAAAAAGTGATGTTTTGAGCTGAGAGAGGTCATTTGAATTAATAGCATGTGAGCTGTTCTGAAGAGTTAACTGCAAGCCAAGCACAGAATAAATGATTCAAGAAGCCTATCAAATATGTAGGGCTGGCCCTCAGTGGCCACTTTGCTGGCACCGGTGTGTTAGAGATGGATCTAGGCCATGTGCATAATTCAACATGGGCTGTGGTTTAGGGACAGTGATTGGCCTCATCTCTCGATAATCCTGCTTAGGGATGGAAAGCTGCCTTCGCTCTCCTCAGGTCAGTTTTCCTCTGAGGCTCCTCCTGGGCATCCTGCAGTGATATTTGTGCTTCCTTTACTCATTTCTTCATGTGCCTGGGGGAGATGGAGACGTTGCCTTGGTGACTGCAGCATCCTCCAACGCAACCTCTTGCTGGTTCTGCAGCCTGCCATGGGCAGCAGGGTGCAGGACCAGCTTCAAACCTGCCTTGTCCAAGCAAAAGCCAGAGGAGCTCACACTCGGGCTGGGCTTTTGGGATCATGATGTGGGAATCCATAGGTCAAAGATGGGCAGAGGTGATGTGGTGTAGTGGCTCACACATGGGACCTCGCATGCTGCTTGATTGCATTAGATGGCTTCTCCTACTACACAGGTTATTTAGAACAAACTCATTTGGCTTTTCTTACCTCCCTGAATGCCTCTTCCAAGTATCTTGTCTATGCAAAGGGCTGGCTTTAATGGGGTGAGAGCGTGAATGGCTCACACTGTCCTTTAGTGTCTTCACTCTTGCTTGTCCAGCTCATACTGTCCTTTAGTGTCTTTGGTCTTTCTTTCCCAGCATCTGGATTTGTCCCAGAGCTTGTGAATTTGGCTCTAAGCTTGATCCTAGTTAAAAATAACCCAGGTGGAGGCATCTGCCCCTCTTTATCCCTGTGTGCATGTGTGCAGGGGGAGCTTTCTTGGCCACCAACCCAGTCCTGCACATTCAGAGCAGACCTTGGACCAGAGCCTCGGGCTGGATGAAGCTTCGAGATCTGTTGGGTAGGAGGGGTTGTTGTCTCCTCATCCTGACCTGACCCACTTTGGCCACGGGCTGTCCAGGCGCTCTCCTAGTGTTTGGCAGAGCAGTGAGAAGGTGCTTCACTGTCCTGAGGAAGGATACTCCATCCTCCTATGGAGACAAGCTGAGAGAGTTGGGGTTGTTCAGCCTGGAGACGAGCAGGCTCCAGGGAGACCTTATTGTGGCTTTTCGGTTCTTAAAAGGGGCCTATAAGAGAGATGAGGAGAGACTTTTTAGCAGTGCCTGTTGTGATAGGATGAGGGGTGATGGGTTTAAACTAAAAGAGGGAGATTCAGGCTGGATGTGAAGAAGAAATTCTTTACAATGAGGGTGGTAAAACACTGGCACAGGTTTCCCAGAGAGGTGGTGGATGCCTCATCCCTTCAAGGCCAGGCTGGGGGTTGGAACAGATGAGCTTTGAAAGTCCCTTCCAACCCAAACCATTCTATGATGCTTATCTATGGGTCTACTAGTGTGGCCAGAGCATTGAAAGTTTCTCCTTTGCTGAAGTACCTTTTCTATTCTTACAGAGTTTGGGGTGAGGAAGATGAATTTGCTTAACTTTACCTTGTAGCTACTCTTATGCTGCACCTGACGCTTGGCACACCTCACTTCTGCTTTGAGGGGGGACTTGGGTGCTCTGGTTTTGGGAGTAGAACATCACTTCTAGCTGTGGTGTCTCCACTTGACAAAACCACATAGGAGGTAGAGATCTGGACTTGCTCGTGACCGAGCCCTTCTTTCAGAGCTCCTACGTGTCTCTCTAGGATGCTGTAGGATGCTTCCTTTCCTCTTGTCGAGCACTATTCAGCCTTGTTGACTTAATCTAAACTGCTGGCTGGTCTAGAGCAGCCGGGTCTAGACTCATGGTTACATCACTTTAACCTGCTGGTGACTGAGTCCAAAGGTCAAGTTCAGTGCTGTGAGTAAATGCTGATCCAACATGAGATAAACGTCATATCGAATCTGTTTACTCCCTATGCGCAGCTTCTCCCTACAGGGGCTGAAATGGCTGTTGTTGTCACGTATCCCTGTTAACTGTGTTGTTGACCTCCAGTTGTAGGCATTCTTTGCTGCAGATAAGGTGGGATCACTGAGTAGCCTCCTGGGGCATGAGCAAACTGCTATGTAAGCAAACAGGGCAGGATAACCATCCCCCACACTGGTAATCTGTCATTCTCCCGCATATGAGTCACTATCTACTACCACTAGCAATGAAACTGGAAGTGAAGAGAGCTTGTGCTGGGGTATCTGAGTAAACCCAAGGCACAGAATAACTGCTGTTGCTCAAGGGGGTTCTACACGTGTCACATTGCATGTAGCAGCTTGTCACACAGACTCCTGCTCTTGCATGGGAGGCTGGGCCCTCACAAGGATGCTAATGTTGGTCTGCATCTAGCCCAGCTTTGTTACGCCTCCAGTGTCAGCTTCTCTGCCAAATGTGGGGCTCAAAATGTCCATTTCAACCTTGTGCTTTGGAGGATCTAATTTGCTTTTCCTCTAAATAAGCTGTGTGATGCAGTATCATTCTGGGCCAGGAATGAATGTACTGATGGTCTCAAAGGTGGCAGATGAAGCTTGGCTTTAACAAGCTTTCAGTGTATTTTAACTGTCTGTAACACTTGTTCTTCCCCCTCAGCTAATTTATTTGGCTGCTGCTTAATTAAATGCTGTCAACTGGGTTTTCTGGTGCCCAAGTGTGAAGTTCTGTTCACTTCCACTCCTGCAACCGTTGGTTCTGCCTCTGTGCCTTGATAAATCACAGCTGCTGAATACTTCATCTGAAGCAAACTGTGCTGGATGTCCACCTGCTGTTCTAGCATGGTGTGTGCTGCAAGCAGGAGTCTAAAGCTTGGTCAAGCCCTTCATTGACTCCATTATCTCCTTCGTAGCAACTTCTGCATCTGATGATGGCTGGAATTGAATGATAGAAGTATAGTGAGCCCATCACTGGCTCACTACTGGGAAGAGCTGGGTCATGTCAGTGAGCTTCTTTGAGAGGCTTGCGCATGGCTCCTAGCACTGGGTAGCACTGAGGTCTCCTGGAGAAGTCACTCCTGTGGTTGTGTTGACAAGTAGCATCCTTGAGAGCCAGGCATGGGTTAGTGCATGGAGCATCACACTTATGCTTTAGAGCATGCAGTGGGAGTTGAGGGTCTCAGGATCTCATCTGAGACCAGGAAAGCTGTTGCTAAGATCTCTGCTGTGTAGGCATAGAATCCCAGGCTGGTTTGTGTTGCGAGGGACCTTAAAGCTCATCCAGTTCCAACCCCTGCCATGGGCAGGGACACCTTCCCTGCTTGGAGCTCCAAGCCCCTGTGTCCAACCTGGCCTTGAACACTTGCACAAATGGAAGGTTTACCACTTGGATTCATAAGGGACTGCCCAGGCTGTGACCTCAAACATCTGGGCTGTGCAGTTCTAGAACAGGTTCCCTGTGAAGCCAGCATGGGATAAGCAACTGCCTTGAGCAGAAGAAGATGGAGGTTTGTGTTTCTTCAGGATTCAAGTTATTTCCTTGGGAAAACACTGATACCGGATACCCCAGCCTTCAGTATCCATTTGTATCCTTCTGCCTCAAAGTTAATCACAGGTATGCCTAATGGGCCTTATTAAACTTGATCATTAAGCTAATGTATTTCCTATACTTGATTCTCCTTTGGGCTTTAAATGTGTGAATGATGCTTGGTGTGAGCCCACAGGTGAGCCTGAAGGGGTTTCTTTAGAGAACTGAACCCAAGAGTCAGTGTTGGGATATTCTGCTGTGGATGAGCACCAAACCCCCACATTTCTGAGGGGTATCAGAGTTCTTCTGCTCTGTGTCTCCAGTAACTGGACTGGTTCTGCAGAGCATGGAGGGTCCTCCCAGAAATGCCTCTGACCTGCTGCAGCTGAAGGAGAAAGGAGGCAGGGCTTGCATGGAGGGTTCAGTCACAAAGTGTTGTTAAACACGAAGCTCAGGGCTGGCTGGAAATAGCTGTTCAGCACTAAAATCTGTAACTTCCCAGTCTAGGTGCACTGGATCCATCTGGAGTGCGCAGCTTGTTGGCGCAGGGGCACATCATGCACAGGCAGGTGCACTTGTAGGTGACACCTCTGCCCATTCCTATGTCCTTTCCATTGTCCCTTGGCTACTTTATGTCCTTAACTGGCAATTAAATGTTACTATCCAGCCCACGGTAACTATTGGCTTTGGTACTGGAGAGCCTTGATCTATGAAGGATGTCTTTTGCTTTCAGCACATAACTGACCCAGGATGCTACTTGTTCAAGGGCAGGTGCTCAGCTGGCTGCTCTGCATGTCTGCCAAGCATGAGCCTTCCTTTTGCCTGCAGGAATTGAATGTCAGCACAAAGAGCTTTAATGTGGTTCAGGAAACAAGCTGCCAGGTTGACTTCTGCTACCCAATACCAGTCTATTTACAGGGCCAACAATGCCTACAGTGTGCTAAAGCATCCATGAAATGCTGAAGTACAAATGCAGGGAGGGATGAGCAGTTGTCCTTTATGGGGGAGGAGGACAGGGAGTTAGCAGATCCAAGGCTGCAATGTTGGATTCATCAGTTAAAAGATGTTTTGGTAGTGTATGTAGGTGCAGGAAGGATAAATTACATGGGAGTGGGCTTTTATTATGGATCACAGATCAGCTCTAAGACTTTTGGCTTATTTTGAGGGCATAGACATATAGACATAGACATCAACATTGCTAGAAGCTTCCTTTAAACTAGCATCTGTGAGTCCTCAGACCATATGAGGTCTGTTCCTGTGCAACTCTGTAAGCCAGGCTTTGGGGCAGCAATGGAGGATGTCTGTAGGCTGTGGCCCCTCAGCAGGAATGATGGAATTGTCCTAACCTTGGAAAGGTGATTTTGACTCTGTAAGAAATGGGATGGAGTTCATCGCTTGCCCCAGTTTGGGGGTTTACTGGCCAAGAGCTGCAGTGTGGGACTTCTGAATCTTCCTGCTCTAGTGTAATCAGTGCATGGTGATGGTTTAACTCAATGCATTCTCCTGTCTCATCTCAAATGGAAGAGATACTTGCTGGATTCACTCCTAAGACTACTCTTCTCTTCAACTCTGCTTCAGACTCCCATCAGTGCTGTAGGTTGCCATTTACTGGCAGTTGCAGTGATGTGATCTGTCCTTGACCAAAACTTGGTCTGCTCTGGGGTAGTTAACACCCAACCCATTGATAGGACTGTGCATTCAGTGTAGGCTAAGCATAGTGCAGGGTCTGAGCTGTGTGGGCTGGCTCTAGATTTAGGCTGCAGCCTCAGCTGTGGCTTCCTGTTGATGTCCTTTACCAGCAGAAAACACTCAGGAAGACATGTAGCACTGTAGGAACTTGTGAAGGTTTAACAGTAAATGGCATTTAAAAGGGGCTGCAAAACTATTACAGCACTTCTGCAGTACATTAATGCTATTGCCTCAACTATCAGCAAGGGCAACGGTCAGCAAAGACTGTGGAGATGCTTCATGTGTCTAAAGGATGCATCAGTGAAAATTGCCGTGTAGAAACCACCAAAACCTCCAGTGCTTTCTATATCTACAGCAAAAGCTCTTTGCCATCATTTTCACCTGTCTAAGAGTGAACACTTGCTATGGTATCACCACTAGCAGTGCTGTGTCTTGCCAGCAACACCAAGGACTGAACCCATTTGATACAATACCTACTTAGCAGCTTCACATCCCTTCTAATAACAGGCTGATCCTTAAACAGACCAGGAAATATGTGAACACACCTCCTGGTTTGATCATAGGGCAGCAGCTTGCTTTGTGTTTTAGTCAGTTATTATGGCGCTTGTAAAATAGCGGAGTGAAGGGAAACCCACTTGCAAGTGCTTCTTTCTGGAGGCTGTTGAGCATACAGGCAAATACTGCAGTGGGTGGTTCCATATGGAAATCAAGTCTGTTCCTTCATTTTACTTGGTTTTCTCCTCACTTGAATAACTTAAGCTTCTAAAAGAGTGGTTTTCAACTCCCACCGTCCTCACGTGCTGGTTTAGAACCACTGGTAGTTTTCCTTACCCTTGGAGAGGTGGATCTTATGGGTCATGGGTTGAGGTGTTGCCCAACCAGCCCTTTAACTGTTCTGGGTAAAGCCGGAGTACAGCACTTGAGCACGTACATAGGAGTTGTGCAACAGGCCTGGCCAAGGGTGGATGAGCAACAGCTTGCCTGTGCTTTGGGGTGGCTGATCTTTATCTTATGGTGAAATAATTGGTTTCCCTCTCTACTTCCAAGAACTGGCACTTCGAAGTGGAGGCATCTGGTAGGATGATGTGCTAATGGCTCTGCATTTCTATGGTCAAGTAACTACTTAGGTGGGAACGGATGTTACCCACTAATTCCCTCTGGCATCCCGAAAGCAGGATGCTTGTGGATGGCAATCCTTCCCTTTCCAGGATGCCTGAACTCCATGGGAAATATCAGCCTCCGACAAGCCTAAAAGCAAATTGTGTGAACACTGATTCCAAATCTCCTATCTGAAAGGCAACTGTTGTTCTCTCTGCTCAGTAACTTCATTTCTTTCCCTTAGGCACAGGATCGAGCATCCTTTCAGCTCTGCAGGACTTGTTCCGGCTATCGAAATCCAAAGTAGAGAAACAACTCCAGATCATCTCCGTGCTGCAATGGGTCCTCACTTTCCTTGTCATGGGTAAGCAACCCCTTGTGGCCTAAAGCGAAGCTTTATTTTTGCCTTAATTCTGGAAGAAAATGAGTCAAAGTATTTGATATAAGCATTAATTCTTGGGGTGTGTGGGGATATTGTACAGCACACCGATGTTTTGGCACTTCATGACTTAATGTGGCTCTAGGCAAACATAGGAGCTATGGAAAGACCTCATGATGTTTAGCTCAGTCTGTGTCTACCATACAAATAGGATTAAAACAATTGGAAATCTCTTACCTGACTCACTCATGCGAATGTCCACAGAGCAGAAATTGCTTAGAAGCAACTGACTGCAACTCTGCCTTTCTCTTGGTTTGGTCCCCTTCCAAGAGGCACCAGAAATGGGCAAAGAAGCATTTGTTAACCCAGTGAAATAGTTAAGACTGTTGGTCTCTGGGTGCTTGTGTTATGTGAAGCCTCAGGCTGCTCTGCTCCATAGTTTTGATAATTAAACTGGAGGGAGATGCTGGTTGTGGTCAGTCAAGTCTTGCTGTTCCTTCCCAACTTAGTTTGTGCTAAAAGGCAACACGTGGATCCCACCCAGCTGTGATTGGGATCTCTGGCACGCTGGTGGGATGGCTGGTATAATGTGTGGAGGATTTGTATAGCTGTGGAAGAAACCCCCTTGGTGTGGGTCACAAAGAAACCCTGATGCTCTTGCCCTCGGAAGCAGCTGCCCCAACCTGGAGGTAGGGACAGGCCAAGGGGAATGGCTTTAAGCTGCCAGAGGGGAGACTGAGATGAGCTCTTAGGCAGAAGCTCTTCCCTGGGAGGGTGCTGAGGTGCCCAGAGAAGCTGTGGCTGCCCCATCCCTAGCAGTGCTCAAGGCCAGGTTGGCCACAGGGGCTTGGAGCAAGCTGCTCCAGTGGAAGGTGTCCCTGCCCGTGGCAAGGGTTGAAGCTGGACGAGCTTTAAGGTCCCTTCCAACCCAAACCAGTCTATAATATAGAATATAGACCTGGAGATACCATGAAGGGGAGGCTGGGGTACTTCAGAGCTTTAGAGGAAGCTGCCTCAGTCCTCCATAAGGGGTTTGCAGCTAAATCCGATTTAATTGGGGATTAATGACATCAGGTTGAGACTAAGACTGCGGTATAGAAGGGTCAAAAGGCAAGTGGAATAAATGCAGACCAAAGCCTGATGCAGCCTTGTTTTCTTCTCTTTCTTGGACCTATGCAGGTGTTGCTTGCACTTTAATCCTCATGTACATACTGTGCACAGACTGCTGGGCCATCGCTGCTCTATATTTAGCCTGGCTGGTATTTGACTGGAATACACCAAAGAAAGGTAAATATTGCTCACTGGATCCTTGCTGTGTAAGTGTCCCTGTAGTCATATTTAGATGGACTTCCTTATGATGGCTGACTTCCCTTCTTAGTGGCACTTGGCTGCATCACTGACCAAAACAATTCACTGGAGCATACAAAGGCATAAGCAGTGATTGCAGGTTTTACTGATGCTGAGGGGAATACAGGATAACATTCACTAATATCATGCCATAGGTGGATTTTAGCAACCTAATTGTAAGGTTTAGGTTCTTCCTTTAGGTCAGAAAGATCTACATAAATATTCAAGGTCTTGCTGACCTCTCCAGCTCTTGCAAGGTTCAGTTTATGGCATGGCTATTAGGATGTGGCTCCCCTATGGAATCAGTGTTGCTGGAAATGAAGCAGGAAAAGTTGTACTTGTAGAAACCAGCTCTGAGAACCCACTTACAACGATGGCAACAAGTTTTGGCAACTTGCTTTATAGCCCAGGTCTCCACTACTCCAAGACCACTGAAATCACTCAGCATCTCGCCCTTTCCCAAAGAATGAACCTGAGGTTAACAATGAGCTGTTTCTATCTTGAATTGTCCATTGCATGACTACAACAGTTCAAATCAGATCTTGCCTTTAATTTGTAGCTCCCTGAAGTCCTGAGCGTGGATGTTTCCATTTGATTTTAGCGAAGGATGCAGGTTTTCCACACAGAGGAATGGAATTGCTGATTTCTCTAGTGAGACAGCAGGCAATCTGGCAGCCTTTAGGCTTCTTGGTGGGCACCCACGTGGAAAGAGCTTGGAAAACACGTTCTTTTCTTTCTCTTCAGGTGGCAGAAGATCCCAATGGGTGAGAAACTGGGCCATATGGAGGTACTTCAGGGATTATTTTCCAATAAGAGTAAGTAGCAGTTTAACTCTATGCGTTGGGACTGTTTGAGACTGACTTGCAATAACCCCTGTGGACATGCTGTACCTATATTAGTCTACCCATAACCCTAAACTGTAAGCAGGGCACAGCTTACTCACCATTGCTATACTACTGCTTGGAGCTGTGGTTATGAAATGCATCACCACCGATGGCATCGTTACTTGGAGAAGCTTCTGCTTCTGATGGTCTTATCACCAGGCTTCTGGATGCAGTCTGCCCTGGAGCAGTAAGGCTCCATGTTCAGCTCTCCAGCTGCTGTGCTGCAGCAGTTCTGTGTTGCGTTTGGCCCTACCTCTGTTCCCTCTTGTAAATCTAGCTCGGTTCTGGTCTGTTTTCCAGTTACACCCTCAGGCAGCAGTGTATCGGGTAGGAGTATCTGGGAACTCTGTGCGCAGAGTCCTACTGCTTCGTAGGGAGCAGTGAAATCGGCTCTGAAGCCTGACTGCCTGGGGAAAGGGGGGTTCCAGCAATGGGAATAGCTCCACATCTCCATCTTCTATGATTATAGAATCCCAGCCTGGTTTGGGTTGGAAGGACCTTAAAGCTCCTCCAGCTCCAACCCCTGCCACGGGCAGGGACACCTTCCACTGGAGCAGCTTGCTCCAAGCCCCTGTGGCCAACCTGGCCTTGAGCACTGCCAGGGATGGAGCAGCCACAGCTTCTCTGGGCACCCTGTGCCAGCGCCTCAGCACCCTCCCAGGGAAGAGCTTCTGCCTAAGAGCTCATCTCACTCTCCCCTCTGGCAGCTTAAAGCCATTCCCCTTGGCCTGTCCCTCCATCCCTTGTCCTAAACCCCTCTCCAGCTTTCCTGCAGCCCCTTTAGGCACTGGAGCTGCTCTAAGGTCTCTCTTGTATTTCCCCTGCACAAGAAGCACAGGGCTGGGGACTGCAGAATGAGCTGAAGGACTTGGAAGGGAGCAGGGTCCAAATTCAGCAAGGAGGGAACTCGATCCCCTTTGGAAGGACACCAGTCCAAAGGACTATTATGTAAAGCTGTTGGCAAGTTCTACTCGGCAGGGAGGGACTTTGCCATGGGCTTGTAGTGAGCTACCCGCCCCTAAGATAGTCCTGCCTCAAAGCAGTAGGGAATCCAGTTCCAAAAGGAAGCCAAAGTGGCATAGCCTTCATCCCTCCTTTGTGAAGTCAGTTGAGCCTTCAGGCTGCCTGAACATGGTGTTGGTGAACTTGCTGCAATTAACAGGTAATTCCTGGCAAGTGGACATGGAAAAATGCACCTCGGCAGTGCATTCTAAAATGGGATAGTTTCTCCTGGGGGCTTGAATCAAGGTCACCAGTAATGGCTACTCCCCTTGTTTCACTGCTCTTTTGGTGTATTTAGCCCCTGTCTTCATGCTCTATACCAGCCGTGGGGTCAGATCACTGTAGATATTGAAGTTTAACAAATGGGTCATTCAAATTGGCTCAGATTTGAGATTGGGCAGAGAATTCTCTGCTGGTTTTTAGGTAGATACTTGCTACTTCACACAGTCCATTCGTGAGAACCCCTTATGGCTGCAATTCCTTTGTCACCAATTGTTGCGCAAGGTCGGGAGCCCGCTGGTAAATGGTATGGAAAGGCAGAACATGAGGGCTGACAGCTCTGGGATAACTCCTGCCCCTGCTGTGAGTGCATGGTTAAAAGCTGCTATAGGGATTGTGGGGCTGGGAGGTGCTGGAGGTTGTTGTCTGCAATCATGGGACTGACCTCACAGGTTGATCTGCGAGTATTATCTCCATAAGGAGTGGTGCCAACCACTGGAATGGCTTGGGCTGGAACTTGCTGAGAGCATGGATAAGCTATTTACCTGTATCAGGTTGATAGGGAGACTGGTCTAGAGGGGATCACTTGTTTAAACCTTCTGCCTGCGAAATTCACCTTCACTGGATCCTGAACCGTCTCTATAACGGCTTAGGGCTTGGCTTGTCTCCCTGGCTCATGATTTAAGGTAGACATGTGCTGCATCTCATCCTGTGTCCACTGAGCACTGTGAGGGCAAATCACTGCAGCGACAATCTCACCAGTGCCACTTGCAATGCTAAACTCTGCTTCTTCAAGCTCTGTGTATAGAGCTCTGCTACTTGCATCCATATCAGCATGGGTTCCACCTGCATTAGGATATTAGCTCAGATTTTACTCCTATTCCTGGAAATAAATAGGAAGCAGTTTTGGAGATGTCTTTCCCAAAGCCCTAGGGCCACATCCCCAGGTCCCAGTGGGTGACAGTTACAGCATCATCAACCTGCGAGGGGAGGCCTCTCGGTTTAATGTCCTCGGTGGTTGTAGATGTGAAGGCCAGGTTTGTACATGGCTGAGCTGTACCTGTACTCCTTGTACCCCCTTGTACCTGGCTGGTGCGAGCCAGTCTTGAGGATGAGGGCTGGGTCTGACCAGACTGAAATGCCGTCAGTGTTGACCTCACAGCCATGTGCTGGAGCCTGTGGCTGGGTTTCATAGACTCATGGAAGGGACCTTGAAGCTCATCCAGCTCCAACCCCCTTCCACAGGCAGGGACACCTTCCAGATTGCTCTAAGCCACATCCAACCTGGCCAGTCCAGGTGGATTTGGGAGCCCGCCTGAATGTTGCTCAATTCCTCAGCCTGAGCACAGGTTATCCACATGCACAGGGCTTCATGCAGCTCCTCTGACAGTGATAAGCTATTTTAGGGCACTGGAAGCTTAAGCTTGTCTGCTGCTTAGTGGCTGGCCTTGCAAATAGTGCTTTAAGCTTAGCAGTGCATGAAGCAGCTGAGGAAGCTTCCAGTGAGCTAAATCCTGGTGCTGCAGTGCCAGATAAAGCCCAAGCTCTTGCCTGGGGCTGCCACAGAGGCAGGCCAGGTCCCCTGCTGATCTGGGGGTGTGATGCTGGCAGTGCCACCATCTAAAGGTCTCCTAGGTAAAGAAGCCATCCCCTGAGCATGTGAACACTGCTTATCTCCACAGGCAATAGCACTTCAGATAGCAAAGGCTGCAGACCTTTGGCTCACCTTTGTCAAGCACTTCAGATGTGTTAAGTAAGACCTCAGTCTCATGCTGAGGTCATGGAATCAGCTGGGTTGGAAAAGACCTTTAAGCTCATCAAGTCCAACCTGTACCCCAGCACTGCCAAGGCCATCAGTGAACCATGTCACTAATGGTTTGGGGATGGTTAGAGCAGGGACTGCTCCAAGATGCTGACTTGCGTGCAGTGTTTGTCTTGCTTGCACTCTGTGGCTTGGCTGCCTTCATGGCCAACCTTATCTTGAAGTTGTTGCTGTAGGTAACTTAGAGAATGGAAATTGAGGCTTTTGCTTCCTTTGTCTGATTGATGGAGCCTTGGGCAGCAGGTTGGAGTCTTGGGTGATGTGGTTTAGTGTAAGGCATCCCTGCCCATGGAAGGGAGTTGGAAGTGGATGATTTTAAGCTCCTTTCCAACCCAAACCATTCTAGGACTCTATGGAGCACAGTGGTAACACTGATAGCCCGGAGGGGTCTTCAGGTCCTGGCTTGCATTGCAGGGGAGGTGAGACAATTTGTTCCATGGTTGAGTGATGCAGCTAATAGCAATTGTTCAGCTGTTGTCCAAGCTTCTGTGCTCACTGCTTGGATCCTGCAGGATGAGATCCAACTTTCTGTTTGCAGGGAGGCTGAGCACCCACATAAAGCACTCGCTTCCATCCAGCTCTTTGGCGCCTCATGCTGAGCAGCAGTGTCCTTCCTCCACACTTGAATGCGCTACTTATCCTGTTCCTACAAATCAAGTTGGCAATGCAGTTCTTTGGACACAGTGGCACTCAGTATCACTCTTCTACCAGCATTGCACCATTTTATTGCCTCTGTTGGCAGGTTTATATCTGTTAAAAGAAATCTGTTATTACAAGATCAAAGAAGGACTTTGCTCCCACTGGAACAGGCTTGGCTGCAGCCAGCAGCTGGGAACAGACGTGTTAGCGCAGTGGGGTGAAGGTCGAGTGTCACTGTAATCATCCAGCTGGGATGCAGCAGGGACATGCTGCTTCTGAGCCCTTGCGTGAGCACTGAGGCTCAGAGGAGCTGAGGCTGTGTGGGGCTGGAGGAGACCTTGAAGGCAAAAGGAAGGTTGAGAACAGCTGTCAAATGGCAGCTGCAGCAATTCCTTCGGCCAACCTAAGGCAGCTCAGTGCTTGGCAAGGGGAACACTGTGAGGGTGGCACAGGGTGCCCAGAGAAGCTGTGGCTGCCCCATCCCTGGCCAGGTTGGACACAGGGGCTTGGAGCGAGCTGCTCCAGTGGAAGGTGTCCCTGCCTGTGGGAGGGGTTGGAGCTGGATGAGCTTTAAGGTCCCTTCCAACCCAAACCAGTCTGGGATTCTGTGAGAAGTAGTAGAGAGTGATTTCTTCCTCAGGAAAGCTTCCATCTTGCTTGGGACTAGCAATAATTGATTACAGCACTTGAAATTCCTCCTTCTAAATAAATTTAAGGAGATGTAAAGGCTCTGCCTTTGCTGTTGTCAGGCGTGACCATGAGCTTATGCATTAGCAGATCTAAGAATCACAGAATACCAGGTTGGAAGGGATCTCAAGAGGTGCAGGTCTTGAGATAGGTGTACAAACCTGTCTGATGCCTGATGGTCTTTAGTTGCTGTAGCCTGACTTGGGTAGAGGAAGACTTCTGTTAACCCATCTACTGTGAGACAGCTTAAGGAGGGTTGTTTCAGCCTAAGTAAGATAAACTGGGTACAAGCACATGTGTATGAACACCAGGCTGACTCTCAGCCCTATTTGATGCTCACGGAGTCCCCAGTACTGCTCAGATACTTCCCTTCTGCCCTCCCATGGATGGGGTGTGTAGTGAGTTGGTTCCTTGCTCACCCCTTGCCTTGCTCCCGCACTACTTGTGAGCATGGTGAGCATCACCAGCCCTGTGGCTCCGTAACAGGAGGTCTTGGAGAGCAAACACAGCGATAAGGCTGGAGCTTGGCTTGGGCTCGTACAGGTTATGCAAGCAACGGGCTCCACTGGGACCTGGGTGTCCTGGCACGTGGTGGAGGGGCTGGAGCAGGGCGCTGGTAGTAGAACAGCGTGTCTTGTGTATGAGGGAGATGTGGCTCTGCCAAGCTCAGCTCACAAACACCTCGTGCTCCAGTGGCAAGGAGAAACCCTCTGTTTCAGTTGGATTCCTTTGGAAGCAACTGTGCTTGAAGCAAGTAAAGGATGAGGCTTGGAGCCTGGAAACCACCACCCTGCCCTGATGGGAGAATCATAGGATCAGCAAGGTTGGAAAAGCCCTTTAAGCTCATCCAGTCCAACCATTCCCAGCGCTGCCAAGGCCACCACTGACCCATGACACTGAGGCTAATCCAGTGCCCTTCTCTGGATCTAGTCTTAAGGATCTCTAGAGTAGTCCTATGGAGCTATAAGGAGGAGTCATAGAACCATAGAATAGTCAGGGTTGGAAAGGACCTTAAGATCATCCAGTTCCAACCCGTGCCGTGGGCAGGGACACCTCCCACTAAACTATGGCACCCAAGGCTCTGTCCAACCCAGCCTTGAACACCGCCAGCGATGGAGCATTCACAACTTCCCTGGGCAACCCATTCCAGTGCCTCACCACCCTTACAGTAAAGAATTTCTTCCTCATATCCAATCTAAACTTCCCCTGTTTCAGTTTGAACCCATCACCCCATGTCCTATCACTACAGTCCCTCATGAAGAGTCCCTCCCCAGCATCCCTATAGGCCCCCTTCAGATACTGGAAGGCTGCTATGAGGTCTCCACGCAGCCTTCTCTTCTCCAGGCTGAACAGCCCCAACTTTCTCATCCTATCTTCATACGGGAGGTGCTCCAGTCCCTGATCATCCTCGTGGCCTCCTGTGGACTTGTTCCAACAGTTCCATGTCCTTTTGATGTTGAGGACCCCAGAACTGCACACAATACTCCAAGTGAGGTCTCAGCAGAGCAGAGGGGTAGGATCACCTCCCTCGACCTGCTGGTCACACCGCTTTTGATGCAGCCCAGGATATGGTTGGTTTCTGGGCTGCGAGCTCACACTGCTGGCTAAGATATTGTTGCCTCTTATCCATCCAATACATGTGTTTGTAGTCACCAAGCCTTGAGTCTCTCCTACAACTGAGTAAAGCTGACAGATAAAGGGGTTGCTTCCATATTGCTGCTTCTTTCTCTCCATTAATGACTGGAGCGTGTTTTCCAGTCTGTATTCCTTGAGCTGTGTCCTAACTGGCGAAGGAACACCCCTCCCACTGTGGGGAGTGAAAGCAAAGCCATTACTAATTGGGCAAGAAGGGAAAGGGGAAGAACATTGACTCGGTGTGACAGAAGCCATGGGGCTCTCAAGCTACTGCATCCACAGGCATCCATCCGCGCATGCTTCCTGGAGCCCTGTGTGCTGACAAGGGACGGGTGAAGATGGGGCAGTCAACTTGCTTAACCCCCTGCTGTGTCATGTCTGTCCTGCAGCTGCTGGCTGAAACAGCTCATCTAAGGACAGCGTCGGGAATGTGGGGAGGAGGGAATCGGGTTTCTGGGCATGCTGCTCCGGCGTGATTCAACAGCACAGGAGTCAAACAAGTGCTTGCTGCCAAAGCACAGGGGGTGTGTAATGCTGATGTGATGTCTTGGAAAGCTGTGCTTTTTCCTATAGGAGCTCGCACAGGCTGACCTTTGCCTGTGCAGTTTGAAGGATGGGGTGTAGCTGTTTAACACCTCATCCCAACAGTGCAATGTAGGGGCTTGTAGGTGCTGCCCCAGTCTGTTGGGGTGTTGTAGGCAGTGAAACTGGCACCAGTGCAGCATGAAACAAGTTAAAGTTGATCCCAAGTTCTAATTTGATCCTAATTTACATAGGGTGATGCAGCAATCCTTGTGTGCTGCTGGGGAAGATGCTCTGATGCATGGGGTGCTGCTACTTGCAGCATCAAGAACTGCTGGTAGCAGTGGAAGCAGGGCATGGGTTGGGTTGTACATGGCTGAAACAGATGAATAAAGGGTTAGGAATATTGCACAGCCCCAAACCAATATGACCACTGCTCCTGGAGCCCTGCAGCAATCAACACACTGCTGTGGATGGCTTGAGATGTCTTGTTGGTGCTTCGGCATATAGGTCAGAGCAAAACCTGCTGTGAAAGGAGGGATGGTTTCCAGTGGTAAGCCACACTTCTGCACACTTTCCCTCTTGGAGGGTGCCCAGCAGGAGCATTAAGTGGTTAGGTCTGTTTTCAAGTGTTAAGCAAACTCAATTTTGTTATGGGATGCTGTTTTTTATGGTGTTTTTCCTTCCACATACTGGGATGTGAGCCATTGAGAGAGGGCCTGGAAGGAGGCGTAGCTGTGGCTGCAGGGCCATGAAGACCATGGTTGGTTTGGGGAAGAGGCTTGCAAGGATGAATACCTTTGGGAGGAATAGGGAATCAAAGGGCACAGGCTGCTGCAACCCAGCCCCTATTCCTGCTTGGCTGGCAGTTGTCTTGTGTGCTAAATCAGCCTGTTTATGCTGCTCCCTCTGCTCTTACCACAGCCCCTCATATCCCAGCTCTCAGGCTGTTTTTCCTGGTGGGAAGAGAAACAAAAACTGAGGAATTTGGCTTTCTCCCCAGTTTTCCTTATTACCTGTAAATATCTGTCTTCATGTGAGCTCTTTTCTTTCCCAGCTGGTTAAAACCCACAACCTGCTGACCACCAGGAATTACATCTTTGGGTACCACCCACACGGCATCATGGGCTTAGGTGCCTTCTGCAACTTCGGCACAGAGGCCACTGGTGTCGGCCAGAAATTCCCTGGGATCCAGCCATATCTTGCTACCCTGGCTGGGAACTTCAGGATGCCCATTCTGAGGGACTACCTCATGTCTGGTGGTAAGTGAGCTGTGTTCCTGCATAGAGACAACCAGGTTGGAAAACCCTTTAAGCTCACCCAGTCCAACCCTTCCCCAGCACTGCCAAGGCCACCACTGACCCATGGCACTGAAGCCTCATCTCCACAGTGTATGGACACTTGCAGGGACGGTGACTGCAGCCCTGCCCTGGGCAGTTCCAATGCTGAGCACCGTTTGGGGAAGGAATTGTTCCTCAGCTCCATCTAACCCTGCCCTGGTGCAGCTTGAGGCCATTTCCTCTTGGTCCAGCCCTTGTTCCTTGGGAGCAGAGACCATGCCCTTGTCTCTAAGCTCTCTTCCTCACTTTCAAGTGAAAAGCTGTGTCAGAAACTTGGGTAACCACTCTGGTAGCATCACACAAACATTGCTTTCATATAGTCAGTCATCCAGAGGAAGCTGTGAATAGATATCTATCTTAGGCTGTGGGGACCATTGCTCCTCTGCATTCATCCTTAACTCAAGGATGCTCCTGGCCAAGGGCAGAGTAAAGCTATCTGGCATCTGTAGTGTGGGAGATGAAGATGTGGAAGCAAGTTGGTCCTGGTTATCATTAAGAAGTTCTGGTAGATGAAGTTGCCTTTGAAATGTGAATACTGTGGCTAGCTCTGCTCCTGGGCTCACTACTTACATGAGTTGTCTTGCATCAAGGTCTTATGGTGGTGACAAATACCCTCTTCATCTAACCACATCTGTAGGTGCCTATCAGGAGTAAAGAGTCTGGGGTATCACATAGTTTCTGGTGTTCAGAAGAGCCTTTTCCCTGAAGGTGCTCCTATAGATGACAAGGATTAGTCAGTGATACAAGTTTGCTGAATGATGTTAATAGCCTGTTCCAAAGGGTTCCAGTATTTTAAAGATGGAGGGCTTGTATGTTAGGACTGGGCCGAGGAAACACTGTTCTTGCATGACCTGAGCTTCCTTTTCAGAGCGAGGATGCTCATAGGTTATATAGAGATGGGGGAGCAGCATTTCTAGATGATGAATTGAACCCTCCAATGCTCTGTTTGCTGTTTCTGGAACAGATTCCCCCATAAATGACTTTAAAACAGGTATCTTACTATAATATTTTGGCTGGATCTTGATTCCAGGCTAGGGAGGGGATAGGAGTGGCTGAACTTGGCTCTGATTTGGTAGGTTTGACTGTTTCCAACATTACTGCCTTAATTTAGAAGGAAACTAACTGGATCTAGAGCAGAAAAGGTGTTTGTCCCTAGGAGGGGCAGTATCTCCATCTGGTGTCCATCTTCCTACACAGAAGTTGCTGTGTGAAGTCTGTAGTTCCCATAACTTGGGAATTCCACAGGATAGCCATGTGTGAGAAGTCGGGATCTGCTTCCCAGTCTATTGGCTGTGAACTTCCATGTGTTGCCTCAATTTCCATGCCGCATCAGCCTTTCTGTATTTAAATACAGAACCACGCTCAATCTGCTTAGAACAAGGCTTGTGGGCAGCCACAGCTGCCTCCCTCTTCTTGGAATGAGGGTGGGAGTAGCTGTTAGCACCAGCTGGCAGGGCTGGCTCGGCTATTCCTGAGCATTACAGTGGAATCAGTGGGAACTTCTGGTTCCTCTGCACTTAGGATTTAAGCAAGACTATAGGATCTTGCTTAAACAGTGATCTTGCTTATAGTGATCACATGGACACAGTTACCTTCCCTATACTGGAACTTAAGGATGTCACTACAAAGGCTTTAACATCAATTGGGAAGTGCTGGTAGTTTCCTCAATCCTCTTTAAAGGATGAATCACTGAAATATGTGTATTGGTGCAGTAATACGTGTTAGGATTTCACTTAATTGGCTTAGTACTGTTACATATGACAATGCTTTATAGCCTGCTAAGGATTAAAGCTGCAGCAGGGACCCTCTAAGCCATTCGATGGCCAGAAAATCCTATATACTGTGTGAATATGTTAAAGAGCATAATTTGGCAATTGCTTCTTGTCTACACGTCTCATTGCATTGGCTGGAGGAAGGATTTCAGTGCTGTGAGCTGTAGTAATCTCCTACCAAGTGTGGAATGGCTGGACATAAATCTGTGCTGCCCTGTAAGCCAGTGCTATGTAGTCAGTGCGAGCTTTGGTGTGGAGAATGGGAGAAGTCATAAAATCATAGAATAGTTAGGGTTGGAAAGGACCTGAAGATCATCCAGTTCCACACCCCCTGCCATGGGCAGGGACACCTCACACTAAACCATGCCACCCAAGGCTCTGTCCAACCCAGCCTTGAACACCGCCAGGGATGGAACATTCACAACTTCCTTGGGCAACCCATTCCAGTGCCTCAGCACCCTCACAGTAAAGAACTTCTCCCTCATATCCAATCTAAACTTCCCCTGATTCAGTTTGAACCCATTACCCGTTGTCCTATCACTCCAGTCCCTAAGGAAGAGTCCCTCCCCAGCATCCCTATAGGCCCCCTTCAGACACTGGAAGGATGCTCTGAGGTCTCCACACAGCCTTCTCTTCTCCAGGCTGAACAGCCCCAGCTTTCTCATCCTATCTTCATACAGGAGGTGCTCCAGTCCCTGATCATCCTCGTGGCCTCCTCTGGACTTGTTCCAACAGTTCCATGTCCAAAAGTTTCTGTCTGTCCTATGGAGCAGCAAGCACAGCCTGAGCCTTCCAAAGGAAGCATGGTCAGAAGTGTAGCTGTGCTGAAAGAAATGGGCTTTTCATCTTCAAATCCAGCTGATCTGTCTCAAGG
Source organism: Ara ararauna (assembly GCA_028858755.1). Classification (NCBI taxonomy): domain Eukaryota; kingdom Metazoa; phylum Chordata; class Aves; order Psittaciformes; family Psittacidae; genus Ara; species Ara ararauna. The sequence goes on along the minus strand of CM054378.1, from coordinate 131,619,271 downwards.
GAAGCCTGGGGCTGGGATTAGGCAGTGACCTTGATGTTCGGATGCACATGAAGGCTTGCAGGCTTGCCCTGTGTAATTCCACAGAGGCCATTCATCACTTAGCTTGTGGCTCAAGAGATGACTACCAGGAGATGTGCAGAATCAGCTGCTAAAATTAAATTGACTAATACTGCCCTTCCTAGTGCAATGACCTGAAGTGCTCAACACAGGCATGTTGTGGGGATGGGAATAGGAACGATGGCCTCTCGCTTCTCTTGGGTTATCCTGGCCAGAAGTGTGAGGCATGGGCAAGCTTTGACAGTAATTGTAGGGTAAAACCGCAAGTTTCAGGAGGAGAGAATCAAACTTCTTAGCACTTTCAGAGCAATAGAATGGAAATTAAAGGTACCCTTTTTCATTGAGCTGAATGGAGTGGGGACTGGTGCTTTAGGGCAGGGACAGCTTTGTAAAGCTGCAGTGCTGTGACTGGTAGTGCAGCCCTGTCGCAGCCTGGGGTAGAAGAAAAGACCTTCTCAGACACTTGTCTCAGAGTATGGATTTACTGAGCACTCTGTCCTGTACATCTCTTTCTTCCCAGGACAGCAAAGGATTCTGTTGTTGTCATGCAGGAGCTTGAAGTCATCGAAGAAAATGAATCATATTTGAAATTATCTCATAATAGATCTGCCCATTTACTCTTTGTATCACTCAAGCCAAAGAACAACCTATGCCACTACTTGGTTTTGCTGAGGAACTGGTCAAATTCAGACTTTAATCCTTCAAAATACAACTGCTCTGCTTCCCCCGAAGCATAAATCAGCTCTTACTGCAATGTTAACTTGGAGGGAGATTATTTTAAGCCTATTGCCTTTGGCATCACTAAGCTCAGAAGATCCTTGCGGAAATCTTGTGTTAAGGCAACCATTTGAGAGTTGGTTTTGGAGTTTGACTCAGCCTAGTGCTGTCCAGGTCTATTAACTGCTTGCTTGGTTGAGGAGCAGGTTGCATGATCACACACCCAACCCTTGATGGCCATAGAGAATTGAACAACTCAACTTGCAACCAGGGCACAAAGCTCTTGCTACAAATACAGCTTCAGGATCATCTTAATGTTGTGTTTTGATCCTTCTGTCTCTCCTGGCTACGCAGGTATATGTCCTGTGAACCGCGACAGCATAGACTACATCCTGTCCAAGAACGGCAGCGGCAACGCCATCATCATCGTGGTTGGAGGAGCAGCAGAGTCCCTGAACTGCACTCCAGGGAAGAACTCTGTGACGCTGAAAAACAGGAAGGGATTTGTCAAACTGGCCCTACGGCACGGGTAAGAGGCAACTTCAATGCTAGAGCAGTGCTGGTAGCATGTGGAAGGTGGGTTTGTCCCCTAAAGCAGCTTATATCTTGGACGGATGCTCCTTTCTGCACTTGCTGTGCTGTGTGGATGTATGCCCAGAGCACCAGACATGAGTCTATCCTCTGGCTTCTGAGCAGGGGACAGGGGTAGGAAGATGCCTAAGACAGCAGAAGGCTTCCAGAGCAGGGTGATAGTAACCTGCATGGTGCATCACTGATGCAGCTCCAGAAATGCCATGTGTCTGAAATGGGATGGCCATCAAAAATCAGACATGAGAATATAGGGGAGCATGTGGTCTAGTAGAAGGTGGCCCTGACTGTGGCAGGGAGTTGGAACTGGATGAGCTTTAAGGTCCCTTCCAACATAAAAACCATTCTATAGAATCATAGGGTCTGTCTGACTTATGTCAGTGCCTTGTGCTGCAGACAAAGTTCTGGCCAATAGAACCTGTAAATATGCAGCTTGAAAGAGCACACAGCGGTGAGTGAGGTGCTGTTGCATTGACCACAGACCAGGGGTTGAGTGGTCCTAACATCTCTCCATCTTCTAGTGCGGACCTGGTTCCTGTCTACTCCTTTGGGGAGAATGAAGTATACAAGCAAGTGATCTTCGAGGAGGGCTCCTGGGGAAGATGGGTTCAGAAGAAGTTCCAGAAGCACATTGGCTTTGCTCCATGCATCTTTCACGGCCGTGGTCTCTTCTCCTCCAACACCTGGGGGCTGTTACCTTACTCTAAGCCCATCACCACTGTTGGTAAGCTCTTGGTATAAATGCGCTATGTGTTCTTCTTTAGGTGGTAGTGTACTTTATGCCATACCCCTACTCTAGCTTGAGTCTTGACTATAAAACTCTATTTTCCCTTGTATAGAAGGCCTTCCAGCACAGCTGAGAATGAGATAGAAGAGTTTGCAGAGGTTACAAGCCTTCTAGCATGCTCTATTGCCAGACAGCTTTATAAGCAAGCTCTTTTGGGGAGGAAAAGATGCTGCAGGTGCCAACTTCTCTGCTCTTGGCTGGCCAAAACCAGAAGCTACCTGCTTCTCCCTCCTAGGACTGGCACTGTGATGCTTTGAATTGGCTTTAAGAGTCACCTAAACCTTGCCTTTTAGTCTTCCAACCCAAAGCAGCAAGGCTTTGTGAGAAAGAGGAAAGAGCTGGTTGGTTTATGTGGTGTGTACAGGGGAATACACAAGAACTGCAGCTTTTGGTCTTGGTTCCTGTTAACTGAGGGAGGGATTTGTTACTGTAAACAGAAGCAAGTGGGATTTCCCAACCCTTTACACAGTAGAGGCTCTGCACTGCAGCTAAAATGGATCTGGGCATTGCTGTCGATATGATGAGGTTGGTGGTGGTGGTGGTACGATTGTGCTTCAGAGCCTAGCAAAACCAGGAGGAACCAGGCAAACATCTACTAGGATGGCAAGCTGTGGATGTGCTGAACTACCATAGCTGTGGCCAGAGAGGACAAACCTCCAGGTTGTACAGGAGCATTCAATCTAACACATGGATCTTTCCCTCTCTTTATCAGTTGGAGAGCCCATCACCATCCCCAAGATCTGCAATCCAACCCAGAAGGAAGTGGACTTCTACCACAGCATGTATGTGGACTCCCTGATCAAGCTCTTTGACAAGTATAAGAGCAAATTTGGCCTGCCAGAGACTGAGGTCTTGGAAGTCAACTGAAGGGACTGGTTGAGCATCACCTCCTTCTCTCGGAATCAACACATCTTCTCCAGGAATCCAAGCTGTCATCGTGTACTTGAAAGCATGTGTGGGTGTATGTGTCTTTCCAAGAAAGCGTTTAAAGTATTGCTAGACCACTTTAAAAATAAAGAAAGGCTTTACTTTAGATAAATCCCATTACCAACATCTTCCTATCCTGAGACAAAAGCACAACTCCCCATTGCTGTGAGGATTTGGATAGGGGGAAACGATTGCCGTTGTCATCTGCTCTATAATGCTGTTGGATTGCCAGCAATGGGTTTAGAAGCATTCCCACAGCTACTGTCCCCACTAGCCCAGGCTATTTTGGGAGAGTAGAATCCATCTGGTTGACTTGACCAGCAGTATTACAGGCGTGTTGCACAAGAGTGATGCTGAGATGTGCTTATGTTGCACAAGGGTATTTCTGCTTTTGGATAAACCCTTTCTGACAGCACAAGCAGAAGGTGCCTGCTGTGGCACCCACCATGGATGGTGCAGGGAAACCAAAGGGTATGAGTCTGATGGACCTTCATTATGTGGTAGATATTTTGGTGGCTGTATCCTCCCCACTTATACTTTGAATGTCAGGTTAGAAGCAGGTCTGTCGCTATGCTTTTTGCACATAGCTGGAAATAGGGGACTGCTTCACAGCCACGAAACTCCAAAGGCAAGTGCTAGGGGAGCAGTGGGGTGGTGCAGCGGTGTTGCAGACCCATAGGGGTAAATGGTTTTGCATCCCAAAAGCATTTGGGGAAAGTGAAGAGTAACTTCTGCCCAAAGATGGCTTTTAACTATTCCGTCCATTGAATGTAAAGGAGTAAGTAGCCTTGTCACGTGTAGGATCGACAGTGAATGACTTTTACAAGTGTTTTATCAGATGTTTACTTGGTTGCTAACACTGCTTGTAGTGAGATCTCTTCGGAGTACAACGTGTTTGTGTGTAAACCTGAAACATTGCACTACTTGCATGTCTGACCTGCCTTTTCAAGGGTTGGTTGAGCTCCGAAATGTGCCTTTCTTCCAAGCAAGAGGATGGTACTTCACATTCCTGGAGTCTTGCCTCTCTAAAGACAAATGTTCATCTGTCATATTTGATAGATTATGATATTGCAGAGTATCATTTTTTTGTACAAATTTATAGAAATAAACTCGGGCAAAACCAGGGGGCTGCTTTGGTCTCTTTGGGGGTGCAGTGGTGTGGGGCTGGGCTCATGGTAGAGCAATTGTTTGTGTGATTATAGAATCATAGAATAGTCAGGGTTGGAAAGGACCTTAAGACCATCCAGTTCCAACCCCCTGCCATGGGCAAGAACACCTCCCACTAAACCATGCCACCCAAGGCTCTGTCCAATCCAGCCTTGAACACTGCCAGCGATGGAGCATTCACAACTACCCTGGGCAACCCATTCCAGTGCCTCACCCTCCTCACAGTAAAGAACTTCTCCCTCATATCCAGTCTAAACTTCCCCTGTTTCAGTTTGAACCTGTCACCCCTTGTCCTATCACTACAGTCCCTCATGAAGAGTCCCTCCCCAGCATCCCTATAGACCCCTTCAGATACTGGAAGGCTGCTATTATAGATGTGCCTTGGGATTCAGGGGGAGAGTACTGGTCTGTCTGTCCAAAAGCTGGCCCCAATGATCTGCCTTGTCCCTTCATGGGGCACCCAGGATAGGATAAGCCAATACCTGTGGTTTATGGATGGTGTTTTGCCTGTACGTATAAAAGGAGCTAAGGCATCATACATTAATGGACTTGCTTTACCCAGCAGAAAAACTTCATGCCCTATTGCTCCTTTTAGCAAATTACTTTGCGTTTCATTGCAGGTGAGCACACAGAGCTGGATTCCATCCCTGATCTTCACTTGAGGGAGTAATGGGCTGGTCTGGGTTGATGTGATGGAGGTGCCGTATAGTGCAGGATTTTGTGTTTGATCAAGCCAAATATCAGCCTCTGCCTATTGCCATTGCATAGCGTCCAAAACCACTCTTATTGTGGATCCCATAATGCAAGCACTGCTGTCTAATAACCTTAACCATGGAATCCCAGACTGGTTTGGGTTGGAAAGGACCTTAAAGCTCCTCCAGCTCCAACCACTGCCAGGGGCAGGGACACCTTCCACTGGAGCAGCTTGCTCCAAGCCCCTGTGTCCAACCTGGCCTTCAACACTGCCAGGGATGGGGCAGCCACAGCTCCTCTGGGCACCCTGTGCCAGTGCCTCAGCACCCTCCCAGGGAAGAGCTTCTGCCTAAGAGCTCATCTCAGTCTCCCCTCTGGCAGCTTAAAGCCATTCCCCTTGGCCTGTCCCTCCATCCCTTGTCCAAAGCCCCTCTCCAGGTTTCCTGCAGCCCCTTTTAGGTTCTGGAAGGCTGTTATAAATCCTTCCAGCTCTTGTCAGAGCCCCCAGCTTTGTACTACTGGAGGTGCAAAGTGCTCCAGAAATAGCACACTGAGTTGCAAAGTTCATGTGGGCTCTTTTAGTAGCAAGCGAGGGTTTAACCTGTTGCCTGTCAGGCTGAGTGATGAGCAACAGCAGTGGTCCATCAATGTGGCTGACTTACACTGCTCTTCCTCAAGGCGAAAGCCAGTCTTATTCTTTATCCTTTGCAGGCTTGGCTAATGGAGTTTGAAAAGGAGATAAACCTGGTGTGTTGCTTTGCCTTTCAGCTTACAATTTAGCTGGTCCTCTGTTTTCTGCTAGCAACTATTAGGGCTGGGTTTACAATGATGTGTCTGGAAGCGCACAGCAAGAAAAGCCATGAATGCTCTGCCCAAACCACTTCTGACACTGTGTGGCCAGAGAAGGCACTATGGATATTAGACAAATGCCCAGAGAAGCTGTGGCTGCCCCATCCCTGGCAGTGTTCAAGGCCAGGTTGGACACAGAGGCTTGGGGCAAGCTGCTCTAGTGGAAGGTGTCCCTGCCCATGGCAGGGGTTGGAACTGGATGAGCTTTAAGGTCCCTTCCAACCCAAACCTATGAAACCTCCTTGGCACAAACTGAGGATCAGCTCTTGCACTGTTTTCAATTCTCAAGTTTTATACTGAGGCTCAGTTGCTGCTCGCAAATCCCCCTGAAGCAGAGAGGGGAGGGAGTTATTTCAAGTAAGGATCCATTCCTGCAGAGCACTGCACTAACGAATGTCCTGTAATTCTCCATACTGCAAGGTCAGACTGACTCTGCTCGAAACTCTTGGTTTAATCAAGGTCTAACGTGAGGTTGCCACTGAATGTTCCTCTTTTATACTCACTTACCACCTATAAAAGGGGACTTTTCCTTCAATCTCATCTTGTACCCAAAGTACCAGCCCAGGGCACTCGGGTCTCATACAAGTTCCAGCCACTCATCTGAGCATAGCCCACGGACAAATGACCCCCTTGCGAGCTGTTTCTCTGCAGTTGGCAATATTAGGAGCAAGAGCCTTACCTAAAATCCATCCCTAGCTTGTGGTGTGCTTAATGACTGTGATTACCCACTCACTGGGGGTGTCCTATACTGTACGCACGTTCTCCTGCACCTACACTTTCCTACTTAAGCCTTTGACTATGTAACACAGGGGCTGCCTTTGATGCAGCAGGCTCCAGAACAACAAGAGAACATAAAAGTAACCTAAATGTTAATAGAAGTTAAAGTTATCACCTCTGACTCAGTGGTGACCATGCTCCATGCTGCTGGGACACTCAGGGTGGCATCACTATACTCATGTCACCTTGCTGTCCAGGTATCTCCTCTTGGCCATAATAAGAGGTATGCTCCTGCCCATGCTAACCATGCCCTGATAAAGCTGTTCTTACAGTCTCTTTGAGAAACGGGCATCTTTGCTTTCCCATGGACCTGTCTTGCCTTTAGCTCAGCAACCTCCCCTCCTCTTCTGCTGTTTAGCTCGGTATTAAGTGTGTTTGCACTTCTCCAGTGGTTTAAGGTCTCCCTATCCTCCTAACATTCCTCATTATACCTGCAAGGGTCCTGATAAATCAGTCTCTTCCTCTGCACTGGGCTGTATCAGCCTTTTGATTCCAGTCTTCTCGGCCTCTTTTATTTGCCCCTTCTTGACAGATGCGTTTCTCTTCCCTTCTCACTGGGATCTGGCTCACAAACCCCTGTCTCCTGTTAAAAAGGGAAGGAAAGTACCCTGGGGCCTTTCAATCTGGTTTTGTAACTGTTGGGGCCACCTTACAGGCTGGAAGAGGGGCACTTCCCCCCGTCACCTCTTTTTCCTCATGCATTTACATAATTTCTGTTCTATTTCCATAGAATCCCAGACTGCTTTGGGCTGAAGGGACCTTAAAGCTCATCCAATTCCAACCCCTGCCACAGGCAGGGACACCTTACCCTTTGCATCAAATCAGAGCTCTCCCTCTGGCAAACAGAACTGAAACAAAAGGCTGCATCACTAAAACGATGGCAAAAGCATGGCATTTGGGTGCTACCCCTGCAATAGGAGCCTTCCAGTATCTGAAGGGGGCTATAGGGATGCTGGGGAGGGACTCTTCATTAGGGACTGGAGTGATAGGACAAGGGGTGATGGGTTCAAACTGAAACAGGGGAAGTTTAGATTGGATATGAGGAAGAAGTTCTTTACTGTAAGGGTGGTGAGGCACTGGAATGGGTTGCCCAGGGAAGTGGTGAATGCTCCACTGCTGGCGGTGTTCAAGGCCAGGTTGGACAGAGCCTTGGGTGCCATGGTTTAGTGGGAGGTGTCCCTGCCCATGGCAGGGGTGTTGGAACTGGATGATCTTAAGGTTCTTTCCAACCCAAACCATTCTATGATTCTATAATGGTTTATTCCTCCTTGACTGCCAGCCATAGGGATTGGATTCCCCATCCCTGGCGGTGCTCAAGGCCAAGTTGCATGGGGCTTGGAGAAATCTGCTCTAGTGGGAGGTGTCCCTGCCCATGGCAGGGGGTTGGAACTGGATGAGCTTTAAGGTCCCTTCAACCCAAACCACTCTATAGTGATTCTGTTCTATGGGTTTAGTTAGTTTCAGCTGCTTTTTCCCTGTGTGCAAAGCTGGGCAGCAATACTTTCTCTAGCACCCACATGTCCTGAGGTGGGATGTCACCAGCTTGCTTTGAGACGCTCCTTTACTAAAGTAGAATAAGCAGAACAGTGCTATTTGTAGTACGTATGCAGTGATTTATGATTCAGCCTGGAAGCTGAACGAGAGGTGATAAAAAGAGAGGCCATGCTGCCCTCATGAGGTGCCCTATAGTAACTCCAGGGTAGGGGATGCCAGGTGAGAAACCACTCACCCAGACTGGAGCAGCCTTGTACAAGGAGGAGGAAATACAAAGCAGAAATGGATGCGTTACCCTCTGGATATATATTGAGTCAATTTGGCCCAAGAAGCAACACCACATGGAATAACAAATGGATTCCTACAGTGCGAATCCTTCTAAGCTTCATGCTGGAAAGTGATCCTCGGAATCCTGGTGCTACTTGGCAATAGTTCAGCTAAATGAGGTTTTTCCCCCTAAAGCAAAATCCAGAGCATCGCCCAAATGAGCAATTTCTTGCCTACTTCTGCTATGGGACCACCTTTTGCAGCTGAAAGGGCAAGGAGAAAATGCTGATGTGGAGCCTCCTCTACGCTGTGGTTATCTTTATGTCTTCTGGGCTGGCACATTTGGAGGTGAGGATCTTTTAACAGGCTATAAAAGGCTATAAGAGAAACCTGGTGGGAATCAGAACTCCATCCATGTTCTGACCATAGTCAGCTCCGTGCTTTCTCGCAGATCTGACCCACCTTTCTTAGATGATTTTCACTCATTATGTTTTCCCAAAATACTTCCTGCCTTTGCCTCTCTGCTTTCCATTGTGATATGATGGAGGTTACACAGGGCAGGATGGACCTCCTCTTGTCTTTGATCAAGAGAAATATCAGCCTCTGTGCCTATTGCCATTGCATAGCATCCCTAAACCACTCTTATTGTGGATTCCATAATGAAAACATTGCTGTCTAATAACCTTAATCATAGAATCCCAGACTGGTTTGGGTTGGCAGGGACCTTAAAGCTCCTCCAGTTTCAACCCCTGCCACGGGCAGGGACACCTTCCACTAGAGCAGCTTGCCCCAAGCCCCTGTGTTCAACCTGGCCTTCAACACTGCCAGGGATGGGGCAGCCACAGCTTCTCTGGGCACCCTGTGCCAGTGCCTCAGCACCCTCCCAGGGAAGAGCTTCTGCCTAAGAGCTCATCTCAGTCTCCCCTCTGGCAGCTTAAAGCCATTCCCCTTGGCCTGTCCCTCCATCCCTTGTCCAAAGCCCCTCTGCAGCTTTCCTGCAGCCCCTTCAGGCACTGGAGCTGCTCTAAGGTCTCCCCTTCAGGAGCCTTCTCTTCTCCAGGCTGCCCCAGCCCAGCTCTCTCAGCCTGGCTCCAGAGCAGAGCTGCTCCAGCCCTCGCAGCAGCTCCATGGCCTCCTCTGGAATCACTCCCAACAGCTCCACATCCCTCTTGTGCTGCTGCCCCAGAGCTGGATCAGGACTGCAGGGGGGCTTTGGTTTTATGTCTGAGCTGAAATGAGATCGTCCCAAGTACTGCAGCATCAATTCAGAAGGCAAAGCAGCACTTGCCAAGCCACGATTAAGCAGATTGCAAGCATTCCCCCCCTCAATGCTCACGTGTAGCGAGGTCAAACCCTCCTGAGCTTAGCACAGACGTGCCCCTGAGTAAGCACGCTGGGGCTCCTGGCTTTAATCCCAAAGGCCATTTCCAGGAGGTCTTTTAAAACATCCTCATTCCAAACTCTCTTGGCCTGGCTTTGCGTATAAACCCTGGGAAGGTCACAGCAGGACCTCGTGTGGCAGCAGCTCCCTTTTACCAGGCTCAAAGCATAACATGGCTTATGTTGTTCCCAAACCAAAAAGCTTTTTGTGGGCTTCTTTGAACGTTTATTGAACTTGTTAAAGTTTTTCCTGGTGAAAGCTTTTCTTTATGGCCACAGCCATGAGGTAATAACAGCCTTCTGAAGGCAGTTTTGACAACCCCCTGCCACTTGACCCCCCTCCAGCTCCTTTGAACAATAAGCTTTTGTTTGCATTGTTCAATGAGTGAATTCAACCAGCTTCTAAAGTCATTGGCAACCTCCTCAGAGGAGTAAACATGCTGAAGTGTCTCTTACAAAGCAAAGAAACCAAGTTCACATGTTCAGGTTACACTATAGCCACTTTCCTATAGCAAGACTGAAGTTTGACAGTAATTTATATTCATGCATCCATCATACCCTGAAAATAAGGCAAAAAACAACAGGGTTTGGAGGCAGAAGGAGAAAAGATTGGATTTGCTGTTAAATAAAAACATACTGGGATAGCTGAGTTTGTAACAGATCAGCTCCATCACAGGTTCTTAGAATCATGGAATGGTTAGGGTTGGAAAGGACCTTAAGATCATCCAGTTCCAACCCCCTGCCATGGGCAGGGACACCTCCCACTAAACCATGGCACCCAAGGCTCTGTCTAACCCATCCTTGAACACCACCAGCGATGGAGCATTCACAGCTTCCCTGGGCAACCCATTCCAGTGCCTCACCACCCTCACAGTAAAGAACTTCTTCCTCATATCCAATCTAAACTTCCCTTGTTTAAGTTTGAAGGCATCACCCCTTGTCCTATCACTCCAGTCCCTAATGAAGAGTCCCTCCCCGGCATCCCTATAGGCCCCCTTCAGACACTGAAAGCAGCTCTGAGGTCTCCACGCAGCCTTCTCTTCACCAGGCTCAACAGCCCCAACTTTCTCAGCCTATCTTCATACAGGAGGTGCTCCAGTCCCTGATCATCCTCGTGGCCTCCTCTGGACTTGTTCCAACAGTTCCATGTCCTTTTGATGTTGAGGACACCAGAACTGCACACAATACTCCAAGTGAGGTCTCACGAGAGCAGAGTAGAGGGGCAGGATCGCCTCCCTGTACCTGCTGGTCACTCTGCTTTTGATGCAGCCCAGGATACGGTTGGTTAGAAAAGGTGGAGTTGGTTGGAAAAGGGTGAAAACAGAGTGTGCCCAGGCTGACTGTGGTACAACTACTGCTGTGGCATTCAGGGCTGACCTGAGTTGCCTCATGGTGTCCTGAGCATTTGATGAACCTCATCCCAACCCAGCATGACTTGATGAGGACCTTACCATAAGTTTGACCAAATCCCTACCAAAGATGCTTAAATGTAATCTGTTGGCATCAGTGGATGTGAGATCAGGCTGCCTTGGTTGGATGATTCACTCTAACAACACGTTTCTCAAGCTACCCAGGAACACCAGCAAAACAAACAACACCCTTTCCCTCAAAACACGACGTTTTAGTGTGTTGGAGGCTTCAAAGCCATCATACCCATGGTTTAAAGCAATATAGTTTAAGTGTTTTCCCAGAAATTAGGTTTGGTTTATGGGCTGTTGCTTCATGATTTGCAAACGTGCAGTGAAACTCTGACAAGGAAGAGCCCAGGTGCCAAATGAAAAGGTCTCCATTGCAAAAAGATCCTCAGTGCCTAAAGAAAGGCCCAAAATTACCACTTTCTTCTTGTACAACCTAATAGGTGTATGAATAAAACTGGTTGGTAAAGGTTAATGTGGAGATCACCTTGTTCTGGGTTAGCGCTGCTCATTGCCTTCATGGCTCTATCTCATTTAAAATGCATTTTGTTTCCCTATCTCACTTAAAATAGATGTTTAAAATATATATTTCAGTCTAAGAAGGAAGTTTTTCCATGAAAATAATAGCTTTTCTAAGCACCAGAATAATAATAGATATTCTAAACATCATCTGCATTCCAAACCACCAGGAATCCCCTTCCATGTCATCCATGGACATTGTCTAATGGTTATAAGCTGACTTGAAGATGTCTTCTACTGAAGAGGCATTTCCTCTGTGCTCATAATGTTACCAGAACAGCTTGATGATGGTGCCAAAAGTACAATGAAGTCTATCTTATGTAGCTGCAAGTGTCTTAAAGCAGATTAAAACCACTTCTGGGGATAAAACAAATGTATTCATCTGCAACTAGAAATAGAGACACTCAGAAACACCTTGGATGTGAAAGGGTCCAGGGTTTAGTGCCGCCAAACCCAATCTCTTAGTCTCTAGCTTGAGTTTGATCTCTCCAAAGGCAAAGCAAACCAAAGGCTTTTAACCCCCCATCTGCGGCTGTAAATTCCAATATTTAACAGGCATTCAGTGGCAAAACTTGAGCTTTTTTCTCCTCTTTAACTAGCTCACAAACTGGAGGCACTTTGCACTGCACTTGGAATCCTTCCATCCGTCAGTGAAGCGTGTTTGCTCATTTGAGTGATTTTGCAATGATCTCATACCTCAATAAGAAGCATATTTGACCAGATCCGTGGCAGAAGCAGGAATTGCTGTTAGCCACAAAGTCATTGCTTCCTTTCCCAAAGTTCCAACATGTCAAAACTTGCAATGAGGTCTCTTAAATAAGCTCCATAACGACCCGCAGGCAGAACCTCACCACCACGTGCCGTTTGAAAGGACACCAGCCCACGGGTCTCAAACTGAGTGCCACCAGGCAAAAAGCAACGATACAGAATTGATTCAAGAGATGGTGTCTTTGAACAGCATTTGGATAGTACCTGAGTGGCATTTCATGGCCCGAAGAAACTGCTTTTGGCTTTCTATACGGTCAAAGTGAGGAGCTGCTGCTGTGAGTGCAGAGCACAAGTGCAAACAAGACAAGGTCAGTAATTAGGTTGGGGTTTGGAAAGCTCTTTTTTTTTGTGTTTCCTGTTGGATTCATTTCATGAAAACTTAAGATCCCAGAATGCCAGCCTGGTTTGGGTTGAAGGGACCTCAAAGCTCCTCCAGCTCCAACCACTGCCACAGGCAGGGACACCTTCCACTAGAGCAGCTTGCTCCAAGCCCCTGTGTCCAACCTGGCCTTGAGCACTGCCAGGGATGGGGCAGCCACAGCTTCTCTGGGCACCCTGGGCCAGCACCTCAGCACCCTCACAGGGAACAGCTTCTGCCTAAGAGCTCATCTGAGTCTCCCCTCTGGCAGCTCAAAGCCATTCCCCTTGGCCTGTCCCTCCATCCCTTGTCCAAAGCCCCTCTCCAGCTTTCCTGCAGCCCCTTTAGGCACTGGAGCTGCTCTAAGGTCTCCCCTTCAGGAGCCTTCTCTTCTCCAGGCTGCCCCAGCCCAGCTCTCTCAGCCTGGCTCCAGAGCAGAGCTGCTCCAGCCCTCGCAGCAGCTCCATGGCCTCCTCTGGCCTCGCTCCAACAGCTCCACGTCCCTCTTGTGCTGCTGCCCCAGAGTTGGATCAGGACTGCAGGGGGGGTCTCCCCAGAGCGCAGCAGAGGGGCAGGATCCCCTCCCTGAGCTGCTGCTCACGCTCTGGGGGTGCAGCCCAGCACACGGGGGGGGTTCTGGGCTCAAGCGCACACTGAAGCCGGGTCATGGGGAGCTTCTCCTCACCCAACACCCCAAGTCCTTCTCCTCAGGCTGCTCCATCCAGTCTCCCCCAGCCTGTGTTTGTGCTCGGATTGCCTCAGCCCAGGAGCAGGACCTTGCCCTTGGCCTGGTTGAGCTCCATGAGGCTCACACAGTCCCTCCTCTCCAGCCTGGTCAGGTCCCCGTGGATCCCATCCCTTCCCTCCAGTGTGCTGACCACAGCACATAGCTTGGGCAGTTGTTCTGGTTATGGATGTGGCAGCACTCGCTGCATCCATGCACTTGCTGCAGCCACAGGAATTTCATCTCTTATGATAATCAGCTTCAGAAACATCCCCAGGGACATAATGAAGGTCCTGCTGTCATTTCCAAAATGGTGCAGACAGATAACACCAGCCTTTTGATGTGGTTAGAAGATTTAAATGGCAGTTTTCCTAAGGCCTCAGTAAATTACAGCGTCCTACGTAATGCCACGTCTATGGCTGAGATGCGCAGCACTGCTCGAGTGACTGTTCATAAATCAGGATAGAAGAAGCTGATCCATGGAAATACTTGCATCTTGGAAATACTCTGCTTAAACTATCCCACCAACCCCTATTCATTCACTAATTATTCTAAACCCCCCCAAAAATGATTATTTTGCTCAAATTTAGGCACAATCTGGGTCATTAAATGATGCTTATCATGTTGAATGGTCACTGCGGTGAACCGTGCGAGGCACGGAGTTGACCTCTCAAAGGCCATGAAAATCAAATGCAAACCCAAAACCTTATCCCTACGAACTCCTCATTTTATAATGTCACTGCAAGCTGTTCCTTGTCACATTATATGGCAAAAAGAGCAAAGATAAGTCTAAAATGCAGAACATGAGGCCAAAAACTTACCTAGTGTGAGCAGGAAATCCATAGGGATTTCTGTAGAGCTCTATCAGTTCCACTGCTACAAAATCATTAATGAATCGGTGGGGGATTTGGGGTCGTATTTGAATTTTCCTCTGGGGGGAATTGTGTTTTTTAGACCCTGAATTATGGGTTAGAGCTCTTAGCCTTCATTAAGCAGCAAATTAGATGTAATCTCCATATACAGGGCTTGTGAGCTGCTGCAGGGAGGAACTCATGACTTTGCCAACAGCAGTATTTTAAGATCATAGAATCATAGACTGTCATCATCTGCTGCTGTGGAAAGGAAGAAAAATAGGGAATTCCTCCTATGGTAATGTCATATGGACCTTAAATTCACCTAACCACTATGTTAAGATCCTGGTTTTGGCTGGGATAGAGTTAGTTTTCTCCCTAGTAGCTGGTACAGTGCCGTGGTTTGGATTTAGGATGAGAACAATGCTGATAACATGCTATGTTTAGAAGGGGAAAGTGAAGGAGTGGGGGAAAGTTAGAATGGGAAAGTCAGTATTATCCAAAAATTGACTTTATTTAAAAAACCCTTGATATTTTGGGTGAAAAATCAGTGGCATCTTCATATCATTCCCATAAACTGATTTTAGGGATTTAGCTCAGGGAAAACTGTGTCTTACAACTGTGATCCTCTCCGATTTTATATGCAACTCAGAGCTAGAATTAGTTTCGCTCCCTAGATGAAGCTTATCTAATGAGCCTCACACTTGGAAAGCATTCCCAAATGCCTTAACCGTAAAATCCCAGAATCCCAGCCTGGTTTGGGTTGGAAGGGACCTTAAAGCTCCTTCAGCTCCAACCCCTGCCACGGGCAGGGACAGCTTCCACTGGAGCAGCTCCAAGCCCCTGTGTCCAACCTGGCCTTGAGCACTGCCAGGGATGGGGCAGCCACAGCTTCTCTGGGCACCCTGTGCCAGTGCCTCAGCACCCTTAAACATTCAATGGTCAACTCATTCATGATAATAAAAATACCAAGGAAAGGAGGAGGAACAATGAAAACTGGAGGGAAAGCCAAGCTTCCAGGAGTTTGATGGCCATCCTTGCACGAGTCATCCTCTTCCATCCTCCTCCTTCCCCTGCAGTCACTCACCACGGTCTGCTTTTCTCCAAAGCACATCCTAGGGGTTGAAACAGAGCTACCAAACTTCTCCCCTCACTTTAACACGCAGTGACACATCAGTGTGGACTTTCTTCACCACATTATGGGTTTCGATACGTGGGAGCCAAATAAATTCAATACTTTGAGCTTAAATTTTGTGCATTTTTGAGTTGTGGTTGAATTTAGCTTTTTTATTGGAGATCTTCTGGGAATCAGCGCATCTTCATTTTTCCTTCTGACGAAAAGAACCTCTACTATTGCAGTGTTTTCAATAGCACAGTGTGCTATTGCCAAGCATCCAGACTCCCGAGCCACCTTCTGGAGATCACAAGGTTCAAACATAGTAATTTTGGACCTGTTGTAGCAGCTTGATTCATCTGGTTACTGCTTCATTACAATACATGTGCTCCTTCCTTTTGAACTTTCCATCTTCAACTTGGAGGACTGAAACTTGCTTTTTAAGGTGAAATATGGGGGATTGTTTTTTCTACCAAAGTGTGCAAAAATGCTTTTGGAATGACAAAAATGATCTTAACACCAAGATTTTGGCCTGTAAGAAAGCTGGAGAGGGGCTTTACACAAGGGATGGAGGGACAGGCCAAGGGGAATGGCTTTAAGCTGCCAGAGGGGAGACTGAGATGAGCTCTTAGGCAGAAGCTCTTCCCTGGGAGGGTGCTGAGGCGCTGGCACAGGGTGCCCAGAGAAGCTGTGGCTGCCCCATCGCTGTCAGTGTTGAAGGCCAGGTTGGACACAGGGGCTTGGAGCAAGCTGCTCTGGTGGAAGGTGTCCCTGCCCGTGGCAGGGCTTGGAAGTGGAGGAGCTTTGAGGTCCCTTCCAACCCAAACCAGTCTGTGGATCTACGAATAACCAAGACCGAAATGCACGCTGTGGACAACGCCGGTACAACACACAGCAACATAGCATGAATATTGCAAAGCCATGAGCACTGCAAGTGAATGAAAGCTTCCAGTTGGGACCATCTCCATGGTGTTGGAGGTACATGGTGCTGAGGATGGGAAGAAGAAGAGGAGGAGCAGAGGACAGTGCTCTCCATCACTGCACACCACACTCAGCCCTTCCAGATCCACCCATCCCAGTGGGAACAGGCATTTCCAGTGCTGCGGCATGCACCGGGGCAGGCATTCCCAGTGCTGGAGTGGTGGGACAGGCGTTCCCGGCAGTGCAGGATCCAGTGCCTCTGCACTGCAGTGGGATGGGGACCAGCGTCTCCAGCATGGCCACTTATGCTGGGCAAGCACTGCAGGGCGTCGCGGTGATCGGTGGCACCGGCAGGGCACGGGGACGGGACTGGCGCTCCCAGTGCGGTATGGTACGTAGGGATGGTCCTTCTGCACAGGGTGCACGGTACCTGCGTGGGCTGGGATGGACGGCTGGCTGTGTTGGACCTTGGTTGGGTGGACCATTGGGGTTAGCCTGATGGGGGGTGTGCTGGTGGGATGTGGGATGGGTTGGAAGGGGGTGGGATGGAGGTGGATGATGGAGGTGGAGCGTGACCAGCAGGTCGAGGGAGGTGATCCTGCCCCTCTGCTCTGCTCTCCTGAGACCTCACTTGGAGTATTGTGTGCAGTTCTGGTGTCCTCAACATCAAAAGGACATGGAACTGTTGGAACAAGTCCAGAGGAGGCCACAGGATGATGAGGGGACTGGAGCAGCTCCTGTATGAAGGTAGGATGAGAAAGTTGGGGCTGTTCAGCCTGGAGAAGAGAAGGCTCCATGAAGACCTCATAGCATCCTTCCAGTGTCTGAAAGGGGCCTATAGGGATGCCGGGGAGGGACTCTTCATTAGGGACTGGAGTGATAGGACAAGGGGTAACGGGTTCAGACTGAAACAGGGGAAGTTTAGATTGGATATGAGGGAGAAATTCTTTACTGTAAGGGTGGTGAGGCACTGGAATGGGTTGCCCAGGGAAGTTGTGAATGCTCCATCCCTGGTGGTGTTCAAGGCTGGGTTGGACAGAGCCTTGGGTGCCATGGTCTAGTGTGAGGCGTCCCTGCTCATGGCAGGGGGTTGGAACTGGATGATCTTAAGGTCCTTTCCAACCCAAACCATTCTATGATTCTATGGTTCTATGATAGAGGGATGTCTGTGTTGGACCTTGGTGTGTGTTGGCAGTGGGGTTGGCCTGATGTGGGGTGTGCTGGTGGGATGTGTTGGTGTGATGTGGAATGGGTTGATGTGATGTGGGGTGGGTTGGTGTGATGTGGCATTGGCTGTCATGGTGTGGGGTGGGTTGGTGTGACGTGGGATGGGTTAGTGTAATGTTGGGTTGGTTGGCATGGAGAGGAGAAGGTTGGGCTGTTATGGTACGTATTGGTCTTTTGTGGGGCTGGCTGGTGCGATATGAAGCAGGTTGGCCTGATGCGGGGCAGATTGGTCTGCTGTGGGGCATGTTGGTGTGATACGGGGCAGGTTGATGTGTTGAGGGGCAGATTGACTTGTCCTGGTGCAGGCTCACATGGTGTGAGGCAGGTAAACGTGGGGCAGATTGGTTCATATAGAAACATAGAATCACAGAATGAACCAGGCTGGAAAAACCCTTTAAGCTCATCCATTCCAACCGTTCCCCAGCACTGCCAAAGCCACCACTGATCCATGGCACTGAGGCCTCATCTCCATGCTCTGTGAGCACTCGCAGGGACGGTGGCTCCAGCCCTGCCCTGGGCAGTTCCAATGCTGAGCACCCTCTGGGGAAGGAATTGTCCCTCAGCTCCATCTAACCCTGCCCTGGTGCTGCTTGAGGCCGCTTCCTCTTGGCCCATCCCTTGGTCCTTGGGAGCAGAGCGCAGCCCCCTCCTGGCTCCATCCTCCTCTCAGGCAGTTGCAGGGAGCCATCAGGTCCCCCCTGAGCCTTCTCTTCTCCATCTGAACCCCCCAGGTCCCTCAGCCCTTCCCCATCACACTGTGCTCCAGGCCCTGCTCCAGCTCCATTCCCTTCTCTGGCCCCGCTCCAGCACCTCAATGTCTCTCTGGTAGTGAGGGGCCCAGAGCTGAACACAGGATCCGAGGTGCAGCCTCCCCAGTGCGCAGTGCAGGGGCACAATCCCTGCCCTGGCCCTGCTCCCGCACTGGTGCTGATCCAGGCCAGGATGCTGGGGGCTCCCCGGCTGCCTGGGCACAGCTGCTCATGCTCAGCCCCATCAATCAGCACCCCCAGGTCCTTTTCCATGCGCAGTTTCCAGGCACAATTCCTCAAGCCTGGAGCGTTGCAGGGGGTTGCTGTGACTCAAGTGCAGGACGCTGAGCCCTGTGGAACCTCAACATAGGAGGGAGGTTGGCCTGATGTGGGGCAGATCGGTCTTCTGTGGGGCAGACTGGTGCTGTGTGGGGCAGGCTGACACGGTGAGGGGCACGCTGGCACGGTGTGGGGCCGGGTACCGCGACACGAGAGCCCTCCCGCTCCGCATCAGCGCCCAGCCCGCTGCGAGCTCCGCCCGCTCCCCGTTGTCATGGCGATGGGCCCCGCCCGCTCCCTGCTACCATGGCGACAGGCCCCGCCCGCTCCCCCTTTTCCATGGCGACGGGCCCCTCCCGCTCCCCGTTACCATGACGAAAGCCCCCGCCCTCTCCCCGTTGCCATGGCGATGGGCTCCTCCCGCTCCCCGTTGCCATGACGGGAGCCCCCTCCCGCTCCCCGTTACCATGACGGGAGCCCCCTCCCGCTCCCCGTTGCCATGGCGATGGGCCCCTCCCGCTCCCCGTTGCCATGCCGACGGGCCCCGCCCTCTCCCCGTTGCCATAACAACAGCGCCCCCTCCCCTCGCCCCCACCCAGCAACATATTTTCGTCCCACCACGTGATGCAAACAGCTCCCCCACACGTGACGGAGGCCGAGAGGCGCCAAGCGACCGCGCTCTGCTCCAATCACCAGCCGCGCCTTCAAGCTGCCCTCCAATCAGCATCCGCGACAGCAGGCTGCCCTCCAATCACCATCTGCGCCTCCACCCGCCGTCCCGCCTTCCGGAAGTCAGCAGTCCAATCAGAGCCGACTCCCGCGCCTGCCGTTTGACAGAGGCGGCGTGATTGACGTCCCTTTCAGCCAATAGCATCTCGAGGACGCACCCACGCTCCCGCCCCCTTGGCCCGCGGGCCAATGAGCGAGCGCACCGCCCCGCCCGCCCCGCCCCTCAGCACTGCGGTAACATGGCTCCGTAGCGGGCGGCCCGCGCCGGTGCCGCCGCCGTTAACCCCTTCGCGCCCGGCGGGGGAGCCGCGGGGCCCATGCGCAGGCGCCGCCCGGCTGTTGCCGTGCCGCGAGGATGAGCTCCGCCGCTTTACCGCCGGGCTCCGGTACGCGGGCCCTGCATGTGGAGCTGCCCTCGCAGCAGGTACGGCGGGGCCTCGGCGCGGGGACGGGCGCGGGGGGGTGAAGGGGAGGGTGGTCCCTGTGGAGAACGGGGTACGCGCTGAGGTGCGGGGTGTTCCCTGGGGTGTGGGGTGCCCTGAGGCGAAGGGGTGCGCACTGAGGGGGGTGTGTGGGGTCTGTCTGAGGTATGGGGTGCCCTGAGGTGCATGAGGGGTGCTCCTTCAGGTGTGGGGTGCCCTGAGGCGAGGGGGTGCGCACTGAGGGGGGTGTGTGGGGTCTGTCTGAGGTATGGGGTGCCCTGAGGTATATGAGGGGTGCTCCTTCAGGTGTGGGGTGCCCTGAGGTGTATGAGGGGTGCTCCTTCAGGTGTGGGGTGCCCTGAGGTGTATGAGGTGTGCTCCTTCAGGTGTGGGTGCCCTGAGGTGAAGGGGTGCTCACTGAGGGGTGTGTGTGGGGTCTGTCTGAGATACAGTGTGCCCTGAGGTGTATGAGGGGTGCGCCTTCAGGTGTGGGGTGCCCTGAGGTGAAGGGGTGCTCACTGAGGGGTGTGTGTGGGGTCTGTCTGAGGTATAGGATGCCTTGAGGTGTAGGAGAGGGTATCTCAGGTATGGAGGGGGATGCTCCCTGAGGTATGGGGTGTAGAGGGCACTTCCTTAGGTGTGGGGTGCCCTGAGGTGAAAGGGGGGTGCTGCCTGAGGTATGGGGTGCCCTGAGGTATAGAGTGGTCTGAGTTATGGGGTACCTTGAGGTTGAAGTAGAGCTTATCCCTATTGTGTAGGGTGCCCTGAGGTGTAGGGGGGGTGTCTCTCTGAGGTATAGGGTGCCCTGAAGCGAAAGTGGGGTGCTTCCGAAGGTATGGGGTGCCCTCAGGTGTGTTTGGGCTGCCCTTTGAGTTGAAGGGGGTTCTCCCTGTGGTGTGGGGTGCTCTGAGGTGTAGGGGAGGTGCTCCCTAAGCTATAGGGTGCCCTGACATGTGGGGTGCTCCCGTGTTGAAAGGGGAGAGGTACTCCCTGAGGTGTGAAAGGAGTTGTTCCCCTGCACTGATGGAGGGAGGGTCCATGGGGCAGGAGATTCTGAGCACCCATCTCTTGGGCTGGTAGGAAGGTGATGGGGGAGCTCCCGTTTGCATGGGATAGGGTCTGTGCCCCTCTCCTGCCTGTACTGAGAGTTAAGGGGGGGGTCTGCTCACCCTGAGAGGCTGTTCTGTGCCCACGGAGGTGCTGGTTGCAACTGAAGCTGGGAGCTGCAGCATAGATAACACCCGGATAAACTGGGTTTAAGCTGATGAGGCGGGAGCAGCCAGGCTGCCCTCTCCTCTCCTGCACTGGCTCATAACTGGGTAGGGGGGGTAAGCATGGATACAGCATACAGCGCATTGTGGAAAGTGATGAAGTGTTGCCTCCCCATCACATCCTTCCTTCAGCTAACTTTGTTTTTCCTGTTTGCTGAGAGTTGGCTTTTGGTTTACTGGGCAGGCGTCCCATGATTTAATTTTGGAGAGGGTTGGGAGCAAGGTTAAGTGAGGAAGTCGAGGCTCTGCGTGAGGCTTTAGCAATCTCGATCAGCCTAAGTCTGTGCCCTTTCCCCTCTTGCATGCAGGGACTTTTATTGAATAGGAGCTTGAGTGGTTGTGGTGGAGAGGGGGATAATTCCTTAGGAAAGGCTTCCTTTTCTGTAGAAGCAGTGTAAGATGTGACTCTGCTTGAAGCTGTGGTTCACTGCCTCTGTGCAGTCAATGTTATTAAGGAATAGACACTGAGTTACTTCAGCTAAGTCTTACAAGGTGTGAAAATGAAGAATTACTAGAGGAAAAATCAGTAGGTACCAACTTGATGATACGGCTGCTCCACAGCTAAACATGATTTACCATGCATCCAAAAAGAGGGAATGGAGATGACTCTTGGCCACTGGAGCTGTGGAAGTATTGACCCTAATTTGAGAGCATGTATTCACTCTAAAATGTGGGTCTGTTCTATGTTAATGCACACAAACATGACTGCTGCTTTGGATGGACTTTACAGGGAGCAGTTCAGGGGATCAAGTATGGCCTTTTCCCTGCTGAATTCTTGCTTTTATTCTTTCCCAGGCTTGTGCAAGAACCAAGTGAAGGCTGCAGGGAGAGAAGCCTCAGTTATTAGTCATTGGGCTCCGTTTGTGAAAGTGAGACCAAAACACAGCCTTTGTATTTTCTTTCCTAGGAGCAGGAACTTTTGTAGGAGCAGAAACTGGATCTGCAATTATAGGATGTTCCAGCCTAGTAAATATTTAGTTAAAGCTGTGTAGAATGCTTCTATGTGTGCTGCAGAGATGTTAATTGTAGCAAGTGGAAGGCTGTGACAGTCTGAGGTATTGTTTTGCTGTGTGCTCTGCAAATACAAAGACCCCACGTGCTGAGGTGTCTGCGTCAGTGCTTGCAATCAGACCTACCAGCTCCAAAATTACAGTTGAAGATGCTGATAACAAGTAATCCTCTTTCACTGTATTATCTGAGCTTAAACGCCTGTTACCGAGTTGTGAGATACCTCAAAGGGGGAATCACCCTGGAGGTGTTTCACTGCAGAATGGTGGAAAAGAATGGAAAAGTCATTCCAGGCTGTTGTACCACTTTGATAATGCAGTGATCTGGCTGATGAACTTGGTGCTATGTAACGGCAAGGGGATTGTTTGCTACCTGCCAGCACAGAAATCAGCTCAGTGCTTTGTCTCAGTAAGCAGTTTTCTCTAGAACACCCAATGCTGCATTTCTTGACAATAAGAATGAGTAAAGATGGCCTGAGTCATGGCTATAAAACCTCTTAAAGACCAAGTTCTCAATGTGGACTTAGGGTGAGGGCTTGTAATGACTGAAGGGACTTGTTAAAGACTGAGGTATTGAGGGTATTGTTTGTGTTTAGTCTGGATCTAATAGTGCCAGTGAAGTTCACATTGATTGGAAAGCAAAGCTCAGGAGTGAAAAGTCATGCGCAAACCCTTTTGCTTGTGTCTGACTAGCTTATTCTTTAACTTGTTCCTTAGTGACTAAATGACCTGGCCTAAGAATTCCTTTTGCTGTTGTCTTCTACGTTGAAAGTGGGAGAAATAGAGGATATGGCTTTAGAGAAATGGATCTAGTTAATCATAGAATTCCAATTTGTATCCCTAATTGTGCCAGGATGTAGTTTTCCTTTGCTGAAAGTGGATCTAACATAACTGAAATAATTACACTTGAGACGAGAGATGGATTCTTTAGCGTTATCTCCTCCTAGTTCCTTGATACAAGAAGGCTAGGGCTGTCACGATAACTTACGGATTTCTAACTGCTCAAACCTTTCAGGCCTCTCACCATAAGCAGGACAAAGCAATGGGGGTTGCGGGAGCCAAACCTTTCATGCTCTTCTCTTCTAGATGGAAGGAGTTGGACAAAAAATGCAGTCTTAACATTGAGACAGTCATGCTGCAGTCAAATGATCTGTTGAATGTTACTGTGCCAATTGCTGACCAAACCAGATGTCATGTGTGGTTGTCTAGAGGCAGGAAAGCACATCTTCATGAACGTTAGAGTACTGCCCCACAGTTTAAGCTTTTGCTTTATGCTGAAGCTGATAAATAGTAATTCCAACATGGAAGAGACTGAGGCTCTTGAACTGAGAGACAGTGTTTGAAGACCCTCAAGTTTGAATGTGTAACTGTTGTACAAACAGCTTCACTGGTGCAGTTTGTAATGAGTGATTAGGGAGCAGTGAAGAAGAAAAAGAACCATCAGGTCGAGGAAGGGGATTCTTCCCCTCTGCTGCACTCTGGAGAGACCCCCCCTGCAGTCCTGATCCAGCTCTGGGGCAGCAGCACAAGAGGGACGTGGAGCTGTTGGAGCGAGACCAGAGGAGGCCATGGAGCTGCTGCGAGGGCTGGAGCAGCTCTGCTCTGGAGCCAGGCTGAGAGAGCTGGGCTGGGGCAGCCTGGAGAAGAGAAGGCTCCTGAAGGGGAGACCTTAGAGCAGCTCCAGTGCCTAAAGGGGCTGCAGGAAAGCTGGAGAGGGGCTTTGGACAGGGGATGTAGGGACAGGCCAAGGGGAATGGCTTTAAGCTGCCAGAGGGGAGACTGAGATGAGCTCTTAGGAAGTGGTTTAATTTCGTTGCAAATGCTCCATCCCTGGCAGTGTTGAAGGCCAGGTTGGCCACAGGGGCTTGGAGCAAGCTGCTCTAGTGGAAGGTGTCCCTGCCTGTGGCAGGGGGTTGGAACTGGATGAGCTTTAAGGTCCTTTCCAACCCAAACCATTCTATGATTCTGTGACTATGGAAGTGAAGATTCTGTGCATTCTGTAAGATGTATGGAATGATTTATTGTACAAGACCTTTAAAGAAATGGTATCTACTAAACATTTAGCAATCTTTGAGCTCTTGGGGTTTTAGTAATACCATGAGCTTAACATCTCTGCTTCAGGGAACTGGCATTGCTGCCTTGTTTGATCCCAGGATGGAAAAGAATGCTTGTAAGTCAAGTGAACTTGAAAGCAAAAGATGTTTTTCCTTTTGGAAGTACTTCTGGAAAGAGCTTCCCAAGGAGAATAAGAAGTAGTGCTTGTGAATTGTAGTACTTCCAGTACTTTCAACAATAAATAAACCCATGTTTTCAGCAATTGGAAGTGGTAATCCAGTACCCTGGATACTTGAGGTGATCCAAGCGAGTAGAGGTAAAGGGGAAGGAGAAGAATATGGGTGAATTACAACAAGGCAAAAATTTCATAGTTATTTGTTCTAAGAATGCAAACCACTCACAGCAGAGTGGGTAACGTGGCAGAAATGGGTGCTCTGGTAAATGGGTTTGAGAGGTTTTGTATGTAGAAGTGAAGAACTCTACCATGGCTCTAGGCTGCATCCGAACTAGTTTTTCATCTAAATCAGTGTGAAAAAGAGCATCTTCTTGTCTGAAATAGTTCTACGTACCTATTCTTACGCATTCCACTGAGTAATATGAAAACAAAGACTGACTCTTAAATATTTTACTTCCTCTTTCCTACTAAATCTGCTGGGGGAAATCAGAGTAGTGGCTGGAAAGTGTCGTAGCTGAATACTGCTTTCACTTCTTGTTGGCGTGCGCTGTCTTTAACCACTGAGATGGAGGGTTGACCTGGTGATCTTCTACAGTTGTATCAATGTCTGTATATGCCAGAAAACACTGGATAAACTCAGATTAAGAGCTTTCTGTTGTGGGAGGATCAGCTGTTTAAAGAAACAAATGTGTAATTTTAGAGAAAATAGCAGTTTGTAGAAATGAGGTAATAGTTTAGGGGCTTTATTTTGCCGCCTTGTGAGGCCTACACAACAGGTGAAATTCTTGCCTGTCACAAATTTGCTCTGGAGGGCAGCAATTTAGGGTCTGTGGTGATAGGACAAGGGGTAAGGGAATCAGGAGACGTTTAGATAGGGTATAAGGAGGAAGTTCTTTACTGTGAGGGTGGTGAGGCCCAAGGAAGTTGTGAATGTTAAATCCCTGGGGGTGTTCAAGGCTGGGTTGGACAGAGCCTTGGGTGGCATGGTTTAATGTGAGGTGTCCCTGCCCATGGCAGTGGGGTTGGAACTGGGTGATCTTAAGGTCCTTTCCAACCCTGACTATTCTATGATTCTGTAGAGTTTGTTAGAGGCAATTAGGAGGAAACAGTTGTTAAAGTTACTGTAAAATAGTAATTGTAGCCCTAAAGGTTGGGTAATAATCTGGGGCTCAGTTTTTGCTATCTGCACTATATATAGAATCATAGAATAGTTAGGGTCGGAAAGAACCTTAAGATTTAAGATCGCCTAGTTCCAACCTCTGTGTATTTTCTTTAAGGAATGCAGGTGTGTTTCACAGACTGAGGGATCTGTTGATAGTTGGAGTACTGTGTATGCACTGGGAGTATGCATACAGTTCTAGTGTCTCCAACGTAAGAAGGACATGGAGCTGTTGGAGCAAGTCCAGAGGAGGCCATAAGGATGATCAGGGGCTGGAGCACCTCCTGTAAGGAGACAGGCTGAGAACATTGGGGCTGTTGAGCCTGGAGAAGAGAAGGCTGCGTGGAGACCTCAGGAAAGCTTCCAGTGTCTGAAGGGGGCTACACGGATGGTGGAGAGGGACTCCTCATCAGGTGCTGTAGTGATAGGACAAGGGGTGATGGGTTCAAACTGACATAGGGAAGATTTACCTTTGGTATAAGGCAGAAGTTCTTTACTGTGAAGGTGCTGAGGCGCTGGCAGAGGGTGCCCAGAGAAGCTGTGGCTGCCCCATCCCTGGCAGTGTTCAAGGCCAGGTTGAACACAGGGGCTTGGAGCAAGCTGCTCTCGTGGAAGGTGTCTCAGCCCGTGGCAGGGGTTGGAGTTGGAGGAGCTTTAAGGTCCTTTCCAACTCAAACCAGGCTGGGATTCTGTGATTAAGTCAGGCCCTGTTCAGTCAGAAAGCTGTAGTAAATTGGCTTTGACTCTTTATTGAGGAGATTTGTGGGGGGGTAGGAAATATCCGTAGTTGAAGGAAGGGTTGGTAGCTGGTAACTAAAGACATGTGCCTTATGATGAGAGGGGTTTCCTGTTTGCCCTTGGTTTGTCATCCTGTAACATGGTAAAACATTAATACGCTTCAAGATGTTAATCAGCAAACACTGTTTGCTTGTGCAGCTTGGTGCATCCTTAAAACCAAGTGGTTCCTTAAGGTCAAATGTGCCTTTGCTTTGATTTTGTTGATGCTTTATCCCAGAAGACCCTGTTTTCTTTTTGGTCCTTCCCTCTGAGCAGCGTCTTGATTTCCATTGCTTGACAGGTATTCTCAGTTCATTCCCACAGCTAATACCGACTAATGCTCTCTCACCCAAGGTGATGTTATGAGCCTTCTTAACATGTGAAGAGGCTTCTACAGCATGTTATTAATGAGGTGGAACTTGCACCCTGATGTTCTTTTGTCTACCCCATGGCGTAGTTCAAAAGTTGTGTCAAAAAAGCAGTTGCAGTTCTAGTCTTTCATCTTGCAAGTGAGTAAATATTTATTTAGACCCACTCAAAAGAAAACCTCATTTAAAGAAAGATGGTATTTCTAAAAGGTCTTGGTTTGGGATGGAAAGACTGTGTATCTTGTGCCTTGTTATTTGTATCCTATCTAAACACCCTGCAAGGGGAGCTTTGTCTGTCAAAACAGTCAGTTCAGATTTTCTCAACCCCAGTTTAGAGCAAGTTCTTTTAGGGTGTGCTGACAGTTTTTATTCTTCAGGGTTGTGGTGGCTGCCAGCTCTTGGTGTGTCCCTCTTGATGTTGTAGTGGCCATAACTGAACACAGCTGTTGAAACAATACACACTGCTTCGTTTGCTTTGGTCCCTGCATGGGCTTATGACTTGGCTTTTAAGCCCTTCCTGCTAACATTACATTGAAGTACATTCTGTGTTGGGAGTCTTTTCAAAAGCTATCCTATTCGTATCCTGAGCTGTCTTCTGTACCTGTTCCACCTTATGTTTTAAATAACAGGCTCTTTCAGTCTTTCTGCAGCACTGACCACACATTTTGAATGTGTAAAGAAGGAAGAGGATGCAGAAGTGAAGAGTGTGAACGCTGTGGGCTTGCGTTGAAGGTCACTCTTGGTCTTATTTGTCTCATTGGTTTTGAGCTCTAAAAACAGCAGTATAGATGTTCTGCATGATTATGGTGTACAAAGAGAAGGTTTCTTGTCCCTGCTGAGCAGTTACCAGCTCTTAACTACTACTTAAGAGCAATGACATAGAGTTCTGAGTTGCTTCTTGGTGTAAATTCAGTTACTTAGTGAGGAAAGAGTTTAGTGAGCTAGCTAGTAAGCGATGTGAGGAAAGATGGACTAAAGGATGTATCTACTGTTAGGAGTAATATATATGTATGTCTCCATTTTAGTTTTCTCATTTCTATAATTAGTAATCTTAATTATTTTCTTGGTTTAAGGAGCAGGTTGTGCCATAGACATGCTTTTAGTTCTAACATCAACTTCACACCTTGTATTCTTCAACTCTGGGTTTAGCTCATGAAGGCTGCTTTGCCTTCAAGTAGCTGGGGAATAATTATACTTCAGCATGGGCCGTGTCAAACTGGAGATGTTCCTTATTCTTCCTCTTTCACTTTCTCATTATATCAATTAGGGAAGACTCGATGCTTTTCAGACAACATCTTCCATTTGCTGACTGTCCTTGTTGAACCTCTCAGTGCAGTAAATTGTGTAAGTAAGCAGGTGTACGGATGACTGGAGCACAAGTGTGATGGGGAACGTCTGAGGGACCCTAGGGGGTTCAGTCTGGAGCAGAGAAGGCTCAGGGGGACGTTATGGCTCCCTACAACTGCCTGAGAGGAGGATGGAGCCAGGAGAGGGCTGGGCTCTGCTCCCAAGGAACAGAGACATGGGACAAGGGGCAACTGCCTCAAGCTGCACCAGGGCAGGTTTAGATGGAGCTGGGGAACAATTTCTTCCCCAGAGGATGTTCAGGCACTGGAATAAGATGCCCAGGGCAGCGCTGGAGTCACCATCTCTGGTGAAAGCTTCTGCGCAGCTTTTCTTCTCCAGGCTGAACAGCCCCAGTTTTCTCACCTCTGCTTTTCAGAATGCTGCTTCCTGACTGTTTCAACGGAGACTGTTCCATAAAATTTTTCAGGTCAGGATCAGCTCTGACCTCTTCACAAGCTGGTATTTATTGTGGTTTTATGTGGCTTTCACAGGAGTTTTCTAGCCTGCTTCTTTATAACCCACAATAGCTCTGGAAGAATTTAAGCAAAATCCTTTCAACTATTTCAGCATTAAAGCAGGGTGCAAAGATTAGTTACCAACAGAGATGTTAACTACAACAAACCTGCTTGTTTCAAACTTAACAGAACTGGCCTGCAAGGCCAGCTCTTGGGGTCTCTATATATTTGTCCCAAGTCACAGAGGAACCTGGGGTTCTGCATGTGAGGCTGAGGGGTTGTGGATTTTTCTCTGTTCTTAAAGACAAAAGCTCTAGCTCAAAAACCAGAATCTGTGTCAAAATATGAAATGTATTTGGCCAAAGTGAGCATTTTATTAAAGCAAGCAGGGATAAGGACAAGGGGAATGGCTTTAAGCTGCCAGAGGGGAGATTGAGATGAGTTCTTAGGCAGAAGCTCTTCCCTGGGAGGGTGCTGGGGCGCTGGCCCAGGGTGCCCAGAGAAGCTGTGGCTGCCCCATCGCTGGCAGTGTTGAAGGCCAGGTTGGACACATGGGCTTGGAGCAAGCTGCTCTAGTGGAAGGTGTCCCTGCCTGTGGCAGAGGTTGGAACTGGATGAGCTTTAAGGTCTCTTCCAACCCAAACCAGTCTGGGATTCTATGATATTAATAACCTGATCTTCACAAGTCCTGGTGTCTGAGCTGCTGAGTGTGGTAGATCAGCAGTGAAAATGGGAAATGGGGGAAAATGGTGCTTGGCTGAGTTCTCATACAGTCGGGTTTTCTTACATTATGATTTCTTTCCCAGGATCATCAGATTCTTGTAAGAGAATAACAAAGTGGTTGAGATGGAAGAGGAGTCAGAACTCCCAGTGCTTGATTTTGCTGCTCATTAGATGACCTTGAAGAAATCATTAGGAAATTCCATGAATACTTAAGGCTATCGGAGGTAGTCACTGTTCTCTTGTGGTTTCACGAACAGGCCAAACCTTATGTTAACAGCAGCACACTTCTCTTTCTTGTTTTGACTCATTACCTCTTCTTCCGTTTCTTCCTTCCCCCCTTCATCTCTGCAGTGATTTTTATTAGCGGTACCACCTTGTTAGACAAACAGACCCAGTGAATACTTGTTACCTGAGTTCCTCAGAGCTGGAAGGAAGCAGAGAGTGGTGTTTGGGTCAATTGAAGCTGCTAAGAAACTGCAGTCTGTCTGCTTTGTCCTGCTTTTGTGCTGGGCACATCTGTGCAGATACAGTGAGAGAAATTAGTTTGAAACTTGTGCGAGTTACTCTAACTTCTTTCTTTGCCAGCTTTTCCATAGTTAAATTCTCTGACCTTCACTGTGAGACAGCAGAAATGCACCAGGAAACATTGTGTGGAAACAAGTGTCTGATGCAGAAGGTGGTGTTTTGGGCAGAAGTAGTGGAAGATGATGCTACCTTCCTGTTGGGGGAACTAAACCATGAAGGGACCAGGCAGCTTCAGTCCTTTATATCTACCAGATCTTCTGAGGTTTAGAGTTCTGGGATCATTGAATGGAAAAGCAAAGTATTAACAAGGTTGTCGACCAAAATACTTTATTCTGTAGCAGTCTCACTTGTGTATGGCCTGTGGTAAATCTGGAGACGTTCCCAGGAAGACACAGAATGGGAACAATAGGTACATCAAACAAGATCTTCAGAATGGTGTAGTGGCAGGACAAGGGATGATGAGTTTAAACTGAAACAGAGGAAGTTCAGGTTGGAGATAAGGAAGAAGTTCTTCCCTGTGAGGGTGCTGAGGCACTGGTGCAGGGTCCCCAGAGAAGTGGTGAATGCTCCATCCCTGGCAGTGTTCAAGGCCAGGTTGGACAGAGCCTGGAGTGACATGGTCTAGTGTGAGGCATTCCTGCCCATGGCGGGGGGGTTGGAACTGGATGATCTTAAGGTCCTTTCTGACCCAAACCATTCTGTCATTCTATGCAAACCAAGTGCTTGTCTTGAATAAGAGACCCCTGACTTCTGGAAGAAGCTCAGCACATATTTCACATTCCTTGTCCCTACAAGCACTTGTCCAAAGCCCCTCTCCAGCTTTCCTGGAGCCCCTTTGGGCACTGGAGCTGCTCTAAGGTCTCCCCTTAAGGAGCCTTCTCTTTTCCAGGCTGAACCAGCCCAGCTCTCTCAGCCT
This sequence comes from Ara ararauna, assembly GCA_028858755.1. Lineage (NCBI taxonomy): Eukaryota > Metazoa > Chordata > Aves > Psittaciformes > Psittacidae > Ara > Ara ararauna. The sequence continues at coordinate 131,588,714 of CM054378.1, read as the reverse complement.
GGCTCCAGAGCAGAGCTGCTCCAGCTCTCAATAGTCTGTTCTATTTGACTTTGGCTGCTGCTCTGTCCCTCTTGCATCAGCACAGCTGCTTCTACAGCCACATTGAGAACCGCATTGAGGAACTGTTCTCATGAAACCAACCCAGCAGAAGAGCTGTGGTGAGTGTTCATCCAGCTCAGTTCCCCAGTGTGATTCGTGGAGCAGCTGCACAAGTGCTCCTTTTTGGTGGTACAAATAACTTGCACTTATTTGCAGTGGTGCAAATAGGCAATGGAGGCTGTCAGCAGGGAATTTGACTGATGCTGGTGAGACATGAATTACAGCATCTTGAGCAAAAATGATATGAAATACATTGAATAAGGGTTCGAAAATACCCTAAAATAATACTTAGTTTGTCACAGAGCAGCTGTAAGTCCTTGAGGTATTTTAGAGCCTATTTGAATTGTCTTTTGGGTATGTCTTTAGCTGATGGTGTCCTGGCTACAGCTGATTATCTATGGTCAGGAGAGGTTAGTGATGGAGGTTACTCTGAATGCGGCCTCTGTAGAGTTCTGAGGAGATCTGAATTCTTCAATATAATATCAGGACAGTGTATGGAGGTTTATTTTCAGGATCCAAGTCTCTCTCTTGTCATGACCTCATAGTAAAGAATGTGAGCAGGAGAATTGTCCATTAACTGGAAACTTGTTCCTTGTCAGCTGGGCTAAATGGACAAGTAGTGGGACAGAAGGGAGGAGGAGAGGGATCATTTAAGTAGACATTCATTACCTGTTGCATTCTGAGTCCTGATCTGTGCTGTAGTCTCACAGCCCTAAATGTACCATTCTTCTTCCGGCTCCTTTGGGAGAACTGAGACTTCTGAATTTGGGATCAATTCCAGACTTTGAAGGGTGCAAAGGTGTCACAAACCATGGAGACATGGACCCAAACCTTGTCCAGAGGTGCAGGTGTTGGTTATAAGACTAAACCTTTTTCCAAACCTGATTACATGTAGTGAAAGACAAGAAAATGTTTGGCTTTGCTTGGGGGCTACTTCATTGTAACATACTACTTAAACCAGGCACACAGTTAGTTTGCAGTCCTAAGAAGATGTGGAGAAGGTTGCTTTGTAGGATGCTGTGTGAGCTGCTCTTAGGTTGTAAAGGATTTAATGTGTGTGTGTATATATACATGAGCATGGTATAGGATTGATCTGTGTGCTACAGAAGTTAATTAAAGGACACATAATTAAATGGCACATAAAACCACTTCTATAATTTTTTATAGAGTGCAATGTATGTTCAAAGCCATTTCTTAAGGAGTGCTTAAGTTCCTTATAAAAATGGCCAGTGAAACTACACAGCTTTAAAGTTAGATTTGAACTAATGTACAAGATCCATATAGCTTTTTTAAGGGAAGCTTAATCTTTCTGTTGGCAATCTTGATACCAGTTTCTAACAAAATAGCACCTTGTAGTTGAGCGGTGAAGCAACTTGGAAGTTTGTGGGTGGTTTTGTGTGGGTTTGTTTCTTAGAATCCCAGACTGATTTGATTTGGAAGGGACCTTAAAGCTCATGAAGTCCCAACCCCTGCCATGGGCAAGGACACCTTCCACTAGAGCAGCTTGCTCCAAGCCCCTCTGTCCAACTGCCAGGGATGGAGCAGCCACAGCTTCTCTGGGCACCCTGGGCCAGCGCCTCAGCACCCTCCCAGGGAAGAGCTTCTGCCTAAGAGCTCATCTCAGTCTCCCCTCTGGCAGCTTAAAGCCATTCCCCTTGGCCTGTCCCTCCATCCCTTGTCGAAAGCCCCTCTCCAGCTTTCCTGCAGCCCCTTTAGGCACTGGAGCTGCTCTAAGGTCTCCCCTTCAGGAGCCTTCTCTTCTCCAGGCTGCCCCAGCCCAGCTCTCTCAGCCTGGCTCCAGAGCAGAGCTGCTCCAGCCCTCGCAGCAGCTCCATGGCCTCCTCTGGAATCACTCCCAACAGCTCCACGTCCCTCTTGTGCTGCTGCCCCAGAGCTGGATCAGGACTGCAGGGGGGGTCTCCTAAGAGCACTGCAGAGGGACAGGATCCCTTCCCTGAGCTGCTGTTCACACTCTGGGGGTGCAGCCCAGCACACGGGGGGGTTCTGGGCTCAAGCACACACTAAAGCCAGATCATGGGGAGCTTCTACTCACCCAGCACCCCAAGTCCTTCTCCTCAGGCTACTCCATCCAGTCTCCCCCAGCCTGTGTTTGTGCTGGGATTTCCCCAGCCCAGGGGCAGGACCTTGCCCTTGGCCTGGTTGAGCTCCATGAGGTTCACATGGTCCCACCTCTCCAGCCTGTCCAGGTCCCTCTGGATTCCATCCCTTCCCTCGGGTGTGTTTTTAATCTTGTATTGTATGTTTATCCTGGAGGTTTGTGGTTATCCCATCTCAGCTTTGTTTTTAGTGTAACTCAGACTTTGCAGGAATGAAACTGGTGGTTTTGAATCTGTCACATGAACAGAAATGTAATATTCCTCTTAAAGATTTCCAGGAAGGAAAAGTAAGACATCACTGAAGTGATACCAAGTGGTATAAAATGTCATTCTAACTGTTATTCTAACACAGATGATGGCCTTTCAACTCTCATAAAAGCCTTTTAGGACAAGCTGCAAACAGAAAAGTTGCCTTTTGGTTTCAAAAGCATTTTGAATCCTTTTGGTGAGTGTGTTTCTTTGAAGGTGGATCCAGACTTAGAAACTTTTGGGAAGCATCAGTATGCTGTAAAATGAACTTTGTGGTCAAAGAATGCACTAACCTAGTTGTTTGAGGCTTGTAGATGGTTTGTGGTGATCTGGAAAGGATAAGCAGCCACTTGTCAACATCCTTGTGGTAGATGAATGAGAGTAGATTGAGAGATTCATTGGGAGAATGTGATACCGAAGGATTTGGGGAGAACTTTGTATGTGTGAAAGGGTGGTTTGCTGAGTGTTAGGTTCATGACAGTCTGTTTTAAGCCTGCGTGGGTTTTCAGAGTTAAAATAAGAAGCACAGCTAAGAAATGAGTTAAGAATGAGTGGAGAGTCTGTGTTAACTTGTTAAGCTTAACAATAAATTTGTAATCATAGAATAATTAGGGTCGTAAAGGACCTTAAGATCATCCAGTTCCAACACCCCTGCTATGGGCAGGGGTGCCTCACACTAGACCATATTGGCCAAGCCCCTGTGTCCAACCTGGCCTTCAACAGTGTCAGGGATGGGGCAGCCACAGCTTCTCTGGGCACCCTGTGCCAGCGCCTCAGCACCCTCCCAGGGAAGAGCTTCTTCCTTATCTCCAACCTGAACTTCCCCTGTTTCAGTTTGAACCCATTACCCCTTGTCCTATCACTACAGTCCCTGTCGCTCCCTTCAGACACTGGAAGCTGCTCTGAGGTCTCTATGCAGCTTCTCTTCTCCAGGTTCAACAGCCCCAGTGTTCTCAGCCTGTCTTCATATGGGAGGTGCTTCAATCCCTGAGCATCCTTGTGGCCTCCTCTGGACCTGCTCCAACCGCTCCATGTCCTTCTTATATTGAGGACCCCAGAACTGCACACAGTGCTGCAAGTGGGGTCTCATGAGAGCAGAGTAGAGGGGCAGGATCACCTCCTTTGACCTGCTGCTCATGTTCAGTACTTGTCAAAGTTAAGGCTGTCATGTGCTTTGAGCCATAGCTGTTGGGAACTTGGAGGGAGAAAGGGGGATGGAGAGAGATTGACTCAATCTGAGGGTTTTCATTCATGATACAGTATTGTAGCCAACTAACATAATGCTGAAATCACTTAAACTAAAGATTTTAGTGCCATATTCAAGTGTATTCACCCCAAGAGAAAAGGACTTTGTTATCTGAGCAGATGGTAGCTGACAGACATCACAGCTTCCATTGTGCCCTTTGTATTCCCTGAAAATCTGGATATGTCGTTCTGATATAATTCGATGGTATGTTTTATTTAAGGCTGTGGTAGCAGTTTCCAGGATTACTGTGAATTCAGGAAGCTGTATCCAGCTCTGGGTTAGGTGTTGGTTTATGTTGGAGCTCTTTGCTAGTGCTTGTTGAACGTAGCTTTGCCTTGGAAGTGTTTCCAATGTGATGATGCAGAATACCTGGGTGGTGCTGCTGCTGTTTGAAGCTCAGTGTCTCACATATTCACTTGAAACTGCCGGATTACTTGGGGTGATTTAGACATGAAGAACAGAAAGCAGGTACAGGACACAAGTGTGAGTAATAGGTCAGTGTTGCTTAATCTGAGCTCATAGGTGCTGGTGCTGCTTGGCCAGACAGTTTCAGAGAATCATAGAACGGTTTGTGTTCGATAGGACCTTAACATGATCCAGTTCCAACCCCCTGGCATGGGCAGAGATGCCTTCCACTGCTATAGGCCCCTTCCGGAGTTCTTTATCTGTTTTGTTTTGTTGTTTTACTAATTTTCAGCGCCGGCTTCGCCACCTTCGGAATATCGCTGCCCGGAACATCATCAACAAGAATGGCTATCGCCTCTTGGATACGTACTTCACTCTGCACTTGTGTGATAACACCAAGATATACAAAGGTAAGCCAGGTTTTCACTAGTTAATCCTTGCGTTCCTGTGATACAAATTCTCTGCCCCTTTATTGCTTTGACTACCCGCTGCCATATTTGCATCACTTACACTAAATAGTGGAGAAGAGCTCTTTAGTTTCCTGAGCTTCCTAAAAGCTTTCAGTTAGCAGTCAAGGAAGCAAAACAGATGACACATTTAGTAGAGTCTTAAATCAGCTTCTTATTGTTCTTTGCTCCTCTCCCCTCACTGATAATTTAGGAAACTTGGGAACTTCCAAGAGCACAGAACAGTTAAAGCTTTTGGAGCCTTAGTTGCTTTGTTGGGGGAATAGTGTCCTGCTCTGTGCCTACCAGTTACTTTACAGAGCAGAAACCAGCACTTCTATTATCAAAGTTTTCCAAAAATAGACTTGTCAGCCAATGACATGAAGCATCCAGGCATCTGTTCTGCTTTTGATAGCTGTGTTTGAGTGTTGGATCTCATTCCCCTTTAATGCTTTGCTTTCCACTACAGTTCTTGACTGTGGAGAGATGTTATTAAAACTATATTTTTAACCTCCTTTTTGATACGCTCAACAGTTGGGGGGTGAATTTTAGTTTTCTCCGGATCTTTATTTTCAGCAAGTGTAATTGACCTTTGCTTTTCTCCAAGGTTTAAGAAGCATGAGGATATATAGCATGAGGTTGCAGCCTGGACTTTGTGGTTGGCTGAACCTCTAACTGATCACTACTTCCACAGTCTCTCATGTAAGGGGCTGTCCTGCACTCCATCAAAACTTTAGTCCATTGGAGTCCAGGGATATGGGGTGCTGTGCAAAATCTATATTACAGCCTCCAGAGCTCTCTGAAGCCCCTTCTAGTTCCTTTTTGGGCTGGAAAAGCCAAGGTCCCTGTGTCAGCAGTTGCTTATTTCCATTTAATACAGGGTCCTTGGCACATCTGTGGGGTAATTTGGCTCTTCACTCCCTGAGCATCTGGAACAGGTCATAGAATCATAGGATAGTTAGGGTTGGAAAGGGCCTCAAGGTCCCTCATGCTCTTCAGGGAAGCAGTGCAATGAGTGCTACACTCCTCCAGGAAGATGTGGCGTGACAAAGAAGTCATTTTTCCAATGTCATCCAAATATTGTAAAGTACTGGGGCACCCCAGAAACCAAAACCTCAGTAAATCTTGAGAATTATCTTGGGTATAAAGGTGAAATGCTGAGTTCAAATGATGACATCTGATAGCGAAGTGTGAATACTTCTAGTTCAAAGCATCCCTGTACTTCCAAGTCTTCCTCATGAATCTGCTCCTGATAAACCAGACCCACTAGCATTTGTCTTACATGAGTGTTATTTATTTTAGTCTTTTCTGTTCTATAGCCATGTTTAAACTAATCTAAAGGTGTTTTTTTGCTCATTTTTTCTTTAGAGTTTTATAAAAGTGAGGTGATCAAGAATTCTCTGGTAAGTTACTTTAATATTGAAACCTTTCCTTTTAAAATCTCTGTATTTACTGCAGTAGATTGATTTCTCTGCTGAACACCAGCACTGTTAAATGTGTATTTCCACTCTTTAGTTCTGGTTGGAGTATCCCATTCTCCTTTTCAGGTTGTTCTCACAGGGGCTGGGGTAGTGAGTTACTGACTAGTAGGAATGTGTGTTGGTTTTGTCTTTCGGTCCTCTTGCAAGATAGAGCACTCCAAGGGTAGAGTGTTTTCATGTGAAAACTTCAAATTAGGCTTTAAAATATGCATTCATTTTCAATATTAAGAACACCAACTAGGATAAATACCATTAGCTGTGTTCTTACTGGTTTAAGTCATTTCAGTATCTGAGATTTGTATGTGCCATAACTCAGGTTTGTTTGCAGTTCATCTCTTTATTTGCCATTCTTGGTGTTAACAGAAATAGGTGCTTTTATTTAAACGTCTAATCAAGAAGCACTTGTATGTTACTTTGGGTGTACAGATTCAATAGAAGCTCAGGTTGTGCAGTGGTGTAGAAGCTGAGGCCGTGTTTGCAGCACCCCAAACAAAGGGACAGTCAAACAGTGTTGCACTGATTTCTTTGAACATCTCTCTATTGTGGGAGTGAATGGTAAGGAACAGGTACATGCACATATATGCATGTACATTCTTTGAATAGCTTTAAGAAAGTGAAGTTGAAAGCATCTTAGAGTTTCTACATTTCCCATTTTGGGTCAGTGAAGGGCCCAGAACTGATGAGGTTCTTACAGCAGATGAGGGGTAGGTGTCTCTCTGGGTGGAAGATGTTGCAGATACTGGGTAAAGGAGTTTGAATACCTGCATGAACAAGATAGACCAGCACCAGTTATAGCCCATGAGCTGTAAATGCTTTGAAAAGCTCCTGGATGGAGAAGCAGCTCTCTACATCCTCAAGCCTTACTTATCCAAGAGACAAGTTCTGTGAGACTTCAGGATTTTGAGGTCTGCCTGTTCTAAATCAGGACAAGGAATGACAAAAAGGGAATCTAACCAAAGGCAACATGAGGGGGAATGTCACAAATGTAAATCAAAGATGTCTCGAGCAAATTTCATACATTGTCTATGGGTATTTATTAAAATGGTATTTTTGTGCTACCAAATATCCCTTCTCCTTAGGAAAACTCCATGAATGTATTCCTTCTGCAATACTTTATGGGTGGCTTTGCTCCTCCCTTCTTTTCAGAGGCATCTGACTCTAAATTGGCTAACACCAGTTCAGAGATGGTTGGCCTGTTCCAAGCTGCTTAAGCACTAGAAGGAAGAGCTTGCTGTATCATGGGATGGTGGTGGGTTCCCACATTTGTTTTGGAGGAGTTACCATTTCTGGGTGTAGCAGAGGAGGGAGATGTGTATAAAAAGCTCTTCCCCATTTCTGCATTAGGACACCCTGTGATTTATGGCCTGTGGAAGTCCTAAAGTCAGTGTCTGTCTCTTGGCACTTGTAGTGTTGTTGGATTTACTCGGTTGCATCTTGGCCAGTTACGACAGTTCCATAAATCTTTAGTTCTGTGTTATCAGAGATGAGTGAAAGTTCTGGGAATGCCTCATGTTTGCAAATCTGAGTTCTAGGGGAGTAGGTGCTAGCAGTTTAGTATACTGGCTTTATAAAGCTTGAGATGCAAGTCTGCTCTCTTGGGATGAAGAGGAGCTCTTGGAGGCAACATTTGAGGATTGCGATCAGCGTCAGTCAAGGAGGAGAAGAATGTGGGCAAACATGTCAATAATGCAAACTGAATTATTCAGGAATAGATCAGCCCTTTAATCTTAACTTTTGCAATGTGAACTGTACTCAGAAGCTCAGTTATAACTTGGAAAGTCACTTCCACTTGTCAAGTTCCTGATTTGGTTCAACTGAATGAGTCAATTCTGAGTGAATTCTCCAACATTTCATAATGGAAGGAAGCAGAGCCCACTCTGAGTTTCTGAAGTGCTTTACAGCATGAAGCTTTTAACCCAGGGATTCTCTGTAGGAAACAGAATAAGGAAGCAGCAGAGCCTTTTGGCTTCAGCCATGTGTGAACCTTGAAATAGCTGGTGGGTGTTATTCATATGTATATATATATATATTTAATATTTGGCATGGACTTCACTATGTCCTGCATTGTTTAGTTTGAGTTGGTTTTATCACTATTTACCCACAGAATCCGACATGGAGGAGTTTGGACTTTGGAATAATGCCTGATCGTCTCGATACCTCTGTCTCCTGCTTTGTTGTGAGGATCTGGGGTGGCAAGAAGGAGCACTTCCAGCTTTTGATTGAATGGAAGGTCAATCTGGATGGGTTGAAGTACTTGGGCCAGCAGGTAATGTGATACCAGTTTATTCTCAACTTTTTACTGAAGGAAACAAGATACCTGGATGAACAAAAACGTGGAAGGCTAAGAAAGGAAATGAATACATTTGATGGGCATGTTTTAAAGTTTGATTGCAGAGATTCATGCTAGGTTACCTCTGAGCTTTGAATCTCAACTGTTTTAAGGCACCACTCTTGACTGATTCTCTCAAATGGTAGTGGTTTAAATTGCAGCGCTTCACTTCAAGGAAGAGGTGTTGTGATTGTATGTCTACTTCATAGAATCCCAGCCTGGCTTGAGTTGGAAGGGACCTTAAAGCTCATCGAGTTCCAGCCCCCTGCCATGGGCAGGGACACCTTCCATTAGAGCACCCTGTGAGGGTGCTGAGGCGCTGGCACAGGGTGCCCAGAGAAGCTGTGGCTGCCCCATCGCTGGCAGTGTGGAAGGCCAGGTTGGACACAGGGGCTTGGAGCAAGCTGCTCTGGTGGAAGGTGTCCCTGCCCGTGTCAGGGGTTGGAACTGGATAAGCTTTAAGGTCTTTTCCAACTCAAACCGTGCTGTGATTCCATGATTTTGTCTGCTATGACCAGAGAACCCTCATTTTTAGTATCATTATGTATCTTTATGTGCAAGCTAATTATTCTTAAGACTTATTTCTCTGATTGGTTTCCTGGTCTCCTTATTTTTGTCAGCTGGAAATGCAGCAATAGGAAGGATGCTCTGGCCAGTGTTTCTAATTTCACGGTAGAATCACTGGACATACTCGGTGCCATATTAAACCTGTGAAGCAAATGCATTTTCTATGGATAAATTCCATTTTCACTTAGTTTTCCTGTGCTTCTAGAATTGCAGGTGCTGAAAACTGCTTTTGACTGTCAGAGCATTCCATGCTTGTGTGCTGTATGTGGTCTGTAAAGTCATACTTAGGTGACTGTAATGATTTTTTTCTTTCTCTTCTTACAGATACATGCAAGAAACCCCAATGAGATTATTTTTGGTCTCAATGATGGTTACTACGGAGCTTCATTTGAGCAGAAGGTAAGGGCATCTTGGTACTTCTGGCTTGTTGGTGCTGCTGACAAGCTGAAATTGAACTTGGAAACTGACATTTTCACACTTAAATACACACGAATGCTTCATTTTGAGAAGAAACACTTTTTTGGCGTAACATATAAGCACTGTTACTTTGCCTTTGTGGTGTGGGCATCTGAGCTGTTTGGGAAGGCAGAGACTGGTATTTTAAGTCCAAAAACCCCTTGTTACTGGAAATAAGATTGTACTCTTTGAAGCAGATGTTGCCTTTAAGCATAGAACATTCTGAAATGGTGTGGTTTTTAAGACTCATTTTCGTGGCAAATAGAAAAGCATGTGAAGTTTTAGTTATCAGTTTTAAAACTGGAGTTTGTACCTCTGAAGTAGGAATCTGTTTGCTCCATGTTGCCACTGTTTCACACCATGGTTTTTGTTCTCCAAAGACTCCACTGGACTGTTTGTGCTTGTTCAGCCAATATTGTGGCTGCAGCCACATTAATCCTATGGCAGTGCTGATTACTACATTGATGCTGAAAAAAGCTTAAACTTGCCTGTAGCAAATAGCACAGCTGATAAGTGGTTGGGTTTTTCTTAATCCTAAATTGCCAGTGGCAGTGCTGTGGTATAGATAGGTTGTATAAGGAGTCACTGGCTGGAAAGGAGATGACTCCTTGATGCCCAGCTGCAGTTTCTGCATTAGCCACAACCAGCAAATCCAGTCTTGTGGGGGTTTGAATGGAAGTGATGGCTTTATAGTCAGCAATGTACAGATCAGATAGTTGGAAGAAATCCTTCACTGTGAGGATAGTGAGACACTGGAACTGGTTGCACAGAGAAGGTGTTCAGCTGGGAGAAGGGTCCAGGGAGACCTTAGAGCAGCTCCAGTGCCTAAAGGGGCTCCAGGAAAGCTGGAGAGGGGCTTTGGACAAGGGATGGAGGGACAGGCCAAGGGGAATGGCTTTAAGCTGCCAGAGGGGAGACTGAGATGAGCTCTTAGGCAGAAGCTGTTCCCTGGAAGGGTGCTGAGGCACTGGCCCAGGGTGCCCAGAGAAGCTGTGGCTGCCTCATCCGTGGCAGTGTTGAAGGCCAGGTTGGACACAGGGGCTTGGAGCAAGCTGCTCTAGTGGAAGGTGTCCCTGCCCATGACAGGGGGTTGGATTTGGATGAGCTTTAAGGTCCCTTCCAATGCAAACCAGTCTGGGATTCTATGATATGGTGCCTCTTGCAATGTGATGCATATTGCAATGTATAGGTCACACGATTATTTATGTGGAACTTTATTTTTTGTGGGAAAGAATGTGCTATATGGCCTGTGGCCAATGCAGTTGTGTCAGGAGATGTTGACCCGTGACTCTGCCTTTCAACATGTTCTATATGAAAACAGCCTGTTGAGGCAGGGAGTGTGCAGGGATTGTGGTACTCAGAGTGTGGCTGCATCACTTGGAAAACCAGCTAGTGGATGGGATCAGGTGGAGTTAGTGCATACACTAAGATGAACGCCTGTTTTCCTACAATCCATAAACTTTGTTACAGTACTGCTGGTGGTTTGACCTACTTAGAATTCACTTTATCATGTGAAGAACCAGTTCTGAATCTGTGGTGCTGCTAGGAGTTTGTGCGACTATGATAGGGAAGAGCTCAATATGTGATCTTTGCAGTGTGAAGAATTGCTCTTTGTCACTGTTTCAATGCCTCTCGTGCAGAGTGTACCCTTTCATTGCTTAAGAATGATAGAAGGGTTTTTTTGTAACTTCCAGTAATTTGTTCACATCATTCACAACTGAGATTGCTTTGATCCTTTAAACATGTTTCAGCATGGAGAAGGAGTAGAGCTTTATCTCATGTCACTGAATAGGCTCTCAAATCTGAACCTGAAGAATGGCAGCCCTCTAAACTGCATTCTTCAGTATTTCTGTGCATGGAAATTGGGCAGTCATGGATAATAAAGGTCAGGAAACCGTACTCCGTGTTTAGAACACAGTTTAAGTGATAGGTCACTAACACCTTTATAGGTAAGTGCTGTTGTAAGCCAGACTTGAACTTGGTTTTATTACCATCATACATTGTTTCTATCTACTGCACATAAAAATGTGTGAAAAGAGATTTAAAAGACCTTAAATGCAACATTATTTGTTGTCCTACCAAAAGTGCATGTTAAGATGGAGGAGGTTTTGATTCTTAAATTAACGTTCTTTCTTTGCCTTAAGGATCACTCAGGTACCCTGAAGAGCAGTCTTCTCCAGGTGGATCAGAACTGTGTTCGTAACTCGTACGATGTCTTCTCTTTGCTTAGGTAAGGTGTTGGAGAATATTCTGTGTAGCTCTTGGTAACTTCTTTAGCATGTGTATAGAAGGAGCCTTTCCAAGTGTAAAACCAACTCTTCTGGATTGGAATGTGCAGAGGAGATACACAGGTAGTGCTGATGTACCTCTGGTAGCAAGGAGATGGGCCTTGAGTGTGTATGCTCCTTGGCTTCTGCCATGTGGATGCTTTAGTGCTCTGACATGGAGCTGGCTGTGGAAGTAGGCTGTGGGCTTGCCTTGATAATGTCAAGATCATGGAGCTTCTTTGTTGGAGGGCTTTTGTGGAAAAGCCCTTGTCCTGGTTTCAACTGGGATAGAGTTAGTTTTCTTCCTAGTAGCTGTTGCAGTGCTGTGGTTTTCATCTCGAATGAGAGCAGTGCTGGTAACACACCGATGGTTTCGTTGTTGCTCAGTAGCGCTTACCCTGACCAAGGACTCTTCATTCTCTCATGCTCTGCCAGTGAGGAGGAGCACAAGAAGCCGGGAGGGGGCAGAGACAGGTCTCCAGACCCAAACTAGCCAAAGGGGTATTCCATCCCACAGCATGTCATGCCCAGGATGGAAATAGGGGGAGTTGGCTGGAGGTGGCCAATCACTGGCTATCTGTTAGCAGGTGCTGAGCAATTGTATTGTGCATCACTTGTGTTTCTTATTTATTTCTTCCTTTTGTTTTTTCCCTTTATTGCTATTATTATTACTACTACTATTATTATTATACCTTATTTTAATTATTAAACTGTTCTTATCTCAACCCATGCATTTTACATTTCTTCCAAGTCTCCTCCCCATCTCACTGTGGGGTTGTGTGTGTGAGTGCCTGCCTGGTACTTAGTAACCAGCTGGGGTTAAACCACAACAGCCTCATTCTGTTCTCCTCAACAACATTAAAACTTAACTAAATTAGAACTGGAGAGGGGGAGAAGCAACTTACCCAAACTTAGCTTGGTAGAATGATGCTGTAGTTGGAACAAAACGGCTACACACCTAAATGTGTGTGGTTTGTGTCTTTTTAAATGTTGAATTTGAATTGAACTTACCTTTTTTTCTGCCTTATAATCCAGAAAATAGGCACTGCACAAAGTCAGGACCCTGTTACTCTAACACCAGTGTGGTTTAAGATGGGTATGGTGACTGCAGTTTTGGGTGGCTCCTTAGGTGTCAGGTGGTGAAACCCACTAGCATAAAAGTAACTAAAAAGGTCTTTTTCAGATCTGCTTTAATTATAACAGCTCAAGAACATCATGTGTGGGAAAATAAGAGTTTTTAAACGCTTGCTAGTAGATGGGTTTTGAGGAGTTCAAAAGGCATTTAACAAGACAGGTTGATAACTTCAGTTCTACAGTAATAGCAATAGACATGCTACAAAGGAAACCCTCGAGAAGGAAGTGTTTCATATGCTTTCAAAAGTCTTTGGAAAAATACCTTTGTGTTTTATCAGTTGAAATAAAAGTTGGATGCCTTTGGTAGTGTTAACAGTAGGTGTCACTGTTGCTTGTGAAGTGGAGGCCGTGATAGAAGATGTTAGCTCTGTGTTGCCTATTCAGAAGTCTTTGTCTTACAAGCTCTCTTAAAACTTAAATGTGCTATTTCTTGGTTGTGTGAAGCAGGTTTGAACCAAAAAGTGCATTCTAAATGTCTGTCGCCTGTACTTTTAGTGCAAAACAACCTGGGTGTGTGTTACAAACTTCTGGTTGCGTTCTGGCAACCCATCGTCTGTTAGAAGAGAACTCAGCTACCACCTAACAATAAGTCTTTTTTGAATAGAATGGAATGTGTGCTGGTCATCCTGATTGCTTCATTGATGTGTTTTGGTGGGTTTCCCACATTTCTTTTTAGTACGAAGCACGCTCACATTCACTATTACACCAGCTGGTCATGACTTGACCAGCTTGAGCCTGTCTGAGCCTGTCTAACCCTGTCTAATCTGAACTGTGGTCCTCCTGAAAGTGTCTATCATAAAGCTAACAAGAAGTGAAGATGTCAGCTTTGCTAAAGCTCCCCTTGCTGGATGCTGTTTCAAAACCTCCATACCAAAGGTGAGCACTTTGTTTGGTCTTGGGAAGGTTCTTGAGAGCCCAGGCATCATCTCGTACAGTTTCTAGGTGTGCTGTTGGGTGTAGCTCTTGTTCAAGCCCTGCCTCTGAGCTGAGACATTCACTTTTTGCTTTGTCCTAAAAGGAACAGGGGTTTTTATCCAGGCCTCACCGCCAGACCTGCTGCTGATTATGTCTCAGTGAGTTCTACATCTTGTATAGGAGTACATCTTGCATTGTCTAGTTCCATCAGAAGTTAACAGTTATCAGTTGTGACCATTTCTAGGTGCTCTTTTTGCCTGTTTCCTCCTTAGCTAAGAAGGCTCTTCAGGAGCTGAGGCAAAGTCTCGAATCCTTTCTATGGATTTCTATGGGTCCAAACTTAAACAGGGAAAGTTCAGGTTGGATATAAAGAAGTTCTTCCCTGTGAGGGTGCTGAGGCGCTGGCACAGGGTGCCCTGTGAAGCTGTGGCTGCCCCATCCCTGGCAGTGTTGAAGGCCAGGTTGGACAGAGGGGCTTGGAGCAAGCTGCTCTAGTGGAAGGTGTCCCTGCCCGTGGCAGGGGCTGGAACTGGATGAGCTTTAAGGTCCTTTCCAACCCAAACCGTTCTATGATTCTGTTCACTCCCACATTAGCTCTGCTGTTTTACAGGTGCAGTTTCTCTACTGCTGCTTACCTTTGACATCAACCTTAAAACACTGGTGATAGTGTTTATTTCTTTTACAGCAATCTTTAGTCTCTTCTTGTCTGGTGTCCCTTTGCTCCTACCGAGCATGTTGGTTCCCATCTCCTCCAGCTGAAGTCCAGGCTTGAGTAACGATCCCATGAACTCTTTCCAGTGATGGTTTTCTTGTGACCATGTTCCATTTACAACCTGAAGAGAGAGATGGGCATAATTTGAGTTGTGATTCATTTGACAGGACGTGTACTTGGGGAGGAAATGAATCTCTGTCTGCCTGCTTCTGTCCATTGGTTGTAAAGAGAATAGGGAGGTGTCTGTGCTGTAAAGGTTTGCATCTGGTCACATAAATCCCACGTTTTGAAGACTTTCTCATGATATGATGCTTGTCTGTAGTAAAAATTCACAAGCTGCACATGTGGTTTCCTAATGCTTCCATGGGACATGTGAATACGAAGAACAGCTTTGTCCTGGTTTTGCTTAAACTCCTTAAAACCAGGAAGCAAATCCTAGTGGTGGTGGTGTCTGTATCCCAGTTATTCCAATGGTATCATTCTGCCAGGTGGGATCAGCTGAACAGTGTGGAAATCATGGAAGGGTTTGGGTTGAAGGGACCTTGAAGCGCATCCAGTTCCAGCCCCTGCCACGGGCAGGGGCACCTTCCACTAGAGCAGCTTGCTCCAAGCCCCTGTGTCCAACCTGGCCTTCAACACTGCCAGGGATGGGGCATCATCATCGTGTGAGATGAGCATCTGAGAGAGAAGGTTTTACCTCCACCCTCACCTCCAGAAAAACTGCAAAATGAGAACTTCTATGGTCGATCTCTCCACCAAACCTGTTTTTTGGGGAAGAAACGATTGAATTTTTGTTTTTACTTCTCAGAAGAAGTGAATAGCTGAAACTCATGCAGCTTGTGAATAGGCCTTAATGAAAAGCATGTGCTTGGCTCAAATTCTGTTGATTTAAAGAAATTAGTTAGGAATGCCAGAGCGTGTGAACAGTAGAAAATGGTTTGAGTGTTGGATGAAAGTCGTGCCTGTGTGCTCGGATGCTTAATGACTCAGATTTACAAGTTCATTAAGCAGGAGGAAAAGTTTAAGTACCCACAGAGCTGAGCTTTACACAAGGAAAGTTCTCAGCACCTCTGCAGCTCATGAGCCTTGTTTTGGGGCAGGAACAAGATCCTCA
Source organism: Ara ararauna (assembly GCA_028858755.1). NCBI lineage: Eukaryota > Metazoa > Chordata > Aves > Psittaciformes > Psittacidae > Ara > Ara ararauna. Next base: position 131,573,177 of record CM054378.1, on the reverse strand, counting down.
GGCAGATGAAGACAGGCTGAGAACACTGGGGCTGTTCCGCCTGGAGCAGAGAAGCTGCATGGAGACCTCAGAGCAGCTACAAGGATGCTGGAGAGGGACTCTTCATCAGGGACTGTAGTGATTGGACAAGGGGTGATGGGTTTAAACTGGAACAGGGGAAGTTCAGGTTGGAGATGAGGCAGAAGCTCTTCCCTGTGAGGGTGCTGAGGCGCTGGCACAGGGTGCCCAGAGAAGCTGTGACTGCTCCATCCCTGGCAGTGTTGAAGGCCAGGTTGGACACAGGGGCTTGGAGCAAGCTGCTCCAGTGGAAGATGCCCCTGCCCATGGCAGGGGTTGGACCTGGATGAGCTTTAAGCTCCCTTCTAACCCAAACCATTGTATGATTGTATGAAATGTAGTGCTGCTAAGCAGTTGTTCTTGCCGTATAGACATGATAAATGTTCTCCCAGCCTTTTGTTTTAAAAAGGGCTGACAAAAATGAACCACCCCATTGGAAAGCTTAAAAGGTTAAGGTTTTGTCCCTTGGCCATCTTGTCAAATTTCCTGAGGAGAGGTCACTTAAAGGCATTCTAAATATTATGTTGCTGGTGGTAATAGGTTAGAGAGTAACATGCTTCACCTTTCACATCACACTCAGGATGGGCCAGATTCATCTGAGGTCATGTTCTGGACATGTCTCCATAATCAAGCTCTCGGCACGTTTGCAGCACTAATGGGAATAGGTTTATATTTAGGATTCTCTGAGTTTTCTCTCCTTTCTTTAAATAGAGAAAAATAGACCTTTCAGTATGAAGTGGTGTTGGGAAGATGGGATGTGCTGGCAATTGGTAAAGGAAGGGCTTAAAATCCCATATATTAGAATTCTACTTCAGTTCCTAAGTATAAAAGCTAATATCTTGTATTCTGCAACAGCTTCTTACGGTATTGTGACAGAGCAATTAGCCTGCTATCAGTTTGTATGCTTTTATGTATGTAAGAGCCTCAAATCCTCCCAAATTCTGCCTGCAGACAAAAAGTGCTCTAAGAATTAGTGAAACATGCCCCTTTGAAGGTTTGTTTCCTATGTTTTTCTCTCTCCAGTCAAAAACTGCATTCTCTGTGGTTTAACCATTTCTTCAGCAGCATGGATGGCATGCTTGTGCTCTTTAGCCAGCCAGTAAGTGCAGATTGAAAGCATTTTGGTTGTATCCTGGGCTGCATCAAAAGGAGTGTGACCAGAAAGTCGAAGGAGATGATCCTGCCCCTCTACTCTGTTCTTGTGAGACCCCACTTGGAACACTGTGTGCAGTGCTGGTGCAGGAAGAGAAGATGCTCTGAGCTGTTCCCTGACTGTGTGGGTTGTACAGCACCTACCCCATCCCTGGCAGTGTTCAAGGCCAGGTTGGACGGGGCTTGGAGCAACCTGCTCTGATGGAAGGTGTCCCTGCCCATGGCAGGGGTTGGAGCTGGAGGAGCTTTAAGGTCCCTTCAGCCCAAACCAATCTGGGATTCTATGGTGATAAACCCATAGGTGGGTCATGCAAAGCTGTTCTGACTTCTGAGCTTCCCTGAAGTTTCTCTGTTTTCATCCTCATCTCCATGAAAGAAGTGAGGCTGTGCAGTGGGTGGGATTCAGCCTCCAGCCTCTGCAGTTCTGACTGCACGGGAATAGAGTGTGGCTCTTCTCTACCCTATTCCTTTCAGCCTGCTGGTACTTGCATAGAGATAAAAGTAGGTAGGAAAGCTTAGTTTTATTTTTATGTTAAAATATGCACTGCCAGGTCTTTCATTTGTAGCTTTTTCCTTTGCTGTCCTTTCCTCACAAAGGTTCCCGACTTATAAATGCCACCAAAGCCTTTCTAAACACCGTAGTTATGGATGTTCATGCAGTAGGAACAGTGCCACATGCTGAGAAGATGACACTTGAGAGTGGCAGGAGAAGGTTATCACCTTTGATGCTCTTGCAGTGCCTTGCTTTTGGTTTTCCTATGAGTGTCTCGGCAGTCAAATTGCTGGCTCTCAAATTGCAGACCTTCAGACTTTAATCCTGTTGCTGTTCCACCACCGTCTCCGAGCAGATACGGAAATACACCATCTCAAGCCTGGAATGGGCAGTAGGAGTCCTCTTAGCCTGACTTGTGCTTTTAAATCAGTAAGTTCCTCCGCTAAAACTCCCCTTCGCTAGTGATAACTGTGATTGCTTTCCTGCAATGGCCAGCCTGGATGTTTCGAAACTAGGAAGCATTTCCACCTGGAAGACTTGGCTCTTTGTACTGTGTAAGCAGCCAAGACAAGGCAGGCATCCCCTTGGCTTGGGACATGAAACCCCAGGTGGCCTGAGGCCAGCACAAATAAACACAAACTGTAATGGGACCCCTTGAGTGCCTCTGTATGCTTCAATAAGCAGCACTTGCATAGATGAACACTACAACAAGTGTCATCTCTCTTGGCTTAAAACCCACGGGGGTTGGAATCGTGGGGTAGTGTCTTCCTGGGATGGAAACTGGGATCTGAATTTTCTGAAGAGGTTCCTTGGGGGTGTTTATCTGTGGAATCAGACTTTATGGACAAATCCGTTCACAGGCGTTTCACTTGTGTGGTACAAAGCTGTATGGAAACTGAGGCTAATCAGTCATCACTAGAGTCAGTTTACAAGGCTGACTTTTGCCTGGATCTGTAGAAGGGAATGACATGGGTCACAGCAAGTTGAAACAGTCCATGAAGCATGGGAGAGAGGTGGGGGTTTTGCATGTTAACTGCAAAATTAGCAGTCTGCTGCTGCTGCATTTATCTTCAGCTTTCCTAGTACACCATAAGGAATGAAACGCCTTATGGTGGCAGATCTTTAGCCTAAGCATGATAGGCACGTTGCTGGCTCTTAATCAAGTTTGGGTTCAGAGCTCTGTTTAAAAGAGGAATGACACAGAGCTGTCATGCAGAACTTCATAAATAGCTTTATTCTGCTGCTTTATTTGTGCTGGTGCGTAAAAGACTGTACCAGTGAAGTGATGTTCAATGAGATTAGATGTCATAGAATCAGCTGGGTTGGAAAAGACCTTTTAAATTCATCCAGTCCAACCATTCCCAGCACTGCCAAGGCCACCACTGACCCATGGCACTGAGGCCCCGTCTCCATGGTGTGTGAGCACTCGCAGGGACGGTGACTGCAGCCCTGCCCTGGGCAGCCTGTTCCGATGCCTGAGCACCCTTTGGGGAAGGAATTGTTCTTCAGCTTCATCTAAACTTGCCCTGGTGCAGCTTGAGGCCGGTTCCTCTTGTCCTAAATCCTTACGTGTTTATGCCCTTTGGGAATTGGATTTGCGTGGAACTTACCTTTGTACTATATAGACTGTCTTGAATGTGATTCTGTCTGTTGCCCTGACTTACCACAAACTGATAAGCAGCAGTATAAAGAACAAAAAGCAGCTTCCTTTTGTTATTTGCCACAAGCACGTCTGTTCCTTGGGTAAAAAAAAATCAAGCCATAAACCCACCCCAGAACTGGAGTCGAGTCTGTGACTTGGAAATAAGAGGGTTAGAGACAGCTCAGGTTTTGTGACTTCATTTCTGCAAAACATGGTTTGTGCTTCACATGAAGTCTCCTCTTCCATTCCTGCCCTGTGTGTATTGAGGGTGATCTGGAGAAGAGAAGGCTGTGTGGAGACCTCATAGCAGCCTTCCAGTGTCTGAAGGGGGCATATAGGGATGCTGGGGAGGGACTGTTCGTTGGGGACTGTGGTGATAGGACAAGGGGTAATGGGTTCAAACTGAAACAGGGGAAGTTTAGATTGGATATGAGGGAGAAGTTCTTTACTGTGAGGGTGGTGAGGCACTGGAAGGGGTTGCCCAGGGAAGTTGTGAATGCTCCATTGCTGGTGATGTTCAAGGCCGGGTTGGACAGAACCTTGGGTGGCATGGTTTAGTGTGAGGTGTCCCTGCCCATGGCAGGGGGTTGGAACTGGACGATCCTACGGTCCTTTCCAACCCAAACCATTCTATGATTCTATCTATCTACTAGGTAGTTTCTCATGCTGGAGGCCAGGACCTCCCCTGCTGCCAGCCTGCCAGATGTGTTTAGACCTTTCCTTCTCCATTTACACATAGCTCAAAGCATCCACTGCTGAGGTGTCCACATGGATTTGGTTATGCAAAAGCTGCATTGGAGTCTCACACATGTAAGACTCAAACCTGTGTGGAAGGATGATGTGCCTGTGCTTCGGCGGCACTGTCTTGTTTGAGTTTCTTACAGCACTGGCCTCTCATAGAGCTTTAATGCCATAAATGAACAAGTCAGACTCGCATTTTCTTCTCCTCTTACTCCCTACTGTCTTCTCTCATCTTTTGACAAATTGGAGCTATGGGTTGCTAAGGAAATTGGGAAAGGGAGTGAAAGATCAGGAGCTTTAACTTATTCTTGTGGGAAAGCAGATGTAGCAAATGATGGTTTAAAGGGCTGTGTTAAAAGTATGTTATAGCTGGCTGGCATTCGCCGTAATCTCATTTCTGGGCTGATACAAAGTAATGTATGTTCCATTTTTTATATTTAATAGGAAAGTCTTGGATTACTTCTTTAATAATAGGTTTGGGTATTTTCCTTCTAGGATCCTACATCTTACTTATTGCCAGAAGTGTTCTGTTCGCTCTTCTAAATCCCTGGTAGTAATTCTCAGTTTAAATTTAGGCTCATTGTAAACTAAGGTTGTTCTGGCAACTACAAGCATAGGAGTTTATTTCTCTTGTGAGAAGTAGCTGGAGTATGGGACTGCTGTAATTAATGGATGTATTTACGGCTTAAAGTTGTGTCCATGAGCAATCCAGATGTGGCTGATAGAAGCAAAGAGCTATTTGGAGTGTATGATAGAACTACAAAATCCTGTATCAAATGTCCAATAAAGCTGAGAGTCTTTCATTAATGTAAATCTAAGCATATGTTAGCTTAAGAGGCACAACTGTCGCTACATCCAGCTTTCAGGTTTATAAAGACTGCAGCCAGGAATGAACTTGCTGTATAAACTAGTAAATCACCAGACTGATTCATGGCCAAGGGGGATATCTCAGTTGCAGGATACAGCGCGTTTCCTAAAGGAAAGTGCTTCAGCTGAACCTTCGAACGCTGCAAAGCTGAAAGAGAGCAAATGTGTTGTTACAGCACATTCCCCAGTTGTAAAGTCAAGTTGTGTTGGACCGCTGCATTGTGGAAGCTTGGGAAGTCGGGAAGGCTGCTCCTTCTTGCGAACAAGACACGGCTGGTATTGCAAAGAAATCCTATGTTAATAGTGAAGAAGTCCAAAACATGGCAAGTTTGTTTTCCCTTCCATGTCAGTACCCAGGTTGAATTGATTAGCAGAGCATCGTATACTAGAATTGCTTCAAATCTTACAGCCAAGGTAGGAAGTAGAGGTTTTTAGTGGGGGAAGGAAATAGTTCTGTCAAACTTAAAAAGCCTTGAAGAATTACCCCAAAGAGCCCAAATTTCAGCTACTTGGGATCTAGCATGTGGAGAGATGCTGAACTTTACCTACTGGGTCTTCCTACATCAAGTAGGGATGCAACTTTTGTTGGTCTTGGCTTACAGTACCTGGCTAACGGGTTTGTATCTATCCCACTAAACTTCCAAGGGGAGGGAGAGTATCTTGTTTTCTCTTAATCTCCCCACTTCAGAAAAGAAGGTAATGGGAGAATGAAGTAGAACAGCAGCTTCATGCATCTCCACCTCCAATCTCTGAGAGTTATATGGAATGTTAATGTCTGCTTGGCTTTCCAGTTCTTTCCCAGGCAGCAGCAAACTCACCTGAGGTTGGACCATTGCTCTCGGAGGCCCCCAGCAGCAGTAAATCTGTCCCACTTAATGTTCATGTTCCTCTGGTGCTGGCTGACAATGGCTGTGAGCTGCTGAAGAGCCATCAGAGCAGCCCGCTGACCCAGGGTGATGACGTTGTTGGCTAAGCTACCCCTTGAAGAAGGCTTGGGGCTCTACTCTGACTGGTTTGGCTTTCCTGACCACTGAAGGAAATCTGGTAGCAAGCCAGTGGCCTCTTAAAGCCCTGAATTAGCTCTTGAAGTGCTATGGAAGTGCTAATTTTAATAAGAAATAATAAAAATAGCCCTCTTGAACGATGTAAGAAGAATCCTACGTTGGCTGATAGCACATAGTTTATGCCATCAGTTGGCTAATTGTTGCCAAGTACTAAACCAATCCAGATTGTATTCAAAGCACACTTTAGGCTGTAGTGTTAGACTTGCATTCAGACTAGAAATGGGAAAAATCAATTATCAATTATCAAAAATGTGGTCAATTAGCAATGCAGTTTCTCTCCATTCACTAGGTATATATTTTAATGTAGATTTATGGCCTCAACTTGATCTCCATTCATGGGTACAATCATAACTGCATCCACCAAACTGTTGTGCATGCAGGTATGATGGCAGGGACACCTTCCACTAGAGCAGCTTGCTCCAAGCCCCTGTGTCCAACCTGGCCTTCAACACTGCCAGGGATAGGGCAGCCACAGCTTCTCTGGGCACCCTGGGCCAGCGCCTCAGCACCCTCACGTGGAAGAGCTTCTGCCTAAGAGCTCATCTCGGTCTCCCCTCTGGCAGCTTAAAGCCATTCCCCCTTTGCTGATGTTCCTGTCACTTAGTTTGCATTCCTGTTGCTGGATGACCAAAGTCATCAAAGTGTGGGGACCTTTTTGGCTGGGGAAGGGAGATTTCTGTTGATAGCTGCTGCTTTTGTGACATGAATCCCTTGAAGTTTTAATCTTGGAAGGGTTAACTCTGGATGTGGTCATAATCTTACTGTTACCACTTTAAAGTTCTTGGAACAACAGCGAATATACTGCGATTGAGTCAACCAGTATCAGTAAGATTTTTGTCTTGCGGTGTAAATGGTGTTATTTGGCATCAGGACAGCCAAGTTTTAACTGGATGGTTTTGTTCTTTATATTGCACAATTGATTGGATGATGTTTGGCTTAAAAAGAAAACAGTTTCCTATTAAAATCAGGCTTGATTGCTGAATTATTTTGTGTAGCAGCCTGTCTAGGTTAGGCATAGACCTTTAGGTACAGATTAACTGAATTGAAGTATTCTAAACTGTGTGCTGGTTTGAGGAGTCAGTCTGAGTTGGTGTTTGTCGCTTATACTCGGACATGGGTAGAAGTTAGTGACAGGCCAAGGGGAATGGCTTTAACCTGCCGGAGGGGAGATTGAGATGAGCTCTTCGGCAGAAGCTCTTTCCTGTGAGGGTGCTGAGGTGCTGGCACAGGGTGCCCAGAGAAGCTGTGGCTGCCCCATCCCTGGCAGTGTTCAAGGCCAGGTTGGACAGAGGGGCTTGGAGCAAGCTGCTCTAGTGGAAGGAGTCCCTACCCATGGCAGGGGGTTGGAACTGAAGGAGCTTTAAGGTCCCTTCCAACCCAAACCATTTTATGACCCTATGAATGTTAGTGGCACTGCTTGTTCGCTGTTGTCCATGTATCATCTGCTCTCCGTGTATTTGCTTGCTGAGTTACTGTCCTCACCCTGCATAAACTGGTGGGTAATGTGCACCGTTGAGTTGGGATGCTGGGGGGAGATGGTGTGAGAAGTAGTAATGCTTTGTGGTTACTCATGTTTGAAGCATGTAGCCTGGTCTAGCTGCATACATACCATTAAAAACCATTAGCCAAAGCCTTCAAATAATAATGCTTATAAATCTGGAAGAGATTAAAGAGTGTAGAAGGAAGGAGCTGTGTAGCCTCTTCTGTGTGCTCTCGTGCTTTGGTCCTTGGCTCACAGTAAATGTGTAGCCTTACTTTAGTAGAATTAAGCATTCCCGTGAAGAGACAGGGGTTAATTTTGGGTGAATGGTGATGGTCATTGAAACAGGCTTGGCCTTTTCATTACATCGGCCTGTCAAAGCACTGATATCATATGGTAGGATGCGTGTTTGTGGTTTTGCTGTTCTCATTAGACCTTAGTTATGTTCTTATCCCAGCAGCAAGGTTGTCTGAAGAGTATCCTTACAAAAGGAGAAGCCATTAATAGTGAAAACTGTGACTGGGAGGAGTAAGCTTGGGTGTGCATGCCTTAAAAGGCATTGTCTGCAGACCAACTCTCAGTTTATTTAGTGAATGCACTAATTTCTGCTCCATATTAACTTTAATACCTGTCTTAGACCGTTTTTTGCCACATTTTTCTTCTACCTGGTTTCTTTTTCCTCATAAATAAGGCAAATAATCAGTTTCCCTTTCACCCTGACTTCAGGGTTAGATCAGAAACAATCCTCGTCTTTTACACTTCAAGCATGGTTCAGCTCAGAAACCCACGTTTCTGTTGCAGAGGGATCCATAGGATATATGGAGATACTAAAGGGTGTTTTGTGCTCTTGGCCTGGGCAGCTGTGTGTTATCTAAAGGATATTTGCACTTCTTAAAGCTGGTTTCTAACAGTGCCCATGATAACTGGTGTGTGTGTGTCTTGATATTAACAGTGTTAGAACTTGATTACAGAGATTTCATGTCACGATTATCTGCTCTGTCACCTACAGCTTTGCTTATCAGCTTCTCTTGCATTTAACAAACGAAAAGGAGATTTGGTGGTTGATCAGATTTAAGCACTTACTGGTTTGCTTTGGATACTCCTTTATGTGATGCTACCTCCTCTAATGCTTCCTTTCTAACTGGAAGCTGACATCTGAATTCACATTACTGCTGCTGGGGTTAAGGCAGCTGATGCATTCATCCTGAGGACACGTGTTGGGGAACCTTTACTTCAGCTCTATCTCCTCTTTTCCTCACAGGCTTCACAGAGCCCAGTGTGCAATCAAACAGACTCAGGTAACCGTTCAGAAAATAGGAAGGGAGATTGAAGAGAAGCTGAGATGTACATCGACAAGCAATGAGCTGGTGAGTTTGGGTATTTAAAACCTCATTCTACAGGCTTGCTCGAGCATCTGGCTGGTGTTTTGACCATGAGCTTGTTTTTCTTCACGCTTGAAAATCGGTCTTTAAACCTGTCATTTCAAATGGGAACTCCTCTGAGAAGTAGAATGGAATGGATTTGAGATTTGTGTCTGTTAATAGACTGTTTATCCTATTTCTACCTTCGTTTTCTATAACTGCTTTGAAACTGTGAAAGCCTAAATACAGCGCAGTGCACAGGAGAGGTTTATCAGGAGAGCCGAACTTGGAATGATTTAGATAAATCTTGACAGGAACCTGTGGTGAATTTAGAGGGAGGTGAGTCTATTGCCAGTATCTTCTTGCACCCTGCTCCCTTAGAGTGAACAGAATTCCTGCAGAAGCTGTCACTCAAGTGACACATTCATTTTGAGCAGGAATTGTATGAGATCTCACAATAGCTTTTGACAGTTTGTTTTGCCTGTCCTCTTCCCCTCTCCAAAAGCATGTAGTGGCATGAGTTCCTGCTTTCTGCCCACAAAGGCTGAGCTCAGGTCAAAGCAGTGAGGTGACACAATAAGAGGGACTCAAAGTGACTCTGTGCAGTTCTGTTGTCCTCAACATAAGAAGGACATGGAGCTGTTGGAACAAGTCCAGAAGAGGCCACGAGGATGAGCAGGGGCTGGAGCACCTCCCGTATGGAGACAGGCTGAGAACATCGGGGCTGTTGAGCCTGGAGAAGGGTAGCTGCGTGGAGACCTCAGAGCAGCTTCCAGTGTCTGAAGGGGGCTACAAGGATGCTGGAGAGGGACTCTTCATAGAATCATAGAATAGTTAGGGTTGGAAAGGACCTTAAGATCATTCAGTTCCAACCCCCCTGCTAGGGGCAGGGACACCTCCCACTAAACCATGCCACCCAAGGCTAAGGCCAATCCAGCCTTGAACACCAACAGCGATGGAGCATTCACAACTTCCCTGGGCATCATCAGGGACTGTAGTGATAGGACAAGGGGTGATGGGTTCAAACTGAAACAGGGGACGTTCACATTAGATATAAGGAAGAAGTTCTTCCCTGTGAGGGTGCTGAGGCGCTGGCGCAGGGTGCGCAGAGTAGTAGTAAATGCTCCATCCCTGGCAGTGTTCAAGACGAGGCTTGGACAGAGCCTTGGGTGACATGGTCTAGTGTGAGGTGTTCCTGCCCATGGCAGGGGGTTGGAACTGAATGATCTTAAGGTCCTTTCCAACCTAAACCATACTATAAATCTATGACTTCATTATATTTGTCCTCACTGGCATGAGGCTGGTGCCTTGTCCAGGAACAGGCAAACATGGGATGTGAAGTTACTTTATTGCTGTGACAAAGATTCCGGGCTGGAGCTACATGATCCTTAAGGTCCCTTCTGTGGCCCTGCTGCCACACTGGTGCTTATACAGGCCAGGATGCTGTTGGCTTCTTGACTGCCTGGGCACAAGCTGCTCATGTTCAGGTCCATTAATCAGGACCCCCAGGTCTTTTTCCGTGAGCAGCTTTCTAGCCACTCCTCCACAGTCAGAGCAGAAGAGATGCATCCCAGAGGAGGACACAGCTGAGTTTCTCTCCTTCCAAAGCAGCAAAATGCTTAGGGCCTGTGGTAATCAAGAGCTCTGGCAGACACTGGTCTTGTCCTATTTTTTCCCTTCTCTCCTATCACCCCTTTTGTGGTACTATTTGTGTGCAGAAAAACTGCTTTATTGTTTAAAATGTGCTTTTCTTCCAACAGAAAAAGGAGAGTGAATGTTTACAGCTGAAGATCCTGGTGCTACGCAATGAACTGGAGAGGCAGAAGAAGGCCCTTGGTCAAGAAGTAGCCTTGTTGCATAAGGAAAAAAGTACTTTACATGACAGAGGTAAGTGTAAAAATGCTGCTATTGCAGATATTCATCATCCACTGATCAGAAGAGCAGTAGCCTTGCTTATAGTCATGGTGGCCAACATGAAGGTGCTGGTTTAGGTTGGTTTTTTACCTGGCTCTAACGTGCTTCTGTTTTAGCTTTATCTGATGTTTGCAGCCAGATACAATCTCTTCACCATCTGTGTTATAATGAACCCTGGACAGGAGATTGTGTTCTCCTGTTTCTAAAGAGCTTTTTACCATGACACGTCTCTAAAGCCATATTGTATCGGTGCTTAATTAAACTGTAATGAGAAAATCAGAAGAGCTGCACTGTAACGCAGTAAACAGCACCTTGATGCAGGCACATTATCATGTCATAAGGGTTGTTATCATACCTGTGATTAGAATCCAATTTTAAGTGTTGGAAGGCAAATATCCCTCTTAATAGTTTGTAAGTGAAAGGTGACATGCTCAGTTGTCTTGATGTTTCCTTTTACTGGGGAAGTGTCCTATAGTGGTAAAATCTATGTCAGTGTCTCTTTGGAGCTCCCCAGAGACCAAGCTACAGGGAAGTTTAATCTTCTTCCAGGGCTTTTAAAACTTAGTTAAGTCTACAATAATTAATCACTACTAAAAGTGAGGGGTTTTGTCATTTACTTCTGCCTCTGAAGAAAGCTGGAGAGGGGCTTTTTACAAGGGCCTATAGGCCTGTTGGAGCAAGTCCAGAGGAGGCCATGGAGCTGCTGCAGGGGCTGGAGCAGCTCTGCTCTGGAGCGAGGCTGAGAGAGCTGGGCTGGGGCAGCCTGGAGAAGAGAAGGCTCCTGAAGGGGAGACCTTAGAGCAGCTCCAGTGCCTAAAGGGGCTGCAGGAAAGCTGGAGAGGGGCTTTGGGCAAGGGATGGAGGGACAGGCCAAGGGGAATGGCTTTAAGCTGCCAGAGGGGAGACTGAGATGAGCTCTTAGGCAGAAGCTCTTCCCTGTGAGGGTGCTGAGGTGCTGGCCCAGGGTGCCCAGAGAAGCTGTGGCTGCCCCATCCCTGGCAGTGTTCAAGGCCAGGTTGGCCACAGGGGCTTGGAGCAAGCTGCTCTAGTGGAAGGTGTCCCTGCCTGTGGCAGCGGTTTGGAACTGGATGAGCTTTAATGTCCCTTCCAACCCAAACCAGTCTGGGATTCTATGAATTTCTCCAGTACTGTGGACGTGAGGGGGGCAGGTGTCAAAGAAGAATGAAGTTATATTGCGTGTATTTGGCTGGTGAATGGTGTGTTAATGCATGGAGAGCTGTTCCTCCTCTGCTGTCATTCCTTTGTTGGCAGCATCACATGGAAAACAGGCATCTAAAAGTAAGTGGAGGGTTATTGCCAACATTTGTGTCAGTGTCTACATTTATGAAACTTCAGATAGCCAAGAAAATATTTGATATGATTTTTTTTTTCCCTGATTCCTCATGTTTAGGAAATGCATTTGAGAGTGAATACCAGAAACTTCAAGAGCATAATGAATCCCTGCATGAATTAAGAAAGGAATGCACTGCCAAGAGGTAACAGGACCGATGCCTTTTCTGCTCTTGGAAAGGAAATACAAGTTTGAGAGGAGGCCATTTGGCTCCTGGCACCAGATTCTTCCTAATGTCACCCCAAAGCCTCTGTTCAGACATACCTGCTATGATTTGTAGGTATCTAAAGTGATAATTGAGAGTGGCAAGTTCAGACATATCTGCTATGATTTGTAGGTATCTAAAGTGATAACTGAGAGTCACAAGTCTAGAAGAGCACAGACGCTTGGTTGCATGTGTAGACTATGGTAAAGAGTTTTAGGTGTGTTTTAGTGTAACAGAGCTTGAGTAATTAATTGTCATCGGCAAAATATGCTTATATGAGGTACAACTGAAAATGCAAAGTTACCTTTGTCTTCTGTATTTTCATTGGGGTGGAATTACCTTGCTTTTTTGGGAGAGGGGAGGTGACACTTGGGAAGATGCAGAGGGAATACGATGGTTTGGTACCTTTCCTTAAAGCCTTATGTAGAAACTAATGGGTTTGGGATCTCTTTCCCCAAAGAGAACTGTTTCTGAAGACACACGCCCAGCAGACTATTCGATGCAAGCAACTGCTGTCAGAGCTTTCCTACATCTACCCTATTGATCTGGTATGGTTTTGACGTTCTGCTTGATGGGAAATGAACCTCCTATTTATCACACTGTGAGCAAATACCATGTTTTATTCATGATGAAACTTGCTCTTCACTCATGCTGGTTTTTCCCAGCTTTTTCTTGGATTTGGTCCCTGTATTGGGACTTATGGGGGTAGGACTTATGCCAACATCTCTCAAACAGTCTCCACTACAAGAGGAGAATAGCTGTGTTTTAATGGATGCTTTCCATTCTGTTTACCATGATCTAAAGTAACCCTGACAGTAAGCTAGCTGAACTGTAATGGAGTGCACATAAACAGATGTCAAAGTAGAGCTCCAAAACCTTTATACAATGAACTAAGATGAAGCTCTCCTTTTTTCTACATGGCATTTATTTCTGTATTATATAAAACACAGACTAAAATACGAACTCACTCCGAGTTTAGTTGAATATTTAGTTTCTTCTCTCAAAAAATGCTTTGTTGCGATGGGTTTTTATGTGCAGGTTTCTGTGTTCTGGGTGTTCTTGTTCTGTTCTCATTGTTGGTTTTTAACCTTACAGAATGATCAAAAGGATTACTTTGTTTGTGGAGTCAAGCTTCCTAATTCTGAAGACTTTCAAGGTAGCTGCATGTTCTTAATTCAGTTGTTACGGTTGACACTGCTGCTAAACTTCATGGAATTAAGTAAACTGATAGGAATGTCTTAGATCCAAATACCTGACTGAAAAGAGACTAGAAGTAAGCTTATGGATTATTTATTCCCAATTCCTAGTACAAAGGGGGTTACTGTTGACATTTAGAAAAGTACCTCAGTATTCCAAGACTCAATACTAGGACGCTGGAGCAGGTTACCCAGAGAGGTTACAGAGTCTCCATGTGGAGTCTTCATCCTTGGGGATGCTCAGAACCCAATGGGACGCAGTCTTGCGCAGCCTGCTGTAGCTAATCCTACACTGAGCAGGGTGGTAGGACTATGCAGTTTCCAGAGGTGCCTTCCAAATCGGGGGATGCTGGAAAATACTTGTCTGACCTAAAATTCCACTGTGGCTCCTGGCAGTCCATAAACCTGGATGGGACATTGTACATGAATCCCCATTCAGTTTGCTGTAGCTGCTGGTGAGCTTACCAATAGATATCTTGATAAGGAAGACTTTAAAGCTGGAGAATGTAAAGTATTTTAGAAGTCAGCTTCTAGTTTAACTGTCTGTAGTCATCCTGTTGCAGAAGCAAATATTCCAACCCTGACTGTTCTATGATTCTATGTAATAACACCTTTCTATGTAACAGTTGTACAGGTCAGTACCTGCACATGAGCCTGCATGCAGTCATCTACGAATGTTTCACATGCCATTTGTTTGTACAAATGTTGAATGGCTTTAAGCTGTCAGAGGGGAGATTGAGATGAGCTCTTAGGCAGAAGCTCTTCCCTGTGAGGGTGCTGAGGTGCTGGCACATGGTGCCAAGAGAAGCTGTGGCTGCCCCATCGCTGTCAGTGTTGCAGGCCAGGTTGGACACAGTGGCTTGGAGCAAGCTGCTCTCGTGGAAGGCTCTTGGAGCAACCTATGGCAGGGTGGTGGAACTGGATGATCTTAAGGTCCTTTTCAACCCAAGCCATACTGTGATTCAAAGTTATGCTCTCAGAGCTCAGTATGATTTCATAGTTGTGGCTGAACATCACTGTAAGCTTCTTGGAGGGTCCTCTGTTCAGCTGATTTTACAGGACTCCCTTGTGCCTCAGAAAGGGTGATTCTCACTTTGTATTGGTGTGTTCCCTGATAAAGAACTAAAATAGAGCAAACAGAAAGGAAAAACCCTTAAAGGCTGAAGGATGTAATTTGAATTGCCAGGCCTGTGTGTATTCCCCCTCAGGTGAAACTTTAAGATTACAACCCTAAATGTTCAATTGAAAATGATACTTTAAACCAATGGGTTAATCTAAGTTCTTGCAGTTATTGGCAGAGAACAGATTTCATACCCTGGGGTCGGTGTCTCTCCAACTGATCTCACTAATGAATGGGGTTTGGAGGAATGCAGCTTTCTCTGACCCCGGTCATACATGTCAGCTCCATCTCAGACATGCAGAAAGCTTGAGGCTTCAATTTTGTCTTGGGGATTGTGTTTTGCTTTTCCCATTTCATCTCCACCCTCCCCTACTCAGCAAGTGTTGAAGAGTCATTTTTAGCTTTGAGAGTGGAAAATTGGAAGGAGAACAGGTTATTACCCATTTTATATTGCTCTTTAATGGAAGAGGCAAATGCAGTGAAGTGCAAGCAACTGTAAGACAGCCTAAATTTCAGTCTTGCACCTCTTCTTAAGTTATAACTTCTGACAGCTTCATTATTGTATCGTTCTCTAAGCAATAATAATATCTGAAGGGGGCTACAAGGATGCTGGAGAGGGTCTCTTCATCAGGGACTGTAGTGACAGGAGAAGGGGCGATGGCTTCAACTGAAACAGGAAATTCAGGTGGGATATAAAGCAGAAGTTCTTCCTTGTGAGGGTGCTGAGGTGCTGGCCCAGGGTGCCCAGAGAAGCTGTGGCTGCCTCATCCCTGGTGGTGTTCAGGGCCAGGTTGGACAGAGCCTTGGGTTACATGGTCTAGTGTGAGGTGTCCCTACCCATGGCAGGTGGTTGAAACTGGAAGATCAAAAGGTCCTTTCTGACCCAAACCATTCTATGATGAACTTGCACTCAGCCTATGCTTGGATTCAGTTGATTACTTAAATAATGGAATCTTTTTGGTTTTGACAGCAAAAGATGATGGAAGCATTGCCGTTGCCCTGGGCTACACTGCTCACTTGGTGTCAATGATATCCTACTTCTTACAAGTGCCACTCAGGTATCCAATAATCCACAAGGGCTCCCGGTCTACAATAAAGGACAACATCAATGACAAACTGACAGAGAAAGAGCGAGAGTAAGTATGGTTTAAATATGCTTATGTGCTTTATCAAAACAGCAAAACCCCCTGGAACAGTTCTGGGTAGTCTGAAGGGACACAGAGTTTGAAGTTATTGCTGCTTGACAGGCTGAGAAAGTTGGGACTGTTCAGCCTGGAGAAGAGAAGGCTGCGTGGAGACCTCATAGCAGCTTCCAGTGTCTGAAGGGGGCTACAAGGATGCTGGAGAGGGACTCTTCAGCAGGGACTGGAGTGATGGGACAAGGGGTGATGGGTTCAAACTGAAACAGGGGAAGTTCAGGTTGGAGATAAGGAAGAAGCTCTTCCTGTGAGGGTGCTGAGGCGCTGGCACAGGGTGCCCAGAGAAGCTGTGGCTGCCCCATCCCTGGCAGTGTTGAAGGCCAGGCTGGACACAGGGTCTTGGAGCAAGCTGCTCCAGTGGAAGGTGTCCCTGCCCATGGCAGGGGTTGGAACTGGAGGAGCTTTAAGGTCCCTTCCAACCCAAACCAGTCTGGGACTCTATGATTCTCTAAAATCTAGTGAAATTAATACTTTGCTTTAGCACAGAGGATTTTGATCAACTGAAAAAGAGCAGTGTAAGCTGTTCCATACTGTAAATCAACTTAATTCTCAATGAGGAGTGTTTAACTTGTTCTGTAGTCATTGTCTTTCAACGTGTAGCTATGCTATTGTTATTGTTATGCTACCAGGAAACAGGGTCTTGCTGTCCTTAAATTCACTCTCCGCATCCTCTCTCCTATGTTTTGGCACTTTGCCTCTTTCCCACTGTCTTTGCACCTGTGTGCTCTAATGTAAAAGTAGCTGCAATTGTTGGTTAAGCTTTACTTTAAAGCCTGAAACCACAGAATTCAAAGGAACTTAATGCTGACCATCTGTCAAGGCCAGGTCGGATCCTGTCTGTGTGTGGATGGTGGCAGGGTGAGGATCATTGTTATTCCATAGGAAACGTTTGCGAAAGTAGGAAAGGAAATGGCTGAGGGGAAATGAATTTATGGAAAGTAGCTGTGTGTGATACAAAACCCCTTTTCTCTTTGGAAATATGCAATCAAAGTATTGCATTAATTCCTAATGGTCCAGATCAAGTTGGAAGGGGCTTCTTGTGCACAGTTGGCAGGATCAGGATGCTTGGAAGTGTTTGATTTCCATTTGAAGCTTAGTGACCATTGGCAAGCAGACCTTTGAGTTGAACCCACTGAGGTCTTCAGTGAGTCTATATAGAATATAGAATGATGTCTTACAAATATAGAATTTGTATAGAATTCTATAGAGTTCTATAAAAATAGAATGATGCCTTACAAATGAATTCTGATACCATTTCAAGAGCTTGTCCAAACACTTCCTGGGTAGCTTTACATGAATCTGGTTTGCTTCAGTGTAGTTCTCTCCGCGTATGATCAGACTCTTTCCTGTGCATCGATTTCAGAAAGGTAGAACTTAGAACATTTCTGTCTCTACTCTTGTGAGACCTCACTTGCAGCACTGTGTGCAGTTCTGGTGTCCTCAGCATAAAAAGGACATGGAACTGTTGGAACAAGTCCAGAGGAGGCCACGAGGATGATGAGGGGACTGGAGCACCTCCTGTATGAAGATAGGATGAGAAAGTTGGGTCTGTTCAGCCTGGAGAAGAGAAGGCTGTGTGGAGACCTCAAAGCAGCTTCCAGTGTCTGAAGGGGGCTACAAGGGTGCTGGGGATGGATAGGGACTGTAGTGATAGGACAAGGGGTAACGGGTTCAAACTTAAACAGGGGAAGTTTAGATTGGATATGAGGAAGAAGTTCTTTACTGTGAGGGTGGTGAGGCACTGGAATGGGTTGCCCAGGGAAGTTGTGAATGCTCCATTGCTGGCGGTGTTCAAGACCAGGTTGGACAGAGCCTTGGGTGACATGGTTTAGTGGGAGGTGTCCCTGCCCCTGGCAGGGGGTTGGAACTGGATGATCTTAAGGTCCTTTCCAACGCTAACTGTTCTGTGATTCTATGATTCTATGATTCTATCTGGAAAATAGATTTCAGAGGAGTGGAGCTGCTTGTGTGTGGGTGTAGGAAAGATTAAACCAATTTCCTGTTGTCTAAGACAGATTGGAAGGTTTAGTCCTTCAGGCTGCAGCCTCCCAACCCCTCCTGACTTAATGCTTCATTTCACAATAGGCTTCTGCAAAGGAGAAAGTTTTTAGCTAAGTCTCTGCATCCCTCTGGGGCCACTTCCTTGTGTTCTGCAACGCTTTATTCAGGATTAGCTCCTGCTGAGATCTTCTGTTCCTGGCTTTTGGAGAGTCAATCCCACCATCTCTCAAAGGACTTGGCTAGCTATAGAAAACCTCCAAAGGCTTAACCTGCACTTTTCATTCCAAACTAATAGCTCATGTTTCTCACCTGCTCCTGAACTGAACTGAACACAGCAATTAACAGCCATTAGTAGACGTCTTTGTTTCAGTCACCTGCCATTTAGCAGCTTTTCAAACTCCAGCCTAAACTGTTGTGTAAGTTTTCTCTCTACTCCATGATGTTAGGTGTTACAATGAAGCTGATCATTGACTGGGTTAAACGTTTTTCTTTGCTTTATGCTTCTTTTGGACTCCAGGGTTGCCCTGAGATCCATATTAAGAGCTTCTAAAAAGACATACATTGGAGGAATAACTGATGTCTTTACTCAAGAGCAATTCCATGAGTACATGCGTTTGTTTCTTCTGTTATACTGCATAATGTGTTGCTTCACTGTAAGGTTTCTTTATCATGTCTTTAAAGCCCTTTTTATAAGCTTGCTAAATATTCTGAGAGCTTTCACAACATAAGTTACTTTATCTGCTTCACATCTGTGTACTTGGATGCTCCAGGTCATTTCAATATCAAGGTCCTTGTAGAAGTATTCCATTTGTCTGCTGCAGTTACCATCATTCCAGACCTTAAGAGTGTACAAATGAAGCAGGAGGCTGTGGTGAGAACTTAAGCGCTTGTCACATGGGTGGAGGTGGAATGAGGTGTATGATACCTGCTGGTAGCATACAATATACGGTCAGCTTTGTAACTGCAGAGATAGTGGTGTTTATAATCTGTTCAATAACTGTACCCTTCTTGTATCCCATACAGTAGCTCTGGTACTATTACAAGGCTGTTTCTCTCGTAAATCTACTTTTATGAATTTCTGAACCACCAGATTAAGGCAGGAACATGTTTTTTACTAAATATCTCATTAATGCACTTCTTCAGTGGTCCCTTTCTGCATTTCCAGAATGCATCAAATAAGTAGGAAGGAAAGAGTATTATTGCTTAGAAGTTGTGGAGCCAAGATTTCAAAGCATGAGTGTGCCCTCGGTATGTTTGCAGGTGATACAGAGCTGGGTGGGAGTGTTGATGTGCTGGATGATAGGAAAGCTCTGCAGAGGGATCTGGACAGGTTGGAACTATGGCACAAAGCCATATGAGGTTCAACAGGGCTCAGTGCTGGGTCCTCCACATGGGTCACAACAACCCCATGAAACACTCCAGGCTTGGGGAATTGTGGCTGGAAACTGCTCATGGAAAAGGATCTGGGGGTGCTGTTTGATGGAGCTGGGCATGAGCAGCTTGTGCCCAGGCAGCCAGGAAGCCACCAGCAACCTGGCCTCTTTCAGCACCAGTGCGGCAGCAGGCACCTCGAATCCTGTGTTCAGTTCTGGGCCCCTCAGTACAAGAGAGACATTGAGGTGCTGGAGCATGGCAGTCAGGTGAAGTTCCTGATGATTGGAAAAAGGGTAATGTAACCCCCATTTTCAAGAAGGGGAGAATGGATGAGCCAGGGAACTACAGAGCACTCAGTGTCACCTCTGTGCCTGGCAAAATCCTGGAGCGGATTCTCCTGGAAGGCATGCTGAGGCACATGAAAAACAAGAAGGTGGTTGGTGACAGCCAGCATGGCTTCACTAAGGGGAAATCCTGCCTGACCAATCTGGTGGCCTTCTATGATGGGACTATGGAACTGATGGACAGGGGTAGAGAGTTGATGTCATCTACCTGGACTTGTGCAAAGCATTCGGCACTGTCCCACATGACATCCTTGTCTCTAAGTTGGAGAGACATCAATTTGATAGGTGGACCACTCGGTGGATAAAGAACGGGCTGGATGGCCACATGCAAAGAGTTGTGCTCAATGGCTCAATGTCCAGGTGGAGACCAGTAACGAGTGGTGTCTCTCAGGGATAGGTGCTGGGACCGGTCTTGTGCAGCATCTTTGTCGGTGACATGGACAGTGGGATTGAGTGCGCCCTCAGCAAGTTTGCCGATGACACCAAGCTGTGTGGTTTGGTTGATACGCTGGAGGGAAGGAATGCCATCCAGAGGGACCTTGACACGCTTGTGAGGTGGGCTGATGCCAACCTGATGAAGTTTAACCATGCCAAGTGCAAGGGCCTACACCTGGGTTGGAGCAGTCCCAGGCACAGCTCCAGGTTGGGCAGAGGAGAGATTCAGAGCAGCCCAAGGAGAAGGACTTGGGGGTGTTGGTCGATGAGAAAATGACCATGAGCCGGCTGCAGTGTGCGCTCGCAGCCCAGAAACCAACCGGATCCTGGGCTGCATCCAAAGGAGCATGACCAGCAGGTTGAGGGAGGTGATCCTGCCCCTCTGCTCTGCTCTGTGAGACCTCACTTGGAGTATTGTGTGCAGTTCTGGTGTCCTCAACATCAAAAGGACATGGAACTGTTGGAGCAAGTCCAGAGGAGGCCACAAGGTTGATCAGGGGACTGGAGCACCTCCTGTGTGAAGATAGGCTGAGAAAGTTGGGGCTGTTCAGCCTGGAGAAGAGAAGGCTGCGTGGAGACCTCATAGCAGCCTTCCAGTATCTGAAGGGAGCCTATAGGGATGCTGGGGAGGGACTCTTCATTAGGGACTGTAGTGATAGGACAAGGGGTAATGGGTTCAAACTGAAACAGGGGAAGTTTAGATTGGATATGAGGGAGAAGTTGTTTACTGTAAGGGTGCTGAGGCACTGGAATGGGTTGCCCAGGGAAGCTGTGAATGCTCCATCGCTGGCAGTGTTCAAGGCCAGGTTGGACAGAGCCTTGGATGGCATGGTTTAGTGTGAGGTGTTCCTGCCCATGGCAGTGTGGTTGGAACTGGATGATCATAGAATCATAGAATAGTTAGGGTTGGAAAGGACCTTAAGATCCTTTCTGACTAGATGATCTTAAGGTTCTTTCCAACCCTAACCATTCTATGATTCTATGATATTTCAGCTGCTTGAGATAACAGATCCTTCATTCGTCCACTGACAAACATGTTTGCTGGATAAACCACCTACATTCTTTGGCACCATTCTTGCAGAGCTGAAGTCTCACACTTCATCACAGCCTCATAAACAGAGGAAGAATGCTGAGATTAAACTATCTATGATATGTTTTGACACTGTCTGTCAAGCCCTGCGTTTAATGCTTCTGGTAGTCTGCTCTCAGATTTTAAATAGAGAATAGCTTAGAATTCAGAGCAAAATAAGGATTGCTGTGTCTGGATTGCTGTGTCTGGATGGAGGCAGACTCTGTTGTTGCTGTTATTGTTGCAGTATTTCTCATATAGTCTTCACTCAGTGCTGATGCAAGCTAAACATCTCACAGGGTCAGTGCCTGCATGTTTCTGGCTGGAAGCTACTGAATCTCTTTAAATCATATCAGTCTCCTTGTTAGTTGTAATGTGAGTACAGTGGAGCGCACTCATGCCATCTGTTTAGGAGCCTCTGGGCATCTCTGTTGACTACAAAGCTATGCTCAGTTCCTACTTATGAATTTGAGACTCCATATAACATTTCTACAGCCTGGCAGTTGAATATTAAAGAGAATGCTCATTTAATCACGAGACAGCTTTCTAAATCATGCTGCAACTTGTCCTGTCTGAAAACCTTCTGTTGTCAGTAAATGTGGGAATTGCAGTGATGAGTGGTGGAGAGGGGCTTTGGACAAGGGCCTGTAGGGATAGGACAAGGGGGAATGGCTTTAACCTGCCTGAGGGGAGGCTGAGATGAGCTCTTAGGCAGAAGCTCTTCCCTGGGAGGGTGCTGAGGCGCTGCCCCAGGGTGCCCAGAGAAGCTGTGGCTGCCCCATCCGTGGCAGTGTTGAAGGCCAGGTTGGCCACAGGGGCTTGGAGCAAGCTGCTCTAGTGGAAGGTGTCCCTGCCTGTGGCAGGGGGTTGGAACTGGATGAGCTTGAAGCTCCCTTCCAACCCAAACCAGTCTGGGACTCTATGAGTAAAGCAAAGATATCAAGACTTCTTCCAAATTACTTTTCCCAATGTGTTGTCTTTCAATTCAATGTGACAAGCTGGACTGGCAAATAAGTGGTGGTGAGTGTTGCCGAACAGCCATATGGATAGTTTTGGAGTGTTTGAAACCACTTGTGGGGTGAGTGTAGTTGAAAAGTGGTCCTTGCTACCATGGCCTTGCTTCTGCTCCAGTGAGTGTATAAATCAGACTTTCAGCTGTAGTAGACTTACTACCACAGTACTAAGGTGGTTATTGCGTTGTGGCTGGTAACAGATAAGCCACTTACCTCAAAGCCATCTGACACAAGCAAGTGAAGAGTAACTTTTCACTGCCATTAACATCTTCCAACTCACACGACATCTTTAATCACATTTGTTACTTGAGCTGGTACAATGACAGCTTGGGGAAGGAATCTTGGCAAACTCCAATCAGATGGAGATGGTTTGTTGAGAAATCTAATATCTGTCAAAGCAAAGTTGATTCTTCGTGGTAGATTGAGTGTGTGTAAAGTGTTGCTCAAAGAATGCTTCTTTCCATGAACTTATCTTGAACTGCATTATTACATCCCGCATTCTTGAGGCTACTCAGCTAGAATCCTGGCTTCTTTTTATTCTTGATCACGAAAACAATGCTTTTGCCTTCCTTGGGGCAGCAAATCTTACTGTGTGCAGATTAAGGATTGCATCAAGTGTTCTTGAATGGATTTAGGTGCCGTTAACGCTGGTTCTGGGAACTAGGAGCTTTTACATGCTCCTGGCCCAGGCTGAGAAAGCTGATTTTGGTTAGTGCAGTCAATGAGACCACTGGCCCCAGACATCTACAGCTGAGAAATGTTTCTGTGAAGACATATGAGTCTTAATTCACTCCCATTGGAGCGCTAGACTCCTGCTGAGATGATTTCTTTAAGCATTACTTCATTGCTTAATAAGCAAGGACTTGACCTGTATGAAGTGTCCCCTAGTTAAAAACGAGCCTTCAGTGGCAGGGAGATGTAAAGCTGTGATAGGGAGGTTATCTGCTCTGTCCTCACAGATAGTCCTTCCTTGTGATGGTTTGTATGTGGCAAGCCTTGAATTCAAGCTGGGATATGTCATGAAAACATATGATTTACCAAAGGCCATCAGGGTTACTCACTCTATTTATTGCTAGCTGTGTTCTGGAGGTGTTTGAAAGCATTAATTGCTGAAGCAGTTCTGGTGTCTTCAACATAAGAAGGACATGGAGTGGCTGGAGCAAGTCCAGAGGAGGCCACGAGGATGATCAGGGGATGGAGCACCTCCCGCATGGAGACAGGCTGAGAACACTGGGGCTGTTGAGCCTGGAGAAGAGAAGGCTGCGTGGAGACCTCAGAGCAGCTTCCAGTGTGTGAAGGGGCTATAAGGGTGCTGGAGAGGGACTCTTCATCAGGGACTGCAGTGATAGGACAAGGTGTGATGGGTTCAAACTGAAACAGGGAAAATTCAGGTTGGCGATAAGGCAGAAGCTGTTCCCTGTGAGGGTGCTGAGGCACTGGCAGAGGGTGCCCAGAGAAGCTGTGGCTGCCCCATCCCTGGCAGTGTTGAAGGCCAGGTTGGACAGAGCCTTGGATAACATTGTCTAGTGTGAGGTGTCCCTGCCCATGGCAGGGGTTGGAACTGGATGATCTTAAGGTCCTTTCTGATCCAGACCGTTCTATGATCCTATAATGATACCCTCTTGTCTAAATTGCTGTCTTATCCAGAACTGCCTCTTTGCTTTCTTTTCCCTCTATCCAGCCCGTACATATTGAAGCTATTGTAGGTTCTCCAAGAGCAAGGTCACAGCCGTTACACTGCTTAATGAGAAGATGGCAGTGCTTCTGCTTTACATTATCATCTTCTTGAGCTATTCAGATAGGCATTTAGAAAACGCATTCCATGAAGTTAAACTGCCAATACGTATTCCTTTCCCAATAAACTAATTCTCTTTGTGTTGTGTAAAGCTTGAATGAGGATACAGGGTTTTTTTCCCCTTAGCAGTCAGTATTTTTGTCATCAAGTTTGTTTTACAAGTTTCTCTCCAGTTACTAAAACCCATGTGGTAACCAAATCTGAATTGGCTTGTGATTTGTGATTCATCCCTATGGTTTAATCTCGGCACTAACGAAGCCAAATGCACGCTTGTAATCCTGCTTTTCCATTGGATTTCAGTCTTGCTCATCAGGTAAGGATCTTAGCTTCTTAGTTTAACGCTCTTCCAATCATGCTGATGGCTGGCAGACTAGTTAGCTCTTCCTGGTAGGCAGCTGGGCACCTTAAAGTCAGTTTTGTGGCCTCCACCATCATTTGGTAGCTTGATCTAAAAAGGGTATGAGTATTGTGTTGCATCGCTGTAGTTGAGTAGTGTGGTGGTGATGGCGGTTTCATACCATGGCATTTTAGATGTGTTCTTTCCAACGGGCACTCAAGCTGCTTGTCTGCTACATAACATCAGTGCCAGTCTCTGCTCTGAAGCTCGTACAGCTGTGGGGCAGCTTATCTGAGAAGGAGGTGTCCCTGCCCCTGGCAGGGGGGTTAGAACTAGATGATCTTAAGGTCCTTTCCAACCCTAACTATTCAATGAGTCTATGAGATGGGCTTTGAAGCTGGGCTTTGCTGCTGCAAACCTCACGAAGGTCAGCGAGGCTGACAAGAAGGCTGGAAAGGGGCTTTGGGCAAGGGATGGAGGGACAGGCCAAGGGGAATGGCTTTAAGCTGCCAGAGGGGAGACTGAGATGAGCTCTTAGGCAGAAGCTGTTCCCTGGGAGGGTGCTGAGGCGCTGGCACAGGGTGCCCAGAGAAGCTGTGGCTGCCCCATCGCTGTCAGTGTTGAAGGCCAGGTTGGACAGAGGGGCTTGGAGCAAGCTGCTCTAGTGGAAGGTGTCCCTGCCCGTGCAGGGGTTGGAACTGGATGAGCTTTAAGGTCCCTTCTAATAAAAACCAGTCTGGGATTCCATGGTTCCATGTGCCTTGCTCATCTATTGGAGTGCTGGTTGTTCTGGTGCCTGTTGTTCTTCATCAGACTACTTTTCCTAATACCCACTTAGAAACATCCTTGGGAATAGTGATTTCAATTGACCTGGGTTTTGGACAATGGGAGCCCTTCTCACTTAAAAGGCTTTTAAGGTTTGTATTCTTCTGATGCAGAGAAGTCCCAACACTGTTAAATAACAAAAGCTTTCTGTGGATACAACATTCCTTTACAGTGAGCAAACAGGATGTGGTTTGTGTTGGAGGGAAGACACCAGCTCCTTCCACCCCTGCCTGCCCCCCTCACAGACCCCCGGAAGGGCTGAGATTGAAGCAACTCGAACTTCAGTAAATATTTAAGCCATGTTCTTGTCCACTCCTCATACTTCAGCCCTATCAAGCAAGAACTTGTGACTTTTTCAGGTCATTATCTTATCTGGTTTGGGCTATTTAGTTCTGTCCTCATATAGGGTGTCCTCTCCATATGTTTAAGCTTGAAATCCATCATCTCTAAACTGCCCTAGTTTTTGGTAGTGTTGTGTGAGGCACAGTTGTTCCCTCCATATGATGGATGACTCTGCTGTCACACCACTGACTGCTACAGGCACAGAAATGCATCGGCTCTTTATCTGTACAAGAGTGAATAATTGGGTTTCAGCTGCATTCTGCCAAGTCCTGCTCTGCAGT
This sequence comes from Ara ararauna, assembly GCA_028858755.1. NCBI lineage: Eukaryota > Metazoa > Chordata > Aves > Psittaciformes > Psittacidae > Ara > Ara ararauna. Next base: position 131,547,519 of record CM054378.1, on the reverse strand, counting down.
CGTCTCCCTGCAGCCCTTCTGCTTATTGGCCTTGGAAATAAGGAGTGAAGGAGAAAACCACAATGCGTTTGTTCTGTCACAAATCCAGGACATGAAGTTGGGCAGGAAGTAGCAAAGGTGCTTCAGATATGGTGGTACTCTCTTCATTTAGTCAGTGGACCGAGCTGGTGATCTTCAGTTAACCAATAGGTAATGTCTTGGTGTCCAAGTGGAGGCCAGTGATGAGTGGTGTTCCTCAGGGGTCAATATTGGGATTGGAGCTGTTGAATATCTTTGTTGGAGATCTGGACAGTGGGATCAAGCACCCTCAGCACATTTGCTGATGCCACCGAGCTGTGTGGTGCAGTGACACTGGAGGGAAGGGATGGGATCCACAGGGACCTGACCAGGCTGGAGACAGAGGACCGTGTGAACCTCATGGAGTTCAGCCAGGCCAAGGGCAAGGTCCTGCCCCTGGGCTGGGGAAATCCCAGCACAAACACAGGCTGGGGGAGATGGGATGGAGCAGCCCTGAGGAGAAGGACTTGGGGTGTTGGGTGAGGAGAAGCTCCCCATGACCCGGATTCAGTGTGTGCTTGAGTCCAGAACCCCCCCGTGTGCTGGGCTGCACCCCCAGAGCGGGAGCAGCAGCTGAGGGAGGGGATTCTGCCCCTCTGCTGTGCTCTGGGGAGACCCTCCCTGCAGTCCTGATCCAGCTCTGGGGCAGCAGCACAAGAGGGATGTGGAGCTGTTGGAGCGAGGCCAGAGGAGGCCATGGAGCTGCTGCGAGGGCTGGAGCAGCTCTGCTCTGGAGCCAGGCTGAGAGAGCTGGGCTGGGGCAGCCTGGAGAAGAGAAGGCTCCTGAAGGGGAGACCTTAGAGCAGCTCCAGTGCCTAAAGGGGCTGCAGGAAAGCTGGAGAGGGGCTTTGGACAAGGGCTGGAGGGACAGGCCAAGGGAATGGCTTTAAGCTGCCAGAGGGGAGACTGAGATGAGCTCTTAGGCAGAAGCTCTTCCCTGGGAGGGTGCTGAGGCGCTGGCACAGGGTGCCCAGAGAAGCTGTGGCTGCCCCATCCCTGGCAGTGCTCAAGGCCAGGTTGGCCACAGGGGCTTGGAGCAAGCTGCTCTAGTGGAAGGTGTCCCTGCCTGTGCAGGGGTTGGAACTGGATGAGCTTTAAGGTCCCTTCCAATCCAAACCAGTCTGGGGTTCTGGGATAATTAAGTGTTCTTAAAACAGCACTGTCCTTGCTGCTAATTTAGCTTGCAAAGCCATATATATTAGCAGTCTTTGAAATTTTCCATCACTTTGCAAATTAAGGTTTTCTAACACAATTCCAAACTGGATTTGGAATTTGACTTACACTTGCCAAAGGGGATGTAATATCCTATTTAACTTGTGCCACACTTCAGCCTGTGGAAAACACTTAGCTGTGATGTGCAAAAATCATTATTTTCCTGACTTCTTCCCTAAAGAGCTTTCTGAAGGAGAGATTAAACTTTGAGACTTTTAATATAATTTGGGATATGGCAGAAGCCTGAACAGAAGAAGAGAAGAAGAGATCTAAACCAGATGGTGGGATACCAAAGTAGAAGCAGGTGAAAGCAGTTAAAAATGAAGCAATTCCTGAAGCTTTAAAAATAGCTTGTATTAAAGACAGGTGGTTATAGACAATAAAAATGGGCCACCAATCTATTGGCCCATATGGTTTTTTTTCTGGATCCAGCGGAGTCCATAAATCCCAGCACACAACAATAAATGTATTTGGACTCGAATTCAGAAGAGATACTTGAGGTCTGAAATAAATGGGTAGAATATAAGGATTCTTTCAGCTTTTCCTAACAGTTCCCATCTGCCTGCACTGAGAATCCTGTAGTGATTTACTGTGTGTTCGTCAAACACTGAAGTTCTGGTGTAAAACAGCTAAAGATTAGCTGAGGAGATAAAAGTTAAATGAGATCTCAGTGGCTGATAAGTCCTTGTCTAAGGTCAGCTGAAAAAGGTAAGAAAGAGAAGTTCTTAGTGGTAAGAGTACAATACTTAGCACAATTTATGGGTAAAGTTGTTGTAAGGTAGGTTTTGGTTGGAGATGCTGCAGTAGCAACCATCCTGCCCATGCTGTCATATCAAAACCAGTGCTTTAGTGTGTACATTCAGGTCACTAAGAGCTGGGTTACAAGCCTTTCTTTTATTAAGTAGTAACTAATCCTTTTTATAAAGGGGAAATAAAACACCAAACCTGATTGAGTCAAGCTGGAGACACCTCACCTTGAACTGTAAGTATGAAAAAGCCTTGCAAGAGGCTTTTTCTACCTTCTACTCCTGAGATTACTGAGACTTCCAGCAGCAGAGGAGCGTAATCTCCTTTGTTACACCTTGAATCATAGAAAATAAGGCTGAAATCAACACTGGAAAGTAATTTAGACGATCTTCTGCATCGAGGAATAGTGAAGTTTATTTAGAGGGAGGTGTTATGGCTGAGATAAGAGAGGTTTAAACTTGCCTTAGCAATGATACCTTTGCCTTCTTTGTGCCTGTAGTTGTTATGATTATAGGATGACCTGCTTGTATCTGGATGAACAGGTAGTATCAGCATCATGGGGCCATGTTTGGTGGTCTCATGGGGCACTTTGCAGCTTTTGGATTGGGTTGCTGCAGAGATGCCATAGGATCTACTTCCAGCAGAAGTGTTCTCAGGCTCCCAGACAGGTACAGGTGGCAAAGGCATTCATCAAACCTCCTGCCTGCTCATCCTGTGCTGCCCAGACCACAGCTGTGCTTGGGCAGATTCAGGAATACATCTTGAACTGAGAACTGAAATTTGCCTTGGTTTAACCCTGATATTTTGGTTGCATCCTAATGAAGGACTCTTCATCAGAGGCTGTCGTGATAGGACAAGGTGGCATGGGTTCAAACAACAGGGGAAGTTCAGGTGGGAGATAAGGCAGAAGCTCTTCCCTGTGAGGGTGCTGAGGCGCTGGCACAGGGTGCCCAGAGAAGCTGTGGCTGCCCCATCCGTGGCAGTGTTGAAGGCCAGGTTGGCCACAGGGGCTTGGAGCAAGCTGCTCTAGTGGAAGGTGTCCCTGCCCATGGCAGGGGGTTGCAACTGGATGATTTTTAAGGTCCCTTCCAACCGAAACCATTCCATGGTTCTGTGGTTCAACTGGAATGGAATTGATGGCAATGAGCCACAAATAGTTTCATCTTGACTGGAAATGCATATATTGTATTTCTTTTACAGGAAGGTTTTTAAACCAGAGCTGACAGTTTAGTACCTTGTCTACAGTGTTTGTAACCTTAAAATGTGATTTATTGTAGTAAGATTATACTTTGCTGTTCAGTTTCTTACAGGTATGTGTTATGTCTATGATGTGTTCTACTTGACTGAATACCATGTTAGGAGAAACTGTCATTAGAATAAGGACTGATTCCAAAGTAACAGTCCTGTTGGTGGTGTAGTTGGGTGCTTGTGATACCCATCAGAATGTTACTTCTTATGCAAATACTCAGAGTATTTTAGAACAGCATTTGTGAAGTGTTGCAAGATCCTTGAAGAACTCCACATCTAATTCCATTGCTGATGGCAGAGTGCTGGTTCTGTAGACCCAACTTGAGACATGGGTAGGCTTTCAGCCCTGTTTTCCATTTCAAAGGCTGACTTGAGGTTACTTTTCCCCTTCAGAGCAACTGTGGGCACAGCATGTAACCTTTGCCTCCCTTTTTCCTTTTCACAACTCCCTGGGGATGTTTTAATGGGGTTTAATACCCTAGAAACTTCCATGTGGAGTCCACGGTGTAAAATGACACCTATGTTGACACTTCTCTTAGCTGGGATTTCTTTCCTTTCCACCCATTTTTGCCTCCATGGTTTACAAGGAAATGGGAGATTCTTCCTCATAGTCTTGCACTAATCTGCATTCTGATACATGAGGACACGCTTTGATTTGTTGCTCTCCTTTGAGTTTCTTACAAGTAGGTATATTTGGGTACATAGATCAACAGTACTCCAAGCCTTGACCTGCCTGTGCTCGTTTGCTTACTCGTTGCCTATCAAGCAACCTCCTTATGTGTAAATAGACTGAAAATCAGTTGACCTCTGTGCATCAAAACCCCTTCTTTATTCTTAGTGCTACTCATGATTACCGGCATCCAGTTGTATAAACAACAGGATTTCAGTGCTAAGAATAGGATCTGATTTGACTATTGGGTGATTTAGTGACTTAAATCTGATTTAGCAGTAGTATTGTGTATGGAAGAGGGGAGAGTCTTGACAAGGTGTTTATAATGTGCTCCCTTCTGCCTTCCATGCCAGTTTTTCTTGGATGAGGTTTAAGCTGAGGAGAGCTCATCTGAGACTGAGATGAGCTCTTAGGCAGAAGCTCTTCCCTGGGAGGGTGCTGAGGCGCTGGCACAGGGTGCCCAGAGAAGCTGTGGCTGCCCCATCCCTGGCAGTGTTCAAGGCCAGGTTGGCCACAGGGGCTTGGAGCAAGCTGCACCAGTGGAAGGTGTCCCTGCCTGTGGCAGGGGTTGGAACTGGATGAGCTTTAAAGGTCCCTTCCAACCCAAACCAGTCTGGGATCTCTTCTGGTGGTCATACAGCAGACATCTGTATCTTGGTGTTTTTCTACTTTCCACTAAACACATCACACTTATTCCTTTGAATTTGAATCTCTTGGATGAAGTGCTGTGCTTCAAAAGAGCTTAATGATTATTACTTCACCCAAATATGGCAAGAATGGGAGCAAGGGAGGTACATGTTGCACAGTGAACAAGCAGATGCCATTTTCCATTTTACTGAGTGCTTTATGATGATAAAAATACTAAAATGGTAATTTTCAGATGTATTCTTTATGGGCAAGCATGACTAAAACCCTACAGGGCAGCATGCCTGAGGCATTTAGCTTACAGCCCTGCTTGTCTAAGGAGCAGGCAAGAAGAGTTTCACATAGGGAGCCAGCAGTTAAAGTTGCATTCAATTACACTCAATGCCGCACTATATGAAATGTTGGGGTTTGTGTCCCTGGAGCTTATTGCGTGTGACCAGGCAAGCAAGATAACACACAAAGAAGGAGATGTGGAAGCTGGTAATGTAGTTCTCGGAGTCAGAAATGCTCATGCACAAAGACATCCACTGATGTTTCTCATGTAAATGGTTATGCTATGAAAGCTGACGCCAGGGTGGATGTAGTTGGGAGGCTTTCAAGTGTCGTTAGTGGAAGTTCGAGGGCAGGAATGGGAACATCACCAAAGAGGCAGGAGCAATGTGTTAAATACAAAGCTTGGTCTTTACCACTTAAACTGTGTGTGAGATGGTGGCAAGAGCTGTAAACCAGGTTTTTATCCTCTTTTTCTACACCACCGAACAGCAGAATACATGGTTCCTTTTACCAATGACTCAATGAAATCCTATCTTCTAGTGAACCATGGCTTGTGTTCCTAATGGGGCTTTTATTGTCAAGCTTGAGTTAGTTTTATACTCTTAATTGTAGAGGTATCTTTAAATCTAAACCCTGCTTTTTCTCCTTAGTGTAACTGTAGATATTGGAATGAATTCCTTTTGATTGGGGTTTTGCACTTAGGATAATGCCTCGTGGCATTTTTGTAGCGTGTGTTCACTTGGAAAGCTTTTCTTCTCTTGCATGGGGAGCTAGTTGGATTTATAGCTCTATTAAGCAAGGTGAGTTAGAGATAGACTATTCACAGGGATTTTTATATCCCTCAAACTCAAAGCCACCCAATGAGCCTTAAACTTGAAGCTGATGTCTTAATATTTGATCTGCTGTGATTATGACCTGTTAACCTTTAGCTTTAATGCCTCTATATAATTCTCCTTAAAAGTGCTCTACTGTGAGGCTGATTGATGATGAAATACCCTTTGTGTAAGCAGCCCTCTAGGATGTGTGTTGTTTCTAGCAGATACTGATCTCCTCTATGTGTTATCTTCTGTTTGAGGGAGACTTTGGTTTCTGATGTAATGTGGGTTGCGTGCAGATAATACGCTCAGGATCTTGATTAGGAGCTGCAGAACATACAGTGCTTGTAAAGGCAAAAGCTTATTTCATGGTGTGGTTCCCATAAAGGTACATTGTAGATTGTACCAAGATGACTGCATTGGCCATGGTGACCTTGCAACCTCTGGTGATAGGGAACGGTCAAAAGCCCGTCCTAAGAAATGCAGTGTATGGATATTAAAAGTACTTGAGAACTGCTTCACTTAAAGATTCCTAAAATATACGTATAAAACCACATTCTTCAATGCAGACTCTCAGTTTCAGTAGTTTAGAGACTAAAGTTTTGACTCTCTGGTACATGCAGCACTAAGGGCAGGAATAAGCTGTGGTGCTGCCTTTGCAAGTGCTGTGCTGCATCTAGGTGTTTGAAATTGTGCAAAATGCTTTAGTTATTAAACAGGAGAAGTAAACGTTGGATCTGCTGAAGTGAGACCAGAGGAGGCCACGGAGATGCTGTGAGGGCTGGAGCAGCTCTGCTCTGGAGCCAGGCTGAGAGAGCTGGGCTGGGGCAGCCTGGAGAAGAGAAGGCTCCTGAAGGGGAGACCTTAGAGCAGCTCCAGTGCCTAAAGGGGCTGCAGGAAAGCTGGAGAGGGGCTTTGGACAAGGGATGGAGGGACAGGCCAAGGGGAATGGCTTTGAGCTGCCAGAGGGGAGACTGAGATGAGCTCTTAGGCAGAAGCTGTTCCCTGGGAGGGTGCTGAGGCGCTGGCCCAGGGTGCCCAGAGAAGCTGTGGCTGCCCCATCCCTGGCAGTGTTGAAGGCCAGGTTGGCCACAGGGGCTTGGAGCAAGCTGCTCCAGTGGAAGGTGTCCCTGCCCGTGGCAGGGGTTGGAGCTGGATGGGCTTTAAGGTCTCTTCCAACCCAAACCAGTCTGGGATTATATGATAATGTTTGCAAGAGCTGTAGTGCCTTCTGATGCTGTAACTGACTCAAGCCTTTGGTGCATGTGTTTAAGCTTGTTGGAAGACAAAGTATCCCTTACATTCCTTGAGCTTTGTTCCAGTGTGTTGGTAAAGTGAGCCTGCAGATGTCTTCTGTGTATGAAGAGACTTGTGCACATTCAGTCACAAAATAGCAATCAAAAGACAAGTCCTTTCTTAAAAGAGTATTCCTGTTTGGAAATGAGCTAAACAAATGGAAATAGTTGACAGCAAAGGAATAATGTGGGGTCTTGTGTTATGCTGTGATATACGGAAGAAGTTCTTTACTGTGAGGGTGCTGAGGCACTGGCACAGAGTGCCAAAGACGTGGTAAATGCTCCATCCCTGGCAGTGTTCACGGCCAGGTTGGACAGAGCCTTGGGTGCCATGGTTTAGTGTGAGGTGTCCCTGCCCATGGCAGGGGGTTGGAACTAGATGAGCTTATGGTCCTTTCCAACCCATACCGTTCTATACTTCACTCATGAGAGGAATGTTGCACCACTGGGAGAGTCATAAAGCATCTCTTAAAAACCTTAAATACTTTAGAGAACATAATCCATTAGCTCAATTTTGACATCAGTCTTTAAAAGGCTGAGTGGCTGCAGTTACAGAGGATTCCCAAGTGCGTTCCGTGCAGGGGGTTCCCAGGAGAAGTCAGTGAAGCAGGCTTTGTAAATCTTCCCCTTCTGAGAACAGAAGTCTGTGGCTTTGACATATTTAAGCATCTGAATTATTTCACCTTAAATGCTTTTGTTTTCCTTGTTTTCTTTTCCGTCAGGTTTCCTTTATATCCAAAAGGAGGGGAGAAGCTTCAGTTTGAATATGGAGTGTATCTTCTCAACAAAAACATAGCACAGGTGGGTACACTGAGGTTTCCTTTTCTTACCTGCTGTGTGCTTAGCGTCAGTGTGTCATGAGTGTGCATCCACTGTCTTGTGATGCTGTTCTCCAGAGTGAACATCTATGAACTAGTGAAGATGTTCTTCAAACCACTGTCTTCACTTACCTTACACCTCCGTGATTGAGGCTTTCTTCTGTGGTGCTCAGAGAAGGGCTCACCAGCTGATAATGAACCTTTTCCTTTGCAAACAGGAAATGCTGTGAGCCCATAGGCACTGGTTTGGAAGTTGTCAATGTTTTCTGTCATATTTGAGGATCCATTCTTGTCATTTTCATTGCTGTGTCTTTAATTTGCTGTATTACCAATATAACTAGTATTCTACCCCTGTACTTAGGATCAGACTTTCCAGCTTGTGTTTTTTAAGCCTTGCAAATGTGTGATTTTATGGTAAAAGAACATAAAGAAGTAGTCTACTAATCCTTCCTTCCTTGCTCTTAATGTGCTTTGAAAATTATCCTTTACTTTGGCAAATGCCTGGGAGTTTACAAACTTGTATTTGAGAGCTGGGCTGGGTCAGCCTGGAGAAGAGAAGTCTCCTGAAGGGAAGACCTTAGAACAGCTCTGGTGCCTGAAGGGATGTTGTGGTTTAAGCCGTAAATCACCCAGTCGCTCTCTCACTCACTCCTCTCTCTTTCGTCCCCCTGCTCCCGGGTGGATGGGGAGGAGAATCAAAAGAATGCAACTCCCACAGGTTGAGATAAGAACAGTTCAGTAACTAAAGTATAACACAAGACCACTACTGCTACCACCAATAATAATGACAAGGCAAATACAAGGAAAGAACACGATCGCTCACCACCTATACCCAGCCTGACCAAGCAGTGCACCCCCCACCCTTCCGGGTCTCTGCTCTCTGCTTTCTATCCTGGGCATGACGTGCTATGGCATGGAATAACCTCTTTGGTCAGTTTGGGTCAGGTGTCCTGTCTCTGCTTCCTCCCGGCTCTCCTTCCTCCCTGGCAGAGCACGAGGCTCAGAAAGTCTTTGGTGAGACCAAAACATTACCAAGCAGTAGCTGAAAACACTGGTGTTATCAGTGCTGCTCCCAGGCCCAAAATCAAAAACACAGTGCTGCACCAGCTACAAAGAAGCAGAAAAATGACTGCTGCTGCTGAACCCATGACAAGGGGCTACAGGAGAGTCGGAGAGGGGCTTTGGACAAGGACTGTAGGGACAGGCCAAGGGGAATGGCTTTAAGCTGCCAGAGGGGAGAGTGAGATGAGCTCTTAGGCAGAAGCTCTTCCCTGGGAGGGTGCTGAGGCCCTGGCCCAGGGTGCCCAGAGAAGCTGCACTTTCTGCATCTGAGCTTATTCTCTATCCAGCTCACCTAAAACTATTGAAGAGAACTGGTGTAAAGCCTAAACCCAGCTGGAGCCCAGCTTCTTTAGCGCTTCCATGTACAGGAGTGAGCCATTGTTCAACTACACCCAAAGAGTGCTTAATAACTCTGGATTCGTTCATACTTCATCAATATCCCATTTCCCCAGCTTGCTTGCAAGCATGTTGCACCATGAAGCCTCAAGAGATGTATTTATATTCCAACAGAAATACTGACATTTCAGCCTCTAACCTGTTTGTAAGGCTTGAAATAAGATTGCTCTGACAGTTTTATTCATGAAATACAGGTTTTGTGCTTAGTTTCTAGTTGGTTTTCCACTTCTCTTTTCCACCAGTCTTTTTTCCCCCCTATTCCCTACCCAAAATTGAAGTCAGGCTTCTGGGTCTCTTTGTGGTATTTGTTTTTGAAGCTTGGATTTACCATTTTCCAGACTTCTGGTATCATGCCCGTGCTTAGTGTATTTTGGAAGATAACCTCCAATGGCTCTGAAATGACTTAAAGCTAAAATACTATAAGATGAAGTTAATCAAGTCCTGCTAATCTTGGAAATTCACTTAACCAAGCTGTTAATATAACTTAGACTGAGCCTCTTTGTTCCTGGTATTAATAATGGCAGACAGCTGTTCACACTTGAAGACTACGGAGAAACAGGGATTAAATACTCTTTCCTTCAAAGGCTTTCATAGCTTTCTCTCTCCATTACTATCAAATCAATGCTTTCCTCAATCTCCGCTTAAGTAAATACATTAGTTCATTCTGCCACTTGAGTCGTGATGCTGCTCCCTTTGCTTTTCAGCCTTTCATGGTTTGGTTGCTATTCTGGAGCTTGCTGTACCATTGTGTGATGCAAGTGCTCTGTGCTTCTTCCTTGACTGAGATTATGAACTCTTAGAATCATAGATTTGGGTTGGAAGGGACCTTAAAGCTCATCCAGTTCCATCCCCTGCCACAGGCAGGGACACCTTCCACTAGAGCAGCTTGCTCCAAGCCCCTGTGTCCAACCTGGCCTTCAACACTGCCAGGGATGGAGCAGCCACAGCTTCTCTGGGCACCCTGTGCCAGCGCCTCAGCACCCTCACAATAAAGAGCTTCTTCCTAATATCCAACCTGAACTTTTCCTGTTTCAGTTTGTCCTATTCCTACAGGACTCCGAGCACTTGAACATGTGCTCACTCACCCGTGATGCTTTCCAAGTCCTTCCAGTTGGTTTCTGACTTCCCTGGCATGCCTTTAAACTCATAAAAGTAAATCAAGACTTTAAGTATGTATTTGTATTAAAAGTTTCCAAATTTACGTGGGGTCACTGGTGCTGGTAGAAGCTGGAGGAGTCCTTGGGCAGGCTTTGAAGTGGTTTGTACAACACCAGTGGTTCACATGTTAATGCTTGAGATTTTATGCTCTTGAATAGAAAAACATCATAAAAGTAAATGGGAATTTTAGGGGGGCTTCTACTATGTTATTTAATCAGGAAAGCGTTGCTGAAGTCCACATAAACTGTTATAGTCACCTTTGTTTTGATGTCTGTGGGTAAACATTGCAGCTTTTTATAGTTCTGCCAAGGGGAAATTCCATTGTGAGAGCAGAACAGGTAAATAACAGAGAAATACACCACAAACTTCTATGCTTAGGGGTGATTTGATCTGAAAACCTGAGACTGAACCCTTTGTATGTTCCTTTGGAGGCTGGAACTTGATTTGAGTGGCTTTTAGAAGATCTTGAGGGTACTTTGAGAGAAGCTTCTAGATCCACTCCGTCCCTGGCAGTGTTCAAGGCCAGGGTTGGATGGGGCTTGGAGCAAGCTGCTCTAGTGGAAGGTGTCCCTGCCCTTGGCAGGGGGTTGGAACTGGATGAGCTTTAAGGTCCCTCCAACACAAACCATTCCATGATCCTGTGATTCTATATGTTTATTTCATATGAATGTGTGAAACTAAATTTGGATGGAGAATGAGCAACAGCCTCTTTCTTGCCTCTAGACCATTACAACCTGTGGGAGAATAGTTTTAAGGCCCAAAGGTGTTGGCCTTAATTCATAGAACCAGTCCTACAACTTATTTTGTTGAGAATCATGTGGATTAGTCGCTCAATTCCCTCTGGGTTCTGTGGGAAGGTTGGAGATGCATAGGAGGAACAGTGCTGGCTCTAGTGGAACATTGAGAAGAGCTTGGGTCTCCATCGCCTTCTTCAACTCATACATCAAGTCTTGGTGGCTGTGGGTGAGACACAAAGAGCCCAGAAAACCTTAAGTACTTGAAAGGATTCATAAAATCTTCCCTGCTTTCCCTGATCTTTATATTTCTTTCTTTCCAATTACCTGGAATTCTGGCTGCAAGGATTAAAATGAGTGAGGAAGAAGTGAGACTGGCTTGATATTAAGTACAATCACTGCAGTAAAAGCTCTTCTAGAGCTACACTGGTGCTGTTTTGTAAACCAGCAGGATAACAACAATGGAAACCGCATCTTGCACTCGGGAGAATCCAGCTGGAATAAAAAGCAGCTCAGTGCTAGCTTGGTAGAGCATTTCTTTTGAGAAACTTGCTTTGCTGTTACATTCCGAAGTCAGAACAATGTGTGTTAATTCCGAGAGTTCATAATCACTTCCATCTGTATGGGAGCACAAATTGCTTCAATCCCCATAGTTTCTACTTATAAAATGGAATCCCTCCCGACGTTCACAGAGCAGCTTTCTCAGTTGGATAACGTTAGGTAAGACCTTAAATTTCCAGTTATGATTTCAGCCCTTTGACTCTAATGAACATACAAAACGTGTTGGCTTTTATAAGGGGGTATTAGTGACTTCTGTCGATTAACATCAACAACAAAAATCACTGTAACTCCCGAGTGTTGTCAAAGGTGAAGCACAAAACAGTTGCTAAAACTGGGAGTGAATGACTCTGCTCTCCAAAGCATTAGGCACTGGGAGTTGATTCAGTAGGTAGCTGGCCCCACAAACCCTGCAGCTGCGAGGTTATGGATGTGTGTGGGGTACCTGAGGAAGATGAGGCTTTGCTAGGAGAATGAGGTGAGCTCGTGGACTGGTTTTCACAGCAGAGGAGTTGAGATTCATGGTGAAAACCTCTTGTTACAGTGGGTGAATATCAGGGATTCGCTGAAGGTTGTGAGGGGTTTTTGTGGGTGAGAAGCAAGCACGCGGCATGGGCACGCCGCACCTCTGAAACAGTTTTTATGGCTTAAACACATGCATGTGGCGCATAGCTCAGCTAGAGCATGAGCACAGAATCATGGAATGGTTTGGGTTGGAAGGGACCTTAAAGCTCATCCAGGTTCAACCCCTGCCATGGGCAGGGACACCTTCCACTAGAGCAGCTTGCTCCAAGCCCCTGTGTCCAACCTGGCCTTCAACACTGCCAGGGATGGGGCAGCCACAGCTTCTCTGGGCACCCTGCGCCAGCGCCTCAGCACCCTCCCAGGGAAGAGCTTCTGCCTAAGAGCTCATCTCAGTCTCCCCTCTGGCAGCTTAAAGCCATTCCCCTTGGCCTGTCCCTCCGTCCCTTGTCCAAAGCCCCTCTCCAGCTTTCCTGCAGCCCCTTTAGGCACTGGAGCTGCTCTAAGGTCTCCCCTTCAGGAGCCTTCTCTTCTCCAGGCTGCCCCAGCCCAGCTCTCTCAGCCTGGCTCCAGAGCAGAGCTGCTCCAGCCCCTGCAGCATCTCCATGGCCTCCTCTGGCCTCGCTCCAACAGCTCCACGTCCCTCTTGTGCTGCTGCCCCAGAGCTGGATCAGGACTGCAGGGGGGGTCTCCCCAGAGCGCAGCAGAGGGGCAGGATCCTCTCCCTGAGCTGCTGCTCACGCTCTGGGGGTGCAGCCCAGCACACGGGGGGGTTCTGGCCCACCTTTGAGTGTTGGGGGGATGAAGCGTTCATTGGCTTTGAGGTTTGAATCTCGGTCCTGTAGAAAGGAGCTTTATTGCTGCATTACTGGTTGTTTTGCTGTCTCTTACCTTTACTCCCCAAGTCTTGATTGCTTGTGCCTGACTTAAGCGTGTGTTCTTCTTTACATCTGAAGAGATTTGGTTTTAGGGACTATCCTTGAGCTGGGTCCTTAGTGAGCACTCAGGGTCTCGCCAGCAGAGAAAATCTGGCCTGAACTTGTGTAGAAGATGATATTACATGTTTTTTTTTCCTGTATTAATCATTATTTGTAACCTGTGCATATGTGATGTATAGCCATTGAGGAGAGCATGACCGTCTAATTCATGAACCTTCCAGTTCCTCTGGGTGTTGCAGAAGCTGTCTCTGGCATGATATTTGACAGGTACTATTCCTCATCCAGTTGCAGGATAGTTTAGAGAGGACATTTCTGTGTTACAGCTGTAGAGCTTGTTACTTCTGGTCCCAGTCAGAAGGGGATTTGCTGCAGCTATTGCATAGGACAATCATCTTATTTGCAACTCTGAGTATCAGATGATTTGATTTCCAAAAGCCAAGCTTAAGCAGTGAGTGTGTCTTACCTTACCCCCAGTTCATCACTGGTGTTTGTCAGGGGGGCATTGCAGCGGTGGCATTCAGAGCAGACCTTCCCAGGCATCACTGCAGGAGTTAAGGGTGGTTTCCCCTGTTCATGCTGCATGTGTGCTCACAATAGCCTCACAAGGCAGAGCTTCTCTTGATTTGTTTTGTCAGACAGCTATTGAGCGATGTTAGGCTGATGCTCCCACTCTCATTGCCATGATTTGCTCAGCCCTGGCCAAAGCATAGTTCTGCTTTCATCTGACAGTCATTAACAACAGATGAACTTCACTGTTTGACATGAAAAACATCACTCCAGGCACCTTCTGTCAGCTCCCACAAGGATGTTTGTTTTTACATCGCTGTGATACAGATCCAAGTAACTAACTTGTGCTTAGCCCTCCCTTTACTTGTCCACAGTCGCTGTGTCCACATGGTGGCAGGCGACATTTATATGCTTTATGCAAGCTGTTGGAGATGTTGATCAGCCAATGCTGATCCCCTGGGAATGGTGCTTTTGGGTTCAGTTGCTTGTCTGATGCACGAGATAAGTGACGTTCACAGCAGCACAGGAGAAAAGCAAAGTGATAGGACAAGGGGTAACAGGTTCAAACTTAAAGGGGGAAGTTTAGATTGGATATGAGGGAGGAGTTCTTTGCTGTAAGGGTGGTGAGGCACTGGAATGGGTTGCCCAGGGAAGTTGTGAATGCTCCATTGCTGGTGGTGTTCAAGGCCAGGTTGGACAGAGCCTTGGGTGCCATGGTTTAGTGTGAGGTGTCCCTGCCCATGGCAGGGGGTTGGAACTGGACGATCTTAAGGTCCTTTCCAACCCTAACTATTCTATGATTCTATGTACACTGAAACCTTATCAAGCCTCAATGGAAGCAAGAATCATAGAATCATAGAAACCCAGACTGGTTTGGGTTGAAGGGACCTTAACACTCCTTCAGTTCCAAAGTTCCAACCCCTGCCATGAGCAGGGACACTTTCCACTAGAGCAGGTTGCTTCAAGCCCTGTCCAACCTGGCCTTGACATGCTGTTGAGTTCCAGCCCTAAGTATTCTATGATTCTAAAGTACTTCTGGATGTGTTTGAGTTGCACTCACACTGATACCTTTAATAGAATAAAAGCTGAATGCTTATGTAAGGAATTGAACTGCAGTTCAGCTCCTCAACATGAAATGAGGCAAGATGTTCAGTTTCTGGCTCTGGTAGGGTATCAAACGTGCGAGAAAATCAACTTTATCCTCGAAACGATTAAAGTTTTCCATGGGAAGTTGAACAGCAGAAATGTTAGGACTCCACATTTGTTTTGGCAATAAACACCACGGAGCAGAAGTGTCTTTAAGCGTTCTGTGGGTATCAGTGTAGAGGCAGTGCTTATGACCCTCTGAGTGTAGGATCCTGTGACTTGCACACTACATCTTTTATGAGGCCCCTAAACTCCCATCATAAAATGTACAGTTCAGAAAGAATGCACTGTCTGAATCTGTGGCCAATTTAAGTGCATGGGGAAAAAAGTGTTCTTGAAAGAGCACAGGTTGAAGCCAGAGTCGAGTCCCCATCTTGTAAAGTGCCAAGCATTCATTTTAATGTTAAGAGGAAGGGACTGCACCTGAAAAACCACAAAGTACCTTCTCCAGCTGTGTAGAGCCAAAAGCTGTTAGGAGAGGTTTCATTCCTGAAAGTCTCCTAGGGTAGCAATGGGCTGATACTTGGCCAGGTCATTTAGAACTGGGGAATTTACATATGGTTTATTGCAAACTTGTTGGAAGCTTTTCCTTTCTTTCCTTTCCTATCTCCCATGCCAAGATAAAATAGGTTGAAATGAGACTGGATTAGCTGTAACAACAGCCACCCTTTCATTCAGATGAAAGCTTGCCTGTCCTTGCCCATAGGTGACCTGTGCTGATCGCCAAAAGGCCAGGGTGAGCTTGCTCTGTGGATGAGGAGGTTCTTGGCTTCTCCAAACTGTCCTATCACCTGCAGCTTGAGCCTGGGCCATGCTTGTAGAGAGAATCAGAGAATGGTTTGGGTTGGAAAGGACCTCAAGCTCATCCAGTTCCAACCCCCTGCTGTGGGCAGGGACACCTCCCGCTAGACCGTGTCACCCGAGGGTCTGTCCAACCTGGCCTTGAACACTGCCAGGGATGGGGCAGCCACAGCTTCTCTGGGCACCCTGTGCCAGCGCCTCAGTGCCCTCACAGGGAAGAGCTTCTGCCTTCTCTCCAAACCGAACTTCCCCTGTTTCAGTTTGGACCCATCACCCCTTGTGCTATTGCTGCAGCCCCTGATGAAGAGCCCCTCTCCAGCATCCTTGTAGCCCCCTTCAGACACTGGAAGCTGCTCTGAGGTCTCCACGCAGCCTTCTCTTCTCCAGGCTCAACAGCCCCAATGTTCTCAGCCTGGCTCCATACAGGAGGTGCTCCAACCCCTGATCGTCCCTGTGGCCTCCTCTGGAGCAGATACAGGAGATCTGGCATCACCATCCATGCCTACAGCCTCTTCTCCATGAGGATTTTGGGGACCAGCCCTTGCAGGCATGCTCTGTGTGTTAGATCACTTGTGTACTGCATGGCTGTCATCATCTCTCTGCATTAGCTCTTCAGCCTAAGCTATTTAAAGAACAACTGAGTATGTGTTTAAAATAGACCCAAAAATCCAGTAATCAAAAGGAAAAATGGATTCCTGATACAGTGAAGCTGACATAAACATGTGTGATTTGCCAACTTCAACTGCTTTGTAGTATATATAAGCACTGCAATTTGAAATTGGAAGAGATAGGGAAGGGGGAATTCTGTTACCAAGCCATGGCACAAAGTGTTAGCATAGGGATAAGATGTAGTGTGCAATTGTTCCTAATGAGTTGAGTGTGTGCTTTGGAGACAAAGCTTGATTTTCAGATACAAAGTGTTAACACCTGTGGAATTCCTGGACCTCATTTGGGAGCCTGTCTCTTCCCTCAGGAGCCTTCTTGCTTCCTGTCATGATACCATCTCTTAATGTGGGGGGGGGGAATTGATGTGAAAATGCGTATCTTTGGCTTTAATGCATAAAAATGACATATCTGTCGTTAGCAAATACCAAACTGTGGCTTTTTGGGGTTATTTTTGGTGGGGTTTTGCTATGCTTCCGTTGTTTTCACTTCTCCATCCTTTGTTCTTCTCTGTTATAGTTTAATATGTGCATTTTGTGCTCCATGAGGCAGGGTTTCTTTCACCCCGCTATGCGTCGGATTTGGCACATCAGGGCGCAAATCCTGCTTTGAAGGCTTTGGGGTATGACAGCTGCTTAATCATCCATAAATGCCTTTTAGGGTTATTATATGCTGTGGTTGAAGTTCAGAGCAAGTTGTTCTCCAGCAAAAGGAAAAACAGTGTTCCATATGTAAAATAACCTGGTGAGGGGCTTTGGACAAGGGATGTAGGGACAGGCTGAGGAGAATGGCTTTAACCTGCCAGAGGGGAGGTTGAGATGCACTCTTAGGCAGAAGCTGTTCCCTGTGAGGGTGCTGAGGTGCTGGCCCAGGCTGCCCAGAGAAGCTGTGGCTGCCCCATCGCTGGTCTCTCACTAGAGCAGAGGGGACAATCCCATCCCTCAACCTTTGTTGAGACTTCTCTCCATCTACTTGTGCACTTCTGATAGTCCTTTTGCTGTATATAGGTAAAAATCACACTTCAGATGTTGTCAAATTAGGCTTGGGGTGCTAAACACTTAAAGAAAACACCATGTTAAAGAAGGAGGTACAAAAGGTTACTTGATTCCTGCCTTTTGCATATCTGACCTTTGGTTCTGTGCCTGATGTAATGATTTTCTTTAATACCAAAGCTCAGGATGGATGAGCTCATAGGAAGCATCTGTGCCCATGATTATAATCCAACAAACATCCCTCTGTAATACCGAGCTGCTTCAAGAAGTTCTGCCCTGAACCTGCGATGCTTGTGCTGTACAGTTTCATCTCATCAAGCCATAATGCAGCAAGACTGGAGCTGAACAGCAAACATGGTTTTAGTTATATGAGAAGGCTTTGCTGGGGAAGCTTTTCTCAGGCCAGTAACTCCTCTATCTCCTAAATTGCCTTAAAAGTCCTTTTTCTATGTGAGAGGCACCTTCATGTGCAAAGGGGCCCATGTAGGTTGTTCTTACAAGCCCACTGGTCACTGTATGTGCAGTCTCTGGTGATGGTTTCCCATATCCTTACTGGGACACCAGCCTCAGTGAGGCTGATGTTTGAGACCTCTCCAGAGGGATATTGTATTTACTCTCAGGAAGGGTTTCACAAATGCAAGCAAGAGAGTCCTGGAGGAAGTGCAGCTTTTGGCTCATCTCCGTGTTTAGTTCTGCAGTGTGTTCTGCATGTACTCAAACACGTACTCCTATTTCCTTTATTGTCCTGTGGTCTATCTCCAATAAACCCTAGTGCTGTGAAACCAGAACCCAGTATTAAGCTGGGCCTATTATCACATTTCAGCTTTAATAATTAGAAGAAAACTACTTCATTAACCTTTGGCAGAATACTACAAGTTGCTGAGCATTAGAATCCAGGCTGCTGCTGGGTTTGAGTAATGCTCAGACTTTGTGTGTTGGTGGATGTGAAGGGAGAAAGCAGCTTAATATAATTCAGAGGGAAATGGAAGGAGGTAGAAGGGAATGAGATCTGTTATCAGCTGAGAATGTAATTCTCCTGGTCACTGCTGTATGATTCTTGTGCTTAGATTTCATGCAGGAATCCACCCTGCCTTTCAGATGGAAGTGAGTTAGAATTCTCCAGGATGAGAGGAGAGGAAAAGGGTGGGAGGAACCAGTGGTGAGAAGTTACCAGATGGATTTGATGCAGTGAGAACTGAATCAGAGCTCCATCCTGACCTAATTCATGCAGACTTAGCCATGATGTAGAGACTGACATTTCCTAACTGTACTATTGACTGCCTTGGACCAGTGACTTTGCAGCATCTCAACTGTTTGTTATCACTGTTAAAAATCAAAGTAAGAGGAAAAATATCCTACTTTTAATAGCCTCTACCTTGTAAATGGGAGGAAAATCAAGCTAGTTTAGAACTAAGCATGGTTCAAAACTAACAGACCGATTCTAAGCAGCCTTTGAAGGGACAGCACAGAATGGAGTTGTTGTCTCTTATTGCTGCTTTGGTTTCTGTCTGTATGACTTATTTGTTATTGCTGAATCAAAGCTCTGATGGGAGTCCTTTAACATGGCTTTAATGAAGGCTTTAAGCATGTTGGGTCAGCTTGAGGGACTATAAAGTGTGTGCCCTATGGATTAATGAAGGACATGGGTCTTCAAGGGTGTTGATGTCACTTGTTTTTCTTGTTAGAGTAGTACTCGTAGAAGCATTGCAAAGTAAACATCTTCTGTACAGGGTGGACCTCTGAGCAGCATGGAAATCCACTTGGGAGAGGGAGGCAGGTGTTGGCATGGCAAGGTTCGAGTCACCATTTCCATATAAATAGCTGTGTCTTTGAGCACTTCCTCTTGTTTGGATGAGGGCTGTCACTACTTGTGGCAGTTCTTTATTTGCTCCTTCTAAAAGCAGGAATAAGGACTTGAAGACTTGTTACAATCACAGTGTAGGAAGTGTAAGACCTTAGTGTCCAGCACTGGGGCAACAGCACGAGAGGGACATGAAGCTGTTGGAGTGATTCCAGAGGAGGCCATGGAGATGCTGCAGGGGCTGGAGCAGCTCTGCTCTGGAGCCAGGCTGAGAGAGCTGGGCTGGGGCAGCCTGGAGAAGAGAAGGCTCCTGAAGGGGAGACCTTAGAGCAGCTCCAGTGCCTAAAGGGGCTACAGGAAAGCTGCAGAGGGGCTTTGGACAAGGGATGGAGGGACAGCCCCAGGGGAATGGCTTTAAGCTGCCAGAGGGGAGACTGAGATGAGCTCTTAGGCAGAAGCTCTTCCCTGGGAGGGTGCTGAGGCTCTGGCCCAGGGTGCCCAGAGAAGCTGTGGCTGCCCCATTCCTGGCAGTGCTCAAGGCCAGGTTGGCCACAGGGGCTTGGAGCAAGCTGCTCCAGTGGAAGGTGTCCCTGCCCGTGGCAGGGGCTGAAACTGGGTGAGCTGTAAAGTCCCTTCCAAACCATTCCATGATTCTGTGCAGAAGCTTAAAAAACTGAAACAAATCCCCGTGGTTAAATTTATTTCCAAGCTGTGATAGATGCATTCTGGTAGTGTTTTGAATATGAAAAATGCCGATGAATTTGACATGTTTAGCTTTGAGATACACTATCTCAAGCGCTGATTGATACCACAATGCCTTTTGCACATGTTGCAGCCCCAGGGTTGTTCAGTAAACCCCCCCATCTAAGTGAGAACAACTCCCCAGCCTTAATAAAACAAAGGTGAGCAACATGTGAAGAGTGCAAATAATCGAAAATGGTCTAATTTCCCCCAAAAGGTATAAACACGCACAATTGTGTATATAGCAGCAGGCATTATTCCACTGATCCCCCAAGGTTGTTTATATAGCAACAGGCATTATAACAACACTTTCTGTTTTCATTATTGCAGTGCTTAGTCATCTGAAGCCCAGCCAATGCTCCTTCAGCCTCTGAGAAGTCATCCAGGATCTTGTAAAACAATTAACTATGTCATTTGATTGAATCTTGCCTTTTCTATTTCTCTCCCAGTGTTTGACATCCTCTGAAAGCCTGATGTAAATGCTTGGCTCCGAACCAACCCTCCAAACTGGATTGAAAGAACACTCTTGCTTCTATTTTTGTTTGTAGGCTTTCACATTTGGGGAGCAGATGGCCTTTTGAAATGCCTGATGCTAGCAAGAGAAACTCCTCGTTTAGCTGAAAAGGATTCAGGACTGCTTTTGACTGCCTTAACAGTGCGTAGCGTGGTAGTGAGTGGAGTCCGCGTGGATAGACAGAGCTACAACACCAAGGACCCAGCTGCCTGCTGTAGAGACTAAAGGAAGTGTTAGAACTAGATGGGCCCTTCCAACCCAAACCATCCCATGATTCTATGATAAGGGCAGATTTTGATGTAGGCTCCAATGTTAGGTATAATACGTATTAAAGGGGCTGGTATTTCAAGCTTAATTAACGTAGGCTGAGCTGTGAGACCGTTTCCACATGTCTTAGACCAAGATGAATAGGGCTGGGGAAACAATGTGCTAAATGATGAGCAGATGAAGTCAGAATTAGAGTTCTTCTGTGCTCCTCCAAAAAAGGATATTCCAGTCCAGGTACTCTGTGGTTTCTGGCTGGGAGTAAATGTATGTGCTTGTGTACCATTAGTCATTAAATCCTGCTACAGGAATTAGTGTAGGAAATGGGCTATTCTTCTTTGCACGTAAATGCAGGATATCATTATTCTTCTTAAGAGGCAGCCCCTTAGTGGCAAGAGCCCTAATTTTGGTCTTGGGTGCAATCTGATACTACCAAAAAATAGATAACTAAATGGCTTCTTTTCAAGCCAACTTATTGGGAAACTTAAATAGTTCTATTCCCTCTCATCTTATGGGCTGTGTAGGAGAGTAACTGAACCTTTACAGGTATGTATTTTAGTTAGCTAACAAATGAGGCTGCTGTACATGTCATGATTTGATGAATAGATGTTTTACCATGGATCTGTTGCCTTTAGGAAGGTGTTGAGCTTGTATGTCTTCTGATGTGGTTCTAATTAAGTATAACAGTCTAGGTGGCAAAATAAATACTTAGAAGGTGCTTGGATGGCAGCGTTAAGAGACACTCAGTGTGGAGCTGGCTGCTGCTGAGGATTGACCCCTTCCTTCCAGTAGAAGTTCAAGCCATTGCACTGAAAGGAATGCAGGTAGAAACTGGGTGCTTTTATTGAGGTCCCTTCCAACCCAAACCATTCTATGATACTATGGCATTTCTTTGCCCTCCTCTTCCTAAAGAGTCTAAACCAACTATGCCTGGCTTGTTGTGAGTTAACTTAAGGGGTTTGTCATGCCTCACCTACAGGTGATACTGTGGTTGTGTTAGCTGGAACAGTTTGCATAGTTTTTGATGGAAATTAAGTGTTTAAACACTGCATTAGAAAGCTGATACAAGTTTGAAGAATAAATCCACCTTTCACTTTGAGAACCATTGTCTTAAATGCAGTTTATTTTCTCTGAAGGTTGAGAGCTGTGTCTCTTCAGCCTGGAGAAGAGAAGGCTCAGGGAGACCTTATCCCCATATGCCAGGAGTTAAATGGAGACTACAGTGAAGTTGGAAACTCTCTTTTGACAAGGAGTCCCATGGAAAAGCCGAGGGGTGATAGGCACAAGTTACTGCTGGGGAGATCCCACTAGGCACAAGAGGAAATTTTTCACAATGGGAGCAATAATCCATTGGAATAACCTCCCCAGGAATGTGGTGACTCCCCAGCGTTGAACATTGTTTAGACTGGGCTGGACAGGGCGCTGAGCATCCAGTCTAGGTCATGCTGTGCCTGGAAAGGTTGGAGCAGATGATCCCTGAGGGTCCCTTCAACCTGGGATTCTGTGAACATTTATGGTTGTCTGTGATGTTGGAATAAATAGCAAGTGTAATATAAAATACCCCCTCGTATGATAGGCTGGTCTTTTACAGAGGTAGAGTTGCCCTTAATGTAAACTTAATATCCTCTTTCTTAGAATCATAGAATCATAGAATAGTTAGGGTTGGAAAGGACCTTAAGATCCTTTCAGACTAGATGATCTTAAGGTCCTTTCCAACCCTAACTATTCTATGATTCTGTGATCATCCAGTTCCAACCCCCCTGCCACGGGCAGAGACATCTCCCACTGAACCATGGCACCCAAGGCTCTGTCCAGCCTGTCCTTGAACACTGCCAGGGGTGGAGCATTTACAACTTCCCTGGGCAACCCATTCCAGTGCCTCACCACCCTTACAGTAAAGAAATTCTCCCTCATATCCAATCTAAACTTCCCCTGTTTCAGTTTGAACCCATTACCCCTTGTCCTATCACACAGTCCCTAATGAAGAGTCCCTCCCCAGCACCCCTATAGGCTCCCTTCAGATACTGGAAGGCTGCTCTGAGGTCTCCACGCAGCCTTCTCTTCTCCAGGCTGAACAGCCCCAACTTTCTCATCCTACCTTCATACAGGAAGTGTTCCAGTCCCTGATCATCCTCATATTCTTCCTTACAGGTACTTCCTGAATTTGAGGACAGAACCTCCAGATTTTACAGGAGCAGTCTAGGCAGTTACTGACAGTTTAAACACTGTCCTCCTATCAATGTCTTTTCCTTACTCACTTTGTCACACTGGATTTGCAGCATCAGATATTTGGGGATACAAGTAAAGAAAGTCATCAAGTTGGATGAACGTAGAGTTTTCCTAAATCTTGGAGAAACATGACTATGTACTTTTAAGTTACATTTGAGTAGCTACTTTATTACATCTCTGATTAAATTACTTTGAATGCTGTTAGTTAACATAGAAGCCAGAGTGACAAAGCCCAGTAAAATGTAGCTTTGAGTCTTCTTCTCTTTGAGACGAGTAAAAGGAATTAATCAGTGTAATTGAAAGAAAATACAAAATGAGATTTTTGTCCTTAAACCAGTGCCCTGAAGTTCTTCTGTTTTGAACTGTTGATAAAATGTGATGCCTATTTGACGGGGGCCACAAGGATGCTGGAGAGGGGCTCTTCAGCAGGGACTGTAGCGATAGGACAAGGGGTGATGGGTTCAAACAGAAACGGGGGAAGTTCACCTTGGATACAAGGCAGAAGCTGTTCCCTGTGAGGGTGCTGAGGTGCTGGCCCAGGGTGCCCAGAGAAGCTGCGGCTGCCCCATCCCTGGCAGTGTTCAAGGCCAGGTTGGACACAGGGGCTTGGAGCTGCTCCAGTGGAAGGTGTCCCTGCCCGTGGCAGGGGTTGGAGCTGGAGGAGCTTTAAGGTCCTTTCCAACCCAGATCATTCTATGATTCTACGATCTCCTCTGCTACACCTTGTTTCTGTGTAGTAAGTGTGGCTAGTAACTGCTACGAGATCAAACTCAGACTTCTGTCTGATGTCTTCCTTGTCTTCCAATTGATGTTTACTACGTGTTTTGCTCCATGGGGTAACGTTTCACACTGCACTTGGGAAAACAAAGCTGCATATAGGAGCTGAATATTGAAAAGGAAGTGCAAATAGTACTTTATGGCTTGAGCATCATTAATGATTTACTCACAGTCCCATGGCAAATACACGGTCGTAAACATGAACACAAATCTTGGCCACTTGTTCCCTCAAATTAAAACGTGTGTTTCCGTGGATGTCTGGGGCTGTAATACCCTGAAGAAACAATCTCATCTTTAAATAAAGCACTGCTTTAGCAAATGGCACTTGGTTCCTTTGGAAGCTGAGCATTGGGTGGATGGAAGTGGGTGATGTTTAATAGCAGTAAATGAAATCTGAACTCGGTTTCTTGGGAGAATCCAGACAGCAACAGTCACCTCCTGCTTTTGTTTTCCCAGCTTTTCAAGTCTCATGAGCAAAGCGTCTGTCTTCTCCCCCCATTCGCCTCTTCTTAAAATTGATGTTGATGTTAAAGGGTACTTGTATGAATTCTACTCTCACAGGTCATGGATGAGGGTTATTGCTGTTGTTGTGTCTTGCTGGTTATTGGACGAGGTGGGGTAACTATCCATGTATGTGTGGTATGGGCCGTTAAAATATATTAAACTGAAGGAAAGGTGTGAGAAATGCTTTACGGTTTGGGGAGGAAAACCCCCACAGTTCTTACTAATGATGAAGCCTTCCAGTGCCTAAAGGGGCTCCAGGAAAGCTGGAAGAGGGGCTTTGGGCAAGGGATGTAGGGACAGGCCAAGGGGAATGGCTTTAAGCTGCCAGAGGGGAGACTGAGATAAGCTCTTAGGCAGAAGCTCTTCCCTGTGAGGGTGCTGAGGCGCTGGCACAGGGTGCCCAGAGAAGCTGTGGCTGCCCCATCGCTGTCAGTGTTGAAGGCCAGACTGGACACAGGGGCTTGGAGCAAGCTGCTCTAGTTGAAGGTGTCCCTGCCCGTGGCAGGGGATGGAACTGGATGAACTTTAAGGTCCCTTCCAGCCCAAACCAGGCTGTGATTCTGTGGTGCTTCCATTTAGTATTTGCTGCGAGTGTCATGGGTTCTGTCGCTCAGTAGAAGTAGAGAGATTTCCCTTTCAGAGTAGGTGAGACCACTGCAAAGTAGGAGTTAACCTTGTCACACTGTTGGGGAGGTATTTAGGAACCTGGGAGATAACTCATGGCTCTGATGCTTCAACTGCTTTTCCTTCTGCCACTAGAAGGCAGATGAGTTTTTCAGCAGCTCCTGGGTTACCTGTAGGTTTGTTTTGTCAATGCATCATCATCACCTTCTGTTAATACAGACACATACAGCAATCAATATTGCTTTGGCTTTAAGCTGTTACGAAGCCAATATGGAAAGTGGTTTATGAAGTTAAATCATATTATTTTCCTGGCATCCCGACTTTACATACCGTGCATCTCTAGTGTTTGCAATAAGTGAATGGATTGACGCAGAAACAGTGGTCTTGTTCATGTTTGGATACAGGAATCTCACATACATACCTCTGATCTTGGCTGTTAGCAGTAGAGAGATCCCTTAATCCAATGCTTTTCATGCTGTGAAACCTTAGACTTTAAGGGTGCCTATAAAAAGGAGTCGTCTCTGAACGTTTGATTGTAGTAGGAGGGACAATGTGATGGTTTTGATTTGTTTTGCTGGTTTATTTCTTTTGCCCCCAGGCTCGTGCTTTGGTTAACCAAATCCACTGTAATCCCATCAGGAGAATATGGCGATGGAAGAGTAATTTATATTGGATGGTTGTCTTAATCCAGGTTCTGTCACTGCAGCAGCAAATCTGAATCCAAGCCCACCATATGCCTTGGCTGGGTCCATATGGAACTAATAACCTGTGTAATAAATGGCCTCTTGTACAAAGCAGTGCTGAGGATGCTTTTCTTCCAAAGCTATTTTTCTTTCTCAAGCTCAGAAAAACATAGAAATCATTCCCAATTTTGAGGTTTTTTTGGTCAGAAATCTTTCTAACTTGAAGGATTCTTGCTTACACCTCACTGCCATCAGTCATGGAAACAGGTGTGGATCTGAAAAACCAGATTTAACTTGGAATGGGATTGTGGATGGGGATTGGAGCAAGCTGCTCTAGTGGAAGGTGTCCCTGCCTGTGGCAGGGGGTTGGAACTGGATGAGCTTTAAGGTCCCTTCCAACCCAAACCATTCCATGATTCTGTGATTGTTCCATGTTGCAGCAACTACTTCAGTATCCAGTTTGTGCAGTTACTGTATGTGTGCAGTGGAGGCCAGCTGTGGCTTCTAGAGGGTGTTATCTGCTGTTCTGGAGGGTGTTAACTGTTATTTAGAGGGTGTTATCTGCTGAGAACTATATATTATGCTGATTCCTCTTTATCCTGCTAGTCTTAAAGATATTGGAAGTTAGGGATATTTTAGTTGTCATGTTTTAACCACAGAAGGGATAAATTTCCCTGCAAAGTTTCCCTAAAGTGTTGAGATTCACATTTGAAAGGCAGAGTTTTCCCTTTCCATGTGCTTTCTTTATGAGATATTTTTAGTTTGGGAACTTCTTATTTAAGCAGTTTATAACCACCAGCAGTGACACTTCTGTTGGGTACTTCATTTGATAACCTGAGAGTAAAAGCAAGTTTGCATGGTGTCGAATATGGAATCTTTTCCTTTCTGTTTGCACCCACACGGGAGTTAATACTTGGCTTTAAGTCAGTCAATGCTTGAAGCCTTTCTCTTAGCTGCATGCATTGTGTGTTAATGCTGGGTTTAATTATGGAAATAATAGAAGCAGTTTAAATGTTGATGGAAACTCTATAAGGAACAGATTCAGACCACTTGTGTGACAATATGTATTTGTACCAGTTGATATCACTGTGATAATTCCAGCACATATTGATGCGCTCAGGAATGACGCACACAAATACATGTTTGGAGTCAATGAATGTAGAACATTGTGTTGAAATTGGGTCTTTCCACCTAATGGCTGTGTTTTTATTAAGCTGGGAGGCTGCTCTCCTGTTCCAGATAGGAAATGGAAAAGGTGTAATGAGCTTTAACAGGCAGATTGATTATTTTCTCCCTGTTCTTGGGTGGCTTTTGCTAATAGGAGGTTATGAGTATTAAATGGAACATTTCCTTAAGGGAACTGTTTGATTATCTACACTTTCTTTGAAAATCCAGTAAATTAACTGACCAGAATGTTATATTCATTGGAATGTGGGATTTAGAAAGCAGTGCTAATTTTGGCTTTCTTTTTTCCTCTTTTTATAGCTTAGGTATCAACATGGGCTGAGTACTCCAGATCTCCGGCAAACTCTTCCTAATCTGAAGAACTTCATGGAGCTCGGGCTAATGGTTAGATGGTAAGTGGGGTTTTGTAATTTCAAAGAAAGAGGTGGATGCTGCATCATTTTTACATATAACCAGTTAAGAGCTTCACAAGAGTTACTCATACTTGAAGATGATGACTTTCCCAAACTACAGACTATGGAAACATCCACAATATTCTACTGTTTGTATGTGCTGTTATATTTTCTGGATGATGGGTCCATAACCCTTCTCAGAGGGATAGGGAGATAGTGGGGAGGATGTATGAAAAACAGTGCTCTTCACTAGAGGGAGGTGAATTAATCATCATAGAATCAACTGGTTTGGGTTGGAAAGGACCTTAAAGCTCATCCAGTTCCAACCCCTGCCATGGCAGGGACACCTTCCACTAGAGCAGTGTGCTCCAAGCCCCTGTGGCCAACCCGGCCTTGAACACTGCCAGGGATGGGGCAGCCACAGCTTCTCTGGGCACCCTGTGCCAGCGCCTCAGCACCCTCCCAGGGAAGAGCTTCTGCCTAAGAGCTCATCTCAGTCTCCCCTCTGGCAGGTTAAAGCCATTCCCCTTGGCCTGTCCCTGCAGGCCCTTGTCCAAAACCCTCTTCAGGTTTTCTTGTCAGCCTTGTTGAACTTCATGAGGTTTGCACTGGCAAAGCACAGTTTCAAAGCCCAGAAACGCTGGTCCATGTGAGCTCTAAGCTGGTGTAGAAATCACTTATTTTGGGAGGAGAGTCTTGGCAAAGGAAAAGAAATACAGGAGTAGAAAAAGAAACATCTTTGAGCAATGCTGTAAAAAGTGTTGCCTGATGGAAATTCAACTCAGCCAACAAAACAGTGGAAGTAAACAGGCCCTGAGAAAAGGCAGCTCAGTCCCTTGTGCTGTTTTATTCTGTCAGTAGTTTCAAGCACAGCTGAAAAGATTCTCCCTGCTTTTCTTCTTATCCCCTAGCAAGATGCATAACACAAAGCTTTCTTCATTGGTTATAACATTACTGTGAGGTTTCATGTGGTATCCATCACTGTGATGTGAGAACACCTGGATGGTGTGTGGTCCCCATAGCAAATCTAGAAATGAAGGGCTGAAATATCAGATCCATGGCTTCTGTAGTGCTTGTGTGCACTCATCGGCGGAGGGGAGGGTACAGGTTGTGGATTTTTCCTTCTGACTTGAATAAGCAGTGGTGGGATGTTAAATGGGAATCACCTTCCACCTGGAGGTATCTGTAAAGTACTGTGAGGGTGCTGAGGTGCTGGCACAGGGTGCCCAGAGAAGCTGTGGCTGCCCCATCACTGCCAGTGTTGGACACAGGGGCTTCGAGCAAGCTGCTCTAGTGGAAGGTGTCCCTGCCCATGGCAGGGGGTTGGAACTGGATAAGCTTTAACGTCTCTTCCAACACAAACCAGTCTGGGATTCTCTGTTCTTCCCTTCTGACATGCATTGCCTTTGAAGAACTGATAATGGAAGCTTTAGTTAAGCCTTAAAGGCTTTGCTGTCATACAACCACTTCTTGTTTTCCTATAGGTGATACGGTCATTAGCAAGACAAAACACGTTTTTTGGCTGGATAATATTTCAAAACAAGTAGAAATATGAGGCATGGTTCTTTGGGAGTATCGCATTCCCTCCTCCCTGTCTGTCTATGCTTCATTTCCTTCTCACCTCCAAAACATGTATGAAGAGTTGTTCATTTCTAACTCTCTTTTTTTAAGGCTAATGATTCTAAACAACGCTTCTTAGTACTTCCTACTAATATAAATGGAAATGGGGCTTTACAGGGAGTCTAGCTCAAGGGGAAAACCGGCTAGACTCCCCTAATTGGGCCTTGCAGTTGAGCACATACATAGCAGAGTACAGATGCCCACTGTCTTGTGGATAATATCTGATTACAGAGATTTAAACAAGCTTAAAGGCCACCCACTGTTAAAATGAAGATTTGAAGGAATTTTTTGTTTTCAGGATGCTGGAGGTGAGTTACATTATCCCCAGTCCCACAAACCACAGTCCGTACAGTAAGTCCACATTATCCTTCAGTTGTAGGATGGGAGCAGGAGCAGAGTCACAAAATGGTTTGGGTTGGAAAGGACTTCTAGATCGCCTAGTTCAAACCCCCTGCCATGGACAGGGATGCCTCACAGTAGATGAGGTGGTGATGGGTTTTTCTTCTCTACAGATACACTCACACTGCCTGGTTGGTTTGGTTTTGTTGGTGCTGGTCTTCAGTTTCATTTCTTAGCACTGTAGCTGGGTTTTGGTGTACTTAAGTTCTGTCAAAGCATAATCACACTGGTAAAGGCCAATACTTACACTGTAATTAGTTTCTCTTTGAACAGGACTGGTTTTAGCTCCTGGCATGTGCATCATCCTCAATTTTGCTTTTGAATAGAAACATTGCTCTGCAGTTGGGAATGGAATTGAATCCCCTACATATGCAGGGTAACAGAAATATACAGTTATTTCAGGCTTAACCTCTTTCTCTGGTAAGCATCACAGAATCCCAGACTGGTTTAGGTTGAAGGGACCTTAAAGCTCATCCAGTTCCAAACCCCTGCTATGGGGGACACCTTCCACTAGAGCAGCTTGCTCCAAGCCCCTGTGTCCAACCTGGCCTTCAACACTGCCAGGGATGGGGCAGCCACAGCTTCTCTGGGCACCCTGGGCCAGCGTCTCAGCACCCTCCCAGGGAACAGCTTCTGCCTCAGAGCTCATCTCAATCTCCCCTCTGGCAGCTTAAAGCCATTCCCTTGGCCTGTCCCTCCATCCCTTGTCCAAAGCCCCTCTCCAGCTTTCCTGCAGCCCCTTTAGGCACTGGAGCTGCTCTAAGGTCTCCCCTTCAGGAGCCTTCTCTTCTCCAGGCTGCCCCAGCCCAGCTCTCTCAGCCTGGCTCCAGAGCAGAGCTCCAGCCCTCGCAGCATCAATGTCTAGTTTTAAGTACAGAACAGTTTCTTTACCCCTTCAGATTAAAAACAAACACTGCCCCCAGCTTTTGTGGAAGATCCCATCTATTTAATACTTCTGTCAGAGCAAATTTATCTTTGAAGTCTTTGCTTCAGCCTTTCCTTTCCCAGCTGCTCTGGGGCAGCCTCTGTCCCCTCTGAAGGGTTGTGGAGTCCAGCGCCTTTGCCTCGAGGTGTAATTGTGTTGCTGCTGGTCCTTCTGCCTGGTGAGATCTGGGTTATTTTGATTTCTCAGGCATGACACTGAAATGATTAATACATGCTTTCACATCCCAACACGCCTGATTTATTACAGCGAGCTTGCAGGTCTACAAGCTTTGCTTCCCTCTTCATATCTCTCCTGGCACCTATATTCTGCTGTATTTACTTTGCTTCCCCCCACTACGCAACATTACTTGTACTGTATATAGACAAAATCAAGACAGATCTGTTGGTCCCTGCGCACACTGTGATGGAAGCTACAGAACTGCTTCTTTTTCTGATATCAACTCTGGATGTCGACTCTTGAGGTGAAAGATGATGAGACAAAGTTGTTGTTGATTTAGGCTGTCTGGGTTCTGGTCCCCAAATCTTTTCTGTTTCCTTTGGGATTAATTCTGTTTTCAGTCTTTTTTTAGTCCTGGAGTCTCACTGGCTTCTAGAAAAGCAGCTCATTTTTAAGATTAGCTTTTGCTGGTGCAGAAGGCCCTGTGCAGCTTTCCTCTTAAATCCTTTTTACTTTGGAGTATGCAGTTTACTTCAGCTTTTGAGACCAAACCGTACATTTTGATCATTGTTTTATTCCCTTTTCCATGTTCAGATTTATCTTGCACAAGTCAAACTCTTTAGGTCATTGCATTAAATCAAGAGGCTCTTTCATTTTCTCTCCTATTCTTCAGCTTAGTTTTATTTACTCTGTGTAAGGAAGGGATAGCATTTGTGATTATCAATAGCGAGCAAAGGGCGCACCACTGACTTGACCAGTGCAGTGAGAAGAAGGTTTTATTCCCAGTGAATAGATTAGACAAAAGGCTTATCTAATGCTGGCAAATACGAGACAGTCCTTTAGGTCTTGGCTGTAGTCTGGGAGATGCCCTTTTGAGCCTGCATTTAAAAGCTGGACTCAAAACCACTTGCATGCCGAGGCTTAAATCTGTGTTTCGAAGGTAAGTCTTGATTCATGTACTGTTAGCTTCAAGAGGAGCCTAAACTGAACATTTGAGTCAAGCAAACTCTGGTAGCTTAATTTATGAAGGTTTTCTTTTTGTCTAAAGCATGTGTCAGAGTTTCTTAGCTGCCAAAAGACCCAATTTCACCTTCGCTTCATGCTGGCAGCCTCCCTTTTGCAGCCCTATGGCTGTTGTGTGTTCTTGAAGCAGGAATCTCCAAGAAGGTGAGAACCTATTATTGCTTTTTAGCACGCTTGACATGATATTGGCTCGGAGCTACGCTTGGAGCTTCAAACCTTTCAGATGGCTATAAACCAACTTAAACGCCTTCATTTAGCGTTCTTGCTGCCATGAGGTCATAGTTTGCAACAAAAAAGATCAAATGGTGTTTAACTTATGATTTTCTTTTGGGGTAAGTATTCTCATACCAAAGAGCTGTGGCTGTGGATACTGGCTTGGGGCCAGACAATCAAGATTTAGTATTTTGACCAGCTGTGATCCAGTAATGTCCCTCCGAGGAAACATTTTGTGGGGAGAAAAAGCTACATATTTGAGCCTGTGAATTGTATTCTGTCTCTCATAGTGCTTTGCAGTTTCTCCCAGCCCCTTTGCAGCCAGCTTAAATAAGCACAAGTGAATCTTGACTCAAGAAACCTTTTCTTTTTGATTGAAGCTGCAAACAGATTCCAACCAGAATGGCTCAAACAACAGCTTCAGAAGTGGTTGTGTCCTGCTTCCATCACTTTATCTCGCCTGTTTACAGCATGGAGGCTGCATCTTGTGCCTGAGGGCTGCAAGAATGCCCAAACGGGCTATTTATTAACAAGTGAGAACTAATATTTGGGGGGGAAAAGCAGCTACCTTGTAGCTTTGCTGCCAATGAAACTTAAAGCTGAAGTTAGGCTGTTATGTATTGGCTTTTGAGACTTGGATGCAATTGAAACCTTGAGATTGGTGGGGATGTAATTTTCTTATCTATAATGTCCAATAAATCTAAGGCTTTTCTTTTGTAATTCAGAACTCCTGCTTCCTGGTAGGAACTACACACGCTCTCATACGGAACCACTTCGAGGCTGATCCAAGTTGATGACTAAAAGTCCTTAAGGCCTGGTGACAGTTCATCAACTCAGGTTTTATCCTCCACTAGTGACAGGCCATTCTTCTTGGGCAGGTGTCCCCACCAGCTTGCTGTCTCAATGTCAATGACCAAGTAATTACCTGTGGCTGGAAGCTGAACCAGCTCAACTGTAGTAATTCAGGTCCAGGTTGCACCTTGGGGTAAAGCACTATGCTCCTGCAAGCCAAGCCCTTGTCACTGGAGACAATATCTTACTCTAAAGTTTCTGGGTGCTAGATGATCGTTTTCTAATGTGATTTGCTTTTTTAATGTATTTTGTGTTAATTCCATAAGCTGTGAAGCTGTTAAAGCATCTCTTTCTGTGGACTTTGCTTTGGTGCAGTGCTATGAATTCTGGTAACAGTATATAGCCTTTTCCTGAAGGAAAATGCAAATGGAATAGAGATCCTCCATCAGCTGCCTGTTTTCATAAAGAGCAATAGCAAACTAGTCTTTCTGAGCTCTGTGCCTCTCTGTAAACATTACTTTTGACCCAAAACCCTCAGTTTGACTTCTCATCCTCACTTGGAGGGAGGTGATGGAAGAGGAAAAGACCCCTTGACTTAACTGCTTGACCCACTGTACCTACAGCCATTTTGGTTTGATTTTACTTGCCTGCAAGATTCTGACCATGGTTCTTCTTAGTATACAGAGAGGTCTTCATCTTCATATGTTTGCTTTATACACACTTGTCACTCGGCCTCACCTAGTTACCTAGATTGTCCCTGTGGTCAAGAAGAAGCATCTTGACAGGGTGACTTTCCACTGATTATGAATGGCTCTCAACAGGGGATTTGAAAGAAGCTGTGGCTGCCCCATCCCTGCCAGTGTTCAAGGCCAGGTTGGACACAGGGGCTTGGAGCAAGCTGCTCTAGTGGAAGGTGTCCCTGCCAG
Source organism: Ara ararauna (assembly GCA_028858755.1). Classification (NCBI taxonomy): domain Eukaryota; kingdom Metazoa; phylum Chordata; class Aves; order Psittaciformes; family Psittacidae; genus Ara; species Ara ararauna. Next base: position 131,514,473 of record CM054378.1, on the reverse strand, counting down.
TGGCAGGGGGTTGGAACTGGATGAGCCTTAAGGTTCCATTCCAACCCAAACCATTCTATGATGCTATGATTGTTACCCACCCTTCTCCCACACTTGTTTTCTTCTCTAGTGGTTATGGAAGGAGCCTGGGCAATGACCTCTTAGATGGCTGATCTCCAAAGCCCTTTGTGCATATTGACTTTTATCTAAATGTCTTAGGTAATACTTGATAAGCACTTAAGCCATTCTATTGACTTCATTCCTGCTTTCCCACATTTGGGCCATTATCCCTGTATTTATTCCGGACTGAAGCTAAACCCATCCCATTTGTATTTGTTGGCAGCAATAGATGGTTTCAGAAATCTGCCCACGTGTGTCTCCAGCAGCTTAAAACCTGGTTCTGCACTCTTAAGTAAGGTCCATTTCATTGCATGTAGTTTAAGGATCCTGCCTGCAAGTGCTTTTTGTTCTAATTCATTACTGTGAACACTTCCATGATAAATGAAGATCATTCCTGCTTTACTGCCCTGTGGGGCAGCCCTCATGTACTCGATTAACTGGGAAGTTATTTTGTGGATGAGGGAGATTAGCTTTGTATTGCTGATACATTCAGGCTGTTAGATCACTTAGTATACATCATCCTGCCACTTCAACTTACTAAAGAAGGGAAGATTTTCTTTGGCTGCTGGTCTAAAGAGGTATTGTTCAGGCATACATAAAGTGTTAGCTTGAATGGCCTTGTCATAACAAGCTCTTTAAAAACTCTCCTGGTCCTGCAGGCTAATTAATTTCTCACCCATTTGCCTCTAAGGCCTAGATTTACAAAGGAATTTGGGCATGTTTCTCTTTAGGAGGAACTAAGATTTATATGCCCACCACAACAGTTTGTAAAGCTGCCTCTCCTGAGCTAATTGGAAACCACAGTTCTCATGTTGGTTTACTCAGACACTGAAATTTCTGCTGCATAGAAACATTGCTGTTGTGCCTACATCGGGCTGATAAGCCCTTGCTGAAAGGCAATTTGGGGTTCAGCAATTAGGCAGTTTTATGCATACTCATCTTTGCCCTTCAAAGCATCTGACCTAAGAGGAATGAATTTGAGCAACTTGGAAGCACAGTCCAGCGCTACGGAGTAGCAGGTTTTACTTGTTCAGATGGTAAAGCAGCTTTGCCTTGAGTTTAACATCTTCAAGAATTAGTAGAACCCCAGACTGGTTCTGTTTGAAGGGACCGTAAAGCTCCTCCAGCTCCAACCCCTGCCATGGACAGGGACACCTTCCACTAGAGCAGCTTGCTCCAAGCCCCTGTGTCCAACCTGGCCTTGAACTCTGCCAGGGATGAGGCAGCCACAGCTTCTCTGGGCACCCTGTGACAGTGTCTCATATCTATAACCATGCATACAGCACTTGTGCACATTGTGGTGCATTCTGCTTTCTGGTTTGCCACCTCTGTTGAAAATGCTGTAAACCTTTGCAAACAAAGCTGCAGGTGCTGAGTTTGCATTATAAAGGCTTGAAACAGCAGTTGGAGAGGAAATTTAATGTTTTAGGTGCTATCTCTCTGCTTCACTTTCCACAAGTGTAATTCCAAAAAGCAACTGTTCCTTAAGGTAATTTGAGGGCTTTATGGAAGAGAAGAAAGCTCCATGCATTCATTAAAGGGCAGCCTGGGAGGAGGTGAGATGGGAGAGGAAATTGAAGAGTAGCAGTACTCCATGCTGCCCTCCCATGGGGATGCTGCTTTTTTCTGAAAGAGCCTTTTTGCAATCTGCCTTACCCTGTTTACAAAGGGGAGCAAGAAAAGAAAAATAACATGGAAAAAGATCCATGCTAGGGACTATTCCTAACTGCTGTTCCAAGATTTTCTCTTGCAATACAGCTCCCAAAATGTGTCAGAAATAGAAAGTTTTCTTTTTAAATGGAGTTTAAGACTCATACTGACAGCAGTTGAATCTTGGAGTTACACATTCAGCACGTGGGTAATAGCTATATTCTTTATTATGTTTAAGTTTGGAAGGAAAATGAAGCAGTTGCTTTAGTTGAGGTACAACGCACTATTTGCATATAGCCTGGTGATTGTATTTGGATAAGGATTAAGCTGATGAAGGAAAATTCACATAACACACCCCAGATGATGTGATGTGGATGGTCCAAGTTATAGAACCTGAGACACAGTGTAAGTGGCATATTAAATAGGAGAATCAAACTTGTAAATTAAGCTTGATTAGTTCGTGTTCCTCAAGAAACAGAGGTGGATGTTTGTCCAAAAAGCTTTGGAATGATTGGCACAGGAAAGGAGATCTGGCATAGAGAATCCTCTGTAAATAGTAACATTAGTGTGGCTTTACTCCTTTGTTTAGCTGTCAGGAGAGCCCACTCCTGCAAGAAGTCACTCTGAGAGGATTCAGACTCACTTTTGAGGAGTTTATGATGGCCCAGGACAGGCCCTAAATGCATAAATGTGCGGTCAACAGTAGTAATTCATAAATCACAGCTTCGTCCCATAAAATGGTGTTAACAGTCCGAATTAACATAATGCGGTGGTTTCTTGGGTGATTGACTTCAAACCATAGAGCTTTGTAAATGTTCCTACAGGATCTTCCTGGTTTTCAGCAAAGCTGTCCTCTGGGGTGTCTTCTGTAGTTCATACAGCATTAAACACGTTTAGGGGTTTAGCACTTCAGGATACAAGTAGTTGGCCAAATGGAGCTTGGAGTTGTGATAAAGTAATTGCTTCAGCCTTTGGTTAAATGTCTGTAGTGCTCATGAACGTGCCTGACAGCTGTGATTTATCCTTCCCTTCTTTTCCAGTGATCGACACCATACATCCAGCGCGATTCCCGTTCCAAAGAGACAGAGCTCTGGCTTCGGCAGGTTGGATATTGGCTTTTCCAGTGGGCTTCCTTCTCCAGATAAAGGACTTAGAAAACGAGCCAGCACGGGAAACGAGAGACTGCAGCACAAAACTCCTCCTCCTAGCTACAACTCTGCTTTAACACAGCCTGTTGCCATCACAGCCCGTGTAGGAGAGTTAGATAAAAAGCCTGGATCAATATCTTCTTCCTTGGATACCTCTATGGACTCTGCGAAAGAAAATACCAAGAAAGGTGAGAACTTGTGCAGCAGTTTAAATGGAGAAAGCAGGAGCTTAAACAACACCCAAGAGCAGCAGGAGTCTTTCCTAGGACGTACTAGTGCAATAAATGGGGCTTTCCTACCTGGTGAGTGCTCTGGCACCACAAGCAACGAGCAGCCCTGTGAGTTCCGCCCCGCGCTCAACCCCGTCCTTTGCTGCACCGTGGAGCAAGCAGAGGAGATCATGGGGATGGAAGCGACGGGGTTCAGCTCGGGAGATCAGCTCGAAGACTTTAACTCCATCCCAGTGGAGCACGCCGTGGCGGTGGAGTGTGATGAACAAGTCCTAGGGGAGTTCGAGGAGTTCTCTCGGAGGATCTATGCACTGAATGAGAACATGTCCAGCTTCCGCAGGCCGAGGAAGAGTTCGGACAAGTGAGCTGGGACCAGGGGGTTGATAGCAGACATTGAGGTGAAATCAGTGATGTGGGAATAGAGATAAAATTGCACTTATTCTTTATATTAATTATATAAAAAAGAAAAATAAAACCAGCTAAAGCTATTTCCTATGGTGGTAGACAAATGGACTTGAGCATGATAACACAGGATCATGGTATATTCACAGCCCAGGTACATTTTGATTCTGCTTCCAGTCCTCTTCTATGGTATTTATAATCTGTTGGAAGGTTGGTTTTGGGGGTTGTTTTTTTTTTTTAGGCATTGGAATCCGTTTATAAAGGCTTTCCTGAAAACACCTTTTAGTGCTGATCAGGCCCTTCTATGAGTATTTGTTCATAATTATTCTTTAGAGTTAAATTTATTTTAATCCTTTTCAGAAGAAAGAAGTTAATTTAAAAGCACATTTATGGTAAGGTCTCTTTTACCTTCTCCCATGTACTCCTGTGTTTTCTTGAGCAATGTAGTCAGTGTTCCAGAAATACCATGGATTTTTGTTCTCTTTACCCTTGGGCAGCTTTCTCTTGGCTGTGCTCTGTAGCCTTTCAAGTTCTGGTTTGCACTGATGGGTCTTCAGTTGGTGATGTGAACTTGCCAGAGATTGAGCGCCTCTGTGATACCTGCAGTTTCCTTGCACCTGATAAATCAGAAATGACATTTAGTCTTCTTTTCCCTCCTCCTTCATACTGTTCCTACCAGTAGAAGCTTTGAGGACTAAATCACCTCTAAGGTTCCATGTAAGTCTCGGCCTGAACATTCCCCACTTCAACCTCATCAGTAGAGACCTAACAAATGCACTAAGTGGGGTTTGGTAGCCACCCTTTGAGGTGTCTAACGGGGTCCGTGTGCCATGAGGCACTTCACAAGAGCCTTCATAATAAAACCCAGCCTGAAAATGCAGTCAGCACTTTGGAATTAGGCGAATCTGTGGAATCTGTAGAAAGGAGGCACTCAGCATCATTCATCTCAATGAATACCCTTTTAACCATATGTATTCTAAAGGAAGAAACCTCCAGTGCTTCCATGCTGGAGATGTGGTTTTGCCCTTAGGTAGGTTACCACTGGCACATGTGTTCAGCTGCACTAATGGGAAAGCAATTTGCAGCCTCTTTAGTGATTCCTGGTATTTGTTTCAGTTGGGATTTCATTGCTCTTTGCTTTCTATATTGTATACCCAAGAATTGGGGCTCGGGTTTGAGCTCTCAAATATAAAGATATATAGCAGAATAAACACCACTTCTTCATGCCTGGCTTTCCCCCCCCCCCCCCACCTCCCTGGTCTATGCTTTCTTTTGAACCAATGACCTAGTCTTCCTCCTAACTTCACATAAGGCTAGCCTGAATTAACTTCTTCAAATGTGGATATGTATAACCTCAACTATCTGTTGTCAAAGCAAGACATGTATGTGAGAACCAATATACGTAATAATAGCACTGTTCTAGAGTATTCATCTTTCCAGGTAACACCTTCATGATTGTATTAAAACTATATTCACATTACTTCTGTTAGCTTCTAAGGGTTGTGTCTGCAGTTGTGTTGCTGGATCAAGCCTTGCCACAGTGATTCATGGTCTTTGGTCTGTCCCAGTACAATGTGCTAGGTGGAAACAGAAGCAGAGGCCTCGATTCTGTAGGTCATTGAACATGGTTTCAGGTGCAGACTTGGGCACGGACACTTTCATGAGTATCTTCTCCCCTGAATAAGCTCCTTTGTTCCAACCTCATGAAGAGCTTTCCTAAAGGGAGTGTTACATCAGCATAAAGCATCGATGTGATCTTTGAGGAGAGACAGGTAGGAAGCTCTTGCTGTGCTTTGGTGTAGATAAGGAAGAAATGAACACCTGAAAGCACACCACTTACTCATGAAGTGGGCATGAGATACTCTGTCCTGTGACCGTATCTTAGCATCTTCTGATAGCACTATAATGTTAGGTGAAATTGGGCAGCATTGAGTCAGTTGCAGGACCTCAGAGCAGCACAGACCTGTTTGTAGGCATCCTCTTCTCTTTTCCTCTATGACAGAAAGGCATTAGCTTCTGTGTGGTGGTGACTTTTCAAAGCAACCCAAAGGGTAGTTGTGAAGCCGCTGTGTTTCGTAGGCAAACATGGAGCACCTCCGTGCAATTCAGCCACATGTGAGATTAGGTTCTAGAGCATCAGTGGGCCTTGGGATTGGTTTTTATCACTAGTTTCAGATTTTCTCAGGTTGCACCCAACCAAATGAAGTCATTTCCCCCCCCCCCCCCCCCCCTTGATGTCCTATTGGTGTTCCCATTTGAACCCTGTACTGGTTGATGTGTCAGACACGATGGTTGATTCCTGCATCTGCCGCATGAGTCTGTGACGGGGCTTCCTATGGATGTAGCTTTAGTAGCCCTAAACTTGTCCCTGTGTTTCTTTTCCACTCTTAACCGCTTTCCATCTGTGAAGCTGGTGTGAAGGGGGACAGTGTCGTGGGGCTAGTTAAAGCATTAACAAACCTCTCATTGCTGTGAGGACGGGGTTGAACACCCTCCAACCACCTCATAGCTCCTGCCTTTGTATTTATTTCTTTCCCCCCCCCCATTTAAATAGCTTTGAAAAGAGCGTAGTGGGAGAGAAACAAAAGAGTAGGTTTGAAGGTGAGATGATGCATCACAGCGTGCTTTCAACTGGCAAGACCCTTTCAGTTCCTGCACAGCTGTGACACTGTTAAATGCCTGCAAATGTCTTCAAGTGGAGACCACATTTCATTGCAATCCTTTCCCCTCACCAGGAATTCCTGACATTTTTGAGATTATTAGTTTTGGAAGAGCGTATCCCACTCTATTTTTCTAGCAAGCACAGCAGCGTTGGCTTATCCTTGCTTGACCAGGTATTTAAAAGAAGCAAACCCAGAATATCCCCTAGGAAATGCCACATTCAAACCATGTTGGTAATTGCAGGAAAGCTCATCTGTATTTATAAAATAAAACTGATTAGTATCTCTCCACTTTGTGTGTTTTCTCTTCGTGCCTCCTCTCTGTTTTCCTTCCAAGCCTGATTTCAACCACAGTGTCCGTCCCCAGCCCTAAAAGCACTCACTGACTCATCATTCATTGAGCCCATATTGATCCAAATGGGAATATCTGGGCAAAGAGGATGTGCTGAAGACCTGGCTGCTTTGCTGGCTCCAGATCCTGATCCACATGAGATGGTAACGCAGTTCTGTTTCACTCTCCTTCCAAAATGATGGCATGCAGCTGGAAAAACAGCTACAGGCTCCGGTGGGGTTGGAGACAGATGGGTTTGCAAAGCTTTCATGGATAGTGGAAACACCGTGTTCCCTGATCGCTGCTCCTCCAGCAGCTCTCTGATCTGAGCTAGCAACGTGTCCACCTTATGAGCTGATGTTCCTCTCAAACAGGAGTCTGCTGCATAGGTCCTGGGAGGAGACTGTCCATGGCATGGAGTTGCTGGTGGGAAGCAGAGTAAAGTGAAGATGGTTGGACTTGATGATCTTAAAGGTCTTTTCCAACCTGGTTGATTCTATGAAGAGCTGCAGAGGCCATCCAGCTATCACTGGGGTAACAGGGTTGGTTTTGATGTTTTACAAGGTTTTAGTTTTCCATTCAGTAATACGAAAACTGGTTTTCCACTCAGGAATTGTCAGATGTCAGCTCTGCTGCTGCTGAAATCTGTCAGTAAAGTAGGGACAGGCCAAGGGGAATGGCTTTAACCTGCCAGAGGGGAGTCTGAGATGAGCTCTTAGGCAGAAGCTCTTCCCTGTGCAGGTGCTGAGGCGCAGAGGGTGCCCAGAGAAGTGTCCCTGCCTGGGGTGAGGGGTTGGAACTGGGTGAGCTTTAAAGGTCCCTTCCAACTCAAACGATTCTATGAAGGCAGCAGATAATGGCAGCATGGTGTGGTGGCTGGGTTACACATCCTTACCCAGACTCTAATCCCAGCTCTACTTCTCAACAACAATGCTGATTGTGAGTCTCCTTGGCCTTCTCCATTGGAGAAGCCAATATCCTTCCTGCTGGCTCCTTCATTGCTGCCAATACTGCTGATGCCAAACACTTCTGTTTTCAGCTGAGACTTGCACATGCTGCAAGCAATGGAGGTGCTTTGGGGAAAGAAAATCTTTCCCTTGCAGGGTATATCCTAATGGAGGATGCTCATGGACTTCTTTGCCCTTCCTCAGTGAAGCTCTGCAGCAGAAGTCTGTTACCCCTTCTTTTCAGCCCTTTACTGTTCTGCTTTCAGGACCCTGGCTATGGTTGTTGGTCTGAACTTTGACAGAGTTTGGGGTTGTCCTCTGTGGTTTCATGTTCTCATTGTCATCTTCTTCCTGCAGATTTACAACCATGGTGAAATTTCACAGCAACCTGATCCATCCTCCATGGTTTAACTGGAGACATGAGCACGCTGGCAGAAAGACAGAGGACCCTTGTGTGTGTCTGTTTTCTATGGCTGTGGTCCTATGTGCCCTGTGTGGGACCAAGAGGGAAAGATTCCTTGCGCAGAGATGGGGCATCTGCCAGACACAGTGCAGATGCTGTGGTAGCATCTCAGATTCATGGTAATCTCACTGAGGTCCTGCTTTGTTTCACAGTTTAAACCAATGCTGGGAGGAGCAGCAATAAACCCAGTTGGGGCAATGTGTGCGTGAGCCCAGAAACCACCCGTGTGCTGGGCTGCATTAAAAAAGAGTGTGAGCAGCAGGTTATCGAGGTGATCCTGCTCCTCCTTGAGCACTGTGTGCAGTTCTGCTGTCCTCAGCATACGGATATGGAGCTCTTGGATTGAGTCCAGAGGAGGCCATGGAGCTGCTGCGAGGGCTGGAGCAGCTCTGCTCTGGAGCCAGGCTGAGAGAGCTGGGCTGGGGCAGCCTGGAGAAGAGAAGGCTCCTGAAGGGGAGACCTTAGAGCAGCTCCAGTGCCTAAAGGGGCTGCAGGAAAGCTGGAGAGGGGCTTTGGACAAGGGATGGAGGGACAGGCCAAGGGGAATGGCTTTGAGCTGCCAGAGGGGACACTGAGATGAGCTCTTAGGCAGAAGTGTTGGAAAGGACCTTAAAGCTCCTCCAGTTCCAACCCCTGCCATGGGCAGGGACACCTTCCACTGGAGCAGCTTGCTCCAAGCCCCTGTGTCCAACCTGGCCTTGAGCACTGCCAGGGATGGGGCAGCCACAGCTTCTCTGGGCACCCTGGGCCAGCGCCTCAGCACCCTCCCAGGGAACAGCTTCTGCCTAAGAGCTCATCTCAGCCTCCCCTCTTTCTCATTGCACCTTTATCATCTGCCTAATCCAGTTTTACCACCCAGCCTTTGGGTTTCATACTTGTCACCTGCCAGATGGAGCCCTCCTGTTACAGATCACCTTTTCCAGGCCTTAAACACTGATCCGAAGCGAGTGCTGCTCCGCTACCTGCCCCAAAACCTTTACCTTTGCTCCTATGTATATCTCTAGCAACCTTTCCCCATGTGATAGCAGGAAGTGCTCTCATCTGGAGTCGGTGGAGGGCCGGGTTGGTTGGGCTCCAGCTTGTTTTAGCAGCGATAACTTTGTCAGCAGCCCATGGTGTGACAACACGAGGTGGTTGTTTGGCTGCTCCTTTGTCCACGGAGGAGACTTGCTCAATTAGGGTAGGATTTGTCCTGCGTGCGAAGTCCAAGATGCTGTCAGCTTTGCTGGGAACTGCAGATGGCCAAAGAGGGAAGCTTTAATCCTCCCTGCCCTGACGTTAGCCAGATACGAGGCACTGGAGGACGTGAGCTGATTAGCACAGGGTTGCTCGGTGCGGTGGAGCTTCCAGCATTAATGAGGAGTATTTGTGCCTCGAGTGAGTGTTTGTCAAGTTGAGACCTGAGGAGTAGAGCAGTGTTTTCATGCTCTTTGGCTGAGCACCTCTGAACCTCCGCCACTGCTGTGATTTTCAGCCTGAGAAGTAAACCAGACACAATGGACCCTTCGCTACCTGCCAAAGCAAAGGAGACCCAAAGCTTTTCAGCGTTTGCATTAGGGGGTTGTCAAGCACTGGAACAGGCTGTCCAGGTCAGTGGTGGAGTCACCGTCCCTGGAGGGATGAAAAAGGCATTTAGATGTGGTGCTTAGAGACATGGGTTAGTGGTGGACTTGGCAGTGCTGAGGTCATGGTTGGACTTGATGATCTTAAAGGTCTTTTTCTGGAATCACAGACTGGTTTGGGCTGGAAGGGACCTTAAAGCTCCTCCGGTTCCAACCCCTGCCACGGGCAGGGACACCTTCCACTGGAGCAGCTTGCTCCAAGCCATGTCCGCCTGGACCTTTACAACTTTACCCACCAAGCGGCCAGCCTGAGCAACTTTAGCAAAGCCGTTTCTTTAGAGACAGTGTGTAGGGTTGTATTTGTGTCTGATTCTTGTCTCCTACTTTGGAATTACTGTGAGACCCAGAACATGACTTGTACCTGGGATTGGAGCTTCCACTTGGCATCTCCTTGGTAGGATTCCTTTTCTCATCCCCATGTGATGTTATTACTCCTTCTGCAGAGCCAAGCCCATGCTGCCTGCTCTATGTGCCCCATGGGTGCTGCTCCATGGTTGCAGCGAGCAATGGGCAGCAGAAGAGGACCAGCTCCCACCCCAGAGTGCTTGGGGTGGAGCATGAGAAACCAATGGAGATCCTCAGCTTTCTGGTTCCAGCCTCGCTGCTTGTGTCTGCACCAGGGCTGCAGAGAAAAGGGGATGGATGGATGCATGCATGGAAGGAAAAGCACGAGCTGCCTGCAGCCCTTGTGGCCACATGCGTCGAGAGGAAGGTGTAAATTATCCCTCCTTCCCCTATGTACCTCTCCTCTTGCATCCAAGGCTCTGGATGAATTCCAGTGTGTCCTTAGCCTAAGGCTGGGGAGAAACAGTTTGTTTTCACCTGCACATGCTCAGCGTGTGTGCGGATGGGAATCCTGATTGTGCCTGGGACTATGGGCTCCCAGAACGACACAAGTGGCAGTGATTTAGATCTGCACTAATAGAGGGATTCAGCCTCCCACCGCATCTGAGCTCTTTGGGCAGCCTCTAATGAAGCATCCCCAGCCAAGGAACCCCATGTACAGTGGATGAAGGCACTGGGGAGAACAGGAAGGGGCTCATCCCCGAGATGCAGCAGGTTTATTCGGTTTTAGCTGTTCTATTTGCACAGGGAACGATATAAATCAAGGCTGTGCTGGTCTCTGTCTGGCCAGTTTCAGTCTGGAGTTCCTGACGGGTGACCCCAGGGTACGGTTGCGCGCTCCCAGTGCTTATGTTTGACACAGTAATCCAAATTGACATTCAATGCTTGAATATACAATAAGTTCATTACAACTAAACCCTCCGGCTCAGGGATTTCCTGTTGGTAAGTCTTGGAAAAATCAGGATTCCCAATGGGATCGAGCTCAAAACGTCTGCAGATAAAATTCAACTTAGCAAGTGAAGCCAAAATGGTTTTGGAGCTGGAGTGGAGCTGTATTTTTGTCCAGTGCAGCGAGGCTTTATCCTTCCTTATTGCTTGGGATTGGAGGAGGAGGAGGAGGCCTCTGCACAGCTCCCAGACAGGGTCTCGGTGCTGCTCCCAAAGGGAGTTCATTAGAAAGCAGTGGATGCATCCACAATCCTGTGGCGAAGCACATTTGGTGTGGTTTTGGAGCCCAGACTGTTGCCTCTTGTCCCACTTTCTACAGAGCAAGAGGAAAACCTGCACAGCCTCTTCCTGTGAGCAGCCACAGTAACCTCCTTATGTAAAGCAGATAAGGCTTTGGATATCCCCCTTACCTCCATCTCCCAAGCTTCTCATGGCCATATGAGGGTTGCAACATGGTGAAGTTGCTACTCAAGCCCTTGACCTGCCGGTTAATAAGCTGTTATGATGAGGTGTGAACTTGGCTTGGGACATGTGTCCCTGCTTATGGCAGAGGCTTGGAACAGAAGGATCTTAAGGTCATTTCCAACCCAAACCATTCTATTATTCCATGTCCGTGCCCATTTGGCACATGGACAGCGTCAATCCTGTGTCCACCTCCTTCCCTCGATGAAACCGATACCTTATAGGAAGAGATACAGCTCTCTGCATCCAATGGGTCTCAAATGGGATTTTCAAGCTACCAGTGGAATTTGAAGCTGGATTTCTAAGGGGAAAACTGTTTTCCAAAAGGGAAACATAAAGTGGTTCTGTGTGGGGTTGAGTGGTGGGAGAGAGGAGCTGAGAGAATCCCCATCACGCGTGGTGCAGGAGCCAGAAGTGATGCTGTCACCAAGAGATGCATCCCCTGCAAAGCATTAGCAAGATGGGATATAAAGAGAGCAGGAAAGGGGTCATTTCTGTGCTTGTATCTGCTGCCATATGGTGAGAAGAAATGCATCCACGCACAGCAGATGTGCACTTGGTGTGGTTTAGGGTAAAATTCGGAACTATAGAGGTAGAAAATATGAGAGGAGGTGATCCAAGGAGTCTGTAATCGCTGCTACTGGAGGCTGTAGAGCGAAGACATATGGAGTAACCAGGACTGGAAGGACCAGCTTTGAAGTCTGAGTACCTTCAAGGATAGCGACGCCCTAACCTGGACCATTGTTCCAGTGTTTGGTCACCTTCATGCGAAAAGGCTTCTCCTAATGGGAATGTTTTATGTTCTGGCTTGGGCTGATGACTCTTCCCATCGCTGAGCATCCCCCACGAGAGCTTGTCTTCATCCTCACAGTGTCCCAATTGGGATTTGCAGACAGTGATAAAATCCCCCTTTGCCTTCTGCTCTCACTGCACCCCAATGCCCTGAGCTCCAGTCCCAACCAGCTCAGTGGCCTCCCTGCCTTCTCTCCCCATCTCCCTGGTACTGGGGAGCCCAAACTGCTCCCCGTGCCCTGTTTGACAAGCGCGACATGGACAGGGAGAGTCACTTCCCTGGTGCTGCTTGTTCCGTTCCTGCCACCACCACCACCCATGGCATGGTTCATCGTCATTGTCCCAGCTTCTATCCCCAAAAGCTGTTCTTCATCCCATCATTCCCCCAGCTTGTGCTGCACCATCCCAGAGAGATGTCCCATACCAGTATGCTTCTGTCTCAGCAGCCGAGGGGGGTCACACGGGCTCCTTTCCAGCTCCATGTTTTTGCTCATCCAAATCACACATCGCCACAGTTCCCAAAGAATTCAATAAAAAGCTTGGGAAAAGGTTCCTGCTCTTTCCTCCCCCGGTGGTTTTTAAGTTCTACACATCTTAAACCCAATTAGTTTGGTCGTCCCTGGAAGCGCAGCATCCCATACCGCTCCCGTGAGAAGAGCACGTGATAAAAGGAGGATTATCACTTGCAGAGCAGCGCAATGGCAGAGGAACAAATGTGGTGCCATCTCCTGAAGTGTGGGACCTTCCGCGGGGCATCAGCAGTGAGCTCTGGGAATAAACCCATTCACCACTGGACTTGCAACCAACTCCTTGCTGTGTCCTGCTGGCTGCTTCTCTTGATGGTTTGTATGAATGGCACACGATTGTTCTCCATAGAATCCCAGACTGGTTTGTGTTGGAAGAGGCCTTAAAGCTCCTCCAGCTCCAACCCCTGCCACAGGCAGGGACACCTTCCACTAGAGCAGCTTGCTCCAAGCCCCTGTGTCCAACCTGGCCTTGAGCACTGCCAGGGATGGGGCAGCCACAGCTTCTCTGGGCACCCTGGGCCAGCACCTCAGCACCCTCCCAGGGAAGAGCTTCTGCCTAAAAGCTCATCTCAGTCTCCCCTCTGGCAGCTTAAAGCCATCGGAGGTTGTCATGGATAACCACATAAGCCCCCTTGTCCACTCCAGCCCAGAGAAGCTGTGGCTGCCCCATCTCTGTCAGTATTCAAGGCCAGGCTGGACACAGGGGCTTGGTCCCTTCCAAACCAGCCTGTGATTCCTTGGTCTCCGCCTTTCTGATGACCACCATCCACGCGGCTTTGGGAATCCAGGAGCCCCTTTTTATCTGAGGGGGGTACTTTGGGCACTCAGCTATTGTTTAGACACTAACCCTGGGTAAGTCAGAGCCGAGGACTCTGGCTGGTGCCACACTGCTTGGGTGACAGCCTATGTGCAGCGGGATGGGTTGGAAGCAGGAATTTGGTTGAGGTCCCTCATGTTTCCATTGGGTCCCGGTCTACAAATAGTCCAGGTCATCCACGTGCCTCTTTGTTTGACACTTTGGTGAGGCTGAGGAGGCTTTGGGGCTCCTATTTAGAAACTTTCCTCTCCTGGCTGCCTCCAGATCCCTGCCTCGCAGGAAAGTCCAGGCCTGGATTAGCCGGGAGCCTGCTCCAGCCAGCGCTGAGCTTTGCCATCAGCTTCATGGTACCAAGGAGCCCACAAAGCGATGCTGGTCCTGGGTGCTGAGCTGTGCTGAGGGCTGGTTCCCAATAGAGGGAGACGATGGAATCTGGGTTCCTTCCCCATCCTCAGCAGTAGGGAAGCAATTGGGAAGTCAGGTAGGAGTGATGGAAGTGGTGCTTGCAAAAAGGATGGTTAAACACATGGAAATGATTAGTGCAGCATCACCAAAGCGCACAGAACCATCTCCCTTTGCAGAAGTGGTTTTGGTCTCCTGTCCTTGTGGTTTCCCTGCAGCAGACAGGGGCATTCCCACATGGTTGGATGGTGGCTGTGTGGCCGGAATCCAGGCCTGGGCAGTGGGGTTTGCTCCAGGAGCTCTCTTCTGGCAGTGTTCGGACTGTGGAGCGATTGATCTGCTATTGGCTGGGTAAAGGAGCGTCACAGCCCCATCCCCTAAAGGTGGCTGAGGACACCGAGGCTGGAGGGAAGGAGCTTGGTTGCAGGGGTGTTTGTGCTGCAGACCTGGTTACTGTGGGCTCCAGTTAGAGTCAATGAAGAGACACGACCATGAGGTCCCCTAGAACCATGGAATGGCTTGGGTTGAAGGGACCTTAAAGCTCCTCCAGTTCCAACCCCTGCCACAGGCAGGAACACCTTCCACAGAGCAGGCTGCTCCAAGCCCCTGTGTCCAACCTGGCCTTGAAGCCAAGGGGGTGCCCACTTTAGGATGAGATAAATCTTGCTGTAGTAGACTCCTTTGTCCCTGTCAGCCATAGGAACAGCTTAGGAGGAGCAGCACATACGGAGCCGTTCCGGCAGAGCTTCCCTAGTTGAGAGCTGCAGGTTCCACTTATCCAAGGGGGCACTTTGCCTTCTCTCTCCAGGATCACACTGTGCCTTCACAACTGAGATGGCTCCCCCAAACCAGCCTCCAACTCCTGGTGCAGGCAATGCACCGGCAGAACCTGCTAGATGGGGTGTGATATCTCCTTCCTTACCTCCACCAGTGATGCCTTTGGTTTCTTGTTCTGAATAGCATGAGTGCTGGGAACGCTTGGAAACACTTCAGAGTCTTTGGGTTGTACAGACCTGTGTGTGCAGTGAACCTTCTTGGAAGTGCTGAAGTGAGAAAACGAGCTGGACCATGCCTGGAAACCCAGGGGCTGGAGCATCCTCTCCGCGAGCTACAGCAGACGAGGTGATTTGGTTGGGTTGTGGGTTCTGATTCTTCTGTTACTTGCTCAATGGTTGGGTGTGATTTCTTACCACCACCTGTGCCCTCTGTTTGTTGCTGGTGATGATGGAGAAGGATAGAAGCCACAGAGCTTTTCTCAAACAGGTAGAGCAGCAGGATCAGCTTCAGGTGTTTTCAAGCCCAACATGTCTACAACCGTATGAATACCGATCACAGCAATCATAGAATGGTTTGGGTTGGAGGGGAGTTGCATTTTTGCACCCAAAAAATAACAAGCAAGGTTGGAGGCTCTTCACCCAACGTGCTGGTCTTTGCCTTTCATTACTCCTCTTAAATGATGAAGGAAGATGACAGAACTTGATGGACATTTCTAAGTCCTGCCTTTGTGTTCTGCCAAAAAGCTCCTCTCTGTTAACTCTCCCCATGCAGATGTATGGGAGTTAGGAGACCTTCTTAGGGCTTTTGTGGTCCAAATCCATCACAGAGCTGCCAAAGCACAGCAGTATCCCAGGGATGTCGGTGCTGACACTCAGTAACCCACAATGGGACAAGGGGTGGTGTGTCCAAAACCAGGTTAAACACATTCAAATAGGTGACTGCCAACCTTTGGGGGGTGCCTGGAGTGTTCTGCAGCCCTCACTGCACTGCCAAGGTGATGCTGAGGCTCGGCTGGAGATGCAGAGCTCCTGGTGCCACTCTAAACAAAGAGCTTGGCTCCTTCCCCGCGCTGCTGTTGACGTCGAGACCTCTCTGGGGATGGTGCTGGAAGGGCCAACGTGCAGCTGCCCATTGATGGATGCTTGGAGGGCACCTCCTTGGGCTAAAGAGGTGAAAGCCGACAGTGATTTCCTGTCATTCAACCAAGCAGGAACGTTCTCCTTCAGTGCTTTATGAGGCTGCAGGGGCTGGAGATGTAGGGAAGGCAGAAAGGGCCAAGCAGCAAAGGAGGATACGCTGACTGAGAGGAAATTGATGTTGTTGGAACCTTGCGGATATGTAGAAACTCCTCTGAAGAGCCAGGGCCTGATTCTGACCTGGCTCAACAAGGAGGCAAAACCTCACCCAGTCCAGTGCCCCAGAGTCTCACAGAGGCTTCAAGATGCTGAAGGTGTGCAGGAACTGATGCAAAGCATGGACATGAAGCAGATGGTGCCCAGAAGCTGCTGTTTCCTTGTCCTAATGCTAGAAGGGGTCTATCATAGAATCCCAAAATCCCAGTTTGAAGGGACCTCAGGGATCATCTGCTCCAACCTTTCCAGGCACAGCATGATCTAGACTGGATGCCCAGCACCCTGTCCAGCCCAGTCTTAGCAGTGTCCAACACTGGGGAGTCACCACTTCCCTGGGGAGATTATTCCAATGGCTGCTTGTTCTCGCTGTGGAAAATTTCCCTCTTGTGCCCAGTGGGAATCTCCCTGGGTGTAACTTGTGCCCATCGCCCCTCGGCTTTTCCATGGGACTCCTTCTCAAAAGGGAGTCTCCATCTTCTCTGTAGCCACCCTTTAACTACTGGAACAGGTCTGTCATTGCTATCATGAGCTTTGTGGGGTCTCGTGGTATCTTCAGGAGCCAGCACACGTGCTCCATGGGGGCTCCCTATGCCCTGCTCATTGGTGAGCCCTTCAGGCGCTGGCATGGGAAGGGATGCTCAGCCTCTGGACACATGCGCTGATGGACACATGCGCTGATGGTCACATATTAAGAGATGTCCTGGCTCCACCGCGGTGGTTGAGCCTCATGTGGGGACACCTCCAGGCCCTGGCTCCTTCTTACACCTTTCGTTGCCAGCTGCCGATGGCTTTCCATGGGTTGGGTCTTCCTCCAGTCATTCAAGGCATCAGATCCCAGCTTTTCCAACCCAAGCCCCCTTCCAGAGCCCCGTACCCATGCTGCAGACCCAGGAGCAGGCAGGCACGGTTTGGAATGGCCTCAAGACACCAACTGCTTCCCATCGGCTGGACAGGATATGCTGAGGAGTAAGGTTCTTGCACAGAGGATACAAAGGAGTATCCTCTCCTGGGTGACTCCATTATGTCCTTGTTCTATTCTTGCACCTTGAGGTATTTTATTGATGCTGAGCAGTCCAAGGGAGGCAGGGAAGAGAAAATGTAAATATGGAAAAAAAAGGGGAAATGGGGAACAGGATACTCTACTTTCCTGTGGGTTTTGGTGTTTGTTGCATTTAGCTCACCAAAATGCTGGAAAAGTGGTGATTGCCCTGAATGCAGACACACAATTTGGGTGAGATATTGCATGTGGCTTTTAGGAAGAGCCACCTCTCCTCTTCGATATTGGAATTGGAAATTACTGAGTTCTGATGGAATAAGGATTCCACGATCCAGTTTGAGCTATGGGGGGAATAGAGGCATGCATATACAAAACAGGAGTTTTGGAATCCCATAGCACGTTTTATATATGAGCTCATTGCCCACCTTGTTAACCTTATTGCTGCTATTTCATAGATAACATCGCTATGTCATGAACCCTTTTCCCTTCTGGATCCCCAAGTCCCTTTGAGACAAAGGCAGGGTTACTGTCTCTGCTTTAGAACCATGGAATGGTTTGGAAAGGACCTTAAAGCTCATCCAGTTCCAGCCTCCTGCCACAGGCAGGGACACCTTCCACTAGAGCAGCTTGCTCCAAGCCCCATCCATCCTAACTGTGAACGCTGCCAGGGATGGGGCAGCCACACAGAGATGGGATTGCTCTGGCATGATAGGTTTGTACACCTGAACTAATTGCTCGAGGCTCCTCCTATTGTTGCTGGGGCTAAACAGCCACTTCTATTTATTCCTTCCTAATATAGGTAATTAAAACAGCTGAGGTGACATGTAAGGGCAGAAAAGGGAGAGATTAAGGACAGCCCTGCATCCGTATGGGTATTTCTTCTCTTTAGCTACCCATACAAGATATAAATACCTAAATACTCCCAGGCTCTTTCCTGTGCTAGTAAGTGGTGATGGGTGGATGGATAACCCTCCTCCATAAAAATACACACAGTTCAGGGTAAATATTTCACTGTCATCTCCAGCTCGTGTTTAACAATTCCTTTTCCACCTCTTTTTTCCCCTTGGAATATTGTTGTGGGTGGGGAGATGTGACCTGTGTTGAGCGTAACCTTCTTGGATGGGTTTTGTGAGTAATGGCACTGCTGTTATACAACCTCCAGCAAGACCAATTTGCAAAGTGTTGCAGGCTTTCCAGAATGACCTGACAACAGCTTTCCAACCAAAGTGGTTTTGCAGGGATCTGTTCCAGCATTGCAGAGATTGGGAAGGAAGAGGCAAAAAAGGCATCGGAGGTGTGTGCACGCTGCCCTTCGCTTCAGGTTTGTGATGTTGGTAAGGGGGATTGAGAGGATGGTGCTGTAATTGCCGCATAGAGGAGTCATTCCCTTTGGGACAAGAAGATCAAAGTGCTGAATACTTTAGGAATAGCCTAAACCTGCAGTTACAGCGTCACCTTCATGATGGTTTCTCCTCACCCATGGCCATCTATTACACATGAGTGCAAAGCAGGGGTGTGAATGTGGAGCCAGCAGACTAGTGTTCAGACACTGCAGGGACCCTACAAAGAATAAGATGGTCACATGAATGTAGATATTGATCATAGAATCACAGAGTGGTTTGGGTTGGAAGGGACCTTAAAGCTCAGCCAGTTCTAACCCTAGTTCTGTGATTCTAGGATTCTGGGTTTGTGGACTTCCATGCCATAATGTCAGTGCTCACAGCAAACAGAGAAATTGCATACGTCATCTGAGTTAGATGGGGTAGGACTCATGTTAGATTACGGTGCTTTGATGGTTATCGAATGATTGAAGGGGGTTTTGCTGTGTGGATGGGATGAGGAGACTGTGAGGTCGAAGAAGAGCAGGTTCATGGTCTTAAGATTCTTTCCAACCCGAACTATTCTATGATTCTATGGTAAGCTGGTGTGGAGGAACAAACACAGCAGAGGCAGGACAACCGTAATGAAGGGAAAAAGCTGCCTGTTTAATTGCAGATGAGGAGCCAAGGGCAGGATGAAGGAGGCCATCTGGGCTGGAAACCTCCCCACATTCCCTGCATCCCCTTGTTTTAATCGTGGGAACCCCATGCTAATGTCCACCTCACAGCAACCTCTGCCCGTGACATTGCTCCATCCGGGAGGACTGAAAGCAGGGGTGCAAGAGACACACCAAATTTACCTGGACCCCAAAAGATGTGTGACCAACACCCCCCCTTGCTTACACTGAATGAAACTGGGTAGCTGATCTGCCTGCATTCCCTTGCGATGGGCCCTTCCTCCTTTGTGCTAACGGGCTCCTCTGGAAGCAGTAAAGTTGGCTTGAACCATTATTAACATAATAGAGAGACCCCAGAGGATCTTTAACCAGGAGACCTTTAATAATGACTACCTCCACGACGCTTGCTACTCCGTTTGAACCAGGCTTTCTCATGCTATCCGAGTCCTGGAGCAGAGCTTTATCCCGTTCCCACAGGGCTCTGAGTGCCATGTGACTTAATTGTCCTCAATGCTTTCCTAGTCACGTCAAGGGCTTCCTTAGCAATGTTATATAGCTGAGAAAGAGTTTATTATTTGCTGTCTGGGGGCAAATAACACCGGGGCATCTCTGAAGACGTCTATAACGTATCTGCATAATGTGAAGGTTGAAATAAATCAGTGAAAGCAGCCGCTCTCCTGAGGGCAATAGACTGTAAAATATTTCATCAGAAGGCCTGGATATTATTGCACTTGTAATTAATCTTCCTGGTAATGGCATGGCTTGTTTTCTCCTGCCGCGCTATCTCCCTGTTTTCACTGCTAGATGTTGGGAAAATGCTTTCGGCATCGTTTTTTGAGGATGTTTCTCCCAAATTTGGGAGTTCCGGGGGTCCTTTATTCTTTTGAGATCCAGGGAACTGCTTGGTGTGGTTGGGAAGTGCCAGCATATGAGCTGCAATGGTGTCCCCCTTTGGTGTGCAGCCATTGACGAGGCTTAGCGCAGGCGGAATAACACCCACAGCACTGATCATCTTTCACCCACTGCACGCAAATCATCTCTATTTTATCACTACCCCTCCTGAATCTCACCTGGGTTTCAAACGCAGCCTTTCCCAGGCACTCGTAACCCTTCTGTTCTCAGATCATCACATTGCAAGTGTGCCGTGACTTGATTTTTATGAGCGGGGGGAGTAGCTTCTGCGTAGAAGATGAGTGATGGGGACAAACCTTGTGGAAGGAATACGTGCCTGCCAGGAGCCACGGCTCACAATGGACTCTGGGAGACCGTGGCTGGGGAAAGGTGATGGGGGAAGACACTTTGTGGGTGGTTTTCTACATGCAAAGAGGCTGCCTTGGTGCAGATGTTCCCCTCCTATCACACGCACGCATGAACTGGGAAGGGTCAGACTCCTTCACCGAAAGAATTCAGCAGGAAGGTGCCAGAGATCCACATGTCATTCCCTGTCTCCAAGAGTCATTGCAACACGTTTTATTTTCTCACACAGGGGAAAGGGGAAGCACACAACCCGTGAGCCCCACCAAAAGGAAATGCTATTGAGACGGCCTCTTGAGCAACAGCTTGCTGCTGCAAACAGCTCTGCCACTCAAAGCAACGACCTGCTGGAGAGGGCTATGCTCCTCTGTTGGTTGTGTTTGGGAAGAGGATGTAGGAGGTTAATGCAGGGGGACAGAGGAGGCTTAGAGATGATACAAGTGCTCCTGCTTGTTCTACCACCTGGGAGCCCTCCCTTGGTCTGCCTTTGCTTTTTATCCCTTGCAGCATCTCCATGGCCTCCTCTGGCCTCGCTCCAACAGCTCCACGTCCCTCTTGTGCTGCTGGCCCAGAGCTGGATCAGGACTGCAGGGGGGGTCTCCCCAGAGCACAGCAGAGGGGCAGGATCCCCTCCCTGAGCTGCTGCTCCCGCTCTGGGGGTGCAGCCTGAATCCTGATGCATCCTATCCCAGCTCAGGCAATGCTCATCTGTCTCTTCCATCCATCTAGAAAGGCTACAACATATTCCAGTGCTGTGAAATGCTGTTTCATTTGCCGCAAAGGAAACAAAACAATCTGTGCTCTTTTCTGTCTTCTCTTCTACTTGTACTGGAATCTCCTCAGCAAGGACAAAATCTCATGTAAGCTCCTTGCAGAAAGACTTCATAATTAATGCTACTGAGAAGGGGATGTGATTCATCACCTCCACTCAGCCTGCTGAGCTCAACCTCCCTAATCATAACCAGGCCTTGTAAAAAGTGGTGCTTCGAGGTAGGACGTATATGGGTGAATGTATGTCTTTAGCCACCAGCGCTGGTTCTGAAGACAATATGAACATCCCCCTGCTACTGTGCTTGCCCTTGTGGTGTAAGTCTGGGTCATGGAGCTGCAAAGACTCCTTTCCTTATGGGACCTCTATAGCAGAGCATGTGGAATTTCACCATCTTGTGCACAGAAGAAGCTTTGGGATAGAAGAAAGTTAAAGACCCACCAAGTCTAAACGCCTGCACAAGGACCACGATGCCAGTTCATCAGAAATGAGTCCAGACTTTCTCAGTGTTTCTCTTCCGTCGATTTCCTTGTTTTCCTTTGGAGCCAACCTAAATGTGCTTTGCTGCAAATGATGCCAAAGCAGTCATCAGGTTGCCTGCATGGGCTTCTTTGCTCTAGGCTGAGGAGTCACCACCCCACCAGTCTTTCTCCACAAATCCTATTTTCTTCAGCCTCTTATCGTCCTTGTTCTTCCATGAGCTTTTCCTCTGTTGCTCAGCATTTGACTGCTCCTTGTCACAGTGTTGATGGTGTGTAAAAACATTGTGTTTCATATCCATAGTTGGATCCTTAAATTGAAAAGAGAGAGGGTAAAGACGACTGAAAAAAGGCTTTCTTTTTCCGAGGCTGATCTAGCTCATGTCTCTCATTCTCTTCTTTTCTGGACTAAAGTTACAGAGTTTAGTTAAAGAGACATTTATCTCCCCCGTCCCAACCTGAGACACAAGATAGTGATTATGTCTGTTAACTGGCTTACAAGGCACAGTTCATTCCTTGCCCAAGCATGAGGTACCTTCCCTAGAGAATCAAAGACCTGTCTCATTGCTTGGATCTTCAGTCCTTTTCCTGGAAACCAAATGGAAATCACAGCCCAGCAGAGGCTGGGAGGCTGTTGTGACAAAATGAATTGGAGTAAATGATAATCACCTATTGTTATGCTACAGAACTCCTTGACCGGTTGGGATTCGTCCAAGAGCCGATTGGACATGATGAATAGCAGTAATTTCAGAGCTATGCATGCTCTCAGAGTCTGCAGGTTTCCACATCCACTGCATGATGGAGAGGAAAAAAGGGGAAATAAGTTTTCTAATCAGCTCCAAGGCAGCAGCCTGGATTCTATCCTGCAGCTTCCAGCTGGAGAGGTGTTTGCAAAGGAATGACTCGTGTCTGCAGCAAGCATAACTCACTGTCCCGTCCCCAAGATTCCAATTTATGCAGTGTTTGGTAGGGAAGTTGGGAAGAAGCAGGTGTCTCCTTCATCTGCATTGAAAGACACTGCACTTTTGTGTTAGTATTCCCTGCAAAACTGTTTCCTTAAGGAAGGTTTCTTTGCACGTAGCATCCTTTCCCATGCGGGTCTTTCTTTGCTATTACTTCTCTCCATATAGAACTGATACCAAAACTCTCAACTACACCCTTATTGTGGTCTTCCCTCTGATGTAATGAGAAACACATTTAGCACAACCTTCTCCTTGAAAAATAAATCCCCCCAGTGAGTTGGATATTGGATCCCAAATGGAATTCGGGCAGACTCCATGCTACAGCCAAGGCCATGAGAATTAGTGTAAAAGTGCCCTCTCGTGGCAGATAGAGTAGGTATCATCCATCATCGAATCGTAGAATCAATCAGGTTGGAAAAGACCTTTAAGATCACCAAGTCCAACCTCCACCCCAGGACTGCCAAGGCCCCCATCATTTCATGGTAATCCGTAACGTCACTGGGTTGTGATTTGTGCATGGTTTCTAGTCTGGACACATTTTAAGAAGAGGGGTAGTGTCACCGTGGGTTCCTCGTGTTGACCTGCTCCAAATTACTCCTCGAGGCACCCAGAGGGTAGTGGGATTGGCTTCCCTAAGCCACACACAGTGGGGCGCTGGAAGTGTGGAATCAGAGAGGAAAACATCTATCCTGGGGTCCAGAGTTAACCAGGAAAGGTGTTGGACTTGCAGCAATGGGAGGCTGGCTCTTGGGAACACGCACCCAACAGTGTCAGGGCCTGGAGTTTCCTTTGCTTCAGGTGGATCTGATGGAAACGACGTGTTTGCAGCTACAGAGCAGAAACCAACCTTGGGCAACCCTCCTGCCTGCAACTGTGAGCTGGCTTAAAACAACACTGCCTCTAGAACAGATGATTTAATAACAGAAACGCCATAAAGCAACGTGGGGCTTTTGTTCTGCCTGTTCTCAGGCTGGTGGCTCGGTGCTGCTCGCTGTATGAGCTGTTCCTGCACATTGTCTGAAGCAGTCACCCATTACATACCTAATTCATCACAAAGCTGGGTAGACCTGTGTGTCTATGATATGAGGCGTAAAAGGGGAGTTTTATGGACCTCTTTCCTTCATTCCCTCTTTGTTTTGAAGAGGGATACGGAGTTTTCTTTGTGCTAATGATTATTCTGGAGCATCCACAGCATCTTCCCTCCTCCTGCTTGCCTTACCATGCTTCATGGAAGACAGGTTTATGGCTGGGATTGCCGGTCCTGCTTCTGAGGAATTCATCACTTAGGGGAGGCAAAAGCAGGATAGGAATGGGATGGGATCTCCCAGTCCAGCTCACCCATAAAGAATTAGGCAGGTAGATGACTGTTACAGGCACATTGGGATATTTGCATGTCTTCTGTACAGAGGAGGTCATTATGTACTGGGTAGGTTGGTTGCTACCTCAATTACTTGGCTTTGCCTCGCAGCACCTCAGTCTTGGTAATTCATCGAATCATAGAATCCCAGACTGGTTTGGGTTGGAAAGGACCTTAAGATCATCCAGTTCCAACCCCCTCCCACAGGCAGGAATGCTTCACCCTAGATCTTCATTTCCAATGATGTTTTGGTGGGCACAGCCGGAATCTCCATCTTCTTTTGTGCTCATATGATCAAAGCTGATTGAAAGTTCCCACTTCAACATACTTCTCTCATGAGGGAGGATGAATGAGAGAGGGTCAAGCCATGGTGCTGCATGGGGACCACTGATGAGAGGTGCTGTGGAGGCATGGGGCACAGCTGAGGTTGGTCCTTCAGGACAGGAATGAGATGCTGGTCACCATGCAGTGACCATTCACTTTTATAGGACCTAGCACAGGGCTCACTTGGCCCAGCACTGGGCCCTTAGATACATCTGGAGTACAAATGGCAGCGATGCCAACAATGGCCATAGATATGCATTTTTCTGGGTGAAGAGAAGGAGCACTACCACTGCCTGTCATGACCATGGAGGTGAAAACCAGTCCTGAGCACTGTTATTGCTGCCGCACAGTAGCAGCAATAGGGAGGAACCAAAAATGACATGAAGTGTCCAGCCTTGCTAGCACTTGGCTTGATGCATATGGGGTTATGCAATAACACAGAGCTTTGATGGTCGTGTTTTTCAGGTCTTTGCTTTCAGTTTGTTATGACTATGCCAACTTGTGAGCTGCTGTTTCTTGAATGGAAGCTCGTGGTGGTCCAGCTTTGAGCAAGAGGCTGTGCTGAAGACTTGTGCAGGTCCCTACCAGCCGACACTGCTGTGATCATGTGATGCTCACACAATCCCACAACCCAAAAGCAGTTGGGTTTGGTCTTACTCCCAGCTGAGAGGCCTTGAACGACTCATTTCACCTCTGTGGAGCCCTCACTCCCACAAAGGGCCTGCAGGTCCTTCAGGACAGCAAAGTTCTCCCTCTGAAGGTACCGATCTCCATGGGAGCCTCAGGATGCTATTTCAGTAGTCATGATTGATAACAACACTATGTTGGGGGGCCACCTTCTCAGGAAACACCATGACGGGAATTATAATTGCCATTTAAAGGCATTTTCCCCCCCTTCCTCTGGTGGGTTATCAGATTACAGGAAACGAGAGCAGTTTTGCTGCCTTATTATGAGAGATGGATGCTACTGTTTGGGGTGTTTGCCCATTGATCTACTTCCCCGACACCCTCACTCATCAGGGGATGCACTGCTCATTTGATGTGCTAAGGCTTCCCAAAGCTCTCTGACTTTGCTCCCTCCTTGCTGGTGGGATCTGTCTTTGCTTTGCAAAGCACTAATATTTGTTCCGCTGCTTCCCTGAGCTTTCCCTTTCCCAGCGGCAGGCCCACTTGCATGGAAAGATGGATCTCTATTTTCTTTAATGCTCAGGCAATTATGTTCATGCTGCAAGTGGTCCCAGAGGGGAGCTCTCAAGTCAGCCCTGCCTTCTGCTGCAGATCCTTTTTCAATATGGCAAATGCCTGTAGCTGACCTCTCCTCAACCTGCACTGTGTAGCTGATACTCCCTAACCCCCTTGATGGCCATGCTCTGGGAGAGTTCAGCATCAATGTAGGCTTCCAGATGGGTTTCAATGGGATTTGTAGCTCTTATTCGTGTCTTCTCCATCCTTTCCTTGCATGAGTACACCCCCATTGCAGCCCCAGGTAGACAAAACCTCCTGGGTCTATGTCAAGCACCTGAAAAGGAGCACCAAGAACACCTCAGATGAGACTTGTTATGACACCCATTGCCATCTTTCAATGCCTTGATATCTATTAGGCCAATTCTTGTGTTTTGACTAAACCCTCACTCCCCATCTGAGCTCAGGAGGTGGGACTCAACCCCACTGCTCTCAGGGACAGCATGGGGGTCTTGACAGAGAGAAGGTGCTTTGGCTTCTCCTCTTCTTTATGGTCCCATCCATACATTCTGGTCTATAACCAGCACCTCCCTGCTGTGATTTCAGTGTCCCGGTGCTGCAGGATGGATGTACCCAGGGTGATTCACCTTGAACAACCAGGAGCAGCTTTATTCATCTGAAGCTGAATTCTGCCCTCAGCATACAAACACTTTGGCTGAGGCTCTGCAATCCTTTGGCTGTTATCACACCTATTTGAATATACCCAAGGGTTGCAGCTACCCTCACAGGCTGTTTCCCTTTGCGCTTACTCAATCCTCACCACCATGATCACCTTCACAAGGGTTTCTTTGCTTGGGTTTCAGCTTGGGTTTCAGGTTTGCAAGGGTTTCAGCTTGTGTTGAAGTCATCTGGCTTCCTTTCTACTTGGCTCCCTAAGAAAGCACAACTTGCACATCGTGTTCTGCACATGCCTGTGTCTGTTTATCTCTTCAAAACCCATTAAGGATGTTGGCCAGTTAAAAAGGAGGAATTTCTAATATGCCTTGTGAACCCAAGCAAGCAAGAGAAAGAAATCCTGTGTGGTGGAAGAAAGGGCTGAGGAGTGAGCATAATCCTTGCTAGACGCCAGAGAACACAAGTTACGTGGGGGGCCCTTCAGTTACACCTTCTTGCGGTGTTTACTCAACTTGCTGCTCAAACATTACAACATCTCAGAGATGCGACCAATTAATCCTGAGGTAAACTGAGGCAGGAGACAGGCATCCCCAGGCTAAACAGCCCAAACATCTCGCAGTGTTTCCCATCTACGTTTTACACCTAGGAAGGCTGGTGTGGAGTCCCTGGGCGTGTTTTTGAAGTTATTATTATTATTACGGATAGGATGTCTGCCATGGTAGACATAAAAGAGATGTCATGTTCATTGCTCATTCCTGGGGCTGTGCTGCACATGTTCAAGAGGGAGAGATCCTGACAAAAAGGAATTTCCAGGCCGGTTAGACTGATAAATTGGTGCTTCCCCACAGAGATTCCTGTTACATGTTTCGGCTTAGCGAGGGCTTGGTATCATTACAAGGGTGCTTTCCACCGCTGGCGTGCAACGCAGTGACTGCCCATCCAAGCCCCGATGTGGCCTTTCATGCTGCGACATAGTTTTCATGCTAAAGTATAAGTCTCAGCTCTATTGGGTGAGGCTGTGGGAAGGGACAACCAAAGGGGGATCTATGATCCTCTGTGCTGGAAGCAGACGTTAGGCATGGTGTGTCCCTGTGGTCTCTGGAAAGCACATGCTCCTCTTGCTCGCCCTGGCGATGAGCATCCCATATGTTTCCCTCCTGAATCCCTGAACAATCCCAGCTGGTTCAGCCTGACATGAATTTAATAGGGCATCACAGAATATACTCCCAGTGGCAGCGTGTTTTGCAG
The DNA here is from genome assembly GCA_028858755.1 of Ara ararauna. Classification (NCBI taxonomy): domain Eukaryota; kingdom Metazoa; phylum Chordata; class Aves; order Psittaciformes; family Psittacidae; genus Ara; species Ara ararauna. Next base: position 131,487,256 of record CM054378.1, on the reverse strand, counting down.
GCTGTGGAGGCTTTTGTGTGTGATCCATGTTGGGGGATAAGCGGTGCCCACACGCTATGGACCTTATTTCTGTGTGCAGCCATCCCTCCTGAAACTGATGGGATTTATCACCTCTAGAAGCCTGATTCTGACTGAAGTTCAACCCTGTGCCAGGCCAGGGCCCGTGGACTTTCAGTTCCTTGTGCTGGCTCATGTGCATTAACTAGGGCTGGGTTTCGCCCTAAGCCATTGCAGAAGGAGGGGGAAACACAGCTTTGTTGGAAGGATGGAGATCTGTGGTCTACAGGCAGTTAGAAAGCATTAGATCAAGAGTGTAAACAGCAGCTCTAAGGCAATGACAGATGTAGATAAAGGCTTTGGTTGCAGAAGTGCCGGTTTTCAGCTCAGTGAAAGGAATAATGAACATCTCTCACATCTCAGGGACAGTGAAATGCAGCGTGGCCACCTCAGTGAAACACCCAGCAAGTGAATAAGGTTTCTGCTGCTTTTTTCCCAGTAGAAGATAACACTGTATGGACAGTATAGTGTCCATGTGGCTTTCAGAAAACCTTGATATAGAATCACAGCCTGGTTTGTGTTGGAAGGGACCTTAAAGCTCATCCAGTTCCAACCCCTGCCATGGGGGACACCTTCCACTAGAGCAGCTTGCTCCAAGCCCCTGTGTCCAACCTGGCCTTCAACACTGCCAGGGATGGGGCAGCCACAGCTTCTCTGGGCACCCTGTGCCAGCGCCTCAGCAGCCTCACAGGGAAGAACTTCTGCCCAAGAGCTCATCTCAGTCTCCCCTCTGGCAGCTTAAAGCCATTCCCCTGTCCTGTCCCTCCATCCCTTGTCCAAAGCCCCTCTCCAGCTTTCCTGCAGCCCCTTTAGGCACTGGAGCTGCTCTAAGGTCTCCCCTTCAGGAGCCTTCTCTTCTCCAGGCTGCCCCAGCCCAGCTCTCTCAGCCTGGCTCCAGAGCAGAGCTGCTCCAGCCCTCGCAGCAGCTCCATGGCCTCCTCTGGCCTCGCTCCAACAACAATATCCCTCTTCACAAGTAAAACTGTGCCATCAGGATGATTCAGTTCTGTCTGCATGCGCTTGTTCCAGGATTTCTGCTTGTTTTTTTCATGCTGGTCCTATCTCATCTCCTCCTTTGTTTTCTCCATCTAATGGAGATGCGTTAGTGCTACAGGCTAAGGGAAGACAGAGAAATGGGGCTTTTGGGGCACAAACCACCCATGCATGCAGACCTGGGGATAGATTGGAGAAACTGCTCCTTTTGTTTGATTATTCACATATTCTATATTTGTAGGTATATATAGAAACAGTCAACATCTTGCTGACAAATAAGGACTGGCTTGTTCCTCTGTTTATCCCCCTTTGTGAAATGATCTGGTTTAGGATCCCAAATCCTAGCAGCTTCTCAACAGCATGATATGGGGATGTTTTCCTTGTGGATTGGTAGTGTATGTATTTGCAGAGTAGGAAAAAGAGTTAAGAATAATGAAAACTGGGATAAAAGAAGCCAAAAACATTGGGATAACATGCAGAAACCCATGGGATTTGAGAATCTGACCTTGCAGACACACGACACAAATCCTTCCTGTCCCTCCATGAAGCAGGCATGGCTTGGACACCATGGTTGGGGCAGGACCAGAAAAGCTTGGAGCGCTCCAAGGGGATAAAGAAAACAGGACACATGGATTCGCTCATCTACACAGGCTTGGCTGGAAATGTAAGAGTTCAAACAAACTCTCCAGCAGGAGGAACAGGCCAGGCCATCATAACACGCAGCAGGAGATACAAGTGCAAATTCACTCCCTCATTGTCCTGCCAGACTCCAGTGATAAAGATGAGGTCGGCAGAGGAGTGGAGGGTCCTCATGGAGACGGAGGTGCTGGCAGGATGAGATTAAAGTGGTCCTGACTTGTAAAGGGGAAGCGGAAGAGCAAGAGGAGATATGATAAACCTGTAGTGCCAGCTGAGGGGACACTTAGGACTTGCTCAATCCATTGCAATCAGTGCTGGGGACTCCTGGTCTCCGTAAGGATTGAGGAGAAATAGAATCATAGAATCATAGAATGGTTTGGGTTGGAAAGGACCTTAAATCTCATCCCGTTCCAACCCCCTGCCATGGGCAGCAATGCACCTTGATTTAAAAGGATTTTGTTTTCTGCTTTGGGGCTTCCCGCATCTATTAGCTACAAACCTTGCTGAAGCTTTTACAGTGTTCAGAATGTTCACAGCTTCTCCCATGTAGATCTCCTAGGGTCTGATAAGGACAGAAACCATACACCTGCTTTTCCTCAGTGGAGACATTTATATTGTCTCCCTCTTCCTCTTTCCTCCTTCCCAAAACATGTTGGAACTCAAGCACTTTGGAGACTGCTCCTTTTCTGTCAAATTAGCTGGGAATTGGTGAAAGCACTCAAAAATGGCTAGAGAAAATGCAGACAGCCTGTTAGACAGATAGATACTCTCTCCCACATGCTTCAAGGATGCCACAAATCACTCCCACCTTCATCAAACCCTGGCAGCAAAGAGGAATTGCAGCTCTCAGTTTATCTCAGTACTGGAGTTTCTGTGCTTATAGTTCTGCCTTTGTAATATCCTATTCCTGCAGAAGAAGGAGTTAGAGCCTGCAGCACTGCTTCTTTGCAATTCCTTTTGTGCTTGTTTCAGAAAAGGGTGATTGCGATTTTTATGGTATCATAGAATCATAGAATCATGGAATGGTTTGGGTTGGAAAGGACCTTAAGACCATCTAATTCCAACCCCCTGCCATGGGCAGGGACACCTCACACTAAACCATGGCACCAAAGGCTCTGTCCAACCTGGCCTTCAACACCGCCGGCAATGGAGCATTCACAGCTTCCCTGGGCAACCCATTCCAGTGCCTCACCACCCTTACAGTAAAGAACTTCTCCCTCATATCCAATCTAAACTTCCCCTGTTTCAGTTTGAACCCGTTACCCCTTGTCCTATCATACAGTCCCTAATGAAGAGTCCCTCCCCAGCATCCCTATAGGCCCCCTTCAGATACTGGAAGGCTGCTCTGTGATCCCACGCAGCCTTCTCTTCTCCAGGCTGAACAGCCCCAACTTTCTCAGCCTATCTTCATACAGGAGGTGCTCCAGTCCCTGATCATCCTCGTGGCCTCCTGTGGACTTGTTCCAACAGTTCCATGTCCTTTTGATGTTGAGGACACCAGAACTGCACACAGTACTCCAAGTGAGGTCTCACAGAGCAGAGCAGAGGGGCAGGATCACTTCCCTCGACCTGCTGGCCACGCTCCTTTGGATGCAGCCCAGGATCCGGTTGGTTTCTGGGCTGCGAGCGCACACTGCAGCCAGCTCATGTTCATTTTCTCACCGACCAACACCCCCAAGTCCTTCTCCTTGGGCTGCACTGCATCTCTTCTCTGCCCAACCTGGAGCTGTGCCTGGGATTTCTCTGACCCAGGTGTAGGCCCTTGCACTTGGCATGGTTAAACTTCATCAGGTTGGCATCAGCCCACCTCACAAGCGTGTCAAGGTCCCTCTGGATGGCATTCCTTCCCTCCAACGTATCAACCATATCTTGATGTAAATGATTGCAAGTTGTGAATGGTCTGGGTAGGAGATGCTGTGGATTCCTTTAATCTCTGCTGTGACAGCTATGCTTAAATAGAGAGCCCCCCATGGAGGTGTAGCGTCTGTGTGTCCTCAGGTACAACCTGTATCATGATGGACATACAGGTTTATGGGCGTTTGATTTGATCAGCTTGGACACCAGGGAGGATCAGGAGGTTTGGCCTGTGATCTGTCCCTTGAATGAGAGAAGCCACAGGGAGTTGCTGTGCCAACAATCTCAGTAGGCGCTTGACAATGCAATGCCAACAGGCTCTTGATGGTAAAAACCCAACTGTGTGCTCCAGCTGCTGTGTCCTCAGCTGTCCCCTGTCCTCTGGCAGCCCTGGAGCAGTTCTTTGCCTGTCCCCTTTTCTCCTTCTCAGGCTTGGGGCAGCTTCATTCCCCTATCCAGAGGGCAACAAAACTCCACATTCCCTGTGAAATGGAGAAGCTTTGGTCTGTGCCAATGGTTGCTGAGGAAGAGTTGACTTCGGGTTCCCTTTCATGGTGAAGTGGTCCACTTTGTCCCATATGGGTCTTCCTTGTCCAGACCAAACAGGAGGTGAGAAGACCAAGAACTCTCTTTCCTGATACTCCTTCATGTGGGAATGAATCTGACTTCAGAAGAAGACTTCACTTTCTGCTTGGCTGACAAAGTAGACTTTGGGGAACCCCATTGGGTCTCTAATTTCACCAATGGTCAGGCAATTGGAGAGGAGTTAGCAGATAAATGGGGCAAGACTGAGAAAGAGACCTATTTGCAGAGTGAACGGGGAGGTTGTGCTCTGCTCTTGCCCTCCTCTTGCCCTTTGCTTTTGACATTTGCTTGAACTGTAAACTTTAAAAGACATCAGTTTTCTAATGTGCAACCACATGTTGCTTAGATGCTGAGAGCTTTGAAATCAGCTGTAGCTCCTAAACTTCTCTATAGCAAGGTCATAAATAGCAGGTACATCAAAAGAGCATTGTGGTGTTGTGTCTTGACATAGCACGGAACTATAGGATTCTGATTATGGCCTGAGAAAAGGTTGCAGATGGCGTCTCTGAGATGGGGATTTGACCCATGTCTCATTTGGATCTGGAGTCTTTGCACATAGGTTTAAATGCTCCCTGCAGGGATGCCTTCATAAATGCATCATTATTTTATTGGCAGGTATTTTCTTGTCCATATGGCAGAGAAAATATCAATTGCAAGGGAAAACACGGAGCTGGGGTTGTTCTGCTGCGCTGGAAGTGGCTGGAGAACAGCAAGAATTATGGGTTGGTCTCTCCCTTCACCATGGGAAAGGCACATTAGACTAAGACCTGGAAGGCTCTCAGTGAAGGCAGTGGGTGCTTTGAGAAGGGATGTGCAGTGAATATGTTCCCCACAGTGGTAGAGGGAGGCAAAGAAAGGGACAGGAGATTGAAAGTTGGAAAGGAGCATCTCTGAGTTCTTTGTACTGGAGCCTCTGCTTTCACAGACAACTTTTTAATGGACTCCAGTAGAAAGAGCATTTATTCTTTACTCTTCACCCTGAGAGGTGAAGAGAGGAATGCCTGAGCCATGGGGAGAGGGATGACAGACTTTGATGCATCTTTGCAACACCAGCAGCCTGGTCCTGCTTGGGGTGCCTGCTGAAATGCCATCATGGTGCTCCTGGGATCCCAGAAAGGAGTTTGGTGTCTCACTCCAACTGGAAATGGAGCACCACCCATATGAAGATAGGCTGAGAAAGTTGGGGCTGTTCAGCCTGGGGAAGAGTAGGCTGCGTGGAGACCTCAGAGCAGCTTCCAGTATCTGAAGGGAGCCTATAGGGATGTTGGGGAGGGACTCTTCTTGAGGAACTGTAGTGATAGGACAAGGGGTAACGGGTTCAAACTGAAACAGGGGAAGTTTAGACTGGATATGAGGAAGAAGTTCTTTACTGTGAGGGTGGTGAGGCACTGGAATGGGTTGCCCAGGGAAGTTGTGAATGCTCCACTGCTGGCGGTGTTCAAGGCCAGGTTGGACAGAGCCTTGGGTGATATGGTTTAGTGGGAGGTGTCCCTGTCCATGGCAGGGGGTTGGAACTGAATGATCTCAAGGTCCTTTCCAACCTTGACTATTCTATGGCTCTATGACTCTATGATTCTGTGCATATTCCAGGTGGGCTTGAGCTACTACCTAGCAATGCCATTGTACACTGAGGTAAGAGGAGAGGGTTCCTCCCCGTGTGGACCACGCAGTGGCAGTGCTGGGTCCTACTGCATCTTGGGCTGTCCTTTACCCCACACTGGTGTCCAGGAAACAGGAGGTCTCTCTGGAGCGGATTTCAGCAATATGGGACCTTCATGGTAACTCCCCAAGCTGGAACTACAGGGAGGAGTCCACTGCGGTGTCTGGCGAGATGGATGTGATCTATGAGCTGCCAAATCAAAAGCCTGGTCCTAGGGAGCAGAAACAAACTCCAAGGATGGGATTCTTCCCTGGAGGAAGAAGGAGACAACCAGATGGACTCTGGGAGTTTTACTCCTTCCTCAATTTCTGAAACATAAAAAGAAGATGGACAACATCCGATTTATAGCGAACCTTGGAAGAGCTGATATCCGATGTTTGAGGGAATTTTGATTGTTTCTCAGTAGGAGACATTCCTGTAAAGCTTCCCCTGGACTTGGACATGGATAACATTGGAGCAGGTGTCTTGGGTTTTAAGAGATGCTGGAGCTCTGATGTTTCTTTTGTCTCTGAAATGAGAGTAAAATATCCTCTGTGCTGTTTGAATTGTCTCTATACAGAGCCACCTCCACCCGTACTGTCTGCCCAAGGAGGGGTGAGTGCAGCAAGACCAGAATAGCCCCAGAAATCCCACACTATTTAGTAAAAAGCAAAGAGTGAAAGCCCCTTTTGACTCCCAAGTAAATCTCCACCTGTGTACAGACCAGCCCATCCTCCTCTCTCCTCTGGACAGAGCAGCTTCAGCCAAACAGACCCACATCAATGTGGTAATTGGTCATTGCATCCCTGGGAGAGGACTGTCTGTTCCTCTCGCACCTTAATCCCTCTTCCTTCACAGTCCCTTATGGAGTAGCTTTGAAGAAACAAGAAGACTTGTCTTTTGGGGCTGGGTTCCAGCAGGTCAGTTTGTTGTTCAGACTGTATATCCCTCCACATGGACTGCAATATGACAACCCCATCATAATATTTGTGAGGAATCACTTCCTCATCATCTAACGTTACACTAACATCAATGCTTTAGAGTTGCAAAGGGAGACAAGGGTTACGTGTTGCTAGCTATAGGTCAGAAAACACAACAGTCTGAATTCCTCCTTTTTTTTACATTGAAATAAAACCAAGTTAGATTTATCAGACTGTTTCATTACAGTCAGGGCTTGGGAAGGGAGGACTACCAGAGCTTTGAACAAACAGATCAACATTCATATGTCTTTGCTCAATCAGATCTCAATCTCCCCTCTCTCTGGTTAGAGCCATTCCCCGTTTTCCTATCCCTTGGATCACATCTCCCAGCTCCAAGTGTTTATGAAGGTACCATTCATTGACCCGAGGATGTTTATATGTGTAATTTCTTTACTGTTTCTCCTAATAGCTTTCAATTTTCCCTGCACTGTCACTTGACTCAGGAACAAAAGAAACCACCACTGACGTGACCTTGACTTGAGCGTGGCCTTAGAGCAGACCTAGACCTCCATATCCATTTTTTCCCATCATTCTCATGGGGCAAAGGGGAATAGGTGGCAGGACTCTTGGCTCTTACCCTGGCCTCTGTCACAAGCTCCTGGAAATAACATAACCTCAATTCCCTTATCTGCTGCATGGCACAGATAGCGCTGCTTTGTCTGGGGTTAGCGGCAGTTCTAATGAACCTTTGCACAGTGTTTGGAGATATATGGATGAAAGGCACTACAGAGCTATTATGTAGCCATGTTATTTATTGTGCTTTCCCAAGTGGGTCTCCTTAGCAATGTAGTGTGGAAGTAGTGTTATTCTAGCACACCCGTTGACATCCAACCTACCGCACTCCCTATGTCCCCCTGGAGCTGCATATCCTCTGTGCAGCTTCACTTCAGGTAGAGCACTCATGCTTGTCTTGCTTCACAAAACACACTTGCCTGCTTTTTCACTCTCCTAGGCTGGTTTTCCCCCAGGAAACGCTTTCAGTCCAATGGAATTTGATCAAGACAGGACTAAAATTAAGTTCTGTTGAGCTGCACTTCTGGAATTGGACAAGGCTCTTCTGTCTGATGCTCCTGAATGACGTGCTGTAACTTCTTAAGGGCAGCAGGGAATAAAGTGAGAAGACTTGGATTCTTTACAATACTCTTATTGGAACGATTTCTCCTTTTTTTCGGTCTCATTTACTTTCATTACTTTTGTGTTTAGTTTAGTAGAAGAGAAAGAAGCAGACTTTTGGTCATGCAATTCATTTAACATACTGACTATGCCTTGGCTGAAATGAGTTATGTCCTCAATATCGCTCTGGGTGACATCAGCCAGCAATTCAAGCCTCCAGTCTAGAGGAAAGTGTCCTTTTACTATCAGTATAGGTGTCGGTTTTGAAGTCACCACCAGTTTTAACACATCTGGCACTGGTTGCTCTGGCCTCTGTGCAGGGCTGAGTACCCTCTTGAAACGGTTTCCCTCCTGGTTGTGGTGCATGCGCTGCATCTAGGGACCTCAGCATGCAAAACACAACTGGAAACCATGTGAAAATGCGCCTTCTGGAGGAATTTCCAATGCTTTCTACTCAGACATTTCTAGACAGCATGGAAATAGCAGAGGGAATTACCTTTCTAGCAGGGTTTCAGTGGACTCAAATCCAGACAGAAACTGGAAGAACAAGGAATGGCAGCAAGCAGAGTCTGGTCGTTATGGATTTATGTCTCAAAGTTGATGGCTTGTTAAATTGATTTATTTGAAGATTGTCCATGGCTTTCTCTTGCACGTTTAGAATTCCCTTGCGTTTCTGTATGATTTGTCTACTGCAATGTGCTATGTGCATCACCCTCCCTGCAGAAATCAGCTAATAGGATAAAAATTAAGAAGAAACTGTTTAGATTGAAATCACTGCTTTCTCTGAATCTTTATTTTCATGTGGAAATATGAACATAATTTCTTTGGAGACCTTCAGTTTTCTGTCAAAGCTGTTTGAAAAGCCAGCAGGTGGAGAAATCTGTGGGGGATTGATAGATGACAGGTTGGATGACCACATAAATACCATTTCCAGGGAGAAAAAAGAAGGTTATATGATAAAATGCTAAAGTGAACTCACAAGTGGTTCCCTTACTGTATTTCCTGTACTGAATGGAAGAAAAGGGAACTGTGGAAAACCTTAAGGCAGAGCTGATATGGGGATTGAGGCTATCTCTATAATAAATTGAATTCCTTTTCAAACAAGGCTTGATTAGGCAAACATTTCATAGATTGGGAAGCTCTTCCTTCAGTGCCAAGTATATCTAATTTGTCCATCATGTGCTCATCACTGGAGGAAATCTGAGAGTTGTCCAAGTGGTGAGGGAAAGGAGGATATTACAAAATCCTAATTATTGAGTGTTTAGTGAATATCCTAAAGCAAAGGAGTAATGGCCCTAGTGCAGACCAGGAGCTATCCTTGAAGAAGATAACTTACACAGCAGGATTTTAACATGGAATCAATGTTGGGGCAGCTGCATGAGGCTGGACGTTGAACCCAAGAGTACACATATTTCATTGCTGTGTCCCTGTGCCTGATAAAATGGGAAAAGACTTGATTTGGGGAATGTCATTTGTTCAGAATGACCAGCGAGTGCTATTGTAAGTTTCTTCCTTGCAAGGTGGATGACAGCAAACCAGGAGGCAACATGGGAGAGGGAGATAAGTAATAGAGAAATGGAGAGACTCGAGACCTTTGTGTTGGAAAAGTCACCTTTAAAGGAAACTCAGTATCAGCCCAATACTGCCCATCCAGAGGTGTTTCAAACTGCTGGGCCCCAAAGGTTTTATAAGTGGAGGCAGACCCCTGCAGGGGTTAGACCTCTCCATCTGGTTGCTTTCTTTCGTTGGACCACAGTGTTCATCTCCATCAATATGGAATGTGCTGGGTGCAGAGAGCTTTATTTAGGTGCTCAGTAAAACAATTTTTAGACAGGTAAGATTACCTCGTTGCTCCTAGTATATGGATTTCATACCTTGCATGGCACATTTATCACTCTTCTCCCCTCTTGGAACAGGGGGAAGGGAACAGTAGGAGGGAAAAGAAAGTGGAAGGCAGGAGAGGGGGGCTCAGACAAGGGAGGAGGTTGTGTGGGGTGCGTCTTCCCAGCTTGAGTGATTGATTTTTCTTCCGGGAAACATTGAAACTTCCAAGCCAGAATTAATGGGACAAAAACACTTTCCAGGTGCTCAGAAGTGCAAAAGTCCAATAAATCAAAGGGGGAGCCTGAAGGAGGAAGCTCGCAGCTGAGGGAGAGAAAAACAGGCAGAAGAGCAGACTTCTCTGATGTATCAGACAGTTTCCAAGCTCCTGTGGTGCAGAGAGGAGATGTTTTGGGCTTCACAAGGGGCTCTCTTGGGCTGCTCCAGCTTGAAGGTGGAAGAATATGATGGAGCTCCTTGTCTAGGTCTGAAGTGCAATGGGTAAAATGTAATGTATTTGGAGAGGGTCAGGAAGAATCAAGAGAAAAAACTAGCAAAGGCAGATCACAGATTCATGAGTTCTCCCCCCATTTTCACCATGGGACCCCAGAGCTGTAGGCCAGCTTTCTGCTGATACCCTAATATCCCCCAAAATTACATTTACTCAGCTCTTCTTGAAAGGGTACAGAGCCAACCTTAGGGCAGATGGCACCAGCATGAGATCTGGCTTTGATTTCCAAGTTGTCTTCCTGATGGTGAGGAGGGTGAGGAGTTGCATTAAGATGACGTTTTCTACCCTTGTGCAGGGAACCGTGGCTCCACCCCACCTCACTGATAAACCAAACTCAGGGCACACGTGGCTTCATCTCACATGGGGATGCAACACCTTTGCAATCACCATGGACCATGCTTAATTGTAAGCTCATGGACGTTCTTGTCCCATGGCATCCAGTATTGGGCATAAGTTTGAAAACATTGTTGATGTGCTGAAGGGATGGCTTCATTGTCAGTTTGTGACTGGTTTCCTCTACTGTAGGCTCCTGGGCAGCTCATTTGCAGTTACTGATCACCAAAGAGACTCCTGGTCCATGGCAGCGATGGCCTTTCCCATCTATAGTATACACTTCACAAGAGCTTCCTCAGTGCCCATCATCCCAACAATGCTGACCCTGTTCTGACATCTTCATTCATGATTTTTTAACATATATTTTTTTTAACCAGAAAACATGTTTCTTGAGTACAACTGGGGTTTTCATTAGAAGAACTAGCAATGTCATGTGGAAAATGGGTCATCTGAACACTTGGAAAATGGAAGGAGCTGAACTGTGTTTTTGTGGGAGCACTTCCCCATCTTTTTCATACATCACCTCCATCATTTGTCATTATTTATTATAGAATCATAAATGGTTTGGGTTGGAAGGGACCTTAAAGCTCCTCCAGCTCCAACCCCCTGCCACGGGCAGGGACACCTTCCACTAGAGCAGCTTGCTCCAAGCCCCTGTGTCCAACCTGGCCTTCAACACTGCCAGGGATGGGGCAGCCACAGCTTCTCTGGGCAACCTGTTCCATTCTTTCAACACCATTATAATTTATTATTAATACTTAATTATTTATTACTATTTCTATTCTATAACTATATAGAAAATATGGGGCAGCTCTGGCCTGGGCTGCGGTAGGTGCTGTGCAAACATACAGGAGAAATCTGGTCTTGACTTTCCTTTCTATTTATCTCAAGCTGTCGTGGGCTTGGCTTCAGTGAGTGTATTATCAATTAGTCAACGTGCTGACAGCTGTAGCGCACAATGAGTCAGTTCCTTACTTGAGATGAGCCATTGGTCAATTAAACTAATAGTGAAAATCTCTGGGCATATGAAAGGAAACATTTATGAGCTCATGTTAAGTGTGCGAGGGCTAAAGGGAAATAAAAGCACTCTACGATTATAAGAGGGGAAAATGAGAACTGAGGCTCATTAATAAACAAAGAGCAGGATGTAATTAATAAATGCCTCTAAACCCACCAGAATATGGAATTCCTTTCTAAATATGTCATTAGCAAGAAAAATAAAGAGAAAAATTAAGCTGATAAGGACGGGTTTGGAAACTTTGGAAGTCTACAAATCATAGGATCTGGCTGACATTTATCCCGCTTGTTAAAGGGGTTTAACTGAAGTGTTAAGGAATCACTATGGAGCGTGAAATGGGCACTTTGGAGGTGGAAATGTGGCCACAGGGTATAAAAGTGAATGGTTGCAGTTTGGTTTTGTAGACGGCAGAAGCTGTCCGCTGTGCTAGTCGTGATGCAAACACAGCAGAGAGAGATGGTGCCTGGCCAGAGGGGAGCACAACGCTGATTCTGGTCTGCGATATGATCCCAGGGTGAGATTTTTTATGTGCAAGGGAAAAAGGAAAGATTTCTTGATCTTTTGGTCTTTGGGGACCAAAAAAGCCCCATTCTGGTCAGATTTGCAGTGGGGAATAATGTACCCAGAAAGGAAGTACATGATGGTTTGAAACTACTTCTAACTATCAGTAGGTCAGTCACTTCACAACTTTTTCATGCCTTGGACCTCATGTTCACACTCACTTATGGTGCCGCTTTGCTGCATGGGCTCCAAAATCTCTTCCTTTTATCTTCCTGAGATGCAATCCCGGATGGGCATGGAAGGACCCCACAAGCCTTGATGGTCAAAGCACTTCAGTAGCGCCATCTCCTAAACTTCGTTTGTTCATGTGTTCATATGAATCCAGGCTCTGGGATATGTCTGAGGAACCTGGAATGGGCAGCAGATGCCAAACCTGCCATTGGGAAAGGTCTGATGCCGACTGAGGGATGACAGGCTTTAAAAGCAGGGAGAAGCAGCTCGTGTTTGATGCGCACAGATGGGCGAATCCAAGGAGAGCTGCTTGGGGAGGAAGAGACATGATCAAAGAGATCCTCGCTCAAGATGAATATCAGCGGGGATGGGATGGCGTTTGTCAAGATCAGAGGAAAAGGAGTTCCCACACAAGGGTTTGGTGGTGCAGATGTGTTGGGAAGGGCAGGCTGCAGAGGCAGCGTGTGTACGGCAATGAGCCAGAACTGAACATCAATGCAGGGGATGATCTGAGTCTCCATTAGTTAACATTGAAATCAAGCAGTTATTTTCACCTTCAGAAAGGATCATGAATTATCAATCAGTGGCATGGCAGCTTGCAGTAAGATTGCATGATAGTAGAAATCAACATCTGGCCTGCAAATCTGTGCATTTGCTGAAGGTCAATGCTCTGCTTTAGTCCTCCCTCTATTTTTGCCTCATTTTCTTTTCACTAGGAGAAGGATCAGCCCCGCAACTGTCTAGTCCAGCTTTTTCCCAGTACACAACACAAGTGACACTATTTTGGCAACCTGTCTGGGATCTTTCTTTTTTAGCAGTCATGTTCTCTTTCTTTTCTGGACTTACATATGTGTTTCAAATCTTTGCTGCAAAACGCAAGAAGTAAATAAAGAGATAATTTAGACGGGTGATACATAGACCTAACAGAAGATGGAGAAGAGGAACAGTAAGAAATAAACCTAAATAAAGAGTCAAACTCTTAATAAATTATGTCCGACCACCAGACAACTGTCGCAAAGCAGCCAAATGAGCTGCCATAGCCTGATGCTGATAGACTAGATAAAGAATTAAAACAAGGCTGGACCAAAGAGAGGCTCTCAGCAATGGTACAACAGTTTGCTTTCTAGCCGAGGCAAAAATAACATGTAATCATTTAATACAATTTCTTCAAATAAACTTCGTTTTGAGATAATGGCTTCCAGATGGATGAAGGTTTAGAAACAGCTCTACCACATCAGAAGTTCCCACTGGGTAACGGAGAGGGTAAGAGAGTGGTTTAGTCACTGGGTCTATACCAGTAAATAAAACGTGCCCAGTGCTGATCTCCAGCCCCGAGGCCAAGCAGCAAGGAAGGGCTTGTGTCCATGTTGCTGTTCCTTCTTGCCATCCAAACCCAGGTGGCTGCTTCCAAACTGCTTGCTTGGAGTCCCTGGCTTGTGCTACCTCCTGAGCAGTGCCTGGGGCTGTCCACAAAGCAGTCTGGTGGTCCAGATCTGAATGGTGCCAAAGCATCCTAAAAATTAAACCATTTGGAGAAGGGAGCTCTCATGCCTGGGAATAATCGCAGGTGCTGTTTGATTTACCCATATGGACTCAGACTAATAGAAACCCTTTCTGCACCAACCAATACCCTCCTTGAAACTATTTTGGAAGCTCATCTAAAGCTTCAGGGCTGGATTATTATGGCCAGCTTTGAAAACATGGAAGCCCACATGAAAGAGGAAGTCACGAATGGTCATACTCAAAGCCAAGGCAAGAACCTGTTCAAGATGTCCATACTAATAGCCCAGCACCTTTTTGGATGCAATACTAGCCTTGAACTCCTTGGAGCCAAAGCTGCTAGTCAGGCTGTCAGTGTTACACATGCATTTGATTGCTTTGTTGGGTCTGGGCCCTGCGGAATCAGGATGAGGAATGCAAAGGGAACAATGGCACTTCGCGCTCCGCGTGGAGGGTTTGGAGTGTTATTAATTATTCTTCATTCTGCTGCTTAGCATTAAGAGACAGAGAGCTGAAACGCATCCAGGCAGAAATCAGCCACAGTTATTAGTGTCTCAAGCCTTTGTCTTGTGGGCTTCAGCCTGGTTAAAACAACAGAAAGAAAGCAAAGGGAAAAGCTAGATGTGTTTCAGATGAAGGCCCCCAAGGTATGTGGGATTTCAGATAAATGACCTGGGTTGGCTCCAGCACTAATTATTTCCCTTTAAATCCTCAGATATTATTTTCCCCTTGTTTACAAGGGATTGTTAGTTTGTTTCTCTTGCCTCAGTTTTAGCCATACCTCCCGCCACGACAATACCTCCATCGATCGCACAGCTGAAGTCTAAATGGCCCATGGAGACAGTTGGATTTCATCAAGGACGTGATGGAAAGCTGGTGTGTTTCTAGCTTGCTCTGCTTGTTTTTTCACCTGGTGGGGTGGGAGGGGAGTCCTCAGCTGCCAGGATCCCAGGATCTTGGGTGAATCAACTGATGTGAAGCTGAGACCACAGGAGTGCCAGTTCCTAAGCTCCTCTCCTCTCAAGAAGTCCCTGCAATCCGTGGGTGTCTACAAGGACTCCATGTTTCTAGGTCCTCTGCAGCTCATTCACCAGCCTGCTCTCAGCAGATGTAAAAAGTAGCTCTAGAAATGAAGGGTTATTGGTGGATTACATACCTAACTGGTGTGAGGAGACATTGACACTCAGTGTGACTCCTGATTCTGAGCCATGCATGCTCATCAGAAGATGATATTGCTGCAGAGATTTGCATGTCATGCATCATTCCTGACAGTGTTGAAGGCCAGGTTGGACACAGGTGCATGGAGAAACCTGCTCTAGTGGAAGGTGTCCCTGCCTGTGGCAGGGGTTGGAACCGAATGAGCTTTAAGGTCTCTTCCAACCCAAACCAGGCTGGGATTTTGTGCCAGTGGAAAACAAGATAAAGGGGAAGAAAGGACAGGCTTTTGGTTAAAGGCCCTGCACAATCTAGCAGACTGCAAAGTTACTGAATGCAACAGTCTTTGGCAGGGAATAAAGACCTGACTTCATCCAGTATGAAATGGGGCTAGACCTGAAGTTACACTGTCTCCTTGGTCAGAATTATGAATGCCATGGGCTTCATAGGATGCTGATGCAAAGTATATATATATGTGCTGCCCTGTGGGTGCTTATATCAAAGGATATAGGTGCAGCTACATTAAGAATATGGCACCCACTGTGGCACCTAAACTCTTTGCATCAACATCCTATGAAACTTCTAATGCAGCTCTAGACCAGAAGTTTGGTAGTCCCTACAGCAAAGAAAAGGGAGAAAGTGTTTTTTTACAGTCAGTGACATTGCCTGTTCCATGGCAATGGGTGTCAGTCCAAAGGCAGCTGGAGGCTCCTGAATATCTGAAGGGAAACTGATGAAGCTTCTCAATGACTCAGTCTTCTCTCTGTCAGTTTTCAGGAGCAGCTCCGCAGGTTGTAGGTTTGGAGCACCCAGCAAATATCTGCTGTGCATTCCTCAACAGAAGAGACAACAGAGGCTGGGACAGCTCATCTGGGTCGAGGTGGGAGCTGTGTTCCCAGTCTGGAGAGCAGAACATCACCAAATACCCCACTCTGACCCCATGCTGAAATTCAAGACCACGCACAGATTGTCTCTTAAAAAACTTCAATCTTGACTGCAAGAACAGCCATGGATGAGTCTCTGTTGGTGGTTAGACCTCAATGTGCTTCTCATCAATTCCTATTCCAGTAACATTTAACAACCATCTTATTAAATGTTAAACCCTGCGTGTTTTCATCTTGAATCCTTCGTGAGAGTATCGGCTCCATCGCTGCCAAGCTGGATGCCAGGTCTTAGGCAGGTGGGAGAAGCCACAAGCTTATTGTGCTGCCTTTGAACAGTATATCCCAGCCTCAGTGTGGAGGTCTTGCTCAGTCAGCTCCGCATGCCAAAAGCTCCCCAAAGCTTCCTCCTTCACCCTCCATTGACAAGGCAGATGCTTTTGGACACCTTCCCAGTTTCATCAGGTCAGTTCTCAGAAGGCTGGAAATCTCTGTTTCCCATATAGCCCCCCCAGATATAAACAAATGTCATCTGTGTTGGAGCTGAGCAGTGGAAGTGTGTATGTCCTGTTACAGATTCATGTTTACATTATTACTGGGAGCAGATTAGGGGGTTTCACCTCTTTGTATCTTTTTTAGTTTTCTTGGTTTTGCAACACTGAGTAAATACTGGGATTTGTTCTGAAATGGAGAAGTGGCTTAGAAGGGCCTGAAACCTCCTCTACTCTCTGGGTTTTGCAGGCCAACATCTCTTACATGACCAAGGTTTCTCTTTCGTGTCCTTCTCCCCATCTAACATCTGCTATGTGTGTAATCCCATCCTATGCTGGCATAACAAGGATGAGCACTGAGGTTGATCACACCATGCTGCCACAAATGAATTGAGTTAATCCTTTCCTATGTCATTAGAGAATTCACTGTCCCCAGAAGTAACAGCAAGCACATGAAAACATTGCTTATTGAATATCCAACCAGCCCAATGTACTTGCTCATCAAGCCAGCGTCCCAAGAGCTGGCAGAAGAACTGAATGATCTTGCTGGGTCAGCATGTGGGCCGTGAATATTACTTTCCATTTGAATTCACACTTGCTGCTGCCAAGTCTGGGTCAACTCTACAGCACTGCTGAAAACAGGCAAGTATCTGGATTTAGGTTCCAGTTGGAGGAGAGAGTCCTGCAGAGCTTCTTGCTTGCTTTGTTTTCCACCAGTGAAGCCCCAGCAGTGATATTTTCCAGTTGGGAAAGAACTCAACTGATCCAGTTTGTGTAAGAACCTTTCAACCCAGGAACTGGTGCATCTCCTGCCTGCTGAGTCAAGCTTATTACAAAGTGGGATGTGTTGTGCTGTTGGAGGAGTGGTGGAAAGGCGAGGGTTAAACTATTCAAGACTGCTGTGACCTTCAGAAAGCATGTGAGAAGAGAATGGGTGGCTTTGTCTTGTTTTGTTTTCATTGGAAAAGGCGAGAGTTGATTTTGGTCTGGACACTCAACTGTGCTACTGAAAGGGTCAGAAAGTCACTGGCCAAACATCACTGGAGACTCCGGGGGAAATCAAAGTGGTGTCTTCTGAGACATCAACCAGGGTGTGAGATCTGTAGCCAAGTGATGGAGCCCACAGGGAGGGCATGTGTGGTGGAGGCAGCATGGCCAGGTCATGCTCTGCGACTGACTTCGATAGCTGTCAGCTAACCTCTGTCTCTGGGGAGCTCTAGCTCATGTTACCAGCAGTAGGAGGTCAGAATAACTTGCAACTGGAGGTGGACAATGACCCATAAACTGGATCTCTTGACAGCTTGCTGCAGTCAGTCCCTTATCCCTTTGTCATGGTTTAAGCCCAGCCATAACTCAGAACCATGCAGCTTTTCACTCACTCTCCCCCCCTTCATCCCCCCACTCCTGGAAGGATGGGGAGGATAATTGGAAAAATGCAGCTCCCAGGGGTTGAGATAAGAACAGTCCAGTAACTGAGGTATAACACAAACCACTGCTGCTACCACCAATAATAATAATGATAAGGGAAACAACAAGTGAAGAGAATACAACCGCTCACCACCCGCTGACCAATACCCAGCCCGACCCAGCAGTGATCTCACCCTTCCGGGTAACTGCCCCCAGTTTTTACATCCTGGGCATGACGTGCCGTGGTATGGAAATACCCCTTTGGTCGGCTTGGGTCAGGTGTCCTGTCTCTGCTTCCTCCCGGCTTCCCCTCCTCCCTGGCAGAGCAGGAGGCTCAGAAAGTCCTTGCTCAGACCAAACATTACTGAGCAGCAACTGAAACCATCGGTGTTATCAGCGCTGTTCCCAGGCTGAAAGTCAAAACCACAGCACTGCACCCGCTACTAAGGAGAAAATTGACCACTTCTGCTGAACTAAGGCCACCCTTGAAAGGACGCACCTTGAAGGCAGCTCCGTCTTGAACCAAGTGCCTCGGTCTCCTTCTTGGAAGAGGGAGGCACACAAAGATGCTGCTTCTGTGGTGTTAGGACCATAGTGGTAGACAGACAAGTATCAACCTAATGGGACTCTTGCTGTCAGTTACCCTCAGTGCAGATGGTTGCCATTCCCACTAATACAGGGTAGCTTTTCCTGTTCTCTTTCTAATGGTGCTTCATAATGTATAGGGAAATATTCATTGGATCAGGATGAATGGAAAACCTCAAAAGCGATCAGTTAAATCATCCATGAAAAAGTGATCACAAAGAATGTTTAAAAAGGGAAATTTCATGTAAGAAGTTTCATTTGGGGGGGAGAAAAGGTCATATTTTAACTAAAAGCTTTTAGTAAAAACTATTCCTGCACCTTTCTTTACCTCTGTTGCTGATGATCCGGCACAAGCCCACCAGCTCTAGTTACCCAGAAGACTTTGTTTCAGCCTTGCGCATCTATCAGCTGCTATAAAGTCTCCCCTCCAATACCTAAAGGGGGCTTGCAAGCGTGCTGGGGAGGGATAAGATAAGGGGGAATGGCTTTAACCTGCCTGAGGGGAGATTGAGATGAGCTTTTAGGCAGAAGTTCTTCCCTGGGAGGGTGCTGAGGCGCTGGCACAGGGTGCCCAGAGAAGCTGTGGCTGCCCCATCCGTGGCAGTGTTGAAGGCCAGGTTGGACACAGGGGCTTGGAGTAAGCTGCTGTAGTGGAAGGTGTCCCTACCCGTGGCAGGGGTTGGAACTGGATGAGCTTTAAGGTCCCTTCCAACACAAACCATTTTATAATCAACACCCTATGATAGGGTTGTGCCGTGTCTTGAGCCCAGACTGCTTTTATGCAAGCCGTAGATCAGGTACGGCTTTTAGCTGAGATTTGGGGTGTACCAAGGAACAAGTTTAGATCACGGGGACATGGGTGACTGTCTATGTCCAGCCACCATCATTTACTTGCATCAAGGAGTGAGTTGATCAGAAAAGCCTTGGAAGGCCCATGGTTCTTAGACCATGGATGTGTTCCAACACTACACATTTGGTAGAACTGATGAAGTAGGAAGGGTACTTCATTCTGGGTACACCAGTGTGGTCATACCTCCTAAGCTGCATGATTGTGGTGCTAAAGGAGCATGCTGCAGTTCAGTCCATGCTTCAGCAAGGGCTTGTCAGGACCACAGAGTGCAGCCCTTGCTTCTGTCCCAGCTTTGACATCAGTTATTCTGTGTGACGTTGGACTACCCCGTTCAGCTTCTTTATCCATCAGACTGGGACAATAAGGACTGGATACCTCACAAGTGGAGTTTACGAGTTCACCTCCAGACCCATTGTCCCAGCAGAGTGCTATGGGGTGGCTGGAGTCATTAAAGATCGGATGGAGTTGTTTTTGTGCTCTACCTCTGCAACAGCACGTGGGGCATTACCCCAGGTGTCCTGGCAAACCTTCCCGCTTCCTTTGTGCTGTCGTGATGAAAGGGGACATGTCAGCCCTAGGAAATGTGTGGTAAGCAAGAAAGAGGAGACTTCTGGGAAAGGACTTCTTCCCTGCAAAATGAGTTTTGCTGAGTTTACAAGGTGTCGAAGGCTATTAATGCTGCATGCTTTGGTACCATGAGATTGTAAACAACGTTTCAATATGCCTTTCAACAGAGCCATTTATCAGCCTCCATCTTTTGCCCTCTGGCTTTATTCCACTTTTCCCCCATATTTCCCCCCCTTCTCCTCCCTCTCATTCTTTTCCTTTGTCTCCTGGACTTATTCCCATTCTCGAGGTTGTCTTATTAATTTTCCTCTTTCTCAAAGGGAAAAAGCAGGCTTGTGGGCTGGAGACTTTACAACATTCCCTCATAGTCCTGGATTTCAAACGCCTAGCCGGGGGTCTATAATGTACTGACATGGAAAGACTAGACTTATTATTAAACTAATAATCCAGGAATTTTTATGAACTTCAGGGCTCTAACCACATGGCATGGGGTGCTGAGGTATTAGCAGCCATCGGTGGAAAGCTACTGTGGCTGGACACGCCAGCTTTGTCGACACTCGGGAGCAGGGCTGCAAAGATGAATGAGATGAGGAGATGGGTGGTTAGAAATGGGATGCAAATAAGGGCACTCGGTGGGACCTGCCTACTTCCTCACAGGTTTGTACTTAGTGTTAGGCAGGTTATAGCCCCCAAACTATGAACTGGGGTATCAGAGAGTGTTGAATAAAATGGGACTGCTAGGAGTTGGGGGTGCAATTGTATATTTGCCTTATTCTCTACTTCAGCCGCTGCTTCATACCAAGTGAGATGGATCTTTGACCCAAACCAGCATGGCTCTGCTTGCCTTCTAAGTACAGACTGAGCTGGTTGAGATGCTGTTGCACCTCTTGTTTTCACGTGTTTCCTCATGGCAAAGATCAAAAGCCAGGATTTTCAGATGTGACTGATGATGAGGAGTTTTTGTCTTGAAGGCCTTATAAGAATGGGGTTTTTAAGGATGCTTATGCTGGGTTGGTTTAAGAATCACAGAATCCCAGAGTGGTTTGGTATGAAAGGGACCTTAAAGCTCATCCAGTTCCAACCCCCTGCCGTGGGAACTGCACCTTCCACTAGAGCAGCTTGCTCAAAGTCCCATCCATCCTGGTTAAGAATCCATCTAACTTGGTACCCACAGTACTTTTCCAAGATGCAACGTGTGAAGAGGCCTTGCTGCTTACAAATATCTCTACCAGCAGTGATCTTTCCAGTTGAAAAGGACTCAACTGATCAAGCGTATTCAATGTAGGGCATTCAAATGTGAAGTGCATTCAGTTGGCATTCAGAACCACTGTGTTGCTCACTTTATCAGCTGCTACAACGCAATCCCTTGGCTTAATGCTGCTTATTACATTCTCAGAGCATAATTTCAAATGATGTGTGAAACACACTGCTCCAGACACCAGGGTTGCTGCTTGCTTTGGCGTTATCAGCCTCACATTTCATTTGGGAGGGGAATCACCTTTGTGGTGATCTGTGCATGGTTTTGCAAAGCTTTTTTAATGTCCTTCAGTTGCAGTTGAAGGGAGAGAGTTGACCTTCTGTAACATCCTTTATATCATTGTGGGAGGTGACATCATGTGAGAGGGTTTTTTTCCACTGCAGGGCATTTGCACCACCCCTTGCAGTTTTCGCTTGCCTGTCAATGTGCTTATCTTTCCTTTCTATGTAATTAGAAACACTGGTTTTGACCATGCCCCTCCTCAGAGACTAAACACATCAGGCCAGCCTCCGTGTAGCTCAGGTGGTAGAAGTACATTGGCTGCCCTGAAATCACCTGAGGGGGGGGAAACAAAGAGGAGAAAAAGCTTGCTATCTCCCTGTGATGGATTACTAACCCACCCCTGGGATATTCCAGAGAGAGCAGACACACAGCCCATGCTGAGGATGAATTACTGGATCCTATTATAATGGGAGGAATTAAAGAAAGACGGAGAGCTTCTCCAGATAATCAGCACCAGCTGCCATGTGCAGGGTACCCCCATCCTCCAGGCAAGCTGCAGCTGTGATTCATGCCACATCCCACATTGCTGCCTGCCTTTAACATCTTAACAATAAGACATGTTCTGCTCTAGGACATGCATATTTCTTCCTTACGTGTGCGTTTCCGGCTGCTCACCAAAGCAGGCAGGAAGGGAAGATGTAACTCATCCTTGAGGAGGACGATGGATGAGGGCATAGAGAGGGGGAAGATTCCCGTGAGCCTCTGAATGGGAGACATGGATCTGCTTCAGCTCTGTGTCAGGGTAATTGGAGGCAACAAGGCAGAGCTGGAAAACATCTTTGTGGGAGTCACTTCTCACAATATATGAAGTGCTTACAAGAAGCTGTGACAACCCCAGTGCATGGCTGAGAGTCAGTCCTTCACCTAAGGCGGTGAGGAAGGAAAAGAAGTTTCATGGAGTTTCAGCGTTGCTTTAGAGGAGAAGAGGGCAGAGGGGTAATGGAGTCACAGCAGTTTCTATCTGGGGAGGCCGAAATTCAGTCATGAAACTTAGCTTTTGCTTGCTAAGATAGCTGCAGATGGACCTTAGAGGTCTTTAGGAGGTCCTCTGTGCCTGAGGCACTCTCCATAGGATACCACTATGCTCCTATCCTCACAGGCTGCAGTTATTTCCCCTGCAACATCCCACAGATTGATGCTAACCTCGCCAGGTGTTGGTGTTTTCCTTCCTTTTTAATAGTTTTCCTCCTTGGAAGGAAAGTCCTTTTTCCTTCTTGGCTGATGCATGGTTTTCCTATGTTTCTGGCACCAGTCATCAGCCCAGACCCTACTGCTGCCTGCTCCACACACAGAAATCTTATGAAACCCCAGATGTGTAGTCGTCACCTTTCAGGAGAAGATGGACCTATGAAAAGTGGGTTTTTTTCTGCTGATAAACCTCATTTTCAGATTCAGAGCCCTAAAACCAGCCTATAGACTCACCACTTTACACCCAGTTACTGTACAAGGACAGCATGGAGGACCAGCGCCTGGCATCCTGTTGCCTGGCAGCCAGAACCGCCCAACATGAATGAAATCACAGAATCCCATAGTGGTTTGTGTTGGAAGGGACCTTAAAGCTCATTCAGTTCCAACCCCTGTCACAGGTAGGGACACCTTCCACTAGAGCAGCTTGCTCCAATCCCCAGTGTCCAACCTGGCCTCGAACACTGCCAGGGATGGAGCAGCCACAGATTCTCTGTGCTTGTGCTAATCAGTCTCAGTGGAATCTTTCTGCTTTAAACCTTATTTAGAGTTTATCACCTAAACATTTTATCTGATGTACTTTTGTTCCTTTGTAAACTGCTGCAAAGGGTGAGCCCTACGTGGCACCAGCTTGCTGCAGGCTTTTGGGCTGGAAGTTGCATTGTGTCTTAATCCAAAACCATCCCTACTGCACCTCCCATGAGCTCTGGTTGCTGGGCACAGCAGGAGGGGAGTTAAAAGGAATCCACTCCAGGGGGATGAAAAGGGGGAATCTCTCAGTGTTGCATGCCCTGGCTGGGCTGTAATCCCATCCAGGAAAGCTTATGCCGTTCCCAATCTCACCCTTTGATCACTCCCGGAGAGGCAGTGGATCTGGGGCCTCTGCCGATGACCTGCCACCGGGGCCCAGCAGGGTGGATGGACAGTGATGAATTGGTCTGAGGTAGGATGTCCTACTGCAAAACACATGTGTTACACATCTTCCCTCCCTCCTGCTCCTTGAAAGCCTGTGCGGGAACTGGGATTTGTCTCTTTTTGGCTTGGAACCAGTAAAGAGAGTCTTCTTCAGGGGAGGGTGTGATTGTGCTGGTGTGTGGAGCAGTGCTCAGCAGGATTGATCCCCATATGGGTGTGCAGCAGTTAAGTTGTGTTTGGGAATTTCAGCTTCATTCCTTCTGTCCAGGACTAACTCTTGGCCACAGCAATAAAAGGGGATTTCTTTCCGACTGCTGCTAAATGCCTTCATTTTTGCAAGAGAAAAGGAGTATTTGCAGCTTTGCTCTTTTAACTCCATGCTATGGTACCCAAATACTCTAAGGAGTTTGTGTCATGGTCAGAGGTAGAGATGGGAGAAGTCCGTACCTCAAGGCTCTGTGTAAAGGTGCTTCTGTCTGACTGGAGTGACATTATTTTACTGCAATGAAGCCTGTAAGGTTAAACAAAGTCTGGCTGTCACTGTGTTAAGCACTAGACATGTAGGCCGAGACTTACCAAGCTTGTAATTTAGGTAGATATGACAGAAAACAGTGAGGAAAGGAAATATTTCCATGGGAAAATGCGGCCCAGAGAAGCTGGAGTTCTTGAACAGAAGCTTTAAGATTTGAGCAGTTTAAGTCTCCAGTGCCATGATCTCAGCACATCCCTCTGGTACCCATTGTCCTGAAATGATTTCTTTGTATTGATGGGTTTCCGTAATCCCATGTGTTATTGAAGCTCTACGTGCCTGCAGAAGACTCCAGCAAGACCTTATTGAAGCATTTCAGTTCTTAGAAAGAGCCTATAAGAGAGATGGGGAGAGACTTTTAGCAGGGGCTGTTGTGATAGGACGAGGGGTGATGGGTTTACATTAAAAGAGGGAGATTCAGGCTGGATGTGAGGAAGGGATTTACCATGAGGTTGGTAAAACACTGGCACAGGTTGCCCAGAGAGGTGGTGGATGCCCCATCCCTGGAGACTTTTGAGGCCAGACTGGATGTGGTTCCGGGCAACCTGATCTAGTTGAAGGTGTCCCTGCTCATTACAGGGTTGGAACTGGATGAGCTTTGAAGGTCTCTTCCAACCCAAACCATTGTATGATTCTATGATTCAGTTCTCTCACTGTGGTGCATGGAAGCTTTTGAGCCATGAAAATGAGAAAGAGAGATGGGAAACAGAGAGAAGAGATAAAGAAATGCTCCCACATGTGAAGATGTGGGCTCTGTCTGAGGTTACACAGGAGTCTGGAAGCAGTGGGAAAGTGCTACGGCCATGGAGGACAGTGCAGACCTTGGATCCACAGAGGAAGGGGTGAGCAGTGGGAGGGCAGCGAGGAGCTGGGCACCCCTTCCAAGCCCCAAGGGCTGTCAGCTCTCATGGAGAAGAAGCAGCAGCAGACCTCACGCAGGTGCCTTTCTGGCAGGCAGATGTTTCTATCGCGTGTTTGGCAACCATTGAGCGCGCAGATTTTGGCACAGGGATGAGTGGAGACAAAGAGGCTGAGTCAGAACAGAAGATGCAACCAAAGCCTGGTGAGGCTCAAGTGTCCATGTGCACTTTGGAGACATGAATCCCGCCTTGGATTCACACAACTGGCATGCAGACCCACACATAGACACACACACACACCAGCTCCCATAGCATCTTCAGAAGAGTTGCCCTAAACTGATGGGTAATACAACTAATAATAGTGTTAGGCAATTATTCTCTTCCATGTATCCTCCACCAGCTTCAAAACCTTTGCAAAACCTCTTCGGGATAAGGGCTGTCACTGTATTTTGTGCCTGTGCCTTGTCAAGTATGGTGGGAGCTTCAGTCGTGACCTGGGACATTTACATCATGGGATTTGAACCAAAACCCTTTGCAAAGGCAGGGATAAGCCAGAAAATCCCATCCATTGATGTGGTTTGTGCTCTCAAGGAGGGAAACCCCCAACCCCAGCTCAAAACGGAGATAAGGTCAGCGTCAGATGAGCAATGTTTCAGGTTTTGGGAGGTATATTTAATCACCTAAAGGCTACTAGAGAGCAGCATTGGTACAACTGAGAAGGCAGACACCAGGTTTACTATTATGCATTCAAAGCAAACTGAATAGCATTAACTTGTATGCTGATATTAAGCTAAATGTAAGAAACGAAAGTAAGAAGCTGGACTGGACAGAGCTTGGAGCATGCTGCTCTAGTGGAAGGTGTCCCTGCCCATGGCAGGGGGTTGGAACTGGATGAGCTTTAAGGTCCTTTCCAAACGAAGTCATTCTATGATTCTATGAATTTAAGAAGATCTGCATCAAAGTTTTTTGTGATCCCTTCCTTCTATAATTGTTCCTTATGGTTTTGCTTCTTCACACACTAATTCTTTTTTAGCAAAAGACTCAGGACTGATAAGAAGTTCACAGAAGTCCTTACAAGTCAACCACTCTTCTTATGGAAGCATTGGACTCTTGGGCTCAAGGTATTTATAAGGAAGACTGCATGAAATGGTGCCTGAAACAGCAAGGGCTCAACTCAGTGTTTGTGTCTGTGCAAATAAATCAAATGTGCACAAGATTGTCCTGTGACTCTGAGGCCATCTGGCATGGAAGAGCTTGCATCCATGCTTTGAAGTCTGAGCAGGTACCTTCATCTGGACTGCTCATTGCGAATGGTTATTGGCCTCTCCTAGATCCCAAACCACAGGTGAATGTGTTTCCATGCCCATGCATCATAGAATCATAGAATGGTTTGGGTTGGAAAGGACCTTAAGATCATCCAGTTCCAACCCAGACACCTCACTCTAGACCATGTCACCCAAGACTCTGCCCAACCCAGCCTTGAAATGTCTCCAACACTCTTCATGAACTGATACAGAAAACAGTGTTGATTCCAGAAGCCCCTTAATGATTCACATCCTCTTTAAGGTCCAGAGTGGTTGAACTCTTGGACACCACTCACTAGCATGGTGACCAGTTTCTTGGCTAGGTAGAGCTCCTGCTGCTTACAGCACAACGCACCACATGTGCCATGTCTTGGTGCACAGGGTGGTGTGTCAACCCAGTACAGGGCAACACTGGTAACATTTATTAGCCCAGCTCTATGGAGTGGGCACCATGGGGATTCTATGGGGTTTCGGTAAGAGCAGGAACAAAACTTTCCCCCACTACAAACCAGAAGGAAGCATGAGAAAGCCAATGGCAGTGGGAAAGTGGCTGTAATGGAATGGAGCAATGACTTCACTTCCCTTCTCATTACAGTTTGTTTTGATAAAATCATCTGTGTCACCTCTGTTCTTCCCCACAAGTTAATGCTGGACCTGTTAAATGAATCCCAGTGGCACCAGCTGGACTATAAAAGCAGGCAATCAGAAAGCACTGCCTCCCTCAGCTCTGAGCTCAAGAAGCATAGATGCGTTACAGACAGCACAGCCTTTGTCGTTGCATGAGAGGCAGAAAGCTTTGGTACCTTCATTGCATATTATTCGTAGTGATCCTTCTTGAATTGCTGTGAATAAAGCAATGTGGTTCCACCTCCATTAACTAAGCTGCAATCACACTGAATTTTATTAGAGGAGTCTCAGAAACTTGAACAGGTTGTTGCCCAAAGAAGCGGTAAATGCCCCATCCCTGGCAGTGTTCAAGGCCAAGTTGGACAGAGCCTTGGGTGACATGGTCTAGTGGGCGGTGTCCCTGCCCTGCACGGGGCTGGAGCTGTTTGATCTTCAGGTCCTTTCCAACCCAAACCATTCTATGATGCTACAATTATCTCAGGGGTGCCTTTTTGTCCCAGGTTTGCATTTTGGTCTCATACCATTCCCCATTCCCAGCACTTTGCAGGAGCACTAGCTCTTGTTCTCTCTTGTTCCAAGCACAGTGATGAGTTGCAGTACAGGCATGAGGGTAAATAGCACAGGCTTTTAACCCCTACTAGAGAAGCAAGCTAAAGCCTACATCACCTAAAAGATGATGCTGACCTTTGCTGGGTACAACAAGCTCTTGTTTTCTCTTCTGGAGCCACTTTATATGCCCAAGTGCAAGATGAGGTCTTGGAGAGGGCTGCCAGTACCTCTGACAGGGAAAACAGTGTAGTAACCTGGTTGCAAGGCAAATAGATGGCAGGAATGTGGCCTCTGCTGTGCTTCCTACTCCCTGCTGGCCTTTGAAGTGAACAAGGGAGCAGGAGGGAAGCCTCCTGCCTGGCAGTGTGAGCTGATACCAAAAGGCTACCAACCTGTTGAGAGGAGAGGAGCAGGGAGGAAAGGGATTATATTCACTGTGAGGCAATACTCTATGGCTGCTCTGAAAGATGACAGCCACAGCAAGTCATTTATAAGATGTCGGAGATGTCTCCTTCTGAGTGCCCTTGCAGAGAGGAGCAACAGGAGCAGCTGTTGGCCTCAATCCGTCTCATGTATTATTGTCTGTCTTTGGGACCTGATAGCAAGGCTTGGTTGCATTTTCCAGCATGAAATGTAATGGGATTCCTCAAGGTTTTGCTAACTCAGCCTTTCATCATAGAACGACATGTGGCTACGGGCACATGAGCTGCAGTTTTGTCTAGGGAATATGTAAGTGCTCACAGAAACAGATCACGAGGATGGAGCACCTCCCATATGGAGACAGGCTGGGAACATTGGGGCTGTTCAGCCTGGAGAAGAGAAGCTGCATGGAGACCTCAGAGTAGCTTCCGGTGTCTGAAGGGGGCTACAAGGATGCTGGGACTTGTAGGTCTCTGGGGAGGATATAGGTGATGTTAGTACTCTCAGGACATGTAGGGCTAAGAACAAACATCACCACCCTAAGGGACCCACTGCATGTACCTTTGCCTAGCCTTTCACAGGGCCTCATTGTCACAAGCCCTCAGGCAGTAAAGCTTCCCTGCCACCCTCATGCTGCTAAGACCCAACAGCTTTTGTAGCACTGTTACTTTCCAGGAGTG
Source organism: Ara ararauna (assembly GCA_028858755.1). Classification (NCBI taxonomy): domain Eukaryota; kingdom Metazoa; phylum Chordata; class Aves; order Psittaciformes; family Psittacidae; genus Ara; species Ara ararauna. The sequence goes on along the minus strand of CM054378.1, from coordinate 131,458,936 downwards.
GGACAGCAGAAGAACTGAACTTAGCTATCCCATGAGGGAGCATAAACCACACAGGAATGCATGGGAACTCCTCTGGGGCTGCTCAACAGCGCATACATCAAATACACAGTAGGAGGGGTTATTCAGGGTTCCCCTCAGCAATCTTTGACTATATAAAAAGGGCTGTAAAGAGGAAGGGAATAAGGTCTTCTCTGTATCCTCAGGGAACAAGACATGAAGTCATGGTCTTAAATGGAGCCCTGGGAGAGTTCTGTTAAACTCCAGAGGCAAGTTGCTAACAGTAAAGCTGGATAAGCACCAGCATAGATTGCCTTTGGAGACTGTGATTCTTGAACCAATTGAGGTCTTTAAAAACAGATTAGACAAGCATCTGTCAGGAATGGCTTAGGAACAACTGATCCTGCCCTGAGGCAAAGAGAAGGCCTCAATGACCTCTCCTCATCCTTCCAGCCCTCTTTGTTTTGTGATTCTGTGACTTGGCTTTCCTGCTAATCTGCACATTATTTCATGCTCAAGTAACACAACCCTCTCTTAGGACTGAAAATGTGAGTGTCTTACAGCATAGGTGAGCAGCAGAGGCATCCAGCAAAATCCTTCTACAGAAGCTTCTTCATCACTAGCAGGCTCTTTGCAGCATAGTCCACAAGAAGCATCTTCATACTTCGGCATTGCTGGTATGATGTTTTGATAAAGCCAGTTGTGTAGTGCTGTGCTATCAGCATCTCTTTATGAAGGCAAGATTATGGCCCAAACTGTTCCACTTCTTTCCAGCTTCATAGGACCACATCCGCCTTAGTAGGAACAGTTGGAGATGATCCCAAATGCTCCTCACTGAACAGTAGCTTGAGGTTAGAGATACTACACTCACTTTTCAGTCACTGTTGTGTCAAACACCTTTGTGATTTCAACCTGGATGAAGGCAGGACAAGGTGTCGATATGAATCATAAGGCTTGTCATCCACCATCATTGGTTTTGGAGAGAAATGGACTTAGAGGAGAAGCTGGTAACCTGAATGAGGGTTAAGGCTGTGGTATACAAGGAGCTATATCCTGAATAAAAGCAGAATCTCTAACACTGATTGACAGCAAGAGTGGAAGGGGAGAAAGTGTTATCAGCCTTATTTTACAAATGGAGTTCTTATGCACAACAGGTTTTCTTGTTACCTGGTCTTCTTTTGGAATCTCAGTGGATCTCAGGAAGAGTTTGGGCAGGGACTAAGTAAGGGTGATATTACCGACGTCCACGTTTCAATATGTAGAAGATGTGTTCACAGTCTGAACTACTCACAGTAAGCTCGCTTCATTGTCCATGCTGACAAAGAGACAATTCCAGAGTTCAAGTTGTCCGACTGGTTTCATACACCTACATTAGCAAACTGATGGTGGACCATTTTGATCATCTACTTGAAGATGATATAGTCTTCAAGCACCTGTCTGTGACCATGGACATCTACAGGTCAGCTACATATGTAGAGAGATTATACATACTATTAACGCATAGGTTATTTCCCCCCTAGTTTCTATCTCCCCAGACTGAGGACCCCTTTATATTGCTTACGTAGGGATGCCTGGTGTGCAAAATCTGAAAGCAAGAGAGAAGATGAAGTGCTGAAAAATGGTAGCTATCAGTCATTTTACTGGTGGTGGGTCCCACAAATGGAGGATTCATGGTTCTCCTGTAGACAATCAAGCAGAGGTTGTTCCCAGCTATCCAACGCCTACCGGTGAAGCAAAAACCTGTCCTTTCTTTTCCTTCCTTCCCTTCCTGGTGAAACTTTCCAGGTTAGGAATTAGAAGAAAGCCCGGGTGTTTTCAGGAACAGAACTGGTACCACAGGACACTGAGAGCAGAAGGTCTCTAATTCCAGACCACCCCACAACAGAGCTGTACTCCATCAAGTTTGTTGTGTCTGCCCATGATCAGTACCAGATGCAATGAAAATAGTTACAAGAAGCTCTGAAGTAGGATATGATGAAAAAAGAAGACATCTGAAGGAAGTTACTGAACCACCCTGCTATGGTTGTATTAAAAAAACAGGAAGCTGAAACAAGGTGAGAGACAGAATCTGTGGGATCTTCAAGTGCCCAACCTGAGACGTAGCAATGAAATAGAGTTAATAACGTGGAGGTTAAACCATCTTCAAGTTAGTCAGGATGGGCACCCCAAAACTCTGAGGTACCCAAAATTCCTTTGTACTCCTACAAACTGTGCCCACTGGTTTCTAACCCCCAAGGTCTCCTTTTCTTTCTGCTGCTTTTACACATACTAATTCAACAAAGGGAGGAAGAGCTAGGCAGGATCATCAGAGCAAAAGCCGATCTCCAGCTGGGGAAAGCAACCTAATTTTTGGTGCATTCAGTTCTGTCTGCTAGGTAATTCTTTTCCCATTTTTCTTTCTTCTTTTAATTGGGTTGGGTCAATATGAAAGAAAATATTAGTGAACCCCCTCACTGATCTATGTCTCCATGAGTTCGAAATGGCAGCTCCCATTTCCTATGTTTACTGTTGCTTTTGATGTTACCTAATGAATGTAGATCCTCTAAAAGATTCTCTTTAGGGGCTTTAAATCTGGAAACCATTTGACAACGAAGCCAGAGGACACAACAGGGTGTGTTTTATGAGCCCCATTAATACGTGCCTTTGGGGGGGGGGGGTGCTGCAGTGCGGCCTGTGCCTTCACCCACCTATGCTGTGTATTAATGGTCCGATAGAACTCACTCCAGAATGCTTTATTGCTATGATATTGTTACATTCATTAAATAAATGGGGGGGGGGGGGGGGGGGGGAAGAGTTTATTGTTTTAAGGGAAAGCCCGGCCAAGATTGGAAGACAAAACCAGATTACAGCAAACAAGCTTCCCTCTGATCACCACCCTAACACGCATTGGGAGTATCAAACCTCCCACTTTTGGGTAGCCACCATGTTTGACAGCATGAGCTATGTGCAAGGTGACAGCAAGGATGTATAAGTTAAATATAAGGAAGAAGTTCTTTACTGCGAGGGTGCTGAGACGCTGGAATGGGTTGCCTAAAGAAGTGGTAAATGCCCCATCCTTGCAGTGTTCAAGGCCAGGTTGAACAGATCCTTGGCTGACATGGTCAAGTATGTATTGTCCCTGCTCATGGCAGGGGTTGGAACTGAATGATCTTAAGGTCCTTTCCAACCCAATTCATTCTATGGTTCTAGGATTCTATGTCTCTGCTTGCACTGCAGGTAAAACAGGTTCAAAATTCATCAGCATCGAGGGTATGCTCCATGTCCCTGAGTGTTTTGCATTGTGTTTTCTCTGAGTTTCACTTCAATCTGACATGGACCATGGCAGGAAAGTGTTTTCTAGGACTTCAAATTAGTGGGTTTAGGACTAATCTGCTGCAAGGTGTTGAATAGTCTGTTTCTGCTTTAGGCAGGTGCTGAGGACATGAGCACCAAATAGATCTGAGGTCTGTTGCCATGCCATGGCCATGCCATGCTTCTTGATGCCATGGACCAAAGGACGCATCTACCCGCAACAGCCCACATGGGAAACCTGTGAAGGTCATGCAGTGTTTCTAAGAGCTGTCCTAATGAGGACAAGGTGGGTGATGTGAGGAGGTCCAGCACTTGTTGCTATACTACCCTCTTCTTTAGGGAGCCTAGCTCTCCAGATCAAATCAATGTACTGGTCCTGCATACTTTGAGGACTCAGCTCATGATGTGGGCAATGAAGTCGTAGCAGAAATAACAAGATCAGGCTGAAACTGCTAAATTTGGAGATGTGGGGACTTGACTCTCCAGGGCCCTTCTGCTGGCATCGCTTTCAAGCCCTGTTTTCCTCCAGAATATCATTCCCATGAAGAAAAAACACAGTGGAAACAAGAACATGAGCTTTTCCAATCTCATCTACCCTGCTTTATGGCTCCTAAGGTACACGGCTGCAGACTGTTACTCATCTCAGAGCTGAGGACATGAATGAGCTTTCTGTATGAAAAGCTTTCAGAGACGTGCTGAAGCTGGTTCTTATATATATAGCCAGCAAAGGCAACCATCAGGGCGAAACATGCCTGAAAGGAGAAATTGAAAACAGCCTTGGAAGCAAATGTGTATACATGTGGCATGACATTTATTTATTATCCCATGCTGCAGAGCTCTTGCCCAAGCAGAGTTGAAAGCTTAGTGAAAACGGTGGATTTTTCTAAGCTCTACCAGGATTTAGACCCTCCAGCGAATGTATAAACAAGGAACATGTTCAAAGTCTTCTCCTACTAATGGTTATTCATAACTATTTTAGGGACCTGCTGTTTCATCTGACTGACAGCACTGAAAAGCAAAAAAGATCCCAAATGTGGTCTTTTTTATTCCATGATTTGCCTAACAGCTGGACATAATGCAAAGCCCATTTTCAGCTCCTACCGCAGCTGGTTGGACATCTGTGTAATGGAGGAGAAGCAATGGGGATTGATTGGGCTTGGGAGACTAAAGGTAATTGCTTTTGTTTCCCATGGTTTTGAGGAAGAGGGTGATGGAGCAGGTCGTGCTATAGGAGACAAACCCATTTCACAGCTCCCGTCGGCACAAATGAAATTAGGAGAAACTAACGCCTGACTTGAGGGAAGAATAGATATAAGAAGACACCAAATGCAGGACCTGACGTCCAAACATTTGGATAAATGAATGCCTCTGGGAAAAATCTCTTACTTTTCCTAATATTCCTACATCTCCATCTGCCCCATCACCTATAGATGATCATTCTTCATCACCCTTAGAAGAAGGCTGCAGTTCCCAGGTCATTGGTATCAGCAGCCTGGCATGAGTGAGAGCTGGTCTTGCTTCCATACAGTGGGATGGACTGGACAAAACTTGATGTTTCCTCCATCTTTATCCCTTGTGATACCTTGAAAACATCTGGAAGTGGAAGGTTTTCAAAATTTGGCCTTCCAGGGCAGCCCTAACACTCTTTGAAAGGCTGCCATGGGTTTTCTTTTCACTCTCTGTGGGCGCTTCAGCCTCCCAGACCTAAAGTCCATCATGTTCTGAGTTGTTCAGGAGTTATTCAGAGCCAAGACCTGATTTTTGTAAGCATAATGAGTCTGGTTTGGAGAATGGCCTCAAAACAGCTCTCCAAAACAGCCTTCCATGTTACAGCTGGGTGATGTACCATGAAGTCTAACCAAGGTGCTAGGATTTTGCTGCTCACTTATGTATAATCGGAACCTCAGCATACTGGTTCCAGCAGTCTCTTTGTGAGAACCTTGTTGCCTTCAAGTTTTTGCTTACCCCAGCCAAACCCAATGCCAGGAACATGAAGGGAGGATCTGCAGGTAGCTCCTACGGCATCACATCCACTATTATCAGACTGTGGTAGGCCTGTGAGCAACGACTGCTTTGTGCCCTCATGTTCAGCCACCTCTGCTCCACTGCACTCTTCTGTGATTGATGCCTTCCAGTTGAGTCCTGCAGCACGTGTGAAGCCTGTGATATAGAAGGTCCATGCCCTTTCCTTTACGTGGCTCCTTACTTACAGCAAGAAGCTCATGTAGCCACTTTGCTGGCCTTATATTTGCAGCTGAGGAACTTCTGCTGTGACCAAAGGTTTAACATTGACTGGCAAGACAAACCATCCTCATGCGATGTACCCCAAATGCCTACAAACAAACTTGATTCCAGACCCCTTAAAGTCCCCAAAGCCCCCTTTTTTCCACATCCTTTTCCCCATTCTTTCCCAGCTGTTGTCCCACCCACTACTCCAAGCATTATCAACACCGAGAAGGACAAAGTTGATCCTTCTAGTGATCTTAAACCATCTTTGGATCCCAAATGTACATGCTGGCACCCATCACCAGCTCTCAGTATGAGTACTAGGGCACCCAAGCGCATCCCAGGGTGACAGTGCTGAAAGCAAGGAAAACCAATGCAAGCATTTACTAGCCTCTTGCCTGCCTGTCTTTTTGCAAAAGCAATTAATGGGCATCTTGCATTTACTTATTTATTGATTTATAAGAGCGAAAAAAGAGAAATAAAACCCCTGCACGAGGGAGGGAGAACATTTGAAATGCATTTCACAGAGGTTTCCTTCCTTGCCCTCGGCTCCTCCCCAGGAGAATGCTTGGCTGAGATGATGTGAATGCAAGATTGTATTAAAAGTAAACCAGCATTATAGGAAAGGAAGCCACGAGTTGTTGTTAATGCCAACCAAACAAACCTGAGCATTAGGCAATATAAATATAATCTACATGATGATTCACATATGTTTTCTGTCTCTCTGCTATAAACTGCGACACCCCACTCAGCGTACAAAACAAAGCAACTTTTTCTGTTTATATGCAGCAAATGTTTGGGTTTTTTTTCTTCTTTTTCCTTATTTTTCTGTAATTATTATTGCCAAATCAGATGTGCTCAATTGGCTTTCAGTGGATATTTCCATGACCCAATCAAACCTGCTGGCTTGTCAGGCCTAATCCATCAGCCCCATGAATTGTGAGGCTTGAGATTAGCACGAACTTTCCCCTGGCTTTCCGTTAGAAAGGTATGAATATGAAATAATGCAGCCATGGCTTAAGAAGGAATGTCCTGTGGCCTATGACTTCGTGCTGAAATACCTCCAATCTGATCTTCAAACCTCTGGCATTTGTGCCTTGGAGATATGCACGTTCCATGCCGTGTTCCCCATCAAATGGGTTTTCAGATGGGACTTCACAGACTGTCTGGAAGTGGAAAAGACACATTCAGCTCGATCCAGCTGTCTGACCACAGCTGTTTCGCAAATGACTCAGGAGCATGTGCTTGCCCAGCCAGTGGCTGTGGAGGTGATGGAGGCAGAAGTAGGAGTGATGCTATCATAACACCTTGCTTGATTCAAGTTCTGGAGGGCCAAAACCCCTCAGTCATGAGATCCAGCCATGGCTGTGTGTGCTGCTTGCCCTTCCCAATGCGAAGTAGAAGTGGCTTGAGTCACAGCAGTCCAAAATGAAGCTTTTTATTTCCGAATTCACCCCTGAAACAAGCATTTACTATGTCTCAGCTAAGGCTGTCCTAATTAATACTGTAAAGATGCTTTGAAGCCATTGTCTGGCCATCAGGACTGATGCCAAAGCCTGTAATCTTTCTAAACATCCCTTACTCTGCTTGGGCCAGATTTTCTGACATCAGTCTCAGCACATCAAATCTCCAAGGAAATCTGAAACTCCATAAGAACTTCGATCTATTTCTCATCACCTGCATCCCAGTGTGATGCTCCAGGGGTTTGTACTATGAGAGATGCCAGTTTCACCTCTTCTGAGGTAGGAGGCAAAAACAGTGCATGGACCAAGCTTGATCATTAAAACATGGTACAGGATGTAGTAAATGTTTGTGCACCCTAAGGGAAAAACAACATCTAATTGCGGGAATCCATCTCACCTAACTTCAGCAATGGGATTAATCTTAAATTACTGCAAATGTTTTCAGTGTAGGTATTCATCCCTCCATTGAACATGCAGGCTTCTATGACAGTGAATGGAGATCTAGTCAGTACTGAGAATAAAGAGCAATAATAAGTTAAGTAAAGTAAGTAAATGATAAATAATATGTACAAAATCTGTATCTGCTTTGCTGAGTTGCCCCCTAAAACTCTATTGCCTCAAAATGCATCTCAAAACTCCACTGGACCCCTAAAACTGCATTGATGCAAAAAACCGTATTTTGCACCATTGACTCGACTAGAGACCTAGATTTCTGTCTCAGAAGAAAGCATGTACTTTGTATATATAAAATGCATGTTATACGTCCCACCCTATATATTTATGGTGCCATAATTACATGTTTGGACTCTTTGCAGCCAATGGAGGGAAGCAAGCACTTGAAGGATATGACTCATCTCAAGTAGATACTTGCAACAGATTAAATGGTCTCTGTGCTACACATGGCCATGTCTCTCCTTCAACTAGAATGAGAGCTCAGGACTTCCAGCTGGGATGGAGACTTCTCCACTGCAGACACTGAATGTGATGAATCCCATCCAATCTACCTCCTCAAGGTTGGGTTGATTTCACTCTGTACTTGCATTCCTTCCTGAAAACTGCTGTGTTACAGACAGGCTTTGGCTACTGCCCTCTTCCCCAGCTGCATTGCAAAAGCAAATCAGCAACCACAGTCTGAGCCTTAAGGCACTTCAGGATATATAATGCTGTATGAATTTGTGCTATTAGATGACATTTCCAGGGGCCACCTTACTTCGACTTGACACACCTTTCTGTCTTTCAACATCAACATTTCTTGGATTGTGTCTCCTCAACCCCATGATCCAAAGGAATTTTCCAGCTTCCTTTACTCATTCTTTGGCATTGGGGGACACTCATAAAGTAATGTTAAAGAAGGCATTCCTGTGTGGGTGTGGGTGTTTGTATGTTAAATATGCAATAACCCATTGAAAAACAGGGTAAGTGGAGATGCCGTGCATGCCAAATTTGATTTCTTTAGAGTTGTTTGGGCTTGGTGGTAGCAGTTACAGAAACCTTTGCTTTCACCTTAGAGAATGTGTGAACAGGAAGGAAGGAAATGGAACTGTTATAATTATACTAATAAGAAAATGAGCTACTTTTATGTGACATTTTGTTAATGTCAGTTTTCTCAACAATGACCTGTTGTCATATCTATTTTGTGGGGTTTTTTTAGCTTTAGGCACCAAAGTTGAGTTTCTCAAATAATATGAAGACTAAAGTCCTTGTAAGAGATGGATGGGAGAGGTAAGCTTTGGATGCTGTGCATGATAAAGATGCAGGAGGGAGAAAGAGGTATTTAAATTGCAGGTCTCTGTTGGACCAAATACAAATGGATGTAAATAGGGCCACTGCTACTTTTGAAGTGGAAAAATTAGCAATTGTCTTTGAAGCATCAGAGGAATTCAACTCTGGAAAAGCTTTCTAGTAGCACTAAAGATGTGGATTGGAATACCTGGCAGAGTACCTGAGACAGCAACATTTTGATCAGATGACGCAAGAGGTCCTTCAGTCTCTGTGGTCTTCTTTCATGCATTGAATTATAGTGGGATGACTTTCTTTCCCTCCCATCTCCTCCATTAGCAATTCCAAAGGAGCATAATGCTGGAACCTCAATTCTTTCCCTCTTCTGGGATTTGAGGTTAAAGACCCTTAGAATTTCCTTAGCATTGGAAAGCAGAATACGGCTGTTGGAGTCGTACAGTGTTACCATTGGCAAACTAAGCTTTTGAGCATCATGGCCCTTGAGCTCAACATTGAGGCCTGTGCACACACAAAGGTTGCTCTTGCACCATGACCATCTCTACAGTGTATACATCTGGTCTTGAAGATGGCCTAGAGATGCTCTTCAGAAAACAAGATATACGGTTCTCATTCTCAAGTTCATTCACACTTCCCAAAAGAGCAGGATATGTTTGTGCACTCTTCTATAGGAGAAGCCAAGGCCATGTGCTAGCCCCTAAGGCAATTTGTGAAACTATACAAGAATAAAACTGAAAAGCATCTCAAAACATTACTTGGCTTGTCTTTCTGGACCAAGAAAGGATCAACTATAACCGTACCATTCCCAGCAGAGACTTGCCTTAAAATATCTAGTTAAAGAGATGGTGTTTAGCAGTCTGCAGTCTTGAAGACCACAGAGACCTCAGATTCCAGAGTTCTGCTCTTTGCTACAAGTTCTTCTTTATGCCTAACCTGAATTATCCTTGCTCATGAGCCTCATGATTTCTTGCCAGGTCTACTCAGTATCTTGACTATACAATGCTAAATGGAAGATATTGTTCTTTCTGTAATAAAAAAAGCCTTTATTGGTTTATTTGGGCCAGAGTAGAACATAATAGAAATCCCGGGCCAAGATTTCATGTTGAGAAGTCATTATAAACAGCCATGAATAATCAGGGAACAAATTACAGCTGTGTAGAAGACAGAGCAGAGAAAGGAAGAGTGTCAGTGCAGAGCACCAAGGATCCGACTGTGGTGGCCTTATTGCTATAGATGGGCTGTGGCTCTTGCCCTCTGCAGATGGCACAGATAATGCTGTTGATAAACTCAGCAGCCCATGATGGATTTTTTTCCTGGAATTGCTTCCCTTTATGCCTTGGTTAGGAGGAACCTGGGCAGTCATTTTTGAGCACCCATTTACTCAGTGGTCATTCCAGAGGCCCTGAGATGTATAAGTCAAGCCAAGGATGGCCGGTTAAAGAAAGAGACACCCTATTTTTCCTAGTTAGAGGTTTTTGTGAATGCTGAACCTCACTCAACCAGGGCTTCAGTAAATGCTAAAGTACTTTAAAAAAAGCAATGTATCCTCAGATTTATCATTTGAATGTGTCAAAAAACATCATGGAGGGGAAAATGGGGCAGATTTGCACTGGGGCTTGTGCAGAATTTATGGCTCACCTTAATGAATGAGATGGAGACTGGGTGGCAGACCTGGATTCCCTCATGCTGGGTCAGAACTTCTTTATTCACTTGTTGTTGAGGAAGAAGTCTTAGAAATAAACCTGCCTCACCTTCAGAGAAGGATTGGGGTTCAATAGCAACCTATTGGCCACACTTTGCTCTGCAGTAATCCTCAGGGTCTTGTGAAACTGCATATAGGACAGATTCAAGTGCTGAATCCCAGCCCTTGGTCACAGTGAACAAGGCACAACAGCAAGAATGTGCTGGGGTTTCATACACAGTTTTTGAGCTGGCCTCCAGCTTCTGTCTCCCTCCCACCCCGAGTTCCTTCCCCATCCCCTGTAGAAACAGGGCTCTTTCCATGGTCCTTTTCTTTCCTCCCCTTCTTGCTCCACTTGCTTTGGAGCTTGGGAGAGTGCCTCTCCTCACTCCAATGTCATGGAGGAGAGTGTCCTTAATCAAGCCCAAACCTGTCTGCTCAAATGAAAACATAGCACGATGAGCATGACAAATCCTTCTTCTTGGCTGGTGCAAATCCATACTTCTCCTGATTTCCCAGAAAGTGCCCAGAGAGGCTATGTATGTGTGAAAGATAAGCCAAAAGTCGACACTGGGAGCTTGCAGAGGAATTTCTGGATGGAGTGCAAACAATCTGGTTCACATCAGCCCTCAAGCTTATTCATTCCCCTATCAACAACCAGATGTTCAATGTGCAAAGGCTGGTGAGTGACTCCGTCTTCCTGGCTTACAGGAGCTGCTGTCTGTTTGTCTTGTGGTAGTGAGTGAAGTGTTGTAGGTCAGTGTGGAGGCAACCAGGGTAATGGTGTTTTCGGGGACCCTTTGCGAAAGCTATCTTGGCAGGTATCTTATGTGCTGTATCTATCATGCATCCCTGAAGAGTTCAGTTGCATTCCAGAAGGGCCATGTCAATGTGGGAGAAGGGAGTTTCAAGCTCCAGGGCAGTCTAATCAGTAGATTTGTAAGGATATGGAAGAGATCCTGTCCATGACTGCCAAGCCAATAAGAAGTTTCAGGCTCAGGAGACTGGCCCAGCAAGTTGGGACCCAACACCAAGCTACCTGAGAAGGAAGGTAAGGAAGTTCAACTCTATGGACATGAAACATGTTGTGCCAATGGTGCTCAGGGTTGGAAAACTGTCCCAAGCTTACTTCATGGAGCCAAACAGCTGTACCTATTGGATTATTCAATGTGGAGCCATAAATCCCGCAGCATATAGGCTGTGGAAATGGGATGTTGTTATGGAACATCTATCCCATGGCCAGCACTTCGAGTTAAGACACTCCCCAGGGAACATTCAGAAGCAGGTTTCCTCATTTTATGGGGTTTAATTTTTAATGCCCTCTTCCTCCTCTCCCCCCAAAGGTCTTTTCAGTTATCTATCATCTAACTCCTTTTTTCCAGTTCTCTTCTGTCTCCTTATCCCTATTACTGCCTTCCAAATTCAGGACCTGTGCTTCATGCTTCCCTGTCTTCTTCCCTTCACCACCCTCCCAAATCCTTGCACATGCTGCTGGCTCCAGCATGGGTATTTGTGCATTGTCTTAGCTCAAAGTTGATGACAGACTGTGGAGATTGGAGAGTGCAGGAAGAGCTGAAAACAATGTGCTAGCTAAGTGGAAATGAGCTTTTTGCGTACTATCCAGATGACTTAGTCATGCCCCAGCATGGTCATCTCTGTAAGTCTGACCACTGGGACTTCAGGAATGCAGAACAGCCTACCTGCATTTAACAGGCTTCTGAAATAAGGACTCACCTTAAAATACAGAAAAGGAATAATATTCCTAAGGATGAGGAGGTAAACCTGAATCCTGGTGACTTTTTGGAGAGCATCAGATGATGGCTTATGTCATGATACCCATTTTACTGTATCCCCAGCTCTCTAGCCAGCACTGTACAATCGCAGCATAGTGTCTTGGTCCAGGCTTTGAAATCCTCATCTCAGCTTTACGGGCTTGCTCATATATCGTGGCAATGGTGTATTCACCTGGCACTGGGCTTCTTGTTCCACTGCTGGGGTAGCCAAATATGAAGGTGGCTTTCTCAAGGTCTAGTGGAAGCACCAAGTCTGTCTGTGTTGTCCAAACTCCTGTGAACAACAATGACAGATTCTTACTTGGGTTTACATGTGGTGAGCATGAGCAAAAAGAAGGGAGACCCAGGAAATGAGAGACACAAATCTTGTTTCCAGATAGGCTGGAGAAACAGTTTACCTTAGTGGAAAGTCCAAACACTTTGAGGCTTCTCTTTGTCAGGCAAAGTAGCCCTGAAGAGACCTTAACAAGACATCCAAACATCACTGTGTCAGTCCTGTCCTCAGGTGCTTTGGAAAGGCTTTCAGCTAGCAGGGGCCATGCAAATTGCCCCATTAGCCAGAGACTATTGCTTTCACAGCCTCAGGGCTTGTTGGCTTCCCACAGTTGAAGGGATGTGAAGAGCAGCTTGGGAAGTTTCATGGTAGCACATTGCCTAGAAACACAAATCCAGATGCTAAAACATTCTCATTGCATTGAAGACTCCACTAAGACTATACTAAGACTCCAGGATGACTGGCCCAAGGTAGGTCTTGGGAATTGCTGTCAAGGGCTTTCCAACCTCCCTTCCATGCATCTGCAAATAGAAGGTTTATCCCATCTTACCTCAATATGAAAGCCATCAGCTTTTCCAAAGTCCCATTTAGACAGTTCTTGAAGCCTGGAGGAATCACAGACCTTGACATGCAGAGCAGCAGTGAGCTAACTTTAGCTCTAGTTTTCTTTGTCCCACAGAAGTCATACTGTGGAACAGCTCCAGAGCCTGGAAATGAAACTGCTTGTCTTCAGGCACCCTATGTGGGTGTATTACCTCAAAGCAGAACGATGACATTGAGCAGTTCATATGGTAGGGTTTCGAAACCCTACCTCTCAAGCAAGGTTGGCAAATGCAGGAAAGCAAAATAAACCCAAAACTAAAATCATCAAAGCTCAGAAGAATGAAACTGTAGTGCAGAAGGAGATGAAGCACATGCAGCACTAAGAAGCTGCGCCACCAAACACACCATCTCTGCTGTTTCCTACAGTGGGGCACATGGTGCATGTGGCAACCTTTGACAGCATTGTCTCTTTTCTCTTCCCCATTCCCTAATTATAAACTGGGAACACTTGTGAAAAAGATTCAATCTGCTGGCTGAAGCTAAGGGATAGGTCTGAAAGGCAAGATGTTACATGGATGAAAAGAGAAGGAAACAGCACTGGGAAGCAAGAAGGACCATCGTGCTGTGCAGCTTGGAAATGAGCACGTTTACTAATGTTCTTGCTTCCCCCAGTCTTGTAAGGCAGGGATTTTATGTGTTTGCCATCAGAGCTTGACTGCAGCTAAACTGAGTGCAGCTGAGGCTGGATAGCTCTGACAAAAGCAAGCAGGATGATCAAAAGGTGGGTACACATGTATGTGCTGTGTCTGTAATCCCTGCAGCTGCATATAAATACATGTGTACGGAGAAGTTGTGTGTGTCTGTGCAGTACCCACTCCAGTGGCTCCACAGTTCTCTCTTCCACCCTTAAGCACTGCTGCAATGCAATTATTCATGATTTAGGAAGCAGTCTCCCGTGGAAATCTTGGTCTGAGTCTCTCATCTGTGCATGCTGTGATTTAACCCCACACCCTCCACAACCTGCAATAGGAAGTGGGGATTCAATTATCTAGTGGCTCAAATGTCCCAGAAGAGCTAGAAGGTCATAGAATAACAGAAACAGAGAATCATTTAGATTGGAAAAGACTCTTAAGGCCATTGAGTCCAACTGTTAAACCAGCACTGCCAAGTCCACCACTAAAACATGTCCCCAAGCGCCACATAGAATCATAGAATAGTTTGGGTTGGAAAGGACCATTAGGATCATCCAGTTCCAACCCCCCTGCCATGGGCAGGGACACCTCACACTAAACCATGGCACCCAAGGCTCTGTCCAGTCTGGCCTTCAACACCGCCAGGGATGGAGCATTCACAACTTCCCTGGGCAACCCATTCCAGTGCCTCACCACCCTTACAGTAAAGAACTTCTTCCTTATATCCAAACTAAACTTCCCCTGTTTCAGTTTGAACCCGTTACCCCTTGTCCTATCAATACAGTCCCTCATGAAGAGTCCCTCCCCAGCATCCCTATAGGCCCCCTTCAGACACTGGAAGGCTGCTCTGAGGTCTCCACACAGCCTTCTCACCTCCAGGCTGAACAGCCCCAACTTTCTCAGCCTATCTTCATATGGGAGGTGCTCCAGTCCCTGATCATCCTCGTGGCCTCCTCTGGACTTGTTTCAACAGTTCCATGTCCTTTTTATATTGAGGATACCAGAACTGTACACAATACTCCAATACATCTACGTATCTTTAAAATACAACCAGGGATGGTGACTCCACCACTTCCCTGGGCAGCCTGTTCCAATGTCTGACAACCTTTTCTGTGAAGACATTTTTCCTAATTTCCAATCTAAATGTCACCTTAAGGCAATTTCTTCTTGTTCCATCCCTTGTTCCTTGGGAGCAGAGACCAGCCACCTCCTGTCTCCATCCTCCTTTCAGGTAGCTGTAGAGAGTGATAATGTCCTTCCTGAGCCTTCTATTCTTCAGACTAAACACCCCCCAGTTCCCAGTACAGACATACATATCCAAATACAGCAGAACAAATCCCCATCTTTTAATTTTTATCTGAATCTTGCTGAGGCCTATAGCTGAGATACTTTACCAATTGCCATTGTTCTTCACAATGTCCTGAACATAAAAAAGACATGGAACTGTTGGAACAAGTCCAGAGGAGGCCACCAGGATGATCAGGGACTGGAGCAGTTCCTGTATGAAGATAGGATGAGAAAGCTGGGGCTGTTGAGCCTGGAGAAGAGAAGGCTGTGTGGAGACCTCAGAACAGCCTTCCAGTGTCTGAAGGGGGCCTATAGGGATGCTGGGGAGGGACTCTTCATTAGGGACTGGAGTGCTAGGACAAGGGGTAATGGGTTCAAACTGAAACAGGGGAAGTTTAGATTGGATATGAGGAAGAAGTTCTTTACTGTAAGGGTGGTGAGGCACTGGAATGGGTTGCCCAGGGAAGTTGTGAATGCTCCATTGCTGGTAGTGTTGAAGGCCAGGTTGGGCAGAGCCTTGGGTGGCATGGTTTAGTGGGAGGTGTCCCTGCCCATGGCAGGGGGTTGGAACTGAATGATCTTAAGGACCTTTCCAACCCTGACTATTCTGTGATTCTTAAGCTCACTGTGCTCAGACAGACAAATTCAGGTCCTCTTTCCTCTATTGTTACCTCAGACCAACAGGCTTCCACCTCAGTCTCTAAGTGCAATCTCTTAACCATTTCTTACTGTTAAAATTCACTCATTTCTCTCACTGAGCCTTCCTTCAATGTCACCCAGCTCTTCCCATATCATATTCTGATCCTCCTCTGCAACAGCAACACAGTCACTCAAGTCTGTGTCACCAGCAGACCTCATGAGCAGACACCTCCTCTTTTCTGCCAAGTTCATTAAGGAAAATATTTAATAAGATTGGTCCCAGGACTGATTATTAAGGAACGCGATGGAGGTTCTCTGGATTTACTCAGAAGTCACAGACAGCAAATGCTGGCCCCAGATGGTATTTTGTTCAAAACAAGATAATGACTTCCATCTGCCCCAATGCTTTCCAAGCTGAGGTGCGTGGAGCACTTGCTGGTGGTCTGTGCAGTGCTGGCTCTTTGCAAGGTGCTGGCTCCTCTTTGTTATTTCCAGCTGCTAAATTCTGTTAAATTAAGCTAAAGCTTTCAGTAAATGTTTTCCTAATATTATATTCTTGTGGAAATAACAGTGGGACTTGTGGGCAGGACCATACGTGATTGGAAGGGGAGCTCACCTGTGAGATAATTCCTGAACTGGGATACAGTGCAAGCAAATGAAGAGGTGGGAACTTCTTATCTGCTTATCAATGAAGAGTGTATTATGTATGTCACAGTAGTACCAAACAGTCCAAAGCAGGGATATGACTTGTGGTTTAAGCCCAGCCGGTAACTCAGAACCATGCAGACGTTTGCTCACTCTCCTCACTTCTTCCCTCCCTCACCCAGAGGAATGAGGAGGAGAATGGAAAGAATGTAACTCCCAGAGGCTGAGATAAGAACAGTTCAGTAACTAAGGTATAACACAAACCATTGCTGCTACCACCAATAATGATAATGGTAAGGGAAATAACAAGGGGAGAGAATACAACCGCTCACCACCTGCTGACTGATACCCAGCCTGACCCAGCAGTGATCTAACCCTTCCGGGTAACTGCCCCCAGTTTATATAGCAGGCATGACGTGCTGTGGTATGGAATACCTCTTTGGTCAGTTTGGGTCAGGTGTCCTGTCTCTGCTTCCTCCCAGCTTCCCCTCCTCCCTGGCAGAGCACGAGGCTCAGAAAGCCCTTGCTCAGACCAAACATTACTGAGCAGTAACTGAAACCATCGGTGTTATCAGCGCTGTTCCCAGGCTGAAAGTCAAAACCACAGTGCTGCACCAGCTACTAAGAAGGAGAAAAAATGACTGCTACTGCTGAACCCAGGACAGACTACAAATAGGCTGAGCCTTGCACAGACTCCTGCTAAAGGCAGTGCTCATCTCAGAAGGATTACAAGCTGGTTTACCAAAGGGAAGAAAAGCAGATGATAGGTGAACAGAGGAGGAAGATACATCCATCTAGGCACGGTTTTCTTGCCACCATGAGAATTCTTGTTTATCTTGCACACAGCCATCATGCCATCAAACTGCCGGTTGCCCAAATGGGCCTGTCACAATGCCGCAGTAACAATCATCAGAGGTTTCACATTGTTCACAGCCTCTTTGAGGGCTCAGTTTGCAAACACCCAGGAATTCACTCACTAGAGCTCATCCAGGCACGTGCTGCTGTGAGGATAACTGGCTTGCATGAAGTAGATGTCAACTCTTGATCAGAACTTGTAATACCAGGTTTAAAAGCACCTGACAGAATACAAGGCATGGAGCTGAGTTTAGGGCAAAGAACTGAGATGAAGTACTCTGTTCCTTTTCGTATTTGACTGTGAGGCTGTGGATTAAGCACTGAGTTAGTACAGAATCTATCACAGTGCTTGTATGGTAAAAAAGGGGTCCAACCTCATGGTTAGGATGAAAGGATTGACTTCAGTGGCTGAACCATCCCAACAATACAGTGAGAAGCTCCATTCGTGTGGATCTGGCCCTAATCTACGTGTGCATCTGCTTTTCTTGAGCTAGATTCTCTCACAGTGGTTGTTCCAGTGGAACCTGGTGCAATTTCAGCACTAGGATAGCCCGCTTCTCATTGCAATATGGATTTCTTCTGTGGTGTCAATGAGCATTCAGCTAAGGGTAAGGACTTAAACTCAGTTTACTGCCACTGCATCCACTGTGGGAACAACACAGTGACAAGGGAAATACATTGCTGTCATTACCACTAACCCACCTTGCAACTCCAGTGGCAGCATCCAAAACATGAAAGTAATGGGAAGAGAGAGGTAATAGCCAACAAATCTCCTCTATCCAGAAGGATTTACTCTGGAGGCCTCAAACAGACTGATCAAACTGCAGTCAGTGGATCTGAATGGATGAAAGATCTGTCTGTCCCATGGCTTCATTGGCAGCCAAAGACTTTATTCTATGGAAGAGGGAGGTCAACAGTTATCTGAGCTGCCATGGAGTGGTTTTGTCAGGGTCACTTTAATGCAGACTGGTTCTGAGATGTCTTTAGCTGATGTCTGCATCCATAACACTTCAGACTATGATCTGTGCAGGACAGTCAGCATCACACTAGGAAATATTCCATGGTTAAACTTGGATAAGCAAGTATGCTTAATTTGAGAGGACTGAGCAGAAGTGATAGTGCACCCCACCACCTCTACATGACCTGCATCACAGTTCATGAAGATGTGCATGCATCAGAGACCTAGATCAGAATGATGTATACCACAGAGGCTGGAACACCTTTCCTGTGAAGACAGGCTGAGAAATCTGTGCTGGTTCAGCCTGGAGAAGAGAAGGCTCCTGAAGGGCAGACCTTAGAGCAGCTCCAGTGCCTAAAGGGGCTGCAGGAAAGCTGGAGAGGGGCTTTGGACAAGGGATGGAGGGACAGGCCAAGGGGAATGGCTTTAAGCTACCAGAGGGGAGACTGAGATGAGCTCTTAGGCAGAAGTTCTTCCCTGGGAGGCTGATGGTACGCTGGAAGAGGGTGCCCAGAGAAGTGGTAAATGCTCCAATCCCTGACAGTGTTGAAGGCCAGGTTGGCCACAGGGGCTTGGAGCAAGCTGCTCCAGTGGAAGGTGTCCCTGCCCGTGGCAGGGGTTGGAACTGGATGAGCTTTAAGGTCTCTTCAACCCAAACCATTCTGTGATTCAATAATATGCATTAAATATCCTTTCATTTTCATTTCACCACCAGAAGGAGATGAGATCTTTTACTACACCAGCCAGACCTCCTGGATGAGCAGCACAGTGAATACTGGTGTCCTCCATAGCTATCCAGTGACTATCAGTCCCTCATTTTGTGAATATCAACCAGGTTCAAAAGAGCTGGATGTCATCCACATTCCCACTCATTCCCTGGACATGTTTGAAGCTAGACTTCCTTGCTTAATTTCCGTGAGCCAAATTGTTTGCACTGAACTGGCAAAAGATGAATCCCAGAGCTCACACTTTGTTTTGACATCTGCATTAGCAGCGTGGTGGTGTTTTGGTTTAGAGCTGTGTGTCTGTGGGTTTCATGCTGCCTGGGTCTTCTCATCATTCTTCCATTTGATTTGTGCAGACCACTGGAGCTACATTAAGACACTCAGAGCTTTGTGTCGAGTTTGCCAGCATTTGCACCTTGTCATTACCAGCCTTATGATGGGTCATACTCAGCAAAGTACATTGAATCCCCAGCATGCATGTACTCAAAGCAGAGTCTGCCCATTGCCTGCTCTTTGCTTGATCTAAGTGGCATCTTTCTGCAACAAAGCTTTTCCTTGACCCAGCAGAGCTCCCACACTTGCTGCAAGTCATAGAAACATAGAATAAGCTGGTTTGGGTTGGAAGGGATCTTTAGACGTCCAAGAAGGATGTTCCAACCTTCTTATAATGAGCAGGGACATCTTCAAATAGATCAGATTGCTCAGAGTCCCATTCAACCTGGCTGTGAATGTTTACAGGGATGGGTCAACATTCCCAGGCTGAGTTGCCAAAGAAGATATCAACAGGTCTGATGCTATCCAGGTTTATCAAAACTACAGCTGGTTGATTAACCTCTATCAGAGCCCTTCTGCAGGTGATGCAAGAGAGGGACAAAGAAGTAGATTTGCAGGTGATGCTCCAAAATCAAAGCTCTGACATAAAACTGGGTGCTTTACTTCCATGAAAACAAAGAACTAATCTCACCTAACATAGGCATCTACGAAAGAGGCCTCCATGCAAGCTAGTCACCCCAGGCTCCCTTTATAGTCAGTGAAGAGAAACAGAGCATGGTTCTGACCTCATAGAAATGTCTACATAAGGCTGAGATGAATTGCACCACAGAAGTGGCGGTTTTCCTCTCTTGACTCTAATGTCTGGGGAACACGGGGCAATGTCTTCAGGCACAATGCTGGAAAACCAAGTAAGATGGATTTCACCACCATGAATCCCTCTGGAGTGACAGTGCGAAGCTTGCCAGGTCTTAGCTCTAATGGGAGTTAAGTGCATTCTTCGCACTGAATGGGAAGGAAAGACTGAGCAGAGAGAGGGCAGCACACATAAAACCGAACTCACTGTACTCAGAGGCAAAGGAAGGCAAATACTGTCCACACATGAAGTACTTCTATGATCTCTACATATCTATTCAATTCTATTTACTTCCATGTATCTATTCTATGATTCTACTTTGGGTTAACCCAGCCTGACCTTCCTGGAGACAGAGGTTGGAGAAGCATTGCTCCCCCCAACTCAGGGTATATAAAACCTGGGACAGACAATGAATTGGAGGAGGGAGAAGCTTTAATGGGATATTCTGGTCATGCAGTGTCTTGTGATAACTCACTAACATGGTGCATTGCCAACTGCATTTAGAAGAATGAAACTCTTCCCATTTGCAGCTCCCCTTGGACATTTTTAATCAGTTAATTTCTCCCAAGGCTACCCCAGGCAGGCCGGAGTTCAGACAGGATTCCCATTAGAAATAGGAAAGACCTGTCTGATCACTGAGTTTATCCAGCTGCGTAGTTTTCAGTGAGTAATGACCACTGGGGCTTTAGCAAACTGTGGGGGCAGTAGGGCAAGGGAGAGGAGTGATGGCTTTTAATCATCACAGACTTGATGGCTGCAGAGACTCGTTCTGCTGGTTCTTATTGACGTGGTTTCTCTACATACATGTTTATGCACATGTACATGATTGTGGCATCTTTCTGCTAGATTCCCTTGATATACTTTTTCCTTCATGCAGTAAACCCATGATTTGCAGGGGAGAAGATACTTTTTAGGACCAAAGTGCCACCCTTTTTGGAGTAATTGTTCTGTGTCTGGGCTTAAATCAGGTTAATTTCTCCTTTGCATGGAATGTGTAGTCTTGGCCAGTTGTCCCAGTCAAGGCGCTTTAAATGGTTCTCTTTTCCCAGCAGCTCCATAAGAAGCCTCAAGTAGGTGCCTACCTCCCTCAAACAACCCAGTGAAGATGGATGAATCCCATATGAGAAGTTCTGATTCATGTCTCACTTCAGGGCTGCCCTGTGAATTCACATTTAAAGGTCTGCATGGTGTAACCATCACCTCATCCTTTCTCTTGTGCTGTTCTGCAAAACAAGGATAATAGAGTCCTTCATATCCTGGAAGGTTTTAAGGCCACATTTCAATGAACATGATGAGCTGTCACTAGCTGTCACCACTGTGGGGTGTCACCTCACCACCTCCTGCCCAAGAACAAGCAGTTCTGGGTGTTGCACCAGGTCAGGCAACCAAGCTCTATTTAAATGAAGACTTCCTGAGCTATTTTGCAGGAATATCAATCCCTGTCGTGACACAAGTGGTTGTGGTGGCCCCAGGGAGCCGATAGGGAGGGGAAAGGGGAAAGGATCCATGGCAAGAGCAGCAAAGGACTGCTGCTCTCTAGGGCAGTGCTGGCATAATGTGTTCACTGAATGGCTATCCACATCATATAAAGTCACTATAGCCCTAGGATACTAAGGCATATATAATTTTGCTATTATTTTTTCATGTATCTCAGTGGTTCTTTCTTCACTTGCAATTTCAGGGCTTATTTTGTGGCCTCACTTAAACCAGCCTAGGAGAAACCGTAGAAAACGTGGAAATTGAGTATAAATGAAAGTGAAGGCAACTGGAAACCAGCCAGCATCAAAGTGGTGGTGATCAGCCTGAGTTTCCCTTGTGAGCTGGAAGCGAGCACTGCAAAGTGACACAGGGAATATTCCCCTTTAAACACTTATTAGTTCTGTGCTATAATTGGTAGTTTAGGATAGTTTAGGAGGTATCTATTTAAAAAAACACTTTTGTCAAGAGATCTGCCCTCTGAAAGAATTCAAAACTTGGCTAAATTAGTCTCAAAACTGCTAATGAAAGAGCACCCCAGGTGCAGAGGAGCAAAAGCTGAGTGCAGAAACAAAGCGCAGTCAATCATCCCAGGACAAATGCATCTGCTATAGATGGGAACAGGATCTTAAAAACCAAATAATAGGCTCATGTCACTTCTCTTGTCATGTTGTAATTAAAGAATGAAGTATTCTGCGTGAGGGGGGGTCCCTGTGTCCCCTTTAATAGCTTGTGAGTGCTCACTGTTGGTTCTCACGTGTCACGTTGCTGTATTGCAGGGCACAGCTCAGGCGGCGGAGTGTAAACCAGTGGCCCTGCCTGGTTGCTTGCAGTTAATCCCCTGCCATCCTCCGGCTCTCCTGGTACTTGTGTGGTCTGTTCACATGTTGTTAGAAAGCAAAATAACGCGGCATCGGGTGGGACAGACTCTCGGCTAACATCAAGGAGGCTGTCACTGCCGACCTCGCTTTGTTCCGACTGAGCTATTTATAAGGGTCAACGCCGATTTAGCTGGTGTCTTTTGAACTTGTTTGTTCAGTGTGGCTACTAGGCCAAATTAAATCATTTGGGTCCATCAATTACATTCCAGAGGATTTCTGTGTGGCTTTTTTTTTTGTTTGTTTGCTAGTGTTTGCCTCCGAAATAAAACATGAAAGGAACAGAGAAAGGTGTAAAAGGAAGAAATTGCCATTAGATGCGAATGGGGCTGGAAGAATGCCTGATATTACAAGCAAAGACAGAAAAAAAAACCCCATCCTTGAAGACCAAACCCAGCTGCCAGAGAATTTATTGGATTTCCCCTTCCAAACAAAAGGATTGACTTCAATGACATTCCTCCAGCCCTGATTTGTGTCAGCAGCGTTACATGTGAAGTGCATTTGACAGAGGATATTTTGATGTGAAACCTCCACACACACCCCTTTTCTGTGTTACAGCCTGAGAAAGGAGGGGCATAAAGGAAATGCTGGGGTGGATTCTCCAAGAACAGCTTAATGGGGGTCTGGAAGAAAGACTCAGTTATGGGAGACCAAGCACAGTGTGAGAGCGCAGCTTTAATTGCGAAATAAGGGCATAAAAAAAGAAACTTAGAGGTGTTCTCCAGGGAGATTTTAGTTTTCATCAGTCGTTCTATGATCCTCCTCTGGACACCGTAATTCCTGTGGGACAGGTTTGCCTTTGGTGGAAGCAGGTTTATGGCTGTACTTATCCAGGCTGAACTTGGTTCCTCCTTTCACTCGTGCTTGTTTGGAGCAAGAGGAAATTGTCGGCAAATCAATTGCAAATGCGGGAAATCATCAGTAATTCTGGGAAGTGCAGAGGTCCGGTGGGTGATGGGGAAGGTTTGAGCACAAGCCTTGCCCTGGCAGTGTCAGCAGCAGATAACCTCCTGGCATGGACCTTGTGCTGTGTCTCTTCAATCAACGCCTCTGGCCATCGCTTGTAAGACGTGACCCCCATAGCAGCAACCCTGTTAGACAAAAATGCCCCTTTGGCAGGCACTGGATGTGTAGATAAGACAAAGAAAAGTTCACAGTCAAGTGGGATATCTGCAGCATTCAATCAATTAATCAGCTGTGAATACTGATAAAAGGTGATGCACCTTCTCCCCACACTGAGTTATTTTGGGTCTCAGTTTCCCTGCATGAACTTGTAGCTGAAAATGGCTCCTTCCATTCCCTACAAGTTGTTATTGACTAAAGACTTCCTGACGAAATGATCTTCAACACAGGTTTTAACTTGAGTCTATCATGACCCTACATAAACAAGCTGGTAAAACCCTGTGCCCAAGGGCACAGAGACATCCTCTGCTCTACACATCGTACAGTCATTTCTCATCTGCATCTTGAACTGGTCTGGATGGCTACTTCTTTGAAGTGTAGGACTGGTCCTGGTGAACCTCCTCTTTTTCACAATGCCATACCCCCAGAGTGATTGCATGGTTAGGGTACTCCCTGTACTTTAACCAGAACTCCAGAGCTTCCAAAGATGGCACACATCATAGAATCACTGAATCATATAATTGTTTGGGTTGAAAGGGACCTTAAAGCTCCTCCAGCTCCAACCACCCGCAGGGACACCTTCCGCTAGAACAGGTT
Source organism: Ara ararauna (assembly GCA_028858755.1). Taxonomy (NCBI): domain Eukaryota; kingdom Metazoa; phylum Chordata; class Aves; order Psittaciformes; family Psittacidae; genus Ara; species Ara ararauna. The sequence goes on along the minus strand of CM054378.1, from coordinate 131,434,931 downwards.
TCTAAAATCCAATCTGAATCTCCCCTGTTTAAGTTTAAAGCCATTCCCTTGGCCTGTCCCTCCATCCCTTGTCCAAAGCCCCTCTCCAGCTTTCCTGCAGCCCCTTTAGGCACTGGAGCTGCTCTAAGGTCTCCCCTTCAGGAGCCTTCTCTTCTCCAGGCTGCCCCAGCCCAGCTCTCTCAGCCTGGCTCCAGAGCAGAGCTGCTCCAGCCCTCGCAGCAGCTCCATGGCCTCCTCTGGCCTCGCTCCAACAGCTCCACGTCCCTCTTGTGCTGCTGCCCCAGAGCTGGATCAGGACTGCAGGGGGGGTCTCCCCAGAGCGCAGCAGAGGGGCAGGATCCCCTCCCTGAGCTGCTGGCCAAAATCCCAAAGACCTCACTCTTTGGGGGCAGGAAAGATATTTCCCTCACTCTTTGTATTAGGATGGTTTGGACCAGAGAATGGTACCAGAACTTTAGAAATCAGGGTTGAAAGCATGAGGCAAAGCACAAGGTTTGAGATGACTGGAGACACTGCAGACCCATGTGATGGGATGCTGGGCTGCCCAACTTCAACTAGGAAACTCCTAGCATCTCAGCATCTACTGCCAAGGGACCAGAGCCCAGTGGCTTAGCTGGCTATGATACAAAGATGGTCTAAGAAGTTGTATATGTGATGTGCTTCATTAAATGCTATCCTTATGCCTGCTTCGGTCTGCATGAAAACTTGATTGCATGAATATCCCTGCCGAAAGCAAGGTGTGAGGTCACACGTGTCTTCCGGGTGTTTTGCTGTATGAAAAGAAATCTTTGCTGTGGTGTGAGATGTTTATGAGGTGATGTCTATGCCTGGGAGACATGAAGAGAGGAAGAAAGCCAAAGTTCAAGAGCACAGGTAAATAGCCTTCAAAAACTTGCCAACTTCACCTTAAAGACATTAAGTCACCGATGTAACACCCCAAATTCCCCATGTATTTGCTATGTAAGTTTCTAAACTCACTTCTGTATTTTATTCATGGTGGTTGCAGGGACAGGAGCATCATTATTGCCACAGTGGTATAAGGAGATCAGAAAATGCAGTAGCCAAACCGCTGGAGGATCACTGCAAGCAACAAGGAGGAGAAGGAAAAGGTGAGGATGGGAATATGCATTTTGTGTCTGAAATCAGGTAACTGGCTTCCATCTAAGAGAAAACAGGGATAAGACGCGGTTATTGATCTACAGGGAAAAGGAAGGAAAGGAGAAGAACACCGGAGCATCACCAACAAATAAAAGCTACTGGCTGTGAGATGAGATAATATCATCTGGGGGAATTTGGTTATGAGCAGCATCTGCTTTGTATTGAGTTTCACTTTCACCAGTGTCCTCACTGCAGATGGTTAGGAAAGTTGTCTTTCCAGCCATAAAAGTGTGTGTTGGGGTCAGCGCTCCAGTTCAATGGGTGTCAGGCCAAATGCAAAGCTCAGATTTACAAGCGAATCCCATTGCCTTGCAGCGGGTGGACAGCTGGGAAGGAGGTGCTGCTTTGGCTGCAAAATAGATGCAGGATGCTCTGATCTGCACACCATCATGTGGGAGTCAGGAGCTCCTGGTTGCTCTGACAGTTCCCTGTTTGTCCATGGCTGTGTCAATGAAGCAAGAATGTTCAAAGCTGGCAGCTTAAGAGGTAGGACCCCCGCAGTGACATAGCTTAAACTTCAAAGGAGCTGAGCAATCAGCAGGTTTCATTTGTATTGGAGCCTCTCTAACAAAATAAGAGGAACCAAGTATTCCAGAGCATTTCCAAGGATTTCTTTAGTTTTCTTTACATTTTCTGCCTCAGTTTCACAGAATCCCAGACTGGTTTGGGTTGGAAGGGACTTTAAACCTTCCACTAGAGCAGTTTGCTTCAAGCCCCTGTGTCCAACCTGGCCTTCAACACTGCCAAGGATGGGGCAGCCACAGCTTCTCTGGGCACCCTGGGCCAGTGCCTCAGCACCCTCCCAGGGAACAGCTTCTGCCTCAGAGCTCATCTCCATCTCCCCTCTGGCAGGTTAAAGCCATTCCGCTTGGCCTGTCCCTCCATCCCTTGTCCAAAGCCCCTCTCCAGCTTTCCTGCAGCCCCTTTAGGCACTGGAGCTGCTCTAAGGTCTCCCCTTCAGGAGCCTTCTCTTCTCCAGGCTGCCCCAGCCCAGCTCTCTCAGCCTGGCTCCAGAGCAGAGCTGTTCCAGCCCTCGCAGCATCTCCGTGGCCTCCTCTGCACTCACTGCAACAGCTCCAAGTCCTTCTGTTTGGGGCACCAGAGCTGAATGTAGGACAGTTATGCTTGTCTCTCCCATGGGATCACAGTGAGGAGTTACATAGGAGATCTTAAGAAAGGGACAAGTTACATTTTTGGCTTGGATTTATGGACCAAAATGGAAACTTCTAGTTCATGCAGTGATGACCTGAAGTTCGTGACTGCAAAGATAAGCGGTTCTGTCTTGAGTGACAAAAACCATGATGAGAAGGAGCTCCCATAGAGGTGTCTCATGCAAGCTGGGGGGCAATGGAGAAGGTGTTGCATTACTTGAGCACCTGTTTGTGGCTTTAAACACATGACTTGATATATTGCGCTTCATTTTGCAGCTGGGATAGACAAAAAGTGACATGAACAACTCAGAAAGATGAAAGGTAGCTTGGTTTGCTGCTGTAAACTCAGAGTGTAGTTTAGTAGTAGTAGTAGTATGGAAGGACTAACCCTAAGACATGGATGACCATTATCTTAAGACTCTTGGGTCCTGATGTATTAGGGTTTTGAGGTGTTTAACAATGTCTAAGGATAACCTATGGCTCTTGATGTACTAAGAGCCTTTCCAGCAGTGGAAGAAGCAGCCCTTTGGCTGGCTGTCAGCTTGAGAAGCCCTGTGTTTCGTCTGCCGTTGACTGGAGGGAGAAAATAAAGGCATAGCAAGACAGTAGCCGTGCTGCATCCTCTGGGGCTGCTGACCCCCAGCCAGCCTGACAGAGCACTGCAGAGGTTTGTCCATTGATCATCTCTGGCTTTTCCTGCCGAGAAATGGAGAGGAATGATTTTTCTCCCTGACTTTTGCCTCTCCAGAAAGTCATTTGCAAAGAGCTCAGTGGGCAAAATGCCACAAGCAATCACTCAGGCCCCAGAATAAGCCACCAGGTTAAGTGAGAAATCCCCTTGCAGATGAATGACTGAGGAGCAATGCAATTAACCAAAGTCCCTTCTTCAGTTTAAGGACTGAGATATTTGGTGGTGGGTTGGGTTAAAATCTCCCTCTGCCTGCTTCTAGCTCTTGGCAGCTTTATGGGATGGTGTTTGATAGGAGGGTGAAAGGTGTTGCTCACATAAATGGCATGAAAGAGTGGCCTTCCCGTGTTAGAAAACCTGGTTGTGTGAAGTATGACAAAGGCTACACCATTGTCCCCTTTGGTCTCCTGTTGTGTGACATTGAGAGCTGAGTTGACAGGCTGATGGGCATGTTCCTCTCCCTTTCCGTCCTGGAGAGAAATTTCCTTCTGCCTTGTGCTCCTATATCCTAAAACTTCATTGGTAACTCCATGTCCAGCATGTAGCAACAGGACAAGAGGAAATGGGTTCAAACTAAAACAGGGGAAGTTCAGGTTGGAGACAAAGAAGTTCTTCCCTGAGGGTGCCAAGGCACTGGCACAGGGTGCCCAAAGAAGTTGTGAATGCTCCATCCCTGGCGGTGTTCAAGGCCAGGTTGGACACAGGGGCTTGCGTGACATGGTTTAGTGTGAGGTGTCCCTGCCCATGGCAGGGGGTTGGAACTGGATGAGCTTAAGGTCCTTTCCAACCCAAACCATTCTGTGATTCTGTGTGAGACAGAAGCGTCTCAGGCTGTGGGTTGGGAAACGTGATGAGACAGTGTCTTCTTCTTGGCTACAGCTGGGGAATACAGTATGTCTGGAGGGGAAGCCTCGAGGCAGCACATCATTGTCACTGTTTCACATGTAGCCCAGGTCTGCTGTGGTCTATACAAGAACTGGATACCTTGGGCTCAGCTTTTCTGTGATTTCAACCTCAATCAGACAGCAGAGTGTTGAGTGTTTGGGGAACCTTTGGGGCAAGGGAGGACAGGGCCCTGTCTGAATGTCTGCTGTTACTTTCACCACCCAGAGAAAGCTCTGGGTTATAGTAGGGAGAAGGCCAAGTCTCCTTCAAATCACAAGAGGAGAATTTGGCAGCCTCTTCCCTTCATGCTCTCACAGATGTTTGTCATCATTACAGAGACACCATCCTGGTTTGGCAGCTCCTGCTCAGGGAAATCCCTGTGGAGCTGGGAAAAGCAGGGTTGAAGGATGCGAAGTAGCATAGGGTAAAGATCAAAAAGGCTTTGGCAGAAGGAGTATGGGCTAGAAAAATGCTGCAACTCCTGCGTTGTGAGCAATGAACATGACTCCTGGAGTCCACCAGCTGCATGGCTCACCTTGGACTGACTTTGTGGGAGTTTTTGAGTAAATGGGCAAAGGCAAGAGAATAGCATCCACTTGTCCAAATCAGGACGCTGTCCCCACCATGGCACACTACTCATCCTGCTGCCAAGCAGGTCCAGAGAGCATCAGGATAGACAGAGGTGACCGCATCCTTCTGGGTGACACTTCAGGTGCTCATTCCTGGGAAAAACAGAGGGTAGGAGCTGCTTCCAGGATGGTGAAAGCAGGTCCCGTTATGGGACCTTATAGATTGTATAGGGGCACCTGTATGTCCAACAAGGAGATGGTCATCAGATGGCAGAGTGGGCTGGGAGCTGGGTTTGAAAGCTGGGGTCACCATGGGTGAGAAACATGGATGCCATTCTCCAAAAACATCAGAAGAAGACATAGGCATGGAGGAGGGAAGATGGGAGTCAATGTAACATTTACAGCCTGGCTGTGCTCTAGGAGGTGCAGAGGTGCTTTGTGAGGACAGCTTTGGTTGAAGACCTTATGTCCATTGTGGGAAGGGGCTGGTAATGTCCTGTTCAAAGGCTGCACTTTCAAAAGTGGGAAACACTAATACAGGAAACTTCTTTTTTACCATTTAACTCTCATCTGCACAATGAATCACTTTCCAGAGCCATGACGCTGAAGATCCTATGACAAGAAGGGAGGCTGAGTTTTGTTTCATTGTCTAATATTGGAAATCCATTTTGACTGCATCTGAGAGCTCTCAGCTCTCCACAATTTCATGATCACATCCCACAACACTGGGCTCAAAATAGGCCACGAGCATTTGAGCCATGTTGAGGAAAACATTTATCCATGCACTGTGGTCCTTCCTTGTCAAGGGCATGCTCAAATATAGGTTTATATACATCCCTGTCTCAAATTGATGCGTTATATACTATGTATTGGTAAATGCAAGCGGGGAGCAGAGTTAATGCCAGAGTCTATTTGACCCTTCCTTTTTATCTCCTTTACAAATTTATTTCCCTCTTTCATAAAAGCCCGTTTTGCTTTGCTCTATGTGATTAAATCCACCCAGGTCAAGCTAATGGCAACCACCAAGATGACAGCTGCTGAAACCATCCATCCCATCCCATCCCATCCCATCCCATCCCATCCCATCCCAAATATACATTCATAAACTGACATAAAGCCACCCCAGTCCATCTGGGAGATTCAGTAATATAACAAGGGGACGGAATGAAATCACCCCCTCATCCAAAGAAACAGCAAGAAGGGAGATGGGGTTTTGGGGTGTGTGTATTGGGTTTTAGGGGGTTTAAATAATTAAATCTTTTCCTCCTTACTGCAACAATTCAAAAGCTAGGAGAAAGATTTCAAGTAAAACCCCATCAAACCAAACCCAAACCAACAAGTAAACCCACCAGTTTCAAGGTGGGTTAACAACGTGCAAAGCTCAAGCCAGAACATGTGTTATTAGCAATAAAAAAGTCCTTTATTTGTCTCTCTGGGGAATTTCTTTCACACTCGCTTTTAAAAAAACCTATCTTTATTTGTTTCCCTTCTCTCTCTCTCTCACAACCAGATCACTTAAATAAAACAAGGTTTTATATTCATTCCAGGCAGGGATTCCTGCCAAAGTCTGTGCCTCCTTTTTCTCCCCCCACTCCTTTTCTTATATACAGACCAGCGCTGAAAACACAGCAAAATCTGAAGCCTATGAGGTGACAGATGAACAAGATGTAGAGGCAAATTATCCAAATGGTGCTGCAAAGGAATGGCTTTTACTGGCAAAAGGGAACATATTTTTGCAAAGGTTAAAGGAATTTTTCTGTTTCTGTTGGATTTTTCCAATGCTGGAAATTTCAGTTTCAAGACAAAATTGAGATCCTGCTTTTTTGCTGTTCCAGAAAATTCTTTCCCTTGATTTGTTGCTTTGTTTGTTTGGGGTTTTTATCAAGAGTGAGGATCTCTGGCTTGGTTTATTTTATGTGCAGAAACCTCATTTGTGTGATTGCAGTTGCCAGACATCCGATAGGGATTGGCATCACTGGCAGGAGGGAGAGGGTACTGTTGGGTGCAAACTCTACCCAGAGCTTTGCTTTCCAGGGCCACCTTTCAGTCCTGGTTGTTTTAAACTGTCCCACATAGAATAACAGAATGGTTTGCAATGGAAAGGACCTTAAGGTCATCCAGTTCCAATCCCCTGCCATGGGCAGGGATGCATCACGCTAGACCATAGATAAGTTTTCCTGCTTCCGTTCGCATCCATGGACTTCTACATGGTCCAACAGTGACCAGCATGCCTGTCACATTCATTTCTTAGGCTGTGCAATTAAAAGCTCATCTTTTCACGCTCAGAGAAGCAGATGAACCATCACAGTGGAAGGAAATGCAGGACCACCATCAGATCAACCCCAATGTTGTTTGTTACTCCCATAAAGAGGAGGATCAGCCCATGTTCCTGCTGTGACACTCATGGTCCTGATGTAAAACCCATAGTCCTTATGTGAAACCACCCAAGAAAGGAGACATGCGGTCTCCTTGCAGACTGAGGGAGATCACAGTCTACAGTGTGTGAGACTCATGAGATGCTGCGAAGAAAGCCTTTGGGGTTGTGCAAGTTTTACATAATGTTTAAGTGAAAAACCAAAGACAAAGAGAGCTGGGAGAAGCTTGGAAGCCAAGTATTAGAGTGGCCATAATGCTAGGCCAGATACTGGAGAGACCAAGGCAAGTTGGCATGTAGAGGGAACTGGGAATCCAAGCCAGCTACAGGCAGACCTTTAGGTCTGGTAGTCAGCTGCTGGTCAGACCATAGGTTTTGCTAAAGTCCAGGTAGACAACATCTTTCCCTCATCCTCTAAGTGGGTCACTTTGTCCTGGAAGGAGATCAGGTTAGTCAAGCAGGACCTGTCTTTCGTAAACTCAGGGTGACTGGGCTTGATCACCCGGTTGTCTTGTACATGCCACATGATGGCACTCAAGATGTTCTATACCATAGCTTCAATGTCACCAAGGTCAGCTGTCAGGCCTGTAGTTCCCCGGAGAAAGACAGAAATGTTTATGTAGGTACATGCGTATGTACTGTGTATATATGGCAGTGGTGGATGTGGGGACCATGGGACATGGAATTACAGCAGTCCCACCCCTATCAGGCTACCAGATTCAGCAGCACTTACTCTAAGCTGGTATTGTAATGTTCATAGCTGAATGAAGATGTAAAACTGGTGACCTTCAAGAGCAAAGTGCTATGTTGGATGAGATGTTATCAGCTAAATATTTGTTCTCTTGTGTAAATGAAAGGGACCAGTGGATGAAAAGGCACCTATATCTGTGCACCCCCCCACCCCATACCTGTTATTGTGCTTTTTAACTTCTATGGAACTGGCATTGGATGTCACTGGAAGACTCTGAGTTCAACAGGCTTCACATCAGCTCAAGTTTGCAAAACATCTGTATGGATTGGTCCTAGCAGGACCTTTTGGCTAGTGCAGCGATATAAATATTAAATGATACAGATAACTTCTTCCAGCTCCTGTCACAGCACATAGGATTGAAATATCCACAGCAGAAAGTTAGTTCATGTTGCAGCAAACTCTATTTGATGTAAGTGGACTGGACATTCATGCTGAAGCTTGAATTATATTGTTTGCCAAGGACTTGGACAGAAGGAAGTACCAAAGTGCCAAAAATAATGCTTTATGGGCTATTTCTGGTCTCCTCTGAGGCTGTAGTCATAAAAGAAAATGGCACTCAGATGACAGGAAGTATAAGAGAAGACTGAAAGTTGAATGACTTAAATCAATCTAAACTCAGAGGAGAGCAAGAGAGGGTGCTGGTTGCTAGCAAGGGTGTGTTGAAGTAGAAGCAGTTGTGCGGGTGCCACTTAGGTAATAGCCAAGGTCTGGTCTACAGCTGTAGATAAGAGCAAAAGGGATGACCTGAACGCAGACCATCTCAGACAAAGAATCGCAACTCTGCTGGATTTGCAAAGCATGGGAGGAATGAAATGCTGGAAGAGGCAATACTAAACGTTCTTGACCTCTGCTCAGCTGACTCGGAGGGAATGTAAAAGGCCCAAAGGAATCGTGATTGTGATCTTAAAATGCATGGAGAATTTTACTGCAGAAAACTAGGAAGAGTTGGAAGAGTTAGCAATTTCAATTCATCGTTGTTAAGCCTCAGTAGGCTTAAAGGGCAGCACAGGCCAACATGGGGCCTGAAAGGAAGGTGCAGATTAGCATAGGAAGAATAATTTGGAGGTCTCTGAAAAGAAGCAGAAGCGAGTTCAAATGGTAATTCAATAAACAAATAAAGGGATACACGAGGGAAGGAGCAGAAACACATGAAGAAGGAAAGAATACTGTGTTACACGGACCACGAAGGGAAACACATTGCTTAAGAATACTTTAAGATGAGTGAAGGCAGACGGATAGGTCCTCTCAGTGTAGGAGGAACCTGAGCTGGTTTCAGGAGTCTCCTTACACAGGCCTGAGTTTGCAAAGGGAAGACTGAAGGATGATACTCCTTCAGAGTCATGCACTGGGATACTCCAGAAGGCATGTTTGTCAGGATCGTGAGTTTGGAAAACGCCATCTCTCCCCATTGCTCATATATAGGCTGTTAGATGTCAGCAGGTGACCCTTGTGGATGCACCAAAACCACTGGGTAGCTCTCAGCACACATCACTGGGAGCTGTGGCACTCCAGTGCTAATCTTCACAAAGACCTTCCCGGTCAAGAAGTCACCACTTTATGCTTATGTGAGGCGCCCACAATAGCTACTCTATCACTCCCCTCCTCAACTGGACAGGGGAGAGAAGAGACAATGAAAAGTCTGTCGGTCAAAATAAGGGCAGGGAGAGATCGTTCACTAATTTCCATCACGGAAAACTGGGGAATTTGGGGGAAATTCATTTTGTTTATTGTCAACCAAATCAGAATGGGATAATGACAAATAATGCTTTTAACCAAAGCTTAAAACACTTTCCTCCACCCCTCCCTTCTTCCCAGGCTCAGCTTCACTCTTGAATTCTACACCTCCTCGCACCCAATAGCAATGGGGATTGTGGTCAGTTCATCACACATTGTCTCTGCTGCTCCTTCCTCCTCAAGGGAGGACTCCTCACCCTGTTACCCTGCTCCAGTGTGGGGTCCTTCCAACACGACACAATCCTCCACATTTTCCCCTTCCTAAACATGTTCTTCCATAGGCGCTGCCACCATCACTGATGGCCTTGGCATTGGCCAGTTGTGGGTCCATCTAGCATTGGCTTTATTGGATATGGGTGAAGCTTCTAGCAGCTTCTTACAGAATCCACCCTTGTAGCCCTTTGCTACCAAAACCTCACCACACAAACCCAGCACAGCTTGCCCTCAAATGTTACCTCATCTCAAAGCTGATTTGTTCATGAAGAAAGGTCGGCCCAGGCAAGAGTGAGGCACTTCTGGGGCTTGCAGTTCTGATTATATTGGGTTCAGGACTGATTCTGGTTGTCTGAAGATCTGGGCTTTTCAATAAAGGTAGTGTGAGCCTTTGTGGTAGTTTCTGTTAAATCTGTTGTCTGTGAAGCAAATTGGAAAAGGGTGCAGAGGAGGAAGAGGATGAGTGAAGAACTGAAAGAGAGGAGAAATTATTTCCTCTTTTTTTGGCATTATTCAGATAGTCACTTTCGAAGTAACTCAAAATGGAAGAGAAAGGTTTCATATCTCTGATTCAGCTTTGCTCCTTTCCATCAGGAAAGGTGCTGGTGAGCAAGAATGGGAAGATGACTTGTTAGAGCTTTGAAAACTTTTCCTTATTGCAGACCAAATTTGCAGGATCATCACCAGAGCAGGTTTAAATCTCTCACTACAAAACATTTTCTTCATTACCTGTTCTTTTCAGGCCTTCAGGGCATTTCTCCAAGCCTCAGGAGTGAGGTTTTATCCCAACAGACTTTATTCATATAGCAGGCAAATATGTTGACTTGCACTACTAAACATAGACAGCCACAGCAGGCGAAAATCATCCCATTTGGAGATGAACCCATCACCCAAAAAGGACCTGGAAAACTTATGTAGTGTAGATGTCCAACTTCTAGAGGTGGTTGGAGTTAGCAGAGAATTTATGTATATGATGCTGAAAAAACAGGGGAAATTGGAAATATCATATAGTGAGAAATTCAACTATTCAGTCTGCTTAGCCATCAAGAGACTAACTGAAGTGTGACTTGATTTCCATGTAAGGCATCTTGTGGAGTAGAACAGAAGTTGTTGGGGCTCTCATGCAATGGAGAAAGAGCAAAGCTAATGTGAGCAGATGTCTCATAGACAAGGCATGACAAATTCAGATTGTAAAGCATGGACGTGTGGAAGTAAGTGCAGCCAGTGCTGGAAAAAAGACACCGAAGGATGTGGAAGATGTCTCTTGTGTCTTTGAAAACAGACAGGTTTCTTTACTCAGGATGAGCTGCAGTCAAACACAAATTGCTGGGCTTAATATAGAGATAACTGGGTACCATTAAAAAGCCTACAATATACAGGTCAGATGAGCTAATATTCCCTCCTGGAGTTACACTATGATCTAAAACTGTTTATTAATCGAAATCTGGTTTGTCTGCAGGCTTTTTGGCATGTTTCTGGATTCAGATTGTAGTCAAAAGCATGTGGATTTGATTACAGTTGCTGAAAGGATCCAGAACCAGAGATAGGGGCTTCTTTTTTTAATTTCTAAGAGCATGCATCACACAACAGAAAAACCTTCTCCTTTTGGTCCAAAATATAGAATATCCCACACCCTCCAAATATTCTTTTTCTTTTCAAATCTACCAAGCCAGTGCTCAATCTGGAAAATTATTTTAGCTGTTCTCAGTATGGTTTTATGTGTGAATTGAATGCTATTCTGTAGTATTGCTTAAGCCCATGATGAGCAAGCGGAGAGATGCCCTGAAATACAATCTTGCATTTAAAGAGAATAAAGAGCTTAATTTCTGGAGAAATGAGGCTTAAATGAGAAGCAAGGAGTGATTTAAAAGATTCTCTGTCAATAGAAGTATCTCCTGGTGGCATCATCAATGCAACCAGTTGTAGGAATCACTCATCACGAATGGAAATGGACGTCCAAGCAGTCCGAATGCCAGAGGTACAAAATCAGTCTGGAGTTAGTTGATGCTCCATAGAAACCAGAAGACAAAGGAAAAGCAAGATGTGTCTTGTCCCCGAAACACCTCCTGAATCTCGTGTTGATTTCATTACTTCCTAGGGTGGGCTCATGGTTTTTTGGATGGCTGTGCTGGACAGTACTGGCAGGTGATGACACACACAAGCACCTTAAAATACAGGAGGAATGAGAAAAGGAAGGAAATGTGTGCTGTCCTTGGATACAAAACATTGTCTTTTGTCTCAAGTTTTAGAAAGCTCTAAGATGTTGGTCCTTGATGTGCAGGAATGTTATAGCGGTTACTTGTGGATGTTAAGAAAATATATTAGCTGTAAAGATGGTTTGGACTGGGAGTGGAGAAGGGAGAGGCATCTTTTCAAACATTTAGGAGTACGTAGCTCCCTAGTGCTTTGGAGTTCAGTCCATCACTTCCCATCACTTCTGAGCCACAGATGAAAGAGCAGTGCTTGGCTGTATGTGGTATTTGCTTTACAAAAACAGAGAAAAAGGGCTTCAAACTGAATTTTGACTGATGGAGGGGGCAGGCAATGAGGGACCTGCTTCTAACATGAGTTATTCAATACCTACTGAAAACAAGGTCCCCAGAAAGTCTTCTGATGTAGATACCCAGAGCCAGCTTGATGCTTTGGAAATATGAGATTTGCAGGGTAAAAATCAGTCCTCACCTCTACCTGTTGACATGATGTTGCTTTAATGCTTTAATGAACGCTTGGAGGATGGATTGAGGAGGATTTAGCAACTCCTGTCATGTCCCTCAACATCCATCCATCTAACCCCATCCTTTCAAGTAAAAGGAATCATTTTCACTCCATCACGCTAGCAACAAGAAAACAAGGTAGCAAAAGAGATCAGCTCCATCCATCCTTTGACGGAATCAGCAGTTAAAGTCACTTCCAAAGCTGCTTTGATACGGTCTTTTACACCCACAGTGCCAATAGTTTTCCATGCAGGAAGGCTTCATTCTCTACTATTTCAAATAGATCATTCCAGATCTCCCCTGAAAGAGCTTTGCAGATAGTTTTTGAGTTAAAACTTCACAAAATATCCAGGGCACCCACTGTTGGTCATCAAAATTGTTGAGCACCCCTAACCCCAGGTGAAAACAGGAAGAGCATTTAGCGTTCAGTCCTTTGGAAAAGCACAATTTTAAAGTCATTTGCTTGTGTTGGAGCTATAAATACAGCACACTCCCCCTCCTGAGGCCACACAGGGCACTCCTTTCCCCACCTCAAAAAGGGCTGTAGGTGCTGAACAGTTTTGGCAGAAGCCTGGGGTCAGTTAGCTTGGTTGGTAGACAGCTGACTCCCAACCAGAAAACACGAAGTGGTACTTCCTGTAGCCAAGGCAGTTTTCAGATGGGGAGAGGAAAAAGGAGTGACTAGAGTGAGGTATAGTGTCAGCTGAGATAGAGAACGAACTCAGATACATTAAACTTCAAACTGACCTTCCTTTGCTAGTGATTCATTACGATCTTTTTGAGCCACCCCCATCACACCAGAAGCTTTTAAAGTGGTTTCTTAGCACACGGCGCACTCTGTTTCTCTTTCATCTTAAAAAATCCAGTCATTATTCCAACAAATTCCAAGGAAACCTCTTAACTAATTAACGTTCGGCTCTGGTAGGTGAAAGACGAGCAGGGGCTGGGGATCAGGCCGACCACTTTGCGGTGGTCCCAGTGGTTTGGGGTTTGTGCACTTTGTTTTCCTTGCCCAAGATCTTGCATTTTGACATATTGCTTCAATCCAGCACATTTTATGACACCTTTGCTGAAGGGCCAAAGGCCACATTCCTTCTATCTATCTTGCATGCAATTTTCATTCTCTTGTCTTCAATGCATTATAGGAATTTTTCTTTTTCTCTTTTCCTTTCTTTGTTATTTTCCACCCTCCTCCAGGATATTGTGGGTTATTACCTCAATCCGTTTTCAGCTGAGGAAGGTTTGAGGTAATGACCTGAAACTTCCTGGAAAAGATCCCAAAAAACCCCAAATGGAAACCACATGCAACGTATTAGGGACCCTCATTGCATAAAGAAACATTAGTTCAAGTAACGAGAGTGTACATTGATCAGCTACTTACGTACCAGCTGGTAAAAGGCATGTATGAACAGTGATGCACAAGAACCAGGTGGGGGAATTAGTTTATCTGCTAAGTTATAGTAAGAAAAGTGTAAAATATATATTCTCTTTTAGGAAACAGTTTCCTTAATCACCATCCCTTGAAGCTCGGTTGGGAATCTGTCTCTTTGTGGTAGCAAAAACCTGGAAGAGATCCACAGAACCTGCATGACGCCAAATGCTGTTGGGTTATGAACCCTCGGAGCCCCACTGATGCTTGCTTGATGCTGTAGTATCAATGAGGAAATGCTTGAGAACATTTTATTGTTACCACAGGGAGAAAAGAGTTTTCTTTTTCTCTGTGCCCAGTTAAAACAATTTCCTTTTTCATCAGTGACAAGAAAATGTGTTGTCTCCCCCTTTGCCCCCCGGCAATCCTATAGTTCTACAGGGACAAGCAAGAGGGGATCGTGATAAAATAGCAGTCTTGGCCCACCTCCAGGAAGGCATTTCAGCTCTTGATTTCCACTAAAGTCAAACGCACTCATGGAAGCAAAGGCAAGTTAATACTGAGTGGCTCTGGGCCTTTGGCGTTGCAGAGCCATCTCGTCATCTGATGTAAATCTCACCCTGCTCTATCATGGGAACATGACGAGTGCTATTTTGGAGTATTGTTTTAGTTAACCCAGATGATGTAATTCAGCTCAGAGCCCAGTGGTATCCATTCTTCCAAACTAAGGACAACATCCTGCCACAGAAAGGTGCAAAGTATCAAGAGACCTGAAGGAGTAAGAGCAATTTGGGTGCTCTAGTCCAGTATCACCCATCACACCTGAATAGGTGAGCTATGCCAACTGATCTACTATTGTCTAAACAACACCGATCCAGAGCCCTCCAGCATCCCAAACCAAGGTAGAAAAAGTAGCCACCATCAAAACTGTCTAGGAGCCCAGCAAGAAGGGTGCTTAAGGTGGGGGAAGGGATCTTTCCTTCCTCTCTTTCCCTTCCAATGAAGCCAAACTAGATAATGTAAGTTAATGAGAGAAGAACAAGGGCTTTTGAAATATGAAGTCCAGAAAGTTGCCAACTCTTATGACTTCATTGTGCAGGTCAAGATGCTTATGGTTTTTCTTCAAGCTCCAGTTCCAGGAGCTGAGCATCTGGGCTTCCATTTCTCTGTTCCTTGGGAAAGAACATTAAAAGAAAGGGAAAAAGAGTTTATTTTAGTCCTCATGAATGCTGAAAAACCTAAACTGTATGTCCTGAGTGTGCCTGAGTGTGCCAAACCAGGGAGCCAAAAGAAAAGAATACAGAGTCCATTAATTCTCATGATTTCTAAGCCAGCCTCAGAATGTATGAGCCTGCTGCTTCAAATTCATCATTTCTGCATGATTGGCAGGGATGCAATGGAATATAAGAAGCAGCTGAGAGGAAGAAGAGGAAAAGGCTAGGTGTTTGACCTGGCTGTCCATGGTGGGATGGACAATGATTTATAGCGATTCTTCTGCACCTCAGTGTAATATCCAAATTTGCTTGTCAAAAGTATAATGCCAAGCTTGAAATTGAAAGAGTTTGATATCACTTTCAGGAAATCTTGGAATATCATTCCACTTCTATTTCATTCAGTCTGCAATTTCCATCTCATTTTATTCGCCTCCTGCCCACCAGAGGTTTTGCAACAGGTCTTTGCCCCAGGCATGGCCTTTTTGCAGGTGAAGAAGCACAAAAAAAGTGGAGAACAAAAAAGCAACCTCACTTCTTGTTGTTTTCACAGGTTTCCAAAGAGAAGAGGTTTGCCATCTGGGTGGAAACCTGACCAAACATCACAGGAGGGGTTGGGCCCATCAGCCAAGCTGAACAGCTGTGAGGAAGCTACAGGAAAACCAAATCACTCCACTGGAATAATTTATAGTAGCTGGCTTGCAGGGATACTAACAGAAGAAACTCAGGTCTTTCATCTGCTGTTGCAGCATGAGGTCCCGTGCCAGACATTTGCAAAGCACAATTTTCAAGCTATGATGAGAGCTTCACCTGGTATGTTGTGTAAGAATCAGCTATGAGGAGAAATGGCACCTCTGTGGCTCTGTGATGTGGTATCTTAGGGCTTCTTAGTCCATACCTTCACAGTCCATCCCTTCACCATGTCCTGTTGATGAAATCCGATTAATCATCCTGTGTAAATCCCAGATGGTTAATGCCCAACTTTAAGCGTTTTTGGCTGGTCTTTGACTTGTGGTGGTCATGTTTTTGTTGTGTGAAAGTCACACAGTCAAAAACACTGTCCTGATATATTGCCATTGAGGTCTGGGACAGGGACATCTTGGACCATCTCACCTCCTCTCTACCAGCAGGAATGTAATCCATAGGATTTAGGAAGAGTTTTCATCGCTTGGGTCCTCCTGAATCTGAACGCCTATAGATTACCATTTGGGTGCCAGACCTCCTCCACTTGAAAATACCCTGCCAGATCATGACCTCTTTGCATTTGGTTCTCAAGGATAGAGCAGTGCCTCCCTTCTCTCTTAGCTAGGTGCATGCTCAGATGATTGCACTGATTTCACTGTTAATCAGTGGCAATTTACCTCTGTAGGACTGAGGTACATGTAAACGCTGGCAATTAGCAGTGAAAGCACTTCAATCAAATCAATCAAATAAATAAATAGAAGGGATAATATAGATAAATCATATCTGCTGAGAAACCACTTCCAATTTGACAGGGCTATTCGCAGGCATGTTCAATGAAAACTCACTTAACTTTTGAAACAAAACAAAATCAGACCAGTATTATTCACGTAGTCCAAGAAGTACTGGTAGAAAGGGACCCTTGGAGGTTTCTCATCCATACAACTATGAAAGCAACAAAGACATTTATTGCCTCTTGTATTTGCCACTATGGAAAATGATTCAGCTTTACTCATCTTTATCAGTCTGGAGAAGGGAAGCTGCGTGAAGACCTCAGAGCATCCTTCTAATGTCTGAAGGGGCCTAGAAGGATGCTGGAGAGGGACTCCTCATCAGGGACTGTAGCAATAGGACAAGGAGTGATGGGTTTAAACTTAAACAAGGGCAATTTAGGTTGGATATAAGGAAGAAATTCATTGGTGTGAGAGTGGTAAGACGCTGACACAGGTTGCCCAAAGAAGCTGTGGCTGCCCCATCCCTGGCAGTGTTGAAGGCCAGGTTGGACACATGGTTTTGGAGCAACCTGCTCTAGTGGAAGGCGTCTTGCCCATGGCAGGGGATTGGAATTGGATGAGCTTTAAGGTCCCTTCCAGTATAAACCAATCTGGGATTCTGTGATCTTTATAACTATCCCTCAAGTAGCTGGAGGCTGTTTATAGATCCCCCCATAAAGAAGCCCACCTTCCTCAAGCTCTCCTTGTAGGTCTTGCACTGACCATGTTGGTAGCTTCACAGAGCTCTGTGGCTCTGATTTTATATCTGGAGGGAAAGTGGGCTGAGATAGGGTAATGCAAGGAAATCAGAAAGAGCTTTCCCTTGCAGGAATGTTAGCCCAGCTTTGGGGCCTCAAGGAATTTACACGTCTCTGAAAAGATGCTGGTTAAGTGCAAGAGTGGATTTACTGGGCAGGCTGGGAAAATCCATCATCTTTTCCCTCTTAGCACCGCTCCATCTATCACACATGCAATGCTACAAGATGAGGAGTCAGACTGCTGCCCTTCTTTATATTACAGCTCCCCGTAGCCCTGGAGCACTTGAACCCAAATTCAGAGGTCTCTCAGACTGTTCCTTGTCAATGGAGCGTAACACACAGCTTGTAGTTTGTTCTGCCTTTCCATTACAAACCTCTTTTAAGCTGTGTGTGACTTTGCCATTCAGCTTGACATTTCCTATGCCTCGGGCTGGTTTCTTGGTGCGAAGCCTTCACAAAACCTGTCCTTCAGCTTGTGAACATTAAGCGGCTTTGCCAACAACTCTTTCTTTTACTTTGGTTTTACTTCACAGGGTCAGATTCTCAGCTAGTATCTGCAGTTCATAACTGGTATGTACCCAGCCAGCTGCTGCTGTTATCTATGCAAACTGCAAACTGTGCAGAAAGCATTATTTCTTCTCACTGTTCATTCTTATTTAGGCATAAGCTCTTTGTTTCTTTTGTAGGTCAAGGCCTGCCTGGGCCATGGTTTCAGAAAGCTCAGGTCCATATTGTGTGATGCCAAGCCTGAGAGCTGGGGAGCATCATGTGCCATTGTCTGACCCAGGTTTGGCACAAATAGTGCCAAGATAATGCTGATGCTTGGATGTTTCTGCATGATGCTCCACCATGTGTGTCAGAGACAGCAAAGAGCCTGATCTGAATGACTTCTGCACAAGTGCACCTTTATTTTTAGTGCTTTGATTGCCAATTTTCATTTAAAGAAGTGCCTTGCTTTTTCTCCCAGAAGTAACATCTTTGTGTAATGTCTTTGCCAAGAGCTGAGTCCTCATCCCAGGTATCATGGACTCACAGACATCAGAGGAAATGGCCATTGCAAGAGAAGATCTGGCTCATTCGCCAAACCCAGACCTCCACATGGCTCCCCTGATGCCAGGATTAGGACTTTCACATGGGCAACAGAAGTGTCTAAATGACAGAATGTCAATAAACTTTCCAGTTTGCCTTTCCCAAGCAGCTTTTTTGTTCCCTTTTCTTCCCCCCATCACCCCAAATGAGATATTTCTGCTCTGGTTTGCGCAGCCAAAACCCCATTCATCTTCTTTTCAAATAGCCGTGTGTCATCTGTTAAAAATAATCTTGTCAAGGCCTGTGCAGGGCTTGAAAAATGTGCTAATATTAAGCAGATTTCCCTATTAAAATCCCTGTATCCCATGCAAGGTCAGTAAGTTCAGCTCACACACTCCAGGAAAGACAAATAACAGCATTAATGACTGGACCTGGTAAAGAATTAACTGCAGTTGAGTAAGTTTCTAAGGCAGTTGTGGGGTCAGGGCTGTAAATGTGTTCATTATCCACATGGGGTAGTCACCCGGCTAAGCCCTACTCGCTGAGTGGTTCTATCATTGTGATGTGCGTTGTAGGTCTGTGAACCTGAAAGGAAATCAGATTTCTGCTGCCTGTGGTGGCTTCTGGTGGCCTCTCACAAGAGAGGGATC
Source organism: Ara ararauna (assembly GCA_028858755.1). Taxonomy (NCBI): domain Eukaryota; kingdom Metazoa; phylum Chordata; class Aves; order Psittaciformes; family Psittacidae; genus Ara; species Ara ararauna. The sequence continues at coordinate 131,416,223 of CM054378.1, read as the reverse complement.
AGGGAATTTGTGTGTTTGGAGACACATTTTGGCTAACCCAGTGACAAGGAAGAGATTGAGGAGCCTCAACTGAGGTTCCTCATAGAGGGTCTGAGCACTCCTGTGCAAACCCTTCATATTCATGAAGGTGGCTCATTACTCTCCTCTAAGTTCTCTAAAATGCTGGTTGCATCTTGGGGTATGACTGGAGAGCACAGGAAACCTGGAACTAATATAGAATGGTGTGTGTTGGAAGGGACATTAAAGCTTATCCAGTTCCAACCCCCTGCCAGGGCTCCAAGCCCCGTCTAACCTGGCCTTGAGGCCCCATCCAACCTGGCCTTGAGGCCCCATCCAACCTGGCCTTGAGGCCCCATCCAACCTGGCCTTGAAGGTTTGCCACTCATAGGTGTCTCTTGGTGCCTGTTTCTCATCTTCTTTTTGCACCTCTCTTATCTGCTTGTGGGGACTCTGGACCTGCCTCTTGCTTTGTGTCAGTGTTGGAGAGCCCCATGTGCCAGCATCTGTCCATATGGGTCCTGCTTATGGAGATGATTGAGTACCATGAAATCTAACCCATCTGTGTCACAGAGACTTGCAATGCTTGGTGTCCCCAGTTTCCCATCTTTTCCCCTCTATTTCTCCAGTGTTCCCAGGTTGCCCAGTGCTTCCTGGGATCAGTGACCGTACAAACACATCCCAGTCCCCCTGAAGAGAGCTTGGGCACCCAGCCCCGTTCTGGCAGCACCACACGAGCCATCACTGTAGCTGCCTGTCACTGCAGCTCAGTGCTGCCAAGAGCCATCTGCAGGATTGGCTCTGCCTCAAGTACCAGATTCATCTAGAAAGTCATGCCAAGATTTCAGAGGGTTTTCTGGTGCATTCATTGGTTTTGTTTAGAAAATGAGGTCTGTGCCATAGATGGAGCATGTTCTGGCTTTGATGCTATCTTAGCTGTTGCTGTCCAGTTTCTGAAGGGGCCTATAAAGATGCTGGGGAGGGACTCTTCATTAGGGACTGTAGTGATAGGACAAGGGGTAATGGGTTAAAACTTAAACAGGGGAAGTTTAGATTGGATATAAGGAAGAAGTTCTTTACTGTAAGGGTGGTGAGGCACTGGAATGGGTTGCCCAGGGAAGCTGTGAATGCTCCATCGCTGGTGGTGTTCAAGGCCAGGTTGGACAGAGCCTTTGGTGCCATGGTTTGGTGGGAGATGTCCCTGCTCATGGCAGGTGGGTTGGAACTAGATGATCTTAAGGTCCTTTCCAACCCTTACTATTCTATGATCCTATCCTGCTTCATGATGCAAGTTTTCAGGTGCTTCAACAGTTAGTGTACACCCTGGGTAGCCCAATTACAAGTCCTTACTTCGGAATTCTTTATACTCCAAGAATGATAAAGAAAAATCATTTGAGAAAGCAAGGTGTAGAAACGTGCTGCCAAATTCTCTTCCTCATCCTCAAAATCCCTCTACATAAAGCACCAAAACAACAGAGAGCTTTGTGATTTCTACCAAAAGATCACAACCACACCACAGGAAACAGATTTAGTCCTTTTCTAGTTCACATTTACATATTGGTTTGATCTTTTCCCCTAGCTACATCAACCTATTAAAAAATCAGATGCTTACTAGGGATCACAGCACCATCTGCCTAACATCTATTCTTAGAAAGGCACTCGATCTTGATTTAGGGACTTCACACAATAAAAGACTCAGCACATCTTTAGATAAGCCACCCAAAGGGTTCTTTATGCTTCTTGTGAGAAGCAAAATATGTCTTATCATCCATCTGAACTGATCTGGTCTCTGCTTCCAGTTGTGGCGTCCGGTGACACTTCTGATGGCTTTGCAACTTCCACTGGAATATACAGAGGACACAATGGTGCCGCGCACTGGTTTTGGTATATTCATTTTCATGTAGAAAAAGCACACAGAGGAATAAGGGATTTGGGGTCCTTCTGTTGGAGCTGTTCAGCCTGGAGAAGAGAAGGCTGCATGGAGACCTCAGAGCAGCTTCCAGTCTCTGAAGGGGGGCTATAGGGATGCTGGGGAGAGACTCTTCATTAGGGACTGGAGTGATAGGACAAGGGGTAACGGGTTCAAACTGAAACAGCGGAAGTTTAGATTGGATATAAGGAAGAAGTTCTTTACTGTAAGGGTGGTGAGGCACTGGAATGGGTTGCCCAGGGAAGTTGTGAATGCTCCATCGCTGGCGGTGTTCAAGGCCAGGTTGGACAGAGCCTTGGGTGGCATGGTTTAGTGTGAGGTGTCCCTGCCCATGGCAGGGATGTTGGAACTGGATGAGCTTAAGGTCCTTTCCAACCCTAACTATTCTGTTCTATGATTCTATGATTCTGTGTACACTGAAACCTTATCAAGCCTCAATGGAAGCAAGAATCATAGAATCCCAGATTGGTTTGGGTTGAAGGGAACTTAACGTTCCTTCAGTTCCAACCCCTGCCATGAGCAGGGACACCTTCCACTAGAGCAGCTTGCTCCAAGCCCCTTCCAATCTGGCCTTGACATGGTGTTGGGTTCCAGCTCTCATGTTGTCTCTTCCCCACCGCATCAGTGCTATGGTGGATGCTCCAGGTCAAGAGAATGCACTGGGAGGTTTCCTCCAGCTTGTCTCTCATGTGTTGCAAGATGGGGACAAAAAGTCTTGCTCACCCTGAAGCAAGGTCCTAAGCATGGCTGATGGGTGAAGAAAGGCACTTCCCATCCCTCCAGCATCAGGAGTTTGGTCGTGGAGTGGAGGAGCATCTTGCCACTGTCCTACCTGGACCAGGGTATCAGCTCTGGCTGCTGGGCTGCAAAGCAAGTGCCAAATAGGTTTCTCATGATGTGATGGTTTCCCAGCCCATTTCCATCCTGATCTAGACCTCAGTTTCTGTGCAAGGATCATATCCCTATGATTAAGTCTCTTGGAGGCTATTTTTGCTGATAAACACTTAGGGCACACAGAACCTTTTAAAAGCACCCTGATAAATAGGAGGAAATCAAAACCAAGCTACAACTTAAACAGAAAGTATTGCAATGAAATCAGCAGGGAGAGCTGGGCTGAGAGCTGGCTGCAAGCGTTAAAACTCTGGAGCCTGCAGCCAAGCCACTGAATCTACCAGCAACTTAAAGAGAAATGGAGAAAACCCTATGCATTTGAGGTGCTTTAGTTATTTTTAGAGGAGGTGGGCAAATGTACACATGCGTATCTCCAAGTGTAAGCAGGGAGAAAAACTTAACAGCAAAAGTACATACACAGCAGGTTAATCCATCTGCTATGGGTTTACCACTGAAAAAGATGATAACTTCAGCAGAGAGGCCATTGCAAGGTTGCTGTGCACTAATGCTCTCCCTTATCCCCCCAGCCTCTGCTTCTGCTCCCTTGGGGCTCACGCTCCAGAGAGTCTCTGGGCTCTGCCTTGAAAACTAAAGCTGTTAAATCCCTCCCTGGAGGAGCCTGGCTGCTTGCAGGCACTTTCAGCCTGAGATGGACATAACACTAACCAGAGCAGTGCTCTTGATACCGAACTGGCTGCTGCTTTTCCAGCCTCTCACTCCTAATCTGCATCAGGCGCATTTGTCCTCACTGTGGGACCATTCATTGCCACCAAAATTCCTTTATCAGTGCAGCAGGGGCTGAAAGCATCTCTAACTGCACGTGCAGAGCCTCATGGAAACCAGATGATGCTGCATTTGATAGCTAAGTTTAGACTCCACTGCAGCAGATTTGGGTTAAAAGGAATTCGTGATTGAGAGCCAGGCACTTCACATTGCAGATGGGAGGTCTGCTCATCTTTCTGCATGAGGATCATAGGACCAGAGCATCAGGTTTGAGTTGGAAGGGACCATAAAACCCATCCAGTTCCAACCCCTGCCATGGGCAGGGACACCTTCCACTAGAGCAGCTTGCTCCAAGCCCCTGTGTCCAACCTGGCCTTCAACACTGCCAGGGATGGGGCAGCCACAGCTTCTCTGGGCACCCTGTGCCAGCGCCTCAGCACCCTCCCAGGGAACAGCTTCTGCCTAAGAGCTCATCTCAATCTCCCCTCTGGCAAGTTAAAAGCATTATCTCTTGGCCTATCACAACAGGCCCTGCTAAAGAAGTCTGTCCCTAAAAGCTGTGTAACTTAGGCGCTCAGCCTCGGGGTGGATTCAAATCCACCTTTTGCTGCATCAGTGCCTTCTTGCTTGATGTAAATTGCATCCTTCCTGTAGCATTTTGAGATCTGTCCATGGAGGTCATCATGCTATCCCTTTCCCTTTACAGGGATCAGGGATATGCAAAGACATAGGATGAAGCAAAGAGAGAAGAAAAGAGAAGAAAAGCCCCTGCACAGCACCAACAAATGGTGCAAACATCCAACAGTGGAAATACTAACCCCTCCTATAAAAACAGGATCTAAGAGAGCAAGTGAGAGGAATAACTCCTGAAGTTTCCTCTCTGCTGAGAGAGACCAACAATAAGTGGTTTTGGACCCATTCTGCAGAAGGAGCCATTATGTCTGTTCTGTCAGGTCTCACCTGTTGTTATTCCTAATATTTCCTCTTCCCAGGACTGGGCAGGGGTTTGCATCGAGGTAATATAGTCCCTTTTGTTCAAGAACCAGACGAGTTACCCCATCTTGTAAGCAGGACGTTGTCGTAAGTGAGCAAACATCTGTGAAATTGAGCTGTGCTGAGTGAGAGAGTGGTGGGGTTTTTCCTTTTAAAGGTAAAATAACACAATAGAAAAGGGATTTCTCAAGTGGTGTAACTGGTGGGATAGACAGCTGAAGGCAGGGAACTGTTTGGGTGATTATCATGGTTTCACCCCAGCTGGCAACTAAGCCCCACACAGAGCTCCCCCTGCATCGGGATAGGGGAGAGAATTGGAAGAGGAAAGGTGAGGAAAGTTGTGGGCTGAGATATAGGTGGTTTAGTAGGTAAAGCAATCCAAGCGATTCATCCAGCACTTCCCATGTCAGGCGGGTGTTCAGCCATCTCCAGGATAGGCTCCATCACACATAACAGTGACCTGGAAAGATGAGCACCACCACTCCCAAAATCCCCCTTCCTTCTTTCCCCAGTTCTATATGCTGTGTGATATCCTATGGTGTGGGAAACCCCTTGGGTCTGCTGGGGTCAGTTGCCCTGGCTGTGTCCCCTTCCAGCTACTTGCGCATCCCAGCTTCCTTACTGGTGGGATGAGGAGCACAAAAGACCTTGACTCCATGTAAGAGCTGCACAGCAATAACTAAACCATCCCTGTGTGATCAACACTGTTTCCAGCACAAACCCAAAACACAGCCCTGTAATAGCTACAATGAAGAAAATTAACTCTACCCCATCCAAAACCAGCACAGAGATTTACAATTTGGAATGCACTTCAGTTAAGAATGGGGGAGAAAAAATGCTTGAGTGATCTGTTCTTGTACTGGGTCGTACTTTGCTCCTGGAGAACCACCCTCATTATAGCTCAGCTCTTTACACCACAGACAACAAGAGTTATTGGAAAGAGGTGTTTTTCAGGCCAGCTCAATGAGTGCTAATTGCTCGGAGATGTAATACTCTTCTGATGGTTCTGAGTTTTTCAGCCACAAAGTCCCTAAAGCTCTTGGGTAGGTTCTTAGCTGGTGAAGCTCAATATAACCCTCAGGATTACAGCACACCTTTCCATGCTTTGCACCAGCTGAAAAACGCTCACCCCTGAATGCTTAAGAAGAGCAATACTGAATCATGGAATCCCGGAATGGTTTGGGTTGGAAAGGACCTTAAAGCTCATCCAGTCCCAACCCCGTGCCACAGGCAGGGACTTCTTCCACTAGAGCAGCTTGCTACAAGCCCCTGTGTCCACCCTGGCCTTCAACACTGCCAGCGATGGGGCAGCCACAGCTTCTCTGGGCACCCTGTGCCAGCGCCTCAGCACCCTCCCAGGGAAGAGCTTCTGCCTAAGAGTTCATCTCCATCTCCTCTCTGTCAGGTTAAAGCCATTCCCCTTGTCCTGTCCCTACAGGCCCTCATAAAATTATATATATTTTGTGTGCATGTGTGCATATTTATACATATATGTATATATAAAATTAAATCTCTGCAATGCATTCCTATGGACCTCAATAGCAAAGCTACTGATTTCATAGGCAGCCTAGTCGCGTGAACTTTCTACCTCTGCTTTAGGCTATTCCCAGAAAGCTGTTCTGTGTTTTTCATAGGTAAACCTGTGTCAGGTCTTCCCTGGGTTCCTGGTGCAGCATCAAGCAGTGGAACTGCAATTCAACAACCCGGTTGTCCTACAGAAAACCTTGCACAAACTTTGCCCTACGAAATAACCTCCAACCCTTTCTCATCTTGTCTTGCCAAAATCTAAAGTTTCCTAACACTGCTTTAGGAGCAAGAAATCTGGTAGATACTGCTTGAATCTCACCTACAGGAAAGGGGGAGGTGGGGAGGGGTGATAGCTTTGACCTCATTTCTTGTCCAAGTCTTTGCTTTCATTCTGCAATGAGGAAGTCCCGTTGGACAGCAGAACCCACCCAGCCCCCAGGATCTGGCAGAAAATAATTAGAGAGAGGCCTGAAAGTGTAATGAGAACTGATGTAAACCATTTGCTAGAGGTTATGCCACGATAGAGACTGGCCTTCTCCCCAAAGGAGTATGAGGAGATATCCGACATGCAGCCTTGCTCGTTGTGTTCAGTCAGGAACAGATCTGAGGGCAGCTAATAAACTTATCTGCATCTGATTAAGTTGCCAATCCTGCCCTCCATCTCCCTGCCCTCTCTCCTTCCCCAGATCAGTTACACGCATCAAGCCAAATAAAGATAAATGCACGACAGAGTTCATTTGAGTGACTGGAAATCAAGATGGAGCAGCGCATTTTTCATCAGTGTTATCCCAGGAAATAAAGATAAATTCCCCCACTTCATATTTTAACATAGCTTATCATAATCACCAGTAATAGCAACCAAATGGTTTTCATTTGTTGCATTTTAAAGGGGGCTGGGGGAACAGTTTCCTGGTTGTAGGCTCATCGAGTCTAATTTGAAGCCGGTGTCAGGGGTCACTTCCACTTTATGTTGCATTGCTGATGAGCGGTTTTTGCTGGAATACCCGGCTTGACTAAATGACTGCACGTAAGACTAGGGCTATGGAAGGAAAATGGATGGAGGTTAGGAAGGAGACTTGGCCACTGGGCTGGGATTCATCACCAGCAATGTAAACCTTGGTCCATATTGGCTCTTTACAAGTATTTTCCCCAAAGAGACAGCGGGCTTGTGGAGATCCTTTGTCTCTGACATTACCTAAAGTGTGCTTCCAACTACTATGAACTCCATGGAGTTCCTTTTTCTTTTTGAAATGCCAGCATGCAGTGCTGGAGCGTGCCCTCCAGGGCTTTCCATATGTAAGCCAGAGGTTTCAGAGAATCGTAGAATCCCGGAATGGTTTGGGTTGGAAGAGACCTTAAAGCTCACCCAGTTCCAAGCCCCTGCCACAGGCAGGGACACCTTCCACTAGAGCAGCTTGCTCCAAGCCCCTGTGTCCAACCTGGCCTTCAACACTGCCAGGGATGGGGCAGCCACAGCTTCTCTGGGCACCCTGTGCCAGCGCCTCAGCACCCTCCCAGGGAACAGCTTCTGCCTAAGAGCTCATCTCCATCTCCCCTCTGGCAGCTTAAAGCCATTCCCCTTGGCCTATCCCTCCATCCCTTGTCCAAAGCCCCTCTCCAGCTTTCCTGCAGCCCCTTTAGGCACTGGAGCTGCTCTAAGGTCTCCCCTTCAGGAGCCTTCTCTTCTCCAGGCTGCCCCAGCCCAGCTCTCTCAGTCTGGCTCCAGAGCAGAGCTGCTCCAGCCCTCGCAGCATCTCTGTGGCCTCCTCTGGATGTGCTCCAATAACTTCATGTCCTTCTTGTGTTGGGGGCTTCAGATTTGTATGCATTTAGTGAATGCCATTAGAGAACGCTCACTAACTGATCCCCACAAATCAATCAGGGCTGTTCTTCTGCTCTCCCTTCCCTTGTTCCCTGGGTGATTGAAGCTCCTGGTGGAATGCTGGTAAATGTGATAAAAGATAGAAAGAGAAATCTTTCCTTCTCCCAAGTAATGTGAACCTGCATAACACTGGTTTATGATATAACAAATGTCACACATAGCAATACTGAAACTCCTTGCTAAGGGAGCAACAAATCACCACACTGATGGAAACCTTTCCTTGTCATCCCAAAGTGAATATTCCTCCCTACAAGACACATGAGATAACACACTGTTTGAAAACTCATTGAAGAGGTGGGATGAGGGTGTGAAGAACCACACTTCCTGATCTGGCAAGTAGATGACTAGGGTGTATCAGAAGTGAAGCTAGAACAGGAATGGGCATCCCTGTAGAGCAGGGACTTGGGACACGGGATACCATATACATTCAGTAGGGCTGGGTTCTTTTGCAGGCATCTCCATTTCTTCAGAGATAGCCTTCTCCATTGGAGTTTATGGGAATTTTGCTGTTGACTCTATGGAAAACACTTTCAGACTTGACCTACAAGCTGGCAAATGGTTTGCTCATTAGTTCTTTTGTTTCCTCCTACTTCTTCAAATGTAGCCTTGATATTTTTCACCCAAAAAAGCATCAGACGAGAGGAGGCTAAAGTTGGGGAGCAGGCTGACCTGTCTGACTCCAAACTCCATAAATTTTGGTAGTTCCTAATATACTCATAATAGCAATAAAAAGTGGCTTTGGAGCAGAATGTCTCAATCTCAACAACATCTGGTGTGTTTGTGTCCTAGTGGTGGATTGGCAGCTCTATCCCACATGGGACAAGAAAGGTCACAGCTGGCCATGGGAGGAGAGCTCTTTCCTAAGGCCTGAGCAGGGGATGTTGAAAGGTAACATCATCTGGTGATAAGCTACCATTGCTTTACCCTCTGGCAAACATGCTCCTTACAAAAGGAAGGAGGGAGGAGAATAATTAAATCTCAGGAATGCAGCTGGAGGGTGATGGGGGAACCCAGGTGGCTTAAGGAAGATTTAGGCTTGAAACCTTGGTTTTTCAAGACTTGTGTTTCGATGTTGTGTGGGAAGAGGGGCAAAGAGAGGGAAAGTAAAACATTTCCTGCTGAACAGAGCAAGTTAGAGAGGTGAGCTGGGCTAGTCCATGCACCCTGTCGATGGAGATGAGAATGTGGAAGAGAGATAGAGATGCACAGGAGTCATGCTTCAGGATTGCAAAGCAAGTTTGAGCCCATTCCTCCACCCTGCTCTCTGAAGTGACCCTGGGTTCTCCAGTTTTGGCGTAGCATCAACAAGGACACAAGGATAAATCCAGGATTAATCTCTAATAGTTAATGGAGTGATTTCAGTCCTAAGCTATTGCAAAACTATATAGCTGCAAAAGTCAAATGGTTCTGATGAAATACCCTTCATGAAGCAGGCATGATTCTGAGGCAGGAGCATCTCTGCATGCTTAGGGCATGATAAGAAAGGTTTGGCATTGCACTGGCTAGGATTAGGAATAGGTACCATAAGAAGAAAAGGCAGACAGCAAAGGCTGAAGGTGAGAGCATCTTCAGCTACCACTGATACTTTAGATTATCTGTTCATGTCCCCTGTACATACCAAAGCTGGAGCTTCCTCAGAACACTCATAGCACTGAAAGTCATCAAAGAAAAGGGGTACAGACTCTGCAAACATCAGAGAACAAGACCTCAGCTTTGTATGTGCTCCAAAGAAGAACACTGCTAATACAGAACCAATCCTCCCTGCGAGCTGAGAGCATCGCTTCAGTCGTATTTATTCAAGAGAAAAGCACGCCCTATTGTAACCCTATTGCAACTTCCTGACATCCAAACAAGCCTGACAGAGCTTCAATCCACCCTCCTGACTTCAGAGCAAAACGCAAACCATCAGAAACCCTCACAGCTATGGACAGAAAACAAGCAATCCCCCCTGCTTGCTTTTCCCTCGCTAGATAAAATTTACTGCAGAGCTTGCTGTGCCTGGTGGACATTGCAGCAGGGTTGAAAATGTACATGAAATAACAACAAACCCACAAATCATAGGGAGAGGACAGATAATCTCTCTGTATCTCGTTAAGCAGCAGATTTATGGGTCATGCTCCTTGCCCTGGTACCCAGACCCTGCTGTTGCAGGCAGTAGCGTTATCAAGGGCTCGGAGACACAAAGTGTGAGCCGACTCTCAACAGGGGATGGGACATTTCAGATATTTATTGGCCAGACTTGCCTGGTTCAACCCACAGAGGCATTGCTGTGTCCAACTTTTTGTTTAGGTACCTGATTTCTTACTTGTTTCAATAGTAAATTAAAGGCTGAAACAGGAGCTGTGCACTGACAGCTGTAAATCTGAGACCCGCTGACTCCAGTGAAGCAGCAAAGGGTTTTATGGTGGAGGTAATGAGCTGGGCAGAGACCAGCCACTACGCTGTACCTCTCGGTGTCTTTATGGCTATTGTCCTGTTTTTAATTTCTCTATCTGCTCCAGCACTGAAGTTATAAGCACAGAACAGATCTCCAGGCTGGTATGGGATAGAGAAGTCTGGTGCTAATGGAAGACATCACAGCAGACTCTGCTTTCCTCCCATCCTTCTCTTTCTCCATCAGCCTGTGGTCCATGGGCTCTTGCATCCACTTGAAGCCAGAGCTTGACTTTATTGATACAGCACTGCAAGGGTGAGCTTGCACTTCAAAACGTGGTGTTCTTGGTCTTGGCTATCTAGTATGAAATGGTTTGGATTGGAAGGGACATTAGAGCTCATCCAGTTCCAACCCCCTGCCACAGGCAAGGACACCTTCCACTAGAGCAGGTTGCTCTAAGCCCCATCCAGTGTAGTCTTGTGCGTCTGTGTGCTGTTCAGCCTGGAGAAGAGAAGGCTGCGTGGAGACCTCAGAGCAGCCTTCCAGTGTCTGAAGGGGGCCTGTAGGGATGCTGGGGAGGGACTCTTCATTAGCGACTGTAGTGAGAGGACAAGGGATAATGGGTTCAAACTTAAACAGGGGAAGTTTAGATTGGATATGAGGAAGTTCTTTACTGTAAGGGTGGTGAGGCACTGGAATGGGTTGCCCAGGGAAGTTGTGAATGCTCCATCCCTGATGGTGTTCAAGGCTGGATTTGACATAGCCTTGGGTGACATGGTTTAGCGTGAGGTGTCCCTGCCCCTGGCAGGGGGGTTGGGACTGGATGATCTTAAGGTCCTTTCCAACCCTAACTATTCTATGATTCTATGATCCTCTGCCAGATTCCAAGTTACAATTTCCTGCAAAAATCCAGTTATTGCTGTGGGTCTGAGCCTTCTGTTGCTATACCAGAGCCGTGCATTGGAGTAACCCCCTGGAAGGCAATGAGCATTTTTCCAATGTCACTCATCCCAGGGCCACACCACTGTAATGGCCTTGGCCAAGTTCTCAGCTGGGGGAAACAGGCACAATCTTGACCTCAAAAGGGCTGTGACTGTCCAAGCAGCTAAGAGCAGCTGAGAGTTTGTGATCCTTGATGGCTTAAACCATATTCATGTCTGGCAAAACTGCAGCAGTGTAAAACTGATGCACAGAAAGAACTAAATGAAGCTATCTGAAAAAAAAATCACGCTGTGTGAAAGGTGGTTCTGTTGTATGGTGTCCTCATCTGCAATAAAATATCCTGTAATACAAAACTCACTGTGTGTAAAAGCAGCTTAAAGTCACCGATACCTCTAGGGCCGCACCTCTTTTTAGCCTGTTTTACCCAGTATTGCTGCTACACAGCACATGGTGCAACCAAATATCACATTTTTCACCTCCCTTTCTGCAGTATGGCTCAGGGAGTGCTCCTCTTCTGTGGACAAGGAGGTAAGGGAACCCCAAAGAGCATTGCAGACAGAATGTGTCTGGAAGAGAAACCTGCTATTGTTATTATCCAAACAGCTCAATAACACTGAAAGAAATCACCTTATGAAGTGAGGAACATACTATGGTTTCTACAACCAAACAGTGCAAGTAGGGCAAGTATCTTACTCCCTCCTAAAACTCGATGGAGCACATACATCAAGTTTACAGCAGCCATCCTGACCCAGTTTTGGTTGATACCTGGGAAGACCCACACATGCATTTCATGTCGCACCAGAGGGATTTGCCCTGGGCAGACGTTCCTGGAGAGAGGCACAGGTTTGCCCATTTGGAAAGGAGAATGAATACGCAGCTTATGGGTGAGGGGTTTTTGCTTGGAAAAGAAGTCATAGAAGGAATGTCAGGGAGGTGAGAACCTGAGCACCACTGAGGGGGGATCCCAAAATCCATGGTTTTGAGGGTGCAATGTGGAAGATTCTTCCTATCTGCTTCTGAGGGTGATGGTTTGAATGGATGATGGTTGAGTTGTGATCTTAAACACAGGACAGCACAGGCTCTGCCCTGTTTTCCAGACTTCTAATAGAACATGCGGGGCTTGTGTCAATCTCCAGAGGTAAGTGGGAGGGAAGCTCACATCGCTTCCTAGACATTGCAACCCTGATGTTGCATGTGATACACAAAGATACCATAAACAACAGAGTTTTGATACGGTCAACCGAAGCAACCTCAATAATGTACCAACCTTCTGCTGTCTGTCTGGGGCCTGCCATGATCACCAGTGCTTGGTGGGGTCATGCACAGGACATCCCAATCCCTCTCTCAGCTCAGATGCTAAGTGATTAGTCTTTGAGGCAGAGGGATAATTCAGTCCTCATGCCAGGGGAGGCCCAGTCTCAGCAAGCAGAAAGACACGCCAGTGATGACTGTGATTATCTTTGAATCCCAAGCTATAATTTTTGGGATACTGAGCTCAGAGCAGCTGACCTGTCATTCTGCAGCAAGACCTTGAGCCAGGGCCATGGAGGTCAAAGAAAATAAGAGAGCAAGAGAACAGTAAATGATTCATTCTTTCAGTCACCGAATCCTTGGGAGCAATAGCTATCTCAATCTTCAGCATGGAGGCTGATGATGAATGGTTTTATTACCAATGATAATTTAAACCATGTGCAATGTTTACCATATTACCTGTTTGCCTCCTTGCCCTCGGCTATGGGAGTTCTGCTTTTCCCCCTTCACCTCCTGTGTTGGGATGGATGAAGCAGTACAGCATGATGGACTTTTCTCATCCCCTGTCCAAAAGCATTGCACTGATTTGGGGTACATTTCTCTCCCCTCAAATTGCTTTTCCCCTCACCTCTTTTCTTCTTAAGAAACTGCCAGACATCTTAAACACATTTAGAAATATATGTCCTCCACTGTAATCCATTATCTAAGGTTCCCATGTGGGCTCCATCATCAGAGACCGCCAGATTGATAGTGTGGTTTGCATGGGGCCCCCAGCATGAGATGGGCTGGAAACAGAATGAGTGCACACAGCACATCCTCTGTGTTTCTGCCTTTATTGGAAAGGGGGAATGGGCTGTGTCAGGTGAAGGGCATGAGCAAGATACAAAGCAATGATCCAGTTATGTGGGATAACAGATGGCAAGATGGAGACCGGGGAGGTGGAAAGTAAGGGGGAATGTAAAGGTTCCTCCAGAAGAGATGAAATGGCACTATCCTTGCTGATGGTTTTCATCTGTTTGGGTGCATCTGGAGATTTCTGCTTTATTAAAAAGGGTTCATGTTTGACATAGGCACAGGCTGAAATCTGAACTCTCACACACCTTGGAGGGGTTTGGATTTAGACCTGGATACAAACCACATCTCATATAGCCAGGGGCTGAGAGCAGAGAAAGGTGTCGTGTCAAGAGGTAAATGACAACAATTCAGAAAGGCAAGTTGTACTCCTCTTGTTTCCATGGATCAGCTAAACCAAGGGGAGGTGTTCCCTCACTGGGCTGATCAACAGCATGTGTTTGTGGAGGAATTACACACATCCAAGTGTAAAGTATGTGTGTTTTGTGCATCGCCTGACATTAAGCTGTTCGATGCACAGTGTGCTGTGCTGCTCAAGCAATGTAGTGAAACCACTGTGGCCACGTTCAACAATGACTCCAATAGACATTGTTGCCCCTTTCCAGGGGACATCTAATTCTGAGAGCATCAAGTCATATTTTTCCAAAGTTTCTTATCCTTGTGGATGCTAAGAAAAAAACTTCAGGCCAACCATAATGGCTCAAAACTAAGAGTTTAGGTGAAAAAATAATCAAATGTATTATATTACAGATTTTGGTGTCAAAGTCTTCTTTTTAAGTGGGGAGGACAGACAGCTCTTCAGGCACTTTCGGAATCTGAAAATGGCTTTAAAGAAAGCAAATTTCTCCACCAATTTCAGGCTGTATGCAGGTAGGATGACTACACTGACCCGAGAAAGACCTCTGGAAACTTCTTTTTGAGTTCTTTCCATTCTCTTCTAGAGAGTCCCAGAAGTATTTGACAATCATCTACCATTTATTACTTGCCTCTTCGTTCTTTTCCAGATCGTTTATCACTCAGTATCAGCCCCAAGGACCCTCAACAGCAGGTTTAAAATTGATCTTTCTTTCCTAATCCTAGTTTTCTGTCTCTTACATGGGCCCATTCCTTAACAGAGCTATCACTCACCCATCATGACTGTATCGTTTCCATAAGAGTCTCTAGTGATGAACTTCATAAAAGTTTAATTAAATTCTACTCTTCCTTTATCAATCACACCCCTCCCCTTTTTCAGTAACATGTACCAAGAACTCTACTAGACCTGGGATGGCTTTTGGGGGCAAGTTTTGCCAGTTTGCTTCCTTGGGTTTTCTACCAATTTTAAATACTACCTCTCACAGTTTGATTGTGTTTGACACTTCCTTCAAGAGCCTTATTCAAGAGATGGATATTGTCTGGTGCAGGACTTAAAATCATGGACTCACAGAATGGTTTGGTTTGGAAGGGACCTTAAAGCTTCTGCCTAAGAGCTCATCTCCATCTCCCCTCTGGCAGATTAAAGCCATTCCCCTTGGCCTGTCCCTCCATCCCTTGTCCAAAGCCCCTCTCCAGCTTTCCTGCAGCCCCTTTAAGCACTGGAGCTGCTTTAAGGTCTCCCCTTCAGGAGCCTTCTCTTCTCCAGGCTGCCCCAGCCCAGCTCTCTCAGCCTGGCTCCAGAGCACAGCTGCTCCAGCCCTCGCAGCAGCTCCGTGGCCTCCTCTGTACTTGCTCCAGCAGCTCCATGCCTTTCCTGTACTAAGGACTTGCTCCCTCATAACTTTCAAGGTCCCAAGAAAAGGAGCAGACTCATTTCTCATTGTGCCTGTCTGCGATGTGAGTATCTGCAGGTCTTATTGAAGTATCAGAGAAGTGTGAGAGCTGTATATGGGGCAGTGTTTAGCACTCAGTTTCTAGCAAGAGATTGTGTTTTACCCATGTCATCACAGAAAAGCTTCTGACTCCAGACTGCATAAGTCTAACTCACGCTGAAGCAGCTCAACACATGCTATGTGCAATACCTACAACTCCAGCTGAGGCAGGGTGAAGATATCCCACAGGCCACCTCCAGCCTAATAGCAAGCAAATGCAAGTCCACTGGGACCCAAACCATCACAGCCATTTGCCTTCTGTCTGGTTTTCCAGCAGAGTAGGGTCGTGCTTGCTTCATTTAACTCTCTTGGGTTTCATTCATGCAGTGAGACATGGGAAGAAAAAGCCCACCAAGGCACTGAAGTGGGATGCAGGAGACTTTGGTACATCCCATGCCTGAAGTACAGGCTGCCTTTGTGACCTTGGGAAGTCATTAAGTTTATGTAGTTTCCCCATCAATGTTACAGCAGTGCTGTTTCCTTATTGCACAGTGTCGTTAACAGCACTTAATGGCTGTACATAAATAGCACAGGGAGGAGAGCCTGAAGCAAGGTGAAGATGGAAGACAAGGACCTATACAAAATGGTCTTCTCCTCCTAAGTTACCATCTCACAAGAGGTAAAGCTGTCAAGAGAGGTGGCCGCATCAGCCGTTTCTGCAATTCATTCTCTCAGCCTTTTCATTCAAACCTTGGGGAGAGGTTTCTCATGCCCAGTATTCTCCAGTGTGTGTTTTATAGCCCCAATGGGAGGCTGGTGGCCTCAGCGTTGGGATGTGTGACAGCCATGTGGCAAGCATCATTTGTTTATCTTACTGGGCTTACGTTGAATCTGGATGGGGTCAGGTTCCTGCACCAAGTTCTCAGCTCTGGAGCATTTAATGTCCTTCCAGGTCTCCCCAAAGCCCTGAGTTCAGGGAGGTTTCTGTCTTGAGAGCTCATCTGTTAGGGCAGGAAGCAGGATTAATTAGGCTGCCTTGTTTGCAAGCAAGCTGAGGCTTTTTGTGGTGAATGTGCTCCATAATCCTCTCTCAAGGTCCTGCAAGCAACCAAACACATTTGGCTACCCCTAGTGGTTCATTAATGGAGTTTGTAATGAAACACTTGGAAAGAAAGCAATAAAGTATGATCCCATAAAGAGAGGTATTGCAAAGAATGAGAAAAAGGGATTCAACCCCAATGCAAGCTGTCGATCAGGCCTTTGAAGGTGATGAGGAACGCAAGCTTAGCCCCAGGCACCAGGTAGTGGTTCCTCTAATTTCCTTTGTATTTAAGCAGTGTTTGGAAGTGGAGAATATGAGCCCCCAGTGCACCGTGGATACACATAGAGAGAGGTAATCTCTAAATGGAAAAGACATCCTATCAGAGAGGGGGAGAAAAGGGAGGAAGAGATTTGCCTGCTCTCATCTTTTGTTTCTGCCTTAGATCAGGCAACAAGCTGAGGTCTTTGGAGTCCAGTTCAGCAACCCACTCCATCTCATGGCCTGTGGCTAGACAGAGGGGTGCAATTGCATTCCCTCATCACCTCCAAAGAGCTACAAGGAAATCTGTAGACTGGCTTTCCAACCAAAACCCAGCTCTGGTCCCTTGGAAATCTCTTGTGGGGTATTTCCAACCTCTCCAATACACTCTTGGGCCTCAGGAGCAAGCCCTGCTGTGCACAGGGGAGAAGTGATGTCAGGATGTGGGAAGGCCAGACAAGGAAAATTTACTTCTGGAGGGTCATGGCATGTGTTTTTCCCTGTGGGACCATTGCAGCACACTGATGCTCAGAAAACATCTGGGTATGCAGGCAGCTCTGCTTGGGGGAAGTGTTTCATGAGATAGGTCTGTGTTTGAGGCAGAAAGAATATAACAGGACGGTATCAATTTGGGGGATTGCTGGTTTTCTACTTAGATTATGGCCAATGTCCTAACATCAAATCTAGGAAATCATAGTGGAAATCCAAATCTAGGAAATCCAAACCAGAGACTAGTGGAAAGAGGAATAAAAGCCAGAGAGAAATCACATCCCTGGCACTGAATTACAGCCTTGACTCCCACCAAACCCTGCTTAGCAGATTGATGCTTCCTGCCTGGTATTGCAATGGTTAAGAAATAAAGCTAAATACAAGCTGCTGCACTATGAGCTGTAGTAGGCAATGGCTGTCACACGGTCAGCCGTCATCTGGATGCATCCACAACTCACCAGAGGACCCAAATAAATTCTAATTGTACTCTAAAATCACTGTCAGACCACAGCAAATGTCATGAATGAAACATTTGTGACAGAGGTCAAAAATCTGGAGAAACAATAGGTCAGACCACAGCCAAATTACACAGAATTTGTAATTACGATGAAAGATGTGGGAGTCGAAAAGACTCAGAAGAACTTACCAACTTTCATGTTTTCCTCTGGACTGTGCATGTAAAAATTAGAAAGAAGGGGGTTTCTGGTTTCTGGAAAGAAGGTGGTTTCTTCACCTGCTATTTCTACAAATAGCAGGTAAAGTGCCCCAGAGACAGTGAATGAAGTTACCTTGAGCATCAAGGAATAAGCTATTTGACATGCCCTCTGAAGCTGTCTCCATTAGTTGCAACTAGTCAAGGGTGCTCCTGACCTCAGTTGGCTACCTGAGGTTGGGTAAAATGAGGTCTAAAATCTATGGATTGAAATATCAGCACATTAAGAGGCTAGGGGAGGAGTGAGGTAAAGCAGAAGAGGTGGAAATGGGCGCTGAGTGGTTGGAGGAGATGGAGGGCCTAAGTGGAGTTACATGGTGGAAGCCAAAGGCAGGAAGATGATGGGACTGGGGAGTGAAGGAGGCAGGAAGCAAACCTCCTTTAGTGAATTCTTGGATAAAGAGGACAGCAATTCTTCACAACCATCCCCAGCTGTCTGAATCTCTGAAGTGTCAACCCTCATGTTGAGCTCTGTTAAGTTCTCTTGAACTTGGTGGAGTTCTCTTTAGAGCTCTACCAAGAACTGAGAGCACAGGAAAAGTGAATTCCTGCCTATGTAAAAGTGCAGAACAGACATAAAGTTCACCAGATATCAACAGGATGCACAAAAAGCCATGGAAAAGAAGACAGAGAGACACTACTAGCTGGAAATAGAGGGATTAGTAGTCCCATGGGAGAGACTGCTCAGACAGAAATGCGGCTGAATCACAGTGACCAGATTTTTGTGAGCAGATGTACTCCCAAGAACACACCAGAACGCTAGAGGTGCCTCATAATGGCCAAATGCAATCAAGGATATCTGAAGTCTGGTGAGCAGATGTTAGACAGGCAAGGAAATGCTGGCCAAGCAACAAACAGAGACAAGGAAAATATACAGCATCCCCAGCAGGTTTTGGAGCAAACTAGGAAAGGACCTTTTCATTGCAAACCACACAAACTACCTCATCGTTACAAACAACAGTTCAGACCAAGGGGAGGCAGATGAACTGTCAGAGGAAATGCAATAAAGCAAAGAGGCATTTCAGAAGGCACCTTGTTTGACTTGCAGTAACTTTGCATGATTTACCCAGGAAGAGAAATCCTGTCCCAGCATGTCGCCCTCTGACCGTGACCAAACAGCAAAGCTGAAACAGCAGTTTTTATTTGCTAAAACCATAATGAAAGAAGCAAAGGCAATGCCTGGTGAGTCTTTCTCTAGGGGAGAAATACACTCATTGAAGACCAGCATGATGCTCCGATTCAAGCACCGAAGTCCAAATACTTGCACAGCATGAAAGAGACATGAGGAGTGGAAAACAAGACAAGATGAGAAAGAAGACAGCCAAAGACCAGACCTTACCTTTCTCACAAGCTGGAGACCTTGTAGGATGTCTTTCTGGGGTCTTTTCCAGCACCAGACTGTTTTCTTGGAACAAAACATGAATGTGTAAGAGCGCTCCATGTACCGAGAAGTAAAGGGCGTATAAGAGAAAACAGTTCTTTGACTCCACAATTGCATTTGCCTGTTGCACATATGAGCTACAGATGGAGATGTAAGAGATTACAAATCCACTGAGACTTGACTGGAGGGACAGAGAAGGAACATGGGCCATGAGCTAGCAGCAGATACAGAAATATATGCAAAATATTACATACCCCCAAGAAGAAATACATCGTGGAGAGTTTCCTGTTCTAAAAACAAAGGTCAGCCCCAGTTCATTGTACACCATACCTGAGAGTTAGAAAATACTCAAGGTCTTTGTATCAAGGAGCAACATCTTTGGTACAGCCCACTGATAGACCTTATCTCTGTCTTTTCTTACGTGGTGGGCCAGCTGCAGGTCCTACATTACCTATATATTCCATAGCTAAGCAATAGACCGAGATGAGACAGAGAAACCTGTCTGACCTCAGTATTTAGTCTTGGAATTCTGCAAAACCAATAAATATTTGGCTGATCTTCCTCCAAAAGGTGTTGTGAAATGGTGCATAAATGGTGCATAAATGGTGCATAACAGATATATTATTATATATATATAAACAGATATATTAAAGGGGCATGGTGGAATGTGAAACATGGACAGAGATTTATTACTATTGCAACTTGTATTTGCAATTTTCCTCTTTGAGAAAAAAGAAAAGAAAAAACACATGGAAAAGAGGACTTTACCAAAGGTAGCATCTGCCCAAGGGAAGGTAACATGATAGCATGCTTATACTTAAAGCAGTTTTGGGAACGGAGGGACCCCTAATTGTGGGAAGCGGTCAATAGGGGAGGACTGCAATGGGAAAGGAAGGAATCAGGTTTGAGCCTTGAAACCCCTTGTTTATGCTTGAACTCTGTCATCTGGTACAGCAGATTTGCTGGAGGGTATGTGAAGAAGGTTACGGCACAAAAGCAGAGGGAAAATTTAAGGGCTGGGAGTAATTTCTTGCTGGTGTTTTAAGATTGAGGAGATTCGACAGATTCCTTCCTTGAGTTTCTTTATGCCAAGTGCAGGGTTTTGGAGGTTGGTGTAGAGAAACAGTCCAACTATCTGTCTGGCTTTTATTACTAGAAAATGCATCTGTCTGCCTGACTGTCAATCACAGCCTTTATATCTAAACACTATTTCCTTATTCAGTCAGAGGATGGGGTGCATCACGAAAGGGATCATCTGCAAAGCACCAAAAGCTCTCATGGAATTGGAAAACAATCTTTTTCCCTTCCAACCTGTCAGACTGATGGACCAGAAAGGGTATCAAAACCATCAGGCCTGGCTTTATGTGATAAAGAGTAAAGTAAAACACATTTGGGGCTCACCTGTTGAGGAATTCAGATGCAAGTTTCCCTCCAAGACATCTCATTTTCACAAACACCCAACCCCTGTGGGGTGAGGAGGCTTGAAGAAACTCCTGCTGCTCCTCAGCATGAGGACTGCAAGGCTGGGATGGGAGCCATTAATAAAGATTGTGTCCAGTAAATCTTCCTCCATAAGACCGTGAATACTCTACCAGGAAAGTGAAGAGGTAAAGGGCTGCAAAACCTCAGAGTTAGGATTTTTCATGTTCACTTGAGACACTTTGATTTTCACAAGGCACAAAGTGGAAGTTTCGGCCTCCGAAACTTGATGCACACTAAACCAGCAGCATTTTTGTTTCTCCAGTTTGCCCCATCTCATTCAACTAAAGCCACATAATTCAGCAACTCTGAACCTAAAAGCAGCCTTCTGAAAATGCCCTTCTTGCTTCAGACAGGCAGATATGCCCAAAGGCAGCAAGCACTGATGAAGCCCTGGTCACGCAGCAGATACAGCTGCAAAACCTGGTTTGACTTCAGTGGAACAAGGACCAAAACTGTTTCCCACCTGTTAGTCATTCAGTGATTTTGAGTAAAAAGATGCCCCTTTAATTCTACCCTCTCAGTTGCTCTCGGTCTCTTTGTTGTTTG
This sequence comes from Ara ararauna, assembly GCA_028858755.1. NCBI lineage: Eukaryota > Metazoa > Chordata > Aves > Psittaciformes > Psittacidae > Ara > Ara ararauna. The sequence goes on along the minus strand of CM054378.1, from coordinate 131,395,164 downwards.
TTGTCTTGAACTGAGAGGTTTTCCTGCTCTTATTTGAAGAAAACCCATAACTGCAGTGTGGAAAAAGGAAGGAGGGTGAGAACAGGACCCGTCCCACAACCAACATGGTGCTGGCGTTGTGCATCTGCTGACATGACTCTCTTCACTTGAATGTTCATGTGGGGCTCTGCAGTCCCTGTCCCTTCATTTCCAAACAAGTCCTTGCTTGTCCACAGCTCTTGGTGCAAGCATTACCCGTAACCATATTAGGACCAAGGGCCAGAGTGAAGCTAGCAATAACACAGCTGAGTGATGACACCCTGTCTTCTGTGACTAAGACTCCTTCCCCTGTTTCAGATAATGATGGTGGGGTTCTATTTATGAATAAGCAGATTTCCAGGGGATGAGAAGCAATGAAATATACCCATGCTCATCTTCCTGGGGATGCAGGAATTCACACTAAATGGGATCCACCCCATGACTGCTAGTGTAAATTAAGCAGCTTCTGGTTTAAGTGCCTAGAGATGTGCATGCTTGTCAGATACTAATAGCTTTGAGTAAGTGACGACCCTTGTGTGACTTGGATAAGCCCTGTCCAAACCCTTATATGTTTCAGCGTCATTTAAGCCTTGATCTGACATCCAGTGATTGGAACAGTCTTCCTGGCAGACTAAATATTTGCAGATTCCCTTTCCCTGGTGGCGCAGGCAAAGTGCTGGAGTCTCAGCACTGACATCCTTCTGGCGCTGCATCCTGGGTACCATCCCCAGGGAAGGCAGTATTGGATGTGGACATTATCTGGATCTGATTAGCATCAGATCTTCTGGCATCTGTCCCAGTTTTCCTCGCCATCTATTTTATGTTCTCCCTCTTTCCATTATCCTTATATTCAAATAAAAGGAATATTTTTTACTAGCATAGGTTTCGAGGGAGTCACTTAAAAGCTTCAAGGCAGTGCTGAGCTTGTTAAGTTTCTCAAGGCTGGTTCTTTTCCTAGAGGGAGGTTGCTGTGACTTAACTGTGGCAAAGACTCCAGGGTAATATCACTGCCAGCCACAGTTATGGGTTGAGGTGGTCAGCTCCATGGGAAGGTGCTACTGGAATGGCAGAGATGTAGTTAGACTCAAAAGAATTGCTTTATTCCCTTTAAAGATTTTGCTGCCTCAGCTTCCTGGATGAAAGACAGATTTATTCCATTCTTTTTTTCCACCCTTTCATCTGCACTTCTTACTGCATGGCTATGAGTTTCCCCCCATATAATAATGTAGGAAAGGCTGCACTGGGTAAGATTCTGTCCTACCTCAAAGGAGATGCAGGAGCTCAGGAAATAATGGTCGAGCCTGAATATAGCAAGACCTATTTTGGTTCTTCCCTCATTTTGTTCCAGGCATTTATTTTCCATCCTCCTTTAGCTGCTGGCAGTTTTAATTGAGGCAGTAGACTCAACATCAAATGGAATGTCAGTGCTGGTCTCTGCTCTTAGAAAGGCAATGGAGGACACACTTGGAGCACTGTGCACAGTGCTGGTGTCCTCAACATAAGAAGGACATGGAGCTATTGGAGCAAGCCCAGAGGAGGCCATGAGGATGATCAGGGGCTGGAGCACCTCCTGTATGCAGACAGGCTGAGAACACTGGGGATATTCAGGCTGGAGAAGAGAAGCTGCGTGGAGACCTCAGAGCAGCTTCCAATATCTGAAGGGGGCTACAAGGATGCTGGAGGACTCTTCATCAGGGATTGTAGTGATGCCAGAAAGGCAATGGGCTCAAACTTAAACAAGGGAGATTGAGATGAGCTCTTAGGCAGAAGCTCTTCCCTGGGAGGGTGCTGAGGTGCTGGCATAGGGTGCCCAGAGAAGCTGTGGCTGCCCCATCCCTGCAGTGTTCAAGGCCAGGTTGGCCACAGGGGCTTGGAGCAAGCTGCTCTAGTGGAAGGTGTCCCTGCCCATGGCAGGGGTTGGAACTGGATGGGCTTTAAGGTCCCTTCAAACCCAAACCATTCCGGGATTCTACAATATCAAAGGAACTTTCACATAGCAATGAGTCAAGGCAATTGCTTTCTGCCCCTACCAAGCCAGACACACAGCACAGATAATTCCTTACCTCTTCCCCAACACTGCAAAATTCTGTATAAACTATTTCACAGGTTGCTGGGGGCAAAATGCAAACACACAATAGCACTGACAATCCAAGAAGCAATGCGTAATGGCTTCATCTGTATTTACTCTATCAGCTTAAGAAGTCCACAGGTGATTCCTGGCATTCCTCTATTCGACAACATTGAGGGTTGCAGAAACCATCGAGCCCCTCATTTAATCTCCCACATAGCACAGCACAGACGCTTTCACCTCAAAGCTGGACCGAGCCCGGTGACCTGGATTTGTTTAAAGTATCTTTTCCTAAAGGCACCCTAGCAATTGGCCAACCCTTTAACCATTCCTTGATAGCTCGCCCCAGGCTGTCAACCTCCCCCTTCAATTTACAAGGCTCACTTGCTCATAACCTATGTTTTTTTGGCTTCAGCTCCCTGCTGTTGGCTCTTGCTATTTTCTTCTCTAAGTAGAGCCCTTTATTATTCCCTTGTGTTAAGCTAATATGATTGTAGCTTTTGCTGGAAGCGTGGACGGTTTTCTGCTCTGAACTTACAGCAGCTCTTACTCAGTATCTATGCTCAATTAACAGAGCTCTTGGTAACCAGCAACAGGGGTAGGCTTGAACCAACACAGCCCAGGATTTGGCAGAAGAGATCTCTTTTCCCAGTGCTATTACCCAGCAATGAAGTCACACTCAGGTTTCTTTCTCAAGAGACAACAGCACAAATTCAGGATGCTTACTCAGGAACATAGTTCAACATGTGCCTAAGAAGGACTCTAAGGAGGGGTTGGAACTGGATGATCTTGAGGTCCTTTGCAAACCAAACCATTCTGTGAGTCTATGATTCTATGATTTTACCAAAACAATACTTAAACAAGTCTCTAAGTACTCTCTCTGAAGGCAGTAGGACAGGAGCAGTCTAAATCCTCATGTATCAGAGTAATGCTACCAAGAAAGCATGGCAGTGGAAGAAGACAACCCAGTGCCTCTCTGCAGTGAGATCCCACTTCATCAGCTCACTCTCAGCTTCAGTAGTGTCCCAAACCCCCTCACAGTTAGTTGATGGTCAGACAACAGTGGGAGACATTTATGATGGGGTTTCTGAACACCAGGCACCCCATTGTTCCCCCCATAGACTGCCTGACACCCCTGTACAGGGGAGGCTTCGCTCTGTCCTTTTCCCCTTCCTCCCTCTCAGCTGCACCTCCAGTGTCATCCAAAGCCTATTGAAGTGAAAAACCTTTTCCTGTCGACTTCAACAGGCTCCCAGCGTGTGCATTTGTCTCTCGCTTCCAAACACAGCCTCCGCAGTTCAGACACTCTGTGTCTGAAGGCTCCTGGCATCCCCATCCTGCGCCTTCCTACTCAGCCCTGAGCCCATGGCCAAGGACTTCATGCCTTAAGGACAGGCCATCTCCTAGCTGGATGTGTGGCTCCTGCCAAACTGCCAGCATTAGCACCTTGTCCCTGAGCAGCTTCAGCCCTCACCAGTGCTTGGTGTTTCTGTGATGCTCAGGGGTGCATGGACAAGGTTTCTGGGGACCCGTCTACAGCTCTGCACCGTCATGCACACATGTCATACACACGCAGGCACACATACACGTACGCATAGCCATGCGCATTGCCTGGCTTTGTTTCAACAAGCAGTGAGTAAAGAAGTGGGAACCTCTGCTCTAATCTGCAGGGACAGGATTCCTGAATTAATAAGTCACCAACATCTAATTCACCTCCCTGTCCTCAGCACAAGCATAACGATTCCCTCTTTGCCTCTAATAAAAGCAATAAAAAGGGGAAAAAATTAAAATAGAAAATTCCTGAACAATGCTTTTATTTTCCTCTTTTTTTTTTTCCCCTCCTCTCCTAACATCAGTAAATGGGGGTATTCCATGATCCTGAAATTAAAACAATCCAGACAAACAATATGTCGAGCTCTGTCCTGCTTCCTGCTGCAGTTATTCCTAATGTTTGGCCTCAGATCAGAGGCAGCAGCAATCTCTATAAATACGACAGCGGAGCAGAGAGCTATTTCCAACAGGAACGCCTCCCGAATCATGTCAGGAATTTATGAGGTTGAGAACGGGCCAAGATTGAAATATGTTCTGGATCAAATGGCATTGCATAGGTGGCTCTGATCAGCTTGGCAGTGGTGGGATGAAGGAGGAATCCTCCAGATGGAGGAGTGGAGGGATATTTATTGATTCAAAAAAAAGAATAAATTAAAGCTGAGAATGACATGAAAAGGCATTGGTATTTTAAAACTCAGGCTCTGCCAGACAGAGCCAGCAAAGAAAACGCTTTAAGAAGTCTAGACTCCTCTGCATCTTTTTCTCTGTGTGTGTATGTGCGTGTGTGTTTCTTACTGCTAAAGCTCCCTGGACCACTTTGTGCCTGGTACATAGGAAGAAGCAATCCCTATACCACTACCTTTCCTCCTCTAAGTCTCATCTTCCTGGGAGTATGTTTGCAGATCTGCCCCCCTCCCCCTGCAACCTATTTGCAGAAGGTGTCACCTGGTGGGTTTTGTTCAATGCCTGCCTCTCATCAAATATAAAGTAAAATGTTGAGACCACGTCAGGTTACACAGAGTCCCTCTCAGAGCCAGATCAGCCTCGTACACCTTAATAAACATGATAGGGAAGGGAAGAAAGAGCCATGGGGATGTGGGCTGGCATGCTGTCTCCCCTCACCAGCTCTGCAACATTGCAAGCTGCAGAAGAAGCGCCAGCATGAGAACAGAGTGCCCAGAGAAGCTGTGGCTGCCCCATCCTTGGCCAGGTTGGACACAGGGGCTTGGAGCAACCTGCTCTAGTGGAAGGTGTCCCTGACTGTGGCAGGGGATAGGAATTGGAAGAGCTTGATGTTCGTTTCCAACCCAAACCAGTCTGGGATTCTACAATTCTATGGCTTTTGGAGTGATGATGTTTGTCTTCCCAAGTCCCTGTTATACATGAGGAAGAGCTGCTGTCCTCGAGATGGTTAAACACCTGCCTGCGATGAGAAGTGGTGGATTAACTCCTTGTTTGGCTTTTGCTTGCATGCACAGCCTTTTCTTTACTGATTAAAATGTCTTTACTTCAATCCATGAGTTTTCTCACTTTTACTCTTCCATTTCTCTTCCTCATCCCATTGGGGGAGGGAGTGAGCAAGTGGCTGTGTAGGGGTTAGTTGCTGCTTGGAGTTAAACCACAACACAGGCTGCTTTTGAATGACCTGTGACACTCCCAAAGGTCCCAATTAACATCTTGCCCTGAAAACACTCCCAGATGTCAAACCTGAAGAGCAAGATCGTATGTAGATCAAGGTAGCATCACATGGTTGAACAAGCACTTGCTTAACACTCCCTATGCACACATAGTGAGTAAGGGGGTCATGGAAAGCTCATGCCCTCTGTGAACTTTTGGATCAGTTTGCTAATTGTCATGACAAATTAGCATTCGGTGTGGTGCAACTGCACTGTCTCTGTAGTCAATGAAAGGAGATGGGCAACGTAAGAGGACAGTTTATTCAGCATGGTTCAGATATGGAAGATGACGTATTGAGGGAATGTGGACAACAATTTCTGGCTAGATGCCTAGAAGCAATGCATGTTCTTGGCTTCTGATTCATATGCCAGCTCAGGGATGGGGTGTAAAGTCTATATTTCATACTGTCCATGCTGCTGATAATATACCTGATGAGGGGAGCTTGAAGGGAAAAAGAAAAGATCTATTTTGAATAAATGAAGATATCCTATAGAACCATAGGGAGGTGCTTATATATAGCTGTGAACATGGCTTAGGGTTGGCATGTCTAACAGAAGCAGATAAACAGCAGAAAAGAAAATAACAGTTAAAGAATCCCTTATCTCAGGGCCAAATCAGCTTCAGTAGGAATTCCTGAGGATGAAACGTGTGTCTGATATATTCATAGACTCATAGAATCATAGAATGGTTTGGGTTGGAAAGGACCTTAAGAACATCTAGTTCCAATCCCCCTGCTATGGGCAGGGACGCCTCACACTATACAATGTCACCCAAGGCTCTGTCCAACCTGGCCTTGAACACTGCCAGGGAACTGTACCCTAGAGTCGCCCGTGCCAGAAGCCAGGAGGGTATTGCAAAGGAAAGAGGAACTATTACTTGCTTTATTTAATACTTCTTCAAACATTGTTTCTGACTGTAGCTGAGTAGGACACCATCTGTGTATATATGGTCTAATGTAGTCATTCTTCTATCATTACTTCTGTAAGGACAATTCTCTTTGCACAGAGATGACTGTTTAAAGTGCTCCTCCCCAGCTTGTGGAGGTTTAATTCAGTTCTGCTGTGGAAGCAGATGAAGCCATTCTAAGGGCAAGATGTTGCCCCAGCTCACACCTAGACAGCCTGCAGGGTTGTGCTGTATCCTTATGTCTTCTCTAACTCCTCTACACATAAGCTGCAAATATTCAGACTCCTCACCAATGCATAACTTAAACCCTCTTCTGTGTGACCCCTGACTCTTGCCTCAAGCCTTACAACTTGTATATCATTACTGAATTCCTCCCCCATCATTCCAGGGCCTCCTTTGGACTTTTCCATCAGCTTCACTGGAGGTGGAGTTCCCATCTTTTTCCAATATTCTTCTAACCCAGCGCTTTCATTCCTGGGGCCAGTCCATAACACATAATGTTCCTCTTCATGTTCCTGCCAGGTAGGTCTTTATTAGTTTTGGTCTCCGTGTTGGATTATTGTTTGGATCCTGCACAGTCCTGGACAATAACAGGATTCTGTGCATTCACTGGTGTTTCCGTCATCATTTCCAGGCCTAAAATTTCCCCAATTAAAATGGAGTAATAAGAAAAGAAAAAGAAGAAACACAAACCATCCAGTGCTACCCTCTCCTTGCAATAACCGTCTCATCAGTGAAATGATGCTCACCAAGTTTGGCTTCAGACGTTACAGCCCAAGCGCAATAGCTTGTGTCACTTTTGGCAGTCTTCTATTCCTGTTTCCTTCAACGCTGGTCAATATCTGCATAATGAAGTTTCTCTGATGCTGGAATGCAGCCATATCTTTGGAAATAAGCCCTGGTTCTGCTGGGAATGCCCCTGGGAATGAAAGAAATCATTGAGTTTCCTTAATTTGTGTAGGGATTTCCCTTTCAGTAGCTTGTTCGCCCTGGTAGAACAATGGCTACAGGAGACATTGTGCCCTGTTAGTTTCTTCTTTCTTTTTGTGCTTCAGAAGGTCGTATAAGCTGCAGCTCTGCTATACTGGAGGAAAATCTGATAATCACTGCAAAGCACAATAGAAGATGCAGCTGGATTTCTGCAGGGGAAGCAGCTGTGGGATCTGTTTTGAATAGGTAGGATTTGGGGAAATTCCTGAAGGCTGAGAATACGTGTGGCATTTCTAAAGTGAAACATACCTGGCAGATAGAGAGCTAACATCAATGTTTATTATAGTAATAACACCCATGGCCTCTGAGAGCTGAGTTCTGCACAGAAAGGAGACATTCAGGGGCTTGTAAGCCTGCTGGGATATGTTTTGGATGCTAGTTTGAATACAGCCTGGTTTGATACGGGTGAAAACCATCTCCTCACTGCCTGGAGTCAATAAGTAGATCTATACCCATCTTATAAATGCCATGGTTGCCCCCTGTGATCACTTTGTCAGCAGAGAGGTGGGTACTGAAGGAGCTGCTTCTTCCTCCAGGCTCACAGCAAGAGAAACCTTTTCTCTTCCATGTTATCTCTGAAGATGCGTCAAGCCTCTCTGCCTTTTGACTGAGGCATGCCACTTCCACCCTTGCAGAGGATCTGGTATCTCACCCTGGAAACCTGTCCTGTTTGCCCTACCTGACCTGGGACCTCCAAAGCAACTTCACACGTTGATGCCCAAAGATAAAATAATGGGGGCAGCTATCTCCTTTGAGGTGGCCCAGATACAAGGTTTGAGGAATCTTGTCCCAACACCTATAGAAATGGGGCAGCAGTGTCCTTGTACTCTCAGAGGTGAAGGAAAAGGCTGTCTTGGAGATGAGCTGTTGACTTTCACACTTCCAAAGGCTGGGTCTTGCAGGCCAACAACAAGGCCATTGTGTCGAGAGATGCAAATTCCTCAGGTCAAAACCAGGGTGGCTTTTTCAGTGGTGACCTTTCAGTCATTTGTTCATTAAGCAAACAGAGCCCAGAGTGTGTCTATGATTTTATACTAAGGTGTTGCCTGAGGCATCTACCTACCTACCTACCCACCCCTTCTTACAAAGTCAAGGCACTCATATTCCTGTAGATCACATCCAAGCTATTGAACAAATTTAGACCACGAGTGCTTTGGCAGAAGGTCCTTTTGCATATATAGCAACATAGCCATGCTCATGCTGCATGGGGACTTAGAGGTTTGCTCTAACATCTGCAGTAATGTCAAGATGCTCCTGGAATGTCAAACCCATGCATTCTGGATTAAAGTCAAGCTGGGTTTGCTTTCTCAAAGAGCAGTCCACATGTGCCACCCCTTTGTGGAGATGCAACCCATCATCTGTGAACAGCTGGATGTCGGGGCTCAAACACACAACCCAGCTGTGGCAGCCCATATGGCATTGCACATGTTGGCTGAGATGTAGTGACTATCCAAGTACATGTTCTCCATGCAAGGCAAGCAGAAGTTGGACACTTCTGCACAGTAAGCTGAGTTGATGTGAATGACCTCACATTTGGCTGCCATGGCTTAGCTTGGATTAGATAACCCTATTAAACAACTCTTTTGTGCTGGGGGGCTTCACCAGGGGTATTTGTGGAGATTTGTTGGGGGTTGAGTGTTGCCACATGTCTTAGCAAAGATCTCTCTAAGCCATAAGTTTCATCACATGAAAGTGAGCCGGGAAGTCAGTCAGATGAATGTACATCTCACAAACTATTTCCAATGTCTGCACTGGCAAAAGCCTTTCTTGCCTTCTAAGGGCACGGTTCCCCCAAAATCCACAATGATCTGCTCTGTAGTGCTAAAGCAAAGAGAGTTGTGCTCCCATCTTGAAGTCCAGTCCCACAGCCTGGTTTGTATCTCCGCACACAGCTCGGGGTTGCCAGCAGACTGCCTGGTCCATAGCACATGACATTTGGCCTTCAGCCTCCTCTGGGTCTTGTGTGATGCCCCATGGCCCTAGTTCATAGTAATTATTGGAGGAGGGAGGGAAAGGGGGGGGTCAGTTCAAAGTGTCTGAAATATTAAGTGGGCTGCACTGCAGCCTGCCAGAATAATGTTTTTACAGCAAGAAACTGAGGGTAGGTGTTATGAGCTCTGAGATGTGGCAAGAAGACTTGTGGGGGTGTTGGAAGGTGCAAAGCTTGCCGGGATAGTATTGAAGGAGTGAGCAGGGCAAAGGGAGCCAAAAGCGGTTCAGTCTCATCAGCAGCACCTACTCTACTAAACAAAGCTGGTTGGGGCCGATTTGCTGGCCCTGAGGCCAAGTGTCACAGCATGGCTTGTGTCCAAACACCTCAGCTCTCCTCTGCTTGAGAGCAGGGTTTGGGAGTGAGCTAATGGCAAAGCAGCGTGGACAACCGGTGCTCCAAGACCTGAGCTTGCGCCCTGGACTGCTCTTAGCAGTGAAGGAATCCCCTGAGATCCCAGGAATGATTTCAGGGGTATTTAAACCAGTTTCCCTATGACTTAGTAAGGACCTTCTTATGGGAGTGCTAAGGACCTCAGATTGTAATTTATAATACAGTCTGAAATTAGATGGTTGCCCATGAAACGCAACAGCAGCAGCACTGTCCACCTTCAAGTACAAGGTCACTCCAGATGAGAAAACCACTATGGGTCTTTCACATAGATAGCACCATTACTAAACAAGGCATAAACATAATTAAAAAGTATAATTTCATATGGAAGTAGCAGACTCAGTGCTTCCCAAACAGTGAGAAAACACTCACCTATCTACTACTACTAAAATGAAGTGTCCCCACTTTTTTGGAGGTAAGTGTCTATCTCTCATTATTGTCATAGCTGAATGATCCTCAAGCCGATGGGAAAGTAAAAACCTTATCTTGCAGATAGGGGAGGAAAAGGGGAATACAGATGAAATATCGTAAGAAAAGTCACACCAAAAATCTCAGCCTTTCACATGAACCACGTCCACATCAGTAACAGGGGTCACTTTGTTAAAGAAACTCATGTTTCATACCGTAAAACTCAACAGTTGAGTACATCATAACATACCAGTTCTATCTTCTCAGCATCTTCCTGCATATGTTATGCAAAAGTTGGCTAATACACCCCAAATGTCCCAGCTGGTTTATGACCAAATACACATTACTCTGGCTAGCAATCACTCAGAAAAAGGCTCGTTAGGCAGCTCTTTGCCATTAATTTCTTTTTGCTCAGACATTAAACAGCCTCGTCCACCTAGATCATAAAACATCTTCCTAACCCTTGCAGACTGTTAAAGTGTGCCTGCAGACATTTACTGTCACATCTGGAAAAGCCCGTGCTGTCGTAATGACTTCAATACAGATTTCATCACAAGACACGTGGAAATAAAACTGGATTCACCAAATCCCTTGCAAGCCGTTCCACACTAAGCACGTAAGAGCTGACTCCCTCTGCTTTGGGGTCTGCACAAGCGGGTGCCGTTCAGCTTGGTTTGCAGGTGAGCCTCCAGGACTAATGTTGGATCAAGCTGCCAGGATAGTTATGCAATTTTCCCTATTCCAGCAATCCTGCCCCTGCCTCTGGCTTTACACATTTTGGATTCCTGAATGCCCCTGGGACCTTAGTGCATGATTCCTTCTCTGCTTCTTGCTAGCATGATGAAGTCGTATTTCCTCCTCTTGAAAAGAAACCATTGTAGTAACCTCAGCTTGGCTATGACTTATTGAACAAGCAGTGTAGATCAAGGCACAAGTCCCAGTGTCTGTTGCAGTGCTAGTAAGGGACTGGGTGCTTTCTACTTAATCTATGCCTACTGCCATCCTGCTGTTTTCTAGTTGTCTTTACTCGCTGGTGTGATGTAAAGGCTGCAGTGAATTGCCCATGGTCTGATATAACCAATATATATCATTATATGGCTTAATGGGGGCTCCAGAACCTCACTACTGCACATCTTATGGGTTGCACTGATACTAGATGTGGCTGGAGAAGAGCAGACCCAGAAGAGCAGACCCAGAAGAACCCTTGGCAATGGTTGCGCTGCTCCCTCTGATGGGGCTCAGATTGGTTGGAAGACATCCATGCGCTTTGCAACATTGTCTTCAAATGATATGACATGGAAGCATCATATTATCATTGTAAATGTCTCAGTTCCCCTCCTGGGGTGCGAATCCTTTGCCTACAAAAAGGCTGTTTCCACACAGACAAGTGAGTACAACGTGAAATCCTGCAAAACATAGACAACATAAAAATGTTTCTTCCTAAAATAACCCTTCCAGTTTTACAAATCCAAGTATTGGAAATCTTGCTGAGAAAAAGCCTTTTCTCTTGGTGAACACAGACAGGTTTCTACTCCCAGGTTTGATTCCAAGCCAGGAAGGACAAAAGTCCTTTTCATGAAACTTTAAGAAACTGGGACAGAAATACGAAGTTTACAAATTCCTTTCAGTGTTCCTCCTTATTTTACCATCGTTACTGGAAACCCACTGGACCTGAAACCTTTCTGGCTTGAAAACCAATCAGGTGACATTTTAAAATACAGCCTTGAGAAGCAATCAGTGACCTCATTCCCTTCTTTTCCTTGATTGTTGCACTTTCTTTACTCCATGGTTCCCAACACTCTGCCTTCCAGCCCACCCTTAAACCTACTCACTACCTGCCTTTTCCTGCACACAAAGGACCCAGGCTTCCCACTGATTCCTACAACCAGGTCACAATTGACTGCATACGCTTAAAACAACCCCACACAAGCAGTGCTGGGAACTCCGCCTTGAGCCAGCCAACACTCCTGATTCTCTTTGCAGATCCTTTCCCACGGATGCAAAGCCATGATGAAGAGGGTGTCAGTGCCCCTGTACATGCTCTTTTGCACCTTCTTTGCAGGCCAGTGGGGCTGCAGGCCGTAAGCTGGGCCAAGAAGAGGTCTGTATCTCTTAACCTTCCTTCTCCTGGCAGGGAGCTTGGCCAGCTCTTGGAGAAGAGGGCATGTTTCTCCAGCCTGCTCTAGAATAGGGTACAACATCTGCTTGCCAAGGAGGAAGAAAGCCGCAGTACAAGGATCCCATCTGTTTTTCATCTTGACATGAAGCCAAAAAAACCAGTTGGCCTTTCATTTCTGTAGATGCTTGTGGAGTTCAGCTCCTCACCCTCCTGCCAGTGCACCAGGATGGAGGATGCTGGACACTGGTGAGGGTTGGTGGTACCATGAAGATCTTGTGGCCAGATTCACCAGCTCCTGCCTAGTTTCTCGAGGCAAGGAGGCCCTTGTTTTCCCTGCAGACCTCACCTTGTGATACCTGAACGTGACTCTATAGTCTCAGGGATAGTACTAAAACCTTCATCTGAGGTACAGATTTCTGTGGTCCAGGTGAACCCCATGTAATGGTCCTCTCTGGAGTCTGTTACTGAACACCCAATGCCTAAAGTTAGCTGAGCTGAAGAGACAGGGAAGCTACTCACTCTTGAAGCATTTTGGGATCAATCTCTGGTCCTCACTGTGTGCTCCTCTCTCTGAGCAGTATATAAAGGGGTCTTACGGAGGAGGACCAAGTATAATAGGGGTACAGAGGTTTTCTGCCAAATCTGAGCAATGCAGAAAAGAGCAGTTTGCTCCAGGTTAATTGTTCTGTTCTCCTGTCCCATTGGGAGGTATGGAAGGAGTTTTGTGACCTCTGTTACTACCTCCCAGGGTGATACATGCTGGTTTTGCTCCAGAAGAACATTTGGCTGGGCAGTCCTTCCAACTACATCTCATATACATGCAGACAAAGCACTGATTGTTGTTCCCAACCTGCTGCAGGGGCCTGGGGCTTGCCAGCACCTCCATCCATTTTGCCTGCCTGCAAATGGCTATGGAGAAAAAGCAGTAGCTCAGGAGAACCAGTAAAGGATCCTCCACTTCTTTTTCAGCCTACTTCCTCAGCTTCCCATTTATTAAGCAAGAAGGTAAATGACTACATCGAAACCTGACCTGATACCACCAGTGAGCATGATGTGGTCCATACCTTGTGGATATCTTTCTCCTGGCCCTTCATCAACTTGTGGCCCATAGCACTGTTTAAGCTCTGGCAACTAATAAAGGTATGACATCTCCTGGGAGGCGCTGGGACAAGAAAGATAAGCTCGATGTAACACAACCTGGCTACTGGCTATAGGAGGATATCCTACTTACATCTCTGTTATACATCCTTGAGGATTATGAGGGTGATAGCTACATGAAAATGAAAGGATGTCCTGGAATGACATCCAGGAGGGATTAAAAGTTTAGAAAGATTAAGAAATTTAAAAGGAGGGATTATTCTTTCAGTACAGGATCCTTTTGTTGTCGAAGGAGGACAAAGGGACAACAAATGAAGGCTTTGGGAGCCAGGTTCATGACAAACAAGGGAGTTAGCTCTTCTTTGAACTGCAGGACTGCTGGGATTTGAAAAGGTGACAGTTCTTACTCATGGCAGGCGGTTGGAACTAGATAATTTCAAGTTCCTTTCCAACCCAAACCATTCTATGATTCTATGATAGCAGCTCAAGGGGAGAATGTACAATTTCAGGAAAGGGAAACAAAAGGGTTATGAAATGCTTTATGTCTCCAAGGCTGTGTCTGTATTAAAGAACCAGGTAGACCTAGGGCAATGGCTCCAGCTCTGTTCTGTGATTATCCAGGCTGCTTAAATCTTAGCTTACACCACACCATGTCTGAAGCCCACACCAGCTTGTGAGTCCAGACAACATCCAGACATGGTCATGCTAGCAAAGAGCAAGGATCGTGGACGAAACTCAGCAGGGGTGAAGTCATCTCTTTGGGTGATAAAAGCCATCTGGTTCTCCTGTACCACTTGCCACGGGCAGCTAGTCAACAGGCTCCAACCTGGTTCATTTACTAGTCAAGCACAGTCAAAGATGCAGGTATCTTGGGGCTGTACACAGGCGCTTGAGTCCAAGAAAGAAGTGTGATTTCCAACACGTCTCTGTTTGGCAATGCAAGTTGGCGAGGCTGAGACGATCCCCTGTGAAGCACTTCAGCCTGCTGTGATGCTGTGACGCCAGTGGTCCTCTGGCCTTGCCCCATCTGCTAGCCAGGCTGTACCTCCACTAGACCTTTCTCCATTCCTCTAATCTAGGTGATTTAACAAACCAAGTAAGATGCAAGCTGAGATGGGTACCAGAAGGAGCAGGAACACGACGTCTCATTAGCACCTTGCATCTTCCATGAGCAGGAGGCCTTTTCTGGTCGAAACAATTTGTCTGATGGGGTTCCTGCAAGTGAGAATAATGTGGTCCATCTGGTAGCTCCAGAGCTGGGATTTAAGCCCAGCAGCTTGGACAAAGTCCAAACAGAAAGTTCAGCCATAGCTGGGACACCATATTTAAAGGATTATAAGTTTTCCATTCCCAAGCACACTCAAGAAATCCTGGTTATAATTGAGCACAAAGGAAAGCAGGAAAATTAATTGTTGTTTCATAGAGAAATTACTTTCTCTGACTTATTATGCCCATAGATCTAGCATGTTTCAAAGGATATTTAGCCGGAATAGACACAGGAGCTCCAAGAGTTTGGGATTATTATAACTGAATTAATTTACTTAGCTCTACAAGGAGTACAGTTGGTTTGGTTTTTTCATTCCAAGTAGAATCATAGAATCATAGAATAGTTAGGTTTGGAAAGGACCTTAAGATCATCTAGTTCCAAGTATCCCAAGTATAATTGATCATAGACACAGGAGCTCAGCTCCAAGAGTTTGGGATTATTATAACTGAATTAATTTACTTAGCTCTATAAGGAGTACAGTTGGTTTGTTTTTTTCATTCCAAGTAGAATCATACAATCATAGAATAGTTAGGGTTGGAAAGGACCTTAAGATCATCTAGTTCCAAGTATCCCAAGTATAATTGATCATTTAATAGACTGATGCTGAACTACCCTGGCAGTGTGATACCTTAAAAGGACTTCAAGGCTATTTTACACACAGATAAAGCATGTCCCTAATGCTATTTTCTTATCACTGTTTATAGAAGGAGTCTGGAATGAACTAGCTCGATGACAAAGCTAGCATATCTATACAGACAGATCATTGTCCACCTTGGATGTTCTTGAAACCTCAGCCCCTTGCCAGTTTGCTGGAACTAGCCACTGAGAGCAGAAGTGGAGGACAGACATATAGCCATTCATGAAGGCAGAAGAAGAATACCACAAAAGGCTTAAATCCTTAGCAAATCAGTGTCCTAACTGCAGTCCCTGCAGCTTACCAGAACTTGCCGTCTCTCCTACAGCTCTCAGCTCTGATAGACAACTCTGGCCAAATCAGCTTGGAGATTTAGGATATTCCCACTCTCAAGTGTTCATTGCTTTCCTAACCCTCTGTCAGGCCTAGCTAACCCCGTGAGAGCAGTAGATGTTCACTAGGTTCTCGGGTGCCCCTAGTTCGAGGTCTGTATATTGATGGCTACTATGTGAATTCACTTGCCCCAGGAACAGCTCCATCAGCCTTTCTGAGAAAATTAAATACATTTCAAAAACCACCTCAAATGCTTCTTCTTATTTTCCCTCCTGCTGCACTGTTCTTCCCATCTATCACCATGGTTGGTAGACATCTATTCCCACCTCCTTCCCTCCTGAGTATCCAACCTGTGGGCTGCATCCACCACAGCTCCAAATGCCTCTGGAGGCCACTTAGATCCCTGTAAAGCACCATGGGCTCCAGCAAGGCTTGCAAGCTGTCAATACCTCGTATGGGATATTCAGCACCTCAGCTTCAAGTGACTTGCCCATGATGTAAGAGGCAGCTTAGACCATTATCACCCAGCTCCTGCTCTGTTCTGCAACGACAAGCCCATCTTTCCTCTTGTTTAATCATGCAGACAACGTGGGAATACAAAGGATATGAATAAAAGACGGCATAAAGTACAACTGTATTTTTACAAAATGTTTTTGTAGCTAATATAATACACAGTCCAATGCACTTTACAAGGCAGGGCCTCTAAAACCTGCTACCACACACCAGAATTCATACGTTCAGCTGGTGTAAATCACTGCTGCTGATTGACACCAGCTGAGAACCAGGTCACAACTGCCTAATTAAATAGCTTCTCTTTGAGCAAAAAGCTATACTTTTAAAAGTGTAACTGTGAATTACGTTGTATAGCCCTTAAAAAGATAAAGAAAGTGAGAAAACAAGCATAAAACAGAAAGAGCAAGAGAGAGCAGAAGAAAGAAAAAGAAACAGAAGCAAAAGAAAGAGAAAGAAAAGGAGAAAGAAATAAACATAATCTTTATTTACTTTGAGAGCTCAATTCCTTTCATTGGGAAAGAATGGGAAAGTTTGGGAAGCCCAGCCTAAATCATTCACAATGATAACAGGGTGATACCAAGAGCAGTAAAACTAATTTATTGGCCTGAGTTTATCTGATTCCAGGGAAAGTGAGTACTGCTGAGTGCAGCTCTGACTGTGCTTGTGTCTGACAAGACACACAGTTGAGATGCAAAATTACATTAAGCAGATGTAGCCCATTAAGAAGCCGAGTCTGAAAATGTGCTTTATCCTGTCAAGGCAAATCCTAGTTGAAAACTTTGGGCCTTTAAAGAAAAACGACGCTGCAAGAAGATGTTCTATTTTGGGTTTTATTGCTTTAATCTTTTTTGTGTCAGTCCTAGTTACAGGGTGATGATAAATATAAACCCACCTCCGCTGGATTTCTAACATAACATAACTCCATTACCTACTTTCAGCTCACTGAAGAGTCCCTTAGCATGGAACACAGTAGACCCAGTCCTGGATTCAATTACAATCCAGAATTAGGTGAGGCCAGATCTCAGAGGGAAACCAGGTAAAACTCAAATCATATGTTCCTACCCAAAAGCAGGCTAAAAGGTAAAATAAGAGAGGGAACACAGGCAGCCCATCCTCAGAATCGTAGAATCATTAGGGTTGGAAAGGACCTTAAGATCATCCAGTTCCAACCCCCCTGCCATGGGCACAGACACCTCACACTAAACCATGCCGCCCAAGGCCCTGTCCAACCTGGCCTTGAACACCGCCAGCAGTGGAGCATTCACAACTTCCCTGGGCAACCCATTCCAGTGCCTCACCACCCTTACGGTAAAGAATTTCTTCCTTATATCCAATCTAAACTTCCCCTGTTTAAGTTTGAACCCGCTACCCCTTGTTCTCTCACTCCTGATGAAGAGTCCTTCCCCAGCATCCCTACAGGCCCCCTTCAGATACTGGAAGACTGCTCTGAGGTCTCCACGCAGTCTTCTCTTCTCCAGGCTAAATATACATATTATATATCTACACATCATAGATAAAGTGCTAGGTTAGCTCAGGTATAGGTGTCTCCATCACTGTCACCTGAAGCTGTATGAGATGATTCTCACCTCTTTGCATGAGGGCACCTGAAAAGATGTGGGATACAAAGCAGAAAGAAAACTTAGATGGGATTCGAGATCTGTGGAATTGCATTTGATTGTGCTAAAACAAAGTGAGAGTTTTATTTAATAACATATTTCATAAATTCCTTAACCCAATTCCTTTATATCAATTTTATTTATAAGAACTCTTCTATCTGGGGAAGAAGCTGTTCCTCGTGAGGATGGTGAGACCCTGGAACAGGTTGCCCAGAGATATGGTAAATGGAACTAGATGATCTTAAGGCCCTTTCCAGCCCTAACCATTCTATGATTCTATAAACCCACATCAGTTGTAAAGCTGGGAAGGAACAATTGGTCTGGACCAAAAAAGACAAAATATACAACACTATATTTGTCACTGAGGCATCAATTCACAATCAATATATTTGTTACTGTTGAATTTCAGTGCCTAAAAAGCTCTTGGGAGCATCTTCTCCCTGAGTGCTTATTTGTTTGCTTTGGAGTATTTCAGCTCATTCTCCATGATTCCTTTATTCTCCTGTATTCCACCCAGTACACCACTGAGAGAAGAGTTCAGAAGTACCAGCAGGATATCAGCAACAAGAAAGAAGGTCAATCTCATTAGACTGACCAACATCATTTTGAGCAGAAAAAGGATGATGTTGAAAGGATGATCAGTGTATTTCTATGCAGGAAGATCTCTCAGCTTATCTAGATCTCCTAAAGGTAAGCCAGGGCACTTCGGCTATTAAACTGACTACACAGAGCAATGGAAAACACTTTGCAAGGAGAAATCCTCTACCAGCAATTCACTGTTCATGTAAAAGACACTTACTGTAATGCATTCATATTGGTCTTTGAAGTTCCTTTGTTTATACTTCGTTATCTGGAATACTCCTGCTAATGGTTGGGAAAAGAAAGTTACTTTGTACCAGAGCAATTAACAATATGAGTCAAGTTCAGGGGCCTTGAGCCTGACATTTGATTGCAAGCACCATGGATAATGCACTTGAATGGTTTCGTCTTCTTTATTAACTCCACAAAAAGTAACTTTTCCTGGTTTCCATGGAATTATGTGCAAATCCCAAGATGAAAATGGTCCCTCTAATGGAGAGAAGAGGAAAAGTTAAATCTAACCAGCTATATTTTCATGTTTATAATGCTTGATTTCATCCATTGTGTTTCATTGTTTTATTTGGAAGTGTCTTTAAGCAATTTATGTAAAATAATAGATGACAGCTGCAATCATTTGGGGCATAGGAGTTATTTAGGATCATGCTCTGATGCTAATAGTCCAGCTATGTTTAACAACTAATTAGCTTGGTTTGTAACAAGACCAAACATCAAAACAGAAGGACCTATATGACAAGCATCAGGTTAAGGATAAATCTCAGCCAACTTCTGACATCTGCTCTATCATGTCTACATGAAAAGGGTCATGCTGATTCCCAATGGACACAATTCATCTTATCCCAACCCCCTCTTTGGAGGCACGCCAGGATTCAAGCATTCTAGAGCTATCTTCATTGACAGCACGGGGAGCTGAGGACAACACAACCTGTGCAGTGTCAGAGCAGGGGAATCCTTCCTGTGGGAATTCGTTCAACAACTTGGGACTTTTCATTAAGATCCTGTTTAACTCAGCATCCCTCTTGGTGATTTGGGGCTGTAAGGACCAGATCTCACCTGGCACAGAGAAGCTGTGGCTGCCCCATCCCTGGCAGTGTTCAAGGCCAGGCTGGACAGTGCTTGGAGAGACCTGCTCTAGTGCAAGGTGTCCCTACCCATGGAAGGTGTCCCTGCCCATGGCAGGGGGTTGGAACCGGATGAGCTTTAAGGTCCTTTCCAACCCAAACCAGTCTGGAATTCTATATGTGTCAGTGGCAATGATGAGGCAGGATTGGCCCAATGGCTTTGCAAAGCTCATTATTGAGTGTCACCCAGTTTACTGGTCATCAGTGGACCTGGAATAGCCCTTCAGATCAGTGCTGTAGAGGGAAAAAAGCATCCCTGAGTCCTTGCATCACTGGATGCAGGGGGGCAATTTAATTACTGAAGGTTAACGTTATTTGAAATGCCTTTGGGTGTCCCCTTGATGTTGCTCTTCCAGCCATGGTGGGCAGTGGACTCCTGTGGGACCAAAGTCACTCCAAAGTCCTGTGGAAAGCCTCAAATGGCACCAGATGCTTCACTACAGGCTGCTGAGAGGAGCCAAATGTCCAGTGGAAGAAGAGTTATTACAGGGGTCAGGGTGAGCTGGGGAGTTGTTGCTGCCTTAAATCAGCCAGTTCTTTGCGACTGTCAGCTTGACACTTTTATGTCGCACCGAGGGTTGCTCATCAAGCGTGGATACACAGCGAGTTCCTAAACATCACTTCCCGCTTTTCCAAACGCAAAGATACTTCCAGCTCGCCCTCCCTGCAGCTTGCACGCTGCCTGCAGCAAGGAAGGAAGCACCTGCAGAGGTGAGCACCGAGGTGGTATTTTAATCCATGCAAACCAGATGAGGGAAGCAGCCCTGGACAGAGCAGTTGAGAAAAGAAAACAGTTTTCCTGCCTCAGCCTGGCCCCGGTCAGCACGTGAAGCACTGGGTAAAATCAATTGCACATGGAGCAGGTAGAGGAGGGGGAAGTAGCTGCTGCAGGTGGTTGGGTGTTCAGTGCCTGTGTGCAGCAGGGAAAGTTCTGGACCCTCCTTTCCATGATAAACCTCCTGGACCTGGAGGGCATTTGGCTTGAGATATGCAAATCGGTGGGTTTCCTTTGGTGATGCAGTTGCTGGTATTAATGCCTTTTATAATGGCCCAAATTATAGCATCTTATCCTAAGTTTCAAGCTATTTTAGGATAGCCCTAATTAGAATCACAGAATCCCAGACTGGTTTGGGTTGGAAGGGACCTTAAAGCTCATCCAGCTCCAACCCTCTGCCACAGGCAAGGACACCTTCCACTGGAGCAGCTTGCTCCAAGCCCCTGTGGCCAACCTGGCCTTCAACACTGCCACGGATGGGGCAGCCACAGCTTCTCTGGGCACCCTGTGCCAGCACCTCAGCACCCTCATAGGGAACAGCTTCTGCCTAAGAGCTCATCTCAGTCTCCCCTCTGGCAGCTTAAAGCCATTCCCTTGGCCTGTCCCTCCATCCCTTGTCCAAAGCCCCTCTCCAGCTTTCCTGCAGCCCCTTTAGGCACTGGAGCTGCTCTAAGGTCTCCCCTTCAGGAGCCTTCTCTTCTCCAGGCTGCCCCAGCCCAGCTCTCTCAGCCTGGCTCCAGAGCAGAGCTGCTCCAGCCCTCGCAGCAGCTCCTTGGCCTCCTCTGGACTTGCTCCAAATTGCTTGAAATACAGGATGAGAAACAATGGGGTCAGAAGGAAACCCCACAGAATGATGGACTTCCTGAAAATCTCTCTTTTCTCTGCAATTCAGTATGAACTTCAAGAACACAGCAAATCCTCAAATATGTTGAAGTTGAGTTCTCACACATCCTTAGAGCTTCAAACATGGGGGTGTAAGTACCCAACTTTACCTGTTACTATTCTATAGTCCCACCTTTGGTCCAGCCTAGTTTCATCATCCATCACCCCCCAGCAATGCTACGAACCTGATCCCAGACTGAGTGAATGTGGGGCCCAGCATTAGAAAATCCCAAAGAAATCCGGGTCTCCATTTAAACAAGCCCATGTTTGTCAGCAGTTACCACTTAGACAGATCTGAGATATCGATAACTGGCATTTATAGGATTCAATTCTCTGTGGTTTTCAGTGCTTTGGCCCTCATCCAGAAAAACACTTACACACATGTTTAGCCTTAGCATATGAGCCATCCCAGCTCAAGTTGTCTCTCTGCTGTACTGGTGGATAGACACCCAAAGTAACTCAACCCATGCAAATTTGGGGGTCCCTGATGGCAGCACGAGAGCCCCAGCATTCTGGATCCGATGCCTTTCCCATAAGCTCTGCAGCCTTCAAAGCATGTTCCTTCACATTCCAGCTTCTCGGAGTTGTGCACTTGCATTATATCCTCTCTGCCTTTCTGTTTTCTTAAGAGAAATCTCGAGGCCATGTGGTTCTGGTGAATACCTTGAAAAATTCCATTTTACAGAGCAAAAAACCCCTTCCCCACGGCCCAGAAAAGCTCTTTAAAATAACTCATTTCATCTTTACAATACAGACTAAACCCAGTCCGCTTCTTCTGAACAACAAGCAAATAAAACCCATCCACAATGCATGCTATTGTTATTGGGTTTATTATTATAGTTGCTCTTACAATCAGAACACAAAGTTAATGCTGCTCCCCTGAACAGGGGTAACTTTTGCTCTAGATGAATAAACCATGGCTCTGCTGAGATATTTAATCAAACTCTGCCTGACTGATGAAACGGGTCCCCAGGGGAAAACAAAACGCAACACAACACGTTGTACATGTTAAAGTCATTAATCTCAGGTGGATTTTAAGTTTCCTGTTCCTTCCCCCCCTCTCCCAGATCTTGTTTTCTGCTCTGTCTCCCATGTGCCTAGGACAAAGTCGCATCTGTGGTTGCTTTGAGAAGCTCTTGGGTGCAAAGCCCCAGGAGATGGTGTCTGATGACCCTGCCTCATGCAGGGAAGGCAAATCCTTTGTGATGGGGTGAGGGTGTTAAGGACAAATCATCCCGGGGCGGAATTCTCCTCTTGCTCCGCATGTCCCCAAGTATCTCTAGATCTTCTTCCCACATCTTCCCTGAGCAGGTAAGCAACACAAGCCCAGCTCACTTGGAAGATGTTAATGGCTGTCTTCAGGGATCTGTTTTCTAGCAGGAAAAGGAATGGTCCTTCGTAGACTCTTTCATCACTTTCCTGACAAAGGCACTGTTAATTATATTGAGGCTTGGAGCAAGCTGCTCTAGTGGAAGGTGCCCCTGCTCATGGCAGGGGATTGGAACTGGGTGAGCTTTAAGGTCCCTTCCAACCCAAATCAGTCTGTGATACCACAATTCCGTTCTGTTCTGTTCTATTCTATTCTATTCTGATTTTGCCTCCTTTCCTCACCCTCCTTCCTCTGAGCAAGAGCTTTTGTAGCTGCTTATGAAACACTCATGGGCTGCTGCTTTAGTGTGATTAAGATACTTTCCATTTTGTGGACTAAAACATCCAATGGGAGTTTTCTATGATGAATATCATTTGCTTACCTTAGGGAGAAACCCAAATGATATCAAACTGGAAGGGGGTGAGGATTGGAAGAGGAAATCATCAAAACATATAAATCCAGCTGGATGCACACAAGGTCTAAATCCTCAGATATGGAAATAGAATTAAGTCCAAACTGGTTTATTAAATCATGGCTGTTTTTCCAAGTGAGTAAATGCTACAAAGCCACCGATATAATGCTTTTCGACATAGCTCGTCTTCTTCCCTCAGGGCTAATACTGCAATAGTTGGAAATAATAGTATTTATGGGAATGTATCAGCTGTGTTTTCCCAGTTAATGTGAATCAACAGAGCTGTGTAGCAGGACATGGACCTTGGCCAAATTATACCAGCTATTACGATCTGATAGGGCAACGTTATAAGAGAGGGAACTGCAGCATCACCTGAGACATTCACAAAAATTACAGCCATTTCATTCAGAAGCTGAAAGACCTCAGTGTTTGGGAGCAAAGCCTTGAAAACTGGTTGCTGAGGGGCTGGGGGAGTAAAGGAGAGTGGTACATGAAGGTCTTGCCCTGCTGTTAGGGATATATTTCCCTTGCAAAACTGGGTTGTGACAAATGCTCTCCCAAATACCTTTCAGACCACACAGAAAATAACTTGGCAGCTTCGGTCTGGAGTCCTGTTGCGCTGAGAATTGTAATTGAGAGCAAGGGCATGTCTCTTCTGGCCTCTCTGTGCTTTGCTGCTGATGCCAGGAGGCAAGTATCAGAGCCAGGTTGCAAGGAACAAGATGCACCATTAGACCTTCCAGAGTACGGTTCCGTGTTATCGTCTCTTTGTTATAGACTCTCTTTTTATGCCTAGTTTCTATTCAAAGGAAAAGAAAACAGAAAGCCCTTGCCTCCCTCTTATATAAAGCTATTTTCTGGGCAAAATAGAACATGCCAGAGCATCAGGAGGGAGATTACCTTAGTTTGCAGGCTGAAACAGGGCTGTGTAACAAGGGAGACTGCAGTTTATCATCAGACCTTGCCCTGTGCATTACTCCTCTCTTGGCAAAGCATATTGTCAATGCAGCGTGCAGCTGCTCCAAAGAAGAAAAGGGCTCTGAAACTTAGGATTTATGGGAAAAGGGGTGTAACAATGTTAGTTCACAGACCAACAGCCTAGGGCTGGGGACACACAGGGTCAGCTCAAAGAAGCAAAATTCATATGAAGCCTATGATCGGTTATCTAGAGGAGCAGGCAGTTTTTGAGCGCGGATGCCCCAAACTGCAAACCTCCAAACAGCACAGCATTTCAGTTCAACACAGAATCATAGAATGGGTTAGGTTGGAAAGGACCTTAAGGTCACCCAAATCCAACTCCCTGTCACGGGCAGGGACACCTTCTACAAGAGCAGCTTGCTCCAAGCCCTGTCCTTCCTGGACTTGAACACTGTCAGGGATGGGGCAGCCACAGCTTCTCTGAGCACCCTGTGCCAGCACCTCAGCACCCTCACAGTGAAGAACTTCCTCCTTATATCCAATCTGAACTGCCCCTGTTTCAGTTTGAATCTATCACCCCTTGTCCTATCACTACAGTCCCTCATGAAGAGTCCCTCCCCAGCATCCCTGTAGTCCCCTTCAGATACTGGGAGGCTGCTGTCTTCAGTAACAGACTTATGGGCAGAGGCAGATACAAAGAGTGAGGTACCACCGTGGCTTAAGGCCTGCTGAAGGGTCATGTCCCACCATATGGACCAGCAGATGCCTGGTAGGCTTCCACACATCTTCTCATGCTCTGCAAAGTTTCTTCTGACATGAGAAAACCAGCTGAGGAGCACAGCTCTAACATAGGAGGAGTGAAACACAGCTGAAAACAATGTGCATAGAGAGCATTTCTTCCACCTCACTGCTTTTTTCGCCAAGCAGAAAGACTCAGGCCATCAGCAAGGGAGCAGGAAAAGGAGTCATTACGGAATAGCATTGAAATGCTCAGATTTTTCTTCGCTCAGAACATCCCTGCCTTGCTGGCTCCATCAGCAACTGGAAATAAAAATTCCTTAAAAGAATGAAAGTGGACCGTTTCTTTACATCTCAAACGAAGCCAAGTCCTGGCTTTGGAGAGCAGTGGGATTTGTGCCACCAGCCTGTCTGCATGTCAGCCTAAAGACACCCACCGCTCATCACACCACACTGCAGAGACGTTTTAGTCCACCAGCTTTTATGGGGTGACAATAACACAAACCACTGACAAACTACCAAAGGCCTCTTTTCGCCTGCTCGTGGCTGGGGGAGGGAAGGAGGCGAGGAGACCAAACCCATTACAGCAAAGCAAAGTAGCTGAGGAGAGCAAAATATCTCTGATGTTGCTCTATAGCCAGCAATGCCTTTCTCCCCCATGTCTTAGGGCTGCTCAGATTGATGTCAGAGGCAGTTGCCTCCTAGAAAGCAGCTGGGTGAGGGGGAGAAAAGGGGATTTGGATGAAGACTGCAGTGTTATGGACATATTTCCCCATAGAAAAGAGCCACTGTTTCCCCTCATTTCTGTAGGAGTGATTTTCCGGCTGTGTACAGCACTTCCTTAGGGAATGGGGTTCCCAAAGCGATCTGAAGAACCTCAAAGGCTCCACTGCCTTCTACTCCTATAGCAGACACCCTTCTCCAACATCCCCTTTCCTAACAGGGACACAGAGCTGGCTGCCTACTGCAAGAGGAGAAGGGCAAGGAATGGAACCTAACCCAAGCTAAAACCTCCCCTGCACAGCAACTTCTCTTCACACACAGGAGCAAACCACCACGAGAGGTATTAGTCACGTTTGTTATCAAGCTCCTTTGGGGGCACTGAGATGTTTTACCGATGAGAATGATGGCTGCTACAAACCAAGAATGGTGACTCTTCCTTTCTCCAAGTGCTGTTTCCTTGTCTTGACTGTATCTTGGCTAATTCTGCTCCAAATGAAGAGGCTGGGGAGACAGGGAATAAAGGAACTTATCTATCCCACGCCAGCGAGTGCCTCGAGCCATGCTCTTCTCCTGTCCTTGGGAGGAAAACCAGGATTGCTTTCCAAGTAGGAGAGTGAAATATAATAATCTAACATTTTGCTGTTGCACCAGTAACTTCAGCATTTATTTCATACTATTGTTAATGCTTGTTTATAACATATCGATATATTTATGAAGGAAGTAGAGTAGACAAAAGCAGGAGATATAAATACTTCTGTATGTTCTCATATAAAATATGTACAGCCACAGATAGTGGTTCTCTGCTGTCTCAGGGCAGGGCCATGTGAAGGACTGACACGTTCCCGTTCCTTCCTGCTGGGAATAGCTGCTGCCCTGCTCCCTGCAGCCAGGACCAGACTTGCTCCGCTCTCTGCAGTTTCTTGGGGCTGGATCAATAGTTTGTATAGGAAAAAATTAGGCGGTGGCATATTTCCCTAAGGATTCGATAGCCCAGTGTGGCAGAACATCTGTGACTAAGGGCATCGTACCCAAAGGGCAAGAGAGAAAGAGAGCAGGAGCTGGGTTTTTTCCACTTTCCCACTGGATTTTACCTTCACTTTGATGTTTTATCCTAATGTCCCCCCTACTGTCTCATAGACCCACCAAAGTCCTATTCTGCCTCCGTGATCCCAGGGGATTTTTTGCACGGCTGAATTCAAAACCCCATCCAGCCTGGATAAACTAAGGATAGCTTTTCCTGCAGCAATGAATTCAAAGTCTCAGACCTGCGTAAAAGAAAGGTTAAAATGAATTGTTCGTTTCAGGGGATTGACCTGAAACCTTTCCACCTTTATCAGCCAGGTGGATGCTTCCCTGCTAAAAGTCTTTGGCAACAAAGGCAGTTATTGCTGAGAAGTTGTAGCATTACCCCTTTTGGGATAGTCCTAATGCAGACTGAGTACTTGTGCTGGAAGGTAGGTGTGAGCCTTAGTTGTTTTCAAACAAGAGTTGCTTTCTCCTTTTGTTTCTCAAAATACTAAGGCACTTGATGGCTGAACATCATTGGCGACCATAGGAAATATTCTTGAAGAAGATAAAATCCTGAATGAGTTTTTGTCTTCTCAGAGAGCATTTTATGGCGGGGGAAACATTTGTTTTGGGGTTTTAAGGGTCTTCTTTTTACTGGTGTGAATGCTTCTCGTTTGCTTCCTACCATCTTCCTTCAAGTCTGTGTCTTTACAAGATAAATGACGTCTAGTCGGGGAAATGATTTCTCTTCTCTGTAGAGTGCCGGGCTGCCACTGGCATCTCAGCTCCCGGGTGGAGACAGGAGGGATCTCACTTGCACACGTATCTCTCGACAGTCCTCTCGCACTTTTTACAGGTCACATAGCAGCACCAGTGGTACTTGCAATGGCATCGCTCCACCACTTTGTCCATGTAGGGGTTGTAGCCTCTGCCGCAGCACATCAAGTCACAGCTGTCACTCCCGTTGGAGGTCTTGTTGCATTGCCTGCAAGAAAGAATACGCAGTAAGCAAGTGCAAATCATAGAATGGTTTGTGTTGAAGGGACTTTAAATCTCCTCCAGTCCCAGCCTCCTGCCACAGTCAGGGGCACCTTCCACTAGAGCAGCTTGCTCCAAGCCCCTGTGTCCAACCTGGCCTTGAACACAGCCAGGGATGGAGCATTCACAACTCCCAGTGCCTCACCACCCTCACAGTAAAGAATTTCTTCCTTATATTGAACCTAAATCTACTCTGTTTGAGCTTGAACCCATCACCCTTCGTCCTATCACTCCACTCCTGATGAAGAGTCCCTCTCCAGCACCCCTATAGGCCCCCTTCAGATACTGGAAGGCTGCTCTGAGGTCTCCGTGCAGCTTCTCTTCTCCAGGCTCAACAGCCCTCATGTTCTCAGCCTGTCTTCATACAGGAGGTGCTCCAGCCCCTGATCATCCTCGTGGCCTCCTCTGGACTTGCTCCAACAGCTCCATATCCTTCTCATGCTGAGGACCCCAGAACTGCACACAGTGCTGCAAGTGGGGTCTCATGAGAGCAGAGTAAAGGGGCAGAATCACCTCCTTCAACCTGCTGCTCACAATTCTTTCCCTGCAGGGCTTTCGAAAGCACTGCCTCATGGTGGTGATGGGATCTGACAGCTCTGCAAGGCGCTGGGTGAAGCCAGAACGATTGCATCTCAGCTGCAGCAAGCACATGGCAGGGGTGAGCACCCAGCCAAGCAGCACTTGACACCTTCAAGGGAGGCAGGGAGAGCCCCAGGGCTCCACTCGCATCACCAGCTCTGACACCCAAACTAATATTAAACTCCTGTTCTGACTCTCAGTTCGGGCTCAGCAGCATTCAGGCAGCTGGTCAGGCAAGGCAGGATCCAGCTCGTGTTCAAGCAGACAAGCAAATCTATCGTGACACCTCCACCAAATCAAAACCCCATAGTCCCTGCAATCTGTATCCTCAGGCAGGCTCCAAAGCTGTTTGAAAGAAGCTAGAAGGAGATGATACCTTAAAAACCAAACACCGGTGTTTGTCCAACACTACCTAACCTGCAAAGGATGGAGGAGAAACCCTGCAGCCACCGACTATTTGCACAGGCTCCATGCCAATGATTCAGGGCTGGGAAAGCTCCCAAACGGGCTGTTACAGCCACTATCCAGCCCTGACACTATCAGGGAAATCACAACCGATACTGGCAGGGCTGGACTCTGCACTTTCTCTCCCCACAGTGTCTCCCAGCACGGTAGAGCAGCTGGGGAGCTGGCAGTATAACACCCCGAGTGCTGACCCAGGAGCAGGCAGCACAGCAGGAGCACAGTGTAGGATGACAAGTCGCCAAATATCACACGGACTTCCACTGCTTGTTTTGCTTTTAATTCCAGCCAGACTTGTTGGGAGAAGTCGGCCGTTGTGTTGGGTTCCCTCGCTTTGTTCGCTTGCAAGTGGCTGGGTTGAGGGTTTCAGACGTAACTTGTGGATTGGGGATTCTCTTTCACTGCTCCATTGGTCATGGATCCGCAGCCATTCCCAGAACTGATCCATTGATCGTGGATCCACAGTCACTCTCACAAAACAGCTATCTCTTTCTCTTAAAATATGCCAGGTTGGGTCATTTGGACCCAGCTTGGCATGTTTTGACCCAGCCTTATTCAGCTGGGTCATTTGGATCACACTTGACATGAAAGCCCATACCAATCCATATGACCCATTTTGGATGTAATGAAGCATGTCCTAGAGATGCTGTTTCTCTATGGGCTTTGAAAATAGCCCATGGTGGAAGTGTTCTTGTTTGGTCAGGTGCTTGGCTGGACAATAGCACTGTAGGGTAACATGAGGCTGTGAAATTTATGGAGTCTTGAAACTACTGTGAGAAAGGTGGGCTGGAGAGTGGAGGAATTGCTGACATAGAATCATAGAAGTGGTTTGGGTTGGAAAGGACCTTAAAGCTCACCCAGCTCCAATCCCCTGCCATGGGCAGGGGCACCTTCCACTAGAGCAGCTTGCTCCAAGCCCCATTCAACCTGGCCTTGACCACTTCTAAAGATGGAGAAATCTTGTTCTGCATGCCTATTTGACCAGAAACACTCTAAGGCTGGTTCTGGGGCAGAAAAAGAGAGGAGCATGAGCTGAGCACTCCGCTAATAGATGAAAACAAATCCATGAGATTTATAGGAATTCCTCATGAGGTAATGCTTTAGGAGAAGTTACGGGATTAATGAGGTGTTGAGATTTTGTTCTTGTTCTTCCTTTCTTTTCTTCTGACTCAAGCGGGCCTCCTGTTTGTTATTCCTGACTCGCATTCCTCTCCAGGTTCAGTGTTTAAGGGCCCTCTCCTTTTTGCTCCCCCTCTTTTAGGAGTTGTGTAAATATTTACAAACCTTTGAAAGCCTCTGCCGAAGCCGAGGTCTGCAGCCACACTGAACGTGTTTGCCTAACGCTGAACCAAAGGCGTTGTTTCTGCCCCTGCGAGCCAGGGCCCCTCCGCCAGGAAACCTCCAAATGACTCCTCATAAATGTATTAGTAAATGCATTAAATATTCAGAGCAAAGGTTCAAATATAGGTGTGTTGACATTAGGAGAGGGGAGGGTATTTGACAACCTTACCCAGCTTTACCGGCGGATGGAAAGGTGGTTGCCCAGCTGTTCACCTAAGGAGGGTGGGGAGTCTGCAGAGGTGTGGTGATGGATGTGCAGTGCATCCGTGCCACCTCCTGCTGACAGTTCTTTAAAGTGGCCAAAAAAAGGGATACGGGTCCATTCTGACTCCAGTTCACCACTGAGGACATTCATTCCTCAAATGTACAAAGCAGCCAACAGTCAAACTTACCCTATTCAAAGAGCAAAACTCTTCTACCTGCTCTGTTGGGATCTGGGAATCTCCCCTTCCTTGCACCCACTCCTGTAGTTTGTAGAAAATGAGTGGAGCTACTATGAGATATTCCTTTCCATAGATGTCCCCATCCTACCCAGCCTGAAATAAAAAGGAAAAAAACCCAAATCTCATTTAAAAATCCACAGTCTTCCCTCAGTTCTGGATAAAAGAACTGGGACATTCTGGATGGATGGGTTGAATAGCCAAAACAGAGCTTTTGACCCCATCCTGAAGCTAAATGGGCTTCTGGAAGACTTTCCCTACAAGGCCGCTAACCAGAGATTGTGTTTTCTGTTTTAAAGTACAGGCCCGGATGAATTAACTTTATTTTTTCTTTAAACAAGCTGAAACGGAGTTACTTTCTCAGCTGTATCTATAAGTACAAAAAAAGCAAGTGGGAGAAGACAAAGGAGCCCAAAGACCAGAGTTTACCCACGGAAGCTGCCCTCGCGCATCTGCTTTCAGAGCCCGCGGCTGCGATCTCACCAAGCTCCCCGCTGATGGGTTAAGTTCAACCTCATTTGTTTTGGGCTTGGTCCAGCACGATTCCAGCAACTCAGAGAAATGCCCTCCTCCCGAGCCTCAGAGAGAAAACACGAAGGCAGGCGATTGCATCTTAACACAACACCGTAACCTCTAGAAGCACTTGGAAGACCGGTGAAAAATGATGCTTCAGGCGTAATCCCAGCCAAGGTGCTGGCTCAGGAACAGGCTTTCACATTGTCACTGTGCGTTTTCCTTCTTTATGAAAGAAGGGAGGAGGTCAGCCCTGCTGACTGGACAAATCCTACTCAATACGCCTGTCCAAAATCAACCCTTTCCAGCCCTCATTTGGAGAAACATCATAGAGCATCATCATCGGGTGGCTCCTCAGCAGAGGTGGTAAAGGACATCACAGCACTTCTAAGAGTATTTCTCCAGATGGAGGAGCCAATCCACCTCATAGTCACCTCCTGGGGTATTTTCATTTTAAAAGCTATGGGGAGATCATAGAATCACAGAATGGTTTCGGTTGGGAGGGACCTTAAAGCTCATCCAGTTCCAACCTCCTACAACAGGCAGGGACACCGTCAACTAGAGCAGGTTGCTCCAAGCCCCATCCAACCTGGCCAGAAATACTGCCAGGGATGGGGCAGCGACTCTTAGTTTTGCTGTGGATGTCAGTTCATTTCTGTCCCACCAGCAGATATAAGGATAGATTTTTCGGTTGCCCATCTGGCATCTGAGAGCCACACTGAGACCAAGCCTGTAATGTTTCACCCAAAGTAATGGGCCAGGTGTCCACTGGGACCTCATCCCACCAGTCCTATTGCTAAGTGGAAGCTGCTTATATGTATATATATGCATACGTATATATAAAACTCATTCTGGGTCACAACAACTGCCTGCCTGGCCCAATACAGCTCCCAGTGGCTGTGAGAGATGTTTTTCAGGGAGGAAAACACAAATCCAGCCACTTCCTGTAATCCTTTTCCTTATACATCACCAGCATCTGGGCTGGTATGTTAAGGATGATAGGAGGTATATTCCTGCCTAGACATCTCAGTATCCTCTTGTGGACATCTTAGCCGTGGGCATGTTTCACTCCTTTCTGACCTCAGGGAAACCATCTGCCTCCATGAACTCCAACAGCCACAAGTCCCGAAGGACAGTACTGCTGTGTAAAGAAGTAATTCACTTTCTGTCTTTTAAATCAAATTCCTATTCATTCCTTTGGTGCTCCTTGCTCTGGTAATGCCGAGTCTTACAGCAGTATATAAAAGAAAGAAAGAGAAAAATAACTCAAATTCCCCTGGAGACGTGTAGCACAATGGACATTGCTAAAAATACATCAAAGTGCAGCTTCACAGAAGATTTTGAGGGCAGAATCTTAACTACTTTTAAATTGCTTTCTCATCCACAAGGAATGACTAGAGACTGATGCTGAACAACTGTACCAAAGAGAGTTATCAATAGTGCATGTCAGTGAGGAGATGTCGAGGGAGATCCTGGAACCAGCCTGTATTTTCATTAATGAGGAGTAGAGAGTGAGCTCAAAAACTTGTGGATAAGGCTGGGGCAAAAGGAGCTGAGAGCATTTTGCGAGCGTGGATTAAAATGCAAAGTAAGCAGCACAGTTTGGGAAAGATACAGATAAATGTGGGAGTGTTCCCAGGAGAACCAGAGGAGCAGTTGAGAAAGAGGAAAAGGACAAAGGAACTGATTCGGAGAAGTCTGTAAGATGCATCTTCCATCTATTGCAAAAAGGAGAGAGAATAAATGCTCTTTATATGCTGAGGAAAGAAGACAAGAAAGGAGTTTGATTTCAGATTATGATTAGTTTGAATTCAGATTAAGAAAAGCAT
Organism: Ara ararauna; assembly: GCA_028858755.1. Lineage (NCBI taxonomy): Eukaryota > Metazoa > Chordata > Aves > Psittaciformes > Psittacidae > Ara > Ara ararauna. The sequence goes on along the minus strand of CM054378.1, from coordinate 131,362,841 downwards.
AACTCTGAGGATAATAAAACCCTAAACCAGGTTGTTTAGGGGAACTTTAAAACCAGCGTACACAAATAGCTTCAGTAACTAGATAATCTCAGTTCGGTCTTGCTCCTATATAAGATCAGGCTTTGGAGAAAGTCAATCCTAACCATGATATTCCTTAACTCTAACACAGGTTTGATGCAGAGGGATTAAATACATTTAGGAGAGCTGGCTGCAACATTTTATTCCCTAATTCACTGCCCACTGAAATTTTACTGTGTGAAATTACTCTTTCCACCGCTAAATTTATGATTCACAAATCTGTTCAGGAAACTTTATGGTCAAATCCAGGTCTTTCCAAGTGGGAAGGATTCAGACTTCCCTAGGGATTAACTAGAAAAAGCCCCCAAAAACACAGCTGGCCCAAATACTGAAATGGGCACTGGCTATGAGCACATTGCCCTGGGAAAGCAGAAATAGCACTGCAGGTGGGAGGAACAGAAAGCTGCCTATTTCTGTCTTCCCTCCAGTTTAAATTCCTAGGACATTCACAGTTATTTGTTATTTGTTATTCATCATTTGTTGGATCCCATGAAAAATAGGTGGCACACATGGAAACAGCTCCCGGAATTACTAAATCATCACACATATTATGAGCTATTCAAAGGCAAAGTTCATCGTATCACTTCTTGTGCCTGTACTGAGGGACAGAAACTGAAAGAGGCTGTAACAAAAACCAAGCACCAGATGCTGTTGTCTACCCATAACCACCACTCTGTCACCTAAATATGAGTCCTTCTGCTAAGAAATTCCATTACCCACGCAACGCAAAGCATATCTTTGAGGTGGGAGTGAACAAGTGGTAGCAAGGGCTGCCACTGAACACTGAAAAACACTGTTCTCTGCAGCATTTGACCAGCCCCACTGTTGGGACCACCAACATGTCAGAGAGGTCACAAACATCCACTAAGTCTTTGCAGTCATCATCAAGCACCAGTTGCATGCTCATGTGTGTTCCTATACAAGAAAATGTAGCAGCCTAAGACAGCTTGGGAGGCACTTAAGACTAATAATGCTGCAGAAAAAATGAATACATAAGCAAGGAGCAACCACCAAAGAATAGCCACATCCATTGCCAGAGTGAATCACCTAAGGAGTGCTGGCTAACCAACCCAGATTTGCTGCAGCACAATGTTGCAGCCCCATTTCTGCCATGTAAGAGAGCTCCTTCCCATCTTCAGCGGGGAGGAAATGGCATTCACTTGGCTCCAAGACTGCTCTGGGAAAGATTAGTAGTAAGCAGCTTGGTTATCTCTGCAAGGCTTTGGCATGCATGGCAGAATTTCCCTTGCCTTGTATCCCTTAAGGGACCTTGAACAGCCTTTGAGACGTGATGCATTGCATCCAACTGATAAAGAAAGTTAATACTTTTGCTTCTTTTTTCACACAAGGCATCTGAAGTTTATAATCAGCTATTATTTAGGGCAATAAATTATTATTTATCATTTACTCAAGGCCAGGCAGGAGAAACTGAATTACCTTGTCAAAAGATGAGCTCTATGGAGCTTTTATCCAAGAAAGCTCTGAAATGGGAACATCTACATGCTTTCCCAGTGGCTAATTTGTTGTATGGAAATCTGTACAATCCACTTGCTGCTCTACAGATCAGCTCCTTCAGGTTTTAATCCAGACCATTCTTTCTTTGGTCGTGAAACAGGGGTTGGTGGCACACACGCACATGGAGTTTGGCTGGAGTCAATGAGGGCTGTGGTTGCAACAAATCTGTTTGCAGGAGCCTTGAACACCGGTTGCAAAACTCAGCTCCTTAATCAGATTTTGAGCACTTCAAAGAGGCTTCAAACCTCAGCTTTGGGTCCAGCTCCCTGACTTTGGGATCTGGATGCACCCCAAGCGCTTGGAGGAACGCAGGTTTCCAAACCATCTCTAATTTCTACTGACTAAGAAAGGGAAAGGTATCTCAGAAAAGATTTCAGGCTTGCTCCAAAGAAGGCTTTGAAATCCTTTCAGCAAAGAGCTCTGAAAGGCTTTTGAGCAAACGAGTGAATCTTTTCCGAGTGGATTTTCACGCAGTTCCACTACAAGGTAACTCAATTCCCTTTTCTGCCTGAAGAACACATGAGTCCGTATAATGCAAGGGATAATTACAGAGATGGAAGCCACCAATTAGATTATCCCTTCGACCCTCCTGCCAGTGCAAGATTGTTCCCTACAGTATACACTGAAACACAGTATGTCCGAGGTGTTGCAACTGAGCCATCAATCGCTGTCTTCCCTCCAGCGTGCTTTGAGCAAGCACCAGACCTGGGGGAAAGGGTGGAGGGAAAGGACTTTTTCTCTATATGATGCAAAACTATCCATTTTTGAGGACAAGAAACAGGAAACCTGGAGAGGGGCTTTGGACAAGGGCCTGTAGGGGCAGGCCAAGGGGAATGGCTTTAACCTGCCAGAGGAGAGATTGAGATGAGCTCTGAGGCAGAAGCTCTTCCCTGGGAGGGTGCTGAGGCGCTGGCACAGGGTGCCCAGAGAAGCTGTGGCTGCCCCATCCCTGGCAGTGTTGAAGGCCAGGTTGGACCCAGGGGCTTGGAGCAAGCTGCTCTAGTGGAAGGTGTCTCTGCCCATGACAGGGGGATGGAACTAGATGAGCTTTAAGGTCCCTTCCAACCCAAACAACTACATGATGACCCAGGTTGTAAACAGTGTCTCCTCCTCTCTGCACCCCTCCAACTTCTGTTGAAGGCAGAAAGAGGAGCTGAAAAGATGCTGGAGATGCCCAAACCAAAGTCTCTTGGACCGTCGTGATCAGGATGTACACTGTAACACCCTGTGAGCTGAGCCCTGCACTCACGCTCATGGCCAGAAAAAGGCCCAAGAGGGAATAAGCAGGTGGTGGAAGAACAGAGAAAAGGAACTGAGGGACCACTACTAAAAATCCCTTTTTGATTGCATTTGCCATAAAGGACCTTAACAATTAGCCTAGTAAGAAGCAGCAGGATCTCCCCCCAGAAGAAATTAATGTGCACAAGGGTAAAGTGTTAAAACGCCTCTGGGACTTCACTTATAACATAAAAACCTGCTTAGGTTATTTCCATGCAAGTGTTTTACTTAGCAGAGTAAGCACAAACAGCATTTTCCCCTGCCCTCTCTAACAGCATTCCTTTTGTGTTCCTTCTTCCTCATCCCTGTCATTAGGCGCTATCTGCAGCCCCACGGCCGGCTGGAACAGAGCCACTGCGTTTAAAATACATTTAGATATCATCTTCATGAGGGAATAATTGTGAAGGGAAAAAGGCATCCATGGGAGGAGAAGGTTAGGGAATCATAGAATGGCTTGGGTTGGAAGGGCCCTTGAAGCTCATCTGGTTCCAGCCCCCCCTGCAATGAGCAGGGATACCTTCTACTAGACCATATTGCTCAGAACCACATCCAGCCAGATCCCCTCCTTCTCCCTGCTCCCCTCAGACAGCACGGATCGATCCACAAACACATTGTGTGCATTTTACACTTATTTCCTCTGCTATTTCAATGCAGAAAGGGGGATGCTATGGCTTGTGTTACTCATGCCAGTTCGGAGACACCAGTCATCTTCTCAAGAGCCTGCAGATAGACTGTGATGAAAATGAGCATAACTACACATGACCTTAAAACTTGGCCTGAGAGATGCTTGCAGCTCAGCACGGGACTATCTCGCCCTCCTCCCCTCCCACAGCCATCATCATCTTGAACATCAGGAGCATTTCTTGACAGGTTCCTTTTGAAAGTCATCCCCTCCTGCCTTAATACCTCAGGCCTCTAAATCCTCACTCAATCTCACTTACTTTGGAGCCTCGCCTGGCAGGCTCACAATCACTGCTGTCGCCCAGTTCAGGATAAACGGATGCCTGCAATACACATTTTCCTATCCTCAGAAGGGAAAAGAAAACAACATATCAGTCAAGAACTTCACATAGTTTTCATCCTTAGCTGGGATAAAGAGGCAAATATCTGCGGTAAAATGAAATTAGATGAAGAAGAAGTCATGCCTGTCCCTTGAAAGGATTTCAGCTCCTGGAAATGTTTAGCTTGGCGAATCTGGAATGGATTCGGTTTGGTTTTGACACAGTCTGTTCATTTCACACAATTCCTATAAAATTAATTTCCAAATGACCTCCCCGGTTCTTTTCATTGCAAAGCACACAACAAAGAGGCCTTTTTCAAGACACACATTTGTCAAAATCCATACAAATCTACAAAAACACAGCTTCCACTCAAATTACGTTTTCCCTCAGAAACCCTGGGTTGAACACACATATTTTCCCTACAGTCCTCAGTGACTCATAAACATCTTCACTTGCTAATCACTGCTCCACCACTGGGCTGGCAATGAGCATCAGCCTGGTGTTCCAGCCACAAAGCTGCCAGACAAGTGCTGTTGTAGAGCAGTCAAGCCATTGGTTTGGAAGTATACAAAGCTAAAACCAGCCCAGAACATCAGACAACAAGAAGGGAACACTTGTCTCACTCAACTGTCTTCATCTCCTGATCAGTTCCAGCAGTTAAATGGTGTTATATTGTCTATAGAGTTGCAGTTCCAGATTGAAAGGCCATTGCCAAAACGATAGCTTATAAAGCCCCCCCCCCCTAAATACTTTGTATGAATCAAAGATACCCAAAGAGTACCTTTTTTGCACTTGGGTCATTTACTTCATTTTCAGTACAGCAAAACCTTCCATCCACTGAATCAAAGCAGTCCAATTATCACTATATCCAACGAGAGTTACAATGAAAACACCTCACAAAAGGGCAGGCACATGCTCCTTGCAACTGGGCTTGTCCAAGTTTCCACCATAAAGTAACAATAAGGGCAAAGATGAATTATGAGAACTACGTAAAGAAAGCCTAGCCAGCAGATAGCAACTAATGAGACATCTTGAAAACCGCAGCTATTTGGCTGTCGAAGGGTCTGCTGCCCACCTATTGATGCTCAGATTGCTGAAACATGGAAATAGTTCGTCTTGGATGGAGTTAAACAGATAAGCATGTCTGCTGCCTGTGAAAGGGGACAGGACCATACCCAGTGGAGGCTGGGTAGGATGACCTTGAATCACTCATATTAATGAGATGAAGAAATAACTCTGCAGAGACATAAGAAACATGAACACACCTGGATTTTTTAAATGCAGTGAAAAAAAACCCTAAAAAAATAACCTTTGTAGCTATCAGGGCTTTTTTAATGCTGCCTAAGAGCGCTGGCCATAATGGAGTCAACACTTGCCTACTTAGAGGAGCCTTACAGTAGAGTAACAAGTCATCACCTCAGCAGTGACTGCAGGAAATGACTTGGAGAGTATCAACAGCATAAAGCATCTGCTTGATCTTTCTAAGCTGCTGTGGAGGTGTGGGAGATTTCAGAAGGTATCTTGTGCCTGCCTGTATAATGCAAGGGGTTGCAGGCCTTTTTATGACCACAGCCATCACTTAAGCATCTATAGACCATATCATGTGTTAGAGTTACCCTTGACCTGCACACAAATGGATATTTGCCTCTCATTCATACATGTTCCCCTCTTCCCCTTCCCTCTTTGGGGCTCAGAGCACAGTCAGCACCCATTGCAGAAACCCTCACCTGTCCTGGGTCCCGTGTGACCCCACTTTTTCATTCTTCATGCAGAAATCAGGTGAGCTCTGCAGGTAAATCAGCTCTGTCTCTTTAACTGGCCTGATATCAATGTCCTTTGGCACGAGGTATTTGCGTGTGCCCATGGGCCGGTGAACGACCTTGGTGGCTGATAAATACTTGTTTTTGAGGTCCAGTGCAATGTCTCGTAGCTCTTGAAGGCCTTTCCAACAGGTCTTGATAGAGCATGACCCAGAAACTCCATGGCACTTACATTTCATTTCAAGAGAGGCTTTCAAGACCTGCAAAAAGGAATGCAGGAGTTAGGAAATGCCCTTCTCTTACCTCCAAACATCTCACAAGCTTGCTAAAGGAAGCACTTTCTTAGTAGGGTGTGCTATAGAAAAGGAGCTGCTGCTCTGATTTCTGCACAGTCACTCTAGAGTAGCTCCTGTGCAAAGGCAATGAGGTATCAAACAACTCCTTGGTGATCACTTAGAAGCGTAGGATCATTGAATAGGTAGGGTTAGCCCAATACTGCTTTCACCAAGGTACTTTTGCAGAGAGCTGACAGAAAAGCATTTTGAATTTTGATCATGTATCTACAAAAGATCTGCATTTCCCCCCCTCCAAATTCCTAAGGAGCTGGAAATCAAAGCAATCCATTAAATAGACCATTTACATCCATTTCTGCCAGCTGCAGCTCTTTGGGCAAAAGATGTCAAGGCTCTGATGAATTCAGGGCATTCTCACCCTGCCTTTCTCCTGGCTATGATGCCAGAAGAGCCTTTTACTTTGGTTCTGCGCTTGTTCAATTTCAGTGGGACACTGCTAAGAAGGGCTGAATCCAGCAGCCATGGCAACCCTATGTCCCAAATGAAGATTTTCCCATTGAAATTAAAACAAAAGATGAAGACATTATGAAAAATAAATCAGATAGAGTGGGAATGGCAGACTAAAACACCCAGAGGAGGCAGGTTTGGCATGGTTGTGCTCTGCAAAGGTGAGTTCAGCCTGCAGCTACCCAGGAAGCTGCCAATGAGCTAAACATGCTCCAAGGTTTACCCTCTCCAGTGCCCTGGAAAGGTCCAAGCTGTGTGGTAGGACCAGCCTTGGGAACCACACTGCATCCCCAGAGATGGGTGCAGGGCTCAGCTTTACAGCCCCCTACCCACTTCTCCACTGTGTGGAGGGCTGAGATAGGGATTTACACCCCAGTGCACACCAAGCACTGCACATGGTAAGAATTATCCCTCCGCTGGATGCAAGCTGTTACAAGCGGCTTCTGCCAGATATGGGAATAATCACTAGCAAAGCAGTTTGGAAAGGAAGACTCATCCCTCCTGGCTGCAGGGGATGGCTGGGAGGGAGGCAGCTGCTGCTGGATGCATCTGGCAGATGATAATCCCTCACGCTTACACAGCACTTTGCCTATGCAACGCCCTTGGCAGAGCACGACAGGACCCATCCCCACCACACCTCCTGGGGTATAAGCAAGCCAGAGCCATCCTTGGCTGTGGAGAGGGTGGCAACGAAACATCCCACCCATGGTTATACATTATGGAGCTGATAACAGCATTCAGGACCTCCTGAGTCCCAGTGTGGGTTATAGCACCACAGTCTTCAGCAGGCCAAAGGAGTTCAGAGCAATGTGGGAGAAGCCTGCTCCTTTGCTAGCTGATAGAGACACTGAACCTCACAGAGCGACCGACCACTACGGATGATTGTACAATTACAATAACTCTCGTGGATTTGTTACCTGTCTCCCTACTTCACTGTTGTGCAGATGCATCAGTTTATTGGCTTGTGATCCTGATTTTTTCATCTTCATGGGAGCATCTGAAAATTTGGACCCCATGATAAGACCATAGTTGAGGTTGTCTGCACATCCTCCCCATCGATACCCAGGTCCAGGTGTCTCACCTGGGATGGGACCACAGGAACAGCCAGGGAGGTCCCCGGTGGTGCAGGCTCTGGCAATGGTGTGGCTGATGGCAGCAGCAGAAAGGGCATACACAAATGCTGACTCCCTTGTGCCTGGAAGAGACAAGAACAAGCTCAGCCTCCTGGGACAGCTTTAAGTCCCTAGAAAAGAGACTCACACAATCTGTGCCCACAAAGCAGCAAACACACCAAGTCGCTGCAGCTGAGACCTCCCATGGCATCACTAGGTTGAAGTATCACCTAAGTGAGCTCTTCAACATCAGGCAACATCCCAACAGGACAAGGAGGCACATATAACTTGTCCATCATGGTGCGATCTACTTTTGGAGCACCTCTATGGACTCTTCTGCCTCCTTTTGCCACTGAGATGGATGCCGCTTCCCATCAGGTCATAAAGAAAGCGTGAAGCTAGCATGGCAGGCCACAAAGCTGCAGCATGAGCATGCAAGGATGCTCTGACCCATGAGATCTGACTGTGCAGTCTTCTGCTTGACAAGCCTGCATGCTCCGAGCAGCAGCTCCATGGCTGCGAGCAAGGGCACCATGACTCCTAGTGAGAAGAGCAGACCAGGTCGGTGGCATGCTCTGCGGAAGATTTTGGACTGGAGACCACCTGGGCATGACTGGCCCCATAACAATGAGTATGGTCTCAGAGAACAGGACAACTAGGCTATGTAGTTCCTCAACATCCTCTTGGTAGCAACCCCAGCACACACACACACATGCACTGACTGACTCTACTCACTCATGTCCCTGCCTGACAGCAGTGCTGTTTACCTCTCTCTAAGTCCAGCAGGTAGTTTGGAGCCAGCTCAATGGAAGAGCAGTTCCACCTCATGTCTGAGAAGGTTTTACGGCAGGTCTTTATCACTTCCCGTGCTGCCTGAATGATGGTCTGCATTAGCTCCAGGTTGCTGCGGCACAGTTGTACCTGGGAAACCACCAAGCCTTCGAGCTGCTTGCAGTGCTGGGTTTGATTCAGGGCCAGAGCTGAAGGAGTCTTGGACAGAGCTCTGAGGAGACAAACACATGCAAAAAGGCATTAAAACCTGCAAAAAATCCCAGTTAATCTTCAGGTCAATGTGAATTTCTCCATCACCTCCAGTCTAGTGAACGCTTCTCCATCACCTCCAGTCTAGTGAACTACAAATGAAGTTCATCTGACTTTATTTTAGCTACCTGTAAATAGGTGTTTAGTTTAAGCTGGTGAGAAAGGCAACTACGAAGAGTGATTTATCTCATCTAAAGTAGGTGTTTCAGGTAGGTGGGAAGAAACACCCTCTAGAAGTGCACATTTCTCTCCGTCATCTCAGAGAGCCTGGACAAAGCTCCTGGGGCGCATGCCAAGTTGATTGAACGCATAAATCCTTCTGGGAAGGGTTTTTGCTGAAGAATGAAGAGGACAGACCCCCCAACAGAGTGAAAAATGACCCGTCATTCCCATGATAACAGAAAGCTGGATCTTCCAAGACTGTGGCATTCAGATGGGGGAGGGAAAGTGAAGTTGGTGTTATCAGTGTTTTGCATTCAGCATCTGTCTCACTCACTCTCTAAGGATTATGCTAAATGTCATGTAATTAATTATGGAGGAAATCCCCTGCAAGGCCCAGGGAAAAGCCACCATGTTTGCAAAACAGATGCTTTCCCTTAGCATTAACGCCAAGGGCCTTCACCAAATCCATCACTGTTGCATGTAGATAAGTCTGTTTCTGTGGGCTCCAAAAATGTAGTGCAGAAGCACAGCGAGAGTATGTGCAGAGAAAGCACATACTGAGAAGGGATCCACTAGCACCAGGGGAGAAACCAACAGTATCCCAAAGATCTCACTGGTTCTTCTAGTGTGCAATTGCCAATATTTCCAAGTTAAAGGAAAACAGCAAATGCTGCCATGCACAGAATCATAGAATCACAGAATGGTTTGGTTGGAAAGGACCTTAAGCTCATCCAGTTCCAACCCCCTGCCATGAGCAGGGACTCCTCACCCTAGACCGTGTCACCCAAGGCTCTATCCAACCTGGCTTTGAACACTGCCAGGGATGGAGCATTTACCACTCATGCTCTTCTTCCCCAAGCACCCACAGCGAGCAGCAGAAGCCTGGTGTGTAACTCTCTTTGTATCTTTATGACCTGCTTAGGGTAGTCATAAATGTTATTCATTCCCATAAAACAACTTTCTAGCTGGCTGCATCAGTAACTGGCATCTGATTCTGGCAACACAAGTGCCTTAACACATATTTCCTTCTCTCCTTGTTAAATGTGTTGCCTTTCAGTTTCATCCTAAGCCATCTTGGTTAGTTTGGCTTATTAGCAGACACATTTCTGGGTGCATTTCACTTAATTACTGTAACGTCCACATCCTTCAGAAGTTAAACGAGATGGAAACGGAGCTAAAATTGAGCCCTAACCAAGATCGTGGGTATTAGCTCTGATCTCCGGTTTTGAGGAAAACACATCTATGTTCCACCAGCTCCCTCAAGCTTGGCTTGAACCAGCTGCTGTGTATGTTGGAGCTCTCTCGGCTGCGCATAACTGCTAACCCCAACCACTATTCCAGCTGGGAAAAGCTGTGATCCTTGCTAGGGCTGACTAGGTCTGCACTGACAAATTCCCAGGCGGCTGGAGTTTGGCTTTGCTGGCACTAGATGATCAGGTACCAACTTGGAAGGGAAACCACCACTCTGCTAGCTACGCAAATATATACATCATACATGTATTTAAAGAGGTCCATTAAATGTACAGCGAGCAGAAGTTTTGGCAGTGAGTTTCAAGAGGAAGGGAAAGTGGAGTATTTAGTTGCCCTGTAGTTCATCTTAGTGTCTTGTATACTGCTGCCCATGCAGTGCTCCCTGTCTGAAGAGGGGCACCTTCAGAAGGCAACTCATTCTGTCTTAGATGTGAACCAGTGCTGGACCTGAGCTCATGGAGATGAAACCTACTGATGACATTCTGGATGCTCAGGTATCTCAGCTATATCATGTCCTTGAAGGTAGAGCCATGAGTCTTTGGACAATGTGAATATCACCTAGCTGCAAAACTCTATGGATTGGACCTCATGGTAGTCCTTCAAGGTCCTCCTTCCACCCATGGAAAGAAAAAGCCACATCTAGGGAGCAATTAGCTTGACATGCTTTGAAGATCTACAATAGGATAACATCATGCCCTAGAAGGGCTCATTTCCGCACTATAAAGGGAACCCAGGCATCGAGCTCAGATGCAGACATCTGGACCGTATAAGCTGGATGAGATGTGTCCAACCCCTGGCACTTGGCACCAGCAACCTGTGAAAACTTATCCCAGAAAGCCTATCAGCAACTCTCAGGAATGGGCTGAAACACAAATCAGGCAAGAGGCCAAGGCAGCTCATCACCCATAGAGTTAAAATGACAAATACTCCAGCACAGTGTGTCCCAGCAGCAAAATAAGCAGGCGGGGTGAGGCAGCAAAATGAGAGAGCTTCACATTCTGAGTTTCAGGCACATAAGGAATGCTCTGAGAGATGCTGCACTACGGGGCACCAGCTCAGTTTTCTAATCAGAGGTACCAAGTGATGCTTTAGAGGCCTTGCGATGTTTCCCCTAGGTCCTGCACCACATTTTCTAGTCCTGTATAGCTGTCTTCAGCATCTTGAAAGGCTTATATTGAGGCACCTGCATCTCACCATTACAGACAAGTTGGGAAGAGCAGAAATAACCACTGGCAGGATGGAACGAGAGCTGAACTCAGACTGCAACTCATCCCCATTGTGATAAAAGGGGATGTGATACAACAAGGTCATGTTATTACAGATGGCCTGAAATGAATACCATTATAGAAGCAGATACATAATGCAACAAGAAAGAAATTTGCTTCATAGAAGAGGGGAAAACATCTGCCAAACAGTAAAGAGAGGAAGGACCATGGAGGAGAACTCACTAAATGGCAGCAGTGGCTTTTTCCCATTGAATGAAGTGAGCTCCAGGAAACCCACCAAGAATAAAGATCCAAGATGCAGAAAGGTGTTTTCCGAACATCTCCCAGGCCTGACCTTCGTGCCTTTGCTTGTGAGAACCTATAATCAGAAACATCTCCAAGAGTCGGGAGGAAAAAGTAAAGGGTAATGGAGATGGAAAAGAAAACTCACAGTTACTGCAGTCGCTTGCCGAGACCAAACAGTGCATCAATAAATCTTAGATCAGGAATGCGAGAGGCCTATTAGGTCATCTAGTCCATGCCCTGACAGCGCAGGTTTGCTTAGTCTCTGTCCTGTACTCAGAAATGTCTTCTCCACCCATTGCCGGTCCAAACCCTCCCAATGGAAAGGCACCAACCCTCCCTGCTCCCACATTCTGGCAGCACCAGGGAGAGATGCTCACTGCCCGCAAAGGATATGGATGGGGAACAAAGTCTATTTGTGGGGCAGTGAAAAGGAAATCTTCCCCCAGAACAGGCTTGTCCATGGTGGGATTTGGTGGTTTCTATCCTATCTCTACCCAGTCTCCATTGACCACCAGCAATGCAAGAGGAACTAGAGCTGATGGGGCACAGTCAGCCTGAATAAAGCAGCCCTCAAGGGCATAGTTTGCAGGATAGCCTTTAGTCCTCCATCTGGTGGCAAAAGCCTGATAAATATCTTTATCTGGACTCACACTTTTAACTGCCACCACCCTAATAAATGCTGGTTTTCAGTGTTTCCTCCTCCTAACATCATGCTCTCCTCCCCTGACTCTCCTGCTCCATCTTTCATTCTCCAGAAAGCTGAGGACAACTGAGGGATGGTCGGGTTTTTTTATACACACATATTTGACCCATCCCTTTAAATAAACAGGCCCCAAGCCAAACATCTCCTGCTTTATATATAGCATAGCAGAGCTTTCAACTGAAGTTATGGGTACTGACAGCAAACCATAAACGTAATTGCAGAGGAAACATGATGCATGGATGGATCATGACTTTCATTTACTCTTTTAATTATCTCAGGCAGTTAATAAATTCATTCCAAAACATGAATGCTCTGCAGTGTTAGGTCCTTTGAGAGGTATTGGCCCATTCCTGCAGATCTGGGCTCTGTGAGGAGACTATTCATAGGAGCAGCATCCTGGGATAAGCACCATCAGATCTGAGCAGGTATCAGTAAAAGCCATACATTATTTGGTTTACAAGGACCACTGTGAGCAGGAAACTGCTCCTGGTCGAGCCAAAGGGAGGAAAAACTCCTTGAATTGAGCAGTGAAGCGTTGATGCTCTTTAAAACACCCTTAAAGGGTGGAAGGACCTTCTTTCTGAAGTGGGCTCTCTGGAGGGCATCTCCCTTTCCTCTCTTATGTGATGTGACCCAAGAAAGGCCTCACAGAAGGACTGTTAGCGGAACCATGAACTTCTGCTCCAAATTGTCCACTTTGTTTTCTGCAAAGGCACTCTTTTATGCCTATTCTTAAACAGCTTGATCTTGCAGAGATTCGGGTGGGAAAAGAAAGCTTTAAGCACAGTGAAGCGTGCAGCAAACTTTAATAAAGAGAGGCAGAAATTGAGTTTGTGGTTTTTCTACATTCAAACTCACTGATGGTTTTTAATCTGCAGAAGCCTCATTTCGCCAGGTTTTCAATTAGAAAAACCTTGCAGAACTGCTACAATAACCTTGTCCTGGCAATCAGAGGAAGCCCATGCTCCTGCTACCCTGCCCTGCATCAGTTTTGGTCTCGGGACCAACAAGCCCTGGAAAAGCCACCACATCCCAGTGGTTCTGCAAAGAGTTTTTAAACAGAACAGCAAGATCTATAAAGAAAAAGAGGGAAAAAAAGAAATAAGGGGCGATGGGAGGGGGAAGGAACCAACCCAGAAGTCAAAGCTTAAAATAAGAGCTGCTTTCAGACACGGTGCCAAATCCAGCGCTGGCAGCAGCGGGCACAGGGCTGTTGACTTCCACCCAAGCTCGACTGAAGTGGATGCCAGCGGCGCATTGGCTCCCTGAGCGCTGAGGAAGGCCATGGAGCTTTGTCAAGCTTTCCTGAGCGAAGAGCAAACTTCAAAGCTGTTGCGTCCCCCCCTTTCCCTCGCTCCCTGTCCTGCAGTCCTTTCACAGCAGCTCATCTAGCAGCCTCTTTGCCAGGCAGACGGGCTCCTCGCAGGCGCCCATGCCCCCATGTCCCAGCTCCCCCCTTCCCTGGTTAAAGGAGAGAAGCAGACGGTGTCTGGAAGCACAAACCCTTTCCATTCGCCCCCCCTCCTTGCTTTCTGCTGGCTGCAGAGAGGTGCTGCTCAAGGCTGGGAAACTGGGGGACATCCTGGGTTCACCAAGGCACTCCTGAAGTGCAGTGATTTAACCATGTGCAGCAAAGCTGGGCTGGCTCCAGAGGGCATGGGACACGTCCAGGCCACCACAACAGGGGCTTCTCTTGAAGTGGCCGAGCTCCATGTACAAACGATGGGGTTCCTAATGCCGCCGCTTGCTGCTGTGGGCTGATCCTGAAAGCCACACAACCACTTGCTGCATTGGGCTTCTTTACAACCACTATTGTATTGAAGGTGGATGACACTCAATACAGAGGGACAGTCCAACCTGTGTCCTGAACAGAGGAGATGCCAACCCTTATGGGGAGAGAAGTGTCTCAAAAACTACTCAGTGCCTGGACATCCCAACATCTGTCGACCTGTGGACTGCACAACTGGCTGCAGCTCCCTCTAGTGCTCATCTATTTGTCAGCTCTACCCAAAAACGTTGCTTCAGCAAGCTGCTTGGCCAAACCCAAGCCTCCCTAGGAAAGCTAAAGGGGATGCAAAAGGAGGTGAGTAGTGTGATAAGAGCCCCTACAGGCATTGGCACTAAGACATCTCCCATTGAAACCAGCGGCTGCCTCACCTCCCCATGCAAAACAAGCCTTGAGGACCACAAAATGATGCAACAAAATCCCACTCTAGGATGGGAAAGTGGTTGCAGAATGCAGTGTGCAAAAATAAGAATCAGGGTCTTATATGCATTGAATTGGAAGGCTGCCTCTCTGTGGCAGCCCTGATCCTGCAAAGATCCGTCCATACTCCATTAGTTCCCTAGATTTCAGATGGAAGAGGCCAAAATGCAATTTCTCCAGCAGCAAGAGCAGGTTTATGAGCTGCTGACCATCCATGCACCACAGTGGATGCTCAGCAGTGCATCCGTGGCAGGGAAGGGCATGGTGGTGATTTACAACCATGGGGATCTGGACCATAGAACTCATAAAACTAAGCCAACTAAAACAAAACAAATAACTCCCTTTTAGCTTCTCCCTGCTTCTACTAATTTATGGGGGGTAATTGTGTTACAGGGAAGCACTAAACAGCTGAAGAGGGTGTTTTTCTTCTCCCTGCAATTACATCACACCCTGCATCAAAATTGAATTTCCTATCGCCTCTCATATCAGTCGCTCCCTCCTCCCCAGGCTGGCAAAACCCACCCCTTTATCTTCCCCTTTCCCTCCCAAACCCTCTTTGAAGCTCGCTCTGGCACCGTGCCTACAACAACATTGCAGCGGGCAGACAGCTGAGACAAGCCTAAGACTGAAAACATCTCATAGCATTTTGCTCCCTCTTCATCCCATCCCTTTCCCACCCTCCTTCTCCATCCACAAGCATTGGAAGGGGCCGGATTTGACTGCGCAGCACCCAGCATGTGAGTCCAGGGCTGTGATTGCAGCTCTGAGGTATTACTTGGTATTCTGTAGCACCGATCTCTGTTCCATAAGAGTTTACCCATGGGGTTTCCAAGGATGGCACCCTAGCCCCTGTGGTGGTGGGGAAAAGAGAGTGATGGGGAGGAGGGGAAGATTGGCCCATGTTCCCATAGAAAAACAAGGGTGGAGAAGTGAGGAAAAGCAGCAGATGAAAACAAAAATCCCCTATAATTCTGCGAGTTCCCAACTGGCAGCATCCCAGTGGTGGAGTGCCCTGGGACAGGGAGTGCAGGTCCCTGCCAGGCTTTAAACAGGTGTGAGGGGAGCACATCTGGATGCAGTTCGTGCTTCAAGTGCCACTTGAATCCTGGCTTTCATCTTCCCCACTCGCTCTGCGATAGGGGGGGATATGTCTGCTGGGAAGGGGAGGAGCGGCAACTGCAGTGTCTTTCCTCCAACTGCTTCTCCCCCCATCCCCAAAAGCAGCTTTTGCACTTAACCACTTACCAGCCAAAAAGCTGCTTTTGCCAACAAAGTAATGGGGACCTTGCGCTGCCTTCCAGCCTGTTTTTCACGTGTGTGGCTTGTCACAATGCTATCAGGTTCCCTCTGAAGCTCATCTCACCTCTGCCCTTTGGGGAAACCCAGGCTCTTTGCTCAGGATTTAGCACCATGCTTATGCGGGACCCTCACGGCAAGTATTTGAGAGAGCCTCTCCACTCACTTGTGGGTCTGTACGTAAGTGCCCTGAGGAATCAGGGTACCACAAACCAGCTTGGTTTCTGTGCTGCATAGAAAGAAAGGCTCTGAGTGAGTCCAGGCTCTGCCAGCTCATGGGCATGGTGATAAATGTCCTGCAGAGAGGAGATGCCCACCCTCTGCAAGGTGCTGGATATATATAGATATCTCGTACTTTATATATATATATATATATATATATATATATGCAGAGCTGAGAGCCTAAATACTTAAGGAAGCTGACAGAAAGAAATAGCTGGGCTGTGTAATTTAGCCATGGTCACTGCTACAAGGTGTAAAGCTAAGACAGTGAAGAGCAAATCAGATCCTGACTCTCTTCTACTTCCAAGGTGGTCCTTAGAGTGTGGAGACAGCAAGTGAAAGATGCCCTAAAGTAGGTTGACTATTCCTCCCCCCAACCATGTACATTTAAACACTCTACAAAGGGATTCACCCTGCTTCTCTTTACACATATAATTGTGATCTCAAGCAGCTCCCTGCATCTCTTGACAGTTGTGCTGGATGTCTCTCTTTGAAGAGGATGAATTGCCACCTGGAAGGTCATCTCTCCCCTGACTGCATGCAGGGCATTGAAAACAATGGCTCCAAAAAGACATTTTAATCTGCAGATATCCAGGTTTAAGAGAGCCTTTATAAAAGGTGACTCCAGGAGAGCCTCAAATGACAATGACTGGAAAAGTGAAATGGGAATTAGAGGTAGCACAGGGCAAGTGTCATAAGGAGAACAAATCAGGGACCTCTCATCCCAGTTTCTCCACCTAACCCAAAGATCCTCACCTCGACATGCTATACCCTACACAACAGCCTCTTCCTGTCATTGCATTTAACTGGGCTCTTTCTTCTATGGAAGATGTTAGTTTGGGGCTAGCCCACATCCCCTTATTTGCTGTGTGCACAGCTTCAAACCTGAGTAGAAAAGACAGATCACTCATCGAGGACACGAAACCAGATGGGTGCTGGAGGGGCTTGTTTGTTTATTTTGCAGCAAGCAACTAATTGATTGCTTGCTTAAGCAAAGAAATGAGATAGCGATGTTTTCACTTTGTTTGCAGTGACACTACCTCCGAGGAAACTCAATCCAGACTTGACCACACTCCCTGGTATTTCTTCACCCTCCTTCCTCCCCCCCGTGCCTCATTTTTAACACCCCTCATGAAATCCAAAGGTTAAAAGGTCCACAAAAAAAACCATGTTATCTGTCAAGCATCCCCTGTGGTTGGAGATTGGCGGCATTATCTTAGGAGCCGTCCCTATTGCTCTCATCTCCTACTCAGCACGACCAGCGGTCCCGGTGGGAGAGTTTCCCAGCGTGGTAGGAGCTAATGCTAGAAACTTCATGAAGTGGCTCATGTGAGCACTCAAGTGTGTGCTTTTCCTTGGGTAGCAATGAGGAGAAGATAAAAAGAGAGCCTAAATCATGCATATTTTGGAAAGAAGATGGAGACGTATTGTTAGCACAAGCCCCTAGTACACACACACTTGAAATCAATGAATGCCTGGAGAGACGCAGCCCTCGCTGCTCTTTAAACAGCTTCACAGCGTGCCTCAAATAGCAAAAACTGGGGAGGAGAACAGCAATGCCTACAAAGGCTTTAAAAACGCAGAGAGAGATAGGCAGGTACTTACATCCATTTTATCCCACAGCAAAGCCCCGTCTGCAGAATCAAAGACAGAAAACCAGCTAAGAAAAATCGCGGATTCGGCTTCATTTTCTCCACTTTCCCCCACTTGATGAAGGAAATCGGCTTCTCCAAAGGAAAAAGAGGGACACAAAAAAGGGGTTTTCCTAATTTTCTTTACAACGTATTTCCCTTCAGTTTGGGCGCTGCTCGTCCTTGGAGATTGAACAACCTGAAAGGAGAGAGAAAGAGCACGAGCCACGGTTAGCTCCGAGGCTGAGCGAGCTGTCGCAAGAGAGAGTTCTATTATCCCAATTGCAAAGGAGTGGTTTATGAATCACGAAGAGTTTGGATTATCCCCGCTCAGTCCCCTCCCTCGCCAAGCCTTGATAGAACCTTCCGAGTCAACAGACAGACAAACCGTATGGCTTGAATTACACCCTGAGTTATGGTCTGATTGTGTGTTTCCATTTAACCCTGCACATGGCAAGGCTTCATTTGCTGCTTCAGGTTTTCTACTCCCCCCTCTCTCTCCAAAAGGTTTGTGTAACTAAAAGAAAAGAAGATAAATCTTGAAACGAGCCCAAATTCGTCTCTCCAGATTTCTCTCTTTTTTCCTCTCCCTTCTCATACAGAGAAGACAAATGATGGAAGCAGCATGGCCCATCTCAACGCAGGTGCCCGTGCCCTGCAGATGTTTCGGTCTGATCTGTTACAACAAAATGCCTTTTGCTCTTTTCCCTTCTGCTTTCCTTCTCACCTCATTAACTCTGCCTCTCACTCCTTCCAAGTCCTCGGGCACCTGGAGCTCTCGGAAAGGGCTGCAACTCCGTAAACATGAAATCACGTTTCTGTCTCTGGGGAGCAGCCAGGAGGACACAAAAGCTCTCAAGGATACCCCCCCCCCCCCTTTTACTGTTGTTGTTCCTTTCTTCAGCCCAAACACACAAACAAACCAGGTGCAGGACTTAAGTTCTTAGAGAGGGGGTTCCTCTGTGTCTCCAGGGCACTGCTTGCTTATTTTAGCAGTGGTATTAATAGCAGTAAATGGGTTTCCCTTCACTTATTCACTTCAGACACCGCTCCGGGCTGCTCTTTGTGGTCTTTGCCGTGGTTTCCCACCCCAGCAGAAAGCCAATGCTAAAATAAACAGAAAACCCTGCCTGCCACATTGCACCTCGGCAGTCGCACTGCATGCTGGCATCCCCCCTCATTGCGCCCTCAAAGGGGTTCAGGATGGGACTGGGAACAGCTGGAGCAGCCGGCCTCACTTCAGCGAACCCCTTACCCTGGGAAAAGCACAGCCCACCTGACCCCAAGCTTGGGATTTGTCCCATCTGCAGCTTTCTGCCCCGACAGCTCCATCTTGGGAGCAATTGGGTTGGGGGAAGGCATGTTTTGGGGTGTTTTCTCTGCTATTTGCAGTGTATTTTTCCATCCAGGCTCATTTTTGGCTACCCCAACCCCAGCGCCTGGTGTAAAGGGTTGCTAGAGAAGTGCTGTTATTACAAAGGATTTTAATAACCTCTAGGGGCAAGTTCCCTGTTCCCTTGAAGTCCGAGACAAAACTCCAACTGACTACAAGGGAGGCAGGATTTCACCACTATGAGTTGTTTTCCCTTAATGCCTGCTTGGATTTGGGTTCAATGTGTCCCTTGAAGGCAGCGCTCCTGCGAGCATCCAGGCATACTCCTTGTTTCAGGGTATTTCTGTATCTCCTAATCTCTGGAAGCTCTTTTCTTCCCACCCCTCCATAAGCACACTGGAAACCTTCAGCCCTTAATCCCACCCATGCCTTTTAGTGTCCATTTAGATATTTCAGACCCCTTATCTCCCTCCGGTGAATTGCTGAACAACACAAGAGTCGGATGTAAAATGATGCTCTAAAACCCTCCCGCTAACCCTGACCAGACAACATCGCCTTCTGCTTTGCCCCTACCTTAAAGAAAACACACTTTGGGGGGTGTTTCCAACCCCCCAGGGAGGAATAGAAGTGATGTACACCCCCTATGCCCACCCTAAGAGCTGCAAGCTTAGCCTGCAATCGCACCCCTGTTACTAGGGGAGGTAATAACGCCTTTTTCCACTCAGCCCAGCACAGGTTACGTTTGCAAGAGGAATTTGCAAGGGGAGGGGAGGGAGACTCTTAGGGGCAGACGTGATGTTTACAGCTCTGGAGAGCTCTGGGTCACTGATCAAACCAGCAGCAAGTGGCCTGTGGGCTCCTAAAAACTGGAGCTGTTTTTAACTCAATGCTCTCTTTTCTCTTTACCCGAGGCTGGCTGCAGCCAGCCCCACTCCTGCGCACTGAAAACACTCCCATCCAACACCTCCAAAAGTCCGATCCCAAAGACTGGAATGGGCAATATGAATTATATATAAATGTGTGAGTATCCATCTCATTTTGCCAGCTTTCCCACCCAAGAAGGAAAGATCCTCCTGAACCTGGTGCCAGCCTCCAGTTCTTCCCCTGGGGTTGCGCATCCCCAATTGACCTGCAGTGAGGATGGGGAGCAGACACAAGGAATAATGGGTGGTGGGGCTGATTCTAGCCCCCAGATCTCCCCTCTCCATGCAGCCCCTCCTTTCCTTTGCAGCTCCCAGGTCTCCTCTTTCCATCTCCCTTCTCCACTGCAACCCACATGTGTCCCTTGCACCCTCCCAGTCTCCCTCTCCCTTGTAGACCCTGCATTTTAGGTGTCCCCATACCCTTCTCCATCTTCCCCCTCCCTTTTAGCCCCCAGCTCTCCCCTCTCACTTCAACCCTCAGATGGCACCTTTGTAGCCCTTGGGTCTCCCCTCTCCCATGCGGCGCATCCATCTCAGGTCTCTCTACACATTGTGGGTCTCCTTCTCCCTTGCAGCCCTTAGGTCCCCCCCTTTCTCCTGCACCCCACCAGGTCCCAGCTTTCTGTGCCTCCTCCTTCCCTTCACCCCCCTGGGGTCCTCTCTCCCTGCATCCCCCTGGGGTCTCCCCTTTCCTTTGCAGCCTCCAAGACCCACCTTTCCCTGCATTCCCCCGGGTCTCCCTTCTCCCTGCATCCTCCCTCTGAGTGGTCTCCCCTCTCCTTTGCAGCCTCCAAACCTCCTCTGCCTCTACATCCCCTTGGGTCTCCTCTTTGCTTTGCAGCCTCCAAGATTTGCTTTTCCCTACATCCCACCGGGTCTCCGCAATCCCTGCGCCTCCCTCCCGAGGTCTCCCATCTCCCTTGCAGTTTCCCAGCCACCCCCTCCCTTTAACCCCCCAGTCTCTTTGCCCTCCTCTTGGCCACCCCTTCGGCGTTTCGGGGCGCTCCATCCGGTCATTCCCCGCTCCCCCATATCCCAGCAGCGGCTCGTATCCCCCTCCCGGTCCCAGCTTACCTGCACCCGTGCCGGGGCTGCGAGGGGTCCGGGCCGGCTCTGGCGGGGCAGCCCGCGGAGCCTCCTTATATGCGGCCCCCTCGGCTTTGATATGCAGCGTGATGTCAGCCCGGATTAGCATAACAAAGGGTTCCGCGCCCCGCGCATCCCCCCGCGGGCAGGGCCGGGGCTCCGCGGGGTTTGAGTTATCCCCCCTTGGGGATCGATCCCCCCCCTGCCCCACCGCGGGGCCGGCAGCCGGTGCCGCAAGTGCTGCGGGCGTTATTGTAATGAGCGGTTAATGATTAGCAGCAGAAACAGCTCGTTCATGTGTTCACCGGAAACTTTCCGCCGTTACCTCTCCCGAGGGCGCTCAGAGCTCTGCTGCGCTCCGCAATTAAAGGACAAAGATAGTTTTCATGCCGTCAGGTGGATTTCCTTCCCCGGGCATTGAGGAAATCAGCGCCCGGCATTGCCTCCGCGGGATGCGGGTACACGTCCTGCCGCGCCGGGTCCTGCCGCAGCCTTCGGGGTCCTCAGCCTCCTCCTCTTTGATCTCGCTTTAAGCGGTGGGAAGTTCAAATGTTGAGATTTGGGGTTTGATTTCACGGCAGTGCTGGGGATGGGGGTTCCGTGGTAGAAGAAAAGAAAGAAAAAGATAAAATTAAAAAGAAGAAAAGGAAATAAGGAAAAGGAGACAGAAAAGGAAATGAGGAAGAGAAAAAAAGAAAGGGAAAAAGGAGAACATTAAAAGGAAAAGGGAAAAAAGGAAAAGAAAAAAAAAGAGGAAATAAAAAAGAAAAAAGGAGATTAAAAAGAAAAAAGGAAAAGAAAAATATAAAAGAAAAGGGAAAGGGGAAAAATGAGAAAAGGAAAAGAAAAAAGAGAAGATAAAAAGGAAAAGAAACAAAAGAGAAAAGAAAAAGAGTAAAGAAAAAGGAAAGGGAAAAGGAAATGAAAAAATAAAAGGGGAAATTAAAAGGGAAATTAAAAAAGAAAAATAGAAGAAAAGGAAAAGAAAAAGTATAAAAGGGAACAGGAAAAGAAAAAGTGAGAAAGAAAATGGAGAAGAGAAAAGGAGAAAATATAAAGGAAAAGGAGAAAGGAAGAAGTGTAAAAGATAAAGAGGAAAGATAAAGAAAAGGAAAAAGAAAGGTTAAGAGAAAATACCCTGAAGAAAGAAAAGCACAACTGGCTCCTCAGCCTCAAACCTCATGAGTCTGGACTTAAGCTGTCTGTGTCAGCTGTGGACTGAACTAACGGGTGCAGGTTGCAAAAGCCCCGGTGTCATTTTGACCACTCAGTGTAACCGTGACTGTCAGGTGGAAGGAAAGAGCAGAATAAATGCTTTAGTTCCAGGACCAAGAGACCCAGAATAAATTTCCTAAAGGTCTATTTTGGGAACAGCTATTTATACAGCATCATATGTTTATGTGTGTGTCCCTGATCGCGTTCATAGACACAGGTCGCTAATGGGCTTTCCTATGTGAACTGCAAAGAACGCTGTACACACAATCCTAAGCTCCCCAAGGCACTATATTCCTTATTTAAGACCCAGTTTTGCCAGCAGCTTTGCACAGTGTGTCCATTTTTCTATGCGAGACAGCTGCCCATAAGTGCTCAAACTGCTATAGACTCCCATTTCCACCCCAGTGCCCCCCAGATACGTGTACCTACAAGGAGGAGGTTTTGCCAGGGTTCTCCAAGGAGGACTTATTTACACTGCCTGGAATATCGATTGCGGTCCAGCTCGCTGTGCAAATGCCCTGATTTCTGTGCAAACAGCCTTTTTCCATATTACCTTAATCTTTAAAAGGCTGCTGGGGAAATGTGGTTGTTATTAATCAATAGGAGCAGAAGTAGTGAGAAGCAGTAGTCATAATACTCATGGTCTTGCAGGAGGCACCTGCTGTGCTTGGAGCTGCGCAGACACAACACACCAAGGCAAGTCCTACCACCAGCCCTCCATGGTCTAAATATTAGGGCTATGAGCTGAATGGGCCAAAATGATGGTGTGGAGGAGGAATATGAAAAGGAGGAGATGGTTCTGCATGGTTATCTTGTGCCCTAACAGTTTGTTAAGGTTTCTTTTGACAGGACAACATGCTGGGGAACCATAAATAATGGCCCTAGGAGCAGAATTATCTACTCCTTGCAGTGCTCATGAGAGCTGCTTGTCCACAGTGTTCATCCAGACAGAAGGATGTAGGAGGCAGAAGCCAAAAGGTGGGATAAAGAGTAAGAAACCAAAAGGCTAGTTAGAAAGGATGTATACATAAAGGATGTTACAACAGCATCACAGAATGGTTAGGGCTGGAAAAGACCTTAAGATCATCTGTGCTCTGGACTAACCATATAGTGGTTATTCAGGAAGAGCTTTAGGAACTGTAAACCCAACCAAAACCTTTAATCTGATACAATTACCAAAACCTTTAATCTGAGACAATTTTGTGCATAGAGAAGCCCTCAGGCCCTGATAAACCAGAATTTTCCAGCACATGTTAACTCATCTCAATCTCTGTGTGACACATTGCCCTCTAAGTGCTTTGCTGAATCAGGGATGCCTGTAGCTGAAACGCTGCAGATCTTTGTCTCCTGCTCCTCATGCATACAGTGGCATCTGGTGGCAAAGCATGGATGCTTTTGGGGCACCTGGAAAGTGAGGAGATACATATAGGGGTACATATGGGGTTTCATTTCAAGGGATCTGAGTGCTAACCAAAGCCTAAATCTGTAAGTTTCGCAATCACTACCTTTCGCACTGGTTCTATGAGTCAAAGCTATTGCAATTTTCATCAGCAGAAGACAACTTGATTCAGCATATTCCAGGCTTTTTCATGAAGGAGAACTCACCCCACCAGTGTGACAATAAATAAATCAGAGCTGGGCCTCCAAATGCATTTAACCCCAGGGAACATGAGTGGTTGCTGAGCAAAGAACCCCTTTCGGCTTTGCAGCTCCACGACCCTCTTGTGCTGCTGCCCCAGAGCTGGATCAGGACTGCAGGGGGGGTCTCCCCAGAGCGCAGCAGAGGGGGAGGATCCCCTCCCTGAGCTGCTGCTCATTCTGGGAGTGCAGTCCAGCACAAGCGGGGTGTTCTGCGCTCAAGCACACACTGAAGCCGGGTCATGGGGAGCTTCTCCTCACCCAACACCCCAAGTCCTTCTCCTCAGGCTGCTCCATCCCATCTCCCCCAGCCTGTGTTTGTGCTGGGATTGCCCCAGCCCAGGGGCAGGACCTTGCCCTTGGCCTGGTTGAGCTCCATGAGGCTCACACGGTCCCACCTCTCCAGCCTGGTCAGGTCCCTGTGGATCCCATCCCTTCCCTCCAGTGGGATGACAACTTCATGCCATCAGCAAACACGCTGAGGGTGCATATTGCATCCCTAATCCCACAGGCCCACCCATGCTGTTTCAGTAGCATCATTCATCAGTCATTTCTACGCATGTATCTCCTTATCCTTGCTTCTTCTTCCATCCTGCCTATAGGAGAAGGCTCTCTATGGATGACTCAGGATAACATTAAACATATGCAGAACTGGAACTGAATCATAAACTCTCCTGGAGCAGGCGGCTGTGCTCCTTTATTTAACAAATCTCTATAGAGCTGTGCCAAATCGTGGCACTCTGCAAATATTTATCAATATGACATAGTTATGTGCACTGTGGGCTGCGGTATTAGGGTTTTATCAGTGAGTTTCAAGATGCCGTGAGCTATGAATGAGCTATGAAAGCCATCACACCCGCAGAGGGGTTAGGGTAGCACTTCACCCAGTGTCAGTGTGTGTTCTGCACGTGAAGCTCAAAGGAGCCATTGATAAATGTCATGGAGGGGGGGGTTAAATCGTATAGCTGGGCATGGTGGCTGGAAGGTGCCATATGACAGCACAGCCAGGGACAGGATGCCATTCCTCCCTTTTAAACAAGTATTCTGGCCATCTTCAGACATAGGCTTCAGTTATAAATATAAATAAATTCAAGCTAATGATCATTTACCGGCCTGGTGCACAACCGGCATGGGAAACTCAGCTCTGGTACCCAAAACAGGATGATCACATCCACACATCGGGAAATATCTATCTTAATTCCACGAAGCTCTGCCAGATTTTCCTGAGCAATGCCTATTCATGATGAATTAGAGGACAGCAACAGGTCTGTGCTCTTGACCCTATTCAGCTACTGGTTTCACACAAACCCAGACCGGTTTGTGTCGGAAAGGACCTTAAAGCTCCTTCAGTTCCAACCCCTGCCACAGGCAGGGACACCTTCCACTGGAGCAGCTTGCTCCAAGACCCTGTGTCCAACCTGGCCTTCAACACTGCCAGGGATGGGGCAGCCACAGCTTCTCTGGGCACCCTGTGCCAGCGCCTCAGCACCCTCCCAGGGAACAGCTTCTGCCTAAGAGCTCATCTCAATCTCCCCTCTGGCAGCTTAAAGCCATTCCCCTTGTCCTGTCCCTACATCCCGTGTCCAAAGCCCCTCTGCAGCTTTCCTGCAGCCCCTTTAGGCACTGGAGCTGCTCTAAGGTCTCCCCTTCAGGAGCCTTCTCTTCTCCAGGCTGCCCCAGCCCAGCTCTCTCAGCCTGGCTCCAGAGCAGAGCCTCCTCTGGACTCGCTCAAGCACTCTGGACTTAAGGAGTGCTTTCTCTAGATTGCCTCATAGCACGCATTGATAATCCTGAGGAGTAAATACAAGACTGGGTACAGCCCTCGCTGGTCTGTGCAGCATCCAGGGAGAAATGCCACATGTCTGGGAAAAGGGAGAGAGCTTCTCAGAAATGGATTAGTCCTTTTCTAGCATGAGGTTGCTGTGAAGCCAGCCAGGGAGTTAAAACAGGAGTACCCCATGGCAGGTAACAGGGTGCAGAGGGGCAATGTGTGAGCATCTGTCACATCACTGCTATGCATGTGGAGGGGATGCAGGCCCAGTTATGCTTCGGTGGTACAAGGCAGCTCTGAGGCAAATGATGGAAATGGAGTTTTTGTCCCAAGAAGGTGCAGTCAGGGGGAGGTGAATGCTCTGTGGTTCTTGTAGTGCCCAAACCCTGGTGACAGAGGCCAGATCTTACAGAGCCCATAGGCAAACTCCTTTGTAGCTATAACATGCACAGCTTTTAGAGGGGATGAGGCTAAAGCTTATCCTCCTCTGGCATGTAAAGCCATCCCTATAAAGCAGCAAGACTGCAGCAACCTGAGATTTCTCCCCCGCCAGACACCTTACAGAAGATTATAGCATTTTCCAGAGTAAAAGGCAAGCCTGCAGCCTCACAGCTCTGCTTTATTCTGCCCCTTTTCTCCTCCTATCCTGCCATTAAGTAACAGAGATATTTGTGCACTAACACCCTGCTTACCCGCCTGTAAAGGGATTGCATTCAAGCTGTAGCCACAGCTCATTTTCCCTGTATTTCAGTGCTGTTTGTCTACCTCACCTTGTCTTTAATACCATCACTCATCACCTATGCTGTAGAAGTGCCCAGTCCCTGCCCAGTCCAAGCCACAGGAGTGGCCAGCTCTTGTCCCACTGCACCAGCCCAGTTCCTATCACCATCCAGAGGCAAATCAAAGCAGAGCTTCATGACTCTTGCACCATTTGGCTGCAGACCATGCAAGCCCGACCTTCCAGCCCTGGGACTGAGCAGAACACGCTTCTCTTCCGGACCAAAGGTCCCACCCCTACCCCAACACTGCCTTTAAAAGGCCTCTATCCTAATAAAAACCAGCTGTCAGCTCCTCTCTCCAAAGCTGAAGGATCCCTTCAGGGTGGGGTAGTGCTTTCTCTTCCCTATGAAGCCCAGTAACCCCTCCTTTGCTATGGCGCTGCGAGTCCTCCTCACATGGGGGCTTAGCAGTGGGTGCATAATTAATAACAGTGATTTCCAAGAGTGAAGACATGGAGAACAACTGGAAAGGATAAACTGCCTGAATAGCCTGTTTGGAATAGAGGGAATAGTGTTAAATATTCAGGGGACCATCAGCCATTATGGTCCCAGCTTTGCAAATGCTGGCTGAGAGTAAAAACACCTCATCTGTAAGCAAGAATTTTGTTAGACATCCCTATTTCTGCCCATTTTTAACCTAGTCCCTGATCCCAACATCCATTCTGACTCTGCAGTGGGAAGCAGGGACCAGGAGAGAGCTGCGCCAGGTTTTGCTCTGACTCAATGGGTCTTGGGATCACCTCATGCAAGGCAGAATGAGGGCCAGGTTATCCAAAGGGCTTTTGGAGAGGTTTTCAGACAAGAATGCCCTGCAGGAAAGAAGGTGGACTTTCTGCTGTCAAAGCTCCTGGGGAGGTATTCCAATGCTGTTTGTGTGCATATCCTTCAAACCCAGCTGTGACTAAAGGGGCTGAACCCTCCTAAAGATCCAGTCATGACTTACTCTGCTGATAGGACACATTTTCAGACAAGGCAGAACAAAGCAAAACCAAGATGAGATACGGGTCACTTTGGCTCATTACAGTCCATGGACTGAATGGAGAACATACAGCACCCAGAATGGGAAGGATCCCAAAGCCCCATCTTAGCCAAGTATTTCTGTTTGCAACTGTGAGAAAAAGCTGCTTTTTTGATGGAGACTGGGGACAGAAAGGGAATTAATGTCATAATCACATCGTGACCTAATTGACAAGAGCTGGCAAGGTACCAGGCAAAGTACAATGCTTTGAAACTCAGTTGGGAACCATTTGGACAAGGAAAATCTTTCCCAGATGACTCTGCTTTATGGATTCACAGAATCCCAAACTGGTTTCTGTTGGAAAGAACCTTAAAGCTCATCCAGTTCCAATCCCCTGCCATGGTCAGGGACACCTTCCGCTAGAGCAGCTTGCTCCAGCCCAGCTTCCAAGAACCTGGTCTTTTATTTTCTTAGGCATCCATTAAGACATCCTCCAGACATTCTTAAGACACCCCAGCTTGAGCTATCTTCCAGTTAGTTTTATTAAGGAATGATCTTCCAGGTACAAAACCCTTCCATCCTTTTCCAGAAACACCCAGACTTGGTCGTTTTGTTCTTAACTCAAACCACCAGGAAAACACTGGAGATGAATCCTTTTCATTGACAGCACTGATTTTTTTTTCCTGAGTGATTTCTTCCTGATCGTGGTTGTGATTTGTCTCTGATTTCACCTTGATGGTTCAGATAGGCTTCCTGTTTACCTACAAACACCTGATTACAGGCTTTGATTCCTCTTCCATGATGGAGCATGCCCATCACACAAATGTTATGAACTAACTACTGATCAAGATAGAGCACTTTAGAATCACAGAGTCATAGAATCATAGAATAGTTTGGGTTGGAAAGGAACTTAAGATCACCCAGTTCCAACCGCCCTGCCATGGGCAGGGACACCTCACACTAAACCATGCCACCCAAGGCTCTGTCCAACCTGGCCTTGAACAACGCCAGCGATGGAGCATTCACAGCTTCCCTGGGCAACCCATTCCAGTGCCTCACCACCCTTAAAGTAAAGAACTTCTTCCTCATATCCAATCTAAACTTCCCCTGTTTAAGTTTGAACCCATTACCCCTTGTCCTATCACTACAGTCCCTAATGAAGAGTCTCTCCCCAGCATCCTTGTAGCCCCCTTCAGATACTGGAAGCTGCTCTGAGGTCTCCACACAGCCTTCTCTTCTCCAGGTTGAACAGACCCAACTTTCTCATCCTATCTTCATATGGGAGGTGCTCCAGTCCCCTCATCATCCTCGTGGCCTCCTCTGGACTTGTTCCAACAGTTCCATGTCCTTTTTTATGCTGAGGACACCAGAACTGCACACAGTACTCCAAGTGAGGTCTCACGAGAGCAGAGTAGAGGGGCAGGATCACCTCCCTCAACCTGCTGGTCACCCTGCTTTTGATGCAGCCCAGGATACGGTTGGTTTCTGGGCTGTGAGTGCACACTGCAGCCGGCTCATGTTCATTTTCTCATCGACCAACACCCCCAAGTCCTTCTGCGCAGGGCTGCTCTGAATCTCTTCTCTGCCCAACCTGTAGCTGTGCCTGGGATTGCTCCGACCCCGGTGTAGGACCTTGCACTGGGCTTGTTTAACCTTTTGAGGTTGTAGTATGGATTCAGGGCCTGACTTTGCACTGAGTTACTTGAATTTTATTTGATTGCTATTCCAAGGGTTAATTATAGGTTGGCATAAAAACACAGGCAGGCATTTGTTCCTTTTGCCATTGCTGCACTATCGCTTGGACATCATCCTGCTCTTGGAAAACATGAGCTGCTCCTTATCACTTATTCACTTAATTGCATGGAATCTACAGAACAAATACTCTCCAAGCTATTTTCATTGAGGAAATCTGCAGGGTAAATATTCACAAAGCTCTTTCTCTCCTCAGCAAAATGCAAGGCAGATCTGAAAGCCATTTGTCACTGCTCAAAAAGCCAAGGGCTTGGCAAGAGGGTGGTTATAGGAAGTTCATTAAGGTGAGGTAATGGGAAAGAGAAATAGGGTCTTGTTTGAGCCACCTTAGCTGACTCTCTGACCCTTCCCTGGCAGTGTTCCAGGCCAGGTTAAATGGGGCTTGGAGCAATCTGCTCAAGTAGAAGGTGTCCCTGCCTGTGGCAGGGGTTTAACTGATCATTCTATGATTCTCTGATACCTGAGTACATACCCTCGTCCCAACAGTGCTGAAGTGCATGGAAAGGCATGCAAAATACAAGCAGACTTTTCTCATACTGAGTTGCATGCACAGCAGCTACAAAAGCCTGAAGTCACCACGCAAAATCCTCTCTTCTGATCCCACCTCCATCCCAGGTTCCCATCAGGCCCTGTGAGATGGGTCTAAGGAGGATTCTGGATGTCTCCAAAGGATGTGCCTAGCAGAGTGTGGCCATGCTGCTATGACCTAGTTAGGAGAATAGTGCTGTTTCACCAGCTCACATAGGCTGTGTCCTATAGAGGACATCCCATCCCACCTGCCTAACACCCCTTTTGCCCTGGAAGTCAGGGTTGTTATCCTAAATTCAGTAAGAAATAGTGCAACCAACCTGCAAGCAGTCTCCAAATCTGGTCTGTAGACTGGACTATAGTACCGTGGTACGCCAGAGGTACAGAACCCCTCTTACTGTATGCACACAAGTTCCCTGGCATGAAGCAAGCCAGGGCTCCCAAACACCACTGCTGCAGTATAAATAGTATCCTTTATTTTTAAACACGGATATAAAGGCATCAGGGCTCCTTGAATTATCCCACTCTGTTAGAGTGGCAGCTTCCTAATTCTGCAGAGCCACACATACCAATACTGGATGCCCACATCCTTTAACAGGCATGGTTGGGTAGGACCATGTTGTCTATAGACCCAGCAAGTCTGAATGCCATCCTAAAGGATGTATTTATGCTCACACAGAGGTTTAGGGCTTGATGCTTTGGGTAGACTCCCTGTTTCTCCCCATTCTGGAGGTCTAACCAAACACTTTCTTCTTGCCTTTTAGCTTCTGAATCCAGTCCTCACTTGACTCTGTGTAAAAGCTCTGTTGATAC
Source organism: Ara ararauna (assembly GCA_028858755.1). Classification (NCBI taxonomy): domain Eukaryota; kingdom Metazoa; phylum Chordata; class Aves; order Psittaciformes; family Psittacidae; genus Ara; species Ara ararauna. The sequence goes on along the minus strand of CM054378.1, from coordinate 131,332,478 downwards.
CAACAAGACATGATCAGATATAAAAAGCCACAGACTTAATAAACTATAATAATTCATATTCACCAAGGAGCTGATCCTCCTTCTCACTGCTCCTTTTATCCCTCCCACAGCTGTGATAACAACAAGTCTTTATGCTAAAAGAATAACCCAGAACTTGCTACTTCCACGTGAAAACACAACAGCTTCAACTACTGACTCATCTTAAGCCGCTGGGGGGCAACTCCTATATTTTTCCATGCTTTTAACATTTTGTGCTGCTTCTTTCTTCTTCAGCACAAAAAGAGCACACAACTATTCTTTGGCTGCTGAGATGTTGTTTTGTTTTCTTGCTTTTGTGGTGGTTTGGGTTTAGTTTGGGGTTTTTTTTGAACTGGAGAAGGTAAAATATAGGGGCAAAGGGAAGAAGCATAAGAATGCATTAAGGCAGACACTGGAATGACAAGCCAGTGGTTATCCAAGCACATGTGGCAGAAAGCATCCCTGAATAAACAATAACAAGACAATACTAATAATACTAATAAAAGCAGCAGAAAGCTCTCTCCCATCCAACCAGGCCAAAACAAATCAAGGTTTGGCAAGGAGCAATCTGAGAAAGTGTCTGAAGAACTGCAAGTAGGTTCCGTATGATCCAGAAGAGCCAAAAATGTGTTTGGCCACAAACAGCTCATGATGCATTGCAAAATGCTTCATGAGGAGATATTTAGAGTGTGGGATGGTTGGCATGGAGAGGAGAAGGGGGAGAGGCATCGCTGCAGGAGGAATATCTTCAGCCTTCAAACAACAGCCACTAAAATATCCCAATGCTCGGCCTCCCTGGAGGTGCCAAAGGCTGGAAGTTGTGTGCAGAATGGCTTTTGTGGGATAATGCAATCTGGTTTAAAGTGAATTTTCAACTGCCCCTTTTATAGCGAGAAGGAAAAGCCCAAAGATAGGGCCTGATGCAGGGATGTCGGTAGGCTTTGGATTAATGGGTTTTGGATTGGACCCATGGTGTAAGAGGCTGTGCTCCAATCTAGCCATAAATAAAGAGCCTTCCATTAACGTTTATATTTGCTTGAATTTATTTAACCAAGAAAGTCAGCAGAGGCCCATAGGTCTCAGTATTAAGAATGAGCTGGCCAAGACAGCAGCAGATAAAGCTTGCACCAGTGTAAATCAAAGCTTCCATAAGTCATATGCAAGAAACCATGCATGAGTAAGGCAATAAAATGTGAGTATTTTGTTCTTTGCTGTATCATTCTCTCTGCTGGAGCCTAACATCATTTCTGCTCCACAGAATCATAGAACGGTTTGAGTTGGAAAGGACCTTAAGATCATCTAGTTCCAACTCCCCTGCCATGGGCAGGGACACCTTACACTAGATCTTTAAGAGGTCCTGGAGAGGATGGACCAAACTTGTTGCAAACCCAGCATCTAGAGCAGGAGTTCAGAAGCTGGGATTTGCAAGCAGCTCACAAATGCTTTGCCTCCCTTTGTGGCCCAGAAAATAATAATAAAGATGAGGTGCAGAAGCTTTATTACTTTTTGCTTTTCTACTTTAATGTTGGAAAAGGCAGTACCTCCACCTTGTTAGACCCACATCATGAAAAATCATTGCAGTCCAGCATTGCTTAACCCAATATAATTTGAATTTACTCACATATAGACAACCATCTATCCTGGAAATGGACATGTTTCATTTTCCCTGCCTCAAGGATGCAAAGATCCACCACAAGCCCTGCAAAGAGGCCGGTTCAGCATCTCACCTCCTTCAACACAGGGATACAGGGACACCATGGCCGAAGTTTTGCACCAGGGAGTAGATTTAATCCTTTAAAGTTCATCTTGGCAAGAAGCCCTTTTCCCATCCAGTTGTGGTACCCATCTCCTCAGAGGTTTTCTGGGTACCAAGTGCACTTTAGACGCCTTTATTTCCTTTTACAATACCCTGCAGGACAGTACCAGTTTACGACTGTGTAAGATGCTGTTCCTGCTACTACAATCAGGGCTCTGTCATGATTTCCATTATAAACCTCAGACTGGACTTTTTGGGGTATATTTTCTTCTCTTTCTGCTGTCTATAATTTGATCATAAAAAATCTCATGCTGGGCTGAAATTCAGCTGCCAGGTCTTGGCTGGATACCAAATCTGATTTAACCCTGAGAATGCTGACCTGCTTTTGGGTAGGTGAGGGTTTTGGGGTGCTAAGCATGCCGAGATGAGAGAGATGAGTGCTTAGGGGCAACAAGGAGGGGTGGTCCACTTTGATTTGTAGTACCTGGAGAGCAAGACACAGGGAAAAACCAGCTGGGCAATGCTATATCCGAACTACCATGGCCTCTCAGCATCTCTTGGACTACAGACTGATATGCCTTATTCCTTTGATTGACACCTTTATTCCCCATCTTCATGGGTGCCTCATGTTTGATCTATTCCTGAGTTCTTCACACTAAAATTCTTTATGCAGCTAATGCATACTTCCATACAAAACCCCAGGCTTATGAAGTTTAACTTGATGTACATCACCCAAAAGCACTTTGTCCCCTTTGCTCTACACCTTGCTCAATCAGACCTTTGATCAGTCCTTGTTTTTTGAGTCCTCCTCAGAAAGACTGAGTTTTCCCGAAAGTACCACTGTTGTGGTTTAAGCCCAGCTGATAACCCAGTACTATGCAGTCACTCTGACACTCCCTCCCTTCCTCCCACCACTCCCAGAGGGATGGGGAGGAGAATCGGAAGAAAATAACTCCCAGGGGTTGAGATAAGAACAGTTCAGTAACTAAGGTATAACACAAAACCACTGCTGCTACCACCAATAATAATAATGATAAGGGAAATAACAAGGGAAGAGAATACAACCGCTCACCACCCGCTGACCGATACCCAGCCCGACCCAGCAGTGATCTGACCCTTCCAGGTAACTGCCCCCAGTTTATATACTAGGCATGACATGCTGTGGTATGGAATACCTCTTTGGTCAGTTTGGGTCAGGTGTCCTGTCTCTGCTTCCTCCCAGCTTCCCCTCCTCCCTGGCAGAGCACGAGGCTCAGAAAGTCCTTGCTCAGACCAAACATTACTGAGCAGCAACTGGAACCATCGGTGTTATCAGTGCTGTTCCCAGGCTGAAAGTCAAAACCACAGCACTGCACCAGCTGCTGAGAAGGAGAAAAATGACTGCTGCTGCTGAACCCAGGACAGCCACTGAAGTTCAGGTGGTTTTCAGGTCTGACGCCAGAAACTGCTGGTTTCTGAGGCCAAACTCATGCAGCCAGTGTCTCAGGTGTACCAGCAGCTCAGAAAGCTCTTCAGGGAGGGGATTCTCCCCCTCTGCTCTGGGGCAACAACACAAGAGGGATGTGGAACTGTTGGAGTGAGGCCAGAGGAGACCATGGAGGTGCTGTGAGATATTGCATCAGGGAAGGGAGAATGGGAACAGCTGATGTATCAGCTGCCCACAGATTCCTCATCTCAGTAAATGTGAAAACAAGTGCAATGAAAGGGGTGACACCATCTTGCAGCTGCAGTGAGATGGAGCAAGACACTTCAGGGTCAGCCCCCCCTTCTTTAGATACATTCTTTAGGTTGGAAATAAATCCCTTCTGTCCTGGTGCCTCCCTCTTTCTCATTTTTCTAATCTCAGCACTATTCTTCATTCTTAAGCACCCAGGTTTAAATACAGCAATGGGTGAGCTTTGCACCCACAGATGCTGCTGCTCTGGCAAGGTCTGTAGTACACCAGCTGCACTGATGCAGCTCTGACCGTAGGAGCTGGTGGTGTAGATGTGTTCAAGCTCCAAAATGCAGAGCAGATGGCTCACAGGCTGAGATGCTACGAGGCACCCCTAGAATCCAGATCCACCCCTGATTCAATCTGGAAAAAAGGCTGTTCCTGTCTAGACCTGCATATCTCTCCCCATTCCCAGGGAGGGAAGAGAAGGAGAAAACACACTATTTAAGCAATGCATCAGAAACCTGGGACACCATGTCCTCATCCGGAAAGTGGGTGTAATAGCACTCTCCTAGCCCGTGGAGGCACAGTGAGATGCTGTTGAAGACTTTCGCATTGATCAGATGCTGCAGCCGTGAAGGCTCTTCTGGGAGCTTAAAATTGATGGGATGAGGCATCACGGCTGTACAAGCCCCTAATCTATCAAAGCAATAATCTATGGAAGAAAGATACTTTACAACGCACTTGCACAGCAGATGGTAAGTGACTTATGATGTATTCCACCTCTCGTCCGCAGGAAAAGGGTATTAATAAAATATGCTGACATGACAGATTAATAGCTCAGAACTGCAGGCCAGAAGAGGTTAGGACTAGCCTATTCTTCCTCTGGGGTTTTTAACAAGAAGGAATTAAGCAAATGTTACAAACTGAAGATTATGTGCAAGCAATATTGAAGCAAGGCTTTGGGCTGGCTGGAGGCTGTAAAATGGGTATTGTGGGACTCGATGTTTATGGTTCTGTGATGACACCACCATAACTTGGTGTGGTTTACAAGTAAAGCACAGCTCCGTCTTGCTGCTCGTGCTGCCAACCCACTGTCCCAGGATCTGAGAAGCCAGATGTGCTCCTCTGGCTACAGCAACACCTCTGGCAGCATCGGGGGCCTGATCCTCTCATCCTTTGCATCACTGCTAGAGCACTCTCATTCTGAAAACATGACAAAAGGACACAAAAAAAAGTAAAAAAAAGGTTTTTTTTTATTATTATTATTTACTTTTTTATTAAGCTTTTTGGAAGTCAAAAACAAAGTCCTCCTGAGCAACTTGGTGGGTTTGATCCTGGCTTAGGAATGGAGGTGCTGGGACTTTGGACAAGGGCCTGTAGGGACAGGACAAGGGGTAATGGCTTTAAACTGAAAGAGGGGAGACTGAGATGAGCTCTTAGGCAGAAGCTCTTCCCTAGGAGGGTGCTGAGGCGCTGGCACAGGGTGCCCAGAGAAGCTGTGGCTGCCCCATCCCTGGCAGTGTTCAAGGCCAGGTTGGACACAGGGGCTTGCAGCAAGCTGCTCCAGTGGAAGGTGTCCCTGCCCATAGCAGGGGGTTGGGCTGGAGGAGCTTTAAGGTCCCTTCCAACCCAAACCATTCTATGAAGGAAGGAAGGAAAAGAACAAAAGAGAATAAAATAACGAAGAAAGGAAGGAAAGAAAGAAAGAGAAGAAAAGCAAGGAGAAAGCAAGCTTTGTTCTTTGCTACATTAAATTTAAAAAATCACGCTGGTAGTTCTATATTGGCTTCATTACACAAGACTGTAAAGCCCAGCTAGCTCATAATTCCACCAATAAAGATCATGAATTGCCAATAAAAATTAGGGCAGCCACTGATCCATAGTCTAGATTTCCTGCTTGGGATGGAATTGTAAAATACAATGATCAAATTCGGTGCAAAACCCAGCTCATGTGCAAACTAAGCCAAACTAAAATGTTCCCCTCTTCTCACCACTGCCATATGAACCCAGACGGGACCTGGTCCTTCAGCAGAACACCCCAACCCACCTACAGCAGCTGCGATGAGCAACCTCATTTTTTAGGCTCTATGGAAAGTCTTTGCTCACCATTTTATGTGTAACTCTTTTAGCAACTCCCCAAAAGAGGCACCGAGAGGCTTGATTGAAAACTGATGACACAATGGAGCCCTGCTTTGAGCAGTTTGGCATGCAGCACAAAAGCATTTCTGAAATCCCTCCAGCATCTAGAACTGTACCTGGAATGCTTTTAGGGCTGATATTAAAAATGCATGGTAGGCTCGAGGCAGGTCTACTCAGAGCGAACATCAAATGAGTTCCCTTCCCTTCTATCTGTGAGCGATAGAAAGACAAGAGTCTTGCCTGATATATTTTGCCTCTGGGTAAAAAATAAGTCTTGAGAAAGTATCTTCAACCTAATTCCAAACTATTTTGTTTGGTGTTTTCTCCAAGAGCATTAAAAATGCTTGCAATCCCATAAGCATGGCTATGGGTCTTGTTCAGTCGGTTCCCAACCCCACCGCTGAGCCCTGGTCTTCCAGGAACACCTTCCAAATAAAGTGTTTGGGGAAAGAAACCCATGTGGTTTTTACTTAGAAGTCTTGAGGGTTTCCAGGCTGTAAATTTGTTGTGAAGCGTGTGGCAATGTGTATTTACTCATGAATGATTATTGTCTTTGTGGAGTTTGCATCCAAGTTAGAAGGACAGAAAAGCCCTGATGACCATAAATCCATAATGTACCTTAAAGCAACAGCTGAATGGACTCAGCAAAATTCATCCTCAGAGAAAAAGAGATAAGGCATTCATTATATTAATGAAGATGACCAGAGAACATTACCAATGGGACAAGAGGGAATGGGTTTAAACTGAAACAGGGGAAGTTCAGGTTAGATACAAGGAGGAAGTTCTTTACTGCGAGGGTGGTGAGGCCCTGGCACAGGATGCCCAAAGAAGTGACAAATGCTCCATCCCTGACAGTGTTGAAGGCCAGGTTGAACAGAGCCTTGGGTGACAGTCTAGCATGAGGCATGGCGGGTTGGAACTGAATGATCTTAAGGTCCTTTCCAACCCAAACCATTTCATGATTTTATGTTTCTACGAATAGCAATGTCACTGTTAGAAGGGTCAAATGTAAAAGCTAAACTCTGGGCAGACAAAGATCATTTGGACTTGGGGTTTGAGATGGAGGTGAGACTGATGAGTGTCAGTGAAACAGCAGGGCAAGGTACACCTCCCCAAGCAAACAGCTTGTGGTCTCACTGTGGCTGCAAGGGTGAAGTTGCCTCTGGGGAGCTTTGGATGAGGTTTTCTTTCAAGTTTCTGCTTTTATTTGAACTTCAAAGCTGAAGCAGAAGTCAAAGAACACAGACTTAAGGGTGGGGGGAAGGTTTTCATGGTCTTCCTCACCATCACACCTCTCCAAGGTGAGGACCTATATCTCCATTGATGTTTCAACTCGTTCTTGGGGAGCACCTACCACATACCAACCAAGAGCAGGTCTACAGGTCCAGAAAACCCCTCTTTGAACTGTAGATCTCAAGTCCCCAGCACTTTTTCACTTCTCATAGCCTTGTTTTGTGGATATAGCCAAACATCTTCACCCAAGGAGCCGTAGTTAACGTTCAGGTATGTATGAAGATCATATAAAGAGACATATAAAGACTCATAGGTCATGGCTATACTGCCAAATAAGAGGGGCCCAGCAATTGTTCCTGGCCCTGAGGCAAGGGCTATGGAGCAGTGGGTGTCCCTTTCTGGAGCACATCCCCCTTACACTGCTCACAATGCCGGCTTTCCCCCAGCTCACGTGTTGCCCCTCTGGCCCCAAGACATAACAACTGTTTTGTGTGTTTTGGCCAAGTTAAACTGTGTGAAATACAATGCGGGTGTGCTGCAGACCACCGGAGTGGTGTTTTCTAGCACGAAACCGATGCTTGAGGGTGTGAAGCCTGCTGGGATAATGCTATATAGGTCTATGCATCAGATGGAAGGAGACAAACCAGGTTCAGACTCACACTCCCTGCTCATGAGTATGCTTTCTCCAGGCTGGGCATGGGGTAGGTGGATGAGGAGTGTGGCCCATCAGGATGGTCTCAAGCTCACCTTCTAGTGTCCTCCTGGTCAGCAATGCAGACAAACCCACTTTGTCTTGGTGGCTCTCTCAGCTCACGCCACCCAACATGGGCAACAGAAGAGACGTTGTCCCTTTCGTACCACGCACGTACAGGCTCCTCTCTTTGCTCCCTCCCTTTAAGAAACTCAGATCCATCATGACATACGCAGCTCTGGGGGGAAAGTTTGAAGGGAAACCCACTCTTCCACTCATCAAATTCCTCATCTCTTTGCATATGAACAACAATAAAAATAATGTTGAAAAAGGAGACTAAATAAACATTCCTAATGAGTGCACCACACATTTCTATGTATGGGACAGGAGACATCTGACCAAACACATTCATCCCACGTCCCCTCCATCTGAGGTAGTCATGTCCAGCTTCCACTGTAGTCAGCATAGAAAGAGGGACACAATGAGACACCTCTTCTAAATGCAGCCATGAGAGAAGACAGATGAGCTGCTTTCCAACAAACACAGAGGCAGCTCAAAGACATCTGGTTGCTGATGCAGTTGAGAGAAATCCATGCCCAGAAAGGACCAAGAGCCCTTTCATTTGCCACATTGACTCAACTACTAGCAATTACAAGTAACTGAGACACGCAGGACACCCTTCCATGGGGATGAAGGTGCAACGGGTGATCCAGCAGAGGGTTTGCAGGAGGAAGGAGTGCTGGTAAAGGAGATTCAGCAACGGTGGAAACAGCTGGGGTTAAACCAGCATCTGTATGCAAACAGGAAAGCATCAGCTTAGACAGCAAAAGCTTTCCAGTACCAAGGAGCAGCAAGCAAGCTGCAGGAAGAAAAGATGTGGCAACTGCACTATTTAGCTAGCAAGAATAATAAACCTCTCTTATTTTGGCAGGAACTCCTCATTGTAGGCATGGGGGAGAGGCAGTTCCCTTGACACCAGCATCCAACTCACCATTCACAGCCAGCTGGTATGCCCCAACCTCTTGGCAAAGCCATTTTTGTAGCCACAATGGCCCACAGAAAGCAAACCAACCCCACTGCAAACTCACTGAGCTCCAAAGAGCAAGCGCTGCCTGCCAGGGGGTGATGCTGTGGGACGTGTGTTTGCAGGATCCAGCCCCAGCAGCGGAGCGAAACGCAGTGAGAGGCCCGTAATTGACTTCAGATGTACCTGTCAAGATGTCACGGACACAGAGCCGGGGACGAGCAGCGTGTTATTTGCTTCTCATAACGTAACAATTATCTTGTTGTAAAAGGGGGCTCTCTCCAGCGCTCCCTCTCTGCCTCTTGTTTTTCCTTCCACATTCGTTCACACATTATTTAACTTTTGACTTGGACACAGCAGGTAAAAGCATTTAACAGCTTGGCTGCTTGTTCAGACTGGGCTGGGAAGCGGAGGGGAGGAGGAGCAGACAGTGATTTTTTGCCTTACATTTTCACGTTTTCGGCGCTGCCTTTTTCCTAATGGGGGGAGAAGAAGAAAAAGGGAAGGAAAGAAGGGGGAAGAAAACGGCATTCCACAAAGACAGAGTCACATTTTCCAGGGTTATAACATGCACTCCGCTGTCCCCTCGGCCTTCGCTGGGAGACACATTCCCTGTCCACAGAGGAGGAAAGGTCAGCAGTAAGAATTGCGCAGGAACTCCATCATTGTCCTCGCGGGACGTGTTCATCAAGGAGGAGAGAGCCGGGCGTCTCGCTCTGTCGACAGAAATCCACATCACAGAACCTATTATTGGGCAGGGGGAGAGATGGGGAATGGGGACCCACGGCCGGATTATTTCCCTTGGCTCTCTGGATACCCACAGAGGCAATGGAGGGGATGGACAGACGGACGTTTGGCTGAGCAAATGATAAAGGCAGTAGTGACAAAAGAGGGTGGATGTGATTTAAAGTGCTGGAAAAGCCTTTGCCTTAGGGGAAAATTAGCTTTTAGTTTATTTAAAGGAAGATATAACTCTGAGCTGCTGCCAGGTATGCATCTACCTGAGCTTGCGCACAGCCATTCTGAGCAGCAGAGGGAATATAACAGCGTTTGCCCAGTGGTAGTTACCAAATAGAGTGAGATTTTTAATGCGGAGTGAAGCCGATCATTGCAATAATAACTCAAACTCCTGGATTCACCCCAAAAGGGGACTGGATGCTGGAGAGGGCTGTTTTTGCTAGGGAGCACACGTGGATGTGGGGCAAGAAAAGGGGCTGATACATCACTGTAGTGGTAGGACAAGGGGGAATGGGTTTAAACTTAAACAGGGGAGATTTAGGTTGGATACAAGGAAGAAGTTCTTCGCCACGAGGGTGGTGAGGCCCTGGCACAGGGTGCCCAAAGAAGTGGTAAATTCTCCATCCCTGGCAGTGTTCAAGGCCAGGTTGGACAGAGCCCTGGGTGACATGGTTTAGTGTGAAGCATCCCTGCCCATGGCATGGCATGGCATGGGGTTGGAAGTGGATGATCTTAAAGTCCTTTCTGACCCAAACCATTCCATGATTCTATGATTCCATGAATCCCAGTACTCCCAAACAATACAATTTGTCACGATTTTTCTCCAAATGCAAAACAAAAGCTCAACTGTGCTTGAGAAAAAGACCACGTGCTGGGACCTGCACATGCCCAGAAGACTGTGAAGTATATATGAGTGTTAAACACTGCATCTGAGCTAAAGGTTTAATTTTTCTAGCATTAAATTGCCATTCGGTTTTGTTTTGTCTCTTCAAAGCATCGCCAGCCTCTTTTAGCTGCTTTTAGCTTCTTTTTTCATGTGGCTGAACCCTCCCCATCTTCTCCAAACCATTTCACACTGTTGGCATCAAACAAGTCACTCCCTGTGGGTCAGGGCTCTATGCATCCCTCAGTGATGAAACCACATCTGAGGCATCAATATTTATGT